>CM046877.1:414992489-416281655 GCA_025667525.1 Glebionis coronaria | reverse complement strand
CAGAGAAAAGGTAAGGACGAGTCTTAAAGTTAGATCTTTAATTATTATTATTATTTTTTAAGCTAAAGTAGTGAAACAAATATATTCCTAGTGAAACATTTTTTTATAGCGAATTAAATGAAAGATTTAGAATTAATGGATTTGTTAATAAAAACACCAAGTAAGATATAGAAAAACATGTATCAAAGTGAACTCAACTTTAATAATACTGTTATCCAATTAAAAAGAAATACTAGTATTATGAAGAACATGATACAAATAGACTAAATTTGACTTTTTATATTAAAACGACATGATTTTGTAATGTTAAGCTTTGATTACACTACGATTCATTACAAAACACACACAAAATACATCTATTACACCTCTAATTATATAAACATACATTTAGCGGGATACCTAACATGACTTGCACCCAACCTGTATTGAACCGACCCATTTACCCGGTCCATAACCGGTTGACTTGACCCATAAACCGGCCCATTTACCACCCCATCTAAACTTTACAAAATACCCGCGACACTATGTGACAAATTACGAAAAACTATCATAAACTTTACGCTATTCATAAATTCGGCTTCACAAAAGAAAATGGAAAAATAACCCCCAACGATACGTCAAACTACGAAAACTACCCTACCGTTTTATTAAACCTGGCACACTAACATAGCGTTTGGTATAATGTAATCAACACATGAATGGATAAGACAATACGATGTAATAAGCAAATGTTGTTTGTTTACATTTATAGAATGTAATGATTCATTACAAGTGATAACTAATTACACTAAAACCATTCATTAGGAGCACCCTAGTTTTTCTTCATTACGTAATCAAAATTACATAAACTCTATTATTAAATTAACCATATTAAATAAACTTTTTTATCAATCATGAGTATTTTATTCTTTTTATTATAATTTCATTACATGTTATTATACAAACCAAACATGTTTAGTAACCGTAATAAATCATTACATTACGCTACTTATTTTATTAAGTCGTTCATTCTATTCATTTAATATTTCATTTTGTCTTACCAAACAAACCGATTCAAAATCTTTTACCCACCCGCTCCGTTCGAAAGGGCATATTTAACATTTTGAACATATTCCTTGCTGAGATAATTTTCATACAAATATATACTCCCATCTGAATTAACTGATAACTAATATAACTGTCCTAATCAAAGGGCTTTGGCTCAGTGCTTCATATAGTTTCTTTAGCTGAGTTATAGTTTGAACGCATGAAAAGTGTTCGATGAAATGTCTCATCCAAACATGTTTTTAGCTTACTATGCATCTTTACATATGGTCAGGTTGAAATAAGGTAGTACTCTGATTGATAGTGTTCTATTTAGGAGAGACAGTGATTGGAAAATGTTGCGACCTCACCTAAGCGATCACATTAGAATCCCTTCTTCTGTCACATGTTTAGCAAAACCCAAACTGTATTTCCGTAACCTAACCACCAGCGTGCCAACAGCAGATGATGATGCTTCTAGGATCTCCAGCCTTATACTAAATTTAGACCCAAAGGCGGTTCCTCAAAATTTAGAAACTAGTTCAGTGTGCTGGACGCCAGAACTCGTGAACAAGATCCTAAAGAAACTATGGAACCATGGACCTAAAGCACTCCAGTTCTTTAGGATACTTGAACGCCACCCTACGTATACTCACACTGACACGTCGTTTGACTATGCTATTGATATTGCTGCCCGGTTACGTGACTACAAGACTGTTTGGGCGCTTGTTGAGCGTATGCGGAAACGCAGGCTTGGTCCAAATCCAAAAACATTTGCTATTATAACTGAACGCTACGTGTCCGCTGGGAAACCTGATAAAGCTGTTAGAGTTTTTTTGTCGATGCATGAATATGGCTGCCAACAAGATTTGAGTAGTTTTAATATGTTTCTAGATGTTTTATGCAAGTCCAGACGAGTTGAAATGGCGTATAATCTGTTTAAGGTTTTGAAGAGAAGATTTAGAGCTGATACGATTAGTTATAACATAATAGCAAATGGCTTTTGTTTGATTAAGCGGACGCCTAGGGCGTTAGAGGTGTTTAGAGGGATGGTGGAAAGTGGTCTTGAGCCGACTCTTAAGACATATAATGTGATTCTTAACGGGTATTTCAAAGCGGGTCAGATGAAAGAAGCTTGGAAGTTCTTTTTGGAGATGAAAAGGCGAAAATGTGAGATGGATGTTGTGACTTACACGACGGTGGTTCATGGTTTTGGAGTAGCGGGTGAGATTCAAAAGGCGCGTCAGGTGTTTGATGAAATGATTGGAGTAGGGATACTTCCTTCTGTTGCCACTTACAATGCATTTATTCAAGTTTTATGTAAAAAAGACAATGTGGAAAACGCTATTGTGGTGTTTGAGGAGATGTTGAAGAAGGGGTATACACCTAATTCAACAACTTATAATGTAGTGATTAGAGGGTTGTGTCATGTAGGAAAGATGGATAAGGCAATGGAGTATTTGAATAGGATGAAACATGATGAATGTGAACCAAATGTTCAAACATATAATGTGATCATTAGGTATTATTGTGACGAAGGTGAAATCGAAAAGAGTTTGGATGTTTTTAAGAGAATGGGTACCGGTGAATGTTTGCCTAATCTGGATTCGTACAATATTCTGATCAGCGGAATGTTTGGGAGGAAGAAATCAGATGATCTAGTGGTGGCTGGGAAGCTGTTGATTGAAATGGTTGATAGAGGATTTATTCCTCGAAAGTTTACCTTCAATCGAATATTAAATGGTCTTTTGCTAACTGGAAATCAAGATTTTGCTAAAGAGATACTTAGAGCTCAGAGCAGATGTGGTCGTCTCCCTCGTCATTTCAGATTATGATGAAATATTTTGCTTACCAATGGCTATTGTTATTATTGGAGTCGTTACTTGAAGACTGTGAAGTGCAAGAAATGATCAGAGACATCATTTTTTTTGGCATATAAATGGATCAAATATAATTCGTTCAGCTCCTAAATGTTCCAACTGCAACACTGATATGTGGTGAAGTTGTAGGTAATTACAAAAACCTGAGTCACAATACTATGTTAAAACTTGTTTTTAAAGGTTATGCATTTGCCTGATCGTTTTCTCTGTATCATTGCTGGGGTAGGTTTCTGTTTCTCTGAAGCAGGACACCAGTTTGGAGAGGTATTGACTCACTAATATGAGGACTTTATGGTTTACATGGTAAGGTTTGAAATTTTTATACATACATAAATTGATATATCATTTGTGTAGTTTGTCGTTTAAATATTCTCTTTAACAGCATATGTGTTGTTTATTTGCGGTTATTTATTTTTTCATGTGAAATATATCAGCCCTCTTACTGCCTGTCATACGGTTTAGCATAGAAAATCTGATTTGTTGAAATGGGTTGGGGTCGTTTGGGATTTCTTTTTATAATTGGATGATGTGTTGTGAAAATTCATAATTAGATAATCAGCTATATGAAAAAAGTGATTATGAGATACATTGTGTTTTGATATTACCATGATGTATGATATCACAATATTAAGATAATCAGTTATAAAGTGTTTGCCAAATCTCATTATTCATACTGTAGCTTGTTTAATTACCAAACAAATATATTCTCGAATTATCTAAACGTATAGCATTATCTATCTCATTATTCATATCGTAGCTTAAATTGCCCCCAAACGCCCTATAATTTTGACTCTGTAGACAGCAGTGTAGTAATGATTTATCTCTTTTACCTCTAGGACTTCAGCTCTGCGAGACTATTTGCTCTTTTTTCTTCAATGCATGGAATTTCTGTTTATCCAATATTTTGACTATGAATCGACTGATTAGAAATGTAGTTCACTGAAAGTGCAGATTAAATCATTTGAACTCCTTTTTCTAAATTAGTTTACAAGAGATTTTTGTATGTATGGATGCTTAATCTTGATCTTTATGCATTAGATAAGCGCTCCCCATGAATGACTAAAATATGCAACTGTATCCTTCTAGCAAACAATACCAAGTGAGTGAAACTTTTCCAGATTATGACGCATTCTTTATCGGAAAAATTCATATAAAAGATCCAAATGAAGATATACTTTACGTTGGCAACTGGCAACATTCCAAGTTCAGCTTTAGGAAATGTCACTTGCAAAGCAGTGTTTACCGATGGTTGACAAGGTAAAAGGGGCAAATGACGAGGTCACCAGATTTCTGCAAACACGGGGCTTTAAGTGCTCTAATGATGAGATGCCGGCTGAGTTAGGCTGAGACAGTGTACTATCTAACGATACTTTGTTTCTTTAGGCTTATATCACACTATATACAACCTACAATCACAATTGATCTTAAGTTTTGAAGCTCAAACACATATATCAGGAGTTTTGTTATAATGTAAGTAGGGTTCAATTAAATGAGTTTCGAGTACAAAGATCATCATATGATACATAAACCAAATCAGGTAATGGATAGAAAGAATTCAATAAACAAATAGAACATGAAGATGAGAAACATTAACAAGCTCAATATGAGAAAATCCTGATCAAAGATCTTCAGACACGACACAAAGACGAAGGTAAAATTCGCCTTCAAGTGTTGGTCATCATCTATTTATGACTGGTCTTGTGGCACTTTTCTTTAATCCAGTGCAGACCAAGTGTTGTTCCTTTGGTAACCTTCTTAATCCCTGTAGTCGCGGCGGCTTTTGACTTGCCAAAGCCTTGTACCACCTTATTGTTACTATTTCCGGTTTTGCTTCCTGAATAAAACTCAGGTTCTGAATCCCATTGATCGGCCCATGAGTTATATCTGTTGTCTAGTGCCATTTCCTTGACCTTTACGTTCGAACGTTTAATTTATCCGATTAAAGATGGGAAGTGATTTCAGCTGGAGTAATGTACTTGGAGATGGTTAGTGAAGAATTATGAATATAATCTGTGTTTATATACAGAGAAGTTAATTTGGAGTTTGGCGGGTATAATTAGTTAATTAAAAGTTGAATTTCAACCTTGGTGCTCTCTCTTAATTTTATTTTTTAATGTTAACGTGTGGATTGGATGGCTTGTGTTGAACTTGAAATCAAGCATATGTTGACCTTTTTAAATTCAGTGTCAATATTATTCCAGAAAAATACATCACCAGAGACGTATACATATGTTATGTTACATCACAAAACATTTCTTGGTCCTTTTAAGAATAGACTATTTACATGTGGAAATAGATTATTAATATAAATTTGTTGGGTTAATTTTTATGGTTTTAAACTTTTAATTATTTAATTATAAAATGCATGTGTACCGTAATTATTACTGTATTTCGCTTGTGAGCGATTAACATGTTCCACGAGAATCTAGAGCGTATGTTGGTATGGTTGTTTAGTAATAAATCTGAAGGTGCAAAAAGTGACGTGAATCGTGATAATAAATGAGGTGACGATAATGGATTTGATTTTTTTAACTGCACTTTTGGTTATATGGCTCTTATTTCAAAAAGTGTAGTGAGTCGAAACAATCTGATCGTGTCCAGCTGAGAAGACAATGACATTCTCTTTATACATGCGAAAGAAAATCATTATCACTTTTGATAAGACTTGAACATGAGACCTTACCTAGGAAAGCTTACGGCTAGACCACAAGGTGTTTGATGATAATAATTTTCATTTACGCCGAATATGACGTTTTGACGTTTTTTCTACTTGTGTATACTATGTTTGGAAAGTCCTATCAGGAGAGTATAAGATTGCAATCGACGAGTCTGTCCCAACATTGTTACAATCGCTGAAAAATAGGATATCAAATTTCAATGTTGCAAAAATCGTGAATTGCTAGCCGACCGGTCTACCACCCTGTAGCTTGTAATCGTTTTAGGCGGGATTAATTGGTGATTAGTCGAATCAGTATTTTTAGCAAATTTTGGGTATTTCTGGTAAGTTTTAGGTATTTTTAATGAGGTTTTGGTATTTTAGGCATTACTATTCTTAGAATCCAGCTTTTCATACATATAAATGGTTACTATAAGTGATAAAGACAAGTTTATAGCGAGTTTTGGGTATTTTCAGCAAGATTTGCAAGTTTCCAGCAAGTCTGACCTTCTTTGACCGCTATTGACCACAGTTGACTGCTATTAATCGTCTTTACATTAATCGGCAAGGTTGATGGCCTTGTAATAATTAATCGGAGATTAATCAGCCTTGTATACCTTGTTTTGCAACATTGTCAAATTTTGATATAAGAACTAGCTGCAAATAAGAGGGTGTCTGGCATTGCTGTTTGTATGTAGTTAGTTACTTAAACCGGTATATGATTTTATATTTTGTCAGATGTATAATGCTTAGCTTAGATTATTATAGTATGTTGTCGGGTAGTTGTGTTTGTTTCTAGTTTTTTTTGTTTGTTGAGTGTGTCTGTATTTTTCATTATTCGATATAATCTTTCGATTATTAATACAAGTTCACAAAAATGCGACAGTTAAAAACAACATGAGAATTTATACACTTTTAGTGCGCAAACATTTTTTTCATGATTTTTTTATCACTATAACATCCCTTATCGAATAGATTTGTTTGATAATTTTTTAATTCTTTTTATTTTGTCTTTTCAATTTCACCCTACCCTATTATAAACTTTTCAAAATTAAATAAAGATTAATGATAAGATGTATGAACCCGTAATAGATTGAATTAAATGGTAAAATAAAAAGAAGTGTAAGTGGATCCTATTACATCAGTAAACCAATAAACAAAATGGAACATAGAGATGATCATTACAATTAACAAAACAAATATCCAGAAACATGAGTAATTCCGACACATTTATTTGTTAGTGTTTTTGTGGCATTTTTTTTTAATCCATCAGAAGCCAAGTGTAGTTCCTTTCGTAACCTTCTTTAACCCTGTCGATGCCACGCCTTTCGACTTGCCAAAACCTTCTCCAACCTTGCTCTTTACGTTACTATTGCCAGTTTTGTTATTTCCTGAATAACCATTGTAGTAATTATCTAGTTCCGTATCCCATTGATCTGCCCATGAGTTATATATGTTGTCTAATGCCATTTTCCCCAACTTTGCTATCAAACGTACGAATTACACGATTTTTTTCTAAAGAAACGATCAAAAGTGTTTGTGTTTATGTTTCTGAGAGCTAGATGCTAGATTTTATTGCTTGAGATTGAATTAATGTAGCGTAATGATTTATATAGATGTTGAACTTCAAGTTTGGCGAGCTACTTTATCTAAAAAAAATTATGGTTTATGTACGTGTGATGGCCAGGGGCGGTACTACAATGGGGTACTACAATGGGGGCAGTGTGGGCAGTTGCCCCCACAAAGTTTTTAGGATATGCTAAGATTCATATTAATATCGATTTAGTATAAATTTTTATTTTACTTCCATAAGAGAATAAATAGGATAATGGTAAAAGATTAACCAATAGGTACATCTAAGTATAGTGGTTACCGACATTCTTTACTTTCGAAGAGATCTAATTTTTGAATTATGTTATCTAGATTTTTGGATTCACTCTCTCTGTTGGTATTAATATCGTTTTGGAAAAGTAAACACATGTATCTCGAGGTAAAGCTACCGCTTTAGGTCTCCGACTTTTTAAGGCGTCGAAACTCTAGGCATGTAAATATTTCGAGTTTTATGCTTCCCAGCATTTTAAGATATCTCGAAGTGTATGATATAACTTGTAATTACTTGCTTATATGAATGAAATAAAAATAAAAACTTCCTCTAAATCTAAATGACATGAAAGGAAAGGGTTAAAGCCATAAATTACCAACGAACTTTACTTTTTTTTCGATATTACAAATAGAGAAGATAAAATACTTATATAGCCATTCAACTTTACTATTTTTTCCAAAATTACAAACCTTTTAAAAAATGACCTATAATAACCGGTTTCCAAGTACAATAAACCTACATGTCACTTTTTTTACCGGTTACTTTAAATATTAAATTATTTTTTTTCATGTCACTTTCATTTTCTTTTTTTTATATCCACCTCATCCAACACATCTTTACCTTATCCACTTCAGAAAAATCAAACAACCTGAAACCTAAATTTTGTATCCTGTACTTTACCAATCTCGTGATGGTCTTCCATTCAAATAAAAAAATAAAGAAAAAACAATTTAATCTATATTTCATCTACATGTAGCTAAAAGTTTGCTTGTTAAAATAGACGAGAAGTAAAGAGAGCAACAACTATTTGTCGCCTGCTACAACCGGTCGCCACCCACAACAATCAGCCATTGCCACAATACCCAGCCATCATCCATAACAACCACCGAAAAAACGAACCAATCACGCGTGATATAATATTTTGTTCTTGACGATGTCGATGACCTTAAAAAGCTAGATTCACTAGCTGGATCACATGATTGGAATATGGAAGGATCGGGGGTAATACCTCGGTATTTAAAATCGTCCGTCGAGGAAATAAAATGAGGTAATATCTGAGTACCAAAAAACGAAATACCGAGTAATACTAGATCTATAGTGGTTGCTGGTTGAGGTAGCGGGGATGATGGTTTAATTTATGTTGAATATGATGGGTAGAAATAAATAGTAAGTATCTTTTTTAGGAGTTTGTCAATGATGATGATGAAAGATGCAAATGGGTTTTTATTAATCTGAAAATGATGGGTGAATGAAGGAAGGAGAAAAGGGCATTTTAGTCTTTTAAAAATTATTACATGGAAAAAACTTAACCAAATTTAATGCCACATGAAAAAAAGAATATCATGGATTTTATAGTAATTACGTTACCTATATTAACCGGTACCAACAAGTTTCGATGGCTATATAAGTATTTTATCTTCTCTATTTGTAATATCGAGAAAAAAATAAAGTTCGTTGGTAATTTATGGCTTTAACCCGAAAGGAAAAGACTAATATTAGAGGTGTTCATAAATATATATATTCGAGTATCCGAATATTTAACTAGAATTAATACAAAAATAAGAATCTATGAGTTGTTACTTTGAAAGATATATAAATTTTTTCAAAAATTCAAAACATTTGGATACCTAGTTTCGGATATCCGAATATACAAAACCATAATTTGAAACTCTAGATATATGGAAATCCAAGATCATATTTTCATTTTAGGCCTCCAAAAGACACAAGACGACCTAGAAAGTAAGTATTTTATAAATATTATGCATATAATAACATATTTTATTCGATGTAAACAAGTTTACTTTTGTGAAATGGAAAATAATTGATGTTACATCAACAAAGGTCGAGTAAGTGACATGACATGACTTAATATTTACTCGTAACATTTGCCCCCCTTTAAAAAAATTCCTAGTACCGCCTCTGGTGGTGACGTTTGTTTGGGCACTTTTATATTCTTTTCTTTTATCAATATATGGATGCCATTAAACAATGTTTTCAAAAATAGCTCTCATTGGATGCCCAGTTACTTTCAATGTCCAACTCAACTGAGTTACCTAGTTGGTCAACATAACCCATAAATTCAACCCATCCTCCTCATTAATGCATCCAACAACCATGAAATCCTATCTCCTACAATTATACTGGTCGTATCTTCTTGTTTTCATGTACATCCACTTCTCTCTTTCTCAAAAAAATAAAATAAACTTTCTAAAAATTATGCCTTAATGCAAACGTTGTAAAAACAATACTCATGAGTACGCCGAATGTCCTTGTAGGAAAAGCAATACCAAGATTGCGACTGTCCCCCCCACATGTGCGCGGTTATAACCCAAAACAAATTTGTTATAAATGTTACATGAAGGGTGATCATACAGGCTCCTATTGTCCTTTTGATACGGATCCGGCTAACATTATTTGTGCCTTAGAGCATAAGGAATGGTCACGGCGTGGTGGAGCGTTGCCCTGCATGGCTCTTCGTGATCACACCGTGATCCACGGCATGGAGGACGACGTTGTTGTAGCCACGGGCGTGGAAGCTGTTTTAAAAAAAAAAAAATTTCCCCCTCACACACTTTTTACTTTAGCCCTTTGGTTTTCACTATATTCAAAACACCCCCTCCTAATGGGTACTTTCCCCCTCACATCATATTTGAATATTTTTTGAAAAAAAATATGTAGCCAACGTGCTACTTTTTTGAATAACAAATAATTTTTTTTAAATACAAAAGCCAACGGCTACTTTTTTTTTAAAATAAAAACATTATAAATACCACATTTTCACACACAACTTTCAGTATTTTCACACACACTTTCAGAAATAAAAATGGCATGCTCTTTCCCACACAACGATGACGGGATTAAAGCTATGATTCAGAAACGAATAATTAAAAAACAACATCGTTACTATAAGCTTACGTGGTTAGCTGATGATTTCGATGCCGTGTGCGAAGAAAACACGAAATTGCGCACAACATGTGACAAATGCCATGATCTTTCCCCACAGAAACGTCATTTAATCGACACGTTTCTAAGTAATCAATCTGATGTCGATGTCAGCGTCCGAAGATCTTTGTTTAAAAAGTCAATAAAACTGGAGGCTAGAATTGAAAAAAATACTGAATGGCTGAATAAGTTGGGTTCTTCATCCTAGATCAAAAAGCTTTGAGAGAAAGTCTGGAAGAAGAAGAAAGGGCACGAAGGGAGCGGGAGGCGGAAATTATGACCGAAGAAGATGATGAAGAAACAATGCCTTGGGATTACCTGTTCAGTTTTCGGATTCAGATCCGGGAACTGATTAATCATATTATGTATTTTTATGTTATCTATTTAGTAGTGTATTTCCTTTCCTATTGTATTCGAATTTCAGTATTTCATGTTTTGAGTATGGAATAAATTTTTTAATTTTCGAATTGTTTATGTTTTTATTTCTTTTTTTAATTTACGAATTTAAATAATTAAAATGAAAATAAATTAGGGATTAAATTTTAAATTATATGTAATGTTTTTTTTATGAATAAAGTAAGTTAGGATTAGAATAAATTAATTGTTGAGGGTACTTTATGAAAATAAGTGGAAAAATTGGTATGGTGGTGTGGAAATGGTGTGATGATAAGATGTGTTTTTTTGTGTGGATGTGGAAGTGAAAAAGTTGATGTGGCGGGGTGTTTTTTGGAGTGGTGGTGTGATGAATCCTTTTGCTCTTATGTCGTACGGAGGGGGGCATATTGCGTACAAATGTCCATGTCAATGTTGTTTCTGTTTCCAATTGTGGACTCATAAGGGCGATGATTGTCCTGATATTATGTGTATTAACTTTGGGTTGGCCCATTATGGTGTGGCATATCCTGATGTAAGAGAAGTGTGTAAGTGTTTTATTTTTAATCATTTGTTTATTTTCTTAATGCTTTCATTTAGAGGGCGTTTTGGTGCATCTCAAATTTTAAATGCTCAATACGATTCTCAAAGGGTGTTTGTTTATGCTTAGTCCCGGGCTTACAGCCTATGAGATTTTGGTTTATATATCATAATCTCATTTGTACATGTCAATAAAGTTTAAAATAAGCTGGCAAAGAATGAGCTTATATAGCATAAGCCGAGATCTAATAAACCGTACTCGGTCCGATCCTGGGTTCCTGAAATTTGCATTATTCGGTTTAGGCTCTCTCTAGTCCGTGTCCGTTCTGTGCGGTTTTGGAACCGAACTCACCCTAGTATATAACTAGAAGCCTCAAAATAACATTAGGATTTACTTATCTACAAGTAGGATATTAACATCAACTAATTGCATCCTTGATTTTGCCGTTTGTTTGCAGGAGTACGAGTAATACAACAACATGACTTGATTGGCTGTTTGAACAAAAGACACCACTAGTGCACCTTTCCATCTCTTAACCGGCTAAGGGTTAATTTTCTATTTTATCATTTAGAATCAGGGACGGTACTACAATGGGGGCAGTGTGGGCAGTTGCCCCCATAAAGTTTTTAGGATATGCTAAGATTCATATCAATGTCGATTTTGGTATAAATTTGTATCTTACTTCCATAAGAGAATAAAAAGGATAATGGTAAAAGATTAACCAATAGTTACATCTAAGTATAGTGGTTAACGACATTCTTTACTTTCGGAGAGATCTAGTTTTTGAATCATGTAATCTAGATTTTTGGATTCACTCTCTCCGTTGGTATTAATATCGGTTTGGAAAAGTAAACACATATATCTCGAGGTAAAGCTACCGCTTTAGGTTTCCGACTTTTTAAGTCCTCGAAACTCTAGGCATGTAAATATTTCGAGTTTTATGCTTCTCAGCATTTTAAGATATCTCGAAGTGTATGATATAACTTGTAATTACTTGCTTATATGAATGAAATAAAAATAAAAACTTCCTATAAATCTAAATGACATGAAAGGAAAAGACTAATATTAAGGTGTTCATAAATATATATATTCGAGTATCCGAATATTTAATTGGAATTAATACAAAAATAAGAATATATGAGTTGTCACTTTGAAAGATCTATAAAAAATTTCAAAAATTCAGAACATTTGGATACCTAGTTTCGGATATCCGAATATAGAAAACCATAATTTGAAACTCTAGATATTTGGAAATCCTAGATCATATTTTCATTTTAGGCCTCCAAAAGACACAAGACGACCTAGAAAGTAAGTATTTTATATATATTATGCATATAATAACATATTTTATTCGATGTAAACAAATTTAATTTTGTTAAATGGAAAATAATTGATGTTACAGCAACAAAGGTCGAGTAAGTGACATGACATGACTTAATATTTACTCGTAACATTTGCCCCCTTTTAAAAATATTCCTAGTACCGCCTCTGGTGGTGACACTTGTTTAGGCACTTTTATATTATTTTCTTTTATCACTATATGGATTCCATTAAACAATGTTTTCAAAATAGCTCTCATTGGATGTCCAGTTATTTTCAATGTCCAACTCAACTGAGTTACCTAGTTGGTCAATATAACCCGTAAATTCAACCGATCCTCCTCATTAATGCATCCAACAACCATGGAATCCCATCTCCTACAATTATACTAGTCATATCTTCTTGTTTTTCTGTATATCCACTTCTCTCTTTCTCAAAAAAATAAAATAAACTTTCTAAAAATTATGCCTTAATGCAAACGTTGTAAAAACAATACTCATGAGTACGCCGAATGTCCTTGTAGGAAAAGCAATACCAAGACTACGACTGTCCCCCACATGTGCGCGGTTATAACCCAAAACAAATTTGTTATAAATGTTACATGAAGGGTGATCATACAGACTCCTACTGTCCTTTTGATACGGATTCAGCTAATAGTGTTTGTCCCTTAGAGCATAAGGAATGTTCACGGCGTGGTGGAGCGTTGCCCGGCGTGGCTCCGCGCGACCATACCGTGATCCACGGCATGGAGGACGACGTTGTTGTACTTGTTTTAAAAAAACTAAAAATTAATTTTTCCCCCTCATACACTTATTACTTTAACCCTTTGGTTTTCACTATTTTCGAAACACTCCCCCTCCTAGCAGATACTTTCCCCCTCACATCATATTTGAATATTTTTTGAAAAAAATATGTAGCCAACGTCTACTTTTTGAATTAAAAAAATAATTTTTTTAAATACAAAAGCCAACGCCTACTTTTTTAAAATAAAAACTTTATAAATACCACATTTTCACACACAACTTTCAGTATTTTCACACACACTATTAGTATTTTCACACACACTTTCAGAAATAAAAAATGGCATGCTCTTTTCCACACAACGATGACGGGATTAAGGCTATGATTCAGAAACGAATAATTCAATAACAACGTCGTTATGATAAGATTACGTGGTTAGCTGATGATTTCGATGCCGTGTGCGAAAATACGAAATTGCGCACAACATGTGACAAATGCCATGATCTTTCCCCACGGAAACGTCATTTAATCGACACGTTTCTAAGTAATCAATCTGATGTCGATGTCAGCGTCCAAAGATCTTTGTTTAAAAAGTCGATAAAATTGGAGGCTAGAATTGAAAAGAATACTGAATGGCTGAATAAGTTGGGTTCTTCATCCTAGATCAAAAAGCGTTGAGAGAAAGTCTGGAAGAAGAAGAAAGGGCACGAAGGGAGCGGGAGGCGAAAATTATGACCGAAAAAGATGATGAAGAAAAAATGCCTTGGGAGTTACCTGTTCAGTTTTCGGATTCAGATCGGGGAACAAACTTATCGTATTATGTATTTTTATGTTATCTATTTAGTAGTGTATTTCCTTTCCTATTGTATTCGAATTTCAGTATTTTCATGTTTTAAGTATGGAATAAATGTTTTAATTTTCGAATAAAAATTGTTTACGTTTTTATTTTCGTTTTTAATTTACGAATTTAGATAATTAAAATGAAAATAAATAAGGGATTAAATTCTAAATTATATGTAATGTTTTTTATGTATAAAGTAAGCTAGGATTAGAATAAATTAATTGTTGAGGGTAGTTTATGAAAATTAGTAGAAAAATTGGTGTGGTGATGTGGAAATGGTTTGATGATAAGATGTGTTTTTTTGTGTGGATGTGGAAGTGAAAAAGCTTATGTGGCGGGGTGTTCTTTGGTGTGGTGGTGTGATGACTCCTTTTGCTCTTATGTCGTACGAAGGGGGCATATTGCGCACAAATGTCCACGTCAATGGTGTTTCTGTATCCAGTTGTGGACTCATAAGGGCGAAGATTGTCCTGATATTAGGTGTATTAATTGTGGGTTGGACCATTATGGTGTGGCATGTCCTGATGTAAGAGAAGTGTGTAAGTGTTTTATTTTTAATCATTTGTTTATTTTCTTAATGTTTTCATTTAGAGGGTGTTTTGGTGCATTTCAAATGCTAAATGCTCAATACGATTCTCAAAGGGTGTTTGTTTATGCTTAGTCCCGGGCTTACAGCCTATGAGATTTTGGTTTATATATCATAATCTCATTTGTACATGTCAATAAAGTTCAAAATAAGCTGGCAAAGAATGAGCTTATGGAGCATAAGCCGAGATCTCATAAACCGTACTCGGTCCGATCCTGGGTTCCTAAAATTTGCGTTATTCGGTTTAGGCTCTCTCTAGTTTGTGTCCGTTCTGTGCGGTTTTGGAACCGAACTCACCCTAGTCTGCAACTAGATGCCTCAAAGTAACATTAGGATTTACTTATTTACAAGTAGGATACTTACATCAACTAATTGCATCCTTGATTTTGCCGTTTGTTTGCAGGAGTACGAGTAATACAACAACATGACTTGATTGACGGTTTGAACAAAAGACACCACTAGTGCACCTTTCCATCTCTTAACCGGTTAAGGGTTAATTTTTTATTTTTGAATTTAGAATCAGGGGCGGTACTACAACAGGGGCAGTGTGGGAAGTTACCCCCACAAAGTTTTTAGGATATGCTAAGATTTATATCAATTTTGATTTGGTATAAATTTTTATTTTACTTCCATAAGAGAATAAATAGGATAATGGTAAAAGATTAACCAATAGGTACATCTAACTATAGTGGTTAACAACATTCTTTACTTTCGGAGAGATCTAATTTTTGAATCATGTAATCTATATTTTTGCATTCACTCTCTCTGTTGGTATTAATATCGGTTTAGAAAAGTAAACACATGTATCTCGAGGTAAAGCTACCGCTTTAGGTCTCCGACTTTTTAAGGCCTCGAAACTCTAGGCATGTAAATATTTCGAGTTTTATGCTTCCTAGCATTTTAAGATATCTCGAAGTGTATGATATAACTTGTAATTACTTGCTTATATGAATGAAATAAAAATAAAAACTTCATCTAAATCTGAATGACATGAAAGGAAAAGACTAATATTTGAGGTGTTCATAAATATATATATTCGAGTATCCGAATATTTAATTGGAATTAATTCAAAAATAAGAATATATGAGTTGTCACTTTGAAAGATAAATAAAAAATTTACGAACATTCAAAACATTTGGATAACTAGTTTCGGATATCCGAATATACAAAACAATAATTTGAAACTCTAGATATCTGGAAATCCTAGATCATATTTTCATTTTAGGCCTCCAAAAGACACAAGACGACCTAGAAAGTAAGTATTTTATAAATATTATGCATATAATAACATATTTGATTCGATGTAAACAAGTTTACTTTTGTTAAATAGAAAATAATTGATGTTACAGCAAAAAAGGTCGAGTAAGTGACATGACATGACTTAATATTTACTTGTAACATTTCCCCCCTTTAAAAATATTCTTAGTACCGCCTCTGGTGGTGACTCTTGTTTAGGCACTTTTATATTCTTTTCTTTTATCACTATATGGATGCCATTAAACAATGTTTCAAAAATAGCTGTCATTGGATGCCCAGTTACTTTCAATGTCCAACTCAACTGAGTTACCTAGTTGGTTAACATAACCCATAAATTCAACCCATCCTCCTTATTAATGCATCCAATAACCATGGAATCCCATCTCCTACAATTATACTATTCGTATCTTCTTGTTTTCATGTATATCCAATTCTCTCTTTCTCAAAAAAATAAAATAAAGTTTCTAAAAATTATGCCATAATGCAAACGTTGTAAAAACAATACTCATGAGTACGCCGAATGTCCTTGCAGGAAAAGTAATACCACGACTACGAGTGTCCCCCTACATGTGCGCGGTTATAACCCAAAACAAATTTGTTATAAATGTTATATGAAGGGTGATCATACATGCTCCGACTGTCCTTTCGATACAGATTCGGATAACAGTATTTCTGCCTTAGAGCATAAGGAATGGTCACGACGTAGTGGAGCGTTGCCCAGCGTGGCTACGCGTGACCACACCGTGATCCACGACATGGAGGACGACATTGTTGTAGCCATAGGCATGAAAGTTGTTTTAAAAAAAAAATTTCCCCCTCACACACTTATTACTTTAGCCCTTTGGTTTTCACTATTTTCAAAACACCCCCCCCCCACCCTCCTAACGGCTACTTTCCTGCTCACATCATATTTGAATATTTTTTGAAAAAAATATGTAGCCAACGGCTACTTTTTTGAATAAAAAGATTTTTTTTAATACAAAAGCCAACGGCTACTTTTTTTAAATAAAAACTTTATAAATACCACATTTCACACACAACTTTCAGTATTTTTACACACACTATCAGTATTTTCACACACACATTCAGAAATAAAAAATGGCATGCTCTTTCCCACACAAAGATGACGGGATTAAGGCTATGATTCAGAAACGAATAATTCAAAATCAACGTCGTTACGATAAACTTACGTGGTTAGCTGATGATTTCGATGTCGTGTGCGAATAAAATACGAAATTGCGCACAACATGTGACAAATGCCATGATATTTCCCCACAGAAATGTAATTTAATCGACACGTTTCTAAGTAATCAATCTGATGTCGATGTCAGCGTCCGAAGATCTTTGTTTAAAAAGTCGATAAAACTGGAGGCTAGAATTGAAAAAAAATACTGAATGGCTGAATAAGTTGGGTTCTTCATCCTAGATCAAAAAGTATTTAGAGAAAGTCTGGAAGAAGAAGAAAGGGCATGAACAGAGCGGGAGGTGGAAATTATGACCGAAGAAGATGATGAAGAAACAATACCTTGGGAGTTACCTGTTCAGTTTTCGGATTCAGATCCGGGAACTGACTAATCGTATTATGTATTTTTATCTTATCTATTTAGTAGTGGATTTCCTTTCCTATTGTATTCGAATTTCAGTATTTTCATGTTTTAAGTATGGAATAAATGTTTTAATTTTCGAATAAAAATTGTTTACGTTTTTATTTCCAATTTTAATTTACGAATTTAAATAATTAAAATGAAAATAAATTAGGGATTAAATTTTAAATTATATGTAATGTTTTTTATGTATAAAGTAAGTTAGGATTAGAATTAATTAATTGTTCAGGGTGGTTTATGAAAATAAGTGGAAAAATTGGTGTGGTGGTGTGGAAATGGTGTGATGATAAGATGTGTTTTTTTGTGTGGATGTGGAAGTGAAAAAGTTGATGTGGCGGGGTGTTTTTTGGAGTGGTGGTGTGATGAATCCTTTTGCTCTTATGTCGTACGGAGGGGGCATATTGCGTACAAATGTCCATGTCAATGTTGTTTCTGTTTCCAATTATGGACTCATAAGGGCGAAGATTGTCCTGATATTATGTGTATTAACTGTGGGTTGGCCCATTATGGTGTGGCATGTCCTGATGTAAGAGAAGTGTGTAAGTGTTTTATATTTAATCATTTGTTTATTTTCTTAATGTTTTCATTTAGAGGGTGTTTTGGTGCATCTCGAATGTTAAATGCTCAATACGATTCTCAAAGGGTGTTTGTTTATGCTTAGTCTCGGGCTTACAGCCTATGAGATTTTGGTTTATATATCATAATCTCATTTGTACATGTCAATAAAGTTCAAAATAAGCTGGCAAAGAATGAGCTTATGTAGCATAAGCCGAGATCTCATAAACCGTACTCGATCCGATCCTGGGTTCCTAAAACTTGTGTTATTCAATTTAGGCTCTCTCTAGTCCGTGTCCGTTCTGTGCGGTTTTGGAACCGAACTCACCCTAGTCTGTAACTAGAAGCCTCAAAGTAACATTAGGATTTACTTATTTACAAGTAGGATACTGACATCAACTAATTGCATCCTTGATTTTGCCGTTTGTTTGCAGGAGTACGAGTAATACAACAACATGACTTGATTGGCGGTTTGAACAAAAGACACCACTAGTGCACCTTTCCATCTCTTAACCGGCTAAGGGTTAATTTTTTATTTTAGCATTTAGATCAGGGTGGTACTACAGTGGGGGCAGTGTGGGCAGTTTCCCCCACAAAGTTTTTAGGATATGCTAAGACTTATATCAATGTCGATTTGGTATAAATTTTTATTTTACTACCATAAGAGAATAAATAGGATAATGGTAAAAGATTAACCAATAGGTACATCTAAGTATAACGGTTAACGACATTATTTACTTTCGGAGAGATCTAATTTTTGAATCATGTAATCTAGATTTTTGGATTCACTCTCTCTGTTGGTATTAATATCGGTTTGGAAAAGTAAACACATGTATCTCGAGGTAAATCTGCCGCTTTAGGTATCCGACTTTTTAAGGCCTCAAAACTCTATGCATGTAAATATTTTGAGATTTATGCTTCTTAGCATTTAAGATATCTCGAAGTGTATGATATAACTTGTAGTTACTTGCTTATATGAATGAAAGAAAAATAAAAACTTCATGTAAATCTAAATGACATGAAAGGAAAAGACTAATATTAGAGGTGTTCATAAATATATATATTCGAGTATCTGGATATTTAATTGGAATTAATTCAAAAATAAGAATATATGAGTTGTCACTTTAAAAGATATATAAAAAATTTACAAAAATTCAAAACATTTGGATACCTAGTTTCGGATATCCGAATATACAAAACCATAATTTGAAACTCTAGATATCTGGAAGTCCTAGATCATATTTTCATTTTAGGCCTCCAAAAGACACAAGACGACCTAGAAAGTAAGTATTTATAAATAATATGCATATAATAACATATTTGATTCGATGTAAACAAGTTTACTTTTGCTAAATGGAAAATAATTGATGTTACAACAACAGAGGTCGAGTAAGTGACATGACATGACTTAATATTTACTCGTAACATTTGCCCCCTTTAAAAAATAATTCCTAGTTACATTCAATGTCCAACTCAACTAAGTTACCTAGTTGGTCAACATAACCCATAAATTCAACCCATCCTCCTCATTAATGAATCCAACAACCATGGAATCCCATCTCCTACAATTATATTAGTCGTATCTTCTTGTTTTCCTTTATATCCACTTCTCTCTTTCTCAAAAAATAAAATAAACTTTCTAAAAATTATGCCTTAATGAAAACGTTGTAAAAACAATACTCATGAGTACGCTGAATGTCCTTACAGGAAAAGCAATACCAAGACTACGACTGTCCCCTCACATGTGCGCGGTTATAACCCACAACAAATTTGTTATTGTTGGGAATACGTTTTTAACGTATATTAGAAGTATCGATCACTCCAACAATATTTTTAAATATAATTAGCTCGTAGTTAGTTCATTGTATTAAACTAGGTAACATACCAACCCATGTGCTTGTCCATGGGTTGAAGGCCCAAGCCCACCTAGGCTTGGGTATATAAACCCCCTTTCCTTCATGGAAAGGGGTTGGTGGTTTTATTTTCATTAATTCATAATAAACAAGTTTCTCTCACTTTCTCTCTCTAGTTTCTATCTCTAGAAAACAACAACCACACTTGTTAGGATCATAGATTATCACTATTCTACAATTCGTTTCGAGAGTCATGGGGTGAAATAAGGTTCTTTGTTGTGTTAGTTTTGGTTTTGTGCTCTTTTAATCAAGATTTATCTGTGGTTTAAATTTTTTTTCGTGTTTTTCAGCTTAAATCTTTCATACAAATTGCCTACATAGTTGTAGTAGGAACTTGTGATATTCATATTGGTGATTTTCACGTAAAAATTGGTAGTTTTGTCTTGATTCTTGGGTAAAAACACGAACAACAAGTTTTTGATAGTTTTAAGTTTAATTTCAGAATATAGGGCTTATACCGGATTTCATTTATTCCGACTTGTGGAGTTTTAGATTCTAAAATCTAGTGTGAAATAAGATTTCGGAATAAGTGTGATTGCTATTCTGAATTCTTATAGTGGGTATATCCCGAATTGTGGATAGGTTGACATTCCGAAATTAGCTCTACACATATTCCGAATTTGTTTCATATTCTGAATTTTGGTTGGTTAGTGCATATTCCGAATTTTGTTCACCATCTTGCATTCCGGAATCTAGGTTTCATTCTTATTCCGAATCTTGTTCAGGGGAACTTATTCCGAAATTTAATCTGGTTGGACATTCCGAATTTGTGTGCACCACGTATTCCAGAATTCAGTTGGCAATACTACATTATTCTGTATTGTATTTTGGGAACTCATATTCCGAATTGTATTTTGGAAACACAGATTCCGAATTCTTCTCAGGTTATAGATTCCGAAATCTACTCAAGATATTGATTCCGAACTTAATACTTAGTGGATATTTAAGATTTGAACTTGGTAACTTTGGAAGAATTCTACATCAACACACAACAAATTTTACAACTTTATTTCATTGGTCGATCAAAGGATAATCTTTTTTCTTCAGGTGATCAAAAATGAATCCTCATTCATTCATGCCTACAATGACATCTTACGGACCTTTCTATCATATCGGGTACCGATACCCGTCCACCGTTGCTTATCAAAGAGTTATTTGAAGCATGGCAGGGTCGCATGAAGTCATATATTATTGGAAGACCTAGTGGGAGGCTTATGATCAAATCTATTGAGCAATGCCCACTTAATTGGGGCGAAATTACTGCAGATAATGTGACTCGGCCACGGGAATTTCTTGAGTTATCGCCTGCCAGCCAACTAATTGCCGATGCGGATGAAAAGTTTTTTCAGGCTATTCTTCAAGATCTTCCACCCAATATTTATCGTATGGTAAGTCAACACAAGATAGCAAAGGAACTATGGGATCGTTTGACGGTTTTGCTACAAGGGACTTCATTATCTAAGCAGGAGAGAGAGTATCAACTTTATGATTTGTTTGATAGGTTCACATACACTCCAGGGGAAACTCTTTATGACTACTATTGGAGATTCACTACATTGATGAATGATTTGAACACTTACAATCTTACGATTGCTCAATTTCAAATCAACACCAAGTTCTTGAATACGTTGCCTTCAGAGTGGAGCCACTATGTCACTGATGTTAAACAGGTAAGGGATTTGCACAAGTCAAATCTAGATCAACTTTATGCTTTTTTGCAACAACACGAGAAGCATGTGCTCACGACACGTATGGCTCAAGGATCTTACCATTAACCATTGGAATTAATGGCAAATAAACCAATGTTGTCATATCATAATATCTCTCATGCTATGGGACAACAATCTTCTTATCAGCCCTTGTATCAAACTCCAAGTTATCCACAATACTCGATGTTACCACAACCACCTACATCACATCAACAATATCAGCTACCAGCACCATCATCAAAAAGAGACTCACATCTATCACCATATGCTCAACAACTATACTCTCCTTATCAACCACCTACAAATCCTGCTATCACATACCAGCAACTGGAAGTTCTTCAACCCAACTATTCACAACATGTCAGTACTCTCTCCGGTGTTTATGCAGCTCCACCAGCACCGGTTCTGTATTGTGATGATGAGGTTCTAATTCCCGAATTCAAACAAGGGTATAATCCTACTGACGTGCTCGCACAAATGTCTGCCTACATCACTCAAATTTTGAATAAACGAGGTTACAGAGTACCATCTCCAACAAATAATCAGTTGATAACTTCTTCTAACTCTCGTCAACAAGCTACAATTCAAGAAGGTAGGGTCATGGTTCAACTACTTCAGGGAGACCAAGTTCATCAAATACCGGTGCACGCCCATATAACAGTGCTCCAAGGGGAAATACTACTGGGAAGGTGAAGATGATAATATGCTATAACTGTAAGGGGGAAGGACATATGGCCAGGGAGTGTAAGCAACCCAAAAGGAGAAGGGATGCTTCGTGGTTTGAGGAGAAGGTCATGTTGGTCAAAGCTCAAGCAAATGGCCGTGAGTTAGATGAAGATGAGTTATCATTTCTTGCAGATCCAGGAGTTGTGGACAATGAGGTACTCACAGCAGCTTTCACTCATAATGCAGCGTATCAAGCAGATGATCTCGATGCATATGACTCAGACTGTGATGACTTCAACACCGCCAAGGCAGCTCTTATGGCAAATCTCTCGCTTTATGGGTCTGACCAAATCTCTGAGGTACCAAGTACTACCATTGATACAAGTATTATACCATATCAAGTTGGGCAAGAGTCTCAGTATTCGGAAGAGCCTCCGATGGTTAGTAATTCAAACGAGGAGACAAACAATGATAGCAATATCAATCCAAGTCCCCAGACTTTGAGTGAAATACAACCGGGTGCTATTATGAATACGACTTCCCCTGCTCAACAATATTTGGTTATGGTTTCAGCAACTATGCTTGGCCAAATGAATACTGCAGTCCTTGAAACCCTAAGTGTTAATCCGACCTTGTCTGTCAAGCTTGCTTTGTACAAGGAAAAGGTTCAAACCTTGGAATTAACTCCTTCGACCAATACCTTAACTAATCCCGAATTTGATAGGTTTAGAAAAGTTCAAATTGATCATTTACTTGAAATTGAACATTTAATTACAAATCTTTCAAAAGAAATTAAAGAGAAAAAGTCATTCGTCACTAATTTTCAAAAACTTAAAACAAATTTCGAAATACTCGAGTCTAAAAAGGTTGAAACGGAAATTAATGCGTCTAATCAAATTAAAAAGATTGATAATTTGCTTTTGAAACAATACTCCGCTTCACACTTGGTACATTTGTTTGATTCATCTTTTAGGGAATTTCATTTATCGCGTCTAACAGACCTTCCACCTAACCCGGGTTATGCAAAGCAAGCTTTTATAAGCAACCCAAGACTTTATGATGCAACCAAATTAGGATTGGTATTAGATCTGATTGTTATTCCGGATGACCCCTAGTATATGTCACTTGTTGAAGAGGATCGATCACAAATGATTTTGAAACATCCTAATTTTGATTATGATAAACTTAACCAAGAGTATGCAAGAACGGATTTTAGACTTCGTTTTAATATACAAAGGGAATTTACCACATCACCAAATTTCATGTCTACTAAAGAGAGCCTTAGTACATTTCCTACACTTATTAACACGGATGAACCTAAGGAAATTCCAAAGGTTCTTCCACCTGTCAGTACCGTATTGTTAAGCTTGAAAGAGATTCAACAATACTTTACCAGGTTTGGCAAGGTCATTAAGGAATGTACGAATCTAACGGCTCAAACCGATGGAGAATGGGCTTTCAAACACATGAAAGCAGTGTTTGAGGCTGAGATCGTTCCGTTTGTAAACAATCTTAAAACGGTTTTGTATCTGTTGGTGACAATCTCAATTTTGAAATGAAAGAAGTTCAAAATGTTTTTCATGAAACAGATGATGCTTATGAGTAACATTTATTTGAGAAAGAAAAGATTTTGTCCGAATATGACCAATTCTTGGAACAAGTGGTGTCTCTCAATGTGATGAATGTTGTGACTATTAATTGTGATCATGAGATTACCTCTGGTGTGAATAAATGTGATGATGTGCATGATCTCTCTGTGAATATTGTTGAGACTGTAAACGATGTAGATAATCATTCTTGTCACGAATCTGACGCTGAATTTTTAAAGCTTCAAGATTCTTGTAAATCACTTTCAAAACGTTTTGACGAGCTTTAACAACATAGTATATCTCTTAAAATCGAGCAACAATCTAAAAATAAACTCTTTTAATAACAAATGATTGTGAAAACAATGTTGAGACAAGTGACAAGATGATTCAGGTGGTTCAGGCATTAGAGGAAGAAATTATGAGACTTAAGAGAGAGTCATCAGTAGAAAAATGGAACTAGAGGATGCAGAGAATAAAAACCATGCCTTAGAAAATAGAATCATCTCTATGCTAGGGGAGTTTGAACGAGTAAAGCAGGGGTTTTCACAACTTTATGGTTCACTAGAAGAACGCTTCGCTTTAAATGCGGCAGAGCACAAATTACTTCTTGACCAACTGAACCAAAAGTGTGAAGAAATCTCTGACTTAAATATTCAACTCATAGACAAAAACATGGTTTTAGCTGAGTTAAAGGAAACACTTCAACTCAAAGGACAAGAAGTTGTTGATAATACAACTACAATCTCTGCCCCGACCTCTAGTGCTCTAAAACCCAAAGAAGTGATGATTTATAAGAACCCGTACCATAAGAAAAATCCCCTAACATATACGGATTATATGAAAAATGCGATTAGACATGTGCTTCTCACAAGGGACATATTAGATGATTTATATGAATCTGATCCCACAAACAACGATTATAATGCTGCTCATTTATATATTGAGTTGGTTCAATGTTGCTTATCGTATCTTATTTTCATAGGACAACCGGGTTCTGCACCACTCAAACAACTACCCATTACCATTGCCATTACTCCATTCAATAAAACCTCGCGAGTTAAACCTTCTTTAGGTACACTCAACAAGGATAAATCAAAATCTGTCACAAATGTTTCTGTGCCCTCTACAAGAGTAATTGTCTCTACTAAGGCTAAAGGATCTCAAGACAAGAAAGATAGGATCAAGCCTTCCACTAGTAGGACTACGAAGAAGAAAGTATAATTTCACCCTAGGAACGTTATTTCAGATTTGAATAAAAAGAATCATGTAGCTAAGACAAAACGCTCTGCGGTTGTGCAGCAGCCTAAGCAAAATGTGAATTCTAATTTGAGATGTTTGAGTTGTAATGAATGCATGTTTTCTCAGCGTCATGATTTATGCCTTGTTGACCATGTTAATGAAATGTACGCCATTAGGAAAAATCTTGAATTGAAGCCAACGGGGAAGAAATTCACCCAAGTTGGATGGCAATGGCAACCCACTGGTAGGACCCTCACTGCAAATGGAACTAAGTGCCCTTTAACTAGGATCTAATCCACTGAAGTTAGGTCTCAGCATCCTTTAAATAGGAACACTAGCACTAAAAAATGGAAAAAGTACCCTTTAATTAGGTCTGCATCCACTATTATGCCTACCAGTGAAGAAGTACCTCAAGATCTTAGAAAACTAGAATCTAAGCCGAAAACTAGGAAGTAAATTTGGAAATCTAAGAAACCTTATGCTAGCAAATCTAAGATAATTGTATTTGTACATGCTAACATAGAGGAAAAACTAGATTCTGATACATCGTCTTTGTCTGGTGATATTTTCAGGTGGTCCAAATCATCCTCTGGTACTTGGACTCTGGGTGCTCTAAGCACATGACCGGAGATCGCTCGATGCTCAAAAATTTCGTCAGCAAGTTTCTAGGCACGATTAAATTTGGTAATGACCATATTGCAAAGATCATGGGTTATGGTGAATATCAGATTGGGAATGTCATGATTTCAAGGGTGTATTATGTGGAAGGACTCGGTCATATTTATTTTCAGTGGGACATTTTTGTGGTTCAAACCTTGAGGTTGCTTTTCAACAACATACTTGCTTCATTTGTGATTTAGCAGGAAACGATTTGTTAAAAGGTTCTCGAGGAAATAATCTATACATGTTGTCTATTCAAAACATGATGGTCGCTTCTCATGTATGTCTTCTCTCCAAAGCATTTAAGACCAAGTCATGGTTGTGGCGTCGACGGTTATCTCATCTTAACTTTGATGCCATTAACCATTTGGCTAAAAACGAACTTGTTTGTGGTCTTCCGAAGCTCAAGTTTAACAAGGATCATTTATGTTTTGCGTGTTCAATGAGGAAACGCGCCAAGAAGTCTTACAAAACTAAAGCTGAAGACACCAACCATGAACCACTACATCTTTTGCATATGGATATTTGCGGGCCAATGCGTACGGCTAGTGTGAGTGGTAGAAAATATATCCTCGTCATGGTGGATAAATTTTCAAGGTTTACATGGGTGAAGTTCTTAGCAACCAAGGATCAAGCACCCACATTTATTATTACATTTCTTAAGATGATCCAGGTGCGTCTTAATGCTATTGTTCGCCGCATTCGAACTGATAATGGAACTGAGTTTGTTAATCAGACTTTGCGGGACTAATATGAAGAGGCCGGCATTTCACATGAAACATCAGTTTCTCGCACTCTACAACAAAATGGTGTCGTGGAAATACGAAATTGTACACTTATGGAAGCTGCTAGTACAATGTTAATTTATGCGAATGCTCCTTTATTCTTATGGGCTGAAGCAGTGGCAACCGCATGTTATACCCAAAATCGCTCTATCATTCGTAAGCGTCATGGAAAAACACCATATGAGCTTCTTCATGGACACAAACCCGATATCTCCTTTCTTCATGTATTTGGTGCACTTTGTTATCCAAATACTAATAGTGAGAATTTGGGCAAACTTCAATCGAAGGTTGATATAGGAATTTTCATTGGCTACTCACCCGCAAAGAAAGCTTACCGAATTTATAACCGTCATCTTGGCAAGATAATAGAAACTATGGATGTCGATTTTGATGAGCTGGCAACATTGGCTTCTGAGCAACGCAGCACTGAACCCGCACTTCATTAGATGGGAACCGGTACTATTAGTTCCGAATTAACTCCCAACAATCTTGCTTCTCCATCATTTACACCACCAACAAGGCTCGAGTGGGATGAGTTATTTCAACCGATGTTTGATGAATTCTTTGATCCTCCTAGTGATGATGTTCCAGCCCCTGCAGTAGTAGCTCTGATTCCCGAAGTTGCCGTTCAAGATAATGGACATCATCTGATGCATCTACAGTCACTACTGAACGGGATGCACCATCCCCCAACAATTCTCAAACTACACCTGAATCAACACCCCCGCTCGTTCCTGATGATGTTGAAGAGGATTACAATGATCACGAATTGGAATTTGCTCACTTACAAGAGCTACCATTATTTGGTTTACCTATACGCGAAAACCCTAACGGTGCGTCTACCTTAGAGGAAGCTCCTGCAACCGTTCACTCCAGACCCCACAGGATTGAGAATTACAACACAAAGTGTAAAAAGGATCGCCCAATCTGAAATATTATTGGTGACATCGATTGACCTGTCTTAACACGCCAACAACTATAAGAGCACGCATTATATTGTTACTTTGATGTGTTTCTCTCCGAGAAGGAACCGAAAATATGGCAACAAGTGATGTATCGTGGATAGTATAGTGATAATTAGATACGTTATAGGGTAAATTAGAAAATTACCTTTAGGAAAAAGTAATAGACTAATAATACCAATGACGAATTCAATTAAACACGTGAGTGAGTCGAGTTCGTTGTACACGAAGATCTTATGAATTTGAGACGTTTTGTTTTGATTTGGACAATCGATTTGAATTGGTTTTCGGTTTTAAAACTACAATTAAAATCTACAAATTTTAAACTATTTAAAATTAACCTAAAGTGCATGAATCGTAAACCCCGCTTATTTAAAATAAAACAAACAATTAATTACTTAAAAATTAAAACACTATTTAAAAAATTAAACTAATTAATAATCTAATTTAATTAAAAATTACCTTTAACTATTTAAAGAAATTTATTTAACTAATTAACTTTATTTAAAAATTACTTAAAACATTTTCTATTTTAAAATAAACAACTATTTTAATTAAGTCTAAAATTATAAAAGTCTACTTAATTGTAAATTATTTAAACTTTAAAAGTTAATAAAAACATTTTTTTTATTTTATTTTATTTTATATTTTCTTTTTTTTAACTACTTATTTTTTAGAATTTACTCTAATTAAAAATTAAGAGTTATACAAAAGAAAATAAAACGTGACTTAAAAACTCAAACAAATATTGTCAGATACGAAAATCACTATATTAATGAAGTAAAGGGAAAGAAAATCAAAAGAGCCTTGAGCTCATCTGGGTAACACGCTTGACCTATAGAGGGGAGGTCACGAGTTCGAAACCCCCTGATGACATTATTTTTTGGAATTATTTTCTTTTTGACAGTTATGAAAAAAGTCTTAGGAAAGACTTTTTTGGAAGCTTATTATGGTTAAGCTGTTAGAAAATAGCTTGTGAGCTTAACAGAACAGTAAATCTGATAAGCTAAGAATAAACATAACAGATCAAACATCCTAAATTACAGGAAAGGCAGGCGAATCAAAAGAGAAATTATATCAGAAAAGTCAGCTTATCTAATACTTCCAGCAAGTAAATCTCAAAACTAATAACAGATTACAAATACAGTAACAAGTATCCTCACACAAATTCAATCATCCAGATCCAAGCTAAACAGAAAATATCATATCCCAATTCAGTCTAAATCCAAATAACAAACAAAACCCCAAATATAAGGTAGAAATTAAAATGCTAATTCAGCTGGACAGAACAAAGCAGATTCACCAAAATATTTAAACAAGAAAGTAAAATTTCCAAAATCACCAGCAGTCTTAACTGAAACCTCAGTTCATAAATTTTAAAATAAACAGATTAAACTTATCTCACAAAGCAGACTTAAAACTTTTAATCATATCTGATTAATCAAAACTTTATTATTCATAAAATCTCCAATAACACCACACACCTATTACCAAAACCGTGTTAATAAAACTCACGTAACAGATTTATTCAAACCCCTATTTAAAACCGATTCATTAACAGCTAGCTTAAACTATACTACAAAATCAGATTAAAACATTCAGGAAAAAATCAGCAATCAAGATCATTTTAAAATCAGAAAAATCATTAACCTTAAACATTCTACCACTAAATCACATTAGCATAAAAAACAGATTAATATAAAAGCCTTTAAATTAAGATGAAAATGAACCTGGTGACGTAACCTTTGAGACGAAGGTGAGCGCTGAGCTACCTTTTTAACCCGAATCTACACCACCATTACTCGAACACCATTTATCACCTAACCATCATATCAATACTCGAACCAGTTTCGAATCAGAACGGTAACTCGAACCATCAAAAGTCAACGAACACTTATACTTTTCCAGTGGGGAAAAAGTATTTTAAATCCTTTTACTTTTGATGTAAAAATTAAGCTATTAATTAGCTTACTCTTACCATCACCAATATTATCCTTGTGAAATAGTAAACAGATTTAAAATGTAAATCAATTTAAAGTAGAAAATAACACGAGACAAGATTGAATATTAAACGATTTAACTTTTATTAATTTCCAGAAAGATTACAATACTAGTTAAAAAGGAAATACATCATTTAATCTAATACTATTTCTACAGCATAACATTAAATAAAAAGTAAAGGATAAAATTACACTAGAAATTGGGGGTATTTATAGCCCCCCCAAGGGCTTCCTTGAGCGAATATCCAAATATTATGAAGAATATTCCTTCTTAATCTTGGCCCTTGATCTTCCTTCTTCTCTCTCTTTATTGATCGGATGGCTGTGATGATACAATCTAGCACACGGATTGCCAACGTGGCATCCGTGTGCTAGTTGTGTTTCTTTTAAAGGCTCTAATTGGTGGGATTGGAGATTTGAGGTGTTGCATCCAATGAAATTAAGCCACGTATCAAGCCTCTCCATACCCTCTCTTCCTTAAAATTGGGGTTTTTATTCCCCTTCACGTGAATATCACGTGTGATCAAAAGCCCTATGTTAATTGGGCTTTTTACCAAACTAGGGTTTTTGAACAGTGGTAATTTTTCAGGTGTTTGGGAGAAAAGATAGATGGGGAAGAAAGGAGGTGAGATAAACTCACATAGAAACTACCGAACCATAAAATATGTGTGTGTGGGTGAGAATAAAAAAAACGTGTGAAAGGTATATTATGAGTGGGATAAAAATGACGTGTGAGGGGACGGTTTAATTTTTTTTATTCATTGTGAGTGGAAAGTGACGTGTGGAGAGTTGTGTGTGATAAGTGAATGGATGTGAGAAGTGGTGAGAAAACGTGTTAACATACACGTTACAAAAACCCTAAGGCCCATATACCATTTTCATTCGTTTGTTTCTTGTTGCACTAAATTGGGCTTGCAGCCCAATAATGAGTATTTCATCCGTGTATCACTACACTTTTGGGCCTAATGGACTCAAATTGGATCTTCAAGCAACTTTTTAACTTAAATGGGCTTTTGAACCCATTTATCCCATTGTGGGACCCACCAAGCCCGTATTCTTGACAAATGGTGAAATCCTTTAAGGTCGAGCTCGATTTTGGCATCTTTGATCTTTTTCTTCAAACTCGTGCCGGTTTTTGTCGGTTTTCGCGAACTTGGTACCTACACACATTCAAACAAGAAACAAGTATATCCAAGGCATATTTGATACATTTAATGCATTATTTCATTGTTTTAAGCTACAAATGATATGAGTATTTAAGCTCATATCAAATTCCCCCATGCTAAGCAATTGCCGTGTCCTCACGCAATGATAAAATAAAACTATAGCTACACCATTATTCAACTTATGACACTTTATTTTGTAAAGACATAAAATAACTTTAAGGATCATAAAAGCTCAAATAGATTCATCGTCCTCGACTTTTCACTTTTCCATGCCAAGTTCAAAAACAAGATCATTGTTATTATAAGTTGGTAGACTAACACGAACTCATGTGGGCTAATTATTCACTTAGACTCCCTTATTCCTAGGTGTATCTCTTATATTTTATTGTTGTCTTGAATGATCACGAAGATGCATTGTTGACTTATTTCGATAATTTATCAGGCCGAAAATAAAGTGAACGATTTAATCAATAGTTAACTAAAGGACAAAATCTTTTAAAACTGCTTCTCGGGACTTCATAAAGTTCATATCTTGGCATAACTTGCTTCACGATTTGAGACCTTTCTCGGACCGATATTTGGCAATGACTTTATACTTCCAACCTTGAGAGACGTTCAGAAATAATGGTCTTCTCTTCATATAGGAATTTCTTCACTTGAAGTTTTGAGAGATTCATACTTGGACCACGACTTCTTCATTTTTCTCCAATCTTTATTTGGGATTTTGATATACAACGATCCGCCTCCTTTTTGGACTTGGCTTCATTTATCCTCATACCTTATTATGGTCTTTTTGGATAGACTTCTCCATGACTTTTTGGGAGTATTTGCTTTTCGTCGTGTGTCTCGATCCTTCATATTGATTTTTGATAAATGATTCTTCACATCACTTGAGATCTTTAGCAATAAAACATAGCCCTCATGTCTTGTTAGGACCTTTTTGGACTCGCCAATCTTCGCATCTCGCTTCAATAAGTTATGCCTTGGCTATGAACTCTAATCCATACCGAGCAACTTTTAAACGATCTTGGGCTAGAAGCTAAGTAACTTTTTAAATCGTTCAACCTTATTTATTGCAAGTAATTTTATTAACAAGCGATGGGAGAATAGGCTTATAATTTACTCACATAAATTCCCGAAAGAATACCAAACTTATAATTGGCTCTATCATCTCTTGTTCTCCATATTGTAAAATTCCAAAAAGGAAATCAATGGATACTTAGCCTATTAAATCAAAGTTTTGGGTTCCCAAGTCATCTATAGGATCTTGCATCTTCTTATACTCTTGCAAGTTTTAGAATTTGCGTTTTAAAGTTCCCTTGATAGACGACTTTCTAGGATCAATTATAGGAGCTTGCGAAAAGTTCTTGTTCTTAACTCGTATGAATTAAGACTTTCGCGTTTTAAAGCTCCCTATACAATAGCCTAGCAAAACTTAATTCAAATACGTTAAGAAAAATCTAAGGTTAAAAACCGAGTCGAGTCAAAAACTATTCTTATTGAAAGCCTACATTCGTGTCAAAAACACTTATTTTCTTTATTAAAACTTAAAAATAACACAAAAAATTTAAAATTTTATTGAAAAATGAGAAAACTAAACGTTTGGACACGACAAAAGCAATTGCAAGCGATTATATCGATTGACTCGCCCATGCTAAAACCAAACATTGTCCTTAATGTTTCTTAGCTCAAGAGTAACACCCCCTTGCTAAGACACGAAAAGTCTAATGCAAAATCCTAACATGGAAAGAGCACGCAAATCTATAAGCCGTTTATTAATTATGCCTCAAGAAAAACGTTAGTCGATAAAAATCAAGGGTAAGAAAGTGTGCCCCTTTTTGGCATTCAAAGAATGGAAGATCAAGTGGACCGGCAAAAACCGAACACGAGAGTCTTCAAATGAAAGGGTCATACCTAAGATCACAACACAACAAATCACGAGCACGAGCTTGAAAGATCAAGCCTTATTAGGTGTTAGAAAATAGAAAGAAGATAGAATTTATGGGACTCCCCCACAAGGCACCTCGTTTTTGTTCACCGAGTCATGAGCTCGACTCGATCCCCGCATTCATTGGTCCTTAGGGAAAGTTTGAAGATCCGGAACAACCTCCGTAGGTATGTAATACTTGGTTTTACCCTTGTATAAAATAATTTCATTGTCCCAAGTCTTTTCGAATTGAAAACCGGTCTTAAGTGCGACTCAATCGTCTTTTGGTAAATCAAGAGAATGGTTTGGTTGATTTGTTTTAAACTATTAGCAAGTAATTAAAGTGTCGTTGAGTAAAAAGGAAGTTACAAGATTAATATTAAAATGACAAGTAACATAAATGCATGGAAACTTAAAGGTGACAATGGAAAAGTACTAACACACTAAATAAAATTAACACTCGGAAAATTTTCTGAAAATAAAAAGTACTATAAGAAAGTAAGATCGAAAGAAACCAAAACAAGCCAAAAGAGGCCCGATCGGAATGTATTCCGATCGGTTGATCGGAATATGGGTAAAATACCCAATCGGAATAACAGGGACAAGGGGCAGTCGGAATAAGTGGAAAATAGCCCGATCGGAATAACAAGAAAATCACACCTTTCGGAATACTACAAATGCTACCAATCGGAATATTAAGCAAATGGTCAGATCGGAATGTAGGCTAACAATCCCAATCGGAATACTAAGTAGAACATCAAATCGGAATATGCAAATAGGCCTGATCGGAAAGTGAAAGACCTAATCCGATCGTGTCAATCGGAATAACAAGGGTACAATCGGAAAAATTCAAAACCCTCTTCCGATTGGACAATCGGAAAGAGGGATGGTGCGTTTGGTTGGAATGAGAAGCAATCGGAAAATGGTTTTAGTCCCTTTCCGAAATTCGTGGGATTCGGTTGGAAAGCAAGTAAATAAGCTATAATTGAGAGCTTATTTCCAACACTAGACGAATCAACATACACGAAATCAAATAAGCACTTTAATCAACTTATCAAACCTCAAATTAAGCAACTTTTTAGATCAAACAATAAAAACATAAACTTTTTAAGGAATATTTTTATAAGGTAAATAAGCTAATCATAAAAAATAAGCCAATAAGCACAAAAGTCTTAAAGCTTAATCAAATAAAAACTTATGAAATGATCAAAAGATTAACTTTTTAAGCACGAAATCAATTAGAACAACACGGATCACATGATAATCGTACCAAAATCAATCTTAAATCAAAGAAAAGTAGAATGAGATTAAGGATTTAAAGCTTAAAATAGAACTTGATTAATAAAAATAAGCAATACAAAGATGTTTAATCTTGAAAGATTAAAAGAAAAGATGAAGTTTAGTGAGAGAAAGTTTAAGACTTTCTCTCTCTAAAACTAGAGAAAACTAAAAAAAGTGAAAATTAACTAAAAACTCTAACTCCCCTCCTAATGACTATTAGGAGGGTATTTATAGGGAAGGTGGAAGGAGTGCATGTGTTGCATCTTCTTTCTTGCTTTCTTCACGTTTTCTCGACTCGACTTTAATTCTTCGTCTTTGTCGTCTCGGGATTTGAACTTGTCTTTTAATTTTCTTCTTCTATTAGACTTAAGTTTTTCGACTTCGTTAAAACTTCCGTCTTTAGACTTTTTCTTCGATAAATCTTCAGAATAGGTCTTGGACTTCCGTTCTTTTTGCACTCTTGATCTTTTGACTTCGTCTTTTCCCGTTTTCTTCGATAAAAGCCCGTGAAAGCCCGTGTTTTCTTCCTTTTTAATATTTTGGTCCTAAAACACAATAAAAACACACACAACGCATAATTCTGACTTTTACGACATAAATCACACGTTTTGGTCTTGTTATTATTGGAAATAAGTGGTAAAAGGATAAGTGTTTTCATACTTATTAAATCCCCTACACTTGACCATTGCAATGCCCTCATGCAATGCATTAATTTTAAAGCACGGTTTACATTTTCCATCATAAATAACCCACCTTGGCCTTTATTAAATACTAACATAAAAGATAGAAATAAGTAAAGAAATTAAAAACTTACATTGGGTTTTGGCGGCCATGAACGTTTATCATCCTCAAGTTTCACGTTCCCCATACCAAGCTTAAAATCGAGATCATTGTTATTATAAGTTAGCAAACTATCACGAACTCATGTGGGCCAATTATTCACTTAGACTCCCTTATTCCTAGGTGTATCTCTTATATTTTATTTTTGTCTTGAATGATCACGAGGATGCATTGTTTGACTTATTTCGATAGTTATTTAGTCCGAAAATAAAGTGAACGATTTAATCAATAGTTAGCTAAAGGACCAAATCTTTTAGAACTGCTTCTCGGGACCTCATAAAGTTCATATCTTGGCATAACTCGCTTCGCGATTTGAGACCTTTCTCGGACCGATATTTGGCAGGGATTTTATACTTCGAATCTTGAGAGACGTTCTTGAAATAATGGTCTTCTCTTCATAATAGGAATTTCTTCACTTGAAGTTTTGAGAGATTCTTCATCTTTGGACCACGACTTCTTCATTTTTCTCCAATCTTTATTTTGGACTTTGATATACAACGATCCGCCTCCTTTTTAGGACTTGGATCTATTTATCCTCATACCTTGTTAGGGTCTTTTCAGATAGATTTCTCCATGACTTTTGGGGAGTTCTTGCTTTTCGTCGTGTGTCTCGATCCTTCATATTGATTTTCGATAAATGATTCTTCACATCACTTTTGGATCTTTAGCAACAAAATGTAGCCCTCATGCCTTGTTAGGGCCTTTTCGGACTCGCCATACTTCGCATCCCGCTTCAATAAGTTATGCCTTGGCTATGAACTCTAATCCGTACCGAGCAACTTTTAAACGATCTGGGGCTAGAAGCTAAGTAACCTTTTAAATCGTACAACCTTATTTATTGCAGATAAATTTATTAACAAGCGGAGGGAGAATAGGCTCATAATTAACTCACATAAATTCACGAAAGAATACCGAACTTATAATTGACTCTATCATCTCTCGTTGTCCACAGTTTAAAATCTCAAGGAATAAGACTCGTGGGTGCTTAGCCTATTAAATCAAAGTTTTGGGTTTTCGAGTCGCCTATAGGATCTTGCAAATTCTTAGACTTTTTCAAGTTTAGAAATCGCATTTTAAAGTTCCCTTGATAAACGACTCTCTAGGATCATTTATAGGAACTTGCGAAAAGTTCTTGCTCTTAACCCGTGAGAGTTAAGACTTTCGCGTTTTATAGCTCCCTATATGAAAGCCTAGCAAAACTTGACTTAAACACGTTAAGGATACTAGCTAGAGTAAACTCGGATTGAGTCAAAAGATTCACAACGTTTGAAAATTAAAACCACTTATTAAACATTTATTCTAATAAGGAAAGAAAATAACAAAGGAAAATACACTATACAACTAGGCCAAAATAGATTAAAAATTTTGAAAAATGTCGAAAAATTGATTTTCTGGTTAAAATGAGGGCAAATTCATGGAAAAGACCACTTACTTCGATAGAAGTCCCCCTACACTTGAGATAAACATTGTCCTCAATGTTTAAGCATGTGGGAGTAAACTCCCCTACACTTAGGACATTGTGCACTTTTTTTAAATCTTGCTAAGGGAAGGACAACTAAAGTGAATTCAATGTGAACATATAGAATATGAAATATTGAATCACGAGAGTTTAGGATAGAACCGGGAAGATGGGAACACGGTATCACGGTTCGTCAAAAGTCATCAAGATGCTCGCTGAAGCTTTAATCCCTGCACAGCACAAGAAACAAGACACAAACATATGCGGGGCTCCCCCCTACACTTATTATGAAAGCAGTAAAGGATAGAACACGGGTTGCCTCCCGAGAAGCGCTTGTTTTTGTTTACCGAGTCATGAGCCTGACTCGACCTAATTTTAGTTCATGGGGAACGTGGTGAGGGATGGAATCATCTCCTGAGAGATGTCCTCACCAAAGTACAACTTCAGACGCTGGCCATTCACCTTGAAACTGGGTCCATTCGGCTGAGAAAGCTCAATGGTCCCATAAGGAAAGACTTTGGCGACGGTGAATGGACCAGACCAGCGGCTCTTCAACTTGCCAGAGAAGATCTTCAACCGAGAGTTAAAGAGTAAGACTTGATCACCAACGTGGAACTCTCGGTTCTTGATTTTAGCATCGTGGATCATCTTCGTCTTCTCCTTGTAGATCAGCGAGTTCTCATAAGCTTCATTCCTCAGTTCATTTAGCTCGTTGAGTTGAACCTTGCGATGATCACCGGCTTTGATGATGTCGAAGTTAGCCCACTTCAAGGCCCAGTGCGCCTTATGTTCCAGCTCGATGGGTAGGTGGCAGGCTTTCCCGTACACAAGACGATAAGGTGTACAACCGATCGGGGTCTTGTAAGCAGTACGGAAAGCCCACAGAGCATCATCTAACTTATCGGCCCACGCGGCGCGATGCTCTCCCACAGTACGCTCCAAAATTCTCTTCAAGCCACGATTGGAAATTTCGGCTTGCCCATTGGTTTGGGGGTGATAGGCGGTGGAAAGACGGTGAGTGACACCATACTTTGCCATGAATCTTGCAAATTAATCGTTGCAAAAATGAGTCCCGTGGTCACTGATAATAGCACGAGGAACGCCAAATCGAGCGAAAAGCTGCTTCAAAAAGTTCACAACAACCCTCGCGTCATTCGTAGGAAGAGCCTTAGCTTCAACCCATTTAGAGACGTAGTCGACGGCGACGAGGATGTACTTGTTCCCTTTGGATGATGGAAATGGCCCCATAAAGTCGATGCCCCATACGTCAAAGATTTCACATTCCTGTATGAAATTTTGAGGCATCTCATCCTTATGTGTGATCTTGCCTTTACGTTGGCAAGCATCACAATGCTTAACCATTTCGTGAGCGTCACGATAAATGGTGGGCCAGTAGAATCCGGAATCGAACACTTTCTTAGCGGTGTAGTTGGGACCAAAGTGACCACCGGTGGGTCCTTTGTGGCAAGCTTGGAGAATGTCAAAAGCTGCCGGTCCGTCAACACATCGACGAATAATCAGATCAGCACACTGTTTGAATAGATAAGGGTCATCCCAAAAGTAAGTCTTAACATCATTCAAGAACTTCTTCTTTTGTTGGGATGTTAACCCTTGGATGAGAATACCACGCGCTAAGTAGTTTGCAATGTCCGCAAACCACGGGGTGCCATCAAGATTGAGATTTATAGACATTAAGGTCTCAAGGGGGAAAGAGTCATTTATCTCTTTGTTCGGATGATCCCCTTGATATGGATCCTCAAGTCTGCTCAAATGATCCGCGGCCAGGTTTTCGGCTCCCTTTTTGTCATGAATTTCAATGTTGAATTCTTGAAGGAGTAAAACCCAGCGAAGAAGTCTTGGTTTAGAATCATTCTTAGTCATCAAGTACTTCAACGCGGAATGGTCCGTGTATACGATGGTGGTGGATAAAACAAGATAGGGGCGGAATTTCTCAAAAGCATAGACAACAGCTAAAAGCTCTTTTTCGGTTGTCGTATAATGCAATTGAGCCCCCGTCATTGTTTTGCTAGCGTAGTGGATTGGTTGGAAGTGTTTATTCACTCGTTGGCCCAAAACCGCACCAATAGCGAAATCGCTAGCATCGCACATCAACTCAAAAGGCAGCTCCCAATTAGGGGTAACCAAGACCGGTGCCTTAGTTAGCTTATCCTTAAGAAGATTGAATGCTTCGAGACACTCTTTAGAAAAGATAAAAGGAGTATCTTTTTCCAAGAGGTGGGTCATCGGGCGAGCGATTTTAGAGAAATCCTGAATGAATCGATGATAGAAGCCCGCATGACCCAGAAAACTTCTCACACCCTTCACGGTTGAAGGTGGAGGTAATTTGGCTATGACATCTACTTTAGCACGGTCGACTTCAAGACCGGCTTTAGAGATTTTGTGTCCTAGCACAATGCCTTCTTTTACCATAAAATGGCATTTTTCCCAATTCAGAACAAGGCGAGTGTCTTCGCACCGCTTAAGCATACGTTCCAAATTGGCAAGGCAGGAAGAGAAGGAATCCCCAAAGACCGAGAAATCATCCATGAAGACTTCCATGGTTTGCTCAACCATGTCATGGAAGATAGCCAACATGCACCTTTGGAAAGTCCCGGGGGCATTGCATAAGCCAAAAGGCATCCTTTTGTAAGCAAATGTGCCATAGGGACAAGTGAATGTTGTCTTCTCTTGATCTTGGGGATCGATGGGTATTTGAAAATAACCCGAGAAACCATCAAGAAAGCAGTAATATTCATTACCCGCTAAACGTTCAAGCATTTGGTCCATAAAAGGTAGAGGGAAATGATCCTTTCTCGTGGCATCATTGAGTTTGCGGTAGTCTATACAAACTCTCCACCCAGTAACGAGACGGGTAGGAATTAACTCGTTGTTTGCATTAGGCACAACGGTGATTCCGCCTTTCTTAGGCACACAATAGACTGGACTAACCCAAGGTGAATCTGAAATAGGGTAAATCATACCCGCATCAAGAAGTTTGATAACCTCTTTTTTGATGACTTCATGGATTTTAGGATTCACCCTTCGTTGACTTTGAATTGTGGGCTTAAAGTCGTCCTCCATGAGAATTTTATGTGTGCAGAAGTGAGGATCAATTCCACGGATGTCGGAGATTTTCCAAGCGATAGCTCTTTTATGTTTCTTCAACACAGCGACAAGTCGGGTTTTTTCGTCTTCTTTCAGATCCTTTGCGATGATGACCGGTAGCTTCTCGTCGTCTTCTAGGAAAACGTACTCAAGATGTGGGGGTAGGTCCTTAAGCTCGAGAGTAGGAGGATCCTCAATAGATGGTGAAACTAACGATGGATCATCATTAATCACCTCTTTAGGAGAAGGAGGAGACAAAAGGTCCTCATTGAGAAGTCTCTCAATAGTACGAATATCTTCATCCCAATTGGTGGACAAATTATCATACTTAATATCGAGAGGACCCAAGCTAGCTTCGAAATCATCCAAGTCACTTTCTCCAAAAGGAGTCAATGCTAGAGCAATTGAGGCAACGGTCTCAACATTGGGTAGAGAAGAGAGAGTACTTTTGTAAGCATCATGAAAATGTTCTTCACAAGCCTCATCGAGAACATCAATAGCATTAACACTCTCATACGAATAAGGTTGCTTAGAAATCTTACCCATGTTGAAGACAATTTTGTCGTCACCAACTCTCATGATTATTTCGCCCGCGGCTACATCAATAAGAGTGCGACCGGTCCTCAGGAAGGGACGTCCAACGATTAGTGGAACACGGGGATCCATCTCGTAGTCAACGACGACAAAATCCGCCGGGAAGGTGAATTTATCAACGCCAACAAAGACATCTTCGGCTATCCCCACTGGATAAGCAACTGTACGGTTGGCTAATTCCAAAGTCATTTTGGTGGGGACAAGCTCGGGGAGAGATAATTGCTTCCAAACACTTAAAGGCATTAAGTTTATACTGGCACCTAGATCGGCTAGGGACATGCAATTCTCTACTCCCGGGAAGTTGCAAGGAATCAAGAAGCGACCCGGATCACCAAGTTTAGTGGGCAATTGCCTTAAGAGCACTACGGAGCAATTCTCATTAAGGTGGGTCTGAGCAATGTCAAGGAGTTTCTCTTTATCACTTAGAAGATCTTTAAACATCTTAGCGTATTTGGGTATGTGAGCGAGAGCCTCGGCAAAGGAGATGTTAAAATTCAATTGTTTAAACATTTTTAGAAAGTTTGAAACATGAATATCATCCTTGCTCTTTTGCTTCTCTTTCCTCAACCTTGAGGGATAAGGTATATTGGATGAAGAAGAAGGCTTTAAGGGAATAGGATCACTCACAACCACGGGTGGTGGGGAAATGGGGATAGAAGGTGAAGGAGGTGAGGAAAGTTGCTCTTTTTCCTTGTTCACAATCACGGGTGGAGGTGTAGGAAGCTCGGGTTCCGTATAACCTTTTCCACTACGAGTGGTGATTGCTTTCATCTCCCCTCTTGGATTCGCAACGGTATTACTCGGAAGAGTACCCGAAGAAGAGGGTTGATTACTTTGGATGAGCGAACCAATCATATCACGAAGGTGAAGAGCTTGATTATTAAAAGAGTTTTGCATGTTCGCATTAATCTCATTGCTGTGTTTGGCCATATCATTCCTTAGCTCGGCTCGAATATCGCTCCCTTGTTTCACCATGTCATTCTTCAAGTTGACAAATTGACTCTGAAGATTCGTCACCAACTCACGATTAGTCTTCATGAACGTCTCGACGTCTGGACTCACCGCCATCGGTTGATTGAGAGGTGGAGCTTGAGAATTTCCTTGAGTTGGGTATGGGTTTCTTTGGGATTGATATTGATTTTGAGCACGAGGTTGGGATTGGTTGTTTCGGTTGTAGCTTTGTTGTTGGTTTTGGTTTGCAGGAGGAAAACCAGGAGGAGCAAGATAATTGTTGGAACGATAACTTAGCAAGCCACGGTCTCCTTGAGGGCGAGCTGGATAGCCTCCCGTGGGATAAGTGCCGTAAGCTGCGTTAACGTTTTCAGAATAATTGCCTTGGGTAGAAGGACAATCATTGTAAGAATGAGGGCCACCACATGTGTCACAAGAAATAGCAACGGCTTTAGCTTGTTGAAAGTGGTTTGTGGCCATGGCCATGAAATTCTTGTTCATTTCAGCGAGTTGTCGAGAAATTTCAGACATTTCAGGATTGGAAGTAGTAGAAAAAACATAGACTCTCGAGTTAGATCTTGACGATGCGGATGAATCCCAATTCTTGTGGTGAGTAGTCATGTTTTCGATCAACTCTCGGCACTCCTCCGGTCTCCTTTTCATAAAAGTACCACCGGCGGCGGCATTGATCGTGTCACGGTCACGAAAAGTGAGACCATTGTAGAAGGTGTCAATGAGAGTGACGGGGAGCATATTGTGATTAGGACAGCGGTCGATCAAATCATTGTAACGTTCCCAAGCATCAAAAAGCGATTCATCATTCTCTTGCATAAATCCACTGATTTGGTTACGAAGGCTAGTGACCATGGATGGGGGAAAGTAGCGCGATAAAAAGCGTTGAGTCATGTCATTCCATGTATGAATAGAATTCTTAGGAAGACGGTCAAACCATTTTTCGGCATGGTGAGAAAGCGAGTGTGGAAAGAGTTGAAGGCGAAGGTCATCCATAGAAACACCGGAGCACTTCATGCTTTGGGTCATGGTAATGAATTTGTCGAGGTGTTTGTTGGCATCATCATCCGGAATTCCACGAAATGAGTTCGTTTGCACTTGTTGTATCATGTGATGCTTCAACGAAAACTCCTGAGCCGTGACGTGCATTGGCGCAATCGGGCCTCCGCGTCCGTTCATGGTGGGTTGGCACAATTCCTCCATGGTTCGTAAATCAGGTAGAAGGACATTGTTGTTGTTGTTGTTGTTGTTATTCAAATTGTGTTGAGGTGGGTGATTATTGTTGTTGTTAACACTAGCCATATCTAAATCTTCACGAGTCTCGGGCTCAGAATAGTTCGTAGATCTAGTACGCATGCACCTGCAGAAGAAAAATATACACAAAGAGAATACCTATATAATATTTTTGGTGTTTATAGGTTTTTTAATGTTTTTGTATTTTTGAAGAGTTTTATATTTTTTTAGGATTTTTGAAAATTTTTGAAGCGAGGAAAATAACGTTCAAAGAACGGATCCCAAAATTCAATGCGTCTCTCACTAGAAACCGTTTATCGTAACGAAAAGAGCCGGCAGCGGCGCCATTTAATACTTGATTTTAAGGCCTAGTATCAAAATTCGTTAGTCCCAAGTCTTTTCGAATTGAAAACCGGTCTTAAGTACGACTCAATCGTCTTTTGGTAAATCAAGAGAATGGTTTGGTTGATTTGTTTTAAACTATTAGCAAGTAATTAAAGTGTCGTTGAGTAAAAAGGAAGTTAAAAGATTAATATTAAAATGACAAGTAACATAAATGCATGGAAACTTAAAGGTGACAATGGAAAAGTACTAACACACTAAATAAAATTAACACTCGGAAAATTTTCTGAAAATAAAAAGTACTATAAGAAAGTAAGATCGAAAGAAACCAAAACAAGCCAAAAGAGGCCCGATCGGAATGTATTCCGATCGGTTGATCGGAATATGGGTAAAATACCCAATCGGAATAACAGGGACAAGGGGCAGTCGGAATAAGTGGAAAAGAGCCCGATCGGAATAACAAGAAAATCACACCTATCGGAATACTACAAATGCTACCAATTGGAATATTAAGCAAATGGTCAGATCGGAATGTAGGCTAACAATCCCAATCGGAATACTAAGTAGAACATCAAATCGGAATATGCAAATAGGCCTGATCGGAAAGTAAAAGACCTAATCCGATCGTGTCAATCGGAATAACAAGGGTACAATCGGAAAAATTCAAAACCCTCTTCCGATTGGACAATCGGAAAGAGGGATGTTGCGTTTGGTTGGAATGAGAAGCAATCGGAAAAGGGTTTTAGTCCCTTTCTGAAATTCGTGGGATTCGGTTGGAAAGCAAGTAAATAAGCTATAATTGAGAGCTTATTTCCAACACTAGACGAATCAACATACACGAAATCAAATAAGCACTTTAATCAACTTATCAAACCTCAAATTAAGCAACTTTTTAGATCAAACAATAAAAACATAAACTTTTTAAGGAATATTTTTATAAGGTAAATAAGCTAATCATAAAAAATAAGCCAATAAGCACAAAAGTCTTAAAGCTTAATCAAATGAAAACTTATGAAATGATCAAAAGATCAACTTTTTAAGCACGAAATCAATTAGAACAACACGGATCACATGATAATCGTACCAAAATCAATCTTAAATCAAAGAAAAGTAGAATGTGATTAAGGATTTAAAGCTTAAAATAGAACTTGATTAATAAAAATAAGCAATACAAAGATGTTTAATCTTGAAAGATTAAAAGAAAAGATGAAGTTTAGTGAGAGAAAGTTTAAGACTTTCTCTCTCTAAAACTAGAGAAAACTAAAAAAAGTGAAAATTAACTAAAAACTCTAACTCCCCTCCTAATGACTATTAGGAGGGTATTTATAGGGAAGGTGGAAGGAGTGCATGTGTTGCATCTTCTTTCTTGCTTTCTTCACGTTTTCTCGACTCGACTTAAATTCTTTGTCTTTGTCGTCTCGGGATTTGAACTTGTCTTTTAATTTTCTTCTTCTATTAGACTTAAGTTCTTCAACTTCGTTAAAACTTCCGTCTTTAGACTTTTTCTTCGATAAATCTTCAGAATAGGTCTTGGACTTCCGTTCTTTTTGCACTCTTGATCTTTTGACTTCGTCTTTTCCCGTTTTCTTCGATAAAAGCCCGTGAAAGCCCGTGTTTTCTTCCTTTTTAATATTTTGGTCCTAAAACACAATAAAAACACACACCACGCATAATTCCGACTTTTACGACATAAATCACACGTTTTGGTCTTGTTATTATTGGAAATAAGTGGTAAAAGGATAAGTGTTTTCACACTTATTAGTATGTCCCCTCCAAAGTAATGTTTCACACGATGACCATTCACCTTAAAGTTAGGCCCGTCTTTTTGAGCTAGCTCAACGGTGCCATAAGGAAAAACTTGTGCAATGGTGAATGGTCCGGACCAACGAGATTTAAGCTTGCCCGAGAAAATCTTAAGTCTAGAGTTGAATAAGAGGACTTGATCACCAACATTGAAAATGCGGTTTTTGATCTTAGAGTCATGAATCCTCTTAGTCTTCTCTTTGTAGATCAAAGAATTTTCATAAGCTTGATCCCTTAGTTCACTTAGTTCATTTAATTGAACCTTGCGATGATCACCCGCGGTCCTCAAATCAAAGTTACAATGCTTAAGAGCCCAATACGCCTTATGTTCGAGTTCAATTGGCAAGTGGCATGCTTTTCCGTAGACCAACCTAAATGGTGTACAACCAATTGGCTTTTTGTAAGCTGTACGGAAAGCCCACAATGCATCGTCCAATTTATCCGACCATGAAGTGCGATTTTCTCCAATAGAACGCTCCAAAATTCTTTTAAGAGCTCGGTTTGAAACCTCCACTTGACCACTCGTTTGAGGGTGATAAGCCGTAGAAAGTCGATGAGTGACACCATATTTCTTTAGAACTTTTTCAAATTGTTCATTACAAAAATGGGTCCCACGATCACTTATAATAGCCCGCGGAGTTCCAAACCTAGCAAAAAGTTGTTTCAAAAATTTCACCACAACTCGAGCATCATTCGTGGTCAAAGCCTTAGCTTCAACCCATTTAGACAAATATTCCACGGCTACGAGAATGTATTTGTTTCCTTTTGATGATGGAAACGGCCCCATAAAATCAATCCCCCACATGTCAAAGATTTCACAAACTTGGATAATGTTTTGAGGCATTTCATCCCTTTGTGAGTTCTTTCCTTGACGTTGACAAGCATCACAAGTCTTGATCAAGTCTTGGGCATCACGATATATGGAAGGCCAAAAGAAACCGGCATCAAAGACTTTCTTCGCGGTGGCGTTAGCACCATGATGTCCCCCGGTGGGTCCCTCATGACAAGATTTAAGGATATCTTGAGCTTCTTTGCCAAACACACACCTACGAATCACTTGATCCGCGCACACACGAAACAAATAGGGGTCGTCCCAAAAGTAATAGGAAATATCCTTGAAAAAATTTCGTTTTTGTTGGGACGACATACCCTTGATCACAAACTTCCCCGCATGGTAATTTGCGATGTCCGCAAACCATGGGGTACTATCATCACCACGAAAAGAAATCATACCAAGCGTCTCGAGAGGAAATGTTTCTTTGATTTCCTTGTTCTCTCGATCGCTTTGGTGAGGATTCTCAAGTCGAGATAAATGATCGGCCGCGAGATTCTCGGCTCCTTTTTTGTCTAGATTTTTAACATTAAATTCTTGAAGGAGGAGAATCCACCGGAGCAACCTCGGCTTAGCATCTTGTTTATTAAGAAGATATTTGATAGCCGAGTGGTCCGTATACAATATGGTTTGAGACAAGACGAGATATGGTCTAAACTTTTCAAAAGCATACACAACGGCAAGAAACTCCTTTTCCGTTGTAGTGTACTTTGTTTGAGCATCCGTCATAGTCTTACTTGCATAGTGTACAGGCAAGAAGTGTTTTAGCGTACGTTGCCCCAAAACCGCACCTACCGCATAATCACTAGCATCACACATAATTTCAAAAGGTAGATCCCAATCCGGGGCAACTAAGATTGGAGATTCGGTCAACTTCTTTTTAAGCATCTCAAAGGCTTGAATACACTCATCTGAAAAGATGAAAGGAGTCTCTTTTTCCAAAAGATGGGTCATAGGCCGAGCTATCTTAGAGAAGTCTTGTATAAAACGATGATAGAAGCCGGCATGGCCGAGAAAACTCCTTACTCCCTTAACGGTGGTGGGTGGAGGCAATTTGGCAATCACGTCGATTTTAGCCCTATCAACCTCAATACCGGCCTTAGAGATCTTATGTCCTAACACAATTCCCTCTTTGCACATGAAGTGACATTTTTCATAATTAAGCACAAGATTAGTTTCCTCACAACGTTGCAACATTCTTTCAAGGTTAGAGAGACATGAAGTGAAAGATTCCCCAAAAACCGAAAAGTCATCCATGAAGACTTCCATGGTTTTCTCGATCATATCATGGAAAATGGCCGGCATGCACCTTTGGAACGTCCCGGGAGCATTGCATAGTCCAAAAGGAATGCGACGATAGGCAAATGTTCCATAAGGACAAGTGAATGTGGTCTTTTCTTGATCACGAGGGTCAATGGGGATTTGGAAATAGCCGGAAAATCCATCCAAAAAGCAATAGAATTCATTCCCCGCTAGTCTCTCTAACATTTGATCCATAAAAGGTAATGGAAAATGATCCTTCCTAGTGGCATCATTAAGTTTCCTATAATCAATACAAACACGCCAACCGGTCACAAGTCTAGTAGGAATCAATTCATTATCCTCATTAGTAACAACCGTCATTCCTCCTTTCTTTGGAACACAATGCACTGGGCTAACCCATGGACTATCCGAGATAGGGTAGATCATTCCGGCGTCTAGAAGTTTAGTGACTTCCTTTTTTATCACCTCATGAATCTTTGGATTGACCCTTCTTTGATTTTGGATAGCGGGTTTATAATCATCCTCCATTAGAATTTTATGAGTACAAAATTTGGGATCTATACCCTTAATGTCGAAGATTTTCCATGCAATGGCCCGTTTATGTTTCTTAAGCACTTTAATAAGCTCATCCTTTTCATTTTCCTTTAATCCCTTAGCAATAATCACCGGTAACTTATCCGTTCCTTCAAGAAAAGCATACTCCAAATGAGTGGGTAATTCCTTAAGTTCTAATTCGGGTGCTTCTTCAATAGATGTTTTCACTTTAGTCTCATTTTCATTCACAACTTTTAGTTCCATAGGTGGTGATTCAAAAGGATCCAAATTCAACAATTTTTCAATTAACGCAATATCTCCCTCGGGATCAAAATTCTCAAAATCAAACTCACTAGGATCAAATGGTGTGCTAAGGTAATCATCAATTTCCTTCTCAATTTTTGAATAACCATTATTCTCAAGCTCTTCAAGAACGAAGTCACCTCCCTCAAATGGAGTAAGTGGAGGCTTAGCCGAATAGATAATAGGATTCGATGAAGTGGGATTGCCACTTTTAGAAGTATCCGAAAAACCAAGCATATCTTGCGAAGCCTCTTCGCTAGCAACATCAATCACATCGACTTGATTGATTGATTCCTCGTCGTCTTCGGAAGAAAACTTCAAGATGTTACCAACATTAAGAGTGATACTTTCATCATCAAAACGTAAAGTCAATTTTCCCTCTCTCATGTCAACTAAAGAACTAGCCGTATTTAAAAACGGTCTTCCCAAAATAAGAGGCACTCGAGAATTTTCCGGATAATCATAAATTACAAAATCCGCCGGAAAAATGAGCTTTCCTACTTTGACTAATACGTCCTCGGCTATACCTTTTGGAAAGGCGATCGATCGATCCGCTAGCTCGATAGTCATCTTAGTAGGTGAAAGCTCGGGAAGTGATAACCTTTTCCATACGGAAAGAGGCATCAAGTTAATGCTAGCGCCTAGATCGGCTAATGCTAAGCATTCTCCCATATTAGGGAAATCACATGGTATCAAAAATTGACCGGGGTCTCCAAGCTTTTTGGGAAACTTTTTAGAGAGAACCGCGGAACAACTTTCATTTAAGGATGTAGACACTTCAACTAATTTCTCCTTATCATTCATCAACCTTTTAATTGTCGAAGCAAACTTAGGCATGCTAAGCAATGCATCCGCGAAACTAAGATTAATATACATTTTCTTAAACACATCTAAAAACGTAGAAACTTGAGCATTGGTCTTTTCGCGGAGCTTCTCTTAGGTAAGTCTCGAAGGGTAGGGTAGTGTGGGTTTAGTCTTCGGAAGCTCGGGTTTCGGAATAGGCAATTGGTCTACCTTTGGTGGAATAGGAATTTCCTTTTCTTGAACCACCTCGGGTTCTTTCTCCACTTCCCTCACCGGAGAGGTACTCACATGTGGAAGCAAAGGTCCGTCTAAAGCTTTCCCACTATGTGTGGTTATAGCTTTCATCTCACCCTTCGGGTTTGGAATGGTATTGCTAGGTAAACCACCCGAAGACGAGGAAGGTTTGGTCATAAAAGATTCAAACATCGAAAGCAATTTATTTTGACCTTGTTCCATACTTTGTTGCATACGATTTTGACTTTGCTCTAAATTTTGTTGCAAACGATTTTGACCTTGTTCAAACATTTGCTCAAATCTTTGTTCACTTCTTTGTTGATTAAGCTCAATCTTATTATTTTGGCCTTTAATCGTATTTTGAAACTCATTTTTTAAAGTTGCCATTTGTCCTTGAATGTTATTTTGAAAAGCCTTCAAATTTGCCTCATTTGATTTAATGTAGCTTGAGAAATCATTTTGATTGTTCCCTTGAAAACCTTGATTGTTTTGATTAGCATTAAACCCATTTCCTTGATTAAAATTCCCATGGTTACCACGGTTAAAATTATTCCCATTGTTTCCATTGTTGTACCTATTTTGAACCGGTGGAAAACCCGGTGGAGCAACATGATTTTGACGAGGAACTTGACCGTTAGAGCCATAAGTTCCCGTCGCGGCAAAAGCATTAGCTTGATCAAAACCCGTGTTTAAACAAGCATAATTAGGATGTGCTCCACCACATGATACACAAAAACTTTCAACCATATTAATGGATCCATGAGGATTCTCCCTAAGCTCATTCAAAATTGTGTCAATCTTAGAGTCCAATCTAGCAATCTCGGGATTCACATTGGAAACAACCTGTGTGTTTCGTGAATATTGTGCTCTAGACTTATCCTCAATTATTCTCCACGCGTCTCTCGGAGTTTTTCTTAAAAGATTACCACCCGCGGCGGCATTTAAAGAATCTTGTTCAATCATATTAAGCCCATTATAAAAAGCATTTACTTGATGCAATTCCGAGAAACCGTGGTGTGGACATTGTCTTAACAAATCTTTAAATCTCTCCCAAGCAACCCCAAACGATTCATGCACTTTTTGTTCAAATCTAGTGATCTCATTCTTAAAGTGTGTTGTCTTAGAAGGTGGAAAGAAATAATTCATAAACTTTGACACTAAATCATCCCATGTTAAGATCGAACCCAGTGGTTCTTTCTCATACCAAAGCTTAGCATTACCCTCGACCGAGTACGGAAAAAGCATGAGCTTAATCACGTCATTCGGCACATCTCTAAACTTGAGAGTCGAGGTAATTCGATTAAAATTCCGAATGTGAGAATGCGGGCTATCGGTCTCATTGCCACGAAATTGGTCGGTACGAATGAGCGATAAGAGACCCGTCTTAATCTCAAAATGATCCGCCAAAATAGCCGGCACAACGATTGCTTCCCCATACCCTTCGGAGGGTGCACGGAGCAATTCATCCATTGTTCGGTTATCGGCCATCTCTACAACAATAGGTGGAAGCTCGGGTTCCACTATTCGTTGTTGACGATTTCTATTTCTACGAGGAATATTTTCAAGCCTATTAAAATCAATCACAAGACGAGATGAACGCAATTGCATACACTACAAAGACGAGAATTTAGAGGATTGAAGAAAAGAATTTAGACAAGAAGAAGATTATTTTTGGTATTGTATTTGGTATTGCTCAATCAATAATGATCGATAAAAAACAAGGAATAAGGATAACTACTATGGAAGTAAATTACCCTCGGTCGACTTTGAAACGATAGGTGAAAACCTAAACGTCTCGAGGTTCAATAAGTAAACAACAAAAATAAGATTTATTACTACTTGAGTCGGCAAACCAATAATAGGTTGTCCCTCTCAATATACGCACAAGCAAGCGGGGAAACGAGGTGGCACAAAGCACTTAAAAACCTTTTTCCTTAGACGGCCTTTTATAGCACGTCGCCTTATACCCACCTTATAGTTTGTATAAATCGAGTTCAAACTTCTTATTAGTATTTATCTATTTTGCCTTTATTTTTGTTTTGGATTCGACTACAATAGCTAGGTGATGAAATCCCAACTAAGGCTTATTTGAAAGATATGTAAATTTATTGTTCTACGTAATACAATATATTATTCACAAAAAACGAGAAAAACGATACATACTATATAATAGAAAAATAACAAAACTTTCCGAGGACGGAAAGGGTCTTCAAATCAACGATCAACAAATCTCCACAAAAGCGAATCGTACACAAGATCCCCGGCAGCGGCGCCAAAATTTTTGATGTATCGTGGATAGTATAGTGATAATTAGATACAATATAGGGTAAATTAGAAAATTACCTTTAGGAAAAAGTAATAGACTAATAATACCAATGACGAATTCAATTAAACACGTGAGTGAGTCGAGTTCGTTGTACACGAAGATCTTATGAATTTGAGACGTTTTATTTTGATTTGGACAATCGATTTGAATTGGTTTTCGGTTTTAAAACTACAATTAAAATCTACAAATTTTAAACTATTTAAAATTAATCTAAAGTGCATGAATCGTAAACCCCGCTTATTTAAAATAAAACAAACAATTAATTACTTAAAAATTAAAACACTATTTAAAAAATTAAACTAATTAATAATCTAATTTAATTAAAAATTACCTTTAACTCTTTAAAGAAATTTATTTAACTAATTAACTTTATTTAAAAATTACTTAAAACATTTTCTATTTTAAAATAAACAACTATTTTAATTAAGTCTAAAATTATAAAAGTCTACTTAATTGTAAATTATTTAAACTTTAAAAGTTAATAAAAACATTTTTTTATTTTATTTTATTTTATATTTTCTTTTTTTTAACTACTTATTTTTTAGAATTTACTCTAATTAAAAATTAAGAGTTATACAAAAGAAAATAAAACGTGACTTAAAAACTCAAACAAATACTGTCAGATACGAAAATCACTATATTAATGAAGTAAAGGGAAAGAAAATCAAAAGAGCCTTGAGCTCATCTGGGTAACACGCTTGACCTATAGAGGGGAGGTCACGAGTTCGAAACCCCCTGATGACATTATTTTTTGGAATTATTTTCTTTTTGACAGTTATGAAAGAAAGTCTTAGGAAAGACTTTTTTGGAAGCTTATTATGGTTAAGCTGTTAGAAAACAGCTTGTGAGCTTAACAGAACAGTAACTCTGATAAGCTAAGAATAAACATAACAAATCAAACATCCTAAATTACAGGAAAGGCAGGCGAATCAAAAGAGAAATTATATCAGAAAAGTCAGCTTATCTAATACTTCCAGCAAGTAAATCTCAAAACTAATAACAGATTACAAATACAGTAACAAGTATCCTCACACAAATTCAATCATCCAGATCCAAGCTAAACAGAAAATATCATATCCCAATTCAGTCTAAATCCAAATAACAAACAAAACCCCAAATATAAGGTAGAAATTAAAATGCTAATTCAGCTGGACAGAACAAAGCAGACTCACCAAAATATTTAAACAAGAAAGTAAAAATTCCAAAATCACCAGCAGTCTTAATTGAAACCTCAGTTCATAAATTTTAAAATAAACAGATTAAACTTATCTCACAAAGCAGACTTAAAACTTTTAATCATATCAGATTAATCAAAACGTTATTATTCATAAAATCTCCAATAACACCACACACCTATTACCAAAACCGTGTTAATAAAACTCACGTAACAGATTTATTCAAACCCCTATTTAAAACCGATTCATTAACAGCTAGCTTAAACTATACTACAAAATCAGATTAAAACATTCAGGAAAAATCAGCAATCAAGATCATTTTAAAATCAGAAAAATCATTAACCTTAAACATTCTACCACTAAATCACATTAGCATAAAAAACAGATTAATATAAAAGTCTTTAAATTAAGATGAAAATGAACCTGGTGACGTAACCTTTGGGACGAAGGTGAGCGCTGAGCTACCTTTTTAACCCGAATCTACACCACCATTACTCGAACACCATTTATCACCTAACCATCATATCAATACTCGAACCAGTTTCGAATCGGAACAGTAACTCGAACCATCAAAAGTCAACGAACACTTATACTTTTCCAGTGGGGAAAAAGTATTTTAAATCCTTTTACTTTTGATGTAAAAATTAAGCTATTAATTAGCTTACTCTTACCATCACCAATATTATCCTTGTGAAATAGTAAACAGATTTAAAATGTAAATCAATTTAAAGTAGAAAATAACACGAGACAAGATTGAATATTAAACGATTTAACTTTTATTAATTTCTAGAAAGATTACAATACTAGTTAAAAAGGAAATACATCATTTAATCTAATACTATTTCTACAGCATAACATTAAATAAAAAGTAAAGGATAAAATTACACTAGAAATTGGGGGTATTTATAGCCCCCCCCCCCCCCCAAGGGCTTCCTTGAGCGAATATCCGAATATTATGAAGAATATTCCTCCTTAATCTTGGACCTTGATCTTCCTTCTTCTCTCTCTTTATTGATCGGATGGCTGTGATGATACAATCTAGCACACGGATTGCCAACGTGGCATCCGTGTGCTAGTTGTGTTTCTTTTAAAGGCTCTGATTGGTGGGATTGGAGATTTGAGGTGTTGCATCCAATGAAATTAAGCCACGTATCAAGCCTCTCCATACCCTCTCTTCCTTAAAATTGGGGGTTTTTATTCCCCTTCACGTGAATATCACGTGTGATCAAAAGCCCTATGTTAATTGGACTTTTTACCAAACTAGGGTTTTTGAACAGTGGTAATTTTTCAGGTTTTTGGGAGAAAAGATAGATGGGGAAGAAAGGAGGTGAGATAAACTCACATAGAAACTATCGAACCATAAAATATGTGTGTGTGGGTGAGAATAAAAAAAACGCGTGAAAGGTATATTATGAATGGGATAAAAATGACGTGTGAGGGGACGGTTTAATTTTTTTTATTCATTGTGAGTGGAAAGTGACGTGTGGAGAGTTGTGTGTGATAAGTGAATGGATGTGAGAAGTGGTGAGAAAACGTGTTAACATACACGTTACAAAAACCCTAAGGCCCATATACCATTTTCATTCGTTTGTTTCTTGTTGCACTAAATTGGGCTTGCAGCCCAATAATGAGTATTTCATCCGTGTATCACTACACTTTTGGGCCTAATGGACTCAAATTGGATCTTCAAGCAACTTTTTAACTTAAATGGGATTTTGAACCCATTTATCCCATTGTGGGACCCACCAAGCCCGTATTCTTGACAAATGGTGAAATCCTTTAAGGTCGAGCTCGATTTTGGCATCTTTGATCTTTTTCTTCAAACTCGTGCCGGTTTTTGTCGGTTTTCGCGAACTTGGTACCTACACACATTCAAACAAGAAACAAGTATATCCAAGGCATATTTGATACATTTAATGCATTATTTCATTGTTTTAAGCTATAAATGATATGAGTATTTAAGCTCATATCAACAAGCGATGACACAATCGTCGTAGATTGAAGCCATGCAAGAGGAACTTAATGAAATCCAACGACTTGAAGTATGGGAATTAGTTCCTTTACCCGACAAAGTTAATATTCTTACTTTGTTGTGGGTATATAAGGTCAAACTCGATGAGATGGGTGGAGTTTTAAAGAACAAGGCTAGATTGGTTGCTCGAGGTTACAAACAAGCATTAGGTATTGACTTTGAAGAATCATTTGCTCATGTTGCAAGATTGGATGCAATTAGACTATTCCTTGCTTATGCTGCTCACATGAACATGATCGTCTACCAAATGGATGTTAAGACGACATTTCACAATGGTGAATTAAGGGAAGAAGTCTATGTTAGTCAGCCGAATGGATTTGTCAACTCGGAGTATCCTAATCATGTGTACAAGCTTAAGAAGGCTCTTTATGGGTTGAAACAAGCTCCACGCGCGTGTGATATGAGTAAAATCTCATATCAATTATAACATATGAAACCCTAAAACATAAGGAAAATACCATATTTTATGTGTAAAAGCAGTATTATGGGGTATTCTTTGTTGTTTGTACTTTTGTAGGTAAAAAGATACAAAATTTGATGCAAACACGGATTCCAAGGCATTTATATCAAAGAAAAGACAAAAGAAGGACTCAAGATGACAAGTCAACAAAAGTCAAAGGACCTTTCTTAACAAGCTGCCAAACTTAAGGGACTAAAAGCGCAAATTTGATAAAGTCAAGAACAAAGTCAAAAGACCTCAAGATCAAAGTCAACAAGTCAAAGGGTCAAAGCTGGTCAATTAGAAAGTCAAAGGGCCAAGGATGTCAAGTTTATGAAGATTGGAGCTCAAAATACTAATTTGCTAATCAAAAGGACCAAAGTTGCCATTTGTGGAAAGATATTAAAGTTCAATCCGTGTGACAACAAAAAGAACCAGTGAGAAGCCTCAAAAGTTTACACTCAGATTGCCAGCTCAAGTGCAATAAATGAGGAAAGAGGTAGCATACGCCATATCTTAACAGTGCTACGCACTTACTTTTTTCCACCAATAACAAGCTTCCACTTCATTGATCCTAACTATTAAACTGGATAATGATCCGTGTCTCCCATTCTCAACCAATAACATGTTACCACGTCACTTCATCATCTTCCCAGAAATCACATAACGGAGGAGGTCATTTCAGAAGATATGATCAACATGAAAAGTGATCAGCATCAAAAGACTAGTTCATTCCAACACTCTAATTAACAATTCATTCAGTGAATTAAAAATCTCCAATTTAATCAAGAACGGATCATGAGCAATTAGCAGGTTGTGGACACGTGGCATTTGGCAATTGGCTACAACACGTCATCACCATCACTAACTCTTCATCACAGCTCTATAAATACCCTAGACTAGTTCATTTGTAGCAAGTAACTCTAGGTGTGAAAACATACTCTCATAGTTAAATTCTTACACTCTGTTTTACTTTTCTTAGTTCAACAACTAAGAGTGATTGACAACCACTCTTAGTTAGTTGTTAGGCAGTTATAACCACCTTGTAACTAAACTCCATTAATGAAAGTTCACTTTTACTCATTTTTCTCAAATACTACTACATTGCTATTCATTGCTTGATTCTATGGATTCTGTTGTTTCTAGCTTGAACAATAGAGTTGTTAGTTTGATTTGGAAGATGATATTAGTGACCAGTCCTTGATGTAGTATAAAGTTATTGCAATTTCTTGCCAAAGATCATAGTCAGTATTCTTGTTGCAGAAAAGATTGATAATGGTGATTGGTGATAATCTGATGGATGATTTATGGTTGTTTGGTGGTGTTTAGTGTATAAATGAGCTCAGCGCTCATTTCTTCATCAAAGGAGCCTTTAAGTTTACTCCTAAGTTCTACTTTACAATTTCCCCTAAAAAAGTAGTCTGCATGCTATTTTCTTTGTCTTAGTGTAACTTTACCTGACATTGCTTGATAATTGTTCTAATTGATCTTGTTGATTAGTTTTGTTAACTCCTTGCCTTAATCTAATAGCTTAGTTAAGTTCACTTAGCTTAAATTTGCTCAAAACCAGTAACCAGTGTTTGGAATAGAGGATTATCTTTGATTCAGTTGGTGGTATTCGTTAAAAAGAGTTGTTCTATACTCACAAACTGATAACAAGTAATATTGCAAGTTTTGGTAGTCAACCATAAAGTCAAACACGCAAAAGGTCTTTGAAAAGTTTGGGTCAGATTCATTGCTTAAAACATGCTTACTTCAAACCTTTCTAGAATATTCATTACTTTGATTCAGAGTGAGATTTTTGTTTCTAGTTAAAGCTTAACATCCTACCTTTCAAGATATATAAGCTATACAATACAGTTCTAAGTTTTGAGTGAGAAATAAGCATTAAAAAGTCCCTGTAATAAGCTCAAGTTTTTATGATAACTGATTTTCTATACTGGCTTATTCCTTTCATAAACTACCTCATTTTCTTTCACAAATCAGTTTAACAAGTCTTAAAAATAAGTTTGAACTTTGGTCAAACTTGGTCAACAAAAGTCAATGCTAGTCAACATAAGCTCAAAATAGCCTATTTGATTTTTTGGCTTATTTCTTGAGTGTTTTTCAAAATTTCTTGGATAGGTGTTCCTTATTTGAGCTCTTGATTAGATTTTGACAATATCAGGTCATGTGCTTATTCCAATAAGCCAGACTCTTAAAGTAGCTTATTCCCAAAGTGCTTATTGGAGTTTTAGTGCTTTTTAGCTTATTTCCTTAAAACTGGCAAGGTAAAATTGGATTTGTAAACTTTTATGACAAATCTCAACTTATTTAGTACTTTAAATCTCAAGTTACAGCTTATTGAATCATAAGCTCGTTTTTCTTATTAAAAAGTTTTGGAAATTGCTTTTAGGTCCCTGGAAATTAGGGAAGGCTACACTTTGTTTTAATTGGTTTAAAAGTTGTTAGGTTTTGCAAATTAGTCCCTGGTCTTGTTAAATTTCTTAAAATTCAGTTTTAAAGTTAGTTAGTTTGGTTAAAAGTGGTTATTAATTGGTTAATTCTACATTTTTAGTCCTTACATTTTCAACATTTACAATTTCAGTCCTTCTACTTTCACAAACTTTACATTTTTGGCATGTTTACATATTGTGCATTACTTGGTTATACATTTGGCTTTGTATTTTGGTATGTGCACGATGTTTTTAGCTTAGTATGGATACATAGAGATATTATTTTTACTTTTTTACGTGGCTTGTGATAATTAGACATAGCCTTCCAAAATATTATCAATCAAATACCAAAAACAACTAGTTAACTTGATTTCTCTCGATTAATCAATTCGTGAAGATACCGAAAAATAAACGAACTCTAAAAGAGAAGTATTAGCGTGGTACGATCTCCTATCATCATATCTCATCTTGGAAGGCTTCTCAAAAGGCAAAGTGGACCCGAAATTGTTCATGTTTAAGGAAGGAAACGACATGATACTGATACAAATTTATGTTGACGATATAATATTTGCTGCCACTACTCAAAAATTGTCTGACCATTTTGAGAAAATCATGTCCACACGTTTTAAGATGTCGATGATGGGAAAATATCATTTTTCTTAGGGTTACAAGTTTCTCAGAATCCCAGAGGCATCTTTATTAATCAATCCACATATGCTTTTGAATCTTTGAAAACGTATCATTTTGAAAATTGTGACCCCGTGGATACTCTAATGGTGGAGAGATCCAAGTTAGATGAGGATAGGGATATGATTGTTGTCGATCCTAAACTTTACCGTGAAATGATCGACACCCTTCTCTATCTGACTGCTAGCAGGCCTGATTTACAGTTTGCTATATGCATGTGTGCCCGGTATCAGGCTCGGCCTACCAAAAAGCACTTACATGTTGTGAAAAGGATCTTTCAGTACCTTAAAGGAACACTTCATCATGGTCTATGGTATCCGAAGGACTCATCTATTGCTCTAATATCATATGCAGATGCGGATCACGCTGGGTGTCAAGATACTAGACGTATCACATCTAGAAGTGTGCAACTTCTTGGAGATTGATTGATTAGTTGGGCATCTAAAAGGCAAAAAAGCGCTGCGATATCTAGTACAGAGGCAGAATACATTGCCATGTCCGGTTGTTGTGCTCAACTTCTAACGATGAGATCACAATTGACTGACTACGGTATTGGATTCAACAAAATTCCGATGTACTGTGACCATAAAAGCGCCATTTTTGTAACACCCCACTTTGATAAGTGGACCGTTACGCGTAATTATGGCGTATCATCAAAGCATGCAAGATAATATGTAGTAAAACATACATGACCATAGGGAAAATCGGAATCAAACATCGGTTCCCAAACATAAGCCCAAAACATAAATAAAGTAAATGAACTAGGAAAGACTAGACAAGAATAAGTATATGGCAAAAAGGAGAACAAGTCTATGGCAGCTTCCACCCTATGCACTTCCTCCAAATGCTCGAGACATAGTATAAATGGCTGAAACATAAATAAGACTAATAGCAGCGGAAATGTATAAGTCCTGTAAACCTAGTTGTCTGTCATGTTAACTGATTTTATTTCTGAAAACATAGCTTATGTTACTTATGAAAATCTATATTATTTAATGTACCAAAAGCCAATATAGGTCATGAGGTCAACAATGTGCATGAATACTTGGAGGGGTGACCTCGTCATGTAAATTAGAGGGGATGCCTCTAATTAACTGGTAAGTGGTTAGGAGGGATCAGCTCCTTCTGAAGGATGCAAGGCACACATCACATTCACCATGAAGTCCTGACTGAAACATGTAACTAGGATGCACCCATACGCCCCACATGATAACATAATAATATGGCCAAAAGCTGAAAGGGACGCTACGAGCTATCACTCCCCCGTGGTGAAGTCATAACACTGGTGCCTCTAGTTTATAGTTATGGTACCTCCGTAACTAGGTGAAACTGGTCATGCATGTATATGGTTTAAGCATTTAAACTAAATATAAGCAAATCAAAACATATAAAACATATACTGGAAAAACAGTTGGCTGCATACGGGGAATCCTAATAAGGAAAGAATGTCCATACTGAAAGGACGGAGAATCCGTACCTTAAGTCCAGTGAACGAAGAAGACGCATGGATGAGTCTCCTACTTCGATCTCACTAATGCTACTTAAATAGTATACGTGTATAAGTATTCTGATTACTGAGTACGTAACTGGTTTTATATCATGTCTTAGCTTGTTTTATATGTTCATGTCTTGTTTTACTAGTTTTAACGTTATATTGTGTTTATCATGTATTATGGATATTCTGATTGAGTATTACTTGTATTTCTTGTATTATTATACTTGTTGTGTAATAATAAGTAACTTTCTAAAAATAGCAGGTTTCCTAAAATAGATTAACTTCTTAAAAGATAAGTTTCTAAAAATAGAAAGTTTCCAAACGTAGTAAGTTTCCTAAAATAGAAAGTTTCTATATTTAGAAATAAGCTGTATTAATAAGCTAATAAGATAAGCTTAAGTTTTTACTGATTAAATATGTTAAGTCATGTGATTAGTAGTATAGTTTATTAATTATAACATGTTAATTAAATAAACTATATGTTATACGATTTAATTTAATATAAGCATGATTTAATTAAATTAAAGTGTATAAAATACTTAGGTTAAAACATGTATTAATATTTATATTATTATAACCAAAGTCATGAAAATTAATTAATTATATGTCATGTTTTAATAATTAAATAATTACTATAGTCTAAATTACATAAATAAATACTTAGGTTAAAATCATGTATTATTAAATATTAATAATAAACCTAAGTCCATGTTTTAATTAAATTAATTATATGCCATGTTAAATTAATTTAATTAACTTGTAAAAATAAATATGCTTGTAAGATTAAAAAAACTTGTAAAAGTAATCATGAACCGAACCCGTGTTTTATCTAATTAAAACATGTCATGAACCGGCCCGTGAAAACCCGTAAACCGGCCGAACCAAACACACCCGAAAACAGTGGCAAACCGGCTATGCCGGTTGCCCCTGCCTTCGCAAAAACTGCCACCGGCAGCGCCGGTAGTTTTCCCCTGCTTCTCGGCTAGCCGCTGACCAAAAGATTCCCACCGGCGGTTGCCGGTGGTTCCCCCTGCCTGCTGCGTGTTCCCCCATGCTTGCCTAAAATAGCCACCGGCTTAAGCCGGTGGTGGGAGCTGTTGTTGCCGAGACCCAACCAAACCACAAGACACCCCCGACGCAAGTCGGGGTACCTTGTACCTGCTGCCGACCGAGACCCCAACACCACCGAGGCATCACTCTCGGTTGGTGGTGCGAACCAAACGACGCCGAGAGCCTTGTGGCTCACGGTTTGTGTGGCGGCCGAACAACCAAACCCGAAACACCCTTAATTAATTTACCCACCATGGTTTTTAACATGTTATTAATCTTGTTTAACTATTCCCATGATCACATGTTCATAAAACATAAAAAGAATTAAAAAGAAAGGTTTTCGGATTACCAAAAACACGTGGAATGAATGCACAATGATCACACGAACACACCCTTATGATTTCTTAGCTAAAAATAAATCCAATCACCTCTTTTGGTGATGTAGCCGCCGGCCAAGAGAGAGCAAGGAAAAAGATTAGGGTTTTGAGATTTCTTAAAATTCTTCTATGAATGAATGTTTACCATATTTATTATTTAGAAAAAATTAAACATGGGTTGGGCCTTTCTCTCTTCTTGTGCCGCGGCTAATGGGGCCCACTAAGGGAAACCCGAAGCTTTTCCGTGTCTAATTTATTACGTGTTCGTGTGTTCGTTTTTACGTTATGTTATTATTAAATATTCGTGTTATTATAAATACTTATACGTAACGATATTAATCTTATAATAATATATGTAAATACATATTTATATGTTCGTGATTCTTACGTTCATGATTTCTTGTTCGTGATTATAATTATTGTTGTTAATAATTATCGTGTATTAACACGTACTTAATACTTACCGTGTAATAACACGTACGTAATTCTTGTAATTAATATTCGTGACACGTGTTCATGTTATATAAGGAAAGTTTTAATCTAGTATGTACGATTACTAAGTGTACTGTTCTTGGTAAAAGCATGTGGGTTTTACAACTCTTCCCCCCTAAAAAGACTAATTCGTCCCCCAATTATAGATAACGTAAACTGAAAGAGAAACATACTCAAATCAAACTGGAAGGGTATGTAAGAGAACGGAATATGAAGGTGACATGGTAGAAGAGAACGTGGAACGTGACATGGCTAAAAAATAGGACATAGAAAGTGACGTGACTGAAAGAGTCTTACTGAATTATGGAAGGATGAGAGGATAAAATCCGGATGGACTCGTCCGTTTCCAAGTGGCTTTTCTCTCGGAACGGTTCCTCCACAATATCTTGACACAACTGATAAATCTTGGTCCTCATGACCTTGACTTGAAAATACGTAAAAGTTTCTGGTCTGATCGAGTGGATTAGAATTAACATGCAAGGGTAACTGAAACGTTATGATGCAAAATAACCTCAACTAACTGATAATAGTAACTTCTTAGCAATGATGTGCGAGACATACTGAAACGTAGTACGTGAACAATTGTGAACGTGATACGTACACAATTGTGAACGTGATACGTGGAGATATGGTGAGTGTAATATGAGAAAACATATGACGATCAATGATACGTGTAACATATCGTGAACGTGATATGAGAACGTGGAATGAACATGACATGTGAAACATATCGTGAACATGGAATGCGAAGGCGGTAACGCCTAACGCTATAAGGTGAGACGTGGAATGTGACATGAAACGTATATCCGAGGATAAAGAGTTATACTAAACTTGAGTCTGGTCTCTCAAGTTCTTACAAAACTTCCCAGAACGAAAATGAACGTAAAATCGTAAGCCATGATACGATCATGAACGTGAATAGTCTCATGAACGTGAGTGTGACAGCACGTCGTAAAAGTAGAACAAGGACGTGAACGTAAATAAGGAGCACAAACGCGAACCCTTGTTTGGCCTGATAGCTGAGGGATTACCAAGTGATCGGATGAGCCTTGGCTGGAACATGTCCAATCAATCTGCTGGCTCTGAAATCCTTGTGGATGTAAGGATTCAGCAGACTTGGTCAAACTATTGACAATAACCCAAATAGCATCATGCTTCTTCTGAGTTTGCGTTAATCTGGTAACCAATATCCATGGAGATCTTGTCCCATATATGTTCACAATTTCTGATGGTGGAAAACATCCTAGTCTGTTGGTGTTCTATCTTAGCCTGTTGGTATGACAGGTACTTAGATATGAACGTAACGGTATCTTGCTTCATAGAAACTTGATACATAGGAGTTTGCGAGACTATGAGTCTCCGAAATTAGACTTCCCTTAGCGTATGATTTTCTAGAACACATAACGTAGTGTAGGGTTCTCACATTTACGCATAAGCTGAGTCATGGTAAGATTAACCGTGAGAATCCATGCAATTTTGTGTGTCACTGTAATCAACCAGAACTCATATTAGAAAATTTCAGGGTGAAATTTCTCTTGTCGTAGAATTTGCAACATAGTGCAAAAATGGTCTTCCTGCTCTTCTCTAGACTTAGAGAAAATCAGGTTGTCCTTGATGAAAATACTGATGAATTTATTTATGAGTTCATGGAAACTCAATTTATTAAGTCTATAATGCTGCTGGAGCATTTATGAGACTAATACAAAATCACGAATCTAGCATGACTGAGTCGTGTACGAATAGCAGTCATGGAAATGTCCTGCTCTTTCACTCGTCACTGTTGGCAGCATGATCATGAATCCGATCTTGGAAAAGTGCTTTACACCCCAAAGTTGATTGGACATGTCGTCAACACGTGGAGGAGAGTAACGGTTATGAATGGGAAGTTTTGGAATAATCGACTAGTTATGCGTAAAAGGACTTCAGTAGTCGTGCCTTAACTGACAGCTAGAAAATTTTAGCAGTCATGGCTAACAAAGCACGTGCTTGTAAAGCATAGATAATTTTTGTATAGATTTTCCTGATGGAAAACCATGCTGAATGTATTCAGAAGCCTGAACATTACTGTACAAGATCATGAATCTTAGCAGGGTGTGCTGTTCGTAGTCCATAATTAGGATTAAATTCAACTCACATCTGTCCGAGGTAATGCGTTAGCAGCTTGGATCTCATTATTAGGCTGAAGGTAAACCTTCTTATACATGGGGGATAAGAATGGCGTCCTTTATGGTCATGAATATATAAAATATAGGTGAAAGAAATGAAAGTGTCGTGAAGCAAACGTGACAGGTCTCACTGAATGTGTTTTGCCTGTCTGCGTGTCCAGAAGCGACTAATACGCCGGCGAAGGTACTAAAACTCGTGTGGCCTACTTACTACATGGCACAACAAAATGGATATACCCCTTGGAGGGCACCCTCAATTTCTTAGGGATATTCCAGAAAAGACGTGAGTCATGTGTCTTGACTCGTGTCTTTAGGAAATATAAGCATGACACGTGTCTTGACTGGTGTCTTGACATGTGTCTTCAGAAAGTATACGTGAGACATATGTCTTGACTGATTTCTTGACATGTGTCTCGAGATGTGAAACAAATAGAACTACAAATATTAGGTTATTATGCCAGAATTGGCGGATCGGTTGGACTACTGATCCTTTGTATTTCTGATCACGTCCGTGGTCGGAGCTCAGTTGCGATTGTGAGGATAGTTGCTGTCATAGTAGTGGTTACTATCATCTTGTCTGTCAGTTCCATGACGGTCATTCTCATGATTTGATTCACGTAACTATTCAGGTGAGTGACCGGCTGGTACCGGTTCTCACTCATATGACTAAAACGACAACTGAATGACGTGTGACATGTAACTAAGAATTAGGGAGAATGATTGATGGAAATCGTCTGGTGGTGAAGCATCTTATCGTCTGATCGCTTTGATCTAACGCCTTTGTCTTCGTCTTGTAAGATCTCCAGGTTATGAACAACATCAACATCTCGTAGCGTCTCTAAATCCGTAGCATCAACCCTTAGTAACATCTCCAAGCTATGAGCGGCATCAGCAATATGTAGAGTATCAGCAAGTGGGATACGAACATGGGATACGGTACATGGAGTACACATGGAATGCACATGAAATGATCGGTATGGGGTCGATCATCTGACATGATTATAAAGGAAAATAATTGGTTAAACGGTTAGAAATACCATCATGATAACCTGGCAATGCCAGTATATACCTCATTCTGGTTGCATAGAGAAACGCTAACGTGTGGTTACACGAATTTCAACGATGATTTTCCTAAAAGCATGATTAATGAAAACCAACCATGACTATCATGAAAGCAGGATTTAAATGAATTACAACAGTGTCTTGCATGAAAGCATAAACAACAAAAGAGACGTAAGACGTAATCAACATGAAGACGAAATCATCGTGAAGAAACATGAAACAACTTAACATGAAGGACTATATAACATAATCAGCATGAAAATGAAGTTAACCATGATAGTATGAAAACATACTTGACATAAAGACATAGAAACTTATGAGGGGACATGAAAAAATAAATTATGCCAATAAATCATGTGAAAAAATTTATGCATGTAAGCAGTGCATGAATGCATGATGCAGTTTATGAAAACCTTTATATGCGCGAGGGTAAACCCTATGGTCAGTTTACCCAAAACAAAAGACATGGCGAGGGGACGCCTATGGGTCGGTCCCAAAGTTAAAAGTTTCGATAAAAGCACATGCGACTAAATAGGACCAGTTCTGTACCAATCGTTACTTAGTCATAAACCTACGACAATGATACATGGAATAAATGAATGAAACTCAGCTATCAAAACTTAACAGAAAAAAAATATTTATGTGACCAGTTATGAACTACTGGGGTTCAGTTCACATTAGCCATAGTTCACAAGGAACATCGTGCATGAAACAATGACACATAACTAAGTATGGATGACAATTGTTCAGTCCATATTAGTAAAAGCAATACTGATGAAAACATCATGGTTAAAACAAAAAGGTGCTGAAAACATCATGGTTAAAACAACAAGGTGCTGAAAACATAAATACATGGAATAAAAAGCATTAGCTTAGGAAGCTCCTGATGACTACCCACTAGTCACAGGTCAAGTTTTAGAGCCTACAAGTCGAAGCCTTGGCTCCGATACCATAATTGTAACACCACTTTGATAAGTGGACCGTTACGCGTAATTATGGCGTGTCATCAAAGCATGCAAGGTAATATGTAGTAAAACATACACGACCATAGGGAAAACCGAAATCAAACATCGGTTCCCAAACATAAGCCCAAAACATAAATAAAGTAAATGAACTAGGAAAGACTAGACAAGCATAAGTATATGGCAAAAAAGAGAAGAAGTTTATGGCAGCTTTCACCCTATGCACTTCCTCTAAATGCTCGAGTCCGTCCTTGGGTACCTGCCGTTTTGGGACATGGAAAGGAAAGTAACGGTTGAGCATAACGCTCAGTGCACGGATATATGACATAGTATAAATGGCTGAAACATAAATAAGACTAATAGCAACGGAAATGTATAAGTCCTGTAAACCTAGTTGTCTGTCATGTTAACTAGTTTTAGTTCTGAAAACATAGCTTATGTTACTAATGAAAACCTGTATTAGTTAATGTACCAAAAGCCAATATAGGTCATGAGGTCAACAATGTGCATGAATACTTGGAGGGGTGACCTCGTCATGCAAATTAGAGGGGATGCCTCTAATTAACTGGTAAGTGGGTAGGAGGGATCAGCTCCTTGTGAAGGATGCAAGGCACACACCAGATTCACCATGAAGTCCTGACTGAAACATGTAACTAGGATGCACCCATAGGCCCCACATGATAACATAATAATATGGCCAAAAGCTGAAAGGGACGCCACGAGCTATCACTCCACCGTGGTGAAGTCATAACACTGGTGCCTCCAGTGTTATAGTTATGGTACCTCCATAACTAGGTGAAACTGGTCATGCATGTATATGGCTTAGGCATTTAAACTAAACATAACCAAATCAAAACATATAAAACATATACTGGGAAAACAGTTGGCTGCATACGGGGAATGCTAATAAGGAAAGAATGTCCATACTGAAAGGACGGAGAATCCGTACCTTAAGTCCAGTGAACGAAGAAGACGAACGGAAGAGAGTCCTACTTCAATCTCACTATTGCTACATAAATAGTATACGTGTATAAGTATTCTGATTACTGAGTACGTAACTGGTTTTATATCATGTCTTAGCTCGTTTTATATGTTCATGTCTTGTTTGACTGGTTTTAACGTTATACTGTGTTTATCATGTATTCTGGAAATTCTGGTTGAGTATTACTTGTATTTCTTGTATTATTATACTTGTTGTGTAATAAAAAGTAACTTTATAAAAATAACAGGTTTCCTAAAATAGATTAACTTCTTAAAATAGATAAGTTTCTAAACATAGAAATTTCCAAAAATAGTAAGTTTCCTGAAATTGAAAGTTTCCATATTTAGAAATAAGCTGAATTAATAAGCTAATAAGATAAGCTTAAGTTTTTACTGATTAAATATGCTAAGTCATGTGATTAGTAGTATAGTTTATTAATTATAGCATGTTAATTAAATAAACTATATGTTATACGATTTAATTAAATATAATCATGATTTAATTAAATTAAAGTGTATAAAATACTTAGGTTAAAACATGTATTAATATTTATATTAATATAACCTAAGTCATGAAAATTAATTAATTATATGTCATGTTTTGATAATTAATTAATTACTATAGTCTAAATTACAAAAATAAATACTTAGGTTAAAATCATGTATTATTAAATATTAAAAATAAACCTAAGTCCATGTTTTAATTAAATTAATTATATGCCATGTTAAATTAATTTAATTGACTTGTAAAAATAAATATACTTGTAAGATTAAATAAACTTGTAAAAGTAATCATGAACCGAACCCGTTTTTTATCTAATTAAAACATGTCATGAACCTGCCCGTGAAAACCCGTAAACCGGCCGAACCAAACACACCCGAAAACTGTGGCAAACCGGCTATGCCGGTTTGCCCCTGCCTTCGCAAAAACTGCCACCGGCAGTGCCGGTGGTTTTCCCCCGCTTCTCGGCTAGTCGCTGACCAAAAGGTTCCCACCGACAGTTGCCGGTGGTTCCCCCTGCCTGCTTGCCTAAAATAGCCACCGACTTAAATAGCCACCGGCTTAAGCCGGTGGTGGGGGCTGTTGCTGCCGAGACCCAACCAAACCACAAGTCGCCCCTGACGCGAGTCGGGGTGCCTTGTACCTGTTGCCGACCGAGACCCCAACACCACCGAGGCATCACTCTCGGTTGGTGGTGCGAACCAAACGACACCGAGAGCCTTGTGGCTCTCGGTTTTTGTGGCGGCCGAACAACCAAACCCGAAACACCCTTAATTAATTTACCCACCATGGTTTTTAACATTTTATTAATCTTGTTTAACTATTCCCATGATCACATGTTCATAAAACATAAAAAGAATTAAAAAGAAAGGTTTTCAGATTACCAAAACACGTGGAATGAATGCACAATGATCACACGAACACACACTCATGATTTCTTAGCTAAAATCAATCCAATCACCTCCTTTGGTGATGTAGCCGCCGGCCAAGAGAGAGCAAGGAAAAAGGTTAGGGTTTTGAGATTTCTTAAATGTCTTCTGTGAATGAATGTTTACCATATTTATTATTTAGTAAAAATTAAACATGGGTTGGGCCTTTCTCTCTTCTTGTGTCGCGGCTAATGGGGCCCACTAAGGGAAACACGAAGCTTTTCTGTGTTCTAATTTATTACGTGTTCGTGTTTACGTTATGTTATTATTAAATATTCGTGTTATTATAAATACTTATACGTAACGATATTAATCGTATAATAATATACGTAAATACATACTTATATGTTCGTGATTCTTATGTTCATGATTTCATGTTCGTGATTATAATTATTGTTGTTAATAGTTATCGTGTATTAACACGTACTTAATACTTATCGTGTAATAACACGTACATAATTCTTGTAATTAATATTCGTGACACGTGTTCATGTTATATAAGGAAAGTTTTAATCTTGTACGTACGATTACTAAGTGTACTGTTCATGGTAAAAGCATGCAAGTTTTACAATTTCCCTTTGCTGCAACTATGTTCAACACTCCACGGTGAAGCATATTGACATACGCTACCATTTCATCAAAGAGCAAGTGGAAAATGTAGTAATCGAGCTATATTTGTCAACACTGAGTATCAGCTGGCTGACATGTTCACACATGCTTTAGATCGCGGACGTATCGAGTTTTTGATCGACAAGCTTGGTACGAAATCATTCTCACCAGCGACTCTTCAGGAGTTGGGCGAAGAATCTGCAGAATAGTGGTGGTAAACTATTCTCGAGTATCCTTTTATCGTGATCATGTACATATTGTATGTATTTACCAAAAAGAAAAATGCAAAAAATATAAAACCTACAAAACCCATAAAAAATATAAAATCAAGAAAATCCAAAAATATTTTTCATTTTAAAAGGGCATGTCTTTTAGTACGATAATATTTACGGCCTTAGAAATGTCGATTAAAATTGACACGGTGCCATAAATAGAGTTCGTATAAAAGTTGTACATATTTTAAAACATGCCCATATGGCTTGTAGTCATTTCTGACTGCAACCCGCTTTTCGCATTAAAGTCACATATTTCTTTGGAAAACCGTTGGCTCACAACGAGAATTAATTTTCTCGGGTATGGTTTACTTTAAATCATACAAGGGATCAAGTTTACTTTATAACTTGGTCTAACACAAATTTGTGTATGCTTCAGTGCACTAACTTTGTTTAAATAAGAGAAATCTTATTGCCACCATAATCGTTTCTCAAAATCATTAAACGGAAAATGTCTTCATAGATATTTGACTCTTTAAACAATGACTACAACTCTTTAAATAGAAAACGGGTCATTGTTTAAGGGGGAGAAAATTTCAAATCGTCTTTGTCATCAAAATTCGTCTTCAAAAGTCTTTTCAGAAAAATTAAAACGGTTAAATGTTCTATGTCGTGTATTGTCTGTGCTAATGGATATGACATGTTGTAGACCGTCTCGTGTATTTGATTTGGTTTTATAGATTATTGGCTTTTAGGCAGATTCGTTTAAGAGCATTGTTTGTGTGTGGGAAATAGTTATTGGAACGTTTAAGTATTAACGGACGTTAAAATATGTTAACGATCGTTAAAATTAACATTGCTTAACTTAAATGGAAAAAGAAAAGAATTAAGGGGGTCTGATTTGTAATTATGTGAAGATCAATTGACCTAAGTCAAAACAAACACACCCGCCTCCTTCTTTCTCTTTTCTATGTTTTTGTCTATACACAAACACAAACAAGAACATCATAGCCGCCATTATCATCCTCGAATCTTTGTCTTTGTGATCATTTTTTTATTAACTCATCAAAGGTACACAACTTTTCGTATGTTCAGATCATTCTTAGATGCCCAAGTATGTTTAATTCATATCTAAGATCCCTCATCACTGATTTTTAGGGTTTATATGATTTCTTAAAAGTAAAATCAAATTGATTAGTGGGTTTTGCTTGGAATAGGATTTAGAACAACATGGTATGCTTAGGTTACCTAAAAATGCCATAGAATTCAAGTTAGGATCTAAAAATAATACGTTTGGATAGAACATAGTACATGAACCCGATTCCGAGTTCTTCACCAGATTACGGATTTCGAATTCTTAAAAGGATTAGTCATTCCGAATTTTTTAAATGGATAAGGATTCCGAAATCCAATATGATTATGGATTCCGAATTCTTAATTGATTCGTTATTCCGACATTTTTTAAGGATAAGGATTCTGACATTTTTAAAGGATAAGAATTCTGAATTCTTAGACGACAACGGATTCCGAATTATAAAATGATTCGTTATTCCGACATTATAAAATGTTGTGGATTCCGAAATCATTAAAGTGTGTGGATTCCGAAATCATGTAAATGTGTGGATTCCGAATTTAGGGTACTGATATTCCGAAATATTTGAACTATAACATATTCCGAATTCTAATAAAATACAAGATTCCGAATTTATTATTCATTTATTCCGAATTATGTTACACATGTATTTCGACTTTCATTCAGAATTTATTTTAGATGTATTCTGAATTTAGTGAGATAGATTCCGAATTCTATTTTGCTCATGTATTCCGAATGCTTTTGATAACACATTCTGAATTTGGTTACTTGTGATATTTTTAGGATATGGTTATTTTGCAGTGTTAGAGTTTATGGGATGTTAAGTTCTAGTTAATTTGCTCTATGTTATATTCTAAGTGTTGCAATATGATGCTTTAAGGTTTATATATCATGATATATTTTTGTGTATCAGCGTGTATGTTTTATCTTAAGCAGCAATCATGTCTCGCACTCAAGCTGAACAAAGTGCACTCGACCTTGCACTCTCCCACAAGACAAAGGTCTTAAAATCACTCCAAATAATCTTAGAGTGAAAGAAGGATACACCCCATCACAGGTAGCATTTAGGGTAGCTATTGAAATACTTGATCTCTCACCAATCAAAAATGCATTGAGGGTCTCAGCATCGGTTCCATAAATCTACATTTGTGAGTTCTGGACATCCATAAAGGCCATCACCAACACAAAGTTCTCATTCAACATTAACCGAGAGCAAAAGGTATTTTCGCTTGATCAGTTTCGGCAAATACTTGGATTCCCTCCTTTAGCCAAAGGGGAAAAATATGTTCAAGATCCATACAAAGAGGAAATTTTAGAGTTGATTCAGTCCCTCGGTTATGATGAAGAATTGGCAAACTTGTCTAAGTTCAACACTTCTAGGCTTGGACAACCATGGAAGGAAATTTTTAGCATACTCATCCGGTGTTTGACTGGGTAATCCAGAGGTGTAGATTCTTTGAGACATTCTCAGGCTCGAATATTTTAGGAATTTACAAGGGTGTTAGAAATACGTTTTTACGTATTTAGGAAGATTCGGTCACTCCGACAATATACTAAGTAGTAGCTCGTAGTCTAGACATCTTTATTAAACAAACAAAGCCAAGCCTAGCCTACAACATGTGTAGGCCAACCCAACATTGTAAGCCCAAGCCCATCACAAGGCTTGGGTATATAAACCCTCTCCTTTGATGGAGAGGGTGTGTGTTCCTCATTTTTACACATAGTGAAAAGTGTTTTTCTTTCACTTTCTCTCTCTAAGTGTGTGTGTTCTCACCATCTCTCTATCTCTTTCTCTCTCTAAAACATAAGCAAGATTTACATATCCTACAAATGGTATCAAGAGCCATGGGATGATTGTTTAGTTCTTGTGTTTGTGATCTTGATTCTCTCGCCATTTTTGATCTATTTTCACACGAACCAATTTTTTTTTTTGTGTTTTTATGGGTTAATCTTGATTTACTTCATCTTATTACTTGTTATAGTGATTTGGTATTGTTATTTGGGTTAAAAACACAAAAATTTTTGGTTGTTTGATTCATTTTTTGGCTTAGAATCTTGAATTGTTTGTGTTCGTGTACTGTCCGAGAAAAAAGGTAAGTTGGTATCCAGTACGATCTGACTTTGTGTTTGCATAAACCCTGGGGGTTTCTACTTGCGATCCATCGTCACGATTTGTTGTTACGATCTAACTGCGATCATTAGTACGATCCAAGTTACGATCTTGACTTCGATAGCTTACTACGATCCCTAGTACGATCCATCAGTCCGATCCTTAGTACGATCCATCAATTCGATCAGAGTGCGATCTCTTCAATACGATAGCTTAGTACGATCAGACTACGATCACTGACTAGGATAAGGGGTACGATCGCAATACGATCTGGGAGTCCGATCTGGGTACGATCATAGTGAGTGCGATCACTCGTTGCGATCAGAGTACGATCGTTGGGTACGATCAAGGAGTGCGATCTGAATACGATCATAGGGTGCGATCCACGAGTGCGATCTGAGTACGATCCATCATTTTTTCAAAAACGTGTTTTTGAGTGTGCAATTTCATCTTGGAATTTTTGGTTTATTGAGAGCATAATTTAGGGGATTTTAACATTATTTCTCGGCTTTAACACACAACAACAAATACATTTACTTTCTTTCATTGATCGATCAACTTTGTAAATCTTAACTTATTGAAATGGAGTATACATCTCTTACGGATAAGTCCATCCTCTCGGGTACGGATAATCGTCCACCAATGTTGGAGAAGTCTATGTACGAGGATTGGACTTCCCGAATGGAACTTTATATGTTGAACAAGGAGAACGGACATCTTATTTGGGCATCGGTGCTCAATGGACCATTAGATTATGGTACAGTGACGGAAGGTACAACTACTCGTCCTCGCACAACGGGTGAATTGACTGGAGATATGAAGATTCAAGATAAATGTGATAAGTATGCTACAAACATCATTCTCCAAGCCCTTCCTCCAGATGTCTAAAAACTTCTCAGCAAACATAAAGTTGCCAAAGAGTTATGGGATAGAATTCGTGTTCTCATGCAAGGCACCTCGTTAACTAAACAAGAACGAGAGTGTAAGCTTTATGATACTTTTGATAAGTTTGCCTATGTGCCAGGGGAGACTCTCAATGATTACTATCTGAGATTTACCCTATTGTTGAATGAGCTTAATATCTATGGCATGGCAATTCCTACCTTTCAATTGAACACCAAGTATTTGAACACTCTTCCTCCAGAATGGAAAAAATACGTGACGGATGTTAAATTGGCTTAGGACTTACATAACACCAATGTGGATCAACTTCAAGCTTTTCTTCAACAACACGAATGCCATGTGATCGAGGCTCGGTTGTCTACACCTCAAGTTCATGATCCACTTGTAATGTATGCTTCTCAACAAAACATGGCTTATACTTATCAGCAACCATCATACTTGCAGCAGCCACCACCACACAACTATCAGCAACCATCTTATCCACCACTAATGATGCCACAGCAAGCATTTCAACAAAGTGTTCATCAACAATCTTTTTTACCGTAACCATCATATCAGACATCACCATCACAAGCCAACACTTCTCCAATAGGCTATACCCCTCAGCAAGGATACTTTCCTATTGAAGCACAACCAGCACAAGCTTTCTACTCTAATGAACTTCCACCAATCCAAGCACCGGTCTTTACTCCAAATGATACGCCAGCTGATGTTCTAAACCATCTCACAGCCTACTTGTCAAAACTTGTTGCAACTAGAGGATTTCCACCAACAAACAATCAGCTCCGCACCTCATCAAATCCTCGACAACAAGCCACTGTTCAAGATGGTCAAGTGACGATGCAACCAATTTAGGGAAGGCAAAATTCATATGGACCTCCTACAAGGACTGGGAACAATCAAGCTGTGAATTCTCAAGCTAGTGGAAATGGAAGTCTAATTAGTCCTAAAAAGGTTGTGACTTGCTACAATTGCCGAGGACAAGGTCATATGGCTAGGGATTGCACTCAGCCGAAGAGGAGGAGGGATGATGCATGGTTTCGTGAGAAGATGTATTTGGTTGATGCTCAGTCTAAGGGGAAGATTTTGGATACAGAGGAGTTAGCATTTCTTGCAGACCCAGGGGCAGCAGATACTGAAGGCATTGCAGTCGTTTCTACCTCTAATGCAGCTTATCAAGCAGATGATCTTGATGCATATGATTCGGATTGTGATGACATTCACTCTGCCCAAGCTGCTCTCGTTGCTAATCTCTCTCACTACGTTTCTGATGTCGTCAGTGAGGTACCAACCACATCTAATAATATTTATGATAACAAACATCAAGTTGGGCATGAAAAGGACAACCTCGAACGACATTCGGGAACTAGTAACTCAAATGATGTGGTACCCAACCCTACACATTTGAGTGAACCTCAACCAAATGCTATGACGGGTATGGAATCTTATGCTCAACATGATTTGGTCATGGTGCCTAAACATATTATTGATCAAATGCATATGGCCCTCAGACAATCCGTAGATACCAATTCCACCCTAACTGCTGAGCTTGCGTTGCATAAAGAAAAGGTCAAAACTTTTGAAATGGTCCCTCAAGCAGAGAAAATAACATGTTCTGAATTTGACCAATTTCGTTTTGAAAAGATTGAACACTTGAAAGAAATAGAATCATTAAAAGCTAGTCTTTCTAATGAATTAAAAGAAAAGGAGTCGGTCGTCAATCATTTTCAGAAACTTAAAATGGATTTCGAAACTCTCGAGTCTAAAAAGGTTGAATCAGAAATTAATGCTACCAAACTTCTTAAATTCAAGGAACAACAGCTTTTAAAACAATACGCTTCCACAGAAAAGGTTCATCTTTTAACTAAATCATTTAAAGAACTCGAACTTAAACGTCTTCAAGATTTACCACCTAATCCCGGTTATGCAAAACAAGCTCAGGAATATATTCCCGGTCTTTATGATATGACCATAATTGCCAAATCGAAAGAAGCACCTTTTGTTCGTAGTACTAAGGAGACACAATCACTTGCGGATGAAACTCATTCTAAATTGCTTTTAAAATTCCATACAATTGATTCTGATCAACATAACAAAGATCAATTTTTGAAAAAGACACGCATTCGCTTACAAAAGGAATTAGCAGAATTGACAGTTCTTGTGCCCCAAAGTTTGTCAAATGAAAACCTTCCTAGTTCGTCACCTACACTTGTCAAAATGGATTTAACAAAGTTAATTCCACCGGTAAGCAAGGCGTCCGTTAACTTAAATGCGGTTCACCAACACTTAGCCGATTTTGACAAGGTCATTTTGGAATGTACGACGGCTTCGGCCATAACGGAAGGTGAATGGAACTTTGAGCACACTAGAGCTGCGTTTCGAGATGAAATTGTTCCGTTTGTAGACAATGTTAAAGCTTGTCTTAGTAATCTTGATCAAGATTTGTTTTTGGAAATAGAAGAAGTTAGACGTGTTTTCAATGAAATAGAAGATGCTTATGAAAACAGTTTACTTGAAATAGAAAGGGTTTCACGCCAAAATGATCTGCTTCTGAAGCAAGTGATGTCTCATGATATAGTTTCCGTCTGTGTGAATAACAGTGTTGATAATGATTCTATTGTGCATAATGTTGAATCTGTGGATAATGTGGTAGATAATACTTGTTACGAATCTGACGCTGAATTTTTAAAGCTTCAAGATTCATATACATTGTATTTCGCTTGAATGCAAGCAACAATTTATTCAAGAAATCTTTGAAACGTCATTCAAAGGTGTTAATATTGATGATGCAAACTTTGAAAAGAATTTTCGATTGAATTTACAATCAAAACAGTGTCAGCCAAGTGACAAGGTTGCTCAATCTTTACCGATAGACACAGAGAAATCTAAGGAGCTTAACTGTGTGAACGTACTTGAGGCCGCTGAGAATCTTAATCTTAATCTTAATCTAGATAATCGAGTTTCCAAGATTTTGTCCAAAGTTGATAACTTAAAACAGAAAAATACACGACTCTTCGATTCCGTAAAGCCCGCATGTGCTAATACCACTGCACATAATCAATCGTTGATTGAACAATTGAATCGAAAGTCGATGGAAATATCTAATTTGAGGGAACAAATTTGTGATAAGAACCTGGTCTTGGCTGAGTTAAAGGAAACACTTCGTACTCTAAAAGGTAAGAATGATGTGGATAACGCAGCCACTATCTCAGCATCGTCCTCTAGTGCAATCAAAAGGAACCTTATAGCCGTCACACCACTTAAAAAGGGCCCTAGGACTAAACCATCTCAAACTTTGGTCACTAAAGATAAGGCGGAATCAAAACCAGCTTCTAATATTCCCCTGTTGCCTTCTACAGGAGTAAGCACCACTACTAAGGCTCAAAGATCTAAGCTTAAGAGAAACAAGAAGAATGATAGGATCTTGCCCCCATCTAGTAGTCAAGTGAAGAAGAAAGTAGAAGCCCATCCTAGGAATGTTATTTCTGTTTTGAATAAAAAGAATCATGTAGCTAAACCTAAAGGCTCTGCGGTTGTGCAGCGTTCTAAGCCTACTGTGAATTCTAATTTAAAATGTTAGAATTGCAATGAATGTATGTTTTCTAGTCGTCATGATTCTTGCCTTATTGACCATGTGAATGAGATGTATGCCCGGAAAAATGGATTAGAATGGAAACCGACTGGGAAAGTGTTAGGACCATTGTAATAGTTATATGTAATAGGTAGACTAGGAGGTATGTAGTTCCTCCTGGTCCTAGTCGTAGTAGGAGCAAGTCCTGCTCCTGGTCCTAGTCGAAGTCAAACATTATTATTTACTTAATATTCTGTTAGGATATGCATGAGTTATATTAGGAGAAGATATGCATATCAATTTTACACGTTTTCTTGTATGCTGTATTAGGGTTTCCTTGTAGTATAAAAGGAACCTTAGGCAGAAGGGTTAGACACACCTTCACAAAACGTAGTTCTAGTCTTCATTAATATTAGAAATCCTTAGAAAGGATCAAGTCTTTATAGTTATTCTGTTTCTCTTGTTTATATTTATATTCTACATTCATATTGTGTATAGAGTCTCTTTGTGATTTGACTTGTGATTACAGAAGTCATTCACCGGTCCTGACAGGCTGCAAGATCTACATCCAGTAGACCCTACAAGTGGTATCAGAGCCTGGGAGGGTCTCTATACAAGCAGAATCAAGTTCTCTTATTACTAACAATCTGTTTATCATGTCTGCCTCAACTTCTACTCAAATAGGAGAAGAAGGCACTCCTAAAATTGTGCAACCTCAGCAGATCCTGGCTACGGTTTCCAACACGAATGGAAAATTCCCTCTTCTGAAGAAAGGTGAATATGATAACTGGGCAATGAAGATGGAATGGTGGATCACTAACACTGATCAAGATCTTTGGAAGATCATTCTGAATGGAAACAGCAGAAAGCTTACTGGACGAGATAAGAACGGTAATATTACTCTTCTTGACCCTAAAACTCATGAGGAAATCATCGCTATTCAGAAGGAGGTAAAAGCAAAAACAATTTTGCTTCAATCTCTTCCTGAAGATCACATGGGTGACTTCTACCATTTGGATGATGCCAGAGAAATCTGGAATGGCATAAAAGCAAGGTTTGGCGGGAATGAGGAATCAAAGAAAATGCGAAGGTCCATGCTGAGAGATGAATTCACAGAGTTCAAAATCTCAGAAACTGAAGGTCTGAATCAAGGGTATGATAGGTTCCAGAAGATATTGAGCCAGTTGAATCAACTTCGGTCCAAGCCTGATGATGGTGATGTTAATGCAAGGTTTCTTAAAGCCTTACCCTACTCTTGGAACCAGGTGGTAATCTCTCTTAAAGCCAAAGGTGGGCTTGATTATCTCAGTTTTGATGATTTGTTTCATAGGCTCAGAACCTTCGAACCTCATGTGAGAGGATATCCTAGTGACTCTTTTCCCACCCCGGCTAATTCAGCCTTTGTGAGCTCTATGGCATCTAGTCCCATGTCATATGCAAGTAGCCCGAGCAATACTGTTTCTCCCCAGCATTCTATTCAGCATACTGGTGCCATGTCATATGCTTCTAGTCCCATGTCTTCTACTCCCGATCCTGCTGCCAAGTCTGGTAGTATGGTAGAAGCTGTTCTTCATTCTTTTGTGGCTGATGTTACTGCTGAACAACAACTTGCTTTTGATGACTTTAAACAGATCGATAAGCTTGATCTGGATGAGATAGATCTTAAATGGCAGATGGCCATGCTTACTCTTAGGGTTCACAAGTTTGAGAAGAAAGCAGGACGGAAGTTTAATTACAACCCTCGGGAGCCAGCAAGATTCGATAGAAGCAAGGTACGGTGCTATAACTGCCAGCAACAGGGTCACTTTGCAAGAGAGTGCCCTAGCAAGAATGATCAGGAGAAGAGCAGGTACTCCGCTTTCAAGGTTCAGGAGGTTAAAGATGACAAGAAAGCATTGGTATCTGTTGACTCTATGGTCAACTGGAATGATCATCAGGCTTCTACTCTGGAATCAGCGGAATCCACGACTGATGTGTTGGCAATGATTGCTGGGAATCTCTCTGATGCAGAAGAAGCAGAAGAGTTTGCTCTTATGGGCATCTCACCTCAGGTACAACATTGTCCTCTTGGTTGTCATGATAAATACACAGAACTGCTGTCCCAATTTAATGAAGTAAATGAACAAAATGATAAGTATTATTTAGAGGTACAAGCCTATAAAGCTTCATTAAACACATTGGAACAACAAAAGAAGTGGTTACAAGATACACAACGTGCATATGAGGATAAAATCAGGATACTAAGCATTGATTTAGAAAACACTACAAATATGCTTAAATATACAGAAACTGAAAGGGATGCTAGTATCAAAGAAAAAGAGGAGATGCAAGCTAAATTAGATGCTACAATGTTAAGATTTGACAAATGGCAAAAGGCACCTAAAAATCTTTCAAATTTAATTGATAGTAGCATGTCTGGCAGAACTAAAAGAGGCTTAGGATTTGAAAAATATATTGATTCTGAAGATGTATTTGATTTATCTTTCTCAAGCGTCTTTGATGCCGACAAAGAGGATGAGGGCAAACCTAGTTACAATAGGTTTAAACCAACAGCAGAAATGCATGCTGTTCCTCCTCCTCTTACTGGAACTTTCATGCCCACCTCATGGCATAATGACTCGGATGGATCACAGATGCTTGAGTCCCCAACCAGTTCTACTAATACTAACGACTTTGTCTCATGTACTTTCAGTGACAAAGCCAGTGACTCTGCATCTACTGGTTCAAGTGAAGAGTCAAGACCTACGAGTTCCAAGTCGAATGAACATGATGCTACTGGTGCTAGGAAGTGTGAAGAAAAAGTTGCTGTCAAGTCAAGTGTGTCTGGTCCTTGTTTATTGAGTCCTAGGAAGAATGATTTTCCTAGAATTGTGTGTAATAAAGTAGGCAGTATGAAACAGTCTCATTCTAATAAAAGGTCTTTCAAAACATGTTTTGTTTGTGGCAGTTCCTTTCATTTAATTAAAGATTGTGATTACTATGACACACATGCATCTGTTAATCATGCTTTACTTGCTCCTGGTTCACCAGGAGCTGCTCCATATGCTACTAGAAGACTTAATCCTAGTGCTCCAATGTTTCATACTTCTAGAGTATCCTCTCCTTTCATGTCTGATTATTGGAGAGAAAATGGATTCCAAACATATAGTAATTATTTTCCAAATTATAATCCAAACTATGCGCATCATTTTGACCACACGTATTTTGGTTTGGGAAATTTGGGAACTACTGTTAAGCCCTCAGCAGGTTGTTCCTGGTCAAATAATAATACCCATATGATGAATAGGCAACCAAGGAACAATGGTGGATCTCATCAATCTTCTTGGCATTCTTCTAATGATCCACAAGGCAGGATCAAACCTGAAAAGGTTTGGGTCCCCTTAAGACACTAACTTTTGCATTGTGATTATCTTGTTGTTGTAGGTTACTCCATACCAGGATCCTAGTCTAGGCATTGTTGATAGTGGCTGCTCCAGGAGCATGACTGGCAATAAAGGCCTTCTCTCTAACTTTGTAACATTTTATGGGGGCAAGGTCTATTTTGGTGGAGGTGAAGGCAGAATCACTGGCAAGGGAACGATAAAGACTCCAAATCTCAATTTTGAGCAGGTCTACTATGTGGAAGCACTTCAACACTTCAACTTGATATCGGTCTCTCAGATTTGTGACAAGAAGCAGTTTGTACTCTTCACCGATAATGATGCACTTGTGCTCTCCAAAGATTTTAAGCTTCCGGATGACTCACAAGTTTTACTCAAAATCCCTAGAAGACACAATCTATATAGAATCAAGTTGAATGAAGTCAACCCTACTGGTCAACTAGCATGTCTGGTTGCAAAAGCCTCGGAAGATGAAGCCACAAAATGGCACCGAAGGATGGGACATGTGAACTTCAAGACCATTCACAAACTTGCCAATTTGAATCTGGTCTCTGGTTTACCTCCCAAGACGTTTAGAAATGACATAAATTGTGTTGCTTGCAGCAAAGGCAAACAACACAAAGCATCCTTCAAGGCCATTACTGCTTTAAGTCTCATTACTGAACCATTGCAGCTTTTACACATGGACCTATTTGGTCCTACTTCCATCAGAAGCATAGACCACAAGCAATTCTGTTTGGTGGTGACTCATGGCTATAGCAGGTTTGCGTGGGTGTTTTTCATGGCTGCCAAAAGTGAGACCTACTCAATTCTTCGAGATTTTCTTACCTTGATAGAGAATCAGTTGTCCAAGAAAGTTAAAGGTATTCGATGCGACAATGGAACCGAGTTTAAAAATAGAGACCTCATCGCACTTTGCAATGCTAAGGGCATCAAAAGAGATTATAGTGCTGCTAGGACTCCTCAACAGAATGGTGTGGCAGAAAGAAAGAACCGGACACTAATAGAAGCAGCAAGAACTATGCTTGCCGATTCCAAGCTTCCGACCATGTTCTGGACAGAAGCTGTTAATACGGCCAGTTATGTTTTAAATAGGGTGTCTATTACCAATCCACACAAGAAAACACCTTATGAGCTGCTCACGGGCAAAGTTCCAAATATTGCTCATTTGAAGCCTTTTGGGTGTCCAGTCACCATTCTGAATACTAGTGACTATTTGGGGAAGTTTGATGGCAAGGCTGATGAAGGATATATTGTGGGATATTCAGCTCATTCTCGGGCGTATCGTGTCTACAATCTTCAAGCCAAACGGATAGTTGAAACTATTAATCTCAGGTATTTTGAGGAGAAGACAAACGTACAAGGAACAGGTCCAGAATGGTATTTTGATCTTGATTATCTTAGTGATTCGTTAGGATATTTTCGTTTCAAAACTAACCATGATGCAGGACCACAAGTGTTTGCAACTACTATTACTGGTGTTCCTTCTAGTCTCTCTGATTCAGATGATGAGGATGACATTTTTGTGGTTCCATCCTATTCCACCACGGTCTCTCCCTCTCCTCCTAGTGATGCAACTCCATTGGATGTACAGGATTCCCAAGCAGCTCTTGACACTCTTCTCAAGCAACAACAAGAAGCTACTAAAGCAGCTGCTCAAGGTAGTTTTGAGTTTCCATTGGTTGAGCATTCTGATAACGTTGCTCCTGGTACTCCAGCTTCTGCTCCTAGTGCTAGTCACTCACCTACTGGTACTCCGGCTAGTGAGTCTGCTTCCAATACACGTTTCTCCAGTCCTTCTGATTTGGGGAACCATGAGAAGAAGTCTTCTACCAAGCTGGATGATATACATAAACAACCAGTAGACGGGATTTTCCAAAATGCTTCATATGATGCTAATTTTGTTGGTGATCTCAATAACTTGGCACCAGAAGTGGAGGTTTCTTCCAATCCAGTCTTGCAACCACATAAAGACCATCCTACCACTCAAATTATTGGCGATCCTGCTTCTACCGTCAAGATACGCAGAATGTAGCAGAAGGCCTCGTCTGATCATCATGCTCTTGTGGGCTATATTAAGGATCAAAAGCGTAATAATCATACGGACTTTCAACACTGTTTGTTTGCTTGTTTTCTTTCACAGGTGGAACCTAGGTCTGTTTCACATGCTCTTGAGGATCAAAGTTGGGTGGAGGCTATGCAGGAGGAAATGCAGCAATTCTTGTTTCAGAATGTTTGGGTTCTGGTTGACTTACCAGATGGGAAGACAGCTATCAATACCAAATGGATTCTCAAAAACAAGAAGGATGCACGGGGAATTGTTGTCAGGAATAAAGCTAGGCTTGTCGCACAAGGACACACTCAAATTGAGGGCATTGATTATACTGAAGTCTTTGCGCCTGTTGCAAGGATTGAGGCCATTCGTCTGTTTTTGGCCTTTGCTTCGTATGTTGGCTTTACAGTGTTCCAGATGGATGTCAAGAGTGCATTTCTCTATGGAAAAATTGACTAAGAAGTGTATGTTACTCAACCTAAGGGGTTTGTTGATCCACTTCATCCAAAGAAAGTCTACAAGGTGGTCAAGGATCTTTATGGGTTACATCAGGCTCCTAGAGCTTGGTATGAGCGTCTCTCCACTTTCTTGTTAAAGAATGGCTATAGAAGAGGTACAATTGACAAAACACTATTTCTTCGGCGGAATTCCAAGGATATTATTCTTGTTCAGGTTTATGTGGACGACATTATCTTTGGTTCTACTAGGAAGGAGTGGTGTGATGAGTTTGAACACTTGATGAAAGGCGAATTTCAGATGAGTGCCATGGGAGAACTGTCATTTTTCCTTGGTCTTCAGGTCAAGCAACAATCGGATGGGATTTTCATCAGTCAAGATAAGTATGTTCATGAGATTCTTCAAAAGTTTGACATGGATCCTCTTCGACCAGCAGCAACTCCTTATGAAGTTGCTAAAATCAAACTTAAGAATGAGCCAGATCCACCCGTAAATGTTCATATGTACAGGTCTATGATTGGCTCTCTCATGTATTTGACTGCATCACGTCCGGATATTATGTTTGCAGTAAGTGCTTGTTCTAGACACCAGGTGACTCCAACGGTTTCAAACTTAAATGCAGTGAAGAAGATTTTCAAGTATATCAAGGCTCAACCTAAATTGGGTCTATGGTATCCTAGAGAATCCCCCTTTGTACTTGAAGCATACAGTGATAGTGATTATGCTGGTGCTAATAATGATAGGAAGTCTACTACTGGTGGTTGTCAATTTTTGGGTCGTCGGCTTATTTCATGGCAATGTAAGAAACAGACAATCGTAGCTACTTCTTCAACAGAAGCTGAATATGTGGCTGCTGCTAGTTGCTGTGGTCAAGTTTTATGGATCCAAAATCAGATGTTGGACTATGGGTTCAATTTTATGAATACCAAAATTTTTATTGACAATGAAAGCACTATTTGTATTGTGAAGAATCCTGTATTTCATCAGCGGACGAAACATATTGAGATTCGGCATCATTTTATACGCGATGCCAATGAGAAGAAGCTGATACAGGTTCTTAAAGTTCATACGGATGACAATGTTGCTGATTTGCTGACTAAAGCTTTTGATGGCCCTCGGTTTAACCACTTGGTGGTTCATATTGGGATGGTCAATCCTTGAAGTTTAGGATTGAGGGGAGGCAAAGCCTAAGGGGAGGCTTTGTGTACATATTAGGTCCGTCTAACGTATTCATAGTATTTAACAACGTAATTTCTTGGTTATGGTGGTGTGTGGTGCTCCTGATGGAGGATTTTTGCTCTCTTCTGCTGGATATGGTCTTACATGACTGGCTTCTGGTCCTATTTGGTCAGCTTCTAGTTATGATTGGATGCCTTCTGGGGGTTTCAAATCCTTCCAAGTCTAGTGGTGTTTGGCTATGGGTACTGGTTCTGGTCTGGCTACTGTTCATTCCTTTTGTCCTTTATTAATCACGTTTTGCTCCTGGTCCGACTATTATGCACTTTGACTTTTGGTCAACGCTTCCAATACTGATATTTACAAGTTTGAATTCATCAAATAAATTGGGGGTAAGTTATTATGTTAAAAGGGGCAAGTGGTTAGTATGCCATTATGGCTTAATTTGAAAGGGCAACCCCCCATTAATAGGGGTCAATGAACAGTTACTATTTTCTTCCTATATGGTCAACATACACTCATTACAATTAAAACACACACAAAAACCGCTTCTACTCCTCTCATCCCAATCCAAATCCTTCTTCAATCCATTCATCAAGATCCATGGCTGCTCTTGCTTATCAACCTGCTCATAATCGTGTTGCTTATCTGGGTGATGGTCCTAATAGTAAACATTTTGCTGATATCTTGGAGTTTATTGAAGCTTCAAACTTAAGGTTTGCATTTACTGTTTGTCCTACCATATATGATAGTGTGGTACGTCAATTTTGGGCGTCTGCTGAGCTTGTGAATGTGGCTGGACGTCCACGGGCACTCCATGCTACCATAGATGGACGTGCTTATGTGGTCATTGAAGCATCTATTCGCTCTTCTCTTCATCTTCAGGATGAGGGGGGTGTTGTATCACTTCCCAATTCGGAAGTATTAGAGGGTATGGCTGCCATAGGTTATGACCATGGGGGGAAGTTTAACTTCCAAAAGAATAGGTTTTCCCCTCAGTGGAAGCTTCTGGTTCACTATTTAATCCATTGCTTGAGTCCCAATTCGGGGAGTTGGGATGCGTTCCCTACTCCTTTGGCTACTGGTCTTAAATGTTTAGCCCAGGGTAGAGTGTTTAACTTTTCACATTATATATTTGAGGGGATGGCTAGTAATTTGTCAACTGCTGGTTCTAGGAAAAAATTTCTTATGTACCCTAGGTTTATTCAACAAATACTTGTTTGCATTCCACGTGATAGGGCTGAGCATGTACCTTCTAAACTAACAGCGAAAGTGTATTATAACATGATGAATGGGTTTCCTGGGGATTGGAGGCCCTTGACTGAAGCCATGATGGGTTTGGCTCAGGGTCCTATAGGTCAGGAGGAGGAGGCTCTTGAGTTGGTTGTGTTAGATGATGACCCCATGGAGGAGGAGGAGACTCCTGCTGGTGATGCCACTCCTGTGGTAGAGGAGGAGCTAGTTGAGGAGGTGGTGGTTGAACAACTATTCCCTCCTAAGGCTGGTCCTTCCTCTGCTCCACAAAGGTCTCCATTTGTGGAGACTCCACCTCCTAGCCCTGCCCCGCACTCGACTGATATCCCCTTTGCTGCTAGTTCTCCACACGTTGACCCCAATGTTGCTTCGGGCTCCCGTGATGCTTTCCCTGATCCAAGTTCTCTTGGTGGGCAGGCAGAGGAGCCTACTACTCTGACATCTTTGCTAGATCTTATGCACAGGTACCATGAGAGGATGATTTGCTTGGAAGCTGACTTGAACCAACATCGGAAGCTCACACGGGAGTTTGTTCTTCCTCTGGCCGATCGTATAAAGGTATTGGAGAATCAACAGCGTCGTCGAAAGAAGCATGTGGTTCTTTCCGATTCTGAGGATGAGGGTTCGGAGAATGTTGAGGATGGCTTGACGTTGCTGGCAAAGGTTGCCTTTGCTGATAAAGTGTATGATGATCTGCCTGGTCCTCCAATGTCCTCCAATGCTCCTTCTTCTAGTGCTGTTCCCCCTTCTATGGGTGGTGCTTCTGATGCTGCTGCTGGTTCTCATGCTGATCCCTCTCATGATCCAAAAGGCAAAGCTCCGATGACTGATCCTCCATCTCCCATCCGCAAGCGCTCTCGTCGACAGCTTGAAGAAGACAGACTTGGTGAAGAGGCTGCTCGTCGGGTTCAGGCTGAGCTTGATGAGGAGGACAATGCTGCTGAGGAAGAGCTCTGTGAGCGAAGGCGTGCGCAAATTCAGCATGATGCTATGCACTGGACTGATGGTGAATGGATGCAAGTGTTGACTGTTTTCACTCGGGATTATGCTCAGTTTAAAGATTTGTTGGGTGATGATGTTGATGAGCACAATTGTATTCCGCGTGCTATGGTAATGATGCGTAAGCATCAGTTGACTCTTGCTGAGGAACTCAAGAAACAGCGTAGGAACAGACCTCTTTCTCAGACTGAGCAGCGCCAGCAGATGCAACGTTATGTCAAATATCAATCTGCTGCTCATTTCAATGCTCCTTGGACTTGGGCTCGGGTGCGGGCTTTAACTTTTGATGAGCTCAAGAAACTTTATGAAAATATGGTGAGGCGTGCGAGTCAACCTATACCGGAACGATTTGTTTACCATCCTCGTGGGGTGACTGCTTCTATGCCTGCTGCTTCTACTGTTTCTCCATCTGTGCCCATTCCTGGTTCAAATGGTAGTTCTTCTGGTTCTGGTGCTGTTTCTGTTGGTCCTTCTACTACACCCTTGGTTGCTCCTATTGGTTCTACTGCTGGTCCTGCTACTACCATCTTTGTTACGACCACCACCACTCATGCTTCCACCACCACACCGGTTACTTCTACCACCACTCATGTTCCTGCAAGCACTTTTGTTGATCCCACCATACCTGCTGCTGCTCCATCTGATGTGCCATCTTCATCACCACAAGTTCCTGCCACACAACCTAATCCTACTTCTGATGCAGCACCTAGTGGTTCTTTGGGTGGACATATTCATGAGTCTACTTCTACTGCTTCTCCTGCTGTTGCTGAAGTTCAGGTGAAGGTTGAATCTACTCCTTCGACTCCCACGCCTCGACGTTCCACTCGCCAGAAACTTACTCGTCGTGTTCGCCGCGGTAAATCAGTTCCTTTTGAGAAGCGTGATCCTGAAAACTTAATTGATGCAGCTTCGGATAGCGATTCTGACTTACCTTTAGGCAATGGAAGCATTACGGGTTATACGGTTGAGAGGTCTACAACACTTCCTGGTGGCGTCTCCCATCGGATTACTTTGAGTGATGGGAATGTGCGATTGGTCACGAGTTTGCAGGGTGTGTTATCGTGGGCTGACCGGATGGATCTTATGGCGTTGTTTGGGCTTGTTGATTCTAGTATGCCATTTGACCCCATGGCGGTGTCTTCCTGGCCTGGTATTCGTCTTTGGGCCGATCTCAAGCTTATGTTGGATCCTCCTCCATCTGCTACTCCTTTGGGCGTATGGAAGGATCAAATGCAATGGGAGATTGTTCGCTGGAAGCTCTATGCTGGATGTGGAGTACATGTGTTGGAGTTAGGTTCTGGTCATGTGGTGTTTATGTTGACGGATGTTGTGTATCCTTTGACTATTTCTTCCATGGAAGCAATGTTGGCAAGTCATTTGCAGATTTCTACTGCTCCTTCTGGGAATGAGTCGAGTATGGCCACATCTTTGGTCGAGGGTATTCAAGCACGGTTGTTGGCGGATAAGAAGGCAGCTTCTGGTGTGTAAGGTGAATGGGTTGTAAGTAGTTATACTTTGATTTTTGTTCTTATTTTGATTCTTTTCACCAATATGTATAGTGATTGGTGACTTTTATTCTTTATAGTTAAAAAAAAAAAACAAACATATCACACAAACTAATAATAAAATTAAAAAAAAAAAAAAACAACATTTTATATAATATCTGCTTATACTTTAACACAGTTTAGCTTTTATACTTGTACATAATATCCCTTGGCTGGTTCAAAATGTGGTTCCTGGTTTGAGGTTGTTCTGGTACTTGGTTTCACTTGGTGTTGGACGTGGTCCACACAACAAATGGTTCTTAACTTACCATGTCTCATCGACAAGAAAAAGTTGATTCACCTTGAGGGTACGGCTCCTGGTGCGATTATCAAATCCGTTGATGGTTGCCAGGTTACCTAAAACTGGATGGTTTTCACTTGCCATAGTCTTGGACTGAAAAGTGGCTAATCTAAGGGGGTACGGCTCTTGGTAAAGATCTTATCAAATCCGTTGATAGCTGTAATAGCTTGCTTAAAGCTATAGGGTGTTCAACTCACCGATGCTTTATTGCTAAGAGTTGGCGAGTCCAGAGGGGTACGGCTTCTGGTAAAGACGCATCAAATCCGTTGACGGCTGTGATGGTTTGCCTAAAATCATCAGGGTACTCCCACTCACCATTGATTCACGTTCTAAGAGTTGGGCTGGGTTCTAGTCTCCCAGGGTGATGCTTATTCCACCAGAATGACTAGCTAGCCCAAGAGCGAGCAGCTACTTGGTAAAGGCTCATCAAATCTGCTCATGTTGCTGAAAAGATTCAACACGATGCTGATTTGTTACAAGCTTTGGAGAAGCTTCTAGTGTTTCATGCGGCTGTTCTTCTGGTTCTTATCTTGTTGATGCTGCTATTTGTTTTGCTGATACAATCCTCGGGCTTTCTTTGCACGTTTTCCAGGAAACTTGAACTCAACAGGTCAAATTCAAGTTTAGGGGAGGATTGTTAGGACCATTGTAATAGTTATATGTAATAGGTAGACTAGGAGGTATGTAGTTCCTCCTGGTCCTAGTCGTAGTAGGAGCAAGTCCTGCTCCTGGTCCTAGTCGAAGTCAAACATTATTATTTACTTAATATTCTGTTAGGATATGCATGAGTTATATTAGGAGAAGATATGCATATCAGTTTTACACGTTTTCTTGTATGCTGTATTAGGGTTTCCTTGTAGTATATAAGGAACCTTAGGCAGAAGGGTTAGACACACCTTCACAAAACGTAGTTCTAGTCTTCATTAATATTAGAAATCCTTAGAAAGGATCAAGTCTTTATAGTTATTCTGTTTCTCTTGTTTATATTTATATTCTACATTCATATTGTGTATAGAGTCTCTTTGTGATTTGACTTGTGATTACAGAAGTCATTCACCGGTCCTGACAGGCTGCAAGATCTACATCCAGTAGACCCTACAGAAAGTGTTAACCCAAGTTGGATGGATGTGGCGCCCCACTGGTAGGACTTTCACTATAGTAGGAAATACGTGCCCTTTAACTAGGATCACTCCCACTGAAGTGAAGAAAGCGTGCCCTTTAACTAGGAGTACCAAGGCTACCAAAACACAAGCGTGTCCTTTAACTAGGAACACTGACACTACTGTAGGAACCAAGTGCCCTTTAAATAGGTCTACTCCCACTGTAGTGCCCGCGAATAATCCAAAACCTAAGAAAGTTGGAACAGTAAAACCTGTTAGTGCTAAAACTCACATTAGAAAACGCAGGAAATCTAAGGGTCTCAAAAATGTTAGCAATTCTGATAATTCTATATCTGTATCTGCTAACACTTCGGAACCAATAGTTTCCAATGCATTGTCTACTGTTGTTATTGAAAATAGGTGGTCCAAATTGTTCTCTGGTATTTGGACTCTGGTTGCTCCAAGCATATGACCGGAGATCGCTCTCAGCTCAGAAATTTCGTCAGCAAGTTTCTTAGTACGGTTAGATTTGGAAATGATCATATTGCAAAGATAATGGGTTATGGTGAATATCATATTGGGAATGTTATAATTTCAAGATTGTATTATGTGGAAGGTCTTGGTCACAACTTATTTTCTGTGGGACAATTTTGTGATGCAAACCTAGAAGTTGCTTTTCGAGAGCATACCTGCTTCATTCGTAATTTGGAAGGGGTTGATTTATTGAAAGGTACTCGAGGGAATAATTTGTATACTTTGTCTCTACAAGACATGATGGCGCTTCTCCCGTATGTCTTCTCTCCAAAGCATCGAAGACTAAGTCATGGTTATGGCATCGACGGTTATCTCATCTTAACTTTGACGCTATTAATCACTTGGCGAAAAACGAACTTGTTCGTGGTCTTCCTAAACTATCATTTCACAAGGATCATTTGTGTTCCGCGTGTACAATGGGGAAAAGCACTAAGAAGTCATACAAACCCAAGACTGAAGACACCAACCAAGAGAAACTTTATCTTTTGCATATGGATCTTTGTGGGCCAATGCGTGTTGAAAGTCTTAGTGGTAAAAAGTACATCCTCGTCATTGTCGATGATTACTCTCGGTTTACATGGGTGAAATTTCTTAAAGCAAAAAATGAGGCACCTAAATTCATCATCGGATTTCTCAAGATGATTCAAGTGCGTCTCAACACTACTGTCCGACGCATTCGTACAGATAATGGAACCGAATTTGTGAATCAAATCTTGCGTGATTATTATGAAGAAGTTGGCATATCTCATGAAACATCCGTTGCACGCACTCCACAACAAAACGGTGTCGTTGAAAGGCGAAATCGCACACTTATGGAAGCTGCTCGAACGATGTTAATTCACGCAAAGGCTCCATTGCTTTTATGGGCAGAAGCAGTATCTACCGCAGTGTACACCCAAAACCGGTAACTAATTCGTAAACGCCATGGTAAAACACCTTATGAGCTTCTCCATGGAAAAGTACCAGATTTATCATATCTTCATGTATTTGGTTCTCTTTGCTATCCAAATAATGATGGTGACAATTTGGGAAAACTTCAACCAAATGCTGATATTGGTATTTTCATTGGTTACACACCCGCAAAGAAGGCATACCGAATCTACAACCGTAACTCTCGCAAGATCCTTGAAACTATGAATGTTGATTTTGACGAGCTGACAGCAATGGCTTCTGAGCAAAGCAGCTCTGAACCCGCACTTCATGAAATGGGACCCAGTAACATTAGTTCTGGTCTTGTCCCAAACAACCCTACTTCATCATCATTTACACCACCTTCTAGGACTGAATGGGATACGTTGTTTCAACCGTTCTTTGATGAATTCTTTACTCCTCCAAGTATTGTTGCTCCAGAACCTGAAGTAATAGCTCCGGTAACCGAAGTTGTGGCTCTAGCAACCGTTGCACAATCAGATACGTCTGCACCTACAATTGGTCAAGATATACCTTAAACAAGTAATTCTCAACCAACACCCGAACCAACTACCCATGTCATGCCTATTGATGATGAAGAGGATGATGATGATCACGATTTGGAATTCGCTCAAATGCGTGAACTTCCATTCTTTGGTGTACCTATTCCCGACCCTAATCAAGCCGGGTCGTCCACCTCAGAGGCAGCTCCTTCTACAGTTTACTTCAATCCATGGATTCGTGAACATGACAGCAAGTGGACAAAGGATCATCCTATAGATTCTATTATTGGTGACCCTAATCGTCCGGTATCCACACGAAGTCAGCTACAAGAAAATGCAATGTTTTGTCATTTTGATGCTTTTCTCACTGAAGTTGAACCTAAGACATGGCAACAAGCTTTTACTCAATCATGTTGGATATAAGCTATGCAAGAAGAAGTTAATGAATTTATACGTCTTGAAGTATGGGAACTTGTCCCATGCCCGGATCAAGTGCAGTTACTCACTTTGAAATGGGTTTACAAGGTGAAACTCGATGAGTTAGGCGGAATATTGAAGAACAAAGCTCGACTAGTAGCTCGTGGATACAAGCAATTATTGGGCATCAACTTTATGGAATCCTTTGCACCTGTTGCCCGTTTGGAAACTATTCGACTATTCCTTGCTTATGCAGCCCATATGAATATGATCGTCTATCAGATGGATGTGAAGACGGCATTTCTTAATGGTGAACTCAAGGAAGAGGTGTATGTTCAACAACCGGATGGTTTTGTGAATCCTAATTATCCTAATCATGTGTACAAGCTTAAGAAGGCTCTCTATGGGTTTAAGCAAGCTCCACGCGCATGGTATGATCTATTGTCGCAATTCCTCATTACGCAAGGCTTCACTAAAGGCAAGGTGGATCCCACGCTGTTCATTCAGAAACGAGGTAAAGATATGATTATGGTACAAATATATGTTGATGATATTATATTTGCAGCCTCGACCCAAACCTTATCTGACGAGTTTGGGAAACTCATGTCTTCCAAGTTTAAGATGTCAATGATGGGCAAGGTATCATTCTTCTTAGGTCTTCAGATATCTCAGAGTCCTAGAGGCATCTTTATCAATCAATCCAAGTATGCCCTTGAATCGCTTAAGAAATATAAGATGGAAGCTTGCGACCCCGTGGATACTCCAATGGTTGGACGAACTAAGATTGATGAAGATCCACATGGAGTTTCCGTTGATCCGACACTGTATCGTGGAATGATCGGTAATCTTCTGTATATCACAGCTAGTCGACCTGATCTTCAGTTTGCTATATGTATGTGTGCTCGGTATCAAACTCGGCCTACTGAGTTACACTTGGCTACTGTGAAACGGATCTTTCGATATATTAAAGGAACCATTAATCGGGGACTTTGGTATTCGAAGGACTCTTCGATTGCACTTATGGCATATGCAGATGCGGATCACGCGGGTTGTCAAGATACAAGGCGTAGCACGAGTGGAACTTTGCAACTACTAGGAGATCGACTAATCAGTTGGGCATCAAAAAGGCAGAAAAGTGCTGCAATTTCAAGTACGGATGCAGAATACATAGCTATGTCCGGTTGCTGTGCTCAAATTCTTTGGATGAGATCGCAATTAACCGACTATGGTCTAGGTTTCAACAAGATTCTGATGTACTGTGACAACAAGAGTGCAATTGCCTTATGCTGCAACAATGTTCAATTCTCCCGGTCGAAGCATATTGTCATTCGCTACCACTTCATCAAGGAGCAAGTGGAAAATGGAGTAATCGAGCTTTACTTTGTCCGATCTGAGTATCAATTGGCGGATATTTTCACAAAGGCTTTAGATCGCGCTCGAATTGAATTTTTGGCCGACAAGCTAGGACTGAGAACTTTCTCGCCTGAGACTCTAAAGGAACTGGCAGATGAAGCGAAAGAATAGTGGTGGCAAAACTATTCTCCGTATCCTTGGTGATCATCTGTATATATTGTTTATATTTCTATCCACAAAAAGCAAAATAGAAAAATATAAAACCATATAAAAACCATAAAAATTGAAAAATTCATAAAAATCCAAAAATATTTTTACTTTATTTTTCAAAGGCATGTCTTTTGGTACGATAATATTTACGGCCTTAGAAATGTTGATTAATATTGACACGGCGCCATGAATAGAGTTCGTACAAAAGTTGTAAATATTTCATAAAACATGCCTAAATGGCTTGTAGTTATTTCTGACTGCAACCCGGTTTTCACATTAAAGTCAAGTATTTCTTATGAAAGCTTTGGCTCTCAACGGGAATTAATTTTCTCGGGCAAGGTTTACTTTAAAACCTTGTAAGGGATCAAGTTTACTTTATAACTTGGTCTAACACAAATCTATGTACGCCTCAGTGCATTTATTTGTTAAAACAAGAGAAGTCTTGTTTTTATGAAGTTATCATCTCTACAACCATAGAAATCTACAATTGGTATCTACTTACTCGACGATGCGACTACTCAACCGACGACTACAGCTCTTTCAATAGAACACGGGTCAGCAATTGAGGGGGAGCAATTGTCAAGCATTCAAAATCTTTGATGCCAAAAGTGCCAAGTTCACAAGTTGGTGTCAAGACAACAATACCAATCGTACACGTGGTGTCAAGAGATGACTTCAGATGTGACGAGGCGACCAACATATGCTGCCAAGAACCATTTGATCTTATCATATGATGTTCTCATCTATCAGGTCCAACCTTGTCAATTCTTTTCTAATATGGTGAATATGTGATCATGTTACAAATCGGTATCATATCTCATACGTTTGATATCATGAAGATAAAATGGACTTGCATTTTTCTTCCCAAAACCTTTGTTAAAACTTCACTAAATCAATTGATATTAATAACATCGATTGGGTTAATATTTTTAATATGGGAGAGAAAATGTGATTTAATATGGGAAATTATCAAAAATGGTTTGACTTAACGTGCTGGCTCATCCCGACATATGCGAAATGTTTTCGAATATCGTGGCATATGTTAAGGGGGAGCAAAATGGATTTGCATATCAAAAATGGATTTTATGGTGATTTATACTTACCCAAAACCCATTTATTTCACGACGATGAAGATTGTGGTGACATAAGGATGGTAGGATAGGTTAAGTCCTATGATTCTTCCAGAACCGGAGGAATCTTCCCAAGGACATTCCATAGCTAGAAATAGTAGTCCTTAGGAAAGTTGGAGAAATATTGTGAACGTAGCTGAATGCCGACCAAGTACTTAAGTTAGCACTGGAACAATCACAACAAGGTGCTAGTTATGACGTATTGGTAAGCATTGAAGGGGTTGAAGAATGAAAAAGAATTGTAAAGATAAAGGGTGTAAAGAAAGAAGCCCTCCTTACAACTTTAGGCAGAAACCGGGTCAATACATATGCTATTGAGATCATTTTTAATGATTCTTGATATTGAAGATAGACATCATGGACCCAGTGATGCAATGTACAACCCATCACAGCTAACTCGAATATCTCTTAAAAGATATTTGTTTTAATCACACGGAGACAACACATTATCTATTGATTTATTCACTCCGAATAAATTGGTATTGAAAAGGTGGCACTCCTCTCCAGCCTCCGATAACTAAAATCCAAAATGCACGATCGAGTCTAGAGCCATTTGAGATCATCAAATATCTCATTAGGACACACTTTCATATTTCCTTGCTTCTTCACACACTGTAAAGAGTAAGAAAGATTTTAAGAGTCCTACGCAAAATCTTCATGATCTTGCCTGAACATCCGAGTAATACGAAAGTATTTACAATGAAGATGGAAATCCTTCTTGAGCGAATATCAAAAAGCTCATGGTAGGTGACTTATGCGATTCTTTATGAATCAAACTTGTGATAACTGGAAAGCAACAGTGGTTTAATTCTTAAATGAATTTAAACACGTTCCAGGCCTCTACGCAATATCTTAGTGATCTTGCCATAACACTCAGAGTGATACCTTAGTGTTCACAGTGATGAGTGGAAATCCTTCTAGTGTTAACCTCAAACAGCACTTGGTAGGTAACTTGCAAGATTCTATACGTGTCAAGCTCGTGACAACTGGAAAGAAACGATGGTGCGGTTCTTAATTGAATTTCACTTGTTCCAGGAACATGAATTGACGGCTTCTGTTGGGAATAAATTAAGGCCAGATCACTTGGGCGCTGACAAGAACAACTCAAGCGTTGACAAGAACAAAGTGAGCGCTGACAGCTCAAGCGTTGACAAGTTAAAGTCAAGCGTTGACAGATTGAAGACAAGCACTGATGGAAAATATAAGCTACACGTTTATTATATTCTAGAATACTTCTAGTAAGGATAGAAACGACAATGTATTTTCTATGTTTATCTTTACCTAGAATAGTTGATACGTAGCTTATTGTACAAGGCTTCTTAGTCTATAAAAGAAGGCCTTTAGGTTAATGTTTAGTATCAAGTTTTCATTAAGTTTTCATTCGTAAACATCTTTCATTGTAAGCAAGTTCGACATTCATAATCGAAGTGAAAGTTTTGTTTACATCTTGTGTTCTTGTTTAAGTATTAAATTCCGCATAATACTTAGATTCACAAAGCATATAACAAAGGTTTCTCTACGTGTTATACTTGATCTAATCTCGTATACACAAAGCTAATCGATCTAAGTTTGGGATCAACAAGTGGTATCAGAGCATCTGACTTGCCCAATGAAGAAGGGGATAAGAGGAGGGGATAGACTATGAAGAAGTCTTTGCACCAGTTGCAAGGATTGAAGCTATTAGGATTTTTCTAGCCTATGCATCTTGCATGGGCTTCACAGTCTATCAAATGGATGTCAAAAGTGCATTCTTGTATGGCACCATTGTTGAGGAAGTTTATGTCATGCAACCTCCTGGTTTTGAGGATCCAGAGCATCCAGATAAAGTGTATAGAGTCAAAAAGGCTATGTATGGCCTTCATCAAGCCCCTAGAGCATGGTATGGTACTTTGTCTACATATTTTGTGGACAATGGATTCAAGAGGGGCACCATAGATCAGACACTATTTACAAAGAAGAAAGGCAAAGATGTGTTGCTTGTGCAGGTCTATGTTGATGATATCATTTTTGGGTCTACTGATCCAAAGATGAGTGAGGATTTCTCCAAGCTTATGACAGACAAATTCAAGATGAGTGCTATGGGGGAGATGAACTTCTTTCTTGGTTTACAAGTTCAGCAGAAAGAAGATGGTATCTTCATCTCCCAGGACAAATATGTTGCTGAAAGCTTGAAGAAGTTTGGCTTTTCTCCACATGAAAAGAGGGCTTCTACTCCTATGGATAGATAACACCCTTGGGGAAAGATTGGAGATGGGAAAGATGTTGATGTCAGGCATTATAGATCCATGATTGGCTCCTTGATGTATCTTACTGCTTTCAGACCTGATATCATGTTTGCTGTGTGTGCATGTGCACGCCATCAAGTGACTCCCAAAGAATGTCACCTTTATGCTGTGAAGAGGATCTTTAGGTACCTAAGATGTTTCCCCAATCTTGGTTTGTGGTACCCAAAGGATTCACCATTGGAGCTGATTGCATATTCAGATAGTGATTATGGAGGTGACAAGTTTGATAGGAAATCCACAACTGGTGGATGTCAATTTCTTGGGAGCAGGTTAATATCTTGGCAATGCAAGAAACAAACAGTGGTGGCTAACTCTACAACTGAAGCAGAGTATGTGGCTGCAGCAGCATGTTGTGGTTAAGTGTTGTGGATTCAGAACCAGCTGTTGGATTATGGGTATAATTTCATGCATACTAAGATATTTGTTGACAATAATAGTACTTTATGCATCATTAAGAATCCTGTGCATCATTCTAAAACTAAACACATAGAAATTAGACAGCATTTTATAAGAGATTGCTTTGAGAAAGGTTTAATACAACCAGATAGGGTTCCCAACAGCTGTTGATATCCATAATAGCTGGTTCAAAAATATAACTATTCTAAAATGATTTTTGAAGGAATGTGTAAAAACAAGGGGACAAAAATGACTTTAGCTTATCCCCGTTTTCTGCAAATGATTTTTGATGATCAAAGATATTGTTCAAGGGATCACAATGATTTTTATAAGATCCCTGAACAAAAGAAAGCTATTTTTGCAAAGATGGATTCACCACCTCATAGAGACTTACCTTTAACCCCAGCCATGCTTGCTGTTATTGCAGCAGCACAACCCCAACCAGACCCCCAACCTCATATTGACCCTCACCCACAACTTGAACCTATTCCTGAACCTTTACCCTCACCTGAACAAATGCAAATTGACCAAGAACCCTTTGACGCTGACACATCAAATGTTGGCGTTGATGTGCCTATTTCCAACGCTGACACCCAACCATCACAATCCCAAACACCCCTTAACCAACCCACATCTACCCATTCTTCCACACCATCTTCCACACCACCTGAATATAGGTTGATCAAACGCCAAAGGACTATTGGAGAGTTCTCCTCTGGTGGTCCTAGCCATGAAGCAGAGAGAACCACCACCACAAGTGTGGCTGGTGACCTGGATGAGGCTGGGACTATTGGCTCTGGCTTAGAAGCTGGCCAAGGCAGTCCCACCATAATTAAGTCCTCATCCATGCCCAATGAACCTGACTTGGGAGGTCAAATCCCCATTTCAGAAGAGGGCAGTCTGGAACCAATGACTCTTTTGGAATTGACGGCAGTCTGCATTCGCTTGCAAAAGCAAAATGCAGACTTAGTACAAATTGTCAGCTCACAAGGCCTTGAACTCAAGGAATTGAGGGAGAGGATTGTTGTTTTGGAGAGTGATCATGCTAGGAGAGGTATGGAGGAGTCTTCCAAAGGGGAGGAAGATCAAAGAAATCTGAGTGATAAGAGCAGTCAAGATGGTCAATCAATGGATGTTGCTGAAGCTCTTACTACTTTGAAGGAACAAACAGGTTTTGATACGTCCTTAATCTCTCCAACCAATCTAAATTTATCATTTACAGCAATGTTGAGAGAGGTTACACAAGGCGCTGAGGGAAAATATTTGAGCGTTGACAAGATAAATTTGGACGCTGATAGAGGTATTTTGGGCGCTGATAGAGGAAATTTGGGCGTTGACAGATCTGCATATAGAGGTGATGTATTCCAGTCATCATCTATCATCAAGGATGTTCCTACTCAGGTATTACCATCTACCTTACCAACCATTGCACCATCAGATAAGGGTAAGGGTAAGTTGGTAGAAGAAATTGTTCCAAAGAATGCAGCCCAAGTTGAATTTGATAGAAGATTGGCTGAGCAAATGATGGAACAAGGTGAAAAGGAAAAGTCACCATTTGTTGTGACTTCTGAAGAAGAAAGTGATGGAGCTAGCTCAGACTCAAGTGTGATGATTATTGAACCAGAAAGACTTGAGTATGGTGATGAGCTTGCTAGGGAAAAGTTGAGAGATTTAAAGTTGCAGATTGACTTTGACATGCCAGAGGTGGTTCAGATGTACAATTCTTGGGAAGAAAGCTGCATGGATAATCCAGACTTAACCATTTCAGATCAAATATGGGGTTTGGAGCTTCTTCTTAGAGTTCAGAAGGATTGTAAAGTGATTTTGAAGCACAAGGCAAGCAACATTCTCTCTAAGTTGAAAAGGGATAGAAGGAAGCTCTACTTTATGTTTCTCAGATGTCATGGAGTTGGATGGACACATCAGAAGTTGAAGGCTTTGACATTTGATGAGTTGGAACATAGGGCTTATCCTATTTGGGTGAAAGTGCAGGAAGAAAACACTTTCAGACTTCTTTCAGATGAAAGAAAGGAGCAACTTGCAGAAGAGATGGAAATCAAGAAAGCTATGATAGTTCCCAGGCCAGTGAAGAAGGGATTTACACTTGAGTTTCCAAAAGATATGAATCAACTATATCCAAGTGAAGCAGTTATTAGAAAGAGCCTCAAGCTCTCCCCATTAGAAGCTTCAGATATGGTGCATGTGTTACCATTAGATTCCAGGAATCCAATTGTGAGTTATGATGAGGATGAATGTGGATTCTGGAAGATTGGAAGATTTGGCAAGGAGGTACACACTTTTACCACTCTCATATCTTTATTTGCAAGTTGTGATAGAGAAGACTTGGTGGACCTTTGGAGGTTGCTGGAGACCAAGTATGAGGCTGAAGCACCAACTTCAGCTAATAGAATAAAACGTTGGACCACATTCAAAAGAATGTGTGGGACAAATGAGGAAGATCCTGAAATATGGAAGGATCTTGAAGATGACCTCAGTGGTCTTCAATGGAGGTTATATTCAGTTGCTGGTGTATACCATTTGAGTTATACAAAGTTTGCTGAGTATCTACTAGTGGATGCTCAGTATTTCATATCCAAGGCTGTTTTGGAAAAGATGAAGGACACCTAGTTGGAGATAGATTATACAAGTGACGTGGCAAAGAATTTGATCAGATTTATTTATTACCAATATGATAAGATTTGTCAGACTCCTCCAAGTTCTTAATGCTTATTCAGAAACTTGATCATAAGAGTGGATATCAAGTTTAGGGGAGGATTGTTGGGAATAAATTAAGGCCAGATCACTTGGGCGCTGACAAGAACAACTCAAGCGTTGACAAGAACAAAGTGAGCGCTGACAGCTCAAGCGTTGACAAGTTAAAGTCAAGCGTTGACAGATTGAAGACAAGCACTGATGAAAAATATAAGCTACACGTTTATTATATTCTAGAATACTTCTAGTAAGGATAGAAACGACAATGTATTTTCTATGTTTATCTTTACCTAGAATAGTTGATACGTAGCTTATTGTACAAGGCTTCTTAGTCTATAAAAGAAGGCCTTTAGGTTAATGTTTAGTATCAAGTTTTCCTTAAGTTTTCATTCGTAAACATCTTTCATTGTAAGCAAGTTCGACATTCATAATCAAAGTGAAAGTTTTGTTTACATCTTGTGTTCTTCAAAGATCAAAAGTTCCTCAACAAGATCTGATACCACTTGTTGATCCCAAACTTAGATCGATTAGCTTTGTGTATACGAGATTAGATCAAGTATAACACGTAGAGAAACCTTTGTTATATGCTTTGTGAATCTAAGTATTATGCGGAATTTAATACTTAAACAAGAACACAAGATGTAAACAAAACTTTCACTTTGATTATAAATGTCGAACTTGCTTACAATGAAAGATGTTTACGAATGAAAACTTAATGAAAACTTGATACTAAACATTAACCTAAAGGCCTTCTTTTATAGACTAAGAAGCCTTGTACAATAAGCTATGTATCAACTATTCTAGGTAAAGATAAACATAGAAAATACATTGTCGTTTCTATCCTTACTAGAAGTATTCTAGAATATAATAAACGTGTAGCTTATATTTTCCATCAGTGCTTGTCTTCAATCTGTCAACGCTTGACCTTAACTTGTCAACGCTTGAGCTGTCAGCGCTCACTTTGTTCTTGTCAACACTTGAGTTGTTCTTGTCAGCGCCCAAGTGATCTCGCCTTAATTTATTCCCAACAATCCTCCCCTAAACTTGATATCCACTCTTATGATCAAGTTTCTGAATAAGCATTAAGAACTTGGAGGAGTCTGACAAATCTTATCATATTGGTAATAAATAAATCTGATCAAATTCTTTGCCACGTCACTTGTATAATCTATCTCCAACTGGGTGTCCTTCATCTTTTCCAAAACAGCCTTGGATATGAAATACTGAGCATCCACTAGTAGATACTCAGCAAACTTTGTAGAACTCAAATGGTATACACCAGCAGCTGAATATAACCTCCATTGAAGACCACTGAGGTCATCTTCAAGATCCTTCCATATTTCAGGATCTTCCTCATTTGTCCCACACATTCTTTTGAATGTGGTCCAAAGTTTTATTCCATTAGCTGAAGTTGGTGCTTCAGCCTCATACTTGGTCTCCAGCAACCTCCAAAGGTCCACCAAGTCTTCTCTATCACAACTTGCAAATAAAGATATGAGAGTGGTAAAAGTGTGTACCTCCTTGCCAAATCTTCCAATCTTCCAGAATCCACATTCATCCTCATCATAACTCACAATTGGATTCCTGGAATCTAATGGTAACACATGCACCATATCTGAAGCTTCTAATGGGGAGAGCTTGAGGCTCTTTCTAATAACTGCTTCACTTGGATATAGTTGATTCATATCTTTTGGAAACTCAAGTGTAAATCCCTTCTTCACTGGCCTGGGAACTATCATAGCTTTCTTGATTTCCATCTCTTCTGCAAGTTGCTCCTTTCTTTCATCTGAAAGAAGTCTGAAAGTGTTTTCTTCCTGCACTTTCACCCAAATAGGATAAGCCCTATGTTCCAACTCATCAAATGTCAAAGCCTTCAACTTCTGATGTGTCCATCCAACTCCATGACATCTGAGCAACATAAAGTAGAGCTTCCTTCTATCCCTTTTCAACTCAGAGAGAATGTTGCTTGCCTTGTGCTTCAAAATCACTTTACAATCCTTCTGAACTCTAAGAAGAAGCTCCAAACCCCATATTTGATCTGAAATGGTTAAGTCTGGATTATCCATGCAGCTTTCTTCCCAAGAATTGTACATCTGAACCACCTCTGGCATGTCAAAGTCAATCTGCAACTTTAAATCTCTCAACTTTTCCCTAGCAAGCTCATCACCATACTCAAGTCTTTCTGGTTCAATAATCATCACACTTGAGTCTGAGCTAGCTCCATCACTTTCTTCTTCAGAATTCACAACAAATGGTGAATTTTCCTTTTCACCTTGTTCCATCATTTGCTCAGCCAATCTTCTATCAAATTCAACTTGGGCTGCATTCTTTGGAACAATTTCTTCTACCAACTTACCCTTACCCTTATCTGATGCTGCAATGGTTGGTAAGGTAGATGGTAATACCTGAGTAGGAACATCCTTGATGATAGATGATGACTGGAATACATCACCTCTATATGCAGATCTGTCAACGCCCAAATTTCCTCTATCAGCGCCCAAAATACCTCTATCAGCGTCCAAATTTATCTTGTCAACGCTCAAATATTTTCCCTCAGCGCCTTGTGTAACCTCTCTCAACATTGCTGTAAATGATAAATTTAGATTGGTTGGAGAGATTAAGGACGTATCAAAACCTGTTTGTTCCTTCAAAGTAGTAAGAGCTTCAGCAACATCCATTGATTGACCATCTTGACTGCTCTTATCACTCAGATTTCTTTGATCTTCCTCCCCTTTGGAAGACTCCTCCATACCTCTCCTAGCATGATCACTCTCCAAAACAACAATCCTCTCCCTCAATTCCTTGAGTTCAAGGCCTTGTGAGCTGACAATTTGTACTAAGTCTGCATTTTGCTTTTGCAAGCGAATGCAGACTGCCGTCAATTCCAAAAGAGTCATTGGTTCCAGACTGCCCTCTTCTGAAATGGGGATTTGACCTCCCAAGTCAGGTTTATTGGGCATGGATGAGGACTTAATTATGGTGGGACTGCCTTGGCCAGCTTCTAAGCCAGAACCAATAGTCCCAGCCTCATCCAGGTCACCAGCCACACTTGTGGTGGTGGTTCTCTCTGCTTCATGGCTAGGACCACCAGAGGAGAACTCTCTAGTAGTCCTTTGGCGTTTGATCAACCTATATTCAGGTGGTGTGGAAGATGGTGTGGAAGAATGGGTAGATGTGGGTTGGTTAAGGGGTGTTTGGGATTGTGATGGTTGGGTGTCAGCGTTGGAAATAGGCACATCAACGCCAACATTTGATGTGTCAGCGTCAAAGGGTTCTTGGTCAATTTGCATTTGTTCAGGTGAGGGTAAAGGTTCAGGAATAGGTTCAAGTTGTGGGTGAGGGTCAATATGAGGTTGGGGGTCTGGTTGGGGTTGTGCTGCTGCAATAACAGCAAGCATGGCTGGGGTTAAAGGTAAGTCTCTATGAGGTGGTGAATCCATCTTTGCAAAAATAGCTTTCTTTTGTTCAGGGATCTTATAAAAATCATTGTGATCCATTGAACAATATCTTTGATCATCAAAAATCATTTGCAGAAAACGGGGATAAGCTAAAGTCATTTTTGTCCCCTTGTTTTTACACATTCCTTCAAAAATCATTTTAGAATAGTTATATTTTTGCCCTGTTGCAATGCACACAATAGCACTAGCAATAGATCTATTGATCTCATTGTGTGCAGTACATTTGGGACTCAAACATTGAAGGACAATGTGAATGAGGTACTTCCAGGCTGGGGGAAATTCCTGCTTATGATACTTATTAAGAGTACCTTCATCAGGAATTGGATATCCCAAAGCCCTAAGCCCTTGTTCTATTTCAGTAATGGGAAGGATGGTTATACCATCAGCATCATCAAGATGCAAGGCCTGGCGTACCAAGGCCTCAGTAACCACCCCAGATCTCCCATGAACAATAGAAGTTAATGTGGTCACTCCATTAACTGTTGAGGAACTGACAGTGTTCCAAAACTGTTTAATGTGTGTGACTGGAATGAGTGGTGCATGAGAAAGAGCATACCTTAATGGGGATGCGTTCAAATACGCCACCATTTGTGTGTATTGAGGAAACAAATCATTATCAGCAACAAGATAAGCAATCATGTTGTGTTGAGACTTGAACCCCAAATCTAATTCTGCTGAGTTAAATCTTGGTGCCATTGATGAAAGCTGTTAATTTGAAGTGTAGAAGATGAAGGTTGATAAGAGAAAAGTGTTAGACAAGAATTATAGATACCCTGTTTAAAAATAGGAGCCAAATTTATAGGAGATAAAGAATGCATGTGATTGGCCCAAAAATAGGCAAAGATTTTCAAAAACTAATCATGAAAATATTGAAAAAGTTATAAGTTATCTCATGCATTTAATGAAAGTAACAACTCCTAAAATTACGGCTTGAAAATATGTCAAAAAGTAACAACTGGGTAGGTCCCATTGAGTGTCAACGGTCAAATATAACCCATCAACGCCCAACGGCTATAATCTTGTCAACGTTCGCCTAAAGCCATGTCAGCGTCCAATTTGGTCACAACAACGCTTGGAAAAATCTTGTCAGCGTCCAAAAATAAAATTGTTTTAAAAAGTGAAAAATGACCTTAACAAGTAATTTATCCTAGAGAAAGTAACCAAAAGCTGATAATTATTATAGGGCGGCAAGCACTGTCCAGTTATGCACACTTGCATAAGCAAGATAGACATAACAGTCCTCTAGTGTCCCTTGCTAACCAAAATTCTTAACAACCAAGTTACCTTACAAAATCCTTGTTACTCCCAGGTAAATCCCATATCAAAATCATTCCCAAGTCTCCCAACAGACCACAACCAATTCTAGGCCAAAAATGTCTTGGCAGCATGCAAAGTTGATATACTATGCATGCTACAGTGCCTCATGGTTTAGTAAAACTAACCCATACTCACCTGTGGACACAATCTAGAATTGTGATAAGAGTATCATATGGATACCCAAAAAAAAAACTAAAGGTTCCTAAAACCTCCCCTTAAACTATGATACAAAAAGTTTGCTAAAATCATGCATGAACATAAAAAAAATAAAAATTTATGTCAAGATAGGAATAAAATATTCCAACCATCATCCATAAATAAAAACTTGTCCAAATGCTTCTCCTTTGATCCATAAGCAACTCTGTATCCAATGGTATACTGCTAACACCATCTGCACATTTAGATTAAAAACCACAAAACTAACATTGTTGCTGACAACGCCCCGATAACACATAACAGCGTTGAAGGAAGCTTTGTCAGCGTTAGACAATTATATTGCTGACAACGTTGCAAAAACACTTATCAGTGTTCAAACAACCTTTGTCAGTGTTAGAAAAGTATAGTGGAAAATCTAAATCATCAATAAGACCAATAATAACAATAATGCATCATCCTGTACATACTTTTACAAAAAGAATCCAAAACACATATTTAAGTGAGATTAACCATTCCAATACTTGTTACCGAGTATTGAAATCTTCCAGTATCAAAAGGTTTAGTTAATAAATCTGACACATTTTCCTCAGTGTCAACCCTATCTGGTTGTATTAAACCTTTCTCAAAGCAATCTCTTATAAAATGGTGTCTAATTTCTATGTGTTTAGTTTTAGAATGATGCACAGGATTCTTAATGATGCATAAAGTACTATTATTGTCAACAAATATCTTAGTATGCATGAAATTATACCCATAATCCAACAGCTGGTTCTGAATCCACAACACTTGACCACAACATGCTGCTGCAGCCACATACTCTGCTTCAGTTGTAGAGTTAGCCACCACTGTTTGTTTCTTGCATTGCCAAGATATTAATCTGCTCCCAAGAAATTGACATCCACCAGTTGTGGATTTCCTATCAAACTTGTCACCTCCATAATCACTATCTGAATATGCAATCAGCTCCAATGGTGAATCCTTTGGGTACCACAAACCAAGATTGGGGAAACATCTTAGGTACCTAAAGATCCTCTTCACAGCATAAAGGTGACATTCTTTGGGAGTCACTTGATGGCGTGCACATGCACACACAGCAAACATGATATTAGGTCTGGAAGCAGTAAGATACATCAAGGATCCAATCATGGATCTATAATGCCTGACATCAACATCTTTCCCATCTCCAATCTTTCCCCAAGGGTGTTCTCTATCCATAGGAGTAGAAGCCCTCTTTTCATGTGGAGAAAAGCCAAACTTCTTCAAGATTTCAGCAACATATTTGTCGTGGGAGATGAAGATACCATCTTCTTTCTGTTGAACTTGTAAACCAAGAAAGAAGTTCATCTCCCCCATAGCACTCATCTTGAATTTGTCTGTCATAAGCTTGGAGAAATCCTCACTCATCTTTGGATCAGTAGACCCAAAAATGATATCATCAACATAGACCTGCACAAGCAACACATCTTTGCCTTTCTTCTTTGTAAATAGTGTCTGATCTATGGTGCCCCTCTTGAATCCATTGTCCACCAAATATGTAGACAAAGTACCATACCATGCTCTAGGGGCTTGATGAAGGCCATACATAGCCTTTTTGACTCTATACACTTTATCTGGATGCTCTGGATCCTCAAAACCAGGAGGTTGCATGACATAAACTTCCTCAACAATGGTGCCATACAAGAATGCACTTTTGACATCCATTTGATAGATTGTGAAGCCCATGCAAGATGCATAGGCTAGAAAAATCCTAATAGCTTCAATCCTTGCAACTGGTGCAAAGACTTCTTCATAGTCTATCCCCTCCTCTTGTGTATAACCTTGAGCCACTAACCTTGCCTTGTTTCTGACCACAATACCTCTTTCATCTCTTTTGTTTCTGAGAACCCATCTTGTCCCTATAGGTCTGACATATCTGGGACAATCAACCAGCTCCCAAACATCCTGAATAGAAAATTGGTGAAGCTCATCCTGCATTGCTTCCACCCAACTCGGTTCTTTAAGAGCATCAAATATCTTCTTGGGTTCTTCTTGTGACAGAAAACATGCAAACAAACATGCTTGTACAAGAGGGGTATCAACCTTCTTGTGTATATTGGCAATAAATCCACCAAGTCCTTGATGAGATCTTCTTGTCTGAACTGGAGTCATAACATCACCAATGATCTGAGATGGGGGGTGATTCTTCATTGTGGAAGTGAGAACTCCTCCTTCAAAAAGTCTGGTGTCCTCAACTTCACGCTCCATGTTGCCAATATCTTCTTCATCAGACTCTCTTTGAGCAACAGGAATCTCTTCATGGACATTGGAAGGTCCACCTTGTTCAAAACTGGAAGAGAAAAGATGCCCATAAGTGTTGTCAACGTTTGAATCTTGGTTGTCAGCGTCAGGGCTGACAGCGCCTGAAATGTTGTTGTCAACGTCTGAATTTGTCTTGTCAGCGCTAGATTTGCCTTTGTCAGCGCCTGAAGAACCATGCATGTTTGTATCTGGTGGTATTTGGAAACCACCATTATCTTGTCCAGCAGCAGCAGCAGCAGCAAAAGCATCAGTCCAAATGGGAATTGTGACATATTCAAATGTAGGAGATGCCTTTTCTGCTTGTGATCCAACCCTCTCATCAACTTGTGTACCTGAAACATGAACAACTTGTTCCTCCACAACATTTGAAGTTACCTTCACAATGTCTGGATTAGTGACAGGCATATAATTTAAAGTTCTAGATAAGGGTTCCAAATCAAACAACCAATTAGGACCACTTTCAGGATCACTAGGTTTATTCTCTAAGAACCTAACATGTACTCTCTCAACAATACGTTTGTCCTCCTTAAGATAAACCCTATAACCCTTGCTCTGCACTGAATACCCCATGAAGTACCCTTCATCACCTTTTGCACTAAATTTCCCTAAGGCATCACTAGTGTCTAGGACTACTACATGACATCCAAAAGGTCTGAGAAAACCAATATTAGGTTTTCTTCCCCAAAGTAACTCATAAGGTGTTTTGTTCTGAATTTTGTTAACCAATGCTCTATTTTGCACATAGCATGCTGTATTAACAGCTTCAGCCCAAAAGGCTATGGGAAAGTGAGCATCAGCCAACATTGTTCTGGCTGCTTCAATTAGGGTTCTATTTTTCCTTTCAGCAACCCCATTTTGTTGTGGGGTTCTTGCAATACTGAATTGCCTAGTAATTCCCTTCCTGGCACAAAAATCATCAAGCTTCTTGTTCCTAAATTCTCCACCATTATCACTCCTAAGCATCTTAACCTCATTGCCAGACCTTTTCTCAATTTGAGTGATAAATTCAATAAGAACATCAGCTGTTTCACTCTTCATAGCTAGAAAGAATGTCCAAGTAAACCTAGAAAAGTCATCAGTGACAACAAAACAATATGACTTGCCATTTAAACTTTCTATATTAGTTGGACCAAAGAGTTCCATGTGAAGCATATGAAGAGGTCTGGAACTAGTATGCACCTGCTTGGACTTGAATGAGACCTTGTGCTGCTTGCCTTTAAGACATGCAACACAAGAGTGGTCATTGTGGAAGGCCTTCTCAGGCAAACCATCAACTAAACCAAGCCTCACAAGTCTATTTATATTTTTAAAATTTATGTGCCCTAGTCTCCTGTGCTACAAATTACTTTCATCTACTGAGGCCTTAGCATAAAAACAAGACATATTTGTATTCACTTTAATCCCATTTAAATTCACATTGTATATGTCCTTATGCCTAGGTGTTCTATACTCAATATACTTCTCATCAGGGATCTTAAAATCCTTGCTTAACACCAAACACTCAGTATCAGTGAAAAGAACCTTATTTTTGTTATCACACACTTGTGATACACTAAACAGATTATAATCCAGTTCTTTTACCAGGAAGACGTTCTCAAAACGTAGATTATTGGTGAGAAGGGTTCCTTTGCCTGTGATGGTGCCGTAGCCCCCTCCAAAGTATACCTTATCACCATCTTTAATAGGAGAGAAGTTCGTCAGATAGTCTTTCTTTCCTGTCATGTGCCTTGAGCATCCACTATCCCAATATCCATAATCATTGATCTGTCTCTGAATGCCCTGCACATAAAGAAAACAAATTAGTTTTCTTTGGGAACCCAAGTCTCAGAAGACTTGGATTCATCTGGTTGTTCAATAAGAACAGACTTAGTTCTCACAACAACCCCATTCTCATCCTTTTTAGGATGAAAAACCCAGTTAACCCCAATTGGTTTTGTAATGACCTTTGAAATGTAATTAAACCTGTTGCAAGTCATTGAAATTCCATTATTATTAGGGTTTTGTTCTTTCTTGGGTCTCCATGTTAAGCTTGAAGAAGCTTTAGACCCCTTACCTTGTGGCTGCAAATATTTAGGTCTGGTCACGTTTCTGTCAGCGTTGGATTTTGTCCTGTCAACGCTGAAATTACCCTTGTCAGCGTTGAACCTAGGGTTTGCTACAGGAACCCATTGCCTATTTGACCAGGTATTTGTCTTTTGAAAAGGTCTTTGTCCATGAGGGTTAGACCTTCTAGAGAAGAATGGGGCAGGTCTAATCACTTGTGGACTTTGCTGCACACAAGGTCTGGGTCTGACAACGTTTGACTTCCTAACAACGTTGACTTTCTTCCTATCAGCGCTGAAATTGTTCCTATCAGCGCTGGCTTTGGGAGCGTTGACACACTTGTATGCCAAATGTGAAAAGCTACCACAAGTATAACAGGCTTTCTTAGACACACTCTTAGGTCTAGAAGCAAAGAAACCTATTCCATGATTGTTAACTTGGCTCTTGGGTGACCTATTATTTCTATACATCTCTGCATATTTAATGGTAGGTCTTCTAACAGTGTTTGAGCCTAGGTCAACAGCTTTACCAGTAACTGGATGAGTAACCTTAATGGGTGGTGATTCATTGGGACTTTCACATAGCAAACCTCCCTTAACAAATAAAGTAGGGTTAGCTTTCTTCCACTCATTTAGGTCAGTCAGTTTTTGTTGATACTCTTCTACTGGAGTGACAACTCTTGGTGGAGGAGATAATTCCTCTTCTTGGCATTCTGGTATACCAGTCCAAGATAAATCCTTTCTAAGGACACCATAGAAGTCACCAGCTGGTGGTGGAACCAGAGAGTAATCATTCATCCCAATCCCAGTCATATCCTTGGGATCCCTTTGTTTAGCTACACAGTCTCCTAGGGCTTGGGTGGCTCTATCAAATCTTTGAATCTTGAGGTCAACATTATCTTTATTCTTAATGGCCTCATCTAACTTAGCCTGTAGGTCTCTATTGACCTTTGACATGATATTTCTAATATCCATACTACCCTCTAGCTCATGTTTTAAGATATTTATCTTATCTTTTAAATCAAATTCCATTTTCTTGTATTCAGAAACGGTTTTCTCAGTTTCAGTAAGAGCTAGTTGGTAATTGGATAATTTACACCTTTCAGTGCTCATATCCTCTTTTAGTTTTAACACCTCTTTATTAAGTTTGTCAGTGTTTAACCTACAACTTTTGCTACAAAAGCATCATCATATACCTCATTATCAGATGAAGAGGAGGAGTGTGCCATGAGAGCATATTCAACATGCTCTTCTTCTTCAATATCAGCAATCAAAGCTTTGTCCTCTTCAGCATCCTTAGCCAGATAGCTCCAATCCCATCCAGTACCATCAATTCCTTGAACTGCAACCATGGCTTTGGAGTCTTGAGCTTTAACAACCTGACTTGAGGGTTTACCAGCATCAGATCTTCTAGGAGATCTGCATTCCCTCATGAAGTGCCCCATGCGATGATAGTTGTAGCACTCAACTTTGGATTTATCAAATCCAACAGTGTCTTTAGCATTGAAGGTCATCTTCTTCTTGAACCTTCTATTCCACCTATTTGCTCTTATACTATCAAGAGCCATGTTCCACTTGATGTCCATCTCTTCCAAGTGTTCATCACTTATCTGCTCAAGGTCCTCATATGTAATCACTGAACCATTGGGCAAAGAAGCAATGTAAGCACACACAGTATCCAAATCCAAACCAGCAGGTTTAACTCTTGGGCAGTCATTCATGAATGTGTCAGCGTCTGAAAAAGAGACGTTGACAGGACTTGTTCCAGCGCTGACAAACGATGATCCAGTAACTGGATGCATAAAAGAGTCCTTCTGACTGAATTGACCTTCACTATGAGAGAAGAAGGCCATGTTGCTGGTGCTAGCTTTGCTTCCATGTGCTGAAAGAGTTTCATCTTCCAACAGTCTTAGTTTGTTGTAGATGTCATCAAACGAAGAGCTCTTGTAAGTATTATTGGAAAGAATAGATCTTGCCTCAATCTTCCATGCCTCACCAAGACTTTTCAGAAAAGTAGCATTGGTGTCAACATCACCAACTTGTGTCCCCATGAAGGATAACTTGCTTGTGATGTCAAGCAATCTGCTTCTCACACTACTTAGTTTCTCATTGGGCTGAGCTTTGAAGACAGCATAATCATGCAGAAGTTGCTTTTTCTTTTCTTCCTTAGTGTCTGCATTACCACCATATGCAACTTCAATTGCTTCCCAAAGATCCTTAGCAGATTCATAGCCTCTATATTTGTGCTGATTTTCTTGTCCCAAAGAGACTTTCAGAATATTTAGGGCTTTCATGTCAACCCTTTTCTTTGTAATATCTTCAGCACTTACAGCTCTACCGTCTCCAGGTTTTTCTTTCTTATCTTCATCAGGACATCCTTCAACAGCTGATCTTGCCGTAATGGCATCCTGAATCTTTTGAGCCTTATTGAATGAGTTTCCATATTCAATAATCTCCCAGAGTGTGTAATCAAAGATCCCCAGATATTGTTCAAAGTTGAACTTCCATAAGTCAAAGTTGGTTGCATCAAGTATGGGAATCTTGATGTTTGGTAAGGGTGAGGAGGAGGAGGTTATTGCTTCAGACATGATGTTTTTAGGGTTTTGAGAAGATTAGGGTTTTGGTGTTCGTATATCGTTCTGGTGTTCTTCAAAGATCAAAAGAGTGGATACCACTTGTACTTGCCCAATGAACCTGACTTGGGAGGTCAAATCCCCATTTCAGAAGAGGACAGTCTGGAACCAATGACTCTTTTGGAATTGACGGCAGTCTGCATTCGCTTACAAAAGCAAAATGCAGACTTAGTACAAATTGTCAGCTCACAAGGCCTTGAACTCAAGGAATTGAGGGAGAGGATTGTTGTTTTGGAGAGTGATCATGCTAGGAGAGGTATGGAGGAGTCTTCCAAAGGGGAGGAAGATCAAAGAAATCTGAGTGATAAGAGCAGTCAAGATGGTCAATCAATGGATGTTGCTGAAGCTCTTACTACTTTGAAGGAACAAACAGGTTTTGATACGTCCTTAATCTCTCCAACCAATCTAAATTTATCATTTACAGCAATGTTGAGAGAGGTTACAAAAGGCGCTGAGGGAAAATATTTGAGCGTTGACAAGATAAATTTGGACGCTGATAGAGGTATTTTGGGCGCTGATAGAGGAAATTTGGGCGTTGACAGATCTGCATATAGAGGTGATGTATTCCAGTCATCATCTATCATCAAGGATGTTCCTACTCAGGTATTACCATCTACCTTACCAACCATTGCACCATCAGATAAGGGTAAGGGTAAGTTAGTAGAAGAAATTGTTCCAAAGAATGCAGCCCAAGTTGAATTTGATAGAAGATTGGCTGAGCAAATGATGGAACAAGGTGAAAAGGAAAAGTCACCATTTGTTGTGACTTCTGAAGAAGAAAGTGATGGAGCTAGCTCAGACTCAAGTGTGATGATTACTGAACTAGAAAGACTTGAGTATGGTGATGAGCTTGCTAGGGAAAAGTTGAGAGATTTAAAGTTGCAGATTGACTTTGACATGCCAGAGGTGGTTCAGATGTATAATTCTTGGGAAGAAAGCTGCATGGATAATCCAGACTTAACCATTTCAGATCAAATATGGGGTTTGGAGCTTCTTCTTAGAGTTCAGAAGGATTGTAAAGTGATTTTGAAGCACAAGGCAAGCAACATTCTCTCTGAGTTGAAAAGGGATAGAAGGAAGCTCTACTTTATGTTGCTCAGATGTCATGGAGTTGGATGGACACATCAGAAGTTGAAGGCTTTGACATTTGATGAGTTGGAACATAGGGCTTATCCTATTTGGGTGAAAGTGCAGGAAGAAAACACTTTCAGACTTCTTTCAGATGAAAGAAAGGAGCAACTTGCAGAAGAGATGGAAATCAAGAAAGCTATGATAGTTCCCAGGCCAGTGAAGAAGGGATTTACACTTGAGTTTCCAAAAGATATGAATCAACTATATCCAAGTGAAGCAGTTATTAGAAAGAGCCTCAAGCTCTCCCCATTAGAAGCTTCAGATATGGTACATGTGTTACCATTAGATTCCAGGAATCCAATTGTGAGTTATGATGAGGATGCATGTGGATTCTGGAAGATTGGAAGATTTGGCAAGGAGGTACACACTTTTACCACTCTCATATCTTTATTTGCAAGTTGTGATAGAGAAGACTTGGTGGACCTTTGGAGGTTGCTGGAGACCAAGTATGAGGCTGAAGCACCAACTTCAGCTAATGGAATAAAACTTTGGACCACATTCAAAAGAATGTGTGGGACAAATGAGGAAGATCCTGAAATATGGAAGGATCTTGAAGATGACCTTAGTGGTCTTCAATGGAGGTTATATTCAGCTGCTGGTGTATACCATTTGAGTTCTACAAAGTTTGCTGAGTATCTACTAGTGGATGCTCAGTATTTCATATCCAAGGCTGTTTTGGAAAAGATGAAGGACACCCAGTTGGAGATAGATTATACAAGTGACGTGGCAAAGAATTTGATCAGATTTATTTATTACCAATATGATAAGATTTGTCAGACTCCTCCAAGTTCTTAATGCTTATTCAGAAACTTGATCATAAGAGTGGATATCAAGTTTAGGGGAGGATTGTTGGGAATAAATTAAGGCCAGATCACTTGGGCGCTGACAAGAACAACTCAAGCGTTGACAAGAACAAAGTGAGCGCTGACAGCTCAAGCGTTGACAAGTTAAAGTCAAGCGTTGACAGATTGAAGACAAGCACTGATGGAAAATATAAGCTACACGTTTATTATATTCTAGAATACTTCTAGTAAGGATAGAAACGACAATGTATTTTCTATGTTTATCTTTACCTAGAATAGTTGATACGTAGCTTATTGTACAAGGCTTCTTAGTCTATAAAAGAAGGCCTTTAGGTTAATGTTTAGTATCAAGTTTTCATTAAGTTTTCATTCGTAAACATCTTTCATTGTAAGCAAGTTCGACATTCATAATCAAAGTGAAAGTTTTGTTTACATCTTGTGTTCTTGTTTAAGTATTAAATTCCGCATAATACTTAGATTCACAAAGCATATAACAAAGGTTTCTCTACGTGTTATACTTGATCTAATCTCGTATACACAAAGCTAATCGATCTAAGTTTGGGATCAAAAGCTTCAAATCATGCGGATATTATTATCCAAATGATTCACTCTTTATGTTCGCAGTCAACTTTGGACGGTCGAATAAAGAGAACGGGTTTACCCGCGAAATCCTGTCAGGAAGTTACTTAACTGAAACTATCCGTCACGGGTACGATATCTAATATCGTCCAACGGTCTTCATCGACCGGAGGTAAAATGCTGCCGATTTAGAATGAAATGTTCAAAGCCATTTCGTTCGTGTCTACTTATGTTGCGGCATTTGAAGACGGTGACGTTGCGGAATCCAAGAAGAAGTCGTCCCCGCATGCTTATACCTTATGCACTTAATATCTCATCTAATTCAAGAAAGTCTAAAAGTTAAGTCTTCCGCTGTATCGAACTTTGAAGCTTTCAAGAATTACGAAGGTATAAGTATGTGGGACATGGTGTCACGAAGAGGCGGAGATTACAAGTGATGGATGCACGAGATCAAGGCAAGAGATTAATGCTCAAGACTGATATCAAAGATCACATCATCATGTTCACCAGAAAAGAAAAAGAAAAGAAAGACGAAGACTACGAGCTCAAGACAAGCATAGTATGCTAGGTTTATTTCATTATTGTAACTCGGGTAACACCCTTGTTTGGAGTGACCTCCCTTAGGGGGAGATTGTTAGAAATACGTTTTTACATATTTAGGAAGATTCGGTCACTCCGACAATATACTAAGTAGTAGCTCGTAGTCTAGACATCTTTATTAAACAAACAAAGCCAAGCCTAGCCTACAACATGTGTAGGCCGACCCAACATTGTAAGCCCAATCCCATCACAAGGCTTGGGTATATAAACCCTCTCCTTTGATGGAGAGGGTGTGTGTTCCTCATTTTTACACATAGTGAAAAAGTGTTTTTCTTTCACTTTCTCTCTCTAAGTGTGTGTGTTCTCACCATCTCTCTATCTCTTTCTCTCTCTAAAACATAAGCAAGATTTACATATCCTACAAAGGGCCTCAACTTAGACTATGCTTCTCTAATGTGGGAAGAATTTCATTATCAAGCTTTCAGAAACACCAAGAAGAAATCTGAACACCTTCAGTTTCCACGCTTCACAAAGCTCATCATCAGTCGCTTCATGAAAGCCGATGAAGCTATCGATAGACGTGGCGGATTCTTCGACAATTCAGAAGTGATGATTCTCTTGTGGTAAACATGAAACAAGAAGGAGCTAAGAGTCTATATCAAGGTATTCCAGCTCAAGTTCCAGATAATCTGCTAAATGAAAAAAATCAAAAAGAGTATTGCATACAAGAAACTTTTACAAGAAAATGAAGAACACAAAAAGAAAGTATCTGCTGGAGAGTTCAATGCACCAAAACCCAAAAGCAAAAGAAAGGAACCTGAATCCTCAGAATCTAATACACCAACACAAGAAAACGGTAAAAGAACAAGAACGATACCTTTATGGGAGAAAAGGGCTAAGGGAAAGAAGTCACTTCTCATGGATGAACATATAGAAGAACAACAACCGCCTTTGACTGAAAGACAACAACTGAAGCAATTAATGCAGGTCTTCCAACGAAGTAGACAAGAGACAGGAGTTAGTGGATCAGGACAGATGTCAAAGGAAATCGAAGTGTCTAACATTGCTAACTTTGGAGAACCCGATTCTTACGTGGCCGAGCCTGTTAATGATGAAGATGATGATCAGCAGCACGAACACCAAGACACACTTATCGATGATATTCCACCTGTCCTAACAGAGATGGTCCATATGGAGACAGAGATCAGTGACATCAACAAGGAGAAGAATGTAACCAAATCCACTTCAATGTCGGATCCGGTAGGTACGTACTTAAATCTTACTGCTCTAGTATCTGAAGTTACCAATACTGATCCCTCAACAAACCCAAACATGGTAAATGTTCCTGTCAATATGGTCACAACACCGATAATCAACACCATAATGACAACTCCATCGACTGTTATTCTATCAACCTTACAACCTGTACCAATCACCTCCTAACCATCGGTTGTTGAAGACTTCATGCTAAAGATGGAAGAACGCATGAAAGCACAAGAGGCTGAACCGTAAGCCTAAAAGAAGAATTAGCTCGTAGACAACAAAGTGAAGAATCCTTAAAAGCAAATCAAGAAGCTGAAGCAGCCAATATGCAAGAAGAGCTCGCTCGTCTTCGAGAACTGAAGAGGAAGTACAGAGAGAAGAAAAAGAATCTTGCCAAAGAAAACAAGACACTTCTTGCCTCAATCGATGAAAAGGTTCAAGAATCTATTGATACGGCACTCCCTGCTTTGTGGGGCGAGATGAAAAAGATTGCTGCAAGCAAAGTGATAATCAAGTCGTCAGACACTCAGAAGTCAGACTACTTAATTGCTCAAAGGCTCACAGACTACGAGTTAAAGAAGATTTTGCATGCTCGTATGGTTCAAATCGGGTCCTTCAACCAAACGCCAGCTCAAAAAGCACTTCAGAAGGCTCTCAAGACTGCTATGGATAAAGATACCAGTATATTTGAAAAGCATGGCATCGTCGTCCCATACAATAGTCTATAACAAGATGAAGAAAATGAAGAAGAGGGTGAATCAGACAAACCTAATGAATCTTCCGATAATGACGATGATGATAACGGTGATGATAATGGTGATGGTGACGGTGACAACAATGATGACAGTATGGATGGAAGTAACAATGATGAGGATGAGGAAGATGAAGAAGAGAAAAGGGATGAAGATGAGGACGTGGATGATGATAATTCAAACAAAGATAAGTCGGATGATGATGATGCTACTAATGATGATCAAACTACAAGTAAAGGGGATAAATCTCAAAAGGAGGATGCTACCAAAGATCAAACCACTCCTACAGCCAAGACACCTCAACAAGGAAAACGCACCAAACGACTTCATGATATCAATGCTACTACAGCAGTCTCATCAGCTCTAGTTCTATATGCCCCAGCTACCACATCTACAACACAAACACAGAACAACCCCTCCCGATACCTGATCAACCAATACCTGAAGTTTCAGAATCTGCACCAGTACAAAATATTCCAGAAACTCAATCAGTTCCAGAATCTGAACCAGTAACGGATATTCTAGAATCTGAACCAGTTCACGACATTCCAGAATCAAGTGATCCGACGTGGGTAGATACAATCACTGTAGATGAAAATGCACCCGAGCAACCTTAGGCCACAGAAGCTGATGCAATTCGTCCATTCACTCAAGCTGATGAAAGTTCTTTCTCCCAACTCCTCAGCAATCCCATCGACTTCTCTGGCTTCTTAGTTTACGACTATGAGACTAATAACATAACCCCTGCTATGTTTGTGAGAGCACTCAATGATCCCAACTTCTTTGCCAATTCCAACATCAGCAGAATGGATTGTGAATACAATGCCAATGAGCTTTTAAAAGCAATGAACACTCCTCAGCAAACATGTTTTCACAAACCTACAAGGGCTCATCTCCCGACAACAGAAGATAACAGTCAAATCACACTCGATTTCTTTGTAAGCCGTGACCTCGAGTATTTGATCAAGGGAGCAAACAAATATGCGACATCATTAACCTTAGTCAAAGCTACAAATTGGGGTCAATATCGTGGATTAAGGAAAAAGTTGATCGTCTCTGGAAAAGGAAAATTGTTCCTAAATATGATCACTATGCCGAATTGGGTACATCACACTAGGGCGCAACCGTGAGAAGAGCTTACAGCTATGCATGTGGGTTTAAATCAGGTCCTCAAGTCATCTCTCAACTCCGAATCAAAAGCATTTTAGGAGCGAGGATTGAACCCAAGGTTGGCTATCTTCATTTGACAGAGATCAGAATCAAAAGAGAAGACAACAAAATCTACACCATCATGGAAGGAGATTTCTCAGTTCCTCTTCTTGAATACATTGAAGACATGTTACTTTTGTTGACTCAGAAAAAGGTCACACATTTGTACTCTGAAGAAGTCATTGCTTTGAACTCAGCTCTTCGTATGTATACACGACATATTGTGATCAAGAAGAGAGTTGAAGACTTACAACTTGGCGTGGAAAGTTATCAGAGGAAGCTGAATCTCACTCCTCCATACATTGAAGTTCCTGATCAGCATCACAACAAATGTCCCTACACAAGTACAAAAAACCCGGTTACAAGTATTTTCTACTTAAATGGGTCCGGAAAGAAGAAATTCATGAGAGTTGCGGAACTTCACAAGTTTAGTGACGGGACTCTTCAACAAGTACGGGACACATTGTTGCATCTCAACGTCACCAAGAAGCATCCTGAGGTTAAAGTAGTGTGGCACGCAGGATACATAACAAGTGCCACCTACATGATCAAGAAAATTGAAGAAAAGGTGAGGGAAAGACGTTTAATGAGAAGCTTAGAACGATTCGTGGGTGGCAGACCGTATGGAGATCACCACAGGCTAATGGACCGATCCATCTAATATGGGTCGTACTATCTCAGGTCAAATCCATACTTTACTTGTGAATATGTATATACTTTGAATACTCTGCTTTTGTGGCTTGTTGTAGTGTGAAAGTATGATATCTTTTCAAGAATTTATCATGAGATTCTAAATATTTCAAAATATATCATACTCAAGCACTACAACTAACCCTCATTAACTTGAGGGGGAGCATTAATATGTTCTATGGCCAACAAACGATTTCATTTTGTTACCCAAAGACTGTTGGTTAACATTTTGGATAAGGGGAGAAAATGGGATTAAGGTGACTTGTATTGTAAAAAATGTGGCTATAAATGAAAAGCACTTAATGGAAAATCCAACTTGATAAGTGTTTTGCACATGTTAAGGGGGATCATTTTGATATCAAAAAACACTGAAGATACAAAAACTCTTGATATTTATATCACAAGTACCTCAGTGATTTTAATGAATTTTCATGGTGACAAATACTTACCCAAAACACACTTAACTCACGACGATTGTGGTAACAAAAGGGTGGTAGGATTAGGTATTAGTCCAATGATTCTTCCAGAACTGGAGGAATCTTCCCAAGGACAATTCCATAGCTAGAAAATAGAAGTCCTTAGGAAAGATGGGGAATGGATTGTAAACGTAGCAGAATGTAGACCAAGTACTGATGATAGCACTGGAACAATCACAACAAGGTGCTAGTGATGATGTATTGGTAAGCATTGAAGGGTTTGAAGAATGAAAAAGAATTGTAAAGATAAAGGGTGTAAATAAAGAAGCCATCCTTACAACTTAGGCAGAAACCGGGTCAACACATCTTGAAGACGATAAATTATCATGGACCCAGTGATGTGATGCACAACCCCTCCCAGCTAACTCAAATATCTCTCAAAATATATTTGTCTTAATGTCACGGGGTTCAACATGTTATCTATCGGTTTATTCACTCCGAATAAATTGATATTGAAAAGGTGGCAATCCTCTTCAGCCTCCGCTTACCAAATCAAAATGAACCATTAAGTCTAGAGCCACAAGATCATCAAAAGTCTCATTAGGACACGTTTCAAAACAAGAAAGATTTTTTTTAGTCCTACGCAATATTCTTGTAACATTGCCAGAAAATCTGAGTGATACAAAAGTATTACAATGAAGATGTAAATTCTGCTTGAGCCAACATCAAACAAGCTCATGGTAGGTGACACGTGTGGTTCTTTAAGAACCAATCTTGTGATAACTGGAAGCAAACAATGGTTTGATTCTTAAATGAATTCAAACTTGTTCCAGGGCCTCTACACATTATCCAAGTGATCTTGCCAGAACACTAAGAGTGGCACTCTTTAGTGTTCACAGTGATGAGCGTAAATCCTTCCAGTGTCAAGATTAAACAGCACTGCGGTAGGTGACAAGCAAGATTCTATTAGAATCGAGATCGTGACAACTGGAAAGCAACGATGGTGAAAATCTTAATTGAAATTCACGTGTTCCAGGTTCATGAATTGACGGCTTCAACCATTAGGATAATTTATCCAAATGGTTCACTCTTTATGTTCGCAGTCAGCTTTGGACGGTCGAATAAAGAGAACGGGTTTACCCGCGAAATCTTGTCAATGAGATCTTTAATTAGAGCTACCTGTCACAAGTACGATATTCAATATCGTCCAACGGTCTTCACCAACCGGAGGTAAAATTCTACCGAACCAGAATAAAATGTCAAAGCCATTTTATTCGTATCTTATTATGTTGCTTCATTTGAAGACGGTGGCGTTGCGGTGTACTAGATGAAGTCGTTCCCACATGCTTATATTTTCTGTGACACCCCCAAATCAGGTTTGCAGCGGAATAGTAATTGGGTGTCAGTAGGTGGATCACAGAACAAATGGAATACAAAGCATTGTTCATGATTACATGATTTGAAATACAATTGATACAAATATGGTTTTAGTACAATCAGTTGAAATGTTAAATATCAGTTGTTACAAATATCCCAGTGAAAACAGATCCCCCAATTATTATGATGCTCCTATACGATGCTCAGTCCATGCTCAAATAATCCAGCTTAATTTCCTGAGAAAAACATGCTTAAAACAGTCAACATAAAGTTGGTGAATTCATAGAGTTTTGTAAAATCATAGTTCAGGACTGTAAATTGTCCTACATAGTGTTGCACAAAGTTTGATATAAAAATCAAGTGTAGGATCTTAAATATCCCATATAGTATTTCATAAGGTTTGATAATAATCTATATCAGTATGTTCTATGTATTAATGTACCAAATAATAAAAGGTCAAGTTTAGAACCGCAAACATCACAAACATAGTATCGCACAAAGCCAAATACTATAAGGTAATTACATTCCCATATTGCCCGAAACTGAGACTTGACAGTTAAGTCCTCGACAAATGAGGACCCTTCGCCTTATTAAAAGGCACCCATAAAAATAATAAGTTCTCAAATGTGAAACATCTGTTGTCCTGGCCGAGGCACAGTGAGCATGACTCACCCAGATGGGGACGGTCAATCCCAAATAGATCTATTTATAACATTCAGGCAATTCAAAAATTCTAACAGTTTCGGATGCACGGGTCATGCGGGTTCATCTACAATAGGCAAATGTAATTAAGGGTAACAACTCAGTTCGCGTTTCCTCGATCAACAGTTTATTAAGTATAAGTGTAGGGCCACGATCTCACGATATAAAAATCATATAGTCAAAACAAGTTATAGCATGTCTCCCCCTCGCGGGCTAGTAAAAACATAAATAGTAGTTAAAGGCGAGGCTATGAACTCACCTCAGTGGTACAGCAATAAGTCAATAGATAAATCTGATAAGGATGCTCACGATACAATCAATGACCTAAATAATTATAAGGTCTTAGTAAATGCATAACATAATGCATAAAAGTTTCGGAATAAATTTGTGCATGCTTATACTGGTTTTAAGCATTTTATTACGATACTTGTATTTTAGTTCATCGTTGTACAAGTTTTAGTAGTATTTATTTTAAGTATAAAATAAATAATAAGGTTAAATTAATTAATCTATTTAATTAATATTTTTGTACTTACATTGTTTATAAAACACTTTAAATATTTATAAAGGTAGTTTTTATATATATTTAAAGTAATAGAAAAATAAATATAATTAATATATTTATTTTATAAGTTAATCAGTTTTAATTTATATTTAATATATAAATAAGGTTTATAAAACGTATAATATTTTAATTAAATTCCACGTTTACGTAGTGTTTATAATTATTAAATTATAAGTTTTAAAAAATAACAAATGTTATGTTTATTTAAGTTTTACGTTTTAAATATCGGATATAAATATATAGGAATTTTAGGGTTCGTTATACTTTCTACAAATTACGTTTTAGTCCTTCTATTTAAATAATTACCCGCGGTTAAATTACTTTTATTCCCCTAGGGTTTCTAAATCTTTCAAGTAATTACAATATTGGTCCCTAAACATTCGGCTTATATTAGGGCTTGTTATAGTTTCATAAATTGGCATTTTTGGTCCTCCAATATTCGGCTTATATTAAAGTTTATAATTAAGTTACACAATGCCCCCTAGGGCTTGGTATTGTTTCGGCTAATGTCATTTTTAGTCCCTAGGTTTTAGTTTAGGGTTTATAACTTTGCGAGTTTGGCAAAAGGGGTCCCTAGGGTTGCTACTATGCTACACAAATTACCCTAACTTAGTAATAATTCCATTTAGGTCCTCCCATTATGTTTGAAGCCACGAATGGTATTAAAATACCACCCTAGACTCTCGGCAAATTACAACATTAGTTCTTATGTTTTTTTTGAAAAGTGAGTTTCTATAAGTATTCATTTAGATCCCTAAACTTAAGACAATTACAAAAGTAACCCGAAAGTATTATATTCAACATTATTAATCTGAAACATCATGGATTTACTATTTTAACCCAAAACTTCATAGATCTATCATTTTAATCCAAAACATTTATAGATCTCATTTTTAAATCCAAAAGTTTGTGAAATCACATTTTTCACACTATAGGTTTTATAAAACATTATTTAATAAAAATGAAGTCTGATAGGTGTGTAAACACCCATCCTTTTTACCACTTAATTACAATAATAACCGAGCCAAAACGTGTATTTTATGTCTTTTATGTCAGAATTATGCGTGGTTTGTGTTTTTGTTGTGATTTAGGACGAAATTGTGAAAAGTGGAGAAAACACGGGCATTCACGGGCTTTTATCAAAGAAAATAACGAAAGACGAAGTCAAGAAGTCAAGAGTGCAAAAAGAACGGAAGTCCAAGACCAATTCTGAAGATTTATCGAAGAAAAAGTCAAAAGACGGAAGTTTATCAAAAGCCGAAAAACTCAAGTCTAATGACGAGTTCAAAAAAATCCCGAGCCAAAAGTCATTAAAGTCCAAGATTAAAGAAGATTTAAAGGCTTAAGGACTAATGGTGCAATTAACAAAGAGATTAAGAAGGAAGGACTAAGCATGCAATTAAGGATAAAGGAAAGAGTGGAGGAAGCTTCCTAAGCATTCCTTAATCCTCCCCTATATATAGATTAGTTCTTAATCATTTTCATTTGGTTGGCTAATAGTGACAATTAGTTCTTCCACTTTTAATTACCTTGTCATTTAAATACTTGTCAAATTTAAATACTTGTCTTGCACCTTAATTACCATTTAATTTCAAGTAAGTTTTTCTTTTTAATTCTTGTCAATCTTTAATTTAATTGTTCATCTCTCAGTCTACCTTTCTTAATCTTTGATTTTTATTGTTTATGTTCATGTTCATGTTTTTATTTTGATCAAAGTGGGTTTTGATCATCTTGATTAGTTTTGTTAGTTTTGTTGTTTTGGATTGATTGTTTATGCTTAATAGATGTTTATTCATTAGATTGATTCAATCTTGTGGATGATTTTGCTTAGATTTAATTAGATCCGTGTATTTTATTGTTCCCTGTTCTTCAGGGTGTTTGTTTCTGTTTTCTGATCTTTCCCAGGTAACGCAAGCCAAGACATTCCAAATAGGCCTGTTATTCCGCATAAGGAGAGTATTCCGAACAAGGGAAATATTCCGAATAGGTCTGATTTTCCGAGTAAGGAACTTATTCCGAGTAGACATAATATTCCGAGTAAGGAACTTATTCCGCATAGGGCAGCTTATTCCGGATAGGACTTTATTCCGAATAGGGGCAATTATTCCGAGTAGGAAATTATTCCGAATAGGCCAAGGTATTCCGAATAGGGATTTATTCCGAATAAGGTGAGTATTCCGAATAGGAACTTTATTCCGCATAGGGGAATTTATTCCGAATAGGAATATATTCCGGATAGGGATTTATTCCGAATAGAGTTGATTTTAAAGTTTCTTTAATTCCAGTTTTTAATTTCGAGCTTTATTTTTCCCGCCTTTTTCCTTACTCGCACTTTAAGTTTATTTGCCTTAGATTTATTTTAGCCTTACCTTAGTTTTAAGTTTGCGTTATTTACTTTTAGTGCCCCTTAATTTTAGTCACGCTTTTAAATACTTGTCATTTACTTTAAATTAGATTTAGATTTACTTTATCTGCCCTTTTACTTTAATTGTTTTGCACCTTTACTTTAAATACTACAACGACACAACTATTTGTTTCACCAAAGAACGACTGAGTCACATAAGAACCTAGATCAATTCGATTAGACACACATCAACGAATCTTTTTACCTGGCCAAAAGCCTTGTATCAAATGGCGCCGCTGCCGGCTCTTTTCGTAAAGATTAACGGTTTTCTGTGAAAGACGCGTTGCTTTTTGGGATCCGTTCACTTGTGAGCGTTATTTTCTTGCCTTAAAAAATTCAAAAAACCATAAAAATTAAAAATTGTTAAAAATCCATAAAAATTAAAATTTTCAAAAATCCAAAAAGATTTTATTTTTATTGTGTATATATATTGTCTTTGTGTTTGGTATTGTTTTCTTTTGTCTTTGTAGGTGTATGCGTACTAGATCTTCGAATTATCAAGAGCCCGAGACTCAAGAAGATTTAAGTATGTCAGGTGTTAACAACAATAATAATCTACCGCACCTCAACCATAACAACAATGTTCTTCCACAGCCCGATCTTCGGACAATGGAGGAGCTTTGTCAACCTACATGTTTGGACGAGGAGGACCGATTGCGCCGATGCAAATCAACGTTCCGTAGTTTTCGTTGAAGCACCACATGATTCAGCAAGTGCAAACTAACCCATTCCGTGGATTTCCTGATGATGATGCCAACAAACACCTCGACAAGTTCATTACAATCACCCAAAGCATGAAGTTGCCCGGTGCCACAATGGATGTTCTTCGCCTACAACTCTTCCCACATACTTTATCGCATCATGCCGAGAAATGGTTTGATCGTCTCCCGAAGAATTCTATTCATACTTGGGATGACATGACTCAACGCTTTTTGTCGCGCTACTTTCCACCATCCATGGTCACGAGCCTTCGCAATCAAATCAGCGGTTTAATGCAAGATCCCGATGAATCTCTTTTTGATGCTTGGGAAAGATATAATGTCTTGATTGATCGTTGTCCAAACCACAACATGCTTCCCGTCACATTGATTGATACTTTCTACAACGGTTTGACTTTTCGAGATCGTGATACGATTAATGCAGCCGCCGGTGGCACATTTATGAAAAGGAGACCCGAGGAGTGTAGAGAGCTTATTGAGAACATGACTACTCACCACAAAAACTGGGATTCCTCCGCTTCTTCAAGGAACAACCCGAGAGTCAATGTCTCTTCCACTTCAGCAAACCCTGATATGACCGAACTCACCCGCATGATGACTGAAATGAGCAAAAGTATCACGCTTCTCGCTTCAAACCAACAACAACAACAACAAGTTAAAGCGGTTGCTAATCCTTGTGAAACATGCGGCGGTCCTCACTCATACACCGATTGTCCTTCTACTCAAGGAAATCCGGAAAATGTGTATGCAGCTTATGGTAATTATTCACCGGAAAATTACCAAGCTCGACAACAAGGGGATAGAAATTTGCTGAGTTACCGATCAAACAACTATCTTTCACCTGGTTTTTCTCCTCAAAACCAAAACCCCGCCAACAACTACAATAGAAGCAACCAAATCCCACCAAGAGCTTCTAATCCTTATCACCCACCCACTCAACAAGCCCCACCCATTAATCCCGATGTTGAAGCCATCATGAGAACCCAAGGTGAGCAAATCAAGAATCTGCAGAGCTAAATTATCAATCTTAAAGGAGATATTACCAAGCAAGGAAATGAGATAAGATCTGAGCTTCGAGATAATATTCAATCTTCCTTCAGCAATCAAACAAATGATTTGAAGAATATGCTTGCTAGTTTCCTGCCCGCCGCTCAACCTTCTTCTCCAAGTTCTCTACCTTCAAACACCGTCACCAATCCACGAGCAAATGTGAGTGCTATTACTACCCGTAGTGGAATTACCATTGTCGATCCACCTATCCCGCCCCCATCATCTACACCTCCTCCACCACCATTTATCCCTACTCCTCCTACACCTAGTATTAGTGCATCATTACCGTCTCCGCCTCGTCATGACGATGTACCTAGGAAGGAACCTTCAACATCTCAACCTTTACCTGCTACACCTGCACCTTCACCACCCAAACCCAATATCCCTTATCCCTCTCGTTTAGGCAAGACCAAACTGCTAACCAAGGATGACTCTCAAGTGTCGAGCTATGTGAAGATGATCTCTCAAATGAACTTCAACATTAGCTTTCTCGAAGCACTTGTCCACATGCCAAAATTTGTCAAAGCATTCAAGGAATTGCTTAACAAGAAGGAGAAGCTGCTTGAGCTCGCCAACACACGCTTAAATGAAAACTGCTCTACAGTTATTCTTAAAGAACTTCCGGAAAAGCTTGGAGATCCCGGTCGTTTTGTGTTGCCTTGCGTTTTCAACAAAACTGAAGAATTTACTGCCCTTGCTGATCTCGGGGCCAGTATTAATTTGATGCCTTTGAGTGTTTGGAAAACACTATCATTGCCCGACCTTACTCCAACAAAGATGACTCTAGAACTTGCAAATTGCACTCTCGCATACCCCGTTGGTATAGCCGAAGACGTGTTCATTAAAGTTGGCACATTTACTTTCCCGTTCGACTTTGTCGTTGTTGATTATGAAATGGACCCTCGTATTCCTTTAATACTTGGTCGGCTATTCTTGAGAACCGGACGAGCTCTAGTTGATGTTGCCGAAGGTGAGTTAATCTTAAGAGTCGGGAATGATTCACAAGTTTTCAAAATGGGGAAGCTTACAAGTGAATCCTATGGACGAGAATCAGTGAATATGATTAATGTGCTTGATGACTTTGTTGTCTACAACAATCCTCTATTCGACTCTTGCATTGATAATCCACTGTTTCATGATGATGTGGATGATTCTCTCTCCAATTTGGAACCTTCTCCCATTTATGATTCTCCACCGATCTTTGATGCTTATGATGATGATTCTAGCTCAGATTCGGATGATTATGATGACCTTACTTCCGAGTATCCCGACCTGCCCACATATGATGATTTTGATGAGGCCGATACTCTTTCGAGTGATTCTTCACATGATGAAGATCCTCCGCCATCACTTGATCCTACTTTGGATGATTACTCATTTGAGGAAGATTTCTCTGTTTTTCTTAATACTTACTTCCCTCATGAGAGTGATGCTCCTCCTTATGATTTTGAAGATTATCGTCTTGATCCTACTTTGGATTTGAAGAACATTCTTTCAAAGGATAAGAAACCGGTCGACACCAATATCCGCAACACATATGATTTAACACCTCTTTGTCCCCTTTCTGAGGACGAGGTTGTGCTTCTTCGCGGATCTTCTTCCCATTCTGCTGAGCCTGAGTGCTATTTCCCCTAAAGGAAAAGGTGTTCGACCCCGGTATTGATATTATTAAGAATTCTTAGTATCCACCTGATGAAATAAAAGGAAATATCTTTGGAACTTATGGAAATCTGCTTTCACCACTTGACCCTTGCTTCCACCGTGCTCCATCGCTGCTTAAGGGAACCCTGCCTATCCTTCTTTGGCTTGCCTTGTTCGTCTTAAGCTTGTGCTTATTGATGGACGAAAACTATGTCTTTGATCCTGGTGGATATATTTCATGCTTCTCCCTATGATGATCAAGGTCGAGTCAGGCTCACGACTCGGTAATCAAAAATCAAGCGCTTCTTGGGAGGCAACCCATGCATCTATCTTTTCGCTTTCTTTATCCTAAGTGTAGGGGGGACCCTTGGTTTGCTATTTCCTCTCCTCTCTTAATCAGGGATTCGCGCGCAATGATCCACTCTTGATGATTCTTGACGACCCGTGATTCCGTGTTCCCTTCTTCCCGGTTCTATCCTAAACTCTTTTCGATTCACTATTTTATATTTTCTCAATATTAAAATAGGAATCTCTTTAGTTGTCCTTTCCTTAGCAAGATTTAAACAAAATGCACAATGTCCTAAGTGTAGGGGAGTTTACTCCCACATGCTTAAACATTGAGGACAATGTTTATCTTAAGTGTAGGGGGACTTCTATCGAAGTTAAGTGGCCTTTTCCTTGTATTTGTCCTCATTTTAACCGGAAAATCAATTTTTCGACATTTTTCAAAATTTTTGATCTATTTTGGCCTATTAGTTTTTCCCTTTGTATAGTTATTTTTCCTTCTTTGTTAGAATAAATCTTTAATAAAGTGGTTTTAATTTTCAAACGTTGTGAATCTTTTGACTCAACCCGAGTTTACTTATCTAAGTTTACTCTAGCTAGTATCCTTAACATGTTTAAGTCAAGTTTTGCTAGGCTTTTATATAGGGAGCTATAAAACGCGAAAGTCTTAACTCTCACAAGTTAAGAACAAGAACTTTTCGCAAGTTCCTATACTTGATCCTAGAGAGTCGTTTATCAAGGGAACTTTAAAATGCGATTTCTAAACTTGAAAAAGTCTAAGAATTTGCAAGATCCTATAGGCGACTCGAAAACCCAAAACTTTGATTTAATAGGCTAAGCATCCACGAGTCTCATTACTTGAGATTTTAAACTGTGGAGAACGAGAGATGATAGAGTCAATTATAAGTTCGGTATTCTTTCGTGAATTTATGTGAGTTAATTATGAGCCTATTCTCCCATCGCCTGCTAATAAATTTATCTGCAATAAATAAGGTTGTACGATTTGAAAAGTTACTTAGCTTCTAGCCCAAGATCGTTTAAAAGTTGCTCGGTATGGATTAGAGTTCATAGCCAAGGCATAACTTATTGAAGCGGGATGCGAAGATTGGCGAGTCCAAAAAGGTCCTAACAAGACATGAGGGCTACATTTTGTTGCTAAAGATCCCAAGTGATGTGAAGAATCATTTATCAAAAATCAATATGAAGGATCGAGACACACGACGAAAAGCAAAAACTCCCCAAAAGTCATGGAGAAGTGTATCCGAAAAGACCCTAGCAAGGTATGAGGATAAATAGATCCAAGTCAAAAAGGAGGCGTATCGTTGTATATCAAAGTCCAAAATAAAGATTGGAGAAAAATGAAGAAGTCGTGGCCCAAGTATGAATCTCTCAAAACTTCAAGTGAAGAAATTCCTATTATGAAGAGAAGACCATTATTTCATGAACGTCTCTCAAGGTTTGAAGTATGAAGTCGCTGCCAAATATCGGTCCGAGAAAGGTCTCAAATTGCGAAGCGAGTTATGCCAAGATATGAACTTTTTGAGGTCCCGAGAAGCAGTTTTAAAAGATTTTGTCCTTTATCTAACTATTGATTAAATCGTTCACTTTATTTTCGGCCTAATAAACTATCGAAATAAGTCAAACAATGCATCCTCGTGATCATTTAAGACAAGAATAAAATATAAGAGATACACCTAGGAATAAGGGAGTCTAAGTGAATAATTGGCCCACATGAGTTCGTGTTAGTTTGCTAACTTATAATAACAATGATCTCGTTTCTAAGCTTGGTTTGGAGAAAGTGAAAACTTGAGGATGATGATTATTCATGACATTTCCAAAACCCAAGGTATGCTTTTAATTTCTTTACTTTGAATGTTTATAATTTTCTATCTCTTTAATAAAGGCCAACGTGGATTGATTATGAAGAAAAATGTAAACGTGCTTTGTAACTAATGCATTGCATGAGGACATTGCAATGGTCAAGTGTAGGGGATTCGATAGGTGTGTAAACACCCATCCTTTTTACCACTTAATTACAACAATAACCGAGCCAAAACGTGTATTTTATGTCTTTTATGTCAGAATTATGCGTGGTTTGTGTTTCTGTTGTGATTTAGGACGAAATTGTGAAAAGTGGAGAAAACACGGGCATTCACGGGCTTTTATCGAAGAAAAAGACGAAAGACGAAGTCAAGAAGTCAAGAGTGCAAAAAGAAAGGAAGTCCAAGACCAATTCTGAAGATTTATCGAAGAAAAAGTCAAAAGACGGAAGTTTATCAAAAGCCGAAAAACTCAAGTCTAATTTATTGAAGAATTAAAAGACGAGTTCAAAGAAATCCCGAGCCAAAAGTCATTAAAGTCCAAGATTAAAGAAGATTTAAAGGCTTAAGGACTAATGGTGCAATTAACAAAGAGATTAAGAAGGAAGGACTAAGCATGCAATTAAGGAGAAAGGAAAGAGGGGAGGAAGCTTCCTAAGCATTCCTTAATCCTCCCCTATATATAGATTAGTTCTTAATCATTTTCATTTGGTTGGCTAATAGTGACAATTAGTTCTTCCACTTTTAATTACCTTGTCATTTAAATACTTGTCAAATTTAAATACTTGTCTTGCACCTTAATTACCATTTAATTTCAAATAAGTTTTTCTTTTTAATTCTTGTCAATCTTTAATTTAATTGTTCATCTCTCATTCTACCTTTCTTAATCTTTGATTTTTATTGTTTATGTTCATGTTCATGTTTTTATTTTGATCAAAGTGGGTTTTGATCATCTTGATTAGTTTTGTTAGTTTTGTTGTTTTGGATTGATTGTTTATGCTTAATAGATGTTTATTCATTAGATTGATTTAATCTTGTGGATGATTTTGCTTAGATTTAATTAGAACTATGTATTTTATTGTTCCCTGTTCTTCGGGGTGTTTGTTTCTGTTTTCTGATCTTTCCCAGGTAACGCAAGCCAAGACATTCCGAATAGGCCTGTTATTCCGCATAAGGAGAGTATTCCGAACAAGGGAAATATTCCGAATAGGTCTGATTTTCCGAGTAAGGAACTTATTCCGAGTAGACATAATATTCCGAGTAAGGAACTTATTCCGCATAGGGCAGCTTATTCCGGATAGGACTTTATTCCGAATAGGGGAAATTATTCCGAGTAGGAAATTATTCCGAATAGGCCAAGGTATTCCGAATAGGGATTTATTCTGAATAAGGTGAGTATTCCGAATAGGAACTTTATTCCGCATAGGGGAATTTATTCCGAATAGGAATATATTCCGGATAGGGATTTATTCCGAATAGAGTTGATTTTTAGGTTTCTTTAATTCCAGTTTTTAATTTCGAGCTTTATTTTTCCCGCCTTTTTCCTTACTCGCACTTTAAGTTTATTTGCCTTAGATTTATTTTAGCCTTACCTTAGTTTTAAGTTTGCGTTATTTACTTTTAGTGCCCCTTAATTTTAGTCACGCTTTTAAATACTTGTCATTTACTTTAAATTAGATTTAGATTTACTTTATCTGCCTTTTTACTTTAATTGTTTTGCACTTTTACTTTAAATATTACAACGACACAACTATTTGTTTCACCAAAGAACGACTGAGTCACATAAGAACCTAGATCAATTCGATTAGACACACATCAACGAATCTTTTTACCTGGCCAAAAGCCTTGTATCAAAGTCTATTTTAGGCAAGCTTATTATAGTGGCTTAAAAGCTTAACTTATATGAGGCAAAATAGTGAGCTTATAGATCTAAGGCAACTAGTTATAGATCTAGTGTTTCTAGGCTTATCTAAATATTACAAGATTATCCAATATTGAACCAAGGGTTTAAACCTCACGTCCAATATATACATACTTATGTTTTTCATAGTTTTTCTAGATTAACTAGTTCATAAGGTTATGTTCATCATGGTTATCAAGATTTTACATCATTTTAAGTCACCACGTAAATTTAGCCGAGACCCATATAAGATCTAAGGTTTTATGTTTTTGCTTCAACAACAAGTTTTACTAGTAATAATCATGTGTATGTTCATGTGTATGAAAAATAAGTATATTGAAAGATAGGTTTTAAGTTACTTACTTGTTTAGGTAGATCTAGGGATGAACAAGAGAATGAGTAGGAATGAGAGCTAAGTTTCAACAATGGAGACTCTTGTATCCAAATATGTAGCCGTGGGCTTCACTAGGGCTTTTAGGGTGTTCTTGTTGTCTTGAAGATCAAAGTAGTTGTAGAAGTTGACAATGATTAGTATTTATGTTGTATGAGACATAAATTTGAGTTAATAAATGAGGAAATAAGTGAACTTGGAAGGATTTTGGTGATGGACAAAATAAAGCCGTGGGTTTTGGAGTGTGAAATGAGATTCAAGATGTTTTATGTTGGAGTATCTTGAAGATATTCGGTTATATGGAGGAGAGATGAGTATCTTGGTGTATCTTGTCCTATGTACTATGTATCCATGGAAGATTGAGTATGGATATGGTAAGATATGTAAGCACATGCCATATATAGCACATGTTCTTTCCATCCATTGACAATGGTGTTGTTTCCGTGTAGTTCCAAGTCAAAGGGGACAAAATGTGACATGGAATAGTAGTCATGTATGGTATATAGTATGGTTGCATAGTTGAAGGGTATAGTATGTGATAATGATAACTTATAGTTTGTATGATGAAGGAGTGTGTATGTATATATATACACGGCTCACATAGGTATTTTTAGGAGAATTGTGTTAACTTGTATCAAGTGTTGGGTGAAAATAATAGTCCTTGTATGGTATTGTATGCATTTGTTGAGTTATAGGTATTTTCGTTGAAGCTTTAGGTAATTTAGTGAAAGTATATAATGAATATATCGTTATAATATTTTACTTGAAGAAAGTAAATAAATGACAATGTTAAGATAATGTACATTGTTTTTAAAGTGTTAGGTGTTTATATCCATTATAAAATATATGTAAAATATATACATATAGAAATAAGTCCAAGTACTTAATAATTTAATTAAATAAAGTTACAGTTTATCTCAAAATATGTACTGAGGTGATGAATCTATTATTCATTCAGGTAAAAGTGTGTATTAATATTAAGTTAAAATACTTCACTATTTTTATATACTAAAATCATGATTTTTGTATGAAATAAGTCTTGTGATGGAGTATTGTAAAGGTGGTCCGTAAAAATATTATATCATGAGCGATAATAATAATGAAACCAGTGACGTGTAAAAAGCCCAAATTTTTGGGGTTTTACAGCACCTACCCGTTATTTTAGCTTTGTCCTTAAAGCTTAAGATGAAGTTACTCGTCCAAGGAACAAGTGAGGACACTTTTTCTTGAACGTGTAATCTTGTGAACTCAAGTTTAGACTCACAGGTGATTTTTAGAAGGTAGTTATTGATCGTATGCTTCCGATGAGTACATTCTAATAAACAAAGTAGCTTGTCTTTTATGTTTTGATAATTTACACATTTGGTCCTTCTACTTTTTGTAATGTGACCCTTAGGGCACAATTAGTTTTTCCAATGAAAATAACTTAGGGCTCAAAATAAGTTTCAAAAGTGGCAAAATCAACCTCTAGGGTTTTTAATCCGTGTTAAATCAACTAGGGATTCTTTCAAGTTTGTTAATGTCTACGTTTAGCCCTTAAAGTTTAAAACTTTCGTCTCAATATTCTAGGGCTTATAATATGTTTCACAAATGGCAAAATAAGTCCCCGATAGCTCTAAAATTCAAGTTTAGCCCAAAAGAATTAGTAAAAGGTTCATTAAATCATATTCGAGTTCTAATAAGTTTACGAAGTGGATAAAATAGGACAAGTTCGTTTTAATTCTTGGTTTTTATTTAAATGGGCTCCCCGATACACTTCTAGCCTGCGGAAAGCAAACATTCGTTTGACTCCAATGCTTCACTTAGTGAAATGGCTAAGATTATTGTTGATGGTGATTGGGTAGGAAATTGTAAAGAATCTGCTTCATTCGTGGCTGAGCTGGGGCATAAGTTGCGTAGAGAAGAATTACTTCAAATAGTGGAAATCAAAGAAGAGACCAAGAATAAAGAAGTGTGCATCCCTGGTGAGATGCTGAAAGGGTCATGCATCTACTGTTGGTGGTTCATAATTTGCACAAATTTCGACTTCTAAAAGGAGGAAGTCATTCATTTCAAGGCTTGTTAGACAATGGTATTGTCGAACTAATTGGATCCGAAGAGGAAGAAGATTGTCCAAAAATATGGGACATCAATTATCTCTTTATGGAGGGTGACAAACATAACCCTACAAAATACACCCGTTGTGATCTGGGCACGTCTTTTATGCTTGGGTTTGTTTTCCTCGTCGATTTGAGAAATGCGAGCTTAGAAGATAAGGCATTCTCGTACCAAGTATTTCTGGGCTTCGATACAAGAAATGACACTAAGTGTCGATAGAGTCTGTGTTACCGTCGCCTCGGATGATCGAGGTTTCATTTCCTCATGTCAGATTAAACAGCTTTATTTTCTGTGACACCCTAAAGGGGTCAAATGAGACGGAAGTCGGCACCCCAAAAAGGGTTTAAAAATGCAGCGGAAATGGACACCCCCAAATGGGGTCGAATGCAGCGGAAGTGGTATTTGGGTTAAGGATAAGCCAAAAGTTAAGAGCACAATGCTTTGATCTAAAAGAGATGAACACGAATCTTCCTATGTTTCTGGGTGAGGATGTAATGACATCAAATATAAGTTAAGGATAAGATATTACTGGAGGAATTCGCGAGTCAAAAAGGATTATATTCCATAACTGGATAAATAAAATAACATCAATTATGAGGCATGTCGAATATATTTAAGCTCATGTGATTAAAGATTTCTATTTACATCGATAAGCATCCTCATCCACGTAAGGTAAAATTTATAACTCCATTCAAGTGACCTATGATTTCTTTATTCAAACGAAAAAGCGTCCCAATTTGTTTCAATAAGGATTTCATATCCCACCTTACCTAAATATTTCCGGCCAAGGCTTATTATTTAGAATAAATATAATATCTAAGATAATAGATATTATTAAGATACTTTACATCCCGTTTGCTTATAACCTTCGTCTTCAGACGTCCCATAACATCTTAATACAAAATTATAAATAAATTTCTGGTCCGGTGGCTTAAGATTTAAATCTTAGACGTCCCATAACGTCTTGAGGGAATTCGTCATTAACTTAGGATCAAGAGACTCAGGTCCCATATGTATAATATAGGATCATAAGTACCTTGATTTTGAGTTCCACCGCATCATTTAAAGATGCAAACTTATCCAAATAATACCACGTGAAAATACTAAAAGCAAACGTGTATAAGTCGTTAATAAGTCGTGGTCCGTAGATATACGTACAAAATTATAAGCGAGAGAAAATAAATGTTGACGCGCGATAACGTGCGCAAGAATACGTATCAAACAAGGAACTCATATATACAATATAATGATATATCACAATCATAAGTATAGGCATTGTATCATATAGTTTCTTCTAGTAAGGTATATATACCTATATACACATAATAGCATGTTCAAGCATCTAATAAAAGGTAGTACACGGGATAATGCTCCCTAGTCTGCTTTTAAATATTCCAGTATGTACGGTTGTTGTAAATCCGTTCCTATTATGTGGCCAGTCGGTTTTCCAACTAGTCAAAATAGACAAACCGGTTTATAGTTATCAATTAATTATAAGCAATAATCAGTGTATATGAAATGATTAGCGTATAAGCTTAAGCTTGATACAAAATCAATCATGGAAGATTTTAAAAATTTTAGTATAAGACTTTCAGGATTTATTTGGATTTTATTAAAATACCAACTCGTTTTTAGGCAAATCATTTATGTTACTGTATTTTAGTTAAATACATCGTTGTACAAGTATTAATAACTTCCATTTAAATTTGTTATTAATAATATCATTTAAGTAAAAGTATTTTACTTACCATTGTTGTATTTTACTTTTATAATCTACGTACATTAGATTTCATAATTTTTTTTATTTTTTTATGAACAATTATAAAAGTAATAACACTTTATTATATTTAATTTAATGTCCCCAAAGTTTTCGTAAGTTAAATAATAACCCTTTGTTTACAAGTTTTAGGAAATGATGGTTCTAGTCCATTTAGTTTAGGATTCGCTCAAGTTTTAATACACTAAATGAAATAAGGGGTCTAGGGTTTGCTTAAGTTTCGGTTATTGGCAAAACAAGTCCCTCCTTGTTTTACTAGATGTACACTTTCTGGTTCTTAACAGTTTTAGTCCTTAGGGTTTAATAAGTCACGAATGGCATTTATCACTCCCTAGACTTTCAAATATTTACAATATTAGTCCTTGTAGTTACTGTTTTATCAAAACAAGTTTCAATGTCATGGTTTTAATCCATGAGTTTAATGAATTGACATTTTTAGTCCAAAAGTTTTTATAAGATATATTTTTGGTATAAAAACTTTGTTTAAGTATAATATCACTAAGTGGGCTTATTAAATGTGCCTAAAGAGCTAATGGGCTTCCCAAACCATTATTGAGCTTACAAGATCCATTAACAATTTTTGTGAGCTAAGGATTTCTTAATGGGCCTAATGGGCTTCCTAATGGACCTAAACATATTTTCGTTAGTTAATAATACTTAACCATTTATCTAGGTGTGAAGTTTATGAAACCTTACAAGCTTATTACTGGTTTGTAAAGATTAAGTTTAGATCTCTAAATAGAGAGTAAAAACCTACGGTATGTTTTATTTCCGGGTTTTAAATGAAATCCAAGTTGGTTACAAGTTTGTATATTAATTATAAGCTTTACAGTATTTCAAGATAAAGTCCAATCTTGTTTTATGTTTACATTTAATTTACGAGGTCCCAAAAATTAAGATTTAGGGTTTATTATAAGTTCACAAGTTTATTACAAGTTCAAAAATGAATCAGATAGCCCAAGCTATATTTCTTTTCCATGTGTTTTCATTATGAAATCGAGGTTTAAAAATTAAATTTTAAAGTCCATACATAAGATCTAGGTTTTAACAAGTTTGTTATAAGTTCAACAGGATTTAATCAAGATCTCAAATATATATATATATATATATATATATATATATATATATATATATATATATATATATATATATATATATATATATATATATATATATATATATATATATATATATATATATATATATATATATATATATATATATATATATCTAATTTTAGATTTTTCCAAGATATATAAAAGTCTAGTTAAGTTTACCAAAGACATGGTAAGGATTTTCAAAGATACATTAAGATTTCTAAAGGAAAGAAAAATCTAATTTAAATTTTTTTTCCAAAAGTTCTTCCAAAATACAATTATTCAAGAAAAGATTTCCAAAATCCCTATTAGATTTTTCTAGGATATATAAAAATCTATTTAAGATTTTCCAAGGTTTTTCCAAGATTTTCCAAAATCCCTTTTTAGATTTTACAAGATTTTCCAAAATCTATTTTAAATTTTTCAAGATTTTCCAAGATTTTCTAAAATCTATTTTAGATTTTACAAGATTTATAAAAATCTGTTTAGATTTATCAGGATTTATAAAATCTAATTTATATCTTCCAAGATTTCCATTTTCATATTTCCAGGGGTTTGTTATGTATTATGTTGTTTGTGGTTACAATGCATTGTTCAGGCCATCATACCTCAGAATTCATTCTATAAACGTTTGAGGAGCGAGGGCACTTTAAATCGTAAACCCAACCACTCAGTCAAACGTAATATCGAGATGGAACATCTTTAGTATAAAGCTCCCTACTAACATGACATGTTTGTAAGTTTCATTAAATACATTAAGTATTTTAATATTTTAATATATTCATAACGATATTAAACAGTCGTAATACGTAAAGTACGTAAATGGTTAGCATCTAGTACTATCATAAATATAGATGCATAGGATAATGAATTGCATTTAAATCATATAGTTATGCATGCTCTCTATGCTATATGCTCTCTAAGTATGTCCCGTCAAAACCCCAGTTTTTGAAATCTAAATTTTTGAAATTTTAATCCGGTTATAGTTCAGTTAATAAAATAGAAAAACAATTTTATTTTTGATCTGATTCTCTATAACCATTCGCTCTGATACCATTCTATGACACCCCCAAATCAGGTTTGCAGCGGAATAGTAATTGGGTGTCAGTAGGTGGATCACAGAACAAATGGCATACAAAGCATTGTTCATGATTACATGATTTGAAATACAATTGATACAAATATGGTTTTAGTACAATCAGTTGAAATGTTAAATATCAGTTGTTACAAATATCCCAGTGAAAACAGATCCCCCAATTATTATGATGCTCCTATATGATGCTCAGTCCATGCTCAAATAATCCAGCTTAATTTCCTGAGAAAAACATGCTTAAAACAGTCAACATAAAGTTGGTGAATTCATAGAGTTTTGTAAAATCATAGTTCAGGACTGTAAATTTTCCTACATAGTGTTGCACAAAGTTCGATATAAAAATCAACTCCCATATATTATTTCATAAGGTTTGATAATAATCAAGTTCAGATATATCAGTATGTTTCATGTATTAATGTACCAAATAATAAAAGGTCAAGTTTAGAACCGCAAACATCACAAACATAGTATCGCACAAAGCCAAATACTATAAGGTAATTACATTCCCATATTGCCCGAAACTGAGACTTGACAGTTAAGTCCTCGACAAATGAGGACCCTTCGCGTTATTAAAAGGCACCCATAAAAATAATAAGTTCTCAAATGTGAAACATCTGTTGTCCTGGCCGAGGCACAGTGAGCATGACTCACCCGGATGGGGACGGTCAATCCCAAATAGATCTATTTATAACATTCAGGCAATTCAAAAATTCTAACAGTTTCGGATGCACGGGTCATGCGGGTTCATCAACAATAGGCAAATGTAATTAAGGGTAACAGTTCAATTTGCGTTTCCTCGATCAACAGTTTATTAAGTATAAGTGTAGGGCCACGATCTCACGATATAAAAATCATATAGTCAAAACAAGTTATAGCATGTCTCCCCCTCGCGGGTTAGTAAAAACATAAATAGTAGTGAAAGGCGAGGCTATGAACTCACCTCAGTAGTACAGCAATAAGTCAGTAGATAAATCTGATAAGGATGCTCACGATACAATCAATGACCTAAATAATTATAAGGTCTCAGTAAATGCATAACATAATGCATAAAAGTTTCAGAATAAATCTGTGCACGCTTATACTGGTTTTAAGCATTTTATTACGATACTTGTATTTTAGTTCATCGTTGTACAAGTTTTAGCAGTATTTATTTTAAGTATAAAATAAATAATAAGGTTAAATTAATTAATCTATTTAATTAATATTTTTTTTACTTATATTGTTTATAAAACACTTTAAATATTTATAAAGGTAGTTTTTATATGTATTTAAAGTAATAGAAAAATAAATATAATTAATATATTTATTTTATAAGTTAATCAGTTTTAATTTATATTTAATATATAAATAAGGTTTATAAAACGTATAACATTTTAATTAAATTCCACGTTTACATAGTGTTTATAATTATTAAATTATAAGTTTGATAAAATAACAAATGTTATGTTTATTTAAGTTTTATGTTTTAAATATCGGATATAAATATATAGGAATTTTAGGGTTCGTTATACTTTGTACAAATTACGTTTTAGTCCTTCTATTTAAATAATTACCCGCGGTTAAATTACTTTTATACCCCTAGGGTTTCTAAATCTTTCAAGTAATTACAATATTGGTCCCTAAACATTCGGCTTATATTAGGGCTTGTAAAAGTTTCATAAAATGGCATTTTTGGTCCTCCAATATTCAGCTTATATTTAAGTTTATAATTAAGTTACACAATGCCCCCTAGGGCTTGGTATTGTTTCGGCTAATGTCATTTTTAGTCCCTAGGTTTTAGTTTAGGGTTTATAACTTTGCGAGTTTGGCAAAAGGGGTCCCTAGGGTTGCTACTATGCTACACAAATTACCCTAACTTAGTAATAATTCCATTTAGGTCCTCCCATTATGTTTGAAGCCACGAATGGTATTAAAATACCACCCTAGACTCTCGGCAAATTACAACATTAGTTCTTATGTTTATTTTTTTTTTGAAAATTGAGTTTCTATAAGTATTCATTTAGATCCCTAAACTTAAGAAAATTACAAAATTAACCCGAAAGTATTATATTCAACATTATTAATCCGAAACATCATGGATTTACTATTTTAACCCAAAACTTCATAGATCTATCATTTTAATCCAAAACATTTATAGATCTCATTTTTAAATCCGAAAGTTTGTGAAATCACATTTTTCACACTATAAGTTTTATAAAACATTATTTAATAAAAATGAAATCTATTTTAGGCAAGCTTATTATAGTGGCTTAAAAGCTTAACTTCTATGAGGCAAAATAGTGAGCTTATAGATCTAAGGCAACTAGTTATAGATCTAGTGTTTCTAGGCTTATCTAAATATTACAAGATTATCCAATATTGAACCATAGGGTTTAAACCTCTATGCATACTTATGTTTTTCATAGTTTTTCTAGATTAACTAGTTCATAAGGTTATGTTCATCATGGTTATCAAGATTTTACATCATTTTAAGTCACCACGTAAATTTAGCCGAGACCCATATAAGATCTAAGGTTTTATGTTTTTGCTTCAACAACAAGTTTTACTAGTAATAATCATGTGTATGTTCATGTGTATGAAAAATAAGTATATTGAAAGATAGGTTTTAAGTTACTTACTTGTTTAGGTAGATCTAGGGATGAACAAGAAAATGAGTAGGAATGAGAGCTAAGTTTCAACAATAGAGACTCTTGTATCCAAATATGTAGCCGTGGGCTTCACTAGGGCTTTTAGGGTGTTCTTGTTGTCTTGAAGATCAAAGTAGTTGTAGAAGTTGACAATGATTAGTATTTATGTTGTATGAGACATAAATTTGAGTTAATAAATGAGAAAATAAGTGAACTTGGAAGGATTTTGGTGATGGACAAAATAAAGCCGTGGGTTTTGGAGTGTGAAATGAGATTCAAGATGTTTTATGTTGGAGTATCTTGAAGATATTCGGTTATATGGAGGAGAGATGAGTATCTTGGTGTATCTTGTCCTATGTACTATGTATCCATGGAAGATTGAGTATAGATATGGTAAGATATGTAAGCACATGCCATATATAGCACATGTTCTTTCCATCCATTGACAATGGTGTTGTTTCCGTGTAGTTCCAAGTCAAAGGGGACAAAATGTGACATGGAATAGTAGTCATGTATGGTATATAGTATGGTTGCATAGTTGAAGGGTATAGTATGTGATAATGATAACTTATAGTTTGTATGATGAAGGAGTGTGTATGTATATATATACACGGCTCACATAGGTATTTTTAGGAGAATTGTGTTAACTTGTATCAAGTGATGGGTGAAAATAATAGTCCTTGTATGGTATTGTATGCATTTTGTTGAGTTATAGGTATTTTTGTTGAAGCTTTAGGTAATTTAGTGAAAGTATATAATGAATATATCGTTATAATATTTTACTTGAAGAAAGTAAATAAATGACAATGTTAAGATAATGTACATTGTTTTTAAAGTGTTAGGTGTTTATATCCATTATAAAATATATGTAAATTATATACATATAGAAATAAGTCCAAGTGCTTAATAATTTAATTAAATAAAGTTACAGCTTATCTCAAAATATGTACTGAGGTGATGAATTTATTATTCATTCAGGTAAAAGTGTGTATATAATATTAACTTAAAATACTTCACTATTTTTATATACTAAAATCATGATTTTTGTATGAAATAAGTCTTGTGATGGAGTATTGTAAAGGTGGTCCGTAAAAATATTATATCATGAGCGATAATAATAATGAAACCAGTGACGTGTTAATAGCCCAAATTTTGGGGTTTTACAGCACCTACCCGTTATTTTAGCTTTGTCCTCAAAGCTTAAGATGAAGTTACTCGTCCAAGGAACAAGTGAAGACACTTTTTCTTGAACGTGTAATCTTGTGAACTCAAGTTTAGACTCATAGGTGATTTTTAGAAGGTAGTTATTGATCGTATGCTTCCGATGAGTACATTCTAATAAACAAAGTAACTTGTCTTTTATGTTTTGATAATTTACACATTTGGTCCTTCTACTTTTTGTAATGTGACCCTTAGGGCACAATTAGTTTTTCCAATGAAAATAACTTAGGGCTCAAAATAAGTTTCAAAAGTGGCAAAATCAACCTCTAGGGTTTTTAATCCGTGTTAAATCAACTAGGGATTCTTTCAAGTTTGTTAATGTCTACGTTTAGCCCTTAAAGTTTAAAACTTTCGTCTCAATATTCTAGTGCTTATAATATGTTTCACAAATGGAAAAATAAGTCCCCGATAGCTCTAAAATTCAAGTTTAGCCCAAAAGAATTAGTAAAAGGTTCATTAAATCATATTCGAGTTCTAATAAGTTTACGAAGTGGATAAAATAGGACAAGTTCGTTTTAAGTCTTGGTTTTTATTTAAATGGGCTTCCCGATACACTTCTAGCCTGCGGAAAGCAAACATTACTTTGACTCCAATGCTTCACTCAGTGAAATGGCTAAGATTATTGTTGATAGTGATTGGGTAGGAAATTGCAAAGAATTTGCTTCATTCGTGGCTGAGCTGGGGCATAAGTTGCGAAGAGAAGAAGTACTTCAAATGGTGGAAATCAAAGAAGAGACCAAGAATAAAGAAGTGTGCATCCCTGGTGAGATGCTGAAAGGGTCATGCATCTACTGTTGGTGGTTCATAATTTGCACAAATTTCGACTTCTAAAAGGAGGAAGTCATTCATTTCAAGGCTTGTTAGACAATGATATTGTCGATCTAATTGGATCCGAAGAGGAAGAAGATTGTCCAAAAATATAGGACATCAATTATCTCTTTCTGGAGGGTGACAAACATAACCATACAAAATACACCCGTTGTGATCTGGGCACGTCTTTAATGCTTGGGTTTGTTTTCCTCGTCGATTTGAGAAATGCGAGCTTAGAAGATAAGGCATTCTCTTACCAAGTATTTCTGGGCTTCGATACAAGAAATGACACTAAGTCTAGTGTCGATAGAGTCTGTGTTACCGTCGCCTCGGATGATCGAGGTTTCATTTCCTTATGGCAGATGAAACAACTTTATAATATGTGACACCCTAAAGGGGTCATATGAAACGGAAGTCGGCACCCCAAAAAGGGTTTAAAAATGCAGCGGAAATGGACACCCCCAAATGGGGTCGAATGCAGCGGAAGTGGTATTTAGGTTATGGATAAGCCAAAAGTTAAGAGCACAATGCTTTGATCTAGAAGAGATGAACAAGAATCTTCCTATGTTTCTGGGTGAGGATGTAATGACATCAGATATAAGTTAAGGATAAGATATTACTGGAGGAATTCACGAGTCAAAAAGGATTACATTCCATAACTGGATAAATAAAATAACATCAATTATGAGGCATGTCGAATATATTTAAGCTCATGTGATTACAGATTTCTATTTACATCGATAAGCGTCCTCATCCACGTAAGGTAAATTTTATAACTCCATTCGGTGACCTATGATTTCTTTATTCAAACGAAAAAGCGTCCCAATTCGTTTCAATAAGGATTTCATATCCCACCTTACCTAAATATTTCCGGCAAGGCTTATTATTTAGAATAAATATAATATCTAAGATAATAGATATTATTAAGATACTTTACATCCCGTTTGCTTATAACCTTCGTCTTCAGACGTCCCATAACATCTTAATACAAAATTATAAATAAACTTCTGGTCTGGTGGCTTAAGATTTCACTCTTAGACGTCCCATAACGTCTTGAGGGGAAATCGTCATTAACTTAGGATCAAGAGACTCAGGTCCCATATGTATAATATAGGATCATAAGTACCTTGATTTTGAGTTCCACCGCATCATTTAAAGATGCAAACTTATCCAAATAATACCACGTGAAAATACTAAAAGCAAACGTGTATAAGTCGTTAATAAGTCGTGGTCCTTAGATATACGTACAAAATTATAAGCGAGAGAAAATAAATGTTGACGCGCGATAACGTGCGCAAGTACGTATCATAATCTCATTTGTACATGTCAATAAAGTTCAAAATAAGCTGTCAAAGAATGAGCTTATGTAGCATAATCCGAGATCTCATAAACCGTACTCGGTCCGATCCTGGGTTCCTAAAATTTGCATTTTTCGGTTTTAGGCTCTCTCTAGTCCGTGTCTGTTTTGTGTGGTTTTGGAACCGAACTCACCCTAGTCTGCAACTAGAAGCCTCAAAGTAACATTAGGATTTACTTATTTACAAGTAGGATACTGACATCAACTAATTGCATCCTTGCTTTTGCCGTTTGTTTGTAGGAGTACGAGTAATACAACAACATGACTTGATTGGCGGTTTGGACAAAAGACACCACTAATGCACCTTTCCATCTCTTAACCGGCTAGGGGTTAATTTTTTATTTTAGCATTTAGAATCAGGGGCGGTACTACAATAGGGGCAGTCTGGGCAGTTTCCCCCACAAAGTTTTTAGGATATGCTAAGATTTATATCAATGTAGATTTAGTATAAATTTTTATTTTACTTCCATAACAGAATAAAATAGGATAATGGTAAAAGATTAACCAATAGGTACATATAAGTATAGTGGTTAACGACATTCTTTACTTTCGGAGAGATCTAATTTTTAAATCATGTTATCTAGATTTTTGGATTCACTCTCTTTGTTGGTATTAATATCGGTTTGGAAAAGTAAACACATGTATCTCGAGGTAAAGCTACCGCTTTAGGTCTCCGACTTTTTAAGGCCTCGAAACTCTAGGCATGTAAATATTTCGAGTTTTATGCTTCCTATCATTTTAAGATATCTCGAAGTGTATCATATAACTTGTAATTACTTGCTTATATGAATGAAATAAAAATAAAAACTTCATCTAAATCTAAATGACATGAAAGGAAAAGACTAATATTAAAGGTGTTCATAAATATATATATATATATATATATATATATATATATATATATATATATATATATATATATATATATATATATATATATATATATATATATATTCGAGTATCCGAATATTCAATTAGAATTAATTCAAAAATAAGAATAATTGAGTTGTCACTTTGAAAGATATATAAATTTTTTACAAAAATTCAAAACATTTGGATACCTAGTTTCGGATATCCGAATATACAAAACCATAATTTGAAACTCTAGATATCTGGAAGTCCTAGATCATATTTTCATTTTAGGCCTCCCACACAAGACGACCTTGAAAGTAAGTATTTTATAAATATTATGCATATAATAACATATTTGATTCGATGTAAACAAGTTTACTTTTGTTAAATGGAAAATAATGGATGTTACAGCAACAAAGGTCGAGTAAGTGACATGATTTAATATATACTCGTAACATTTGCCCCCTTCAAAAAAAAATTCCTAATACCGCCTCTGGTGATGGCTTGTTTTTAAACAATTTATTTATTTATTTTCTTAAAAAGGTGTATAGCAACGTAACTAGACGAGGGTTCGGAGAAGACATTCTTCTGCTTGGATGTCATTGCACGACTCGACCCACTAACCACTAACATTTTTCGTTCTAAAAAAGCAACGTGATGTTGTGTTAAATCATATAGTAAATAAATTACTTGATTATGTTAATGAAATATTTTAATGCAAGTGTAATTACTTAAATTATATACCACGTTTTCTCTCTTCTAGAATATATAACGTACGTATGTTTCCATGTTGGCATTATAAAAATTCTACGAGTATTTTCCAATTTCAACTGCTGAGATTCATTATTCAATTTCATGTGATATAGAACCTTCTTCGGCCTTTCTCATTAATTGATACTGATATTAGCTGGTGCAATAATAAATTTATGTTTTTATTTTCAAGCAGGTTGAATGGAACCATGCAACTTTTGTTGTTCTTGACAACGAATGATGTGAAACTTTATAACTAATATACGAGCACGTACATGATATTCGCTCACACTACATATTATATATTAAGAGAGGTAATATTTGCAACTTATATTAATTATAAGGTTTCAATAAAGTGGAGTGAATATGCAACTCTTGTAACGATTTATTCAGTTGTTTGTAATTTGTTTTAACTTTTTGCTAGTTTGTTAATTTACTCTCTCTTGTTAGTTAAAAAAATATACTAGTATTAAACAACATGATTGTAAAAAAATGGTTAATAACTTAAAAATGTATTAACTTTTTTTACTATATTATCATTAAACTTTACGATTTCGTACATTGTGTGTACTGGTAACTTGTTTGACTTACTCTAGCAGGTTAACTTAACGTGTAAAACCCGTATAAAATACACAAAGACGTTAAATACACGAAAATACAAATTTATTTAAAACTTTATGTTAATTAATCCACGACAAGTATTACGTATATTATTTGTTTAATAACAAGTATTTACATATAATAAATAATACACTACAAGACTTAACACGATAAAACACGAACTTACATCACGAATATTAATACACGTGAATTAATAAAACACGGGAACGGAAAATATATTACTAAGGGGTGTTTGGCCGGCAATAATAGAAAGAAAAGAACAAGGGCCCAAGGCCCGACCTATGATTAAAGTTAACTCAATGGAAACAACAAAATTCATTTCATTTTTCAAGTCTAAAAAAAGATAAACTAGGGTTGTTTGGTTTGGTGTTGCCGCCGGGAGAAAACAAAAACAAAGGGAAGGAAAACAAGTGCAATCTTTGATTTAATTTGGATATTTTTCAGGATTGTTCATCTTTGATCTATACATATTCGGTAATCACCACACTTAAATCCTTCTTTTATAATTTTTCTTCTTTAATCGTGAATTTATTTAATTAATTATGAACACATGAACTTGTATGATCAAACCATGTAAAAGATTCGGGTTTTGGTTTGGTTTGGCACGAAAACCGAGACACAAGTCTCGGTGGAGTATTCGGTCGGCCAGCCGAGACATGATGGTCTCGGTGGCTGGGCTTGTTCGAACAACCGCGAGCAACAGACCCCACAAGGGGGTGTTTGTTCAAGCAATGGCAAACCGAGACCTTAAAGGTCTCGGTGGGAACTTTGTACCAACAGTTGGAACCGGCTGCAGCTGGTGGGTAAACCACACGAGCGGCGGCAAGCCACAACTGCAGTGGCTGTGGTGATGTGTTGGCCGCCGAGACCAAGGGTCTCGGTGGTGTTGTGTTTTGGCTCGGTTTAAACCGAGAGACCAGGGGTGTGTTTGGTTATAAATTTGCTTAATTAATTTTGAGACTTTATGATAATTAACTATTTAATTATTAATGAATAAATCATGGCCACAGTTAATTAAATTATATTTTAGACTTACAATAATTATTTAATTAATTATACATGAAAGTAAACATGGCACCATTTAATTAAGTTTAATCAAAGACTTAGCCTAATTAAATAATTATATTTTAACTATGGTTTAATTAAATTAATTACTACTTTAATTTAATTATTCAATTATCAAGTTTATGGTAAAGTTTTATTAATATAAAATCATGTTATATTATTAATTAATAATCACGTATAATCATGTTATATTATTAATTAATAATTATTATGTTAGACTAAAGTATTTATTTATTTATAAACTTTACTATCTTATCATTTAATAAATCATGACTTATAAAATATGTTCATTAAGCCTCAGCTTATATAATATGATTATTGAACCAGCTTATTACTATTCATGGAAACTTTCAAATTTTGAAAACTTACTATTTATGGAAACTTACTATTTTTGGAAACTAAGAAACTTACTATTTTTGGAAAGTTGCTATATATATGGAAACCTGCTATTTTTAGAAAGTTACTCATTACGAAACATCAAGTATAATAACACAAGAAATATGAAGTACGTTAATCAAGAACACATGAAACACTAAGAAAGACACGATAAAACAAGAATAAGTAAAACAAGTCAAGAACAAGTAAAACAAGTTAAGAACAAATAAAGTAAACTAAGAACCAGTCAGTTATGCATGAACATACAACTCATACAAGTCCTTTATTATGTAGCACTCGTGAAGTCAGAGTAGTTACTTTCTACCTTTCATCTCCATTCGTTACTAGATATAAGGTACGGATATTCCGTCCTTCAGTAAGGACATCTCTTTTACGATGCATGATTAGGATTCCCCGTTTGCTACCATATGTTTTCCCCAATTTACATGTCATAAAACTTTTCATTGTTGCCATGCTATCATTTTAAATTGTCTGAGCTATATACATGCATGACCATGTCCACCTAGTTATGGAGGTACCGTAACCATGACACTTGAGGCACCGGTGTCATGACTCTTCCGTGACGAGAGTGATTTCTCGCGGCGTCCCTTCAGTTACTTGGCTATTATTATTATTATTATTATCATGTGGGGCGTATGGGTGCATCCTAGTACATGTTTTGCAGGTTTACAAGGTGACAGTGGTGTGTGCTCTACATCCGTCACATTGGAGTTGATCCCTCTACCCAGACTTATATAATTAGAGGTCACCCCTCTAATTACATGACGACGTCACACCTCTATGTATTCATGCACGTTGATATTTATCATGACTTATATGAGCTCTTTGGCATTTAAATTTACATTGCATGAATAAACATAAGACTTTTCAGTTATAAACCAGTTTATAAAACATGTTCTAGGTTTTCCAGGACTTAAACATATTCCAGTGCATTTCATGTCTTTTGCTTATATTTCAGTTATTCTATTCATGTAATTATATCCGTTCACTGAGCGTATTGCTCAGCCGTATTTTCTTTCCATGTCCCATACGGCAGGTACACAGGGACGAACTTGAGCAATTGAGAGTACGTGCATAGGATGGAAGCTACCTTAGACTTCTTTTCCTTTTGCAATTCATATACTTATACTTGGTTGGACAATGTTTAGTCCTCTTATACATTCTTTACTTTATGCATGTTTGAGCTTATGTTTGGGGGCCATGTTTGATTTCGGCTTTCCTTTATGGTCATTTATGTTTTTAAGACATATTACCTTGCATGCTTTGATGACATACCATAATTATCATGTAAAGGTCTACTTATCAAAGTGTGGTGTTACATAACGACAGTTTAAATTTTTATTACAATGTTAGTCCTTATATTAACAGCTGTTCATATAAACACTTGAACTTTGGTTTGCTAAAAAAATAATATTTTCTAAAACGTATAATTTCAAAAAAATTATTTTTTTAGAATAACTTTTTGTAAGATTTTTTACTAGCTTAAAAAAATATTTGTAAGAATTTTTCTTCACAAAAATATTTTGGATTTTTTTTACAAAAATCGTGCTTTTTTTACAGAAATTATAATTTTCGAAAGTAAAAATCGTTTTTTTTTAAATTTTATTTTCTGTAAGAAAAAGTAAGATTTTTGCAAAATAAAATTTGAAAAAAAAAATCTTAAAAAAAGTATATATACATTCGTTTATATAAAAACAAAAAAAAAAGTTTCAAAGTAGAAACATTATGTATAACACATTTTTATATAAATTCTAAAGTGAAAAAAAAAGGTTTAAAAATAATAATATTTTTAAAGATTTAATTTTAAAAAAGCACTTTAGTGTTTAAAAAAAAATGTTTTTATTTTTTTTAAATTTCACTTGTTTTTTAAATGAAAATATTTTTACTTTTGAATTTCTAAATTTTTTTAAAAAGACCAAGAATTTTTTAATATTTTTTTTGAAAGACTACGACTTTTTACTTTTAAATTCAGAATTCTGTAAAAAAGTAGGATTTCTGAAAAAGAAAATTCAAAATTCTACAAAAAAATAATCTTAAATAATTTATAAATACACACATTTAGAAGTTTTTTAAATATCTTTCATATAAACGTGCCTGTGTATAATTTTTTTATTTATGTTGGGAATTAATTTGATGAGACAAAACAAGTATAATGAAACAAGAAGGACTTATATGTAAATATCAAGCTTTACAAGAATATGGAGCCCTTTCATACAACAAGGAGGACTTATTAGCAAAAGATGGAGGGACTTCTAATGTAATTAAAGTTTTCTTGTAAGAAAAGTCTTGTATTCTAGTATATATAGAATACAATGACCGTAGGTTTTATTGATCCCATCATTCACAATGTAGTCTTAAAGTTGAGTCGTGTGTTCTAGACGTGTGTAACCTTGTAAAACGTCTAGGTTTGTTACTTGTAATCGTTTGAAGTTTAATACAAGTAAACGTTGGAAAAGAAACACCTTGTTCGTAATCAATGTTCTAATTCCGCTATGTTTATCATATGAACGTTGATTATCCTAGTAAGCTTAATCGATCCATGAATAATGGTTTCCACAATTGGTATCAGAGCGGGTGGCTCTCGATGCTAGGATCAACAAGGTGTTCGAGTCGAAGAACGAAGCTTAAAAATTCGTCCATGGTTTTATGGTCGGATCTTACTGTGCAGTGATATTCAAACAGTCATAACTCCTTCGTTAACCGTTGGATCGACGTGAAATTCGAACAGTAGGTTCTTGGCATATATGTCTTGAATCTCACCGGAGGGATCGTCGATCTGAGATCCTATGAAAGAGATATACATCGTCGAATGTTGCTGCAGAGGAAGGTATAAATTTTCTGTTTTTGTTCTTATTAAAAGAAAAAGATTTAGGGTTTCTTCCCCTAAACCCTAGATCGATTCTAAAACAGAAAAAGTGTCCAGATTCGTCATGTTATTATGGTGTTCGATTCTCAAACCCTAGGTTAGGGTTTCGACTTTCTAAAATCGTTTTTAGGGTTTGTTATAAACCCTAGATCTGGATGCAACGATGGATTGCTGTTTGGTTAAAGAAGAAGTGTTGATTATGGTCATCAATAATAGCAGATCACTTTTAGGTATAACCCAGGTTTGAAGAATGGTGACGTATGTGTATATAATATGAATCAATACATGTGATTGGCAGTTAACAACAATGGACGAGATATGAATATATATGTGGTTCAAACATGGCAAAAGAAAAACGTGATGTTTTGTTTGCTAGAAGAAAAGAAGTAGCAGGATGTTGGGTTTGTGATTGAAGTATTCAAAGATGATGTAATGTATTCACATGGTTCTTCGGTGGTGTTGATGCCGAGATAAAACAAGCAGGTACTATCTGTGTCAATAAAACAAAGAAAAAAAAAATTATTTGCTACTGTCCAAATTCGTGGTCCCTAGGATGTGAGTCTCACATGGGATCTTGGTGCTAAGTTTGTATGTTGTGTTAACTGCTGGGGGGACACAAAAGTACAAGGAATAAGGAATGGAATGGTACAAGTCTTGTCTAAAGTTTTTGTGTTCACACGATATAACCAATCAAGAAAAAGGTGTGATTGTGTTCACACGATGGTATGGTCTTCACGATGCTATCAAAAGAAGAAGGAATAAGCAGCATGTTTTTATTGGCTTGTTTAGTCACAATTGTCAAGTTTGTTCACGTGTGTTGATAAACAAGTGTGACTTGATTTGTTTGATGGTGTGTTCACGGTGCAAAAGGAGAAAAGTATATATTGCTTTTTGGTTCGTAAGGTTTTCATCACATCTATACTTGGCCACTGACAACGCATACACCATCTACCGACAAAGAATATTTGTGCCAAGAAAGAGACGTGAGTTTTTGCCTATCTAAGATCTCTTATTACAATATTATATATTTGGTCATCACATAAAGGCTTTTACAAAAGGAAAAGCTGCTGTGGTCAGTGAATATGGTACAGTACATGGTCTTGTTTTTTTTATCCAACAAAATAGAGTACCAGTAACGTGTTGGAATGGAAGAACAATATGGCAGCAAGAAAAGGTTTTATTCAAAAGTACTATGCTGCTTTTACTGTTCGTAACATGTGGGTCAAGAGAAAAGGATAGCAACGTTTATTCACATGTTGTTTAATAATGTTGGAATTAACCTTTTGGAAAAAGTGGTTAAACCCTATATTGCTATTGGTTCCAAGGGTTTACACATCATTGATACTATGACTAGCAGACGCACATGATGCGTTTATGTGCTATTGTGATCAGTTGCACAAGTTAAAAGAAGAAAAGATCTTATTATTTATGTCCAAGATACAAGGATGTGGGACATTAAATAGTAAACGAAGATACGACGTTTGTGGGATTTACAAGGTGCAGGATTTGTTTACAAGTGAACAGATGGTGTCAATGGAGTCCAGCCACTGACAAGAACAAATTGCGCGCTGACAACGTCGACGCTGACAAGTATAAATTTACACGCTGACAGCGTGTTGTCCGATATATGGTTTTCAAACGCTGACACGTATTGTCCGATATAGGACAGTACATAGTGACGATATATTGGATGACTCAGGATCTCGGACAGAACTGACTGTTAAATTTTTATGGCTCGTTTTCGAAGATTGTGTTTGGTACAATAAAGTTTTATTTGATTATGTGACAAGGCTAACCTTGCGGTTACGTACCGACTTGGATTAGAAGCAGAACGCCGACAGAGGCAGCAGTTGCATAAAAGAAGAGGATGATATTATACTTAGATGATTTTCATTGCAAATTGGAGGTTTCGATGAAGACGATTGATTATTGCTTCTTTGGTGTTGGAGTTGTTTTTCCCAGGTTTGTATTTTATCATATCTTAAAGTCGTGGTGTTTCCTGTCACACTCACACTTTAAAGATAACTTGTTCGTGCTTAAACGATTGGTGACGAAGACTTGTCAAATCTAGCAAATTGCCAGCTTGCTATCACTTGAAGGAGTTACATTATCGTGCTCAGTGTCTCACAAAGGATGAGGATTTTGACAAGAGATCGAGGTCTGCTTATATTTACTTTCATCATATAAGTTCGACGTCACATGGATAGTGCAAGATATAAGGTACAAGTTTGGGAGATTCCACTTCTTCAACAAATAGGTTATATTTGTTTTTCTTCATTCGTAATCTACAATTAGAGTCTACATGGTTCGTGATTCATTTACATGCACCACTCAAGGGGAAGCGTTTATTAGTTGTTTATCTTTAGAAGACCCCTATTGGATGAGACAAAAAGGGGAAGAAGATTCAAAGATTAAGGTATGCAACTTATTATTATGTGGTGATATGTTTTACAAGAAATCTTACTTTAAGGGGAAGCTTGTTTCATTCGTGAAAGATCAAGATTTGAAGATTGGTTTTGTCATCATCAAATAGGGGAAGATTGTTGGGAATTAATTTGATGAGACAAAACAAGTATAATGAAACAAGAAGGACTTATATGCAAATATCAAGCTTTACAAGAATATGGAGCCCTTTCATACAACAAGGATGACTTATTAGCAAAAGATGGAGGGACTTCTAATGTAATTAAAGTTTTCTTGTAAGAAAAGTCTTGTATTCTAGTATATATAGAATACAATGACCGTAGGTTTTATTGATCCCATCATTCACAATGTAGTCTTAAAGTTGAGTCGTGTGTTCTAGACGTGTGTAACCTTGTAAACACGTCTAGGTTTGTTACTTGTAATCGTTTGAAGTTTAATACAAGTAAACGTTGGAAAAGAAACACCTTGTTCGTAATCAATGTTCTAATTCCGCTATGTTTATCATATGAACGTTGATTATCCTAGTAAGCTTAATCAATCCATGAATAATGGTTTCCACAATTTAAAGTTATATTTTTTTTTTAAACTTATACATTTTATTTTTTAAGAAAATCAAAGTTCAAGTGTTTATATAAACAACCGTTAATATAAAGACTAACATTATAATAAAAATTCAATTTGTCGTTAAGTTAACCTGCTAGAGCAAATCAAATAAATCACCAGTACATAATGTACGAAATCACAAATTTTAATAATGATATAAGAAAAAAATAGTTACACAAAACGGTAAAAAAATAGCAAGTTAAATGCATTTTTAACTCATTAACTCAAAAAAAATCATTCAAGTAACATATTAGCCACTTGGGGTAAAGGCTGCTACGAATCAGAGGTGTCGAATCTTTCCCATTTTAATATATATGGGCACTTTTTGATACTTTTCAAAAATAATAGGGCACTTTTTGCTTATTCTTTATTATTAATGGTTAAACAGACGCACATGTAATAAATTAGATGTGCTTAATGAACGCACATGTAAAATACTAATTACGCTACTTGGAGATATTCTATATTTAATTTTTTTATCTCCGGCTTTCAAACTAATATTTTTATTTTTTAATTCTACGTTTTTATATGTTTTTTTCTCGTTTTAGCTTGCGCCCGTTTAACCTGCCCGTTTCGTCCGCTCGTTTCGCCCGTGTCCGTTTAGCCCACGCTCGTTTGGTCCGTCGCCCGTTTGACCCGCCCGCCCACCCGCCCGTTTTACCACTTCTAACTATGATAATTTTTTAAAAGCATTTAAAACACATAAAAGCTTTATTTCTTTTTTGGGTTAATATACACAAAAGTTACTAAAGTTTGTTAAAAAAATCGATTTTATTACTAAAGTTTAAAAAGTAACAAATAGGTTACTCAAGTATACGGGTTCTTTAAGGTTACTCAAGTATACGGGTTCTTTTATTGGGTTACTAAACGTTTATAAAGTTTACACTCACGTTACTTTGTTGAAGGGTTACCAACTGAAAACCGGTTTCACTTGCCATGTTGCAATTTAGTGGGTCCCATAGTTACTATATTATCTGTATAATTATTTTTGTAAATTATGTCGCGTCACTCGCTTTCCCCAATCACTTTACCATTCTTCCCCACCCACCCAAATTAAGGTTTCAAAACTACTCTTTGAATGTTAAGGCCGGCAGATCTAACAACTAAAACGCACTCATAACTTCACTTAGCAACAAGCATAAAACAGGAGGCGCATCTCCAGTCATGTTTTCCACCAAAATAGACGCACGTTTAAAAATCAACAAGAACCATCTTCACCGAAAGTAACCTGTATTGGTAAGTCGGAATTAAATCAAAGAAAAAACAACACCAAAAAGCTTTATCAAGAAGACACATCAAATGTGAAATCAATTTTATATTAAAATTTTACTCAAATAGTTCTAACTTGACTGATAGAGATTGGAATAGTACTAATTTCGATAAAATGATAGTTAGTAGTGGAGATAGTAAAGGTCAAAGGATTTTTGTGCTGATTTTGCTAGGTGGTTAGTGGTGGCGAAAGAGATATCGAAATTGCAGTTGAAGATTGCGAAGAACATGTAGGTTATGAGGAGATGTTGGTGTGATTTATAAATGATCCTCTTATAATTGAGAATTTAAATAATAGATATTAGAGCCTACTGTTGGTGGTGGTTATGGTGTTGAAGAATATGAAACTTAGAAAATGGTGTTGGTAATGATAATGAGGATGAAATTAGAGATCTTAAAATTGAAAGTGTGGAACATAATAAGGTTATGGTCAAGATCATGAAGTAATGAGTATCAACAACAAAGTGGGTCAGATCAACATTGTGATAATGTGCAAAAATATGAAGTGGTCAACTGTGAGATTTGGGGATAGGAATTGTTTACGCATTAAACATTAATAACTATCATTTGATTTAGATTAAAAAAATCCACGTCAATTGCCATATAGATGTTAACCGGCAATAATGGGTGACCACATACATGGTAACTTGGATAACCAGTAAATCGAACTTGAGTAACCTATTTGTTACGTTTTAAACTTTTGTAACAAAATCGAATTTTTTGACAAAGTTTAGTAACTTTTGTGTATATTAATCATTCTTTTTTCATATACGTGTGGCATGAATATATGTAAAATTTTAGACCTAATCATAATTTAATGCTTGTATTATTGGAAAACACTCTATAAACTTGGAAAAAATTTAGGCATGGTAGTGATATAAAAGCATGTCTAATGCATCAAATGGGCAAAAGCTTTTTATCATTTTCAAAAGTCTTTTGAATGGGTTTTCTTCATTGCAACCAAGACTTTTCTAAAAGCTTTTCCATATAACTTCTAAATTCTCAAGCTTTTCCATATAACTTCTATAAACCATTATCCATTTAATGCATATACATTGTTCATGCTGTAAGATTGATAAAATTAAAAGCTTTCTAAACGCTCTAATGTGGACGCTTGAATAGGATGAAACATGATGAATGTGAACCAAATTTTCAAACATATAATGTGATCATTAGGTATTATTGTGACGAAGGTGAAATCGAAAAGAGTTTGGATGTTTTTAAGAGAATGGGTACCGGTGAATGTTTGCCTAATCTGGATTCGTACAATATTCTGATCAGCGGAATGTTTGGGAGGAAGAAATCAGATGATCTAGTGGTGGCTGGGAAGCTGTTGATTGAAATGGTTGATAGAGGATTTATTCCTCGAAAGTTTACCTTCAATCGAATATTAAATGGTCTTTTGCTAACTGGAAATCAAGATTTTGCTAAAGAGATACTTAGAGCTCAGAGCAGATGTGGTCGTCTCCCTCGTCATTTCAGATTATGATGAAATATTTTGCTTACCAATGGCTATTGTTATTATTGGAGTCGTTACTTGAAGACTGTGAAGTGCAAGAAATGATCAGAGACAACATTTTTTTTGGCATATAAATGGATCAAATAGAATTCGTTCAGCTCCTAAATGTTCCAACTGCAACACTGATATGTGGTGAAGTTGTAGGTAATTACAAAAACCTGAGTCACAATCCTATGTTAAAATTTGTTTTTAAAGGTTATGCATTTTGCCTGATCGTTTTTTCTGTATCATTGGTGGGGTAGGTTTCTGTTTCTCTGAAGCAGGACCCCAGTTTGGAGAGGTAGTGACTCATGAACATGGAGACTTTATGGTTTACTTGGTAAGGTACATACATTAACATGAATTGATATAGAATTTGTGTAGTTTGTCGTTTAAATATTCTCTTTAACAGCATATGTGTTGTTTCTTTGCGGTTATTTATTTTTTCATGTGAAATATATCAGCCCTCTTACTGCCTGTCATACGGTTTAGCATAGAAAATCTGATTTGTTGAAATGGGTTGGGGTCGTTTGGGATTTTTTTTTTATAATTGGATGATGTGTTGTGAAAATTCATAATTAGATAATCAAATATATGAAAAAAGTGATTATGAGATACATTGTGTTTTGATATAACCATGATGTATGATATCACAATATCAAGATAATCAGTTATAAAGTGTTTGCCAAATCTCATTATTCATACCGTATGTAGCTAGTTTAATTACCATTTACCAAAACATATATTCTTGAATTATCTAAACTTAACATATAGTAAGTCTACTTTTTAAGATATATTAGCATTATCTATGCACACTATTTATAAACGTGTAACATTATCTATCTCATTATTCATACCATAGCTTAAATTGCCGCTAGTATATCTATTCGTCTTTTATCTAAACTTAAAACGCATTCCCAAACACCCTATAATATTCTCAAATTATCTAAACTTAAAATGCAATCCCAAACACCCTATAATTTTGACTGTGTGAACATGTAGTACCATGTTTCTACCAAAGATATAGTAATGATTTAACTCTTTTACCTCTAGGACTTCAGCTTTGCGAGACGATTTGCTCTTTTTTCTTCAATTCATGGAATTTTTCTGTTTACCCAAAATTTCGACTATGAATCACCTGTAGTATAAATATAGTTCACTGAAAGTGCAGATAAAGTGAACTCGTTTTCTGAATTAGTTTACTAGAGATTTTTGTATGTATGAATGCTTAATCTTGATCTTTATGCATTGGATAAGTGCTCCCCATGAATGACTAAAATATGCAACTGTATCAGCAAACATACCAAGTGAGTGAAACTTTTCCAGATTATGATGCATTCTTTATAGGAAAAATTCATATAAAAGATCCAAATGAGGATACACATCACGGAGGCAACTGGCAACATTCCAAGTTCAGCTTTAGGAAATGTCACTTGCAAAGCAGTCTTTACAAGTAGGATGGCAAGGTAAAAGGGGCAAATGACGAGGTCACCAGATTTCTGCAAACACATGGCTTTAAGTGCTCTAATGATGAGATGCCGGCTGAGTTAGGCTGAGACAGTGTACTATCTAGTGATATTTTGTTGCTTTAGGCTTATATCACACTATAACCTACAATCACAATTGGTCTTAAGTTTTGAAGCTCAAACACATATATCAGGAGTTTTGTTATAATGTAAGTAGGGTTCAATTAAATGAGTTTCGAGTACAAAGATCATCATATGATACATAAACCAAATCAGGTAATGGATAGAAAGAATTCAATAAACAAATAGAACATGAAGATGAGAAACATTAACAAGCTCAATATGAGAAAATCCCGATCAAAGATCTTCAGACACCACACAAAGACGAAGGTAAAATTCGCCTTCAAGTGTTGGTCATCATCTATTTATGACTGGTCTTGTGGCACTTTTCTTTAATCCAGTGCAGCCCAAGTGTTGTTCCTTTGGTAACCTTCTTAATCCCTGTAGTCGCGGCGGCTTTTGACTTGCCAAAGCCTTGTACCACCTTATTGTTACTATTTCCGGTTTTGCTTCCTGAATAATACTCAGGTTCTGAATCCCATTGATCGGCCCATGAGTTATATCTGTTGTCTAGTGCCATTTCCTTGACCTTTACGTTCGAACGTTTAGTTTATCCGATTAAAGATGGGAAGTGATTTCAGCTGGAGTGATGTACTTGGAGATGGTTAGCGAAGAATTATGAATATAATCTGTGTTTAAACTTTCAATTATTTGTGGAATAATCTGTGTTTATATAGAGTGAGGTTAATTTGGAGTTTGGCGGGTATAATTAGTTAATTAAAAGTTGAATTTCAACCTTGGGTGCTCTCTCTTAATTTCATTTTTTAATGTTAACGTGTGGATTGGATGGCTTGTGTTGAACTTGAAATCAAGCATATGTTGACCTTTTTAAATTCAGTGTCAATATTATTCCAGAAAAATACATCACCAGAGACGTATACATATGTTATAGAGAAGTGTAAAAATCATCCCTGTGGTATGTCGAAAAATCGAATTACATCCTTCGTTAATTTTTTGGACAACAACCATCTCTCCGTTAGTGCGCGGGGCACAATACATCTCTCACGGACTAACGGTACAAATGTTTTCTCGTTAAAAATTAACAAAGTTTAAAAGAGAGGGTATTCTTGTATTTTTCCTTTCACAGGGATGTATTGTGAACCTTATCATAAATAGTTTAAAAAAAAAATTTATTTTTGAAAAAAAAAATTTATTTTCGGAAAAAATAAGTTTTATTTTCTCGAAAAAAAAATTATTTTCGGAAAAAAAAGTTTTATTTTCTAAAAATAAGTTTTATTTTCGAAAAAAAAGTTTTATTTTCGAAAAAAAAAAAAATTTATTTTCGAAAAAATATGTTTTATTTTCGGGAAAAAGTTTTATTTTCGAAAAAATGGTTAATTTTTGAAAAAAAAAAGTTTATATTCGAAAAAAAGTTTATTTTCGAAAAAAAGTTTAACAAGAAATAGACTTTTTTTTTGTAAAAAAAAGTCATTTCTTTTTTCGAAACAATATTTTTTAAGAAAAAAGGAATATTTTTTCGAAACAAATTTAGTTTAAAATTTTAATTTAAAAAAAAAATGTTTTTTTTCTTTTTAGAAAAAGATAAAACCTTTTTTTAAAAAATAATTTTTTGTTTTGAAACAAGTTTTTTTCAAGAATAATTTTTTTTTTAAATAAATCTTTTTTTGAAAATTAATAAAATATTTCGAAACAAAAAATTTTAAAAAGAAAGTTTATTTTTTTTCGAAACAAACATTTTTTCAAAAAATTAAACTTCTTTTTCGAAAAAAAAAATTTATTTTTCAAAAAAAAATTAAATTCTTTTTTCAGAATTTTTGTTTCGCTAAAATTTTTTTCCCGAAAATAAAACATATTTTTTCGAAAATAAAACTTTTTTTTCGAAAATAAAACATATTTTTTCGAAAATAAAACTTATTTTTTAGAAAATAAAACTTTTTTTTTTCCGAAAATAATATTTTTTTTCGAAAATAAATTTTTTTCGAGAAAATAAAACTTATTTTTTCTGAAAATATTTTTTTTTTCAAAAATAATTTTTTTTTTAAACTATTTATGATAAGGTTCACAATACATCCCTGGGAAAGGAAAAAGATAAGAATACCCTCTCTTTTAAACTTTGTTAATTTTTACGAGAAAACATTTGCACCGTTAGTCCATGAGGGATGTATTGTGCCCCGCGCACTAACGGAGGGATGGCTGTTGTCCAAAAAGTTAACGAAAGATGTAATTCGATTTTTCGACATACCACAGGGATGATTTTTGCACTTCTCTCTATGTTATATTACATCACAAAACATTTCTTGGTCACTTTTAGAATAGTGTTTACATGTGGAAATATAATATTAAAATAAATTTGTTGGGCTATGGTTTTAAACTTTCAATTATAAAATGCATATGTTAATTATTACGATGTAGGTATGTTTGGTATGGAGATTATGAATAGACTGTGATTATCTTTTTTGGAAAAATAAGTTATCTAAATAATCTTTGTTTTGCATATCAATTTATAAGAAATTATAAAAAATATAATTTTTTATAATTTTTTTAAATTAAAAGTTGATTTATGTATCTTTTAATAATAATCTCTTTTAATAATCTTTAGTATCATCTCTAGTTCTAGCACCAGTTACTTTCGTTAAACATACCCGTGTTGTGATCATTATTTGGCTTGTGAACGATAAACATGTTCCACGAGAATCTAGAGCGTATGTTGACGGCTGTTTAGTAATAAATCTGAAGGTGCAAAAAGTGACATGTTAATGAGGTGACGATAATGGATTTTTTTTAACTGCAATTTTAGCTATATTGCTCTTAAATCATAAAGTGTAGCGAGATGACATTCTTTTTTTTACATATGCGGGAGAAAACTTTTATCGTCTTAGACAAAAGTTAAACATAAAACAGGTAAAACCTTTGTACGGCTAGACCATAAGGCGTTTGGTGCAGGGGTGTCCTTCGGTTCGGTTTTCGGGTTGTTCGGTATTCGGTTCGGATTATTCGGTTAATTTTTTTTGGGTCAACCCGAAAATCGAACCGAACCGAACTAGATTTCAACCGAACCGAAAACCGAATTTGAATTCGGTTCGGTTCTCGGGTTAACCCGAATTATCTGAATTTTCTAAAAAAATACATAATTATTTAAATATTTAGAAAAAAAAATTTATTTCAAGTATAAAAATAGTATTTTTATATTAAGATTTAATTTTAATAATTATTTAATATATAAAAATATATATAAAAACATATATATTTGTATAATTTCGGTTTTCGGTTCGGTTTTCGGGTCTGATTGCCAAACCCATACCCAACCCGAAAACCAAATTAGTAGTTCGGTTCGGTTCGGTTATGACCCATAACCCGAATTCTATTTTCGGTTCGGTTGTAATTCGAGTTTGGTTCGATTTTCAGTTTTCGTGGGTCAAATCCAAATAATAGACACCCCTAGTTTGGTGATAATTGATTTGATTTACGCCGAGTGTGACGTTTCTTGTACCATAGTTGAAGGCAAGTGCTAAAGTTAAAAAAACATGAGAATTTATAGACTTTTAATGCGCAATATTTTTTTCATGTTTTTTTTTCACCAATAACATCCCTTTAACTTATGGATATGTCTGATAATTTTTTAATTCTTTTTACTTTGTATTTTCAATTTCACCCTATCCTATTCTAAACTTTCCAAAATTAAATGAAAATTAATGATATAATGTATGCACCCGTAATAGATTGAATTAAATGGTAAAATAGAAAGAACTATAAGTGATCCTATAAGGCTGGGGGAGTGGTAGAAAAAACTTACCCGTGGGTTACATGTGGCAAAAAGCCACGCGTGGGTTGCTAAGAACCCCACCATTCCACCTCAAAAACCCACGCGTGGGTTGAGGGTCCCAGTGCAAAAAAAAGTCGCTACAGGTGAGTTTCTCACCATTCACAATACCCCAAATCTTTCTTTTTCATCCCCATTTAATTCTATATAATCCTCATTTTCACTTATTCTTTTTTTTCATCTTCATCTTTTTTCTTTCCCACTCACAAAAAATCAACTTCTTCTCCTATATGAGGTTTGGAGTGGTAGTTTTTTTTTTACTTTGTATGTTTTTATTTTTGGTATTTTACGTTTTTATTTACCCGTGTATCGTATTTTATTTTATGATATAAAAGTTTTAATTTATAAATAAATAAGGTAAAAATGATAGTGGAAAGATGAGGTGGAGGTGAGGTGGTGGTGGGTTTTTTTTTTTCCTTAAGAACCTTGAAAGGTGAGTTTTGAGTGGGTTAGTGAGAGGAATGAGAAAGCTAAGGTGAAGCTGACGTGGCGGTGGAATTTTATGTTACCACTCCCCCTAGCCTAACATCAGTAAACCAATAAACAAAAGAGAACACAGAGATGATCAACAAAATTAACAAAACAATGAAATATCCACAAACATGAGTGATTTGAACACATTTATTTGTTAGTGGTCTTGTGGTACTTTTGTTTAATCCATCGGAAGCCAAGTGTAGTTCCTTTCGTAACCTTCTTCAACCCTGTCGTTGCTACGCCTTTCGACTTGTCAAAACCTTCTCCAACCTTGCTCTTAACGCCGGTTTTGCTGCTTCCTGGATAACCATCATAGTAATCTGGTTCCGAATCCCATTGATCTGCCCATGAGTTGTATCTGTTGTCTAATGCCATTTTCCCAAACTTTTCTATCAAACGTATGAATTACGCGATTTTTTTCTAAAGAATTGAACCCCAGTTCCTTAAACGATCAAAAGTGTTTATGTTTCTGAGAGATACTAGAGTTTTATTAATCGAGATTGAATTAATGAAGCATAAACAGGGATTGTTTTATATATATGTTGAACTTCAAGTTTGGCGAGCTGCTCTATCTAATTTTTTTATGATCTACATACGTGTGATGGCTTGTTTTTAAACAATTTATTTATTATTTTCTAACAAAGATGTATAGCAACGTGGTGCTTTATTAAATCATATAATAAATAAATCACTTGATTATGTTAATGAAATATTTTAAAGCATGCAAGTGTAATTACTTAAACTATATACCACGTTTTCTTCCTTCTAAACAATATAATCTATGTATGTTTTCATGTTGGCATTATAAAAATTCTACGAGTATTTTCCAATTTCAACTGCGGGAATTTATTATTCAATTTCATGTGATATAGAACCTTCTTCAACCTTTCTCATTAACTTATCTCGAATTAGAATACTGGAATAATATTAGCTGGTGCCATAATATTATTTTTTTTCTCAAGCAGTTTGAATGGAACCATGCAACTTTTGTTGTTCTTGACAACGAATGATGTGAAACTTTATAACTGATATACGAGCACGTACATGATACTCGCTCATACTACATATTGTATATTAAGAGATGTAATATATGCAACTTATATTAATTATAAGAGCACGCGGTATGATTGACTCGTAGAACTTAAGCCGTGGGCAAAAAGGGTGTCACGTCACCACTTTTTCTTATAATACCAAAACTCCCCATAACCTCATAAATCCCCTCCCTGGTTAATACCAACTTTTCTCGTGTTATCGTAACTCCATTATTTATTTTTTTAAAATTCAACAATTATTAACTAAAATCTTTTTTTCATTAATAAATATAAAAATACGATTACTAAAAAGAAAATTACGAGAAATAAAAAAACAAACACGATATAAAAAAAATATAAAAAAATACAACTTAAAAATTAAAATATTTTACGTGCACCTCGTCTTTGAGTTTTCGATTCTCGCCACGTCTTGTGCACTCAATCCGGTAGTGTCGAACCAAAGGATTTGCATTTCTTCGTTCCTTTTTTGAAGCTCATCCACTTTGTTAATGCAAAGCGCCTAAAAACATTGTTAGTATTAATTAATTTTTCTTAGTTTTGATCACGACAAACTACAAAGACATTTATTATCAAACACAATCATTATCTCCCTCACTAGGCATTGTGAAAACATCTCTTATCCATTATCTCCCTCTCAACCAACCTCTAATTTTGATGGACCTCCCCCATCTAACGACTTTGTTTTGCATCATGTTTCCTCGTGTGCTTGTTGTCGTTTTCAACAAATTAAACTTGCTCATATCTATGACAAGCTAAATTTCCTTGAATTCCTCCTCACTCGACCTCCTCTCAAAGTTGTTCCCGTGAACAAAACTTCGAATGATGCTTTGTCGTCTTTCTTTTCCAACTAAGGCACATTTTGTACTTTAGTTGTTTGAGTCAATAAAACTTAAGCAATCTTGGAAGATTATCACTATTAGAGTTATTTATGCTTTGTGGTTTATTTTTCATATTTTTTGCTTTAAATATTCATATTGTGTGTATGAATATTTCTCTTGTATGTTATTTCATATTTGTGTAATATAAATGTTATGTGTGTCATCTTTCCCTCTAATTCTTTTTCACGCATTTGTTAAAGAGTTGATCATGGTTAAAACTTAAAATTAATTATAGGTGTTTCCATAAATTCTAAATTTTAACCCATTGACATTTTAAGTCATCTTTGATTGGTTTAGATATTTATTTTCTTTCTTTATTCCACCAATTGAACTATGATGTTTTCAATACACACTCTTTGGACATACTTAGCAAATGCTTGCTTCTAATTTGAGATTTCTTTTCCTTCTCCCTCTCAAGTTAGTTAGTAGGTAGTGCACATACATACATTGGTGTTTCTTTTCTTTCTTCTAATCTTAATGTAGCATGTCACCTTAGCTCATTTTCTTGGTGCCCCAAGCAAGGGGGAGTAAGCACCAAGGGGGAGCTACTAGCAAAAGTCCGGTTCTTTTCTTCTTCAAAGACTTGTGCTAACCTTTTTGCTTCGACAAAGGGGGAGAAATGATAGTGATAAACTCGTTAATAATTCGAATAAACTTGTATTTTACGTAAATGAGTTTATAGTTTGTCGTAATCAAAAAGGGGGAGATTGTTAATGCAAAGCAATGCCTAAAAACATTGTTAGTATTAATTAATCTTTCTTAGTTTTGATCACGACAAACTACAAAGACATTTATTGTCAAACACAATCATAAAACGAATTATCTAACAAACACTATCATCAAGGTAATAATTATTACACTAACATATCTTAATCATGCTTAGTGATCATAAAAGTGATTAGCCTTAAAACTCACTTTTGTCAAATGTAACAAAAGATTTTTAATAAACTTTATTTTTAAGAAAATGTTTTATTAAAATGAAAATGTAATTTGAATATGGCATATTCCAAATGCCATAAGAATATCCTTTGAAGGTTTAAACAGCCTCGCATATTTCAAATTCACTAAAAGACAAAAAGGAGCGGAGTCTAGTACCCGCGGTTCCTTAAGTGCCTACGCGGTTCCCTATCGATAAGGAACCGCCTGGGTAGATAAGGAACCGCCCCCAGATAGCCGTTGGCATTTGTCTTCTATAAATAGTGGATCAAATATGCATTCTCATTAACCCTTTTAGACATCTCTTCAGCCTTCTTTCTCCTATCTAATCCTAGTCATTTGTAAATGATCACTTAATGTGTTAAGTATGTTTACTCATGATTATCCTCTTGATCTCCTTCTTTACCTTGTCCAAAGATAAGATCACTCACACACTTGTGATGTGATTAAAGATGAAGCATTGATGAATATCACCTTCTCCTAAAGATCTATTCATGTTCATCATTTGTTTATTTGTGTCTTGTGTAGATCCAATGTATTTGTGAATACTTGGACTAGTTGTGTTCATCCAAGTTATATGTGAATACTTGGATTAGAGTTATGTAAATCCATCGCACATGTGTGTGCTTGGATTTGTTTTGTGTAGATCCAAGCTACATGTGTGTACTTGGATATGTTTAGTTGATTTGTAATTAGTTGTGTTAGTTCTCACTAAACTATAAAGTGATGTGGTTGTGTATTGTGAGTTCTCACTAAACTATAAAGTGATATGTAGTTATGTTGTGTGAAGTTCTCACTTAGATTCAAAGTGAAGAGTCGTGAAGATTGGTTCTAGCTTTGGATTAGAACTCGACATCTAGCCTTGTGTCGGAAAATGATGAAGTAGGCAACGTTGTGAAGATTGGTTCTAGCTTTGGATTAGAACTCGACATCTAGCCTTGTGTCGTAAAATGGTGAAGTGGGTGACGTTGTGTAGATTGGTCCTAGCTAAGATTAGGTCTCGACATTTAGCTTAGCGTCGTAAAATAATGTAAGCGACGTTGTAAGGTTTTCTCCGCCAAGAAGGGAGCTTGTGGATATAGTGTAAATCTCGAGTAAGGTGTCTCGAGGAGTGGAGTAGGAACGAGGATAGAGCCTCGTTGCCGAACCACTATAAATCTTGGTGTCTTCCTACTAGGTTGTTTCTTTCCTTACTCATTACTTACATTCATTATCATTATACTTACTACACATTGTTAATGCATTAGAATTGAACCTAATCATTTTTCAACTAGTTTTCAAGTAAAATATAGTTTTGTGCACTCACCTAATTGAAAGGAATTTTAATTAGGAGATAAACCGATTAGAAACTATTAAACCCCCCCTTCTAGTTTCTACAATTGGTATCAGAGCGATGGTGACACAAGATATTTGAAGTATATTGTACTTTAAAACTTGGATCGATCCATTGTCTCCTCAAATTAGAAGGTTAAGTTGTACTAAAGTTTTTCTTTGGTCAAAACTATTTTTTGTTGAAAATAAGCCTTTTAAATTGATAATATTGCATCTTATTTAGATTAGTAGTATTAATGCATTTTAGATTTACTCTTGAAATGTGTCTACTAGTTTGCATCTTGTTATGTGTAGGTACTCATGAAGATAAATCATTCTATTGATTGTGGATTGAGTTACTTACACTTGTAGAAGACTCATCTTCTTTGATTTCCAACATCATTGAATGATGATATTAAGATGGGTTGGAGTGATACTAATCCTTGAAGACTTAGTAGTCACTATTAGTCATATTTGGGCTTTGCATTGTTTCCTTGAAAGCTCAGAATGCAATTTGTGGCCAAGGTACGCTTTCCTTCTTCCACACGCCCTATTTATCATTATTTTGATCATTAATTGACTATATGCTTGTTCTTTGCATCCTTGCCTTGACATTTATTTGTGGTTTGTGATTCTTCCTTTTTCCCTCTCAAACCTTCATTGCTTGGATACTTGACTCACTATGGAGATGTAGGGTGAGTTAGTAGAAGCTTAAAGTATCAAGCATGATTTCTAGGGTTTGCACCCTTACGGTTAGTAGGCCCAATATCATGTGTAACTTGTGTAATTAAGCTCATCTCTAGGATGATTAGTGAATCCCTTGAGATACCAAACTACTTCATTAAGTTGTAGGTGGATTTTACACATTTGGAATTGAAGTATTCCAAGGATATTGTTATTGTTAATTCTAGAAATATTTATCCGATCATGTGGGAGAGAAAGTGAATCTATACTTTTCTCATATTTTGAAACAAAATAAGACTACTCTTGAAAATGATCTTATTCCATGCATCAAAATTGCTTGGTATAATTCATTACCAAAGCCGTTTAGACTTTCGCCGGAAAGGCACGTCTTAAACCACTATATATGACACAAGCTCTTCACCTCGCCTATCTGAAGAATGTCATTTGTCTCTTGAGTAATGTTCTTGGTCTTGATTCACTTCCCTTGACTCCTCTCACCTTTGCTTCTTTGCTACGAGTAGTCGTTTGTTCGTTTCGGTCTTTTCCTATCTCGATTCAACTCGTAATCCTTCAACAAGGCATTATTACCTAGTGTTGTGGTGGTCCAATGATATCCTAAAAGGTTTAAGATATATTTTTAAGTAATTTAAAAAATTTGGTTTTCAAAAATTCTTTGTTTTTCTTTGATAAAAACTGCCTACGGTAGGTGGTTCCTTATCTAGCGCGGTTCAAATGCGCGGTTCCCTTATCGATAAGGAACCACGGGCGGAATCTTCGCAAAAACGGCAGCTTTATTAAAATAACCTTTTCAAACAAAACTCTCTCTCTTAACACACACAGCGATGAAAACACCCAGTTTTCCACCATTGTTGTTTTTCCAAAACCTTCAATTACTCAAGATTAGTTGATTTCGATTTGTGGGTTTCACTCATCCTTCATCAAATATCAATTATCTATAAGTCATTTCTTTCAATTTCATCTAATTTGTTCTAGGGTTCATACATTCATAATTGGGGCTTTTTAAAATTGACATTGAATTAGAACCTTACTAGGAATAAGAGTTGAGATAGTATTGTTACTATGATTCCTTAGGTTCATATTCATTGAGATTTCACTAAAACCCATTTGTAGAACAAATCCGAATTTTTGACTAAATAATTTGGTTGATTGATAAAATTGATATGAACCCATGAACAAGTTGGTAATGACATTGTTAAATGCTTACCTGAAAACCTTGTTTTGAAAAACCAATGTTCAAGTTCATTATTGATCTTACATGGTCAATGTGTCATTGTTAATGATGAACTAGGAACATTGTAAATATGAGAATGATAAGGATTTAACCTTAATTTGTCAAGAGATTGATGAAACACATTCTCATCTTTTTGTTTTTTTTGTTTATATGTAACATATGAGTAATCGGGGGAAATACTTTTTGTTTATTTAGGTACTAATCATGCCTTCGGAATTTCAACAAGACCACCAATGCACTAGACAATACATGCCAAACCTTTCCGAAATGTGTGCTTCCTCTCAACTTACAAACACCTATTCCTCACTCCAAAAACGTTGCTTTCACGAGGGTAGAGTTGTCGAAGAGGATATTGAGGGATATATATATATATATATATACTCGATCGATGTTCGGAGAAATTGGGTTTGATTGTTTGTTGGACATCAAAGAGGATATATATCCCGAATTTCTCTTAGAGTTCTTTAGCACATACTCTCTCATTTATGATGATGATAAAGTATATGTTAGGTTCATCCTTGAAGGTCGAATCATTAAACTCTCTCTTGAAGACTCTGGTCAAGCTCTTCGTGTTCCATTTGTGGGCACTTGTCGATTTACTGATAAATGGAAACTTGATTATCTTCTTGAACCATTCGACTGTGCTCCAGATGAAAATGAAGAGATTGACCTTGACTACATTCTTGATGTCATTTGTAAAGAGCTTAGTGGAAACGTTGTAAGAAGCCTCCACTCTACCAAGCGTCTAGTAAAACGCTATGAGGTTCTCTTAAGCGACCTAAATGATTGTATGGTCCGTTGGGCCGACATCCTTAGTAAAACGCTATGAGGTTCTCTTAAGCGACCTAAATGATTGTATGGTCCGTTGGGCCGACATCCTGAGGGAGAATGTATTTTGTCTTGGCGGAAACCGGGATCATATTCTGGCGTGTATGGCGCATATGTTATGTTGCATCGCTACCAACGCCAAGTACAACCTCACATACTATATCGCTCGACGAATCACTTATGCTCTTTCCAAACCCAAGAAATCTCCCATATGCCATGCTCCTTACTCGCCTTCTTAAGAAGGTTGGTGAAGACTATCCCGACATCAACATTTATCGCTTTCATTCGGCCGAACGTATCATGCTACCTATTCAAAAGGTACAACCACGAAAAGCTAGAAGTGATCGAGGTTCGAGAAAGTCCGATCCGCAAGAGTCCGATGATGAGGACTTTGATATTTCACCAAGTGATGGTGGTGGCGTAGGCACAAGTGCTCATGTTGGTTCTTCGAGTAACTCCCACGCATCCATGGACACTTTCATGGAAGGGTTAGAAGAAATCATCCCTCCTCCTCACTATACTACTAGTGGACTTCCCGAAAACTTCGGTCTTGCGGATGTCTACCGAGCTAATCTTAAAACCCAAGGTGAGTTGTATGATCATCGAGTGGAGTCAAGAGGATCGTTCAAGAACATCGCCAAATTGATCAAGGGACTTGGCAAGAAGAAGCAATGAAGCATTGGTTTATCAAGGTTAACATGTTTATAAACATGTTTGAATTGTTGAACTATTTATTCTTATTTTTTTTATTTAGGTTGTTATGGTTGACTACTAATACTTTATGTTTGGATTATTAGTATTTTAATCCTAATAGTTGCATAGCTTTGTGCATATTATGTGTTTGTTAGCTTCCTAGATTTTGATTTATAGTTAACTTTGGCTTGCTTTTTACCTGTGTGAAATCTAGGTTGACCAAAGTTTGAGGAAGTGCCTTTTTCTTTCCCCATTGGTCGCGGTTCCTTATCGAACTCGCGGTTCCTTAGCGATAAAGAACCGCGGACATACATAAGGAACCGCCTGTCCCTGTTTCGACAGAATCTTTACTTTACACTGTTTTTCTTAATCTGTGTAAAACTTTGATAAAATTTTTGCAAAAACCTGCACTTTCCTAAACTAGGGTACCTAATTTCATTATTCACCTAAAATGATTTTAACCCATTACTAGTTTGGATCATTCCCTTCTATTCTTAAACCCTCTCTTGTTGATTGTGTTCTTCATCCCTTCAACTCTTCTCTAAACCTTAACACACAACCATGATGTCCACTAGAACATCCACTTCCTCTAAAACTTCCTCCTCCAAAAGAAGCCTCAAAATTAAGATTAAGATACATAACATTGGTTTTCATCTTTTCACACTCCAAAAAATGAGATCTCTTCCATTCTCATTTCCTCTTCACCTTCACCACCCCTTGCTCCATGCAAGACAAACTCAACCCATGGTACTAACCATTCACATGGTTCTACCTCCTCTTCATTCCAATCAAGAATGAATGAGATTTCTTCACCTTTCACCCCTAGTCCTCCTTTGGATGGGATTTCTCAACCACAACCTCTACAAAGTATCCCCTTTGTACTTGAGCCTTTGGTTACATCTCCTTTCACTCCACCAAATTCTCCCATCTCACCCTTGGACACTATGCCTCCACCACCTCCACCCTCTAACACTGATGCTCCTATTTTGGGCATTCCTATTCCCCACTTCATGGGTGATCCTTACTTCTTTGGGTTCTTAGAAGCTCATGGTGCAAATTGCCCATGTTGTCTCTATAATAACTACATCATTCAAAACCTAAGGTTGGAGATGCTTGGTCTTCATTGAAGGTTGCATGATTTCTTGCTTGCCTTGTTCTCCATGCCTCCTCCTAGGAGATGAATGATGATTTTTATAATTAACATGCTTTTCAAAATAAGGTCAAGCCAAAAGAGATCTATAAATTCAAGACCTAGTTTTAGCTATCTTTGTAGTAGTTAATTGTCTTTGTATTTCTTGTATTTCCTTTCCTTTACCTCATGATTTTCTCATGTGGATGATTTATGGGTTTAGTTTTTATGTGTTTTAATCTATGTCATCACATTAAACAACTTCAATTTATTTAAAATTGAACCTAAATTTATCACAACCTCTAAAAACATGACTTAAAATTGGACCAAAATGCTATCTAAATATTTTGTCACCCTTTGTCAAGATATTCTTTGTGAATGTGTTGCTTTTATGCAATCCTTGCATACTCTAGTGCTAAAAGAGGTAAAAATCCAAGATTTGCAAAATTTTGAAAAAGTCTTATTTTTCTCCAAAACTTTTGAAAATTAAGGTTTGCTGTCCATTGGACGCCGATCCTTAGCCCCCAGGCGGCTCCATATCGATATAGAACCGCGGGCTATATTAAGGAACCGCGCATAGTAAAGCCGTTCTTGGCTTATTTTTGGTCTTTCTTCTTTGACCACTGTCTTGATTAAGATTCTTTGTTTACCCAATTTGGCTAAACATTTCCTAAAACCTTTCTTTTTTATTTCAAATCTTTTCCTTGTCTATTTTCTTTAAATTCTTCTCTTTTGGAAGTTCTTTTCTTCATCCCTCATAATGCCTAATTCTTCCTTTCCTAACCTTGACATTTCTTTGTCACAAACTTCTCAACCTAAAGTTTTTTCTTCTAAGCTTTCAAAGAAACCGAAAATCTCGGTTAAACTTGTTTGGATAAAAAAAAACAATAATCCTCATGATTCTTCTTCTCCAAAATCCTCCAAGAATTCCTTTTTCTCTCCGATTCAATATTGGAATAAGACTTACTCTATAAATCCAGTTACCGGAGAAAAGGAAATTCTTCCACCACCACCAAAACCTTTCAACTCTCCTCAACTCAATGACCTATCTTCTTTCCCTAACCTCATTAGGCATTGTGAAAACATCTCTTATCCATTATCTCCCTCTCCACCAACCTATAATTTTGATGGACCTCCCCCATCTAACGACTTTATTTTGCATCATGGTTCCTCGTGTGCTTGTTATCGTTTTCAACAAATTGAACTTGCTCATATCTATGACAAGCTAAATTTCCTTGAATTCCTCCTCACTCGACCTCATCTCAAAGTTTTTGTTCCCGTGAACAAAACTTCGAATGATGCTTCGTCGTTTTCTTTTCCAACTACGGCACATTTTGTACTTTAGTTGTTTGAGTCAAAAAATTAAGCAATCTTAGAAGATTGTCACTATTAGAGTAGTTTATGCTTTGTGGTTTATTTTCCATATTTTTTGCTTTAAATATTCATATTGTGTGTATGAATATTTCTCTTGTATGTTATTTCATATTTGTGTAATATAAATGTTATGTGTGTCATCTTTCCCTCTAATTCTTTTTCACACATTTGTTAAAGAGTTGATCATGGTTAAAACTTAAAATTAATTATGGGTGATTCCATAAATTCTAAATTTTAACCCATTGACATTTTAAATCATCTTTGATTGGTTTAGATGTTTCTTTTCTTTCTTTATTCCACCAACTGAACTATGATGTTGTCAATACACACTCTTTGGACATACTTAGCAAATGCTTGCTTCTAATTTGAGATTTCTTTTCCTTCTCCCTCTCAAGTTAGTTAGTAGGTAGTGCACATACATACATTGGTGTTTCTTTTCTTTCTTCTAACCTTTGTGTAGCATGTCACCTTAGCTCATTTTCTTGGTGCCCCAAACAAGGGGAGTAAGCACCAGGGGGAGCTACTAGCAAAAGTCCGGTTCTTTTCTTCTTCAAAGACTTGTGCTAACCTTTTTGCTTCGACAAAGGGGGAGAAATGATAGTGATAAACTCGTTAATAATTCGAATAAACTTGTATTTTACGTAAATGATTTTATAGTTTGTCGTAATCAAAAAAGGGGAGATTGTTAATGCAAAGCAATGCCTAAAAACATTGTTAGTATTAATTAATCTTTCTTAGTTTTGATCACGACAAACTACAAAGACATTTATTGTCAAACACAATCATAAAACAAATTATCTAACAAACAATATCATCAAGGTAATAATCATTACACTAACATATCTTAATCATGCTTAGTGATCATAAAATGTTGGGTCAAAAAGTTGATGTGGCAGAAACTCAAAAACAAAGAAAACATGAAGATATTGTCTAAGTGTTGTCAAGAGCAATCCAAGCGTTGACAAGAGCAAACTAAGCGTTGTTGGCTCAAGAGTTGTCGTGTGCAATCCAAGCATTGTCACATGCAATTTAAGAGTTGATAGAAACGTAGACAAGAAGCTTATGGAAGCTTCTATTTAGATAAACATGCAAGATATATTCTGCATAAGTTTATTTAAATAGAAGATTTACTTGTTTATCTGTTATTATCTCTTGTAAACCCTAATCCTTACACTATAAAAGGAACCAAAGGTCTTAGGTTTTATATATAATTCATATTCACAATGTAAACCTAAAAGCGTGTGTGTGCTAGACGTGGGATTCAATGTATACACGTCTAGTGGTTGTTAATTATTAATATAGTTAACAATCCTATTGTTTTAATTCATGTTCTTGTGCCCTAAACACCTTGTTAATGTGTCGTGTTCTAATTCCGCTTTGATTGTATAATCATATGAACATGATGCATTCCTAGTAGCTTCAAAGATCCGGAAACCAAGGTTTCCACAATTGGTATCAGAGCCTCGTGGCTCGTGATGCTAGGACCAACAAGGTGTTCGTGTATGGTGAAAAGAAGAAAAATCCGTCTAGGGTTTTTCTGGACGTTTTTGTGTGCGCAGCAGTATTCAGAAGGTCATAACTTTTTATTGAACCGTTGATTCGTCACGAAATTTATTATGTGTGTTCTACATACATATATCTAAACATCCACCAGAGGGATTGTCGAGTTTTATCCCCAGGGAAAAGTTATTAAGCGTCAAAGTCACTGAATGCAGTTTTCTGTGAACAGCCTTGTTCAAAACACGATCTCTCCTTCGTTAACCGTTGGATCTTCGTGATTTTTTGACTGTAGATTCTTGGCACTTGTGTCTAGAATCTCACCGAAGGGATTTTCGATCTGAGCCCTAATGAAGAAGTTATTCAAGGTCGAAGTTGGTTGTTTAAAGTATTAATATTCTTGCTTTTTCACATAAAATCATGATCTAGGGTTCCTCAAACCCTAGATCGACATAAAAGCAGAATGTTATGAGGTTGTGGCTGTTGTGATTCAAGTTAATTCGTCATGGCTATGATGTTAGGGTTTATGGTGAAACCCTAGATTCGTTTTTGTATTAAACCCTAAATCTGTTCAAAAGTATAAAGAGAAGTGTGATGGGTTTTGGCTACTCGCATGGTCCAAGAAAACAAAGATCTGTTTGTTTTGTAGGGTCCCAGACAGAAAAGAGCCAACATGATTGTTTTACTGTCCAAAGTTCGAAAGTTTGTGTGCTCATACAGTTGTATTACCACTGCTCAAAAGGTAGAAGGTTACTGTGATTGGTTCAGGACAGGAAGACGAATGAAAGTATAAGCCACAAAGAGACGAATTGATTTGCAACCTGCTGTGGTCCACAAATTTGGTTTATACAAGGTACTGTATTGACTATATTGATGTTTTCACGTGATTGTGGGACAGCCGGATAGTATGTTCACACGATAAAAGTTGATGCAAGACAAAGGTGTGATTGGATGAAACATTTGTGGAGTGTTTAAAGTAAAGCAAAAAGGGAAACAGATCGACGTGCATATATGAGAAAGAAAGGGACGGGATATTTGCTTTTCCTATTTTATTGCCATATTAAAAGGGTCCCATTAAAAACAAGATGTTGACAGATCATGGTTGCCATGATTTTAATATTGTTAAGTTTGTGAGGGATTGCTTTTATTTTCAGACGTGATGGATTGATATTGACATTCAATCGTTGATGGATTGATTTAATTCTAAGACGTGATGAATTTTGGAGTACGATATGCTTTAGGCGCTGACGTTTGTAATTTTGACGCTGACAAGGAATAAGTGAACGCTGACAGAATAGGCGTTGACATGAGTTGTCCGAGAAACGCTTGCTCAAGCGTTGATAGGTGTTGTCCGATATGTGACAATACACATTCCAGATTTATTGGATAAAGGAGGATCTCGGATAATACAAGGATTGCTGCTGTTGAGAAAATTGGTACGTTTTGAGCACACAAAAAGGAGGAATATACACACGAAGGTACATGGAATCTCCGTTTTATTTAGAATATCAAGTTGATATTTATGGCTCGGATATTTAAAAAGAGATTAATGATTTTAATGCGAGTTGACAACATTTATAAAGTGATTTATTGGAGTATGTAATCGGGATAGCCTTGTGAAAGAGTTATCCATGTCTGCTTTTACATACAAAGATATTGGTTCATCATGAAGAGGTGTTGGCTTAAGGGGAAGAATTCTTATGGTAAGCTTGATGATTGAAGAATATTTTCGCGAGTTTGTGTTCTATCATATCTTAAAGTCATGCACTTCCAGCCACTGACTTTAAAGGTAACTTGTTCGTGCTTTACATGGTTGGTGATGAAGACTTGTCATAACACTTGAAGGAGTTACATTATCGTGCTCAGTGTCTCACAAAGGATGAGAATATTGACAAGGGATCGAGGTCTACTTATAATTTGCTATAGGTATAAGTTCTTCATCACGTGGATAGTACAAGACATGGAACACAAGGTTGGATTATTCTACTTCTATATCAAGAATACTTTATTTATTTTTCTTCAAGATCATTACATAGAGCTACATTTGGAGAATCTTCAAAGATTACATACATTGTTTACTTCCCTGTTGATGTGACAAAAAGGGGAAGAAATACATGCTACACTTGAGGGGAAGCAATTTGAAGATCATGTACAACTTACAAGAGATACACATAGAGTTTTGCCGACATCAACTAGGGGAAGATTGTTAGGTCAAAAAGTTGATGTGGCAGAAACTCAAAAACGAAGAAAACATGAAGATATTGTCTAAGCGTTGTCAAGAGCAATCCAAGCGTTGACAAAAGCAAGCTAAGCGTTGTTGGCTCAAGAGTTGTCGTGTGCAATCCAAGCATTGTCACATGCAATTTAAGAGTTGATAGAAACGTAGACAAGAAGCTTATGGAAGCTTCTATTTAGATAAACATGCAAGATATATTCTGGCATAAGTTTATTTAAATAGAAGATTTACTTGTTTATTTGTTATTATCTCTTGTAAACCCTAATCCTTACACTATAAAAAGAACCAAGGGTCTTAGGTTTTATATATAATTCATATTCACAATGTAAACCTAAAAGCGTGTGTGTACTAGACGTGGGATTCAATGTATACACGTCTAGTGGTTGTTAATTATTAATATAGTTAACAATCCTATTGTTTTAATTCATGTTCTTGTACCCTAAACACCTTGTTAATGTGTCGTGTTCTAATTCCGCTTTGATTGTATAATCATATGAACATGATGCATTCCTAGTAGCTTCAAAGATCCGGAAACCAAGGTTTCCACATAAAAGTGATTAGCCTTAAAACTCACTTTTGTCAAATGTAACAAAAGTTTTTTAATAAACTTAATTTTTAAGAAAATATTTTATTAAAATGAAAATGTAAATTTGAATATAGAATATTCCAAATACCATAAGAATATCTGATAGGTGTGAAAACACCCATCCTTTTACCACTTAAATCGGGCTAAAACGAGACCAAAACACGTATTTAATATCATTTGTTTGGAATTATGCGTGGTTTTTGTGTTTATTGTGTTTTCAGAGTCAACCGGATGAATAATGAAGAAAACATGGGATTACACGGGTTTTATCGAGGAAAAAGACTCAAGACGAAGTCGATTGTCCAAGAGATGCAGAAGATTTAAAGTCATTGTGCCTATTTGAAGATTTATCGAAGAATAGAGCCAAAGATGGAAGATTCATATATGTCGAAGAACTCGAGTCTATAAAACAATAGATTAAAAGACGAATTGGAATAATTCACCGACACTTCTCAAATCCAAGTCGGCAACGTTTATTTAAAAGACGCATGAAGACTTAAGAAGAAAGAAGGAAAAGAAGCCCAAATCAAAGCCCAATCAAAAGCCCACCACCACCATGTACACGCCTATATAAAGGCCTTACCTCACAATTTTTCACACACTTAGTTTTAGTTTTTAGTTTTTCTCTCTAGTTTTAGAGAGAGAAAGTTTAGAACTTTCTCTCACTAGATTTCATCTTTTTCTCTTTCAAATTCAAACTTTGTATTACTTTTTCATTAATCAAGTTCAAGTTTTTACTTTTTAATCTTTAATCTCATCCTTCCTTTCTTTTACTTTTATTGATTTTGGTACAAATCTCGTATGATCCGTGTTGTTCATCTATGATTTGTGCTTAAAAAAGTTGTTTACTTTTTATGTTTCCTTAAGTTTTTACATAAATAAGCTTTGAGATTCTGTTGGAAATACGTTTTACGTATTTATGAAGGATCGGTCGCTCCAACGATAATTATGTAATGGGCTCGTGATCCACTTAGTTATGTATAGTCCATATAGCCCACATGTAGGGTGGGCTATATATATATACCCCTCCTAGCATGTTAGGAGGGGGTTGGTCATTCATTCATTAACACTTTCATTAATCTAATCTTACTTTCTCTCTCTACTTTTCTTCCCTCTCCTTTCTCTCTCTACAACTAATCTCCTTCTTCCCCATCTCTTCCACCAAATCCATAGATCTAATCCATCCATTTACCAAATCCTTAGAATTAGTAGGCCTTCAATTGGTATCAAGAGCCATGGTTGAATCTTAGGATTTGCATTTTTTTTTATCTTTTGATTTGGTGGTAAAAATCCTTTCTTTTCTAACTTTTTATCAATCTTTTCATCATTCGATAAATTTTTTTATCAATTTTTATAAATCTTATCATTTTTTTAATAAAGATATCCATTTTTCTATCAATTTTATCAATTTTTACTTTTTATTATTATCAGTTTTATTCTTTTTTCGTATGTTTTTTACCATCAGTTTTTGTTTATCAGTTTTTTAGTATCATTTCATCAATTTTTTTAAAAATAATCAGTTTTTCTTTTTCAATAATAAGTTTTTTATAATCACATTTTTTAATCCTTTTTTAATCAGTCACTTTTTAATCATTTTTTAATCAGTAGTTTTCTTCTTCATTTTTTCATAACAGTCCATAACAGTCCATGAGTCCAAATATTATCCAAATCAGTCCATAAAAAGTGTCATCAGTCCAAATATTATCTGTTTTTCGTATCAGTTTTTCCATCTTTCCGCATAGACACGACTTTTCGTATGGTTTTCCGAATTGACAAAGTTTTCCGCATAGAGAGGATTTTCCGAATAGAAAAAAGTTCCGAATAGCCAAAAAAAAAAAAAAAAAAGTTCCGAATAGCCAAAAAGTTCCGAATAGCCAAAAAAGTTCCGAATAGACAAAAAAGTTCCGAATAGACTTTCCGCATAGAAAAAGTTCCGAATAGACTTTCTGCATAGAAAAAGTTCCGAATAGACTTTCCGCTTAGAAAAAGTTCCGAATAGACTTTCCGCATAGACCTTTTCGAAAGGACTTTCCGAATAGGCTTTTCTAACTCCCTCGACACAAACAGACTCACCCTCACAACATCTTTACCCTCACCCTGGTCCGACTCGACTCTTTAACAAATCAAGACTCATTTTACCCACCCTCGTCTGACAATTACACCACACTCTTTCCCTCGCACCATTCCACACACCCTTAACACTCACCTTCGACTCAACTCACAAAATCATCACAACTCTCGACTCTCAAACCTCTCAGCCTAACAGGACCCCCATCTCTCGACTCCCTCAACTCTCTCCCTCGAACTGACTCGACCGCTCGTCTCACACAAACAACACCTCTCGAACTCAAATCTCACACCCTCGTCACAAACCATTCCCACCCCTAACCCATCCCAACCCTACCCATCACCTTCGTCACCCATCAAAACCCAAGTACCCAACACCACTCTCTCTCGACAAAACAACCTCGACACCCTCGTCACAAACCATTCCCACCCTTACCTTCACCCTCACCCTCGACCCCCCTCACAATCACAAACCAAAACAGACTCCATTTTTTTTTTATCAAGACTCCTTCATCAACACCATACTCTCAACACCCTCACCCCCCGACTCCCTCTCGACACAGACTACATAACACCCTCACCACTCGAACCCAAAAAGACTGATTTTTTACAATAAGCCACAAAAACTCTCGATCTCACTTTTATTCAAAAGGATCATTGATCCAAGACTCAAAACAGAAAGACGCTACAGAAGAAGAGAGACTCAATTACTCAACATAAAATTAAAAGAGGAACCTACCTGAGACCAATATTTAATTGATCTTGAAGCCATAAAAACATTGTGAGAAGGAGATCTGATTGAGGTTATTTAGGTGTGGATGACAAGATTGGGTGGAGTTTTGATTGAGGATATTTGAGGCTGCGTTTTGTTTGAGAGAGAACAGAGAGAGAGGGTTGATAGAACCGGAGGAAAGAAGAGTGTGTTTTTGGTTTAGGTGATTTAGTCAAAGAAGGAGAAGAAAGATAACTAATTTGAGGCGGAAATAACTAGGTCAAAGGACGGAGATACCGAGCAAACAAGTGGGGCGGTGGGATTTTTCTTACTGGGACACGTGTCCTTTTTTTTGTTAGACGGACATATCAAGAAAAGCTTTTTAATTTAAGTATTTGTTTTTAGTTAACGCTAATTAGATTTTGTCTCAAGTTTGAAATTAATTTTCCAAAAAATATATATCCGATTTTTTTTTAAAATCAAATCAGTTTTTTTTTTAGTTTTCTCTTTTTATTATTATCTTTTAAAATTTTATTTCTCTTCCTTTTTTTATTTTGAATATTTTTATTTTGGATATTTTAGTTATTTTGGATATTATTTTTTTTTTTTTTTTTTTTTTTTTGATTATCAATTCATATTTTTATTTTTATTCAAATTTTTATTTTTGAAAAATGTTGTGATATTAATTTTATAGTCGGGACAAAGTGTCGTGACAAAAAGTGACGTGACAACGTGATAAATTGCCAAGGTTTATTTTGCTGATGGATTTTTAATCGGGTTTAATTCATAATCGTTTGAGCCGACTACATCTTTTGAGCCGAATCGATTTGTAAAATCCTGAAACCACAACCGCCACATCATTTTTCCTCGATTACCAATGGAATCGTTAAAATCGACACTTAAAGAGGGAGAATCGCATCAAGTGCAAGCCAACGCTAGGGAAAGTGGTATAACTTCATTTCGAATGCTTCAGTATCATCTAGTTAATCTTTCACGGATTCAAGGAGGGAGCGAATTTGTGACAATCTTTGGACAAGATCGTCATATATTCATCGACTCAATTTTCACCACTTTGACCCAACTCGCCGAGGAACTTAACAATAAAAGCTTTAATCACTCTGCATCGGCACTTGCTTATAAGGCTCTTGTGACACAACTCACGCCTTTCCTCCAGTTCAATATCATCAAGTCTGAAAGTTCAATGATTTGCCAATCATTTCTTCGAGATACACATACTGAACTTCGAGTCTTCCGTGATACAATTCTGAAACTCATGACATCAGTCTCGTCTTCGATTTATCAACAATCACAACTTCAGCAAACATATGATAATGGAGTGCAAGAATCAATGCCGCAGATGCAAGAGGAGAATGGTCATACGGTTGACAACTTGGAGCCTAACGATGGCAAGAGCACGGATTCAGAAGGACAACATGATATCAGTGGCACGTCAGGGAATGTTCACGAGATTTCTCTTGATGACACCTTACCCATTTATGACGAAGAGCCTGCAAACATGGTACAATGTGATGTTGGTTATGATGTATATGCTGATGAGATGCCGCATATTGAGAATTCTGAACCTAATTATGACAAACATGGGATGGAAACGAGTGATAGCAATACCACTTCTGATTCATCCGATGTAAGTCATAATGGGGGAGAGATTGTTCAGAATGCTAAACATCATGATAATTATCCTATAACTGCTTCATTGACTGCTTCTGATTCCAAGATTAAAGAGCTCGAAACGATCGTAGCTCGGCAATCAAAAGATCTTGAGGATGCCAAACTTGAATTTTCTAAGAAAACGGTCAAATTTGAAACATACTTTGAAAAACTTGAAAAATCAAACGTTGTTCTTGAAAGAAAATTGGATCAAACTGTTTTAGATTCTAAAGCTGAAAAGGATAATCTTTTGAAACAAATTCAACTGCTTGAATCTAAGTTGGCATCCCAAGATAACGTGCTCAAAGAAAATGAAACATTAAAGGCTCAAGTACAGGAAAAGGTTTTTGCTATAGCTGCGTTGAAAAACGAGTTAAGGAAAAGTAAAGGACCTAGTGTGGACACTAAGTTTGAAAAACCATCAATCTTGGGGAAACTGCCCACAAATCAGTTCGTCAGACAACCGTTTGTCAGACAACCTACTGCATTTAGATCCGAGCGACCACAATCCTCGAGACCGCGGTTTGCCTCCCAAGTTGATTTGGTTCATCTTATTAGACCAGTCACTCCAGCAACTAGGCCCAATGTGATCACTCCAGCTTTAGCAAGACCAAATCATATGATTGCCTCTAGTTTCCCTAAAAATACCAAGACCACGTCTAGAACTAGTTCAAATGACATTTGCCATAAATCTGGTCTTGGGGAAGCTAAGCAAAAAGACACATGCAAGAGATAGTAATGTCCAACCTAGTCAGATGCCTTCTAGATTACCCAACACTGCTAACCGTAGCATGTCCAATCCTAGGAGCATCAATCAATCATCTAGGGATTCTAGATCTTACTCGGACATTAAATATGCTACGTGTAAAACATGTAGAAAATGTGTCTTTACGGCAAATCATGATGCTTGTGTCAAGAAATTACTTGATGAGGTGAACTCCCGTGCTAGAATTAAGTCCCAGTGGATAGCTAAAATCAAACCCTTTGGTAAAATGTGGCGCCCCACTGGTAGAACTTTCACTATTGTAGGAAACGAGTGCCCTTTAACTAGGATAGTCTCCGATTCTACTAAGTCTACTAGGGAGGAAACTGATAAAGATGATACTTCACTTACGCCTAAACTTAAGATCTTCTATAAAAGGAAACGTTTGCCAACTAAAACAAGTGAATCATCCCCTCAGGCCACCTCTGACACAAGTAAAGCCAACTGTGAACCCCCACGTGCTTCAAAAATAGATATCTCTAACCCATGCAAAAGTATACAAACTTCTAATGAGAATGCAGGTACCACAGTTGATGTTCCAAAAGAACGAAGCGGTCCAATCGTTGTGTACCGTTCAACTAAGGACACTCTTAGAGTTTGGTTGCTGAAGAAGCAGATATCAGAGAAACAAATGTCTCAGGGGATTCATGGTTAAGCTGCACAAAGGACTTATAGTCACATCACAGACTATAACTCGCTCATCAAAGAAAGGAAAGTTTATCGCCGATGATAAACTTATCCTAAAAACGAGAAATTCATTTTTCTCGGGCATGAGCTTATATCAAAAACATTCCAAGTTTTTTAAGCTCATGCATCAAGGCTTATCATTAAATATCAGATGGTAACCCGTGCTTCAAAGAAAGGAGAGTTTATCGCCGATGATAAACTTATCCTAACAACGAGAAATTAAGTTTTCTCGGGCATGAGCTAATATTAAAAACATTCGAAGTTTCTAAGCTCATGCACAATGACTTACAGTTAAATGTCAGACTGTAACTCGAACTTCAAATAAAGGAAAGTTTATCATTAATGATAAACTTATCCTTAACAACGGGAAGTTTACAACTTCTCGGACTTGAGCTCGCTTTTAAGATATTCAACTTCTTAAGCTCAAGTAAATGTTTTTCAAAACTTTGAACACAATTTTTCAAGAATTTCTCAAAAGGTTTTTCTAAATCTTTCAAAATTGTGTGTTCAAAAACGTTTTGATAAAACGAGCATGTCTTCTGGAATCGATAATATTTACGAACCTAGAAATGTCATTCAACAATGACACGGGGTTGTAAATAAAGTTCGAGCAGAAGTTTAAAAGATTTAAAACATGCTCCATATGGTTTGCTATTATTTCAGATAGCAACCCGCTTTTCATAATCAAGTCAAGCATTTCACCGGAAAGCTTTGACTCAACAACGGGAATTAATTTTCTCGGGGACGTGACGAGGTGACCAACATTCGTGAACAAGAACCATGTGCTTCTTTCATATGCTGTTCTCCATTATTCAGGTCCAACCTCGTACATTGCTAATCTTGTGAATTCATTATTATATATGATCTTTGCACGTATTAAATACCTTACACTTGTGTTTAAAAGGTATTTAATTTACGTTTCAAGTACACCCTCATTAATTTGAGGGGGAGCTTGTGTAATTCATGAAGATAATTGGATTTGCATTTTTCTTCCCAAATTTTCTTAAAATGCTATTAAATCAATTGATATTAAAAACATCGATTGGGTTAATATTTTTAATATGGGGGAGAAAATGTGATTTAATATGGGAAATGATTAATCACAAATGGTTTGACTTAACGTGTTAGCTTATCCCGACATGTGCGAAATGTTTTCGAATATCGTAGCATATGTTAAGGGGGAGCAAAATGGATTTGCACTTCAAAATGGATTTCATGGTGACATACACTTACCCAAAACATCTCTTTTCACGACGATGAAGATTGTGGTGACATAAGGATGGTAGGATAGGTTAAAGTCCAATGATTTCTCTAGAACCGGAGGAATCTTCCCAAGGACATTCCATAGCTAGAAATAGTAGTCCTTAGGAAAGATGGAGAAAGATTGTGAACGTAGCTGAATGCCGACCAAGTAATTAAGTTAGCACTGGAACAATCACAACAAGGTGCTAGTTATGACGTATTGGTAAGCATTGAAGGGGTTGAAGAATGAAAAAGAATTGTAAAGATAAAGGGTGTAAAGAAAGAAGCCCTCCTTACAACTTAGGCAGAAACCGGGTCAATTCATATGCTATTGAGATCATTTTATGATTCTCGATATTGAAGATAGACATCATGGATCCAGTGATGCAAGGCACAACCCATCCCAGCTAACTCAGATATCTCTTAAAAGATATTTGTTTTAATCACACGGAGACAACACATTATCTATTGATTTATTCACTCCGAATAAATTGGTATTGAAAAGGTGGCACTCCTCTCCAGCCTCCGATCACTAAAAATCCAAAATGCACGATCGAGTCTAGAGCCATTTGAGATCATCAAATATCTCATTAGGACACACTTTCATATTTACTTGCTTCTTCACACACTGTGAAAAGTAAGAAAGTTCTTAAGAGTCCTACGCAAAATCTTCATGATCTTGCCTGAACATCCGAGTAATACGAAAGTATTTACAATGAAGATGGAAATCCTTCTTGAGCGAATATCAAAAAGCTCATGGTAGGTGACTTGTGCGATTCTTTATGAATCAAACTTGTGATAACTGGAAAGCAACAGTGGTTTAATTCTTAAATGAATTTAAACACGTTCCAGGCCTCTACGCATTATCATATGATCTTGCCAGAACACTCAGAGTGACTCTTTATTGATCACAGTGACGAGTGGAAATCCTTCTAGTGTTAACATCAAACAGCACTTGGTAGGTAACTTGCAAGATTCTATATGAATCAAGCTAGTGACAACTGGAAAGCAACGATGGTGCGGTTCTTAATTGAACTTCACTTGTTCCAGGAACATGAATTGACGGCTTCAAATCATGCGAATAATATTATCCAAATGATCCACTCTTTACGTTCGCAGTCAGCTTTGGACGGTCGAGTAAAGAGAACGGGTTTACCCGCGAAATCTTGTCAAGGAGCTTCTTAATTGAAACTACCTGCCACAAGTACGATATTTAATATCGTCCAACGGTCTTCACCGATCGGAGGTAAAATGCTACCGAATTAGAATGAAATGTTCAAGGCCATTTCATCCGTGTATATTGTTTGTTGCTAACTGTCTTATGCAGCGTAACAAGAATGTGGCATTGCGGTGTACAATCCAGAAGAAGTCGTCACCACATGCTTATACTACATACAATTAGTACTTCAACAAATTCAAGAAAGTCTGAAGGTCAAGTCTTCCGCTGTATCAAACTCTGAAGCTTTCAAGAATTTAAAGGTATAAGTATGTGGAACATTAAGTCACGAAGAGGCAAATTTCACAAGTGATGAATGCACAAGGTCAAGGCAAGGAAACATTCTCAAGAACTAAAGTCAAAGATCACTTCAAGCATATTCACAAGAACAAGATCGAAGACTCAAGCATAGATGCTAGGTTTAAGATTTTGTAAAATGGTGTGACCTCCCTTAGGGGGAGATTGTTGGAAATGTGTTTTCCCAAAGAAAGTCTCGGTCACATCATTATTAGCATAGATCACGAGCCATAGTATATTTAGAACTTTGTAACTTGGAGCGACCTCCCTTAGGGGGAGATTGTTGGAAATACGTTTTACGTATTTATGAAGGATCGGTCGCTCCAACGATAATTATGTAATGGGCTCGTGATCCACTTAGTTATGTATAGTCCATATAGCCCACATGTAGGGTGGGCTATATATATATACCCCTCCTAGCATGTTAGGAGGGGGTTGGTCATTCATTCATTAACACTTTCATTAATCTAATCTTACTTTCTCTCTCTACTTTTCTTCCCTCTCCTTTCTCTCTCTACAACTAATCTCCTTCTTCCCCATCTCTTCCACCAAATCCATAGATCTAATCCATCCATTTACCAAATCCTTAGAATTAGTAGGCCTTCAGATTCCTTGTTCTTATTGGCTTATTTGATGATTTAGCTTATTTACTTTTTGGAGTTTTTATAAAAAGTTCATCTTTTTATTGATTTGATTTAAAAGTTGTTTATTTTGAGCTTAGATAAAGTGTTTTTAGTGCTTATTTGATCATCTTATCATTGGGTTCGAGCTTGTTTGGGAGTTAGCTTATTCCAATAGCTTATTTCCTTGGTTTTCACTCGAATTAGCACCATTTTCGGAAAGGGAAACCCCCTTTTCCGATTGTGTTTTCCGACCGAGCATACCCCCTCTTTCTGATCTACCGATCGGAAGAGGGTTTAGTTTTTCCGATTGGTGATATTTGAATATTCCGATCTTGCCTATTTTCTTAAGATTCCGATTGAGCAAGCTTTAGTATTCCGATTGATGCCTCTTACCATTTTCCGATTGAGCATTTTTACATATTCCGATTGTTGCAAGTGTCTGGATTCCGATTGTAACAAGTTTCGAGTATTCCGATTGGACAAGTTTACAAATATTCCGATTGATCCCTTTGGTTCCACATTCCGATCACATACCACTTCATACATTCCGATCAATCGATCGGAATAACATTCCGATCAATCGATCGGAATAACATTCCGATCACCCCTTTTTATGGTTATTCCGATTGAGTTGTTTTGCTTTGTGCCGTTCTTACTTTCTTTTAGTCTTTTCCAATTAAGTTCTTATTTTTCACAAAGTTTCCAAGTGTTAGTTTTTATTAAGTGTTCATTTATTTTCCTCGCATAATCTTTAAAGTTTTCAAACGTTAATCATTTAAATCTTTTACTTTACTCTTCGACGTTTAATTAATTGCATAGATAAACAACCAAACTTCTTTTTATTAACCAAGAACAAATCATTCCACTTAAGACCGAGATCAATTCGAGAGGATATCGAGAGTAAATTGAACCTAGCAAAATCCAGTTATCAAATGGCGCCGCTGCCGGCTCCTCTCGTTAAGATCAAAAGTTTTTTGTGAGAACTTGGATTTTGGGATCCGTTCCCCGTGAACGTTACTTTTTTTCAAGAAAATCTTCAAAAACAACTAAAACATATAAAATTTTCAAAAATCCTAAAAATTAAAAAACAATAAAAACCAAAAATATTTTTGCTTTGTTTTTCTTTGTTCGTTCTTTTGCAGGTGTATGCGCACTCGATCCACGTCTTATCAAGAGCCCGAGCCTCTCGATAACTTAGACATGGCTGGTGTACAAAACAACAATAACATACCACCTCCAAACAACAATAATAACAACAACAACCCACCTTTCAACAACATGAATAACAACAACAATGAGCCCCTTCCGGATAATCGCCCGATGATTGAATTGCTGCAAGCTCACGTTGATGGCAACACGGATCCAATTGTCATCCCTCCAATTGCTGCCAACAATTTCGAGCTAAAGTCAGGCTTTATCCAGATGGTCTCCGCTCAGCCATTCTTGGGACGAACCATTGATGATCCACACGACCACATCAAGAGATTTCTACAACTCACCAACACGGTCAAGTTCAATGGAGTTCCATAGGAGGTTATAAGGTTACAACTTTTTCCCTTTTCTTTAGAGGGACAAGCCCGGCATTGGCTTGCTAAGGAACCGCCACAGAGTATTCTCTCGTGGACGGATTTGGAAACAAAGTTCATCAATTACTTTTTTCCACCCTCTCGTACTACCGCTTTGCGGAATGAGATTATAAACTTTGAACAAAAGTACGATGAGTCTTTCAGTGAATCTTGGGATCGTTTTAAAGATCTTTTAAGAAAATGCCCACAACATGGTTTTACCAAAGTACATCAAATCAATACTTTTTACAATGGTTTAAGCATGAGTGACCAAGATTCACTGAACAGTGCCTCAGGGGGTAATTTATTGGCTAAGACTTCCAATGCTGCTTGGGATATCATTGAGAACAAGTCTCGTGTGCAAACCAAGAGTGTTAGGACCAATGTTGCTAGTGCTAGCACTAATGACAGCGACAAGCGATTAGACAGAATCACCACGCTTCTTGAATCGCTTGTCACCCACACCGTCAGCAACAACAACAGCAACAACGCCAAAAACGCACAAGTGAACGCTGTCAGCCAACCTTGTGAGATATGCGGTGGTCCTCACTCTTACACAACTTGTACTGCCACCCAAGACTACCCTGCTGAGAATGTTAATGCAGCATATGGCACCTATACTCAACCTGCTTATCAAGCAAAACCTCAAGGTGACCGCAACCTGCTTAGCTACCGTTCCAACAACTATCTCTCACCACCTGGTTTTAATTCTAACAACCAAAACCAACAACAAAACCTCAACCGCCCTCCTCAACAACAACAAACTCGCACACCATACATCCCTCCTCATAAGCAGCAACAACCACCTCAACGAAATAACCAAGTTTACCAGCAACCTGCTTATCAACCACCCGCATACACTGCTCCTTCAAACCAAACCCCCGCATCACATCAAGACATTAGAACCTACATGAGGACTAACGATGTGATCATGGATAATCTCCAACAGGAAGTGCGCAACTTGAAAGCAGACCTGATGAAACAAGGGAATGATCTGAGAGCTGATATGAAACACACTATGGATAGTCAAACGAATGACTTAAGGAACATGATGGCTAGTTTCTTCAATGGTAATCAACCCTCTTCTTCGGGTACTCTTCCGAGTAATACCGTTGCGAATCCAAGAGGGGAGATGAAAGCAATCACTACTCGAAGTGGTAAAGGTACCAAGGAACCCGAGCTTCCTATACCTCCACTGGTGATTGTGACTAAGGAGAACGAGGCACCTGCTCCTATTCCTCATCCTTCTCCTTCCCCAATTTCTCCACCTCTTCCTTCTACCCCTCCTCCACCCGTGGTTGTGAGTGATCTTATTATTCCAAAGCCTTCCTCTTCTTCCAATATACCTTATCCATCTAGGTTGAGGAAAGAGAAGCTCAAAAGCAAGGATGATATTCAGGTTTCGAACTTCCTTAAAATGTTCAAACAATTGAATTTCAATATCTCCTTCGCTGAGGCTCTCGCTCACATGCCTAAATATGCTAAAATGTTTAAAGATCTTCTGAGCGACAAGGAAAAACTCCTCGATCTCGCCAACACCCAACTTAATGAGAACTGCTCTGCAGTGCTCTTAAGGAAATTGCCAATCAAGCTTGGTGATCCGGGTCGTTTTCTTATCCCTTGCAATTTCCCGGGAGTAGAGAATTGCATGGCCCTAGCCGATCTAGGTGCCAGTATTAATCTCATGCCTCTAAGTGTTTGGAAGCAATTATCTCTCCCAGAGCTAGTCCCCACCAAAATGACTTTGGAGTTAGCTAACCGTACGGTTGCTTATCCAGTGGGGATAGCCGAAGATGTCATTGTAGGAGTCGACAAATTCACCTTCCCTGCTGATTTTGTTGTCGTCGACTACGAGATGGACCCCCGTGTGCCACTTATTGTTGGTCGTCCATTCTTAAGGACCGGTCGCACTCTCATTGATGTTGAAGCCGGTGAGCTTATCATGAGAGTGGGTGACGATAAAGTCGTCTTCAACATGGGAAAGTTGTCCAAACAGCCTTATTCATATGAGAGCGTTAATTGTATTGACGTTCTTGATGAGGCTTGTGAAGAACACTTTAATGATGCTTGCAAAAGTATTCCTACCTCTCTTCCCACTGTTGAGACCGTGTCCTCCATTGATTCATCGTTGTCTCTATTTGGAGATAGTGATTTATTCTGGAACAATCTTGAAGATACCATGGGAGATGCGAATTTAGCTACTAATGATTCTCCTATCGATGGGGATGAAGACATGAATTTCTTTGACAATCTTCTCACCGAAGACAATCCTTCACCTCCATCTCCCACGGTTATTGCTATCGATGCCACGACTTTGAAAACGCCCCCCGTCGAAAATCCTCCGGATTTGGAACTTAAAGAGTTGCCGCCCCATCTCGAGTATGCGTTCCTTGAAGCAGAGAAGAAGTCACCCGTCATCATCGCTAAGGACTTGCAAGAAGAAGAGAAAACTCGTCTCATCGCTGTGCTTAAAGCTCATAAGAAGGCAATTGCTTGGAAAATTTCCGATATCCGCGGAATTGATCCGAACTTTTGTACTCACAAGATTCTCATGGAAGATGACTTCAAACCCACAATCCAGAACCAAAGAAGGGTTAATCCTAAAATTCATGACGTCATCAAACAAGAGGTTATCGAACTTCTAGATGCCGGCTTGATCTACCTTATTTCGGATTCGCCGTGGGTAAGTCCCGTCCATTGTGTGCCCAAAAAGGGCGGAATAACCGTTGTTCCCAATGAACACAACGAGTTGATTCCCACTCGTCTCGTTACTGGGTGGAGAGTTTGTATTGATTATCGCAAGCTCAATGATGCCACGAGAAAAGACCACTTTCCTCTTCCCTTCATGGATCAAATGCTCGAGCGTCTAGCTGGTAATGACTATTACTGCTTCTTAGACGGTTTCTCCGGGTATTTTCAAATTCCCATCGATCCAAAGGACCAAGAAAAGACCACATTCACTTGTCCCTATGGAACATTTGCGTACAAACGCATGCCTTTTGGTTTATGTAATGCTCCTGGGACATTCCAAAGGTGTATGATGGCTATCTTCCATGACATGGTGGAAGACACTATGGAAGTATTCATGGATGATTTCTCGGTCTATGGCGATTCCTTCTCTGCTTGCCTTGCCAATTTAGAACGTATGCTAAAGCGGTGCGAAGACACTCGCCTTGTTCTAAATTGGGAAAAATGCCATTTTATGGTAAAAGAAGGCGTCGTGCTTGGACATAAGATCTCGAAATCCGGTCTTGAAGTTGACCGTGCTAAAGTCGATGTTATCGCAAAGTTGCCTCTACCTTCAACCGTGAAGGGTGTGAGAAGTTTCTTGGGTCATGCGGGCTTCTATCGTCGATTCATCAAAGATTTTTCTCAAATCGCTCGCCCGATGACCCACCTCTTGGAAAAAGATACTCCTTTTATCTTCTCCAAAGAGTGTCTTGAAGCCTTCAACTCTCTTAAGGATAAGCTTACTAAGGCACCCGTCTTGGTTACCCCTAATTGGGAGCTGCCCTTTGAGTTGATGTGCGATGCTAGTGATTTTGCTATTGGAGCGGTTCTGGGACAAAGAGTGAACAAACACTTCCAACCGATCCATTACGCTAGCAAGACAATGACTGGGGCACAATTGCATTACACGACAACAGAAAAAGAGCTTTTAGCTGTTGTTTATGCTTTTGAAAAATTTCGCCCCTATCTTGTCCTTTCCACCACCATCGTATATACCGATCATTCCGCGCTGAAGTACTTGTTGACAAAGCAAGATTCCAAACCAAGACTTCTTCGCTGGGTTTTACTGCTCCAGGAATTTAAAATCGAAATTCGCGATAAAAAAGGAGCAGAAAACCTAGCCGCGGATCATCTCAGTAGACTTGAGGATCCTTACCAAGGGGATCATCCGAACAAAGAAATCAATGATTCTTTTCCCCTGGAGACCTTAATGTCTATCAACTCAACTGCTGACGAAACCCCGTGGTTCGCAGACATTGCAAACTACTTAGCGGGTGGAATCCTCGTTGACGGGTTAACATCCCAGCAAAAGAAGAAGTTCTTCAAAGACATAAAGACTTACTTCTGGGATGACCCGTATCTTTTCAAACAATGTGCTGACTTGATTATTCGCCGATGTGTTGATGGACCGGCAGCTTTCGAAATCCTTGATGCTTGCCACAAAGGACCCACTGGTGGTCACTTTGGTCCCAACTACACCGCCAAAAAAGTGTTTGATTCAGGATTTTATTGGCCCTCCATTTATCGTGACGCTCACGATATGGTTAAAAAATGTGATGCTTGCCAGAAGCAAGGCACGATCACACATAAAGACGAGATGCCTCAGAATTTCATTCAAGAATGTGAAATCTTTGATGTTTGGGGTATCGACTTTATGGGGCCATTTCCTTCATCTAAAGGAAACAAATACATCCTTGTTGCTGTTGACTACGTCTCCAAGTGGGTTGAAGCCAAAGCTTTACCTACTAATGATGCAAGGGTGGTTTGTAACTTTTTGAAATCGCTGTTCTCTCGATTCGGCGTTCCTCGTGCTATTATCAGTGACCGCGGGACTCATTTTTGCAACGATCAATTTGTAAGAGTCATGGCCAAGTATGGTGTCAATCACCGTCTTTCCACCGCTTATCATCCCCAAACCAATGGGCAAGCCGAGATATCCAATCGTGGATTGAAGCGAATTTTGGAGCGTACTGTGGGAGAGCATCGTGCCGCGTGGGCCGATAAGTTAGATGATGCTCTGTGGGCTTTCCGTACTGCTTACAAGACCCCGATCGGATGTACACCTTATCGTCTTGTGTACGGGAAAGCATGCCACCTTCCCATCGAGCTGGAGCATAAGGCGCACTGGGCCTTAAAGTGGGCTAACTTCGACATCAACAAAGCCGGTGATCATCGCAAGATTCAACTCAACGAGCTCAACGAACTGAGAAATGAAGCTTATGAGAACTCGCTAATCTACAAAGAGAAGACGAAGATCCTCCATGACGCAAAAATCAAGAACCGAGAGTTCCATGTTGGTGATCAAGTCTTACTTTTCAACTCTCGGTTGAAGATCTTCTCTGGCAAGTTGAAGAGCCGCTGGTCTGGTCCATTCACCGTCGCCAACGTCTTTCCGTATGGGACCATTGAGCTTTCTCAGCCAAATGGGCCCAATTTCAAGGTGAATGGCCAGCGTCTGAAGCTGTACTTTGGTGAGGACATCTCTCAGGAGATGATTCCATCCCTCACCACGTTCCCCATGAACTAAATTTGGGTCGAGTCAGGCTCGTGACTCGATTATCAAAAACAAGCGCTCCTCGGGAGGCAGCCCGAGTATCTATCCTTTTACGTTTTAACCTCCTAAGTGTAGGGGGGCCTGCATAGGTGTTTGTATTTTTGTGGTGATGTGATTACAGGGATGAATGCACTCTTGGAACCTTTGAAAAACCGTGCTCCCGTGTTATCCGAAATCCGGTTCTATCTCTCAACTATCGTGATTCAATTTTCTTCATTCTCACATTTGAAATTGATCACTTTAGTCGTCTCTTCCTTAACCTGAGCTAACCAACGTGCACAATGTCATAAGTGTAGGGGAGATTTTTCCCACATGCTTAAACATTGAGGACAATGTTTATCTTAAGTGTAGGGGGGACTTCTATCGAAGTTTTAAGTGGACTTTTCCCTTCATTTAACCAGAAAAATCATCTTTTTCAACATTTTTCAAATTTTTAATTAACTTTGGCCATTTAGTCGTAATTCTTAAATTTTTATCGTTGCTTTCATATGTATATATTCCGCAATAAAGTCAAAAATTTTAATAAAGTGGTGTAGCTAGTTTAGAAATCTTTGACATATTAGGCCCGTTGCGTTTATTTTGACTCAACCCGAATAGACTTATCCAAGTTTATTCTAGCTAGTATCCTTAACCAGGTAGACCTTAATTGGTTTATTAGGCTAAGCATCCACGAGTCTCATTACTTGAGATTTTAAATTGTGGAGGACGAGAAATGATAGAGTCAATTATAAGTCGGTGTTCTTGCACAAGCTCACTTGGTGTAATTATTTGCCTATTCTCCCATCACTTGCTAATAACTTATCTGCAATAAGTAAGGTCATACGATTTGAAAAGTTACTTAGCTTCTAGCCCAAGATCGTTTAAAAGATGCTCGGTAATGACGAGAGTTCATAGCCAAGGCATAACTTATGAAGCGGGGCGCGAAGATTGGCGAGTCCGAAAAGGCCCTAACAAGGCATGAGGATTCAATTTTATTGCTGAAGATCCAAAAGTGATGTGAAAAGCATTATTCCCAAAATCAATATGAAGGATCAAGACTCACGACGAAAAGCAATCAACTCCCACAAAGATGATGGAGAAGTCTATCCGAAAAGACCCTAACAAGGTATGAGGATAAATAGATCCAAGTCCGAAAAGGAGGCGGATCGTTGTATCTCAAAATCCCAATTAGAGATTGAAGAAATAATCATGAAGTCGTGGTCAACAAAGTTGGAGTACCCCTCAAAAGTCTCCAAAGTGAAGAAACTCTATTATGATGAGAAGACCATTATCTCAAGAACGTCTCTCGAAGATATGAAGTATGAAGTACATGCCAAATATCGGCCCGAGAAAGGTCTCAAATCGTGAACCAAGTTATGCCAAGATATGAACTTTTTGATATCCCGAGAAGCAGTTTTAAAAGATTTTGTCCTTTAGCTAACTATTGATCAAATCGTCCTACTTTGCTTTCAGCCCTAAATAACTATCGAAATAAGTCCAAAAATGCATCTTCATGATCATTCTAAGACAAAAATAAAATATAAGAGATACACCTAGGAATAAGGGAGTCTAAGCACTTAATTAAGCCATGTGTGTAAGTGTTTGAATTGCTAACTTATAATAACAATGATCTCGTTTTTAAGCTTAGTTTGGGGAACGTGAAACTTGAGGGTGATAAATCTTCGTAGCACCGAAGCCCTAATGTAAGTCCTCGATCTCTTTGCAAGGTATTTCCATCCTTTTGTTTGCTTCAAAGTTTTAAATTTCTCTTAGTATTTTCATTTTCGTTTAGTAGTATATTAATAAGGCCAAGGTTGATTGATTATGAGGAAAGTGTAAATGTGCTTTGTCACTAAGCATTGCATGAGGGCATGGCAATGGTTAAGTGTAGGGGATTTGATAGGTGTGAAAACACCCATCCTTTTACCACTTAAATCGGGCTAAAACGAGACCAAAACACGTATTTAATATCATTTGTTTGGAATTATGCGTGGTTTTTGTGTTTATTGTGTTTTCAGAGTCAACCGGATGAATAATGAAGAAAACATGGGATTACACGGGTTTTATCGAGGAAAAAGACTCAAGACGAAGTCGATTGTCCAAGAGATGCAGAAGATTTAAAGTCATTGTGCCTATTTGAAGATTTATCGAAGAATAGAGCCAAAGATGGAAGATTCATATATGTCGAAGAACTCGAGTCTATAAAACAATAGATTAAAAGACGAATTGGAATAATTCACCGACACTTCTCAAATCCAAGTCGGCAACGTTTATTTAAAAGACGCATGAAGACTTAAGAAGAAAGAAGGAAAAGAAGCCCAAATCAAAGCCCAATCAAAAGCCCACCACCACCATGTACACGCCTATATAAAGGCCTTACCTCACAATTTTTCACACACTTAGTTTTAGTTTTTAGTTTTTCTCTCTAGTTTTAGAGAGAGAAAGTTTAGAACTTTCTCTCACTAGATTTCATCTTTTTCTCTTTCAAATTCAAACTTTGTATTACTTTTTCATTAATCAAGTTCAAGTTTTTACTTTTTAATCTTTAATCTCATCCTTCCTTTCTTTTACTTTTATTGATTTTGGTACAAATCTCGTATGATCCGTGTTGTTCATCTATGATTTGTGCTTAAAAAGTTGTTTACTTTTTATGTTTCCTTAAGTTTTTACATAAATAAGCTTTGAGATTCCTTGTTCTTATTGGCTTATTTGATGATTTAGCTTATTTACTTTTTGGAGTTTTTATAAAAAGTTCATCTTTTTATTGATTTGATTTAAAAGTTGTTTATTTTGAGCTTAGATAAAGTGTTTTTAGTGCTTATTTGATCATCTTATCATTGGGTTCGAGCTTGTTTGGGAGTTAGCTTATTCCAATAGCTTATTTCCTTGGTTTTCACTCGAATTAGCACCATTTTCGGAAAGGGAAACCCCTTTTCCGATTGTGTTTTCCGACCGAGCATACCCCCTCTTTCCGATCTACCGATCGGAAGAGGGTTTAGTTTTTCCGATTGGTGATATTTGAATATTCCGATCTTGCCTATTTTCTTAAGATTCCGATTGAGCAAGCTTTAGTATTCCGATTGATGCCTCTTACCATTTTCCGATTGAGCATTTTTACATATTCCGATTGTTGCAAGTGTCTGGATTCCGATTGTAACAAGTTTCGAGTATTCCGATTGGACAAGTTTACAAATATTCCGATTGATCCCTTTGGTTCCACATTCCGATCACATACCACTTCATACATTCCGATCAATCGATCGGAATAACATTCCGATCACCCCTTTTTATGGTTATTCCGATTGAGTTGTTTTGCTTTGTGCCGTTCTTACTTTCTTTTAGTCTTTTCCAATTAAGTTCTTATTTTTCACAAAGTTTCCAAGTGTTAGTTTTTATTAAGTGTTCATTTATTTTCCTCGCATAATCTTTAAAGTTTTCAAACGTTAATCATTTAAATCTTTTACTTTACTCTTCGACGTTTAATTAATTGCATAGATAAACAACCAAACTTCTTTTTATTAACCAAGAACAAATCATTCCACTTAAGACCGAGATCAATTCGAGAGGATATCGAGAGTAAATTGAACCTAGCAAAATCCAGTTATCAATATCCTTTGAAGGTTTAAACAGCCTCGCATATTTCAAATTCACTAAAAGACAAAAAGGAGCGGAGTCTAGTACCCGCGGTTCCTTAAGTGCCTACGCGGTTCCCTATCGATAGGAACCGCCTGGGTAGATAAGGAACCGCCCCCAGATAGCCGTTGGCATTTGTCTTCTATAAATAGTGGATCAAATATGCATTCTCATTAACCCTTTTTGGACATCTCTTTCATCCTTCTTTCTCCTATCTAATCCTAGTCATTTGTAAATGATCACTTAATATGTTAAGTATGTTTACTCATGATTATCCTCTTGATCTCCTTCTTTACCTTGTCCAAAGATAATATCACTCACACACTTGTGATGTGATTAAAGATGAAGCCTTGATGAAGATCACCTTCTCCTAAAGATCTAGTCATGTTCATCATTTGTTTATTTGTGTCTTGTGTAGATCCAATGTATTTGTGAATACTTGGACTAGTTGTGTTCATCCAAGTTATATGTCAATACTTGGATTAGAGTTGTGTAAATCCATTGCACATGTGTGTACTTGGATTTGTGTTGTGTAGATCCAAGCTACATGTGTGTACTTGGATATGTTTAGTTGAGTTGTAGTTAGTTGTGTTAGTTCTCACTAAACTATAAAGTGAGGGGTTGTGTCTTGTGAGTTCTCACTAAACTATAAAGTGATATGTAGTTGTGTTGTGTGAAGTTCTCACTTAGATTCAAAGTGAAGAGTCGTGAAGATTGCTTCTAGCTTTAGATTAGAACTCGACATCTAGCCTTGTGTCAGAAAATGGTGAAGTAGGCAACGTTGTGAAGATTGGTTCTAGCTTTGGATTAGAACTCGACATCTAGCCTTGTGTCGTAAAATGGTGAAGTGGGCGACTTTTTGTAGATTGTTCCTAGCTAAAATTAGGTCTCGAAATTTAGCTTAGTGTCAGAAAATAATGTATGCGACGTTATAAGGTTTTCTTCGCCAAGAAGGGAGCTTGTGGATATAGTGGAAATCTCGAGTAAGGTGTACTCGAGGATTGGAGTAGGAACGAGGATAGAGCCTCGTTGCCGAACCACTATAAATCTTGGTGTGTTACTACTAGGTTGTTTCTTTCCTTACTCATTACTTACATTCATTATCATTATACTTACTACACATTGTTAATGCGTTATAATTGAACCTAATCATTATGCAACTAGTTTTTAAGTAAAAGATAGTTTTGTGCACTCACCTAATTGAAAGGAATTTTAATTAGGAGATATACCGATTAGAAACTATTCAACCCCCCCTCCCCCCCTTCTTGTTTCTACACACTTCTAGTCTTGCCGCCACCTTTCGTTCCAATCGTTCATTTTTTGCATCACGATCTGATAACATTTGTTGTTGTAGCAATTCGACCAATTGTTCTTTTTGAGACCCCGAAGTGGCGGATGAGCTTAAGGTGCGTTGAACCTTGGACTTTATTGGAACACCGGATGGACGAGGGATCTCATCGTCATTGAAAAGATTCGGATCTAGATCGGCTATCTTCCCTCGGGCACGGCGTGTTCGAGTTGAATTGGGATTTTTCAATTTGTACTTGTCTTTCAAAACAAGCCACGCACTTTTCTGTGGAAACTCCTTGTTCTCGTTTTCATCTCGATACAAACTCATCACATGATTCATCAAATTGTCTTCATTTTCGCCACTCAAAAGTTTGGCATTTTCATAAAATGAATTAAACTTGTGAACCTCGCGGTTCAAAGTCGACCACTTCTCGGTCAACATATATTTGTTCTGAGCTTTAAACTCTCATCCTTAAGCCGATCGTTATACAAATCAAGAATTTGGTACCAAAACGTATCGTGTGGTTGATCGGTCCCGACCTTCGGGTCTTCGGATACTTCAATCCAACACTCGGCCAGAACTTCTTCTTCACGTTGGGTCCAAAAAGAACGGTCCAACTTCGGGGGTGGTGGTGGGTCTTTCTTTGGGTTTCGCTTAAGGACACTTTTCTTTCTCCCATTTTTCTTCGATGGACCCGCGGGTCGTTCTTCGGGCTCATCGGGCGCATCGGGCTCTTTAGGTTCTTGTGACGAGTGTTGAGGAAAGTTTTGGTAATTTTGTTGTTGTGATTGTCTGAAGACTTGCGATTGTTGAGATTGTTGGAACCATAAATTGAATGTCTCGGGTGTACAATTAACAAACGAATTTTGTTGTGGGAAGTTAAAAGGATTTGGTAGTTGATCATAGTTGGCGAATGAAGAAAATTGGTTAGTTCTTGAAGTGTTAGATGTTGCGAATGAGGGAGTATTCGGGTTAGACGAATTAGACGAATTTGGTAGTTGAGTAGTCAGAATTTGATTTTGAGGATCAGATAAAAAATTGTTTATCTATTGATTCGGGTATTGGTTTGGATTTTGACTCATGATGGATAGAAAAAATATAGAAATTAGAGGTAGTAAATTACAGAAGAATGTATATTTTTTGGTAGTTTTAAAGGAGATTTATAGTGAAAAAATGGTAAAAGTGAGTTTTTTTAAATCCCAATGGTCAAAAAACACTCAAAAAAAATAGATGTTGGCCCAACGGATACTTTTTCAAAAAAAATTAAAATTAAAAAAAAAAAGTGGTAACGCAGCCGTGACGCGAGCCAAGGTGTGGTTGGTTGCGCCATTGCGCGAGCCACGGTGTGGTTGGTTGCGCCATGGCCTCGCGCTATCAACCATAACGTCGGTCGGCCACTGCCAGCCTAAAACCTATAACGCAGACCACGGTAAGGTTGGCGGCGCCATAACGTCGCGTCATGGTGGCCAACCAGCCCATAGCTGGTGTGCTCTAAGGTTTCAATGAAGTGGAGTGAATATGCAACTCTAGTAACGATTTATTCCATTTTTTTAACTTGTTTTAACTTCTTGCTAGTTTGTTAATTTACTTTGTTTAAAAAATATACAAGTACTAAAGAGCATAATTGTAAAAAAATATTTCAAGTCTAACTCCCTTATGAAACATTTTAATAGGTTATTAATAGAATACTTGAATTTTCAACATACAACATTAATAACACATGGTACAAGCAAAATAAGCTTACTTAACCAAAATATAAACTTGAAACATAAAATTGTAACAAAGGAAATTAAATATTATATTTAAAATATTTCATCACCCCTTTTTACAATAAATATCTATTTTATATAATAAACCAAAATAATTTACAAGTATTTTAAAGCACAAAAAATTTAATTAGTTTCCTATTATGGCTTCAATGTACAAGATGATGCACAAGTCATAAACCAGTTTGCATACATAACATTCAACAAGTAGCGTCTGTTTAAAAACAATTCAAAAAATTTGAATTTTACAAATTCAAAACGCATATACTTATTTTAGGAAGTGTTTTTATGGCCATAAACAACACAACGCGTTTTGTGAAGCCTAGTACGCTCCTCTCCTAAAATAGTCTAACCCTAAAAGATATATAAAGCCCTCCCACACCATATCTGCAACACAAAAATCACAATGTTCCGCATCCATGTTTGTGCAATCTCTTAGATCCCTAAAACTTTATTCTTAATCTCCTTCTTTTGTAATGCTGCCAAGAATTGAATGGATTTTGTTCCATTCATGCAACAGCATTGATCATATTATTTGCATAATAATATGGATTGTTGATCATTACAATGCTGCCAAGAATTGAATGGATTTAGGTCCATTCATGCAACAACATTGATCTAATTGCATATGTAACACAAAAAAATAATGTTGCAGATATGGTCGTGCATATTGTTGTGCAATTTGTTAGATCCCAAAAAACTATATTCTTAATATCCTTCTTTTTAATGCTGTCAAGAATTGAATGGATTTAGGTCCATTCATGCAACATCATTGATCTAATTGTTGTGCAAACAATTAATATAGATTGCTGATCATTACAATGCTGCCAAGAATTGAATGGATTTAGGTCCATTCATGCAACATCATTGATCTAATCATGTAATGAACATCTTTTGTAATTCTTCAATTAAGTTTAAGGAATATTCAGTTCAACTGTGTTTATTGTTGTTAGTTCAATTCAATATAATTTAAATTTTACTTTTTAATAGTGATTAATTAGCAAAAAGTTTAATCATTACCAAGGGAAAGCCCAATATTAGTCATTAGTACTTAAACATTTTAGTAATTTTAAGATTTATATTTATTTTTTATTTTCGTTCTTCATATTTTGCTTTACAAATCATGTAATGGACATCTTGAAATGTTCAAATAGTTTTAATGAATATTCAGTAAAATTGTGTATGTTTATTTTAAACTGTTTACTTTTTATAAATGTTTATATAGCAAACAGTTTAAACTTTAGCAAGGGAAAGCCCAATATTAGTCATTGGGACTTAAGCCCAATACCAACAAGTAATGCGAACTATTAAGACTTAAGCCTAGTTTAAACTTTAATAATGTCCAATTTTGTAAAATATGTGATCATGTTATAAAATAGGTGTTGTTTATATAAATTCTATGATTTTAAATTTAAAAATCTTTGTCAAATGAACATACAATAATTTCGGAATGATTATAGAAAATATTTTAACTTTGAAAACACCCTTATCTTTCAAAAGTTATTTTTGTACAATGTTCACATTTATATAAACACATTTAATGGTTTGTTGTATCAAAACATGTTGTTTCTATAAATATGAGAAGGTTGTTATGATTTGGTAAAATCATAAGTTTTCAAAATCAGTCTAAATAAGAGTAGGATTACACCAAGTCATACCAATTTCATCCTTACATAGGTCAACCTAGACTCTTCAACATATGCACATCAAACCTTACTTATCTTAACTTTTGGTGCAATAAACTTATGTTAACAATGGCTACCTACGTGCCTGGCTACATCAATGATCTTTCTGGTGTTAAGGATAACGTGTTGCTTAGGGTGCGTGTGCTTAGTACCTGGATGCAGGAGGTTTATAGAAAAACTAACATAAAAAATATGGAGGTTTTGATTAGGGATGAGAATGTAAGCCACAATACCATTACAATGTGTACTTATACGTTAGTTTTTAAATTAATATATCCATAACTAATGTATTTTATGTAACTTTTTACTTTGCAGAACTCAAGAATGCAAGCCGCTGTTCGTATGGGAGAAGTAAACTAGTTCAAGGATAAGCTGGTGGAAGGAAAGTGTGTTGTTATAAAACGATACACTTTGGGATAAAACCCACCAAGGTTCAGAATGGTTGACAGGGCTTTGCGGTTGAGTTTTTGTCTAACACAGAAGTGGAGCCATGTACTGACTACACTGGATCTCTCCATGGATTTGCATTTAGGTATTTTCAATCTATTACTACTCTAACTCAAGAAGAGCCTCGACAGTTTGGTATGTAATATCACACTTCAAAACAATTTTCGTATTGTTGTCTATTCAATTCGTTAAGTCATTTGGTAATTATGTTTTTACAAACTGTTTACCAGATATCATAGGCCATATACGTTTCTGTGAGGATTTAGATGCATATGATAAAATGGTAAACAAGAGAAGAAGACAACATCCATGTTAGTCGATACAGAGTAAGTAATAATAACATATTTAGGCTGAATGAAACTAAATGTTATTAGAGGTTTAATTTTTTGCACTTCTTTTATGATTTAGAGGTAATGAACTGCGTGCTACCATGTGGGGAGAATATGCTCAACAATTGAGTGACTTTTTGAAAAAAATGCTCTGGTCATGTTAAGATTCTGATGGTCGTTCAATTGGCCATGATGAAAACATGGGATGGTAAGTAACATAAAAGTTAACATTTAGTATTAAATAATACGTTGTATGGTTTTTTTTTAATTGAAAATTTATACTTATATGATTTTGTACTCAAATTATAGGACATATGCGCGTTCAGAATGGATACCATGAAACTAAGTTGTTCTTGTTCGACTGTTCTGAACCAATTACTGATGAGAACTTTACTGACGTTAAAGAATATTGTGGAAGGTATTTTACAAGTTTTTTAAAAGTCTTTGTTTTGTATTTATATGCGTCCGTGTTTTAGTTTCATGTATTCATATATTTTGGGATTCTATTACAAGTTGTTTTCTAATGACAACAAAGAGGAATCTGAAAATACGGTTACCCATATCTCCACTGCTTCAAAGAATTCTACAAAGGATGTTTTCGTCACTGGATTCCCTCCTAGAAATATCACTGAGCTTTTGGATGTCGAACATGTAATAAATTATAAAGTTATTTAAAAATTTTGTTTATCATAAATAAGTGTAACAGATTATAACCATGTCTTCATTTTTTTTCTTAGGGTGTTTCCAGCATCATAATTGGAACTATAATAGCCATTCACGAAAAGGAAGGCTGGTGGTATCTCGGATGCAAAGCATGTAAGAAGAAGTCTATCAAGTCGTCGGATATTATTGATCTAGATACGGATGTAAAACCTACAATGTCATTGGATGGAAAACACGAATGGCGTTGTCAAAAGTGCAACATCGTTCCGGTGATTAAAATATTGTAAGTAATACATAAATAAATAGATTAAAGAATTTTTGTTAATTATTTATTTTGACTATTGTTTTGTTGTGTAGTTTCAAGCTTCAAATCAGAGTCCAAGACGAGAGTAGCACAATGTCATTGACGTTGTGGAACGATGAGGTACAATCTTTGTTTGGAGTATCATCCTTCCTTTTGTGTGAAAAATTTGTCAAGGTATTATTAATTTATGTAATACAACTTGCCTTCCACATGGTTTAATGGTAACCATAAAATAATGCTACATTTCTGTGTAATGTAGCTAGATGTTTTCCCCCGGTCATTACTGGGTTGGTGGGAAAGAAATTTGCCTTCAAGGTTAGCAGAGACGAATACAATGCTAAGAAAATGCTCCGTGTCTTTACTGTTTTGCGACTTACCGGAGATGTGGACATTATAGAAAGTCTTCGTTCAACTGCAACACCTATAAAGGTAAATAGTTTTTTTAAAACATTGGCCATATGTATTATTTTTCATAGTCAGTGTAATTGTTAAATTGTGTTGTATGTAAACAGGAGTCTAAAGCCACAAGTTCTGCCGTAATCGTGTCCATTCCTTTGGTAATAAAAACATCTAAGTTATTGGTTACTTATATTCTTTGTCATATAAACTTTTGTAAATTAATATTTTATTTATTCATATGTCATAAGATCTTGAGTCTCAAATAGATGAGAATCACACTCCATTGTCTTCTAAAAAAGTTGCTGATCCAAGTCCTGGTGACAAACGTGCTGGTGAAGACGACTTGGGAAGTGCAAATTCAAATGCAAAAAAGAAGGTTCTTGCAATTAAGATGGAAAAGAATCCTTGAGGTTCTCTATGATTTGGAACCTTCAACGACGAATGGCTATTATGAATAATGTCATACTATATAAAGACGATATTTTGACACTTTTTGAGTGTTTTTGTAGTATGAATATGGTTGTTTTCTTTTTGATTGGGGAGTCCCAATCTTAATTTTTTATGAACACAACATAATATTTCCTTTAAAATATTTGTTGGGGAGTCCCAACATAGACGTTTTTTGTAATTTTCTCATCTTTGATTGCATTTGTTTTATAAGTTATGTGTTTGGACTAATAACTTATACTCAAGCATTTTCAAGAAAATAAGTCATCAGATTATTCTACAGTTTGGACTGGAACAACAGTTTTTAAGCATAGGTTGTTCAAGACAATGATTTTTGATAGAGGTTCATCATAACTTTTTTGATCAAGAAAATGGCGCGTTTTTATCATTCAAATAATCATGTAAATACATGTACCAGTGTTGTATATTGTTTGTTTGTAAACATTGGTTTAATAAAATGTCGTTATACTATTTCAAACACAAATTTAATAACACACTTTTCACATGGTTTGTATTCCTTAAGTAAATATAACTAAGTTTTGTTGAACAATTGTTTCTTCGTACGAATTACAACATGAAAGTGATGTTGATGATGATGGTTAAATAGAGGTTTATGATTACGATGAGCTTTATTTGGCATATGATGGCGAGAAATCACCAAGATTTCATTATTTTGTTAAGTTGAAATGTTATTTCAATATGTTACCGATTACAAAAAAATGTATACAAACATATGAATCCATCCAAATCAAACATTTTAACTTTTCTTTAAAGTTTTTGAAAGATATATATTTTAGATGAAAGCCCAAATGTTATGTATATTAAAGCCCCAATTACATATATATATTAAAGCCCAGTTTTAAAGCCAATAATATGAAGCCCAAATTTATGTAGAAGTTTAATAATGGAAAGACCAATATTAGTCATTATGACTTACACAAGACTAATGATATATTTGTATACGGCCCAACTATGATAATTGCATACATTTAGACACAAATTAGGTAATTACATAATGCATACAGTCTGCTAACACATTATGACACAATTTTACCATTCCATACATTAAAACACAAACATCCACATGATAAGTATTCAAAGTTACCAGAAGCACCATGCTAACAGTGAAAATAACAACCAAAGTTTTGACCCAAACCTAAAAACAGACATTTAAACAAAGTCTAAACACAAGCATCACAGGCAAATAAACAGAACAATTAATCCGTAAAAATGTTCAGCAGCAAAACATACAAATGTGATCAGCAATCACAAGTGTCTTTTAACATTCTTGGAATAAGGGAACCTGCATGTTTTCACCTTCCACCGCCTCTTGAACAACATCCATTAGCTTCATCCGCATCATTTTGGGTGTCTTAAAACCGCAAGTTTCTCCAAATACCCTCCACTTCCTAGCCATTTTGACGTGGCACAATCTTTCTGGACGAAGGCGGTCCGGAATCATTCTCAGTTTCATAAGGAACCTTACATCATCATGAACAAGAAGCGCTCTGGTGTATGTATGCATCATATGTGTTGCGCAGAAATCAGCCGGCAATGCCTGATTAAGACATATATTAAATACACATTATCAGTTAACACTACTGCCTACATTCAATTTACTACTACATACATTCGATTTACAAAGAATTAAACCTCTATATATCTTCTTACACTACTGCCTACATTCAATTTACTAAAGTTGGACTTTGATGCTCACCAATTGAGAAAGGTCATACACAGGTGCATTGAGCTCAATGTAGACAACGTTCACTTCATTGTTGTGAGTAGTATGTCCTTCCCATCCACATAAATGCCTTGCTCTTTTATCTTTCATGATATGTACATGTAGAAATTACCACAAGTAGCCAACTATATTTCTAAAAACTTTAGTACAAATACAATGTACATACCTTTAGAAGCATAAAGTGGTATCTCACGAGCCGGAAGCCTCAACATTGTTGGGTATATATGAGCATTAAACTTTGCTATCCCATTGTGCTTAAAGAAAGACAGATGTAGCCTGTAGTTACCCATGTTTGTAAAAACCAGATTTTGTCCTTCCTGAATTTTTAGGTCCTCACCGAGCCTATCCCACATAGTCCCGAATAGGGAGTTTGATCGTACAACACTATCTGGGTCTGTTTGAATCCTCTCATGGTTGAGTTTGTACCTTGTGTGGTTAACGTACACCTTAATTCTGGTCTTCTAAATGTCTTGCAAAAAATCTCCCGGAAGAACCTGTCAAAAAAAAGAAACATTTGTTTGATTCTTTCCACTAAAGGTTTACAGTTCAACCATCATTGTAAACAAAATTTGCATATTATATAATGTGTACCTGCCCTCCGCGCGTAAACCTTACAAGACATCTCACAACTCGGTTCCCCACAGCACGCCGATCATAACCTTTGGATTCACATCCTCCATTTACATATCCTGTTGCGTAAAACATGGCATCCCCTTCTTTAACAAAGTGAAGCATACGCACATTATCATCCAAATTATCTTTTGCAAATGCTTCCCATTCGTCCCCATACAAATTCAACTTTGTTCCATCTCTTCTTATTAAGCATACGTAACGATACATGTTGGGTCTGTTAACAAAAATGTATGGCTACCATTGAAGAACCTGACTTTGAATACTTTTGGTAATACCTACATAGATGTCTCATGTAACTACTATGTAAAACAATCTGTTGTTATTAAATAACTAACACGTGTTTAATGAAAACGTAACAATACGCACCAAAAGGCTTTTGTATTCTTCAGTGCACATTGGGAAAATAAATTCATCATCCATGATAGCCTGAAACAAATTAAATAGCTGAATATATGATTGAAAAATTTTATAAGGCATGTACTATAAACGCGTTAAACACTTTTTCTCACTGAATCATATGGAATAATTTTAGTTAGTTTTATTTACTTTCTAAATGGAAAACGGCTAATAATGGTGATTTACCAAACTTTGAAGGATATACCATATGGCCTGATATGGTATTTTCTATGCATCATTATATCAGTTCACTTTTAAAATGTTTAAAACACAATGACAAATATTTAAAAAGACAAGCTATGATCCATGTTTTAATCAATAAAATATCATAATCCATTCAAAAAGTCTTTTAGGTTTGCAACCTGAATATCATCTACTATGATTAATATACCCTTCAGTTCATCATTATCCACTTTAAATTGAACTTACTGTACGGATCAAAAAGACATGCAGATCATAAAAAATGGAAAACTAATTAGGAAACTTGATAATCAAACTAATAACATCTTAATTCAAAGTGACATAAACATTAGTCCAATCAATGATCCGTTCCAATAACTGCTGCATTAATATGTACATGAATCATATTATCTGCTAATGTTAATCAAAAAGGGATGACCTATATCTTTGGGTACTGTTAACTGATAATAGTATGATTTCAATCACTAATAACAGATCATACAATAAATAACATTCAATCTCTTTACAAACATCTCAGAACATAAAAATTAAATTTATTGCAATGTTCATTTTTATAAAATGATGCATGCGACATCTAGATGATCAATTGACTATGAAAATTAATCGAAAAAGGTAATGAGTTTACCTTGAATTATAGATAATTATGAAAAACAATCGAGTGTGACTAACTCTGTGTGTTAATGATCATCCGTTTTGGGGTTTTTATGTTTTTGATAATTTTGATATGAATGGAGTGTTTTGTAAGTGAGATACCATAACTATTATGGTTATACGTTTCCCACCTATAGCCTATATTTATTTATTTAATTAAATTGGATAATTAATAAAATAGATCATTTATTTGGTAAATATTATCAATGTTTAATGAGAAGTTTAACAAGATGCATATGTTTGTTGCATGCATTATGTACTTTATATATTTTGTATAGTTTTTGCATGCATTATGGAATGCGTATGTTTTGTTTTTTTTCATAATCATCAATTATTTAGTTGATTTTGTTGTAATCTAAAAGCATTGTTTGTAAAAACATGTTTATTACATTCAACAATAAGTATTATTTTTATTAAAAATACTTTTATTTTGAGGATCAGTTACATGTTTAGTAAAATTATCTCATTCCTATAAGACCTAATGGTTTTCATTTTAAAAAACACATGCAAAAAACTATTTCTTACAATCAAAAACCTTATACCACATCATCTAAGGTAGTAATGTGTCTTTGATAAGTCCTTATTATATTTTTCATGTATGTTTTATCAATCAGTATTTGATATTATGTTTGGTCATTTTATTTGTTGTAGGATTTTATATACTCTGAATATGAAGGATTCAGGAGAAAACAAGTCGTCAAACGCCGACAATAAAGTTGTAATTGATCTATCCGATGGTGATGATGATGATGTTAGTTTTACAATATAATTATCATATCATTTAGATTAAATAATTATACATATTATATACCTTTATACATAGCAATTTTTTAACTATTATGTTTTTTTATTTCTAGCCCTTCAAGGATATCAGTGATGATGTTAGTGTTAAGATCATCCATAACATATCATTTAAACAAAAAATTTATACATATGTTTAAAGTTAGATGTCTAATTTATTATTTGTTGATAATACAATTTTCCAGCCCTACAAAGATCTGAGTGAAAATGTCGTTGGTCAAACCGTTGATGATGAAGAAGTTATTCATCTTGCTGATTCTGACGATGAAGATGTTGTTTCACTAGATAAAGAGAACAAAAACGTTGATAACGAAAAAATGACAAAATGTAACAACTCATTGCTTTCATTGATTATGTATTCATAATTTTATTTTATTTTATTTATACATTTGTTCGTGTTGTATTTTTAGGTTAATGATGAGGACGAATCTTTTTCGTTTTCCCGTTCAACAAAAAAAGCAAGGACTTTACCCTCTACATCGGAACCTTTACATTTTATTGACGAAACCACGGATGAGGACATTCCTAACAGTGACACCGTTATTAACATGACACAATCGGAACCTTTACATCTTATTGACGAAACCACGGATGAGGAAATTCCTAACAGTGACACCGGTATTAACATGACACAAAGTGTTGTTAACGATCCCCTTTATGAAGCAACTGATGAATAAAATGGCATTGATATAGAACATTCAGATGATGTTACTGAAGAGTCTCCAGAGAAGACTATTGATGATGTAGATTTTATTGATGACGAAGGTGCAACAAAGGATGATACTTATGATCCAAATAACGATGTTTCGGATGACGAAGATTACAAACCTGCGGGTAACGATGCAAATGATGATGAGTATGATCCTGATAATGATAGGACGGACGATGAAGATGACGATAATTGAAATATTGCAAAAACAGGTTTAGTACGGTTTTTCGTTAAATAAGTATATGTTTTATTTTTATGTTTCGGTGCTCATTTTTTTCGTTTATGTTTTTTAACCTATTAAGCTATAAATAAACATTGTTTTAATTATCATTTTTGTTAATGGTTTAATTATATGTTGTGTAACATTTGTTTAGCTTAAAGAGTTATTATAATTGACTCATTCATGACATTTGTATTTTTTGCATGACTAAAAGTGTAAATAAAGGGCCTAAACACTCTTATATATAGAACCTTTGTTAATCCCATATAACACAAAAAAAACCTATTCGTCTATGAAACCGTAAACCTCATTCGATATTCATTCAGTAAGTTCATAAACCTCCAAATCATAACATATATTAATCATGGCTAATTTGAAACCTGAAATCATTCAAGATTCGTCAAAACCAATAACTGACGAAACAAATGAAGAACAACAACAGAAACAGAAGGATGAGCAAGGAGATGTCTATGGCAGTACAAACATTGGTGTGGCTCAACAACACGCACAAAAAATAAATCAAAAGGTTGATGATGCGATTTCATTCCTTTTTTCTGTCTTAGAAAAAGTTGAATCCACCATAATTGGTATAGTTACAATTCTAAATAGTTTTGTTATAGTTTTGTATAACCAGTGTGTATGTTGATCGTCACAAATTTTATTGTTTACAGCTGATTTGGACACCTCTGTTATGGTTGACTGGCTAAAACTGAATGTTGGGGATCATAATGATTGCCAAGAGGTCTTGAACCGCGTGAGTGCGAGGTTTCTTAAGGTCGATGCCATGATTCAGGAATTTCGTGCAATGGGACTTGAGTTAGATGATGACTGCTATGTTGACATCAACTGCTTCAGTGATGATTAAACATACATGGTGGTACTATGGTTATCAAAAAATGTTTGTCTTATGTTTTTTAGTAATAAATTTAATGTTTTAAGATTTGTTAATGAAATATCTCATTAATTATATTTGATTTGAATTAAAATTTGTGTTGATCTGTTATTAATTGTGCCATTTTCAGTTACAATATTTTTACTAATTACCATAAATGTGACTTTTACAAATAAATCATCTGATTTATGAGTAATAAATAACAATCCCTAAAATCATGCATATTAAAATGGACGATAACAATCAAATATTGTATGCAAGTAAACAGATTCATAAACACAAAAAGTTCTCCACGTCTGTACTAATCCATTAAGATGGACGATAACAATCAAATCGAATCAAGAAAGCGTAAAAAAATTTTGCTGTGAAACAAAACACGCTGCATTCAAATGAAAGCTCTTACTTCAATGTCAACATGAGTCGTCAACATTCAAATCAAGTTGTTCCTACATCAGAAAAAAGTACACCGGCTCCAAAAAGAAGAGTATCACTTGCTGAAATACTCAATTGTAAGTTAGTTGTTCACATTAAATAATTTATTCGTTTTTTTGCATGTTAATCAAGATATTTATTTGTTTGTTCTTATGTTATTAGATTATCCACTTGATGGAGGTGTTCCAAAATACAACACTGCTCTCACAAGACAAATCAATATCACAGGTTTATGAAACTGTCCTTTAAAATACTTAATGCTGAGTAGTTATCATTATAGTTAGAATGATTTACAGATGTATGAAAGAATATGCATTCTAATTATTTGGTTTGAACGGTAATCGGTTCTTCTACGCATACGGGGAAACAAACAAGGCTTCCTTTATCAGACATTAGTAACTGTAAGTTAACCTGTCTGTTGTGTAAATTATTTAACTTTTAGTTATGTTAATATTTAAAACCTGTAAATTTCAGGTTTTGACTATGTCAACATTGTGTACGTCACCTCATGATATCTATATATTTATTCTATCACCTTTGCATGAAATCCTTTGAGCAATCATATGCATCACATGAGCATACATCATTTTAATCATCTGAACATGGAAACAACTATATCACAACCTTTTTGTTATGATTGTGAGTATTTAATCATAAAGGCATGGCCATATTAGTATGACTACATTTCAAGAGCATACTGGACAACGAACAATCTATTATGAGGGACTTTTAAGTCACCTGAACATATGATCACTTGCATTCATCCCATTGATTTCTAAAAATCCAACGTCATGATCACAATTAATAAATGACTACTTAAATATATAAATTTATAAGTCTTGAGTATTCATGTATGTATTTTCTTACACAATAATTTGACTTTGAGCTACGATAACAATTACTTTTATACATGAACACTACTTTCAACCATTTTATTCTTTTAATATACTTTTGATATAATAAAAATCACCTAAACGACCATACTTTCACCAAGGATCCCAAAACCTAACCAAATAAATTAGGACTCGAACCTATTTCTACTACATCATACCTAGAACCCTAGTAATTATACCAAGACCTCAATATTCAAACCAAAACCAATCCTAGACACTACAAAGTATTATACACTTAACTAACTTATACATAAGACAAAATTCAAAAATCTACAAACTCTACCCCATCCCTTGCTCCTAGCCGTGTATACAAGCATCACCACACACATTTTCCCACCTTGTACAACACTACCTTAAATGAAAACACTATTCTTACCCTTGGGAACCTAGTATGCGACGGCTTGAATGACCACAAGGGTCAAGTGTACATCAAAGCCTCATTAAAACTAAGTACTTCCTAGTACTTCCTAAATCCACCAAATCTATGCATCTCTCTCTTTCTTGCCGTGTCCTACCCCAAACCACAACTCCCATCTCTTACTTAGATATTTATAAAACTAACTTACACTCATTCATCCTCACACCTATTATTTTCGGATCAAAGATACTCCCACATAGCACCTTGAGCTAACAAACTCCTCCATCTCATTTACTACACCATATCTTTGTACTCCAAGCATTGAAGACTAGCATTCAAAACCCCTAGGTCTCGTCTAAAGCAAACCGACGCCAAAGTCACCTCATTTGTCACCTTCTTGATCAAACAAGTAAGTGTAAGTCTACCTAAGACCTATTTCAATCATCTTTACTTTTCATCTCATGGCATGCATGTAGGAACTTAGGAAACGAGCCTAGGTTGCCATGCATACGTAAAACCTCCATGAAATGCCTCCCATATAGCTTATGAACCCACGGCTCATATGGTGGGTAGGCTTTCGTGCTGCAAATCCTTAACTATACCTTAAAAATGTTGGACACCTTGCTTAAAACTCCTAGAAATAAGCTAGTATAAGTTAGTGCCTTGAAAACAAACAATAAGCCCAATAGGTGGACTAATAGGCTCGGCTTATTAACAAGACGCGTGGATTTTTGTATATAAATCCCAAAAAGAAGATAAGCTATAACCAACCTAGCATGAACTAAGGTAGAACATGTCTTGATAATCCCTCTTAGAAATAAGCCGAATATTATGGGCCTCCATAAGCCCATGCAAAAATAAGCCGAACCTCAAAAGCTTTAGAATAAGCCCATAAGCCCTCAAACCGTAAGCTTAGGTTAAGCTATTAAGAAAATATAAAATTTAGTCAAAAACAATAAGCCAACATAAGCCTTAAAAATAAGCCGAATATACATATATAAGCTCACCCTAGGATTAATTGGAAATGGAACATGTTATAAGCCCACTTCACATATAAGCCCATTTAATAAAACTATTGTAGGCCCAATAGTAATTATTTAAAACTTACTAAGTTACCTTAAGTTTTTACTAAGCCAAAATCAAGCCCATTATCCTTTTTACCCTAACCGGACCCAAATGGGCCGTATAAGCCCAAACTAGGAATACATAGAAACTTTTCGTGCCTAAATTTACAATTGGTGAAAGTTTAGTCCAAAATCATCAACTAGTAAAACTTGTATAAACCTATTCGTGACTATGATATAGTGCAAGGGTCGTTTGTGTCGTTTTCAAAACTATAGGGTGTGTTAAATTCAAACCGTGAGTTAAAGTAAACTACAAGGAGCAATTGTGTCAATTTCGAAACTTATATCAAGCCCTAACGCATATTATAAAATTTCCGTGGTATATGGGGGGGGTGTTTGGTCATTTCTCTAAAGTTTTCCAAGCCCTAGGGGCGTTTGTTATAAATAAGTTAACCAACAAGGACTAACGGTGTAATACACTTAACGGACGGGATCTTAAAGTTACTTGTATAAATTATTACACTTACAAGGACTTATTCGTACTTTTATTCTAATTAAAAAGGGAATTAATAAAATTTGTTAAATAAATCACTATAGTTATTTTCGAAACTTTACGTAAATTGACAAACCCGTTAACCGTTCCCTTTCGAAGCCTTAATTTTATTAAATGGTAATTTATTTCCTTATAATAAATTAAATAAGATAAAAATTATCTATTTAACTTATTACCCCCTTTTTACAATTAGTATACATATATTTTGGAACTAAAAATATGTATACGCTTTCATTTCACTATAAGAAGAAAACACTTGAACCAACGTAACAACTCATAAGTTGTGATCATGCATTTTCATTCGTACCATTCATCATGCATTATTATTGTTGCATTCACTGAGGCATTTAAGTTACTTAGGTAATTTCTCCAGTCCGTGACTATACTGTGCCAGTCATTCAGTGACATCATCCTCACTACCTCATTATCACTAAGGTGAGTTCATGGCCCCATATTTACTGTTTTATAACTGGGGGAGAAAACATACAAAACTATTTATATGCAAGCATGCACAGACAACAACAATTTATTTGCCTACTGTTTGCCCCATTCCCGTGGACTGTATTAGTTAATAGTGTAGCGCGAAATGTATGGATAGATCTATTCGGGTATTAACAACACCCGGCCTGTCGTGATCAGCTGTCACGTATTGCTTAGGCCAAGCAGCAGGTTTATGTCATTGTCGGATTAAGGGAAACCTCAATCAGGATAGACCCAAATGGGCTTACTGAGAATCATGTCTAGCTTCTATTACAGGGCAGTAGGAACTACTATAGCGTTGGGCTGTGATGTCCTGCTATCATCGTGGTGTTTTGCATATTGATACATTATTAATTAAACCTGTGAATTCACCAACTTCGTGTTGACCCCCACATTTTACTTTTATGTTTTCTCAGGAAAGTAAGCAGGTTCATGCATTGGATTCCAGCATTTTAGGAAGCATCATGTTTACCATCGGGCTGGAATATTTATTTCTGTTTTATAATAAATGTGGTTTTTCAGACAAGATACTAAATGTGTACGATTAATTCATGTAATATGTTTCAAAAAGATATTTATGATCATTGCTCTATATGCTATGTGCTATCGATCCACCCAAGTAACACCCCAATTACTATTCCGCTGCATTTGACCAACTTGGGGGTGTTACAGAAATGGTATCAGAGCGCATAGTTATAGAGAACCAGATCACTAATAAAAAATTTTAAAATATAATATAAAAATTTTTAAACTGGACTATAACTGAACATAAAAATCAATTTAAAGAAAAATTGATTTTTGGGGAACCTATAAGTTAGGCATATAGCATTGTAGAGCATGCATATTATGTGAACTAACTTCACATTGATTTATACCCTCATGGTAAATAAATCACATAAGTATCCATCTATACTTTTGACAACATGGTTAAAAGTTTTAAAACCACATCCCATATGCATCATAAAACTTTTTGAATTGTGTAAGCTAAAAACTTGCTCAACTTTAAAATGTTACTTTCAGATATCATGACGACGCCTACTATCGTGACTACCTTCGAGGAGCTTATGGTTCCTACCATCACACCCTTGTCACCGACATCAGTATTCGCTGGACCCGCATCTGACACTGAGTCCAGAGATGACCAGCCGGACGGAGTCATCATACTCACAGATTCACCTACTCCTTCACCACCTACCGTATCCCCTACTACACCACTGCTTGTAGTACCTGCATCCCCTCCTAGAGAGGTGGACCAGGTCGTACCTTCCTTACGACCCTTACCACCACCTTCTGTACCTCACACTTACCCCACTAGTGTTTTGCCACCTCGTAAGAGGAGACATGACACTATCCCTGACTCGACCTATGAGATTGGAGAGGGATCGGGAGCCGGGCAGGCTAGCCATAGCGCCCTTCAGGCACAGGTCGATGCACTTGCGGCCCGACAGGCGCAGGCCACCGCCCTTATCCACTCTCTACTACAGGCGGACCAGCAGGGTCGCGTCGTGCTCCAGGAGAGACTTGACTCTCTCTACTGGGCCGTAGTCGGCGAGTCATACACCACCCAGGAGACCATACACTGGTTGTTGGATGAGGTAGCTTACCTCCGTTACCGCCTAGCTTCGTTAGAGAGTCATTCCTACGAGACCCGAGCCGCCATATACACGCAGGAGGACACCTTCAGGACCTTCGTGGACTTGGCCGATCTTCGTCACCAGGGGATCACTACAGAGACAGAGCAGTTACGGAGTGTCGACACTGCATGTCAGCATCAGCTACTCGAGACCATGAGATACACTCGAGAGACCTGGAGTGTCGTGATCCGCATGCAGGATGAGCGTACACCCACACCACCAGCTGGACCATCTGCACCTGCAGGCAGCCATACTAGTGTAGGCTAGATTTTCATTTGTACATCGTGACAAGCATTGTGTTGCGTCTCAGCTCGCATGATTTATCTCTTTTGTACTTGTATTCCTTTCAGTTGTATTTTTAGCACCTAACCTTAGTAGGTAGGTTATCTTTGGTTGTATTACAAACATATGTACCACTATTTCAGACAGGTTTGCTATGCCCCTGTGTTAGATCGGTTGTACTTGTACTATATTGTTGTTTGCCAGAAATAGCATGTTACCGTCCATTTGTTTGTTTACATTTATATTATTATGAACTCTTAACGGATTATCAAATTTGTTGTGAATTCTATGCATAAACATTACCCATGCAGTTTAATATAACCATCTTGTTTATCAGCTAATAAATCTCAGTTTTTCTTATTAATATAGAAAAATGCCACCAAGACGCGCACGCCCAAACCCCGCAGAAACACCTGCGACAACTATATCTGATGCACAACTCAGAGTACTGATTGAGCAAGGCATTACTGACGCCTTAGCTGCCAGGGAAAACCGCCCTAGCGGAACCCATGGAGACAGTGAAAACTCTAATAACAGGAACCGCGAAGCTCGAGGATGTACTTACCCTGATTTCATAAAGTGCAAGCCCAGCTATTACAAGGGCAAGGAAGGGGTAGTCGAGCTCATGCAATGGTTTGAGAGGACTGAAACAGTGTTCCGTATTAGTGACTGTACTGAGGAAAAGAAGGTGAAATTCGCCACTTGTACACTCTTGGAACATGCACTCACGTGGTGGAACTCACAAGTTGCTACCCTCAGACACGATGGAGCCTATGGGATGACATGGACAGCATTGAAGGACAAGCTTACCATGAAATACTGTCCACGCAGTGAAATCAAAAAGCTGGAGGTTGAATTGTGGAACCTCAAATGCATCAACTTCAATATTACGGGTTACAACCAGAAGTTCCAGGAACTAACTTTGATGTGTACCCGTATGTACCCTAAAGTGCCGGATAAGATAGAGAAGTACGTTAGTGGACTTCCAGACTCTGTTCATGACAGTGTGCTTGCATCTCGACCTACTACCATCGAGAGTGCCATTGAGTTTGCCACAGAATTAGTGGACAAACGTGGTCGTGATCATTTGGTTAGACAAGCGGAGCACAAGAGGAAAGTCGATGATAACTACCGTCATCATCCCTAGACTCAACAGCCCAAGAGGCAAAGTTTAAGTCAAGTCTGCAGTGCTATTTCCTCAGGACCACCTCCATACGTGGGAAACAAACCAAAATGCTCAAAGTGTAACTTCCATCACTAATCCGCTGTTGAATGCCAAAGACCAGAGCAGGGCAGCGCATATGCTCCGACCAATAGGAACAACTCTAGTGCCAACTATAAGCCCCACAACGGCAACAGGCAAAACTCCCGTGGGAGTGGATACCAAGGAAACCGCCAGCTCACTGGCAGTGGAAACATGACTCGTAAGGAGATCCGTTGCTATGGTTGTGGAGAGATCGGACATATCAGACCTGACTGCCCAAAGCGTAAGAACGAAAGCCAAGGCGGAGCATCCGCCAGAGTTTATGTCATAGGAGAAAACAGGACCAACCCCGACTCCAATGTAGTTACTGGTACGTTTCTTCTGAATAATCGTTATGCAAATATTTTATTCGATACGGGAGCCGATAGGAGTTTCGTATCCACAGAGTTTAGTAGCTTACTAGGCATCCTACCTACCCCATTAGATAACTGTTACAGAGTCGAATTAGCGGACGGAAAAATCATTGAAACTAATACGATCATAAGAGGCTGTACTTTAAACCTTCAAAATCACCCATTTGATATTCAATTAATACCCATAAAACTGAGTAGTTTTGATATCATTATTGGTATGGACTGGTTGGCAAGATATCATGTAACCATTGTGTGTGACGAGAAACTAGTCCGTATACCATGGGGAAACGCAGATCTAATTATCCGAGGAGACGGAAATTCGGATAAAACAGACACTAGGTTAAGTGTGATCTCGTGTACCAAAGCCCAGAAATATCTACTAAAAGGATGTCCTATCTTTTTAGCACATATTTCTATGACACACAAAGAAGAAGAACCCAAGAAGAAACAGGTCAAGGATGTACCCATCGTCCGTGATTATCCTGAAGTCTTTCTAGAAGACTTGCCAGGATTACCTCCGACTCGCCAAGTTGAATTTCAAATCGACTTAGTGCCGGGAGCTGCACCTGTAGCTAAATCACCCTACCGCTTAGCACCTACCGAGATGAAAGAACTCGCGGAACAACTCAAAGAACTGTCAGACAAAGGTTTTATCAGACCCAGTTCCTCACCTTGGGGAGCCCCAGTGTTATTTGTTAAAAAAGAAAGACGGTTCTTTCCGAATGTGTATCGATTACAGAGAACTGAATAAGTTAACTGTGAAAAACCGTTACCCGTTACCACGAATCGACGACCTATTTGATCAGTTACAAGGATCAAGCGTGTACTCCAAGATCGACTTACGATCCGGGTATCACCAGTTGAAGGTCAGAGAGGAGGACATATCAAAGACAGCTTTCAGAACACGCTACGGTCATTATGAGTTCCAAGTCATGCCATTTGGACTGACCAATGCGCCAGCCATATTCATGGATCTCATGAATCGAGTGTGCAGACCCTATCTGGATACGTTCGTGATAGTGTTTATTGATGACATCCTCATCTATTCCAAAAATGAGCAAGAACATGGAGAACATCTGGCACAAGTACTAAAACTACTTAAGGAAGAAAAGTTGTACGCAAAATTCTCTAAGTGTGATTTTTGGATCCCTAAAGTGCACTTTCTCGGTCATGTGATTGATGACAAAGGAATCCAAGTTGACCCCACGAAAGTCGAATCCGTGAAAGATTGGGTATCTCCCACGTCGCCGAAGGAAATTTGTCAATTCCTAGGTCTTGCCAGTTACTACCGACGATTTATCGAGGGATTTTCTAAGATTGCTAAATCAACGACCAAGCTTACCCAGAAGGGCATAAAATTTGTGTGGGGAGAAAAAGAAGAGGTTGCGTTCCAAACCATCAAACAAAAATTGTGCAGTGCACCTATTTTAGCCCTACCGGAAGGTAACGAAGACTTCGTTGTCTACTGTGACGCCTCGCACAAAGGCTTGGGAGCTGTGTTGATGCAGAGACAGAAAGTGATTGCTTATGCTTCCAGACAACTGAAGAAGCACGAGCAGAATTACTCCACCCATGATTTAGAACTTGGATCCGTAGTTTTCGCCTTAAAAATCTGGAGACACTACCTGTACGGGACCAAGTGCACAGTTCATACTGATCACAAGAGCTTGCAACATATCCTAGACCAGAAGGAACTAAACATGAGGCAACTGCGTTGGATAGAATTGCTCAGCGACTACGACTGCGACATCAGATACCACCCAGGTAAAGCAAATGTAGTTGTAGACGCACTAAGCCGAAAAGGAACTGATCCTCCTATGAGAGTTCGAGCCTTAGTTATGACCATTAACTTGGACCTACCCAAACAAATATTAGAGGCTCAGCTCCAGGCACAGAAGCCCGAGAATATCGGAAGGGAAGACATAGGAGGAATGCTTAGGACGGACCTAAGCAAGGAAAAATTAGAGGCTAGAACCGACGGAACATTGTGTTTACACGGAAGAAGCTGGCTACCATGTTACGGAGACTTGAGGAACGTGATCATGCACAAATCTCATAAGTCCAAGTACCCCATACATCCCGGATCTGAAAAGATGTACCAAGACGTGAAGAAATTATACTGGTGGCCAAACATGAAAGCAGACATTGCCACCTACGTGAAGAAATGTCTAACTTGTGCTAGAGTTAAAACAGAACATCAGCGACCATCAGGTTTGTTAGTCCAACCCGAAATACCAAAATGGAAGTGGGACAATATCACCATGGACTTCATTACCAAACTTCCTACATCGTCCCACGGTTACGATACAATTTGGGTAATCATTGACCGTCTCACAAAATCAGCTCACTTCTTACCTATCAAGGAAAACGATTCTCTGAGCAAGTTAGCCAAAACGTATTTAAAGGAAGTCGTGACGAGACACGGGATACCAGTCTCAATCATCTGCGATAGAGATGGCAGATTTACATCAAACTTCTGGAAAGCTTTTCAACGAGCTTTAGGAACAAACCTGGATATGAGTACCGCATACCATCCGCAGACCGACGGTCAGAGTGAACGGACAATCCAAACGCTAGAAGACATGCTAAGAGCATGCGTGATCGACTTTGGAAAAGGATGGGTCGAACACATCCCATTAGTTTAATTCTCCTACAATAACAACTACCATGCCAGTATTAAGGCAGCACCATTTGAGGCCCTCTACGGCCGCAAATGTCGATCACCAGTATGCTGGGCAGAGGTGGGGGAATTTCAACTGACAGGACCCGAACTGATCCAAGAGACTAGTGAGAAGATCACCCTCATCAAGCAGCGAATTCAGGCTGCCCATGATAGACAAAACCGTTATGTCGACAAGAAGCGTAAACCTATGGAATTTGATGTAGGCGACCGTGTTATGCTGAAGGTATCACCTTGGAAGGGTGTTGTACGGTTTGGGAAACGGGGGAAGTTAAATCCACGTTACGTAGGACCTTTCAAGGTGATTGCCAGAATTGGAGAGGTCGCCTATCGCTTAGAGTTGCCCCAGCAGTTGAGTTGGGTACACTCTACATTCCATGTCTCAAACTTGAAGAAGTGCTACGCAGATACCGTTAGCAATGCCATTGGAGGGAGTCCATTTTGGCGACAAACTTCAATTTGTAGAAGAACCTGTGGAAGTCGTGGAGAGAGAAATTAAGAAGTTGAAACGAAGCCAAATCCCGTTAGTTAAAATACGATGGAACTCTAGGAAAGGTCCCGAGTTTACTTGGGAGCACGAAGACTCGTTTAGAGCTAAGTACCCACACCTTTTCACCTGAGCAGTAACGTCATCTTAAGCTTTGAGGACGAAGCTAAAATAACGGGTTTATGCTGTAAAACCTGTAAATTTCAGGTTTTGACTATGTCAACATTGTGTACGTCACCTAATGATATCTATATATTTATTCTATCACCTTTGCATGAAATCCTTTGAGCAATCATATGCATCACATGAGCATACATCGTTTTAATCATCTGAACATGGAAACAACTATATCACAACCTTTTTGTTATGATTATGAGTATTTAATCATAAAGGCATGGCCATATTAGTATGACTACATTTCAAGAGCATACTGGACAACAAACAATCTATTATGAGGGACTTTTAAGTCACCTGAACATATGATCACTTGCATTCATCCCATTGATTTCTAAAAATCCAACGTCATGATCACAATTAATAAATGACTACTTAAATATATAAATTCATAAGTCTTGAGTATTCATGTATGTATTTTCTTACACAATAATTGACTTTGAGCTACGATAACAATTACTTTTATACATGAACACTACTTTAAACCATTTTATTCTTTTAATATACTTTTGATATAATAAAAATCACCTAAACGACCATACTTTCACCAAGGATCCCAAAACCTAACCAAATAAATTAGGACTCGAACCTATTTCTACTACATCATACCTAGAACCCTAGTAATTATACCAAGACCTCAATATTCAAACCAAAACCAATCCTAGACACTACAAAGTATTATACACTTAACTAACTTATACATAAGATAAAATTCAAAAATCTACAAACTCTACCCCATCCCTTGCTCCTAGCCGTGTATACAAGCATCACCACACACATTTTCCCACCTTGTACAACACTACCTTAAATGAAAACACTATTCTTACCCTTGGGAACCTAGTATGCGACGGCTTGAATGACCACAAGGGTCAAGTGTACATCAAAGCCACATTAAAACTAAGTACTTCCTAGTACTTCCTAAATCCACCAAATCTATGCATCTCTCTCTTTCTTGTCGTGTCCTACCCCAAACCACAACTCCCATCTCTTCCTTAGATATTTATAAAACTAACTTACACTCATTCATCCTCGCACCTATTATTTTCGGATCAAAGATACTCCCACATAGCACCTTGAGCTAACAAACTCCTCCATCTCATTTACTACACCATATCTTTGTACTCCAAGCATTGAAGACTAGCATTCAAGACCCCTAGGTCTCGTCTAAAGCAAACTGACGCCAAAGTCACCTCATTTGTCACCTTCTTGATCAAACAAGTAAGTGTAAGTCTACCTTAGACCTATTTCAATCATCTTTACTTTTCATCTCATGGCATGCATGTAGGAACTTAGGAAACGAGCCTAGGTTGCCATGCATACGTAAAACCTCCATGAAATGCCTCCCATATAGCTTATGAACCCACGGCTCATATGGTGGGTAGGCTTTCGTGCCGCAAATCCTTAACTATACCTTAAAAATGTTGGACACCTTGCTTAAAACTCCTAGAAATAAGCTAGTGATAAGTTAGTGCCTTGAAAACAAACAATAAGCCCAATAGGTGGACTAATAGGCTCGACTTATTAACAAGACGCGTGGATTTTTGTATATAAATCCCAAAAAGAAGATAAGCTATAACCAACCTAGCATGAACTAAGGTAGAACATGTCTTGATAATCCCTCTTAGAAATAAGCCGAATATTAGGGGCCTCCATAAGCCCATGCAAAAATAAGCCAAACCTCAAAAGCTTTAGAATAAGCCCATAAGCCCTCAAACCGTAAGCTTAGGTTAAGCTATTAGGAAAATATAAAATTTAGTCAAAAACAATAAGCCAACATAAGCCTTAAAAATAAGCCGAATATATATAAGCTCACCCTAGGATTAATTGGAAATGGAACATGTTATAAGCCCACTTCACATATAAGCCCATTTAATAAAACTATTGTAGGCCCAATAGTAATTATTTAAAACTTACTAAGTTACCTTAAGTTTTTACTAAGCCAAAATCAAGCCCATTATCCTTTTTACCCTAACCGGACCCAAATGGGCCGTATAAGCCCAAACTAGGAATACATAGAAACTTTTCGTGCCTAAATTGACAATTGGTGAAAGTTTAGTCCAAAATCATCAACTAGTAAAACTTGTATAAACCTATTCGTGACTATGATATAGTGCAAGGGTCGTTTGTGTCGTTTTCAAAACTATAGGGTGTGTTAAATTCAAACCGTGAGTTAAAGTAAACTACAAGGAGCAATTGTGTCAATTTCGAAACTTATATCAAGCCCTAACGCATATTATAAAATTTCCGTGGTATATGGCGGGGGGGGGTGTTTGGTCATTTCTCTAAAGTTTTCCAAGCCCTAGGGGCGTTTGTTATAAATAAGTTAACCAACAAGGACTAACGGTGTAATACACTTAACGGACGGGATCTTAAAGTTACTTGTATAAATTATTACACTTACAAGGACTTATTCGTACTTTTATTCTAATTAAAAAGGGAATTAATAAAATTTGTTAAATAAATCACTATAGTTATTTTCGAAACTTTACGTAAATTGACAAACCCGTTAACCGTTCCCTTTCGAAGCCTTAATTTTAATAAATGGTCATTTATTTCCTTATAATAAGTTAAATAAGATAAAAATTATCTATTTAACTTATTACCCCCTTTTTACAATTAGTATACATATATTTTGGAACTAAAAATATGTATACGCTTTCATTTCACTATAAGAAGAAAACACTTGAACCAACGTCACAACTCATAAATTGTGATCATGCATTTTCATACGTACCATTCATCATGCATTATTATTGTTGCATTCACTGAGGCATTTAAGTTACTTAGGTAATTTCTCCAGTCCATGACTATACTGTGCCAGTCATTCAGTGGCATCATCCTCACTACCTCATTATCACTAAGGTGAGTTCATGGCCCCATCTTTACTGTTTTATAACTGGGAGAGAAAACATACAAAACTATTTATATGCAAGCATGCACAGACAACAACAATTTATTTGCCTACTGTTTGCCCCATTCCCGTGGACTGTATTAGTTAATAGTGTAGCGCGAAATGTATGGATAGATCTATTTGGGTATTGACAACACCTGGCTTGTCGTGATCAGCTGTCACGTATTGCTTAGGCCAAGCAGCAGGTTTATGTCATTGTCGGATTAAGGGAAACCTCAATCAGGATAGACCCAAATGGGCTTACTGAGAATCATGTCTAGCTTCTATTACAGGGCAGTAGGAACTACTATAGCGTTGGGTTGTGATGTCCTGCTATCATCGTGTTGTTTTGCATATTGATACTTTATTAATTAAACCTGTGAATTCACCAACTTCGTGTTGACCCCCACATTTTACTTTTATGTTTTCTCAGGAAAGTAAGCAGGTTCATGCATTGGATTCCAGCATTTTAGGAAGCATCATGTTTACCATCGGGCTGGGATATTTACTTCTGTTTTATAATAAATGTGGTTTTTTAGACAAGATACTAAATGTGTACGATTAATTCATGTAATATGTTTCAAAATGATATTTATGATCATTGCTCTATATGCTATGTGCTATCGATCCACCCAAGTAACACCCCAATTACTATTCTGCTGCATTTGACCAACTTGGGGGTGTTACATAATACACGAGTGACGTTGTTTAACCAAATAATGACATACAAACCTCTTGCAATGAAATGAAGTAACAGGTTTGGGAATAAATAGGTACACATTTGTAACTCAATTATCACCATCACTGGGCAATGTTTAGGCAAACAGGGTTGACAATTTTTGAATCACATACAGGTTAGTTCATACTAATGTTAGTCGTGTATTTGTCTTTAGGTTTCCTTACATGAGCATTGGTTAGACTAAACTTATTATCTATTTATGATTAGGTTCTTCAACACAACATACAATGTCCCAACAAGCAAGCAATAATCGGCAACTACTTTCTGGCTTTGGTAATTGTAAGTATGTAACCTTAAAAAGGCATATTTAGTTTTATTAACACACTGGTATTTTTTTAAAGTAAGCATAACATCTCTGTTTATTTATCATGTTTCAGATTTCTCACAAAATATAACCTCTATGCCAAGTCTATCACCATTATTTCAGAATGACCCTGCACGATTTAGACAAACATTACTTCAAACTAATCAATCACAATCAGGTGTGTTATTTACTTACCTTAGTAACAATTTTTGGAGGTTAACATGACTATTTTGGATGTTTTACATTTGATTCATTATAACTTATGTTATATTATGTTAGGTTTAAATCAACAATCTGTTACAAATAACGGCAAAAATAGTGTTAATGCAAATGGTAAGACACCAAAAAAGCGTGTTGCGTCTGTGCAAGATAAACAAACAAACATCATGACACCAGTGGTTGGTAGAGGTAGACCAAGGAAAACACCAAAGGTTACTACGCCTCCTTTGTCGCATGATATTATTACTAATCCAGCATTTGGAAACTCAACCGGTAATGTCACATATAGTTCATTACACTATTGATATGTTTGTAAAATATATACAATATATTTAGAAAGTTAATCTCTGAATCATATGTATGCAGTGTCCCAAAGTCCAATACTTACCAGCACCAACATCAATTTTAATCATTTTATAAGCCCTGCAAACAGTCCGGTGTCACGCCGTATACAAGTTTTAACAGGTTCATCAACACGTGTCCTACAATCTCTGTTGAGTGATGTTACGAACGGTAAGAACTTTATACATTTCATGTATAAATTAGTTAAAACATCGTTTAAAGAAAAATACATTTATGTTTTTTTTCTTAACGGTTAATTTATTAAGAAAAGGCCACAAAGGCAAAAGTACAAAAAGCTCCAAGCTTAACAAAAATTATATAGGGACACACCCCCCACTAACAAGATTGAGCAAACAAAACATTGGCATGGACAAACATTCCATGCTCAATCACATGAACTACCAATCACTCAATAACAGTAAAGGTCATGGACAAATCCTACGCTCAATACTCAAACAACAAATACAAGAAACTAGATAAAAACTAAATACCTAGCTGCTTCCCATATCACATACTACTTGATCCCTATTTAACAAAGACCAAGCTCCTGCATATCCATGGCACTTCAAAAACAGACTTGTTCATAAGCATGATATGGAAAACCACTTTAGTATACATGGTAGTTTTGATTCAACCACAAAGGGAAGCAACCTCCACTACCAATCCATCCCCCATGGATATAACAATACCCAAAGCTATGAAACAAGAAAAGTAAGCATAAAGAGACTTACTCACCAATCGCCATCAGAAACAATGCAGGATAAAAAAGGAGAGGTGCCAGTGTAGCACATCAAGCTTATTGCCTCCTCAAAACCCCCATCTATGTAAAACCCAGTGGGAAACCATAGAAGGAGGAAAGAGTACAACTAAGCTTGAATCCTCTCACAAGATGCTGTAAACCTACATATCCATCATCACAACACTTAACAGATACTAGGAATACAAGGGTGGACAGAGCATCACATAACACAGGTTTGGAATCTAGAAAATTGTACAAAGAGTAAGAAAAAGGAAGAGAAAGAAAACCATACATTGCAAGAAGGCCTAGCACCCAACTCCCCTAATACAAACTCAAATGTCCACTACTAGCACATTAAACCTTTCCCAAACAATATCCAAAAAACTGCCCACCCAAACCCTCCACATAAGAGGAAAAACTGAGGAAGTTATCATACCTGATCAGATACCAATACATGGACAATAAGATCATAGCAACAGACCAGCAGGGATACTAACCAGCATCTATAAACAGGCATCAGCAGAACCCAACCTGCAAGAACAAGCCACAACCCCAAACAACAATTCCTGCTAAAGTCATAGATTAAACATAAATGTACCCAATTCCTATTGCAATCCCAAAGCCCAGTCCCACCAAAGGACCAGCCAAACCAAATCAGATAAACAAACTCACAACACATTAGTTCATCATTTGGTCCCCTATCTCAAAATTAACACTATCAATAGAGTTAATACCACTGATCAATTTGATATTCCATATCGCAGCAGCATTAGAGACTTCAACAGAAGGTTTAACCACAAGACTTAAAAGCTTAAGCCTAATAGAGTTTATGATAATCTTAGTTAGACCATCAACATCTCTAAAAGTCATTCCCATCCTTCTATTATTCCTCTCCTGCCACAAAAAATAAATACAAGCACCAAAAACCAATCTTTGAATTATAGTCCATATACTGTTTCTGGCCGGATAGTTAACAAGACCAGATATAGCATTTGGCCAAGTATTACCCACATGATCCATTCTAGCCATAGGCTTAAGCCTTTCCCATAGTCTCTTAGAAAACACACATGAGAAAAATAAATGACTATGAGATTCACTATTATCACCACATAAAAACACGAAGTTACACTAACATTAAACCACTTGGCAAGCCTATCACTAGTTTTGAGCCTCTCTTTGACAGCTAATCAAGCAATAAAAGCATGTATAGGGATACATTGAGTGAACCAAATATGTTTGTGCCATATAACATCAGGACCATCAATCTTAAGTGCTCTCCACACCTCAGTAGCACTAAACTTCCTTTCTATTCCTTTCTTATCCCACAAAACAGTTAAGTCTTGACAATCTTCTCTAATATCAGGCACCGGGACCTCAAGAATATCATCAAACTCCCCAATCCAGTCAATAGGCCATGCCCAAGACCCATTAACAATAAGATCACTCACACAACTATTTAAAGATAAACCAGCCTGTTTAATAATAGCATGGCAAATGAACTTACTAATAGGACCCCTAGCATGCCATTTATCAGCCCACACATTACAAGATTTACCATCTCCTATCTTAACAAACACAAACTCTTTAATCATGTCTCTTAAAGATATTATGTGTTTCCAACACTAAGATATACCTCTCGTAGCTTTAATATCCCAAATGTTTTGACCCTTTAGCTTATGGAGTTTCACCCATTTAACCCAGACAGAATCCTTATCACATAGGACATGCCAAAGGTGTTTAACCATAAGGGCAATGTTCCAACTATGCATCGACTTAAGACCTAAACCCCCTTGAATTTTAGGTTTACAAATATCATCCCATTTTACACTAACAAGGGCACCCGTATTCCTGTTATTCCCCCACAAAAAATTACTTAAGAGATTATCTATATCATCACACACAGCAAGAGGAAGGATAAACAAAGATCCCCAATACACTTGCATTGAAGAAAGAACAGATGCAATAAGTTGTAATCTACCAGGAAATGAAAGACATTTGTTCTTCCAAGAGTTTAATTTATTCTGAACCACCTCTAAGAGGTAACTGCAGTCCCTCTTAGTAATTCTCTTAGACACCAAAGGAACACCTAAATACCTAATGGGCAACTTACCCTCGGTAAAAGGCATAACCATTAAGATATCATTCTTTACATCCATGGGGATATTACAAAAGAAAACGTTACTCTTACTCATACTAGGATATAAACCAGAAGAAAGAGTAAACTCATCTAAACCCCTCCTAATTATAGAAGCAGATACCATATCACCATGACATAGCATAAACAAGTCATCAGCAAAACATAGACTATTAATCTTTAATTTCTGACAACCAGAATGATACTTGAATCTCTTATCTAGTCTAATTTTCCTTTTAACCATAAGATTTAAGACTTCCATAACCAAAGTAAAAAGGTATGGTGATATAGGATCACCCTGCCTTAAACCCCTTTTAGATTTAAAATATCAGTGAGTCTCTCCATTAATACACACAGAAAAAGAAGCAGTTTCAAGACACATCATAATCCAATGGATCATAACAGGATGAAAACCAAATTCCTTAAGACAATTTTTTAGAAAACTCCAACTAGCCGTATCATAAGCTTTTTGTATATCAATTTTAAACGCACAATTCCTGATGCCACATTCCCAATTGTAGCTTTTCATAAATTCCTGAGCAAGCAATATATTATCACTAATAAGCCTACCTTGTATAAAAGCACTTTGATTAATATCAACTAATTCATTAAGAACCGGCTTAATCCTATTAGTGATAACCTTACTAATAATCTTATAAAACATATTGCAACAGGAAATGAGCCTATAGTCAGTAACCTTAGCTGGAACATCAATTTTAGGGATAAGGTATATAAGACTAGCATTAACCTGTCCAAGCATCTTCCCACTAGTGCAGAATTCCTTTACAGCAGAGCAAACATCATACTTCACCACCTCCCATGCAGCCTTAAAAAACTTTGAAGTGTAACCGTCTGGTCCGGAAGCTTTGTTGTCTTCAATACTATTCAGGGCCACTCTAATTTCAGCATCAGATATTGGTTTGATCATGTCCAAAGCCTTATTCCTACTTAGCTTATTAACAAACAAGCCAGCCGGGTCCTCAATGGCATAATCCTCATCACAAGTACCAAAGAATTTACTGAAATGTTCCACAAACTTCTCAGCAACTTCATCACCATAACAAGCCTTGCCATCACTATCATAAATCACCTGGATTCTGTTTCTACTAACCCTACCTCTAATCACGTTATGAAAATATTTACTATTTGTATCACCATCCTTGAGCCACTCCACTTTAATCTTCTGCATTAACACCTTTTCTTCATCCATCATCGCTTGCTTATACGCACAAGCAAAGACACTCTCTTCCTCTCTAAGCTCACTGTTTGATGGGTCCTTTTCAAGACAAATCTGAACATTCTCCAACTCCTTCTTTAAAACTTTAACATTCTCAAAAACATTCCCATTATCCTTGTTCAATTTCCTCATATATTTCTTCATAGCTTTGAGTCTTTTTACTAATCTATACATAGAGTAGCCTTTTACCTCTATACCCCAGTTTTCCTTAATGATCTCCTTAAACTCCCTTTTATCTGCAATATAGTTCATGAATCTGAATGACTTTTGCTTAAACACACTAACCTCTGGTAAACACAAAACAGCAGGACAGTGGTCTGAAGATAGAAATGGCATAAAGTTGGCAAAACTACTAGGATATTGGTCAACAAAACAAGAGTTACCCATTACCCTATCTAATTTCTTAAAGATACCAAGCTCGGGATTTCTCATTCTCTGAATCCAGGTATAAAACATACCACGACTCGTAACATCTTCCATACCCAACTGCTCCATACACTCCACAAAATCCCTTCTTTCCTCAAACCTAATGTAGATACCACTAGAATTTTCATTAGTTCTTAATATAACATTGAAGTCACCCAAACACACCCACGGACAGTTACCAACTACCATCGAATGCTCAATCAGGTTACTCCAAAGCCTACGTCTAGGATTCAAATAATTTTCCCCATAAATTATAGACACAAATACTTTCCTATTATCTTTCAAGAAAGTAACCAAAAAATGCATAACCTGGTCCATTTGAGAGATCAACTGAGCAATAACTAGTTTAGTGTCCCATCCAACAGTGATCCTACAACCTTTAGGACTATCCGTAGATTTAGAACACCAAGACCAATTACCAAACACATTATCACAAACCTTGTTAACCATCTTTTTTCGGAGTTGAGTCTCAATGATACCCAAAAAACATATACCATTATCTCTTACAAAATTACGGATTTCAGTCTGTCTAAGGGTATTTCCCAAACCCTTAACGTTCCATGAAGCAATCTTAACACTCATTATTAACAGGTGGAGGGGGTGCAGACATACCCTGCATCTGATTAAAATCAGCGTCCAATACATTTGAGACAACATTGCTTGCCAAAAATTGAGCATTGCTACTCAAATCCACAGCCACATCCTCTTCCATTTCACCACCGTTATTACTCTGAATAGCTGCAAGGGCTAGGTCAAAAGCTCTATCACCAATAGATGCCTTGTAGAAATCAATCTTTTCCTCAGACCATGAGTTCAACTCAACAGAAGTGAATACACGACCCGTTTTGAAAAATAACTCTACCTCAGCAAACTGCTTTCAAAGCTTAAGAACACTAATCCTGTCTAACTCATCATTATAAACTTCCTCATAAGCTTCTTGATATGCTTCATCTTCCGATAATCTCTTCTCAACCATAACCGCTTTATATTTCTGATCAGCTACATTCTTACTCTCTATAGCTATCATTTTATTGCTATGAATAATTTGCTTCTTAATAATATCAATCTTGGACCTTAACTCATTAACAGACGCCTTTTTGACCACCTCTTTCATTTTCTTGATAAAGTACTCCCTTAATGTATCATCCCAACACTTTTTCTCTGCAACAGATATCAAAACACCCATTTCACAGCACATATCTATCTTCTTTTTCATATTTTCCCATTCTAAAACCTTATCAACACCTTCCTCATCTCCTAACATATCAAATCTATTTTGATTATTACTTGATGCTTCAACATTATTCTCCTTTCTACTCACTTTTGGGACTCCCTCATTAGCTATATTACCATTCTGCTTCTTATTATTACTTCCAACCTTATCAATCTCCATATTACTTACTCCCTTTGCAATTGTATCAACACCTACTTTACCAACATCACCATTACCAGTCTTCTTCCCTTGATATCTTTGTTCAACACCATCCCAATTATACCTTTGATCGCCCGAACCTCTTCCACCCCTACCAATCCCACCTCTGCCCATTCCTCCTCTACCACGCATATTACCCCTAGCATTGTACCCACCTCTACTTGTGCCTTCACTAAAGTTATTCCGCTGACCATAGTTCATAGTTCCAACATTATTATTACCCTTCTTATTACCAACAGTCTTCCATTCTCCCTCTTCATTCAGACTCTCTTCATTCATAGGCATTTTACCCTTATCCGTAGTAACCTTAGCCTTTTCAGTCTCACTCCTCACACGCTTAGAGCATTTATCAAAGTAATGACCAAACACCTTGCAGTGAGCACATCCCGGCGGCCTCCAAGGATACTCAACTTTCAACTCCATCTTCTTACCTAATTTCTTATAGGTCACTTCCCCCGTTTCTGGCAACCCTCTCTCAGCATCAACCTCTACTAAGACCCTAGCAAAACTAGCCCTCCCATACGCCCTGTCACACATGGATGTGGTAATCCTGTCCATCATGATAGGCGTTCCAATACAACTTGTAATCCGGCTAATATCCTCATTACTCCATGCCTCTAAAGGAACATTTAAAATTCTAACCCACAATGGCACTTTGGTAGGCTCTGGTTTTACCATACACATTCCCGGCTCCCATTTCTGAACAAACAACGGTAACCCATCCACTAACCAAGGGCCATTTTCTAACACATATTGCATTCCTTCCTCTGTCTTAAGTTTAGGGAAATACAACCCACATTCATTTGTAATTGCCTCACCAAACCCATAATTTCTCCACATTCTTCTTAAATGCCCCATTATCTCTCTATAGCTCATCTTCATTCCCACAAAGTGACCAACCAAAGTTAGTTCCCATTTCCTACTTCCTTCTTCAACAACAGGGTCAAGATTAGTGCTCATTATACCCTTCTCATTAAATTTACAGGGAATGTTTTAAGCATATTACTATTACTCTCCACAAACCCTTGTACAGCCTTCTTAAACGCATTCGACAACACGGTATTTACTCCATCTTCCATAACAGTACCATTGATAGCACCTATTTCTTCAGTCCTAGAATTTTTACCATTTGCACCATTCAAAGTAGGCCATACTACATTATCCTTAGACACAACCTCAACCTCATTCCTATTACCCCCATCAATCAATACATCACCCCTTCTAAGCATCCTAGGACCATCATCTATATTAATCCTATTCAGAATAGGGTTTTCAGCCACAGGTACAGGCATAGGACCCAAAACCCCATTACTAGTAACTGGCATACCATTAGGACTAGAATTGAAAATAATATTACCTTTTTTTCTCTGAGAATCACTCAACATCTCAGCAACCACCTCATGCTCAATGCTAGCATAGACATCACCTTCAGCCAAAGACTCACTTACACTCCTAGAATCTTGACTATGAGTTTCAGAACAAGCAACAGAACCACCATCTCTACCCTCCCCAGCATCACTAATACCATCATTAACAAGCCCTTCTATATCCTTTCCCCCATAATTCTTATTAACCCCCTTTTTAAAGCTAGCATGGGAGGGTTTAGATACCGGTTTAGCCTGCGTATTTCCTACAAATAAACCCGTCTCCTTGTTCCTAAACTTATTACCCCTTTTGGTGTGAACAATCTCATCTACAGCCCTAGGAGGCATTTGGGGAGATTCATTAACAGGAGGATCCTGTTTCACCATGATGATAGTAATGAATCAAGCAGAGAGATAGAAAAGGAGAATCATGGTGAAAAAAACAGGTTTAATGAATGAATTAATTGTACGAGGTAAAAGAGGAACAGTATATGTTTTTAAGTGTGTGTAACGTAAACCCAGGAATAGTAATAACTAATTTTTAAAATTAGCTAATGAAATGTTTAATAGATGATTTTATATCAAATAGTAGATCAAGAACAGTAGAACAGTAATCAAAAATAAAATTAATGATCCAAAGGTTAGATCAAAATTAAATGGATGATTACTTAATAAAATTTCATTGTTTTTAGAGAGAGAAAAGGTGAGAGAGAAATAGCATGAGTTTCAAACTAAACTACGATGCAACACCCAAAAAATTGGTCGAGGTAGACCAAAAAAGACAGCGAATGCTACTACGTCTCCTGCTGCGTATGGTATTACCAAAGATCCATCATGTAAAACCTGCATGCTTTTACCATGAATAGTACCCTTACGATCGTACGTACATGATTAGAACTTTCCTTTTATAGCATGTTTATGTTTCACGAACTAAAATTATAAGTATTATGTACGTGTTATATCACGATAAGTATTTAATACGTATTAAGACATGATAATTATTTCAATAATAATTATAATCACGAACATACGAACATGAAATCATGAACATAAATAATCACGAGCTTAGTATTACGTATGTATGTATATTTATTACGATCATGAATAAATATAATAAGACACGAACGATAACTATTTAAATCACGTGAAACACGAACACGAGAACACACTAAATATTAGACACAGAAAAACATTCGGGTTACCCCATGTGGGCCCTTTACCCGCGGACAAGACAAGGAAAAAGGGCCAAGCCCATGCAAATTTACTAAACATGAAATAAAGGGAAAACTTGTTTCATAATAACAAAAATTAGAAAAACAAGAAAACCCTAAATCTTTCTTTCTCCTCTCCTTTGGCCGCCGGGTTTAACACACACCAAGGGTGTGTTTGGTTGATTTTTGGTGTTTGATTTATTGCATGGTTGTTAGTGTGTTCATCCTCCTTTGATTCACGTGATCGGTATATCTTTAAACTTCTTTTCCTTTATGTTTTATTTAATCAAGAACACATAAAATCATGGTGTATTTAAAAACAAGTAATTACATGTTCTAAAATCATGGGGGTAAATTAAATCATGGTTAAGGGGTAAGGAACCGAGCCGCAAGAGGTCTCGGCTTGATTTATTTCGCACCAACCGAGACCTCAAGGTCTCGGTGTGGTGGTCTTGTGTGTCTCGGCAGCAGGAGAAAAGGAACCCTGACCTCGGTCAGGGTATGTTTGTTGTCGGGTGGGTCTCCGCTAAAACAAAGAACCACCACCGGCCTAAGCCGATGGCTAAATAAGGAAAGCAGGGGGAACGTAGGTCGCGACAGCAGGGGAAACACCGGCTAGCCGGTGGGAACTCATGCTAGCCGGTGGCTAGCCAAGTCAAGGGTGCATTTGGTTGGCCGGTTCACGGGTTAAACCGGTCCAGTTCACACATGTTTAGATTAAAACACGGGTTCGGTTCATGGGTTGTTTTTACAAGGTTAATTATTTTTACAAGTTTATTTTTACAAGAATTAAATTAAATTAATTAAAACATGTACATGATTAATTTAATTTATATATGACTTAGGTTATTAATATTATTATTAATACATGAATTTTAACCTAAGTAATTTATCATTTAATTAGACTATATAATTAATTAATTATTAAAATCATGACTTATAATTAATTAATTTGCATGACTTAGGTTATATTATTAATAGATAATAATACATGTTTTAAGCTAAGTATTTTTTTTATCTTTATTTAATTAAATCATGTTATATTTAATTAAATACTTTAACCTATAGTTTATTTCATTCACATGAAATAATTAATAGACTATACTATTTAATTACATGACTTAGTATATTAATCAGTAAACACTTAAGCTTATATAATTAGCTTAATAATCCAGCTTATATCTAATTATAGAAACTTTCCATTTTTAGAAACTTATTTAATTAAGGCAGCTAATTTATTTATGGAAACTTTCTATTTTTAGAAACTTATCTATTTTAAGCAATAAATCTATTTTTGGAAACTTTCTATTTTTGGAAACTTTCTATTTTTGGAAACTTTCTATTTTAGGAAACCTGCTGTTTTTAGAAACTTACTTATTATTACACAACAAGTATAATAATACATGAAATACAAGTAATACTTAAACAGAATAGACAGAATACATGATAAACACATTATAAAGCTTAAATCAGTAAAACATGACATGAACATATAAAACAAGCTAAGACATGATATAAAACCTGTTGACGCACTTCCGCTGGACATGAATGATTTTGACATGATTTTGGGCATGGATTGGCTATCCAAGCATCATGCTACCATAGACTGCCATTCATATCGAGTCATCTTCGGTGATGTTAATGCGCCAGGGTACATTCACAACGGGTTCGTACCCGGCAGGTCTGTACAAATCATATCAACCCTGCAAGCACGTGCATTACTTTCACATGGCTGTGAGGGTTATCTAGCTACTGTTCATGACATGGATGCTGAATCCCCATCAATTCAGGATCAGCCGATAGTGTCTGAATTTACAGATGTATTTCCAAAAGAACTTCTGGGCATACCACCTGCACGTGAAGTAGAATTTAATATCGAGCTCATCCCAGGAGCTGAGCCGATTTCCAAGGCTCCTTATCGCATGGCTCCCATAGAGTTGAAGGAGCTGAAGGATCAATTGCAAGAACTTATGGAACGAGGCTTTATTCGACCGAGCGCATCTCCATTGGGCGCACCAGTCTTATTCGTTAAGAAGAAGGACGGCAGTATGCGTCTTTGCATAGACTATCGTGAGCTCAACAAGATTACCATCAGGAATAGGTATCCACTACCACGTATAGATTATCTGTTTGACCAACTCCAAGGGGCCAAACATTTCTCCAAGATTGATCTAAGGTCGGGCTATCATCAGTTACGGGTTAAGGAGTAGGATGTTAATGCAATAATGCCTAAAAACGTTACTTGCATTTTTCGGTCTCACTTTGTTTTGATTACGACAATATGTAAAAACAAGCATTTACAAAAACAACGAAAAACGAATTCTTGAGTTCAAGTATTTTTCATTTTACCCATTTTCACTTAAGGTATGGATAAACAAGTACTAACCTTAATCAAGTGATCAAGTGATTTAATCTTTTCTTAAAACTCACTTTTTATTAAGTGTGACATGTTTTTATTAAACTTTCTTTTTAAGAAAATGTTTTATTAAATTAATTATTTGAAAATTTGAAAATGGCATATTCTTATTTGGTTAGGAATATTCTATCAGGATATTTTTATAAACCAGATATGACCTCCACCACTAAAGGACAAAAAGGGAGCGGAGTCTAGTCCAGCGGTACCTTAGCCCCTAGGCGGTTCCTTATCGATAAGGTACCGCGGGCTAAGATAAGGTACCGCGGGCAGATATAGCCGTTGGCCCTTTGTCCTATAAATAGTGGACCATTCTCAGCTTTTCAATTCACCTCTTTTGCACATCTATTTCCAGATTCAAACACTCTTCTTTAATCACTCAAATCTTTGATCATTTGTTTGATTACTACTTGTTTAAGAAGTGAATCTTGTTCTTCCATCCCTTCCTCTCCAAGTGCAAAGAGAAGAACACTATCCTTGTGAAGTGTTGAGTCCACCACCAAAGATCCATTGAAGATCTAATTTTATACATTTGTAGTTGTGTCATAGTTGTGAAGATCCAAGTAGTTGTGTCTATTTGGAAGTTGTTGTTGAAACCATAAATCACGGATCGATTAAGCTTACTAGGATAATCAACGTTCATATGATAAACATAGCGGAATTAGAACATTGATTATGAACAAGATGTTTCTTTTCCAACGATTACTTGTATTAAACTTCAAACGATTACAAGTAACGAAGCCTAGACGTGTTTACAAGAACACACACGTCTAGAACACACGACACACGCTTTATGACTACATTGTGAATAATAAGATAATGAAAACCTACGGCTGTGTATTCTTTATATAATAGAATACAAGACTTTTCTTACAAGAAAACTTTAATTACATTAGAAGTCCATCCATCTTTTGCTAATAAGTCCTCCTTGTTGTATGAAAGGGCTCCATATTCTTGTAAAGTTTGATATTTGCATATAAGTCCTTCTTGTTTCATTATTCTTGTTTTGTCTCATCAAATTAATTCCCAACAATCTTCCCCTATTTGATGATGACAAAATCAATCTTCAAATCTTGATCTTTCACGAATGAAACAAGCTTCCCCTTAAAGTAAGATTTCTTGTAAAACATATCACCACATAATAATAAGTTACATACCTTGATCTTTGAATCTTCTTCTCCTTTTTGTCTCATCCAATAGGGGTCTTCTAAAGATAAACAACTAATAACGCTTCCCCTTGAGTGGTGCATGTAAATGAATCACGAACCATGTAGACTCTAATTGTAGATAACGAATGAAGAAAAACGAATATAACCTATTTGTTGAAGAAGTGGAATCTCCCAAGCTTGTACCTTATATCTTGCACTATCCATGTGACGTCGAACTTATACTGACACTGAAAGTATAAGCAGACCTCGATCTCTTTGTCAAAATCCTCATCCTTTGTGAGACACTGAGCACGATAATGTAACTCCTTCAAGTGATAGCAAGGTATCTAGTTGCTAGATTTGACAAGTCTTCGTCACCAAACATTTAAACGAACAAGCAAGTTATCTCAAAAGAGAGGCAGGAATCTTTTAAGATATGATAAAATATAAACCAGCGAAAAACAACTCCAACACCAAAGAAGCAATAATCAATCATCTTCATTGAAACCTCCAATTTGCAATGAAAATCATCTAAGTACAATATCATCCTCTTCTTTTATGCAACTGCTGCCTCTGTCGGCGTTCTGCTTCTAATCCAAGTCGGTACGTAACCGCAAGGTTAGCCTTGTCACATAATCAAATAAAACTTTATTGTACCAAACACAATCTTCAAAAACGAGCCATAAAAATTTAACAGTCGGTTCTGTCCGAGATCCTGAGTCATCCAATATATCATCAGTATGTACTATCCTATATCGGACAATACGTGTCAGCGTTTGAAAACCATATATCGGACAACTTGATGTCAGCGTCTAAATAAAAACCTGTCAGCGTCTTCTCCGTCAGCGTGTGAATTATTCTTGTCAGCGGCTCGACTCAGCCACTGACACCATTCTTCTTTTTCTCAAACAAAATACTCCAATTCTTGTCTTCGTCTATTGCCAAATTAATATTTCAGGACCATATATGAATAACATACGTCCAAAATATGGCCTTTATCTCTTTCTAGAATATTAAGACACAATGAGATCCCTTCAGATACGTAAATATCAACTCCATATCCCAAAGATTTTGCAAGAATACGTACGATCCATAAATCAATGTCATCCAGGTACCATAAATCAGGAATATGAGATATTAGTCAAAAACTAATTCCTGGATATTAGGACTCTCTCGTCCAACCACACGTTCCTCAATATCAACATCATGCTCCCCATAAATTTGGCAAATATCACGCAATAAATATACTTCCATTGTAACAGCATATAATAGCACAAAGATGGAAGATAATAGCTGTTACTTCATCACACGTTCAATCAAGGACAACAAACGTCCTTTTCTTGGTTGAGCAGCAACAATGATTGGCCAACAAGTGATTACACTTCTATGATCACATGCTTTTCTTTGGTTTTCAATCACAGGTTACCCTATCACCAATCTTATAAAGTATCAGTCCACGATCTATTCTCATCAACATTCCCTTAAATCACGCCAAAACTGTCTTCCTATAAATCAGCAACTTTCTTGGACCACAAACTGTCCCAATTGCTTGTACTGAACGAGCCTTGTACCTTCTGTTAATATACAATGCTTCAACTTTTCTTCATGTGTACTTTCTGAATACATTCGTGATGACTAGCAACCGAGCACACCCCTTTTGAACTAAGGACTACTATTACGTCCCTATTTGCTTTGTCAACACATGTGAACACCTAGCTGCTCTTTTGTACTCGAACCACAGTAGCAACATCATATCACACCAAAAGTATGATCATTGAAAATAGGGATCACAGTTCCTTGCTGAAACCTTCACATGAGACTACATCGAGTAATCCAAAAATAATAACAAGCAGACTGTGACCTTGTTGTACAATCATACGTGACCAATCTATTCCAAACAGTAGCATCCTTGACCTTGGCAGCTACATATAAACGTGATCACATCTTTCTTTATTAACATCTAGTTTCAACCAATCCATCTAGGGTTTATATGTCAAAACCCTAACATCTTCTTAACAGCAGATTTGAATCACCAAATCTTTTATAATACCGAAACCCTAACTAGGGTTTTGAGAACAAACAGAATCAAATCTTATATCATCATTCGTTAAACGTCTTATTTTTTTGTTTTTAAATTCGATCTAGGGTTTAGGGGATGAAACCCTAAATCTTATTTAATAAAAAACATAAACAAAAAATTTTAAACCTTTCTCTGCAGCCAACTTCGACGAGCTATAAATTTTTCTTGAAAACTCAACTCGACGATCGCTCCGGTGAGATCCAAGACACCTATACTGAGAATCTCCAACAAAAATTTCGCGACGATCCAACGGTTAACGAAGGAGTTATCGCAGTTTGAAAACGGCTGCGCAGTGAGATCCGAACATAAAACCCTAGACGGGTTTTTCTTCTTTTTCGCCATTCTTCAACTCGAACACCTTGTTGATCCTAGCATCGAGAGCCACCCGCTCTGATACTAATTGTTGAAACCATAAATCACGGATCGATTAAGCTTACTAGGATAATCAACGTTCATATGATAAACATAGCGGAATTAGAACATTGATTATGAACAAGATGTTTCTTTTCCAACGATTACTTGTATTAAACTTCAAACAATTACAAGTAACGAAGCCTAGACGTGTTTACAAGAACACACACGTCTAGAACACACGACACACGCTTTATGACTACATTGTGAATAATAAGATAATGAAAACCTACGGCTGTGTATTCTTTATATAATAGAATACAAGACTTTTCTTACAAGAAAACTTTAATTACATTAGAAGTCCCTCCATCTTTTGCTAATAAGTCCTCCTTGTTGTATGAAAGGGCTCCATATTCTTGTAAAGTTTGATATTTGCATATAAGTCCTTCTTGTTTCATTATTCTTGTTTTGTCTCATCAAATTAATTCCCAACAGTTGTGTATGTACTAAGTATAGTTGTGTAGATTGGTCCTAGCTACGATTAGGGCTCGACTTTTAGCTTAGAGTCGGAAATTGGTTAAGCGACGTGTACGGTTTTCTCCAGCATAAGGAGCTTGTTGTGTAGTGAACTCTCGAGTAAGGAGTACTCGAGGAGTGGAGTAGGAACGAGGAGTGAGCTTCGTTTCCGAACCACTATAAATCCTTGGTGTTCGGTTTGATCTTTCTTTACCCTTAACTCTTTACATTCTTTATTCTTTGTGCATATATATTTGTTAGTATTAGCTTAGTTACACTATCATTGTTCATATTGTGCATAAGAAGATTTCACACATTTCCTCAAGTCTAAGTTTTTTTGAAAAAGGATTTTTGAAAACCACCTTTTAACAAGTAAATTATAAGAAACTATTTAACCCCCCCCCCCCCCTCCCCCCCTTCTAGTTTCTACACAGGACATCGCCAAGACTGCTTTCCGTACACGCTATGGCCACTACGAATTTGTAGTCATGCCATTTGGCCTTACCAATGCTCCAGCAGTGTTCATGGATTTGATGAATAGAATCTTCCATGAATTTCTGGACAAGTTCGTCATTGTCTTCATTGACGACATCCTGATTTTCTCTAAGTCCAAGGAAGAACACGAAGACCATCTTAGTACAGTACTACAGATTCTTCGTCAGAAGCAGTTGTATGCTAAATTCTCCAAGTGTGAGTTCTTGTTAGACAAGGTGGCATTCTTAGGTCACATTGTATCAGCAGAAGGAATCACGATGGACCCAGCGAAGGTTGAGGCCATTACCAAGTGGCCAAGGCCGACATCAGCGACTGAAGTCTGCAGTTTCCTAGGCATAGCTGGTTATTACCGTAGGTTCGTGGAGATGTTTTCCCGCTTAGCACTAACATTGACCAAACTGATGCGGAAAGGGGAGAAATGCGTCTGGACTGAAGAACGAGAGAAGAGCTTTGAAGACCTAAAGCAGAAGTTAGTATTTACACCGATTCTTACTCTCCCATCTGGTACAGGTGGATTTCAGATCTACAGTGATGCATCGGGGAAGGGACTTTGTTGTGTTCTCATGCAACATGGGAAAGTGATCGCGTACGCTTCACGGCAGCTTAAGCCCTATGAGGAAAATTACCCTACGCATGACTTGGAACTTGCAGCAGTCGTGTTTGCATTGAAGATATGGAGGCACTACTTGTATGGAGAATCATGTGACATTTTTACGGACCACAAGAGCTTGAAGTATATCTTCACTCAGCGTGAATTGAACATGAGACAGAGGAGATGGTTAGAGCTGTTGAAGGATTATGACATTAATCTGCAGTATCATCCCGGCAAGGCGAATGTAGTGGCAGATGCACTTAGCAGAAAGTCCGGTATGATAAACGGCATTAAAATTGAGGAGGAAATCATAAGAGACTTGGAGCGACTAGACATAGAGATCATGGTACGTGGACAACACGGTTACTGGGCTAATCTTAGAGTGGAACCCGAGTTACACTCTAAGATCAAGGAAGCTCAGAAAGATGATGGAGAAATCTGGGCGATAATTCAGAATTTGGAGAAGCAGACAGAATTTCGAGTAGATGCAGATGGTATCATATGGCAGGGCACGAGACTTTGTGTTCCTGATGACCAAGAACTCCGGGAAGCATTGTTAGCTGAGGCTCATAGCTCCCCATTCTCTATCCATCCTGGTTCGACCAAGATGTACCATGACATCAAGCAGTACTTTTGGTAAAGTGGTATGAAATAGGATGTTGCTACTTACGTCTCCAAATGTCTTACCTTCCAGCAGGTTAAGATCGAGCATCAGCGGTCTGGCGGTCTTCTTCAACCATTAGATATTCCAGACAGAATTTCAGAATTTGGAGAAGCAGACAGAATTTCGAGTAGATGCAGATGGTATCATATGGCAGGGCACGAGACTTTGTGTTCCTGATGACCAAGAACTCCGGGAAGCATTGTTAGCTGAGGCTCATAGCTCCCCATTCTCTATCCATCCTGGTTCGACCAAGATGTACCATGACATCAAGCAGTACTTTTGGTAAAGTGGTATGAAATAGGATGTTGCTACTTACGTCTCCAAATGTCTTACCTTCCAGCAGGTTAAGATCGAGCATCAGCGGTCTGGCGGTCTTCTTCAACCATTAGATATTCCAGAGTGGAAGTGGGACAAAATCACCATGGATTTTGTTACTGGTCTTCTGCCGACAAAGAAGAAGCACGATGCAATTTGGGTTATCGTTGATCGACTTACCAAATCAGCTCATTTCTTACCGATCCGCAAGGAAGATTCGGTCAGTAAAATCGTCGATACTTATAGAAGGGAGATCATGAGACTTCACGGTGCTCCATCCAGCATCGTCTCAGACAGAGATTCTCGTTTCACTTCGCGATTCTGGAGAAGTCTGTAGAAAGCTTGAGGTACACAACTTAAGCTTAGCACAACTTTTCATCCTCAAACAGACAGGCAGTCGGAGCGAACGATTCAGACATTGGAAGACATGTTGAGGTCATGTGCATTGGAATGGACGGGTGATTGGGATGATTATATCTGTTTGGTGGAGTTTGCATATAATAACAGTTGGCACGCAAGTATCAAGTCTGCTCCTTTCGAGATGTTGTATGGCAGAAAGTGTCGCGCCCCAATCTGCTGGGATCAGGTTGGTGAGCGAACACTTGAAGGACTAGAAATGATAGAGCTGACTAATGAGAAGGTCGCAATAGCTAAGCATAAACTGCAAGAAGCACGGTCACGTCAGAAGAGTTACACGGACAAGCATCGTACGGACTTACATTTTAACGTAGGAGATCACGTTTCCTTAAGGTTTCGCCGGCACGTGGTGTTAGAAGTTTTGGAATAAAAGGGAAGCTCGGTCCTCGATTCATCGGACCGTTTGATGTCATTGAACGAGTCGGTGAAGTATCTTACCGTTTAGCGTTACCTCCGCAACTTTCTCATGTTCACGATGTGTTTCATGTGTCCTTACTCAGAGGTTACAAGTATCATCCCCTTCACATGGTTCAGTATCCACTGGAACAGATTCGTGAAGATCTCACTTTCATAGAAGAACCCGAACGAGTTCTTGACAGACAAGAACGAGTCATGAGAAGGAAGATGATTCCATTCGTCAAAATCCTTTGGAGGGATCATACCGAGCGGGAAGCCACTTGGGAAATAAAGGAGTCTATCCGGGCTTCTTACCCTCATTTCATATTTTGAATTCGGGTATGTTCTTCTTTTCCATTTTACTTTATCTATAATTCGGGGACGAATTATTATTTTTAGGGGGAAGAGTTGTAAAACCCGCATGCTTTTACCATGAATAGTACCCTTACGATCGTACGTACATGATTAGAACTTTCTTTTTATAGCATGTTTACGTTTCACGAACTAAAATTATAAGTATTACGTACGTGTTATATCATGATAAGTATTTAATACGTATTAAGACATGATAATTATTTCAATTATAATTATAATCACGAACATACGAACATGAAATCATGAACGTAAATAATCACGAGCTTAGTATTACGTATGTATGTATATTTATTACGGTCATGAATAAATATAATAAGACACGAACGATAACTATTTAAATCACGTGAAACACGAACACGAGAACACACTAAATATTAGACACGGAAAAACATTCGGGTTACCCCATGTGGGCCCCTTACCCGCGGACAAGACAAGGAAAAAGGGCCAAGCCCATGCAAATTTACTAAACATGAAATAAAGGGAAAACTTGTTTCATAATAACAAAAATTAGAAAAACAAGAAAACCCTAAATCTCTCTTTCTCCTCTCCTTTGGTCGTCGGGTTTAACACACACCAAGGGTGTGTTTGGTTGATTTTTGGTGTTCGATTTATTGCAAGGTTGTTAGTGTGTTCATCCTCCTTTGATTCACGTGATCGATATATCTTTAAACTTCTTTTCCTTTATGTTTTATTTAATCAAGAACACATATAATCATGGTGTATTTAAAAACAAGTAATTACATGTTATAAAATCATAGGGGGTAAATTAAATCATGGGAGGTAAATTAAATCATGGTTAAGGGGTGTTTGTTTGTGGCCGACGCAAGGAACCGAGCCCCAAGGGGGTCTCGGCTTGATTTATTTCCCACCAACCGAGACCTCAAGGTCTCGGTGTGCTTGTGTCTCAGAAGCAGGAGAAAAGGAACCCCGACCTCGGTCGGGGTATGTTTGTTGTCGGGTGGGTCTCAGATAAAACAAAGAACCACCACCGGCCTAAGTCGGTGGCTAAATAAGGAAAGTAGGGGGAACATAGGCCGCGGCAGCAGGGGAAACACCGGCTAGCCGGTGGGAACTCATGCTAGCCGGCGGCTAGCCAAGTCAAGGGTGCATTTGGTTGGCCGGTTCACGGGTTAAAACTGGTCTGGTTCACACATGTTTAGATTAAAACACGGGTTCGGTTCATGGGTTATTTTTACAAGGTTAATTATTTTTACAAGTTTATTTTTACAAGAATTAAATTAAATTAATTAAAACATGTACAAGATTAATTTAATTTATACATGACTTAGGTTATTAATATTATTATTAATACATGAATTTTAACCTAAGTAATTTATCATTTAATTAGACTATATAATTAATTAATTATTAAAATCACGACTGATAATTAATTAATTTGCATGACTTAGGTTATATTATTAATAGATAATAATACATGTTTTAACCTAAGTATTTTTTTTACCTTTATTTAATTAAATCATGTTATATTTAATTAAATACTTTAACCTATAGTTTATTTAATTCACATGAAATAATTAATAAACTATACTATTTAATTACATGACTTAGTATATTAATCAGTAAACACTTAAGCTTATATAATTAGCTTAATAATCCAGCTTATATCTAATTGTGGAAACTTTCCATGTTTAGAAACTTATTTAATTAAGGCAGCTAATCTATTTATGGAAACTTTCTATTTTTAGAAACTTATCTATTCTAAGCAGTACATCTATTTTTGGAAACTTTCTATTTTTGGAAACTTTCTATTTTTGGAAACTTTCTATTTTAGGAAACCTGCTATTTTTAGAAAGTTACTTATTATTACACAAGTATAATAATACATGAAATAAAAGTAATACTTAAACAGAATAGACAGAATACATGATAAACACAGTATAAAGCTTAAATCAGTAAAACATGACATGAACATATAAAACAAGCTAAGACATGATATAAAACCAGTTACGTACTCAGTAATCAGATACTTATACATGTATGTATTATGTAGCATTAGTGATACCGAAGTAGGACTCTCTTCCGTCCGTCTTCTTCGTTCACTGGACACAAGGTACGGATTCTCTGTCCTTTCAGTATGGACATTCTTCCTTATTAGGATTTCCCCGTATGCAGCCAACTGTTTTCCCTAGTATATGTTTTATATGTTTTTGAATTGATTATGTTTAATTAGAATACCTAAAGCCATATACATGCATGACCAGTTTCACCTAGTTATGGAGGTACCATACCCATAACACTGGAGGCACCAGTGTTATGACTCCACCACGACGGAGTGATAGCTTGTGGCGTCCCTTCAGCTTTTGGCCATATTATTATTATCAGGTGGGCGTATTGGTGCATCCTAGTTTACATGTTTTCAGCAGATTATTCAGGTGAATGTGGTGTGTGCCTTGCATCCTTCATAAGGAGCTTATCCCTCCTACCCAAACCAGTATATTAAATTAGAGGCAGCCCCTCTAATTTGCTTGACGAGGTCACCCCTCCAAGTATTCATGCACGTGGATAATTCAGGACCTATATTGGCTAATGGTAAATATGTTAAACAGTTTTTACAAGATAAACATAAGGCTTTTCAAACTATAAAACCAGTTTTACTAAGATATAACCAGGTTATCCAGGACTTAGTCTTTTCCGCTGCTCTATGCTTATATGCTTATATTATTCATGCTTTACTTGTATATCCGTGCACTGAGCGTTATGCTCAGCCGTTTTCCTTTTCATGTTCCCAAAACGGCAGGTACTCAGGGACGCTCGTAGACTTTAAGCGTACGTACATATGGATTGGAAGCTTCCTAGCCTTCTTTACTTTATGCATTTCTTTATACTTTGATACTCATTTCCATGGACATTGTTTAGTCCTTTCATTTACTGTACTTATGTTTGTGTGAGATGAGTTCTACTTTTGGGGTACCGATGTTTGATTCCGGTATTTCCTTTATGGTCATGTAATGTTTTATACATTTATCCTTGTATGCTTTGATGACACGCCATAATCACGCGTGACATTCCATTTATCAAAATGGGGTGTTACACATCAGGTGCATGTTCATCAACGTGTGTCCGACAATCTCCCTTGAGTGATGTAATAAACAATAACTTTATACATTTCAATCTTACCATATGTTTATTCAATTATTATTTACTAGCAATTAACTCATTCATTGTCACATATAATAATTTTCAGTTATTATTGAAACACATGTCGCTCAAAGTGTTAGGCAACCAGTTAGAAGTAACTCTAATTCTGGTGTTACAAAAAACATGCAATCTCTATCAGCAAATAACTCAACATACGAAGTCGGTGAATCATCAAGGTTTCCAACAAAAAATAAGCGGATCTCGCGAATACCTCAAACTCTGGTACGATTTAATCTTGGTGGTGACGATGGAAATGTCAGAAAAGTCTACGATAAATACGTTAGAATATCTAAAGGTATTAACATAGCGTTACTACTTAAGGTCACAGTGATAATACTTTCCGTTATTCACATTTTGCTTATTATTTATGTTCATGCCCAGAATACTACGACCATGGCGACCCTATATATGAGTGCACAGAATGTCATGCTTTGGTATGGGAGTAAGAAGCAAGAACAGGCAACTATAATCTAAACAACAAACCGTATAGTATATGTTGTCAAAAGGGAAAAGTTTTTATTAAACAACCCCCGCCAGCTCCAAAAAAGTTGGTTGATTTGTTTAATAACAACGATGAAAAGAGTCAAAATTTTAAAACCAACATCAGATCATACAACTGTATGTTTGCTTTTACTTCGATGGGAGGGACGGCTGACGACTCAATAAATAAGAACGGACGCGGACCTTATGTGTTTCGCTTGTACGGACAAACATATCATAAAACTGGGAGCTTGCTTCCCGAGAATGGTGAGACGCCCAAGTTCGCACAACTGTATATCTATGATACTAAGAACGAGGTAGATAACAGATTAAAAGCGTTAAGGTAATTTATTCTTTTCACTCTTTGCATGTTCTTGATATTGTTTTAATCCAAAGTTGGCACACAGTTTATATTATTGACATGTTATGTATAAATTAAAGCGGCTCTAACACATCGTCCGCTCCTGCTAACGCTAAGCATCCTATTGACAGAAACATAATTCGTGAAGTTAAAGATGTTTTGGACACCTCGAGTAATTTTGTTAAAACATTTAGAAGGGCGCGTGGCAGTTACAATCAAGACACTAAGCAAAATATTAAAATAAAGTTGGTAGCCAAACGTGGTAAAGATGGACGGAACTACAATCTACCAACTGCCAACGAGGTCGCTAGACTGATTGTAGGTGACTTTGATGATTGCGTAAATCAAAGAGATATTGTCATCGAAAAACGTAAAGAAGGTTTCCAACGTATCAACATTTTCCATCCGATGTATCTTCCTTTGTAGTTGCCTTTGATGATGTCGCGTGGACAAGATGGTTAATATCTTGAAATGCCTCATAAAAAAAGTTTGTCCAAAGAATACCGGACCCGGCTGAAGAGGAGAACAAAGACGAAGAGGAAAAACGAAAATATGTTAGTATGTGTAAGTGGTTTGCTTTTCAAATACAAGACAGACCGAATCAAGAAAATTTATTTGTTCGTAGGGGTCGTTTGTTTCAGCAGTTTCTTGTGGATGGTTATACAATGGTGGAGACTGAACGTTTGTATTTTCACCGGTCCAATCAGTCTAAACTAAGGTGTGATACATACTCGAACATCCGTAAAAACATTGCATCTGGGAATACCGACCTGACAGTTCTTGGGAAACCGATAGCATTGCCTTCTACTTTTACCGGTGGTCCAAGGTTCATGAAGCAGAACTATATGGACGCCATGGCATTATGTAGATGGTACGGATGCCCGGATTTGTTCATAACCATAACATGTAATCCAAACTGGCCAGAGGTTGCATGATTCATGCGTGATAATAACCTTACATCTTTCGACAGACCGGACGTGCTAACAAGAGTTTTCAAACAAAAACTTGACCTGCTGGTGAAGGACGTGAAAGATATGCGATTGTTTGGGCGTACCCAAGCAAGTAAATACAACAAACTATTAGCTTAAATATGTCCATTAATAACGAAACATTTCTTTGGTTATTAGCGTAATTTGTATTAAACTACGAGTATTGTTCTTCTTTTAACAGTTGTGTACACGGTAGAATTCCAAAAGAGAGATCTCCCTCACGCGCATCTGTGTTTGTTCTTGCATAGGGACGACAAGGTGCCAAATGCTGAGCAAATTGACAAATACATTTCCGCAGAGATACCGGATAAAAACGAAGATCCAGAATTATACAAATTAGTTTCTGATTTTATGATGCAAGGTCCTTGCGGTGCGGACGAGCCTAAACAGGTTTGTATGGTCGACGGTAAATGTAGCAAACGTTTCCCATTTAAGTTATGCGAACGCAGCTCCGTTGACGCTGATGGGTACCCTGTATATAAAAGACGTGATAACGGTATGTATGTGGAAGCTGCTAAAGGAGTTCAGCTTCATAATGGTTATGTTATACCGTATAAGGCCACTCTTCTAAAACGATATTAGTGTCACATTAATGTATAGTGGTGCAATCAGATCGGATCTATAAAGTATTTGTTTAAGTACATTAACAAAGGACCAGGGTCTCGGCACCGTTGTATAAACCGGGTACAACGAAAGCGGTGAACAAGTTGAAAAACCTGTAGACGAAATCAAGGCTTACTTAGATTGTAGATATTTATCCGCGTGTGAGGCGGCGTGGAGAATATTTGGTTTTGAGGTTCATTATCGAACACCTGCTGTTGAGCGGTTGTCGTTTCACTTACCAGGGGACCAGCAAATAGTTTACGACGAGAACTCAGACCTTGAAACAGTCATTCACAAGCCTACTGTTGGACATAGTATGTTTGAAGGTTGGTTAAAATTAATGAACTCTATCCGGTTGCACGAGAGCTTACGTGGGCTGAGTTTCCAACAAAATTTGTATGGAACGCATCTAAAAGAATATGGACCTTTAGGAAGAAAGGAAGAGTGATTGGTAGAATTCATAATGTGCATATATCTACAGGAGACGCCTACTATTGTAGGATGCTGTTAAATAGTGCGAAAGGTTATATAGACCATGACGGGATAAAAACAGTTAACAAGATTGTTTATCCTACATACAAAGAAGCTTGCTATGCGGCTGGACTTTTAGAGGACGACAAGGAGTATGTCGAGAGTATTAAAGACGATGGACATTGGGCACCTCCTGATCAAATCTGTGAGTTATTTGTTACATTGCTGACGCAAAAGGAACTCACCAAACCTTTGGAAGTTTGGTTAGAAACATGGCACTTGATGGCAGAGGATGTGTAACGCAAGAAGAGAGAGCTTTTGAACGATCCATGTAAACCTTTATGCTCATGTATTTAGTACACAACATGTAATTTAAAATTTGAAGCAATGATTCCCATATGCTTATTTTTGTTTGATAAACTTTATTATTTTGCAGATTTGATTGTCGGCGATGAAGAAAAGAAGAATGTATGTTTGTTCTATATAGAAGAACTTATACGATCCAGAGGTTATTGCCTACGTAGTTGGCCTGAGATGCCTTATCCAGACGACAGATACATGACTGCATTTGGAAATCGTCTTATATATGATGAGACTGATTATGATCCCGTTGAGTTGCAGAACGAGTATGAACGCTTGTACGCTTCTTTAACCGCAGAACAAAAAGGCGTTTATGACACTACCATGGGTTCTGTTGAGGAGGTAAGCGGAGGAGTGTATTTTGTTTACGGATACGGAGGTACAGGAAAGACTTTCCTATGGAAGACACTAGCCGCTGGAATTAGGAGACGAGGAGACATCGTGTTAAACGTTGCATCTAGCGGTATTGCGTCTTTGTTGATGCCTGGAGGTAGGACTTCACATTCCCGGTTTCGTATTCCGATAAATGTAGATGAAACGTCTACCTGCTCTATATGTCCTCAAAGTGATCTTGGCCAGTTGCTAAAGAAATGTACGCTTATTATTTCGGACGAGGCTCCGATAGCTAACAAACTTTGTTTTGAGGCTCTCGATCGTACGTTAAAGGACGTACTTAGGATAAACAGGCATGAAATGAATCAAGAGCCATTTGGAGGCATGAAAGTTGTTTTTGGAGGAGATTTTAGGCAGGTTCTTCCCGTTGTTCCAAAAGGCTCGCCTCAAGACATTGTAAGTGCCTCACTGAAGCCGTCCTACTTGTGGGATAGTTGCTGAGTGCTTAAGTTGACAGCGAATATGAGACTTACGGTTGGTTCAAGACCAGATGATGTTGACGAGATACGAGATTTTGCCGGATGGATACTAAAGTTAGGAGACGGTGAAATTGCGGAAGATAATGACAGAGAGGTTGAAATAGATATGCCTGAAGATATTCGGATAGACGCGACTAACGATCCAGTCACGTCTATTGTGGATTTCACGTACCCGAATCTTCTTGACAACATAACTGATTCTTCATACTTCCAAGAAAAGGCAATTCTGGCGCCAACTAATGAAATTGTTGACTCTATAAACGAGAAGTTGTTGGAAACATTTCCTGGCGAAGAGACTGTCTATTTGAGTTGCGACAGCATAGACAAAGCTGATCGTGGTGCTTCTGTCGATGAATCTGTTTTCTCATCTGAGTTTATAAATGGATTGAAGTTCTCAGGTGTCCCGAATCACAGGTTAGCATTAAAGGTGGGTGTGTCTATAATGCTTTTGAAAAATATCGATCAACCAAATGGATTGTGTAATGGAACAAGGTTGTAGGTGCTTAATCTAACGAGAACTGGTATTAGTGCCAGGATTATCAATGGAACACATTTTAGAAAGGTAGTTATCCTTCCCAGGTTAAGAATAACTCCATCTGACAAACGTTTACCGCTAAAAATTGTTAGAAAACAGTTCCCTATTTCACTCTCATTTAAAATGACCATTATTAAAAGTCAAGGACAATTACTTTCTAAAGTCGGTCTCTACTTACCACGTCCAGTTTTTACTCACGATCAACTATATGTAGCTGTCTCTCGAGTAAAAAGCAAGAAAGGATTGAAGGTTGTTGTATGTGACACAGACGAAAATGTATGTAAAACAACTACAAATGTTGTATACAAGGAAGTCTTACATGGTCTTTGACGAAGTTTATAATGGTATGTAATCTATTTTTTTACATAAATTTTAAGTCTTACGTAAAGTTCACGTATCCATTTGTAATCATTTTAATTTTAAACTTTCAGGTATTAATGACATGGACAGTTTCTTTTCAATCAGTTGGGACTAACATACGTCATACGTGAAGATCATAGCGGATTGAAGGCTTTTCTTTTATTGTCACAAACTTTAATATGGCCACGAATGCTACATGTTCTTTCTTTTATTGTACTAATCTATTACGAGAACACGTTTCATGTTTTTAAATATAAACATCCTTTCATTTTATTTTACGAAAATCACTCTTTGAAGTAGTCCCGGCGTTAGACGGGTCTTTAAGCTAGTAACATATACTACAATCAAATAAGCTTACGTAGTAAAGTAGCAATTTCAAGCATTTAATTATAACATTTTTACCTTAAATTCTATAATTAAATTAGGGTTAAAGGCATAAAATAGCCATATACTTTTTAAAATGTATCGATATGGTACGTGTACTATTTTTATTATCTATATGGTACGTGTACTTTATAAAATGTATCAATATGGCCACTTTTTAACCTGCAACCGGTAAAACCGGTTACCAGTTCACCATTATATTATATAGGTCAATAGCGACACTTTTTTCCGTTACAAATTCGTCGCATTGATAGGTGTGTAAACACCCATCCTTTTTACCACTTAATTACAATAATAACCGAGCCAAAACGTGTATTTTATGGCATTTATGTCAGAATTATGCGTGGTTTGTGTTTTTGTTGTGATTTAGGACGAAATTGTGAAAAGTGGAGAAAACACGGGCATTCACGGGCTTTTATCGAAGATAAAGACGAAAGGCGAAGTCAAGAAGTCGAGAGTGCAAAAAGAATGGAAGTCCAAGACCAATTCTGAAGATTTATTGAAGAAGAAGTCAAAAGACGGAAGTTTATTAAAATCCGAAGAACTCAAGTCTTATTTATTGAAGAATTAAAAGACGAGTCCAAAGAAATCCTGAGCCAAAAGTCATTAAAGTCCAAGATTTAAGAAGATTAAAAGGCTTAAGGACTAATGGTGCAATTAACAAAAGATTAAGAAGAGAAGGACTTAAGTGTGCAATTAAGGAAAAGAGGAAAGAGGAAGGAAGCTTCCTAAGCACTCCTTAACCTCCCCTATATATAGTTTAGGATCATTTCATTTTACTTTTGGTTGGCTAGAGTGACACTAGTTCTTCTATCTTTAATTTTTGCATATTTACTTTTCATGTCAATTTAAATACATTGTCTTGCACTTTTAATACCTTTTAATTCCAAGTAAGTATTCTTTAATTTTGTTGCTTTAATCTTCATTTACCTTTGATCAAGTTTCTTTTCATCATTCTCCTTCTACTTTTCTTCTTTTTGGTTCATCCAAATTTCGGATTAAGCAAGTTTCTTGCTTAATCTCTTTGCTTATTTTACTAAAAAGTTTATCTTTTTACTTTGTGTAAGTTTTTGTATAAGATAAGCCATAAGTTTGACAATCTTATTGGCTTGTTTCATACTAAACTTATTTGATTTTTTTAAGTTTTCTAAAAAGTTTAGTCTTTCTAAAAGTTTGCTTATTTATTTTGCTTAATTCGTGCTTTGAAAAAGTCTTTAACTTTGTTACTTATTGTCTCGTTTTATATCTTTTTAATTAAGTTTTGGTATCTGCTTATTTGTGCTTATTCGAGTTAGCTTATTAGATTTGCTTATTTCGAATCACAAGCCATCGCAAAGGTTAACCCTATTGCGACGGGGCACATTGCGACCAGCATTGCGATCACTGCATCGCATAAGGGTTTTGGTATTCCGACCCGTATTGTGATCGGTGCATCGCATAAGGGTTTTGCATTGCGACGCGTTTTGCGATTGGGATTCCGATTGGTTTGAATTTGAGTTATTGCGATAGGATTGCGATTAGGATCATTGCGACAGGTTTGTTTTGTTATTGCGATAGGTGATTGCGATCCGTATTGCGATTGGATTCCTTTAGGTGACATTGCGACAGGATTCCGATCGCATTGCGATGGAATGTACTTTATTTGTTTATTTTAGTTTCGTTTTACGTTTATTTGCCTTAGCTAGATTTAAGTTTGCGCTATTTACTTTAATTGCCTTTTAATTTCCGTCACGCTTTTAAATACTTGCATTTTACTTTAAATTAGAGTTAGATTTAAATTAACGTCATTTACTTTTAAGTCTTGCATTTTTAATATACTACAACGACACACTTTCGTTTCACCAAAGAACGACTGAGTCACACTTAATCCATTTTTCAATTCGAAGAGATTGGTTCAACGATAATTTTCTTACTAGGTAAAAGCCTTGTATTAAATGGCGCCGCTGCCGGCTCTTTTCGTGAAGATAAAAGGTTTTCTGTGAGAGACGCGTTGCTTTTTGGGATCCGTTCACTTGTGAGCGTTATTTTTCTTTCTTAAAAAAATTCAAAAAAAAAAAATTAAAAAATTGTAAAAATCCATAAAAATTAAAAATTTCAAATATCCAAAAAGATTTTATTTTTATTGTGTATATATTTTCTTTGTGTTTGGTATTGTTTTCTTTTGCCTTTGTAGGTGTATGCGTACTAGATCTTCTAATTATCAAGAGCCCGAGACTCGTGAAGATTTAAGTATGGCAGGTCATCCACCGCACCTCAACAATAATAACAACAATGTTCTTCCACAGCCCGATCTTCGGACAATGGAGGAGCTTTGTCAACCTACCATGTTTGGACGAGGAGGACCGATTGCACCGATGCAAATCAACGCTCCAGAGTTTTCGTTGAAGCACCACATGATTCAGCAAGTGCAAACAAATCCTTTTAGAGGAATGCCTGATGATGATGCCAACAAACACCTCGACAAGTTCATTACAATCACCCAAAGCATGAAGTTGCCCGGTGCCACAATGGATGTTCTTCGCCTACAACTCTTTCCACATACTTTATCACATCATGCCGAGAAATGGTTTGATCGTCTTCCAAAGAATTCTATTCATACTTGGGATGACATGACTCAACGCTTTTTGTCGCGCTACTTTCCACCATCCATGGTCACGAGCCTTCGCAATCAAATCAGCGGTTTCATGCAAGATCCCGATGAATCTCTTTTTGATGCTTGGGAAAGATATAATGTCTTGATCGATCGATGTCCAAACCACAACATGCTCCTTGTGACCTTAATTGATACTTTCTACAACGGTTTGACTTTTCGAGATCGTGATACGATTAATGCAGCCGCCGGTGGCACATTCATGAAAAGGAGACCCGAGGAGTGTAGAGAGCTTATTGAAAACATGACTACTCATCATAAAAACTGGGATTCCTCCGCTTCTTCAAGGAACAACCCGAGAGTCAATGTTTCTTCTACTTCAGCAAGCCCCGACATGACCGAATTCACCCGCATGATGACTGAAATGAACAAAAGTATCTTGCTTCTCGCTTCAAACCAACAACAACAAGTTAAAGCGGTTGCCAATCCTTGTGAAACATGCGGCGGTCCACACTCATACACTGATTGTCCTTCTACTCAAGGAAATTCGGAAAATGTGTATGCAGCTTATGGTAATTATTCACCAGAAAATTACCAAGCTAGACCTCAAGGGGATCGAAACTTGCTGAGTTACCAATCAAACAACTACCTTTCACCCGGTTTTTCTCCTCAAAACCAAAACCCCGCCAACAACTACAATAGAAGCAACCAAATCCCACCAAGAGCTTCTAATCCTTATCACCCACCCGCTCAACAAACCCCACCCATTAACCCCGATGTTGAAGCCATCATGAGAACACAAGGTGAGCAAATCAAGAATCTGCAGAGCCAAATTATCAATTTGAAAGGAGATATTACCAAGCAAGGGAATGAAATTAGATCCGAGCTTCGAGATAATATTCAATCCTCCTTCAGCACTCAAACGAATGATATTAAGAATATGCTGGCTAGTTTCTTACCCACAACTCAACCTTCTACTTCGAGTTCTCTACCTTCAAACACCGTTACCAATCCGCGAGCGAATGTAAGTGCTATTACTACCCGTAGTGGAGTTACCATCGTAGGACCACCTATTCCACCCCCATCATCTACACCTCCTCCACCACCATTTATCCCTACTCCTCCTACACCTAGTATTAGTACACCATTACCGTCTCCGCCTCGTCGTGATGAAGTACCTACCAAGAATCCTCCACCAACCCAACCTTCAACATCTCAACCTTTACCAACTACACCTTCCACCTACAAATCCAACATCCCATATCCTTCTCGCTTGGACAAGCCTAACTTGCTCACTAAAAATGACTGTCAAGTGTCGAGCTATGTGAAGATGCTCTCTCAAATGAACATCAACATTAGCCTTGTTGAAGCACTTTTCCACATGCCGAAATTTGTGAAAGCATTCAAGGAATTGCTTAACAAAAAGGAGAAGCTGATTGAGCTCGCCAACACACGCTTAAATGAAAATTGTTCTGCAGTTATTCTTAAAGAACTTCCGGAAAAGCTTGGATATCCCGGTCATTTTGTGTTGCCTTGCATCTTTAACAAAACCGAAGAATTTACTGCCCTAGCTGATCTCGGGGCCAGTATTAATTTGATGCCTTTGAGTGTTTGGAAAACACTATCATTACCCGACCTTACTCCAATAAAGATGACTCTTGAACTTGCAAATCGCATTCTCGCTTACCCCGTTGGTATTGCCGAAGACGTGTTCATTAAAGTTGGCACATTTACTTTCCCGGTCGACTTTGTTGTTGTTGATTATGAAATGGACCCTCGTATTCCTTTAATACTTGGTCTCCCATTCTTGAGAACCGGACGAGCTCTAGTTGATGTTGCCGAAGGTGAGTTAGTCTTACGAGTCGGGAATGATTCACAAGTTTTCAAAATGGGGAAGCTTACAAGCAAATCCTTTGGAAGAGAATCTGCGAATATGATTAATGTACTTGATGATTTTGTCGTCTACAACAATCCGCAATTCGATTCGTGCATTGATAATCCACTTTTTCAAGACGATGTGGATGATTCTCTATCCAATTTGGAACCTTCTCCCATTTATGATTCTCCACCGATCTTTGATGCTTATGATGATGATTCTAGCTCAGATTCGGATGATTATGATGACCTTACTTCCGAGTATCCCGACCAGCCCATTTATGATGATTTTGATGAGTCGATACTCTTTCGAGTGATTCTTCACATGATGAAGATCCTCCGCCATCACTCGATCCTACTTTGGATGATTACTCATTTGAGGAAGACTTCTCTACATTTCTCAATACTTACTTCCCTCATGAGAGTGATGCTCCTCCTTTTGATTTTGAAGATTATCGTCTTGATCCTACTTTGGATTTGAAGAAAATTCTTTCAAAGGAGAAGAAACCGGTCGACACCAACATCCGCAGCACATATGATTTAACACCTCTTTGTCCCCCTTCTGAGGATGAGGTTGTGCATCTTCTTCGCGGATCTTCTTCATACTCTGCTGAGCCTGAGTGCTATTTTCCCCTAAAGGAAAAGGTGTTCGACCCCGGTATCGATATTCTGCAGCCATCTCAGTATCCACCTGATGAAATAAAAGGAAAGATTTTTGGACCTACTGAAGATATGCTTGCTCTTCACCCTTGCTTCCACCGTGCTCCATCTTTGCTTAAGGGAACCTTTCCTACTCTTCTTTGGCTTGCCTTGTTCGCCTTAAGCTTGTGTTATTTGATGGACGAAAACTATGTCTTTGATCCCGGTGGATATGTTTCATGCTTCTTCCTCTACTAATCAAGGTCGAGTCAGGCTCACGACTCGGTAAACAAAAATCAAGCGCTTCTTGGGAGGCAACCCATGCATCTATCTTTTAGCTTTCTTTATCCTAAGTGTAGGGGAGACCCGTTGGTTTGCTATTTCCTCTCCTCTACTAATCAGGGATTCGAGCGCTCAATGATCCACTCTTGATGATTCTAGACGATCCGTGATTCCGTGTTCCCATTTTCCCGGTTCTATCCTAAACTCTTTTCGATTCACTATTTTATATTTTCTCAATATTAAAACAGGAATCTCGTTAGTTGTCTTTTCCTTAGCGAGATTTAAACAACGTGCACAATGTCCTAAGTGTAGGGGAGTTTACTCCCACATGCTTAAACATTGAGGACAATGTTTATATTAAGTGTAGGGGGACTTCTATCGAAGTTAAGTGGTCTTTTCCTTGTATTTTTCCTCATTTTAACCAGAAAATCAATTTTTCGACATTTTTCAAAAATTTTGATCTATTTTGGCCTATTAGTTTTTACTTTTGTATAGTTATTTTCTTTCCTTGTTAGAATAAATCTTTAATAAAGTGGTTTTAATTTTCAAACGTTGTGAATCCTTTGACTCAACCCGAGTTTACTTATCTAAGTTTACTCTAACTAGTATCCTTAACGTGTTTAAGTCAAGTTTTGCTAGGCTTTTATATAGGGAGCTATAAAACGCGAAAGTCTTAACTCTCACGGGTTAAGAACAAGAACTTTTCGCAAGTTCCTATAATTGATCCTAGAGAGTCGTTTATCAAGGGAACTTTAAAACGCGATTTCTAAACTTGAAAGAGTCTAAGAATTTGCAAGATCCTATAGGCGACTCGAAAACCCAAAACTTTGATTTAATAGGCTAAGTATCCACGAGTCTCATTCCTTGAGATTTTAAACTGTGGAGATCGAGAGATGATAGAGCCAATTATAAGTTCGGTATTCTTTCGTGAATTTATGTGAGTTAATTATAAGCCTATTCTCCCATCACTTGCTAATAAATTTATCTGCAATAAATAAGGTTGTACGATTTGAAAAGTTACTTAGCTTCTAGCCCAAGATCGTTTAAAAGTTGCTCGGTATGGATTAGAGTTCATAGCCAAGGCATAACTTATTGAAGCGGGATGCGAAGATTGGCGAGTCCAAAAAGGTCCTAACAAGACATGAGGGCTACATTTTGTTGCTAAAGATCCAAAAGTGATGTGAAGAATCATTTATCGAAAATCAATATGAAGGATCGAGACACACGACGAAAAGCAAAAACTCCCCAAAAGTCATGGAGAAGTCTATCCGAAAAGACCCTAGCAAGGTATGAGGATAAATAAAGCCAAGTCCAAAAAGGAGGCGGATCGTTGTATATCAAAGTCCAAAATAAAGATTCGAGAAAAATGAAGAAGTCGTGGTCCAAGTATGAATCTATCAAAACTTCAAGTGAAGAAATTCCTATATGAAGGGAAGGCCATTATTTCATGAACGTCTCTCAAGGTTTGAAGTATGAAGTCGCTGCCAAAGATCGGTCCGAGAAAGGTCTCAAATCGCGAAGCGAGTTATGCCAAGATATGAACTTTATGAGGTCCCGAGAAGCAGTTTTAAAAGATTTTGTCCTTTAGCTAACTATTGATTAAATCGTTCACTTTATTTTCGGCCTAATAAACTATCGAAATAAGTCAACAATGCATCCTCGTGATCATTCAAGACAACAATAAAATATAAGAGATACCCCTAGGAATAAGGGAGTCTAAGTGAGTAATTGGCCCACATGAGTTCGTGATAGTTTGCTAACTTATAATAACAATGATCTCGTTTTTAAGCTTGGTTTGGAGAAAGTGAAAACTTGAGGATGATGATTATTCATGACATTTCTAAAACCAAGGTAAGTTTTTGATTTCTTTTCTTTGAAGATGAGGATGATGATTATTCTATCTCTTTAATAAAGGTCAACGTGGATTGATTATGATGAAAAATGTAAACGTGCTTTGTAACTAATGCATTGCATGAGGACATTGCAATGGTCAAGTGTAGGGGATTTGATAGGTGTGTAAACACCCATCCTTTTTACCACTTAATTACAATAATAACCGAGCCAAAACGTGTATTTTATGTCATTTATGTCAGAATTATGCGTGGTTTGTGTTTTTGTTGTGATTTAGGACGAAATTGTGAAAAGTGGAGAAAACACGGGCATTCACGGGCTTTTATCAAAGATAAAGACGAAAGGCTAAGTCTAGAAGTCGAGAGTGCAAAAAGAATGGAAGTCCAAGACCAATTCTGAAGATTTATCGAAGAAAAAGTCAAAAGACGGAAGTTTATTAAAAGTCGAAGAACTCAAGTCTTATTTATTGAAGAATTAAAAGACGAGTCCAAAGAAATCCCGAGCCAAAAGTCATTAAAGTCCAAGATTTAAGAAGATTAAAAGGCTTAAGGACTAATGGTGCAATTAACAAAAAATTAAGAAGAGAAGGACTTAAGTGTGCAATTAAGGAAAAGAGGAAAGAGGAAGGAAGCTTCCTAAGCACTCCTTAACCTCCCCTATATATAGTTTAGGATCATTTCATTTTACTTTTGGTTGGCTAGAGTGACACTAGTTCTTCCATCTTTAATTTTTGCATATTTACTTTTCATGTCAATTTAAATACATTGTCTTGCACTTTTAATACCTTTTAATTCCAAGTAAGTGTTCTTTAATTTTGTTGCTTTAATCTTCATTTACCTTTGATCAAGTTTCTTTTCATCATTCTCCTTCTACTTTTCTTCTTTTTGGTTCATCCAAATTTCGGATTAAGCAAGTTTCTTGCTTAATCTCTTTGCTTATTTTACTAAAAAGTTTATCTTTTTACTTTGTGTAAGTTTTTGTATAAGATAAGCCATAAGTTTGACAATCTTATTGGCTTGTTTCATACTAAACTTATTTGATTTTTTAAGTTTTCTAAAAAGTTTAGTCTTTCTAAAAGTTTGCTTATTTAGTTTGCTTAATTCGTGCTTTGAAAAAGTCTTTAACTTTGTTACTTATTGTCTCGTTTTATATCTTTTTAATTAAGTTTTGGTATTTGCTTATTTGTGCTTATTCGAGTTAGCTTATTAGATTTGCTTATTTCGAATCACAAGCCATCGCAAAGGTTAACCCTATTGCGACGGGGCACATTGCGACCAGCATTGCGATCACTGCATCGCATAAGGGTTTTGGTATTCCGACCCGTATTGCGATCGGTGCATCGCATAAGGGTTTTGCATTGCGACGCGTTTTGCGATTGGGATTCCGATTGGTTTGAATTTGAGTTATTGCGATAGGATTGCGATTGGGATCATTGCGACAGGTTTGTTTTTGTTATTGTGATAGGTGATTGCGATCCGTATTGTGATTGGATTCCTTTAGGTGACATTGCGACAGGATTCCGATCGCATTGCGATGGAATGCACTTTATTTGTTTATTTTAGTTTCGTTTTACGTTTATTTGCCTTAGATAGATTTAAGTTTGCGTTATTTACTTTAATTGCCTTTTAATTTCCGTCACGCTTTTAAATACTTGCATTTTACTTTAAATTAGAGTTAGATTTAAATTAACGTCATTTACTTTTAAGTCTTGCATTTTTAATATACTACAACGACACACTTTTGTTTCACCAAAGAACGACTGAGTCACACTTAATCCATTTTTCAATTCGAAGAGATTGGTTCAACGATAATTTTCGTACTAGGTAAAAGCCTTGTATTACGCATATACAAAGTTATTAGAAAAAATTATTTGGTAAATTTTTTCTCAAGAAATATTGTAATTTCTTATAAATTTGTGGTTTAATAAAAAATTGTAACTTAAAAAATAATCTTAATTTTTTAGAAAAACTTGTCATTTGTTAAAAGAAATCGTTTTTTTCATAAAAAACGTTTAGTTTCTAAAAAAATCATAAAAAGTATATGTTTTACAAAAATCACAATTTCATAAAAAATTTCTCTAATTTCTAAAAACATAATATTTTTTCAGATATTTTTCGAATTCTTTTTCACAATTTTTTTTCAGATATTTTTACGATTTTTTTTCCAGATTTTTTTCCAACAAAAATTCATTTTTTTTTCCAACATAATATTTTTTCCGAATTAAAATAGTTGTAAAAATTCCTTAAAAAAATCAATTTTTTTTTATAATCTTGGGGAAAAAAATTGATTTTTTTTTTGGACAAAAACTTAAAAAAGAGTCATAATTTTATAAAAATCGTGTAATTTAAAAAATAAATAAAAAATAATTTTCTAAAAAATATGTAATTTCAAAGAAATCGTAATTTCGTAAAAAAATAGTTCTTTTTTTCTTTTTTCAGATTTTCCAAAAAAACGTTATTTTGTTTTCATATTTTTTTGGATTTTTTTTAACTACATAACATAAGATTATATTTCGAATCTTTCTTCGTAAAAAATTTTCAAATTTTTTTCAACGTAATATTTTTCTCTGAGTAAAAATAGTAGTTGAAAAAATTTATGAGTTTATTTTTCATAATAGAAAATTTTGATTGTTTTTGAACTCATACTTTTTTTCGGACAAAAACTTTTAAAAAATCATAACTTTTTTTTGAAATTTTTTTTGATATTTTTTATTTATTTTTTTCAGATTTTTTTCAATAAAAAACTCATTTTTTTTCTAACATAAGATTTTTCGAATTATAATAATGGTTAAAAAATTATGAAAAAAAGTTATTTTGTTGGAAATATTGAATTTTTGTTTTCGAAATACACTTTTCAGAAAAAATACATAAAAAAAACAATTTGAAAAGTTAAAAAATAAAAACAAACATCGGTTAGTATAAAGGACTAACAGTGTAAATGTTTGATGCAAACGCTCGTTAGTCATTTGCCACGTAAGCAAAGTTGCAGGTTACAAAGGTAGAAAATTTGGTACATGTACCATATTAGCCGGTTTCAAAAAGTACACGTAGCATATAGATAATAAAATAAGTACACGTACCATATCGTTACATTTTTAAAAGTACGTAGCCATTTTATGCCTTAAACCCATTAAATTACTCTATCATCTATTTTACAATTAAAATAATATATAGTACAAATAATTTATACTCACATTAATACTAATTAATACATAATAATTAATACACATTTAAAAATATATATAATTAATACAACTTAATATATAATTAAAACAATAATTACTTTAAAATACAAGTATATATTTATGTTGTATAACAATTAAAAGCATATTTTTACAAAAAAACGTGCATATTATGTCTATTTAAAATGAGAGTGTATATAGTTATGAAAATCGAACAAGGCAAACGGGTTCAACTGGCAACCGGAGTTGCCATCAATTCAGCTAGACAGTTACATAAAGATACTCAAACCTCATAATATCGTTTTTCGTGATGTCGTTGTAAAGAAAACATAAAAATTTATCAAAAACTATATTATAAGGTACCCGCCGTCGCAACACACAGATAGATACCCTATTATTAACATATTAGTCAATTGGACTAAAGGCAGCTACGGTATTTTTTAAAAACATTTAAAACACATAAAAGCTTTATTTCTTTTTTCCGTATACATGTGGCATAAATATATTTTAAATTTTGGAACTAATCATAATTTAATGCTAGTATTATTGGAAAACACTCTATAAAGTTGAAAAAAGTTTATGCATAGTAGTGATATTAGATTGATAAAATTAAAAGCTTTCTAAACGCTCTAATGTGAACGCTTGTGTTGATTAATACATTAACTGCACTGTTGGTTTAATTCAGAAAGTGGAGTCTTTTATTTATGTTTGCCGCACGTTTTTTATTTGACCAAATTAAGGCCATGTTGGCCACTAGTTTCCTAGTCTTATGTTTAGTTGATTAGTGGGAAGTTTGTTCCTACTTTATTGCCATTTTATTAGTTTAAATAGAGAGTGAGTCTCTATCATCAAGTATGCAGAAATAAAGAAAACATTTGCCCCATTCCTTTTTCCTCTTTCAAATTCAGTAACTTACTTCTCCTTTGATACAAGTTTGAGTTTACACTTGGTATCAGAGCTACTGGTTTCTAACCAAAGCATAACCCGAAACCCGAGCAGATGGGAGATAAAAGCGATAAGAATGAAAAGGAGAACCCAATCAGCCTTCACTATCCGATGTTGACGCGAAGCAACTATGCCGCATGGGCTATCAAAATGAGAGTGTTTATGCAAGCCCAGGGAGTATGGGAAGCCATCGAACCTAGGACCCGAAATACGGCAATCGATGTGAAGAAGGATAAATTGGCACTTGCAGCCATTTATCAAGGGATTCCAGAGGATCTGTTGTTGTCACTCGCAGAGAAGCAAACGGCAAAGGACGCTTGGGAAACCTTAAAGACGATGTTTATGGGAGCAGAAAGGGTCAAGACCGCGAAGGTTCAGACTCTCAAGGCTGAATTTGAAACCCTCAGCATGAAGGATACAGAGATAATTGATGATTTCGCCATGAAGGTAAACAACATTGTAAGCAATATCCGAGCCTTAGGAGAAAAGGTAGAAGAAGCTTACGTGGTTAAGAAACTACTCCGTGCTGTTCCGAACAAGTTCTTGCAAATTTCTTCGACTATAGAACAGTTTGCGGATCTTGACAACATGACGGTTGAAGAAGTCATAGGACGGTTAAAGGCTCATGAAGAACGGGTTCGTGGCCAAAGTGAAAGTGGAGAAGGGAAACTCTTATTGACACATGAGGAGTGGGTGGAAAGATCTAAGAAAAAGGGCGATGAAGAACCAAGGACCTCACAACGCAACACTCGATCAAGTGCATCTAATCGAGGCAGAGGAAGAGGTCGTAGAAGAGGTAATTACTCTAATCGTGGTGGACGTCGTGGTGGTGGTTCCTATCAAAACCGAGATGGAGGACGAGGATCTACAAGTAACTACGATAAAAGCAAGGTTCAATGTTACAATTGCCAAGACCTTGGACACTATGCTTATGAGTGTAAGAATCCACGAAAAGAGAGGAATCAGGAGGCTAACTTAACACAGAAAGATGATGAACCCGCACTATTACTTTCTGTGAGGCACGAAGTCAACGAGGAGGTGTTTTTAAACGAGAAGCATGTGACCCCAAAACTAAGGAGCTTGAATGAAGAGAGCAACACATCGAAGGTGTGGTACTTAGATAACGGAGCAAGTAACCATATGACGGGTGATAGAGATAAGTTTAGTAACATTAATCAATCGGTCCAAGGGTATGTACGGTTTGGTGACGGTTCAAAAGTGAAAATAGAAGGAAAAGGCTCCATCATGTTTGTGTGTAAAAATGGTGAGAAACGGGTATTGAAGGACGTGTACCACATCCCAAGCTTGTGTAACAACATCATAAGCTTGGGTCAACTTTCAGAACATGGAAATATGATACAGATATGTGGGGCACATTTGTGGGTTCATGACAAGAATGGAAAACTTCTCATGAAGGTGAATCGATCTCCAAATCGATTGTATAAGATAGTGCTGAACGAAGTCGAACCCCATTGTTTATTCGGAGAACACAAGGAACATTCATGGTTATGGCACTCACGCCTGGGACACGTCAACTTTCAGAAACTAAAAGAAATGTGTGACAAGAAGCTGGTGCATGGTATGAAAGCGATCGAAAAACCCGATGCATTGTGCAAAGGTTGTCTAGAAGGAAAGCAAACTCGTAACCCATATCCAACACAAACTCTATACAAGGCAAAAGAGAGGCTGGAGCTTATTCACGCGGATATTTGTGGACCAATCTCACCCCCGACACCTTCTGGTAATCGTTATTTCTTCTTGTTAGTTGATGATTTTAGTCGTGTAATGTGGGTTTATATGTTAAAATCAAAAGATGAAGCACTTGGCGTGTTTCATAAATTTCGTGTTCTAGTTGAAAATGAAACAGGAGTTAAGGTCAAGACGTTGTGAACCGATCGTGGGGGAGAATTTAATTCAAAGGCGTTTACGGAGTATTGTGATGATACAGGTCTAAATCATCACTTCACGGCACCATACTCCCCACAACAGAATGGTGTCGTCGAGAGACGCAATCGATCGGTAATTGAAATGGCAAGAAGCATGATGAAAAGTATGAAGGTTCCTGATACGTTATGGGGAGAAGCGGTGCGCCAAGCTGTCTACATTCAAAACCGAGTTCCAACAAAAACCCTTGGTGATACGACACCATATGAAAGATGGTCGGGGAAGAAACCTAATCTTGAACACCTTAGAGTGTTCGGTTGCATTGCTCACTCGAAAATATTGAGAGGGCGCCAACAAAAACTTGATAGCAGAAGTGAAATGCTTGTACACTTGGGAACCGAAACAGGAAGTAAAGCATATCGTCTTTTGGACCCGGTCTCTGGTAGAATTCGAGTGAGTAGGGATGTAAAATTTGATGAAGGTAAACAGTGGTTGTGGGATGAGACAACCAAGTTTAAAGAAAGTCCTAGAAGCACCTTCCCCATTGAAGGATATAGTCAAGAAGATACTAACTTGGAAGATGAAAATGATTCAAAACATGAGCCATTAGAAAGTTTTGAAGGAATAAATGATGAACTCCAGCCTACCCCTCAAACACATGTACATGATGATGAAGGCCTCTCAACTCCAATTCAATCGTCGGCCACCTCTGTGGGTTCAACGAGTCCAGCATCAAGTACAACAGGTGGTGGCGCTCCAAAAAGGTACCGTTTGTTAAATGATCTTTATGAAGAATGTGACGAACTATTATTCCTGCAAGATGCAGATGAACCCACATCGTATCTTACGGCTGTTAAAGATCGAGAATGGGTGAAAGCTATGAAGGATGAATTGGACGCAATAGAAAAGAACCAAACATGGAGCTTAGTTAATTTACCAACTGGTCGTAAACCCATTGCACTTAAATGGGTTTACAAGCTGAAACGAGATCCAAGTGGTAACATATTGAAGCACAAAGCAAGACTAGTCGCTAAGGGTTGTGTTCAAAAACCGGGAGTTGATTTTGATGAGGTGTTTGCACCGGTTGCTCGGATTGAAACAATTCGAATTATACTAGCTCTTGCAGGTTCACAAGGCTGGAAAGTACATCATTTGGACGTGAAGTCGGCGTTTCTAAATGGAAGGCTGGAAGAGGAAGTGTATGTCACACAACCGCAGGGGTACGTGAAGGCTAATCATCCCGAAAAAGTGTACAAAATCTCGAAGGCACTTTACGGGCTTCGACAAGCCCCTAGAGCATGGAACTCGAGATTGGACAAGTGCCTAAAAGGACTCAACTTCACGAGATGTGGACTGGAATATGCGGTGTACACAAGGAAAGAGCATGGTAATGTTTTAATAGTTGGTGTTTATGTTGATGATTTAATTATAACAGGAAATTGTGATGGTGATGCCATGTACTTTAAGAAACAAATGAACAAAGAATTTGAGATGAGTGACATGGGTTTACTCTCGTACTACTTGGGAATCGAAGTGACTCAACATGAAGATGGTTTGACACTCAAGCAATCCGCTTATGCAAGAAATGTACTCTTAAAGGCTGGAATGGCAGATTGCAATCCATCGAAATCTCCAATGGAACACAAATTGGAGCTTACAAGGGATGAAGGAGGAGTTCCGGTTGACCCGACACTCTTTCGTAGCATTATTGGAGGCTTAAGGTACCTCACACACACCCGACCCGACATTGCATATGCCGTCGGGGTTGTGAGCAGGTTCATGGAGAAACCTACAGTAAATCATATGCAAGCGGTGAAGAGAATTTTGCGGTACATTAAAGGAACAGTTGACTATGGTCTCGTTTATACCCAGTGTCATAAAGGTGTTTTGATCACAGGATATTCCGACAGTAATCATGCAAGAGATGTGGAGGATAGACGGAGCACATGTGGAAATGTATTCTACTTGGAGAAGAATTTGATCACGTGGGGCTCGAAAAAGCAACAATGTGTGGCACTCTCTTCATGCGAGGCTGAATTTATGGCTGCAACCACCGCAACATGCCAAGGAATATGGGTCAGTAGGTTGGTTCACGAGATAACAGGGAAGAAAGCTGGTCCATTTGTGCTCTATTTAGACAACCAATCAGCTATTGAGTTGATAAAAAATCCGGTGTTCCACGGAAGGAGCAAGCATATTGACTTGAGGTATCACTTCATAAGAGAGTGTGTTGAGCGTGGGGATGTGGTTATTAAGCATGTTTGCAGCAAGGAACAAAGGGCTGACATTCTCACAAAACCGTTACCTCGAGTTCAGTTTATCGAAATGAGGAAGATGATGGGAGTGAAGAACATAACGGATTCTGAATTACTGGGGAAAATGTTGGTTTAATTCAGAAAGTGGAGTCTTTTATTTATGTTTGCTGCACGTTTTTTACTTGACCAAATCAAGGCCATGTTGGCCACTAGTTTCCTAGTCTTATGTTTAGTTGATTAGTGGGAAGTTTGTTCCTACTTTGTTGCCATTTTATTAGTTTAAATAGAGAGTGAGTCTCTATCATCAAGTATGCAGAAATAAAGAAAACATTTGCCCCATTCCTTTTTCCTCTTTCAAATTCAGTAACTTACTTCTCCTTTGATACAAGTTTGAGTTTGATACAAAACTTGGCTAAGCTGTGTGACATGAAAATTTTAAGCTGATATGATGCCATGATCAACGAGCACAACTTAACCAAATATTAAGTTGGCTTAAATTTGTTTTAATTTAACAACAATCGGGATGACACAAAGTTATACAACAAAACCAAATCGCTAGCTAATTAAAACATAAAGAGAGACACTAATTATCTTCAAGAACTAATGTACAAATATTACAACTTAACATGCACACGTACAAAAACATACAGAAATGGATGAATATATATGATCAACGTTTATTGGCGTGCTTGTTATACTTTTCTTTGATCCAATGAAACCCGATGGTTGTTCCTTGCTTAACCTTCTTCATACCCGTCAAAGCAACCGTTTTTGTCTTGTCAAATCCATCTCCAACTTTGCTCTTCATGCTGTTGCTCGTACTGCTGCTGCTCTTCTTACCATATGGATTAACGTATTCGGATTTCGAGTCCCACTGATCTGCCCATGAGTTATAACTATTGTCCAATACCATAGTTAAGTTTGGATTTCTTCAGATATAATATGTGTAAAAACTTGAGAAAGAATATATGATGTGAGAGCTTAAGATCTTAATGATGATATGTGATGGCTTAGTTAAGCATTTAGGTTCTTTATATATAATGTGGTTACGTGTGTGTGATGTTAGCAATTCAACGATAGGAGGCGCAAGCTGAATATTAAAGGAAGTCTCTAGATGAATGACTGACTTGTAGTTACGTTGTATAATATTTGAAGTCGCAAACTTTATCCAACAAATTTCCAACTTGTCCTCTTAATCAATTGTTCTTAAAACCTAGTAGACCCACAAAATGTGAACTTGTCCGGATTTTGATTAACCATGTTCCAAGTTTTAAAAATTACTATTGGTGAATTGATGTCAGTTTAACAATCAAAATTCTTTTTATTCTCTAAATTGAGTTTATAACGTACGGTTTAGCATGTGATAAAACATTATAGACAAATTCATAATATGGTTTTGGTTCAATTGATTAGACACATGACAAATGAAATAAAGATTACAATGGTGACTTGACTTTCCTAAGCTTCTTTGAAATGCATGTATGGGAATAGGATGACCGTTTTGACTTTTGACCAATAAAATCCAAAATATGTGATTGGGGATGAGAATGATCCGAAAACCGGACAGGACCGATGAAAATCGGATCACATTGAAGTCTGATTTAGTCTAAAATAATTGATCGAGAAGTCAGAACTGGATCGAATGTTCAATGTATGTTCGGATCGATCAAGTTTGGTTTGATATTTGGTCTCATTTAGTTCAACAAAACATAAAGCTTGCTTTGCTCAAGATCGAACAAAACCAAATCAAAGATCCAATATAAGAGAGGTGTCTTTAAATTTGAAAAAAAAAAACTATAGGATCCTAAACGAAATTACATATTGAACTCGAAATCTCTTTGAAAAAGAATTTTTTTAAAAAATATTTGTCTATAAGCCTATAATGGTTAACGGGACAAATTTTGAGGCCCTTAAAGCCTTTTTAGTCATATAAGATCGCTCACCTTACACACCTTTAAAAACAGCTTAAATCAGATCAATCTATGTTTGATCCGATCATGTCAATTGGATTTCTCGTGTATAAACTACGATTATTATGCTCAGTCCTATTTAACAGACTAGCTGGTTTAGTTTTTTTTATAATAATACCACAATTTTGTGACACTAACATTTTGATCTATTAATCAAATCTAGTAGCTATTGCCAGACTTACAAGTTACAAGTGTGTTTTGTCGATTGATTGTCTAAAATCTGTATGATAGCTTTCTGTTGGTTGCAACAGATAAACGTCCTTAGCAGAAATATATCGTTCTTTGTAATTTTACTTTTTTTATTCGCTTTAAAATTATTGATTCAATCTACTTTATTTTTGAGTTTATTGTTATTTATGTTTGTATTTATCTGTGTTTTAATAAGTAAAAGTTATACTAACTTGAAATAACTCTTTATTTTATTAGTAAATAAATTTTTTGACAAATAAATGTTTTTTATTTTACAGTAATATAATTAAATCCACTTTAATAAATTAATGGCTGATTGAACTTGAGCGACTCTGTATACACAATCCGTTACGTATAAACTTTTTGTAAATACACATAGTGTCTGAAAAACTATTTATAGTACTATTGTCGTTTTAAAATTATTGTTCATTTTTTCCGTTTTTATCTGTCTCAAAGATTTTTGTTCACTTCTAAATAAAAGTTGGATTTGTTTAAAATTGTTATGTTACCTTTAGTCTAAATTAATATTTACTAGAATAATAGAAATAAAAATTAATTATTATTATTATATTATCTTTAGTCCAAATTGATACTTACAAAAATAAAACAAACAAAAATTAATTATTAAATGATATATATTTACGTATATATTAAAATAGTAATTAATAAATTTTTCTTGTATTTCTTGTCAATGGACGGACGAAAATAGTAGCTAAAATACATACATAGCTAAAAATTAAAAAAGTTGAACAAATGTAACGAGTCAATACAGTATCATCACATGATTTCAGCCTAACACGTAACAGAAGCTAACGTGTTTTACCCAAACGCATCTTAACCTTTTAATGATTCAGAAATTTTGCCTACTTTTCCTTCGCCTAATTCTTAGACAACACTCCCATTCAGATTCAACATCATCCATCTACATGTTAAAGTGACTGAAACTCTGAAAGCGTAAAACCAAATCGATCTAAATATAAAATAGATGGACAGTCATAGATCATAAAAACACTAGAGATCATATATCCAATACCATAGAAAAAGATTACACGCCAATAAACAATAATTTATTTACCTTCTGATCAAACAAATAAAAAAAGAATCAACTACAAATACATAACTTAAAAGAGATAAACAAAAAAAAAATGGAAAAATGGATAGATCAAGTTAATACAACCAAAAGATATGATGACAAACAATAAAAAAGAAGATAATCTCAATGTTTTTGTGTGGTTTTCTGATACTTGTCTTTAATCCATTGAATACCAATAGAAGTGCCTTGTTTCACTTTCTTAGCACCACTCATAGCCACATCTTTAGTCTTCTTTCCATACTTTCCAGCCATGCTTCCACCACCTAGTTTCGAGTTATGTTTCGCAGATGGCATCGGTTCGGGATTATGATCCCATTGATCAGCCCACGACGAACCATACGAAGCGTTTCCTGACATCCTTGATATGATTCTGCTTCAAATTCACTCTTTTAGTCTGTGTTTTTTTAGAGAAGAATAATGAGAATATGTGTTTTTTGTTCGTATAAAGGAGGCTATATATGCATGTATTTATAATAGATATGAGATGTCCATGCTTAAGAAATGAATATATTCTCTCTTTTTTAAAAGACCATAATATCCTTTTTTTATATTTCTTTTGATAGCCGCGTGATCTATTTTGGTCAAAGAAATAATGCTAAAATAAATAGCCCATGGTGTTATATCAAACTAATATAACCATACCTAATGTGATTTGCATCTAAACATACAATATGTAACATCATCTTTAAACATGAAAATGTTATTACGTATTAATTACGACAAGTTAGTTTGGTGACTTTGGTCACAAGTTAAGAAATTAATGGCTTGAAATGGGTGAGTTTTATTTGATGAATCAAAATTGCAAATTCATTGTAAAACTTTACGCATGATTATTGTCTTAAATGATATCATAAAAACTATAGATAAAGATATAGATTGATGGTTGCACCTTTTTCTCGGGTATGAGTTGTTGTTTATCATATAAAGAATAATTTCGACAATTTTAATATAAACACGTACAAATCAAAACTCGAACTCACTATGAGATAAATTAAAAAAAAAAAAACCTACTCTGATACATTTATACTTAAAAATAAATAAATTGAGCTGTTGTTTGTTATACTTATAGTCGGTAAGAAAAAAAGATTGACTATACATGGTTTTCATATTTGAGTAGGTTTAATGGATTAGATCAACTTCTCAAAGTCTTTACATTATTAAACTCTAAACATTGGTTAAACTAGAACAACAAACTTATTTAATCTCGAAGTTATAATATTAACTGATTCGTTTGCGTCATTGATGATGAAGATAACTTTAAAACTTCAGAAATGAAAGTAGCTATTTCTAGAAGCTTCGTTGGCAAATAATATCCAATAGTATAGTGACACGTGGGTATAGCACGAGATATCATTTAATCATGTTCTTGTTCACCGAAGTTGCCATGTTATCGCATAGCTTTTTAGACGAATATATTGTTTTCTTAAATAACACGTTCGGTCTAATAATACTCTTCATGGGTTTATATGATAAAATTAAAAAAATTTAAGCCCCGTTTAGACATTGTAATGAACATTTAATTACTCCCTCGTTGTTTCGGTTCAAAGTTCTGTTATTTATCATCGGCCGCGCCTGATTCGATTTTACGCAGTATTACTTTTGCTAAACATACGCAGTATGGTGAATCCACCACTCCCCCATGCTTATAAACAATCCTTGGTCTAAAACCTTTATTTTCATCCAAATCAAAGACTAAGCCTTTTAACATTTCAATTATTTTGACTGGGGCATTTGTCGTAAGATACTACGATACAAGGTTCTAAAATGCATACACCATTACGTGGGCTATGGGCATGACCCGAGTAAGACGTCATATGACAAGAAAGGCGCGCAAAATAACAATGCGTGACGCCTTTTTTTTGTTGCTTTTGTAGATATTTTAGGTTATTTTGTATTTGGATTATTTATTAGGTTATTTTATATTTGGACTTTTATGCCTAACTGGATTTTTGAGTATAAAATTGATAACGTAATTAAGAGAGATAAGATTTTAACTTTCAAGTATAACCATATCTATGAACATTACTTAATTAAGATATAAGTTTTTAGTTCTATGTATATGAAATATAATACTGTATATGAAATATAGTATTATTAGTGTATTACAAAAATTTATAAAAAAAGATTATCGCTTTTGTCACGTCTTGAAAAACGTCATTGCTTCGCCACATGAAATGTAGAGAACTCAACTAACAGTAAATATACTAAAAAAACATTAACAGTAATCTTTCTTTCTGTGGCCCACATGCAGCAATATTTCCCAGATGTATGAAAACTTAAGAGGTCTTACCGAGTAAAAGGTACGAGACAACAAGAGGTAGTTTTTGAAAAACAAAGACCATGTAAGTTATTAACTGATACGAACATGTTACTATTTTTCTAAGTTTGAAGTAAAACTTCAGGAATGTGTTTATGCTTGTTTCTTGGAGATAGCAATAACATTGAAGTTCATTGAATCTGGATTTTTGGCTATCATTCCTTTTATCACTTTTGCTGCATCCTGCAAAACAACAAACATGAATTTGATGAATAAAAACATGTTGCTGAGTAGTTTAATGCGAACACGAAACATACAGAAATTTTGAAAGTCAGATATCTAAGAATGATTGATGCATTTATATGATATTTCTACCTTGATAACATCCTACAAATACATATTTTGAATGATTTCTAAGCATTTCCACCTAATCGACTCATGTAAACAATTCGACTATTGGAAAAGGATCAAATGAATTGAAGTCAACTAGCTCGAGAAAAGCATATGGTACCTACAACTAGAGAGAATATAGCAACACAGATTCTGGCACATGCTATGCTATGCAAAGTTAGAGTCAGTAATGCTTCTAACTAGTAAGTGTACGTAAATAGTCCTGAACGCTCTAAAATCCATAATATGCATTCAGGTTGCATCATATTATTTTGCTACTTCAAACATCTTTTGCCTTATACTGCCCAGCTGTAAAGATCTTTATGAATTGAGTATATCTCGAATATTATACTTTTCACAGTGTAATAAAACAATTAGAATGTTAGCTTCCTACGAAAAGGAAGCAAAGCTGATTACATAGAGCAAACTAAAATAACCTAAGAAAGAAGATAAACTAAAACTAGATCTCTATATCATACATGAACGTCTTTAGACATGCTTGGTATTCTAAACTACCAAAACTGCTTGGTCATTTTTTCTAGTTTAGAAGTCCTAGATACAGGGTAGTCATCCCCAAAAGTATCCTCACCTCCTGATGATACTGCTGTAGTTACTCAAGTCAGATGATGAAATTTTATGTTTTATACCCCGGGAATGGTTCTCGATATGAGGCCTTTCAGTTCAAGATTATTATTTGGGGTCCATTAATATGCATAGATGGATAAGGAGCCTGTTTTGGGAGTATATCTGATTCAAGTTAATAGCTTGGATCCTGGAAATTCAAGTTTAGAGCTTTCAGGGTAATGACCCGCGTAGTATAGCTTTAAGGAGATGAAAGTGAATAAATTTTGGCACGTAGATTTAATAGTGGTGCAATCGGGTTTTGATACCAATCTGCCACATGAAGCATTTGATATTAGTTTATTGTTGAACGCCCGTCGATTTCAAGACCTTTAACGGTTGTCTCGATTTCATAGCATCTCTTAGCAGGCCGTATTAAGATGTATAGTGTTTGCCCCATACCTCACTCCGGCGGTATCGGGTATTTTGCTGTTGTTGTCGAAGGAGGTTAAAATTCTCCAGGTCCAGGACCATAAAACTTCATTTTGGGGCTTGGCAACCCCACAAATGAAAGAAAGAAGTGGTAAGGCAGTAGTTAAGACAGTTGTATTAGGATGTGAGGACAAGACAACTTAGGGGTTGGCAATCGCGAATTGAACTTTTAAAAAGGTAAAAAAAAAATAACAAACACTTGTCATTATTTGTTTCGATGAACAAGCAGTTCTAAGAACTTTCTCAAACAGGTAGTAAGATGACTACAATCCTATATCCAATGATGGACAACCAAATATTGGTTTTAGAGGGTACCAAAACACAATGCCGAAACTAACAACTGGTGTCATCATACTTCAATATGGTAGTTTTGTTTGTTATCAAAAGCGAGCCACGTTCTATCTCCAAGGAAACTATCTTATAAATCAAACAACTGGTCTCATTTTACAGATATTTAGTGGAAGACAAGGGTTTTAGCCTAACCATATCAAATACTAACAAAAACATTAATTTTCACTATTTTTAACAAAGTTGTTTTAAAATTATCAAAAACATACCTGCAATAAGCTAGTTGGTGAAGATGGGCCATGAGAAACTGGAGCAGTTTTTCTCCCATCAAGCTCATATAGTTGTCCTACATATTATTAATGTTCGCCAAAAAAGAAGAGTGAAAATGCGTGTCATCAATTATTGTTGGATAAATAAAGTTCGTGTGTGAGAAAGAATGAGAGAGAAAGAGAGAGATGCTCACCATTGACGCATGCATAGCAGATAAAATGATCATTCACATTGTCAGAAGCCTGCGGATAGCCATTTAAAAACTAAATGCATTCATCCTTTCAATAGAAAATTAGATTGTGAAATGATGCAAATTCAGATTAACTAACCTCAGTCTCACCAGCAGCTACTGCATCTGAATGCGCGACTTCCATTTCTCTATCATTCTCAAGATATAGAGCACGCTGCATTATGCATGCATATCATGTGAGCAAATACCGGCATACATAATGTTATCATCACTTTCAACAATTCAAAAGTGAGTTTCAGAGAAATAATAATACCTCCATTGGATCCATACTTGCTGTACATTTGTAGAACCTATCCAAGAAAGAGTCTTCAACTAAAAAAATATAGCACCAATATTAATTGACGAGCTGCGGATAAAAGTTTAATGAACCAATTCATCTGATAGATATTTTTTATTCCTAATATGTGCAATATGATTAGATCAATAATAACATCAATGATATACACCAAAGGCCTTTTTCTTCACTAAAATTTGAAAGATGAGAAAAGAAAGGAAAAAACTAAAGGCCTAACAAGTTTTATATATGATGTGAAAACCATATAGTATCGAGAACTGATTAACAACGAACTTGATTACACTGATATGAGCCGCAATGTGATGCTAGTAAAGTGGTTATAACATTCAACCTACTCGAGAAAAGATAAAACTATGTATAACAAAGAAAAGAATTCCCTACCAAGTTTTATCTCTGATTTGATATTTCCAATGGCGTGAAGAAGTCCAATCGTTCCACATGCATTTCCCACTGTTTGTCTCATGAAGTAAACCCCCTCACAAGAATCCTGCAGTCACCAAAAAATAAAGATTCTGTTTGTATAGTAAAAAACTTTAAATGTAACATTTTTACAATAATATGGTGAGTGATATGCTTAGAAAAGGAGAAGTTTTATGGAAACTTAGTTTTGAGTGGCTGCAAAATTGTACAGAATAAACAAAGAAACATTTTCAAAATTGAGTTACGTTTTCATCTTATAATTAGAACAAAATCACGAGGATCAACATCAATAGCCCACCTGTTTGATATTGCTCTGCTGCAATCTTTCTTGTTCATTCTGAAACATGCAAGTAATATAAATAGAAGTTAATCATCAAAGAAAATCTTTGCAAATGTGTCTTTAATATAACGAATCAACCTCTGGTGTGATGGGGTAAAGGAACAGCACAGCAAGTACTGGTTGTGGGACCATTGCCAAGAGTTCTTCATCCAACCCGTATACATCATTGCATTCTGCCTCACCCGGGGGAAGACCAAGGCCCCAAAGAAACTTTCCAAATACAAGCGCGTAATAAAAGAAACAGACATGCGTTAGTCGTGTGATCTTGACAACTGGTTTAAACTCATCTAGGTTTTATTTAACAATTACACTAATTTGCTAACGTAGATCAAATTAAACAATACTAACACATAACAACTAACAAGGATTGCTTCAAAGTTAGACGTGAATTATTTTTGGGTAACCATAGTTTCCGACCTTTTGGCCGACTAATCCATGAGGTTTAAACCCACAGCCACACATATTTAAACCCACGGCCACACATGTGGTTTAACAAATGTGATTAACTGATTGTTACTACATTAATGTAGATCTTATTCTACTAATCATGGATTACTTCCAAGCAACTGTGTTGAGAGATATGAAGTATAAAATTAAGGATCGTATTCATTATCGGGGAATCTCCATATACGCCAAAGGGAGTGGTTTTTATTACTTAATGTTTTGGTTGTGTTTAGCATCAAGCTTTTTGGAGCCTTTGGCTTCCTTTACCATTTAAGTTTTACCAATTAAAATAAAATGCTTGTTTGGCAACGGGAGTATAGCTTTTGGATTTTGTTGAAACTCTCCTATTTGAAATTTGAAACACTATAAAAAGAAGCGTCATTATTAGAGTTACCAAAGGGTTTTATAAAAGGGACAGCTAGTTCTTGTTTGGATTTGCTAGATAGTATAATTTAAAATATTAAATAAGTTTGCCCTCTTGGGATTAAGGAGTGTTTGTTTCGGTTTATATGTGGGTTTATGAGCTTATTTGATTTGGCTTTATATTTCATAAGCCTCAATTTTCCGGCTTATTTCCAGACTTATGGGCTCATATAAGTTCAGATATGATAAACAAAAAAAAAAAGCCCTTTTATTGAATCAAACAAAAAATGTTTGTAAATGATTATAATATGAATGATCGATCACTGGTAATTATAAATGATTATATAAAAAATAAAAAGAAACCTGATTCATAACATCGGGGTTAGCTTCAAGTGGAAGCCATCTTTTAGCAGAAGAAGCTTTTTCGCCCATGTATCTTTAGCAGCTGCTTACTTGATTCAAGGTTTTTTTTTTTTTTTTTTTTCTGTGCAATTGATTGTGTAACCGAAATACATATGTACATACATTTTAGGGCTGAGTTTGGGTCATACCCGGACCGGAGGAAAAAACCCGGGTCGGACACAGATTGATTTAGCCCAAAACAACTCATCCGTAACACTGGACCAGATCATGGATCGAACATGAGGTAAAATGTAGAACGAGGGCAGGATCGAAATATGTTCGGTATGGTTGCTTAGGCCGGTATGTGTTCCTTATGCTCGCCACTATGTACATTGTATGGTGACCAAGAAGGGTCGTGTGGTTTTGTGGCAATCAAGGGTCAATCGCGTTCGGGTTGACTGATAAAGCTTATCAGACCGGTTTAAGTGAGTTAAAAAGACTAGGATTTGTTACCCGCGCTCTGCTGCGGGTAGCACGGGTGTTTTACGGTTGACCCATGAAACGCTAATATTTATATTTATACATTTAACATGCAATTTATTTAAGTAATATCACAAATCGCTTTTATATAAACATTATCAACGAAAGAGAGAAGTTTAAACAAAATCATATTAATTATAAACTTTGTGCTTTTAATCACATTTTTCTCTTCCAAAATATATGTGGATCATAGATTGAACCTTCTATTTGATATTCCTTACGGCGAAATAAATTAAGTGAGCCGGATTAGGACAAGCAATTGTTGCACTCGTCACCATGCTTACTTGAGACCACAAATTGCCATAAGTCGTATGTAAGAATATGCACGCCGCATCGTAAAGGAATGTGTGATCCTCGACGCGTTTGGCCTCATATCTAACCACACTCCTATTCTAAGCTGTATTACACAAAGTTGTTTTCATTTTGTTGGACTACCTGTCTTTTGGACCATGGAATTAAGAGATCTGTAAAATTGTTCCAATTTGAGCATTTTCCATGGATGTCCCAAAACTACGCAAGATAGTCAAATACATCAAGATACACAATTCCACATCAATTGGTAAAGCTATTTCATGCTAGAAGTTTGTTTTTTTCTGATACAGCAGTCACCAAAGCAGTTTTTCCGAACACCTCTATGTCAATATCATGAAATGCAGGTCGTGTAAGTCGACTGTTACTATTCCGCAAATTAGTACTATCAATGATTCGATCCTACCCGGCACTGATATATAGAAAAGCAGTTAACTATTGGTGGAACTTTGGCTGGCTACAAAGTATGGTGTCTCTTGTCCGGGAAGCAGAGGTCTTTTAACAGCTTTGTGCTAGACAACAGCGGGTTTGTCTTTCGAAGAGGTAGCTACTGTTGGTGGAACTTTGGCTGGAGTGGGTTTTGGTGGAGTGCCTGCACAACAAAGTATAGTGTATGAGTAAACTTAAAACCTGGACATGCATGCTTGGTGTTCCAAATAAGGGAAAAAAATGACCCAAAAGATATGGGTTTTTTTAAACAAAGGGTAACTGTTTGATGGGAGAGTGTATGCAGTGAGCAAGTGGTACAAATTGAAAGAAAGGGTATCTTGCTGAAAAGGTTTTGAAGGTGACATCTTTGTCTTAAGCAATATGTGGATATTATTATGGTGCTATTATTTTTTTTAGCTAGTTTGGGTAAGGGGTAGGCTAGGTGAGCTCAGGTGTCATGTGCAGGTGTGTTTCCAAGTTGGAAATGAACTAAGGTGGTCAAAATTAGTGGGGAAGTATGAGCTAAGTTTAGTTAGCTATTTGAACTAAAATGTAACTGGAATTTTTTTTGTAGCAACAGTGGAATGGGAAGAGGCTGGAATCTTTTTTGTAGCAACAGTGGAATGGGAAGAGGCTCTATTTAAGGACATGTATGCATTTGGTAATCCCACACAAACCTCTCACCTACTTTAAAAAATCTAAACAAATAGAGAATGGCATATCTTCCTAGGATCTGGGCATTGGAAGTTGAGAGCGGTAGCACGGACTTGGGCGGTTTGTTTGTTTGGTATCTGGAGAAGGATGTGGTGGCTGACAAAGCATGGAAGCGTAAGGTGGATGCGGCTAGGCAGGCAGTTTTCAAAAAAGTTGTGGATCGTCAGCATTTCATTCAAGAGATCCAGCAGGTGCAGACCTTTCCAGCCAACCCTATGATCTCGATGATGGTAGCCATGTTGGACAGAAAGCAGACGGAGGACAACGCATTCATTCAGACCTTGAACACAGAGGCAGCCAGAATCCAGACCATGATCGACCTAAAGGAGGCTTTTGCTCAGAAAATTTTGGCCAACGGGCCTTGGTGAATGGATGTCGTAGGAGTTGGCTTTGGTCTGATGTTTTAGGCCTGAAAATAAAGCTCTATGTTGTCGTCTGTTTGGTTTGTCCACCGCCGAGTCTCTAGGGTTATGTGTCTGTGCTTTAGTTGTTTCTTTTTTTAGTTTTATCTTGTGTCTGTAAGATCAGTTTCAATGAACCGCGTGGAATGTATGGTATTTTGTTTTATATTGTTTTTTTTCGACAGGCGTTTCGATAAAATGCTAGATTATAAGTTATTAGAAAAGACTGCGCACCTGTTTCTTTTTGGTCACCTATTTCTGAGACCTTGGTTGATGCACTTTCTGTGCCTGACCCTTTGGTTTGATGTACAGTCTTGTTCAATGTTTGCATATGCTATTGGTGTTGGGCCTGGGCCTGGCCCTTCAGTTACCCAGGGAATATGAGCCTCAGATAGGGAAAGAATCAAAGAGCTGCCCTTCTTGCCGATCGTTGACAGCGGCAGTAACACGGTTATAACGACCTCAAAACACGATCGACCGAAACAAAGTTCCATGATGATAAGGAGCAGAGGTTTCGGGTCGGTATAATATGGATCTGGTTCAAACTGGGGGGCGCCTTCTCCTACAAACAAACATGGACATGCACCAAAAGTTATTAAAACTACACCAAAATATAGTAACTGTTGAAAATCCAGCTTTTTAGCAATAGCAATCATACATACTCGCTAAGGTAATATAGCAAAACAACATGTGGTACAGCGATAGAAACGGCATGCGTGAGATGTCTTTTTCGTTACCTTTAGACACAAACAAATTTGATACTAACACGGAAAAGCTGTTGTGTTGGTAACAGTTGTATAAAATGAATTTTGACACCATCATAGGTATTTACTTTTAAATGAAGGTCGCTTATTCAATTTTTTTCTAAAATGCAGTTCCAGTTTTATGTTTTGTACGAACCAACAACACCTTTTTTTTAAATAAGGAAGAAAAATAAATGAATAATCAAATCAAGTATAACTATATTTGGATCATGAGCCACATTCACATCAGCTATAAGACAACATACATGTATGGTTGGGGTTGGAAGTCCATCGCCTGCATCTGGTTTAATTCACCCGCCATCGTATTCTCTGAATCCTTGGTAGACTGTTGCAGAACGGATACATTTAGTCAGACTGATAAAAAATAAAAGGAGACCATACAACGACAAAAACCAACCGCATATCTGAAACATGAAAATCAGTCTTGGGGAATTCGTGAAGCAGGTTTCAACGCATCCATAAAGAATGACCATCGGCTAATGAATTGGAGGAGATCAACATGTCGAAACTATGACTTATTGTATTTGAGGTCCAGAGATGGAGGCATGAAAGGCGAACCCAGAAACCCAGCATGGGTGCGACCAAATGGTCACCTTGCGAAGTGCACGCGTGTTGGCAAACAACCGGCAAATCCAAAGGTAACGACCATTAACCTTTATGACAGTAATTAACCTGCATAAAGCCGAAAAGGGCCGTCAGAAACATGACTAACCAAAACTCGCAATCGTTATGGGTGCGATCACAGGCTCACCTTGGCAAGGAGCCGGTTCTGTAAAGCGTGCCTACTAAAAGCTCTCTAGTTTTCCCGGGGTATACCATAGCCTCAGATAAGACGCTATATGGGAAAAACAGCCATTACCCGGCATGGCTGCGACCTCGCAAGGTCGCCCCGCCAAGAACCGAGATGTGGTATCCTTAACGGCGGCCGTTTACCCTCATTATAGCCCTAAACTAAACTTTACATAAAAGTACACCAAAATGTATTAACTGTTGAAATTCCAGGTTCTCAGCAAATGCAACCATACATGCCCGCTAACGTAATATAGCAAACCAACATGTCCTACAACGAGAGAAACGCAATGCTTGGGATATCTCTTTCGTTACCTTTAGACAGAAACAAATTTGATAACAACACGGCAAAGGCGTTGTGTTGGTAACATTTGTATAAAATCAATTTTCACAGCATCATAGGTATTGGGTTTTAAATGAAGGTGGGTTATTCAATTTTTTTTTAAAATGCAGGTCCAGTTTTATGTTTTCTACGAACCAACAACATCTTCTTTTTGAAATAAGGAAGAAAAATGAATCAAAACTAAATCAAGTATAACTATATTTGGATCATGAGACACATTCACATCAGCTATAAGACAACTTACATGTATGGCTGGGGTTGGAAGTTCATCGTCTGCATCTGGTCTAATCCAATTGGCATCGTATTCTCTAAATCCTTGGCAGACTGCTGCATAATAGACACATTTAGTTAGACTGATAAAATCAAAAAAGACACCATACAGCGACAAATACCAACTGCACAGCTGAAACATGGAAATATATGTAGTGGTACTATTCGTTAAAATAACACTATAACCGTAGAGAATGAACGTTATCTTTCGCGAGAGGTAAAGAACAGTTTTAGGGAATTCGTGAAGCAGCCGTGAACGCATCCATAAACAAAGGCCATCGGCTAATGAATTGGAGGAGATCAGCATGTTCCTGGCAAGATCCGCTTGCTGGGAAACAGGCCACGGATCCAAAGGCAACAACCATGACAGTAACTAACCAGAATAAAGGCGAGAAGACCCGGTAGAAAGCATTAATCACAGTCCGCAACCGTTATGTCTGCGATCAAAGGGTCACCATGGCAAGGCACGGGTTCTGTAAAGCGCGTTTACTAAAAGGTTTCCACTTTCTTCGGGGTATACCATAGGCTCAGATAAAGCGCTATATGGGAAAAACACTCATAACCCGGCATGGCTGCGGCCTCGCAAGGCCGCCACGCCAAGATCCGAGATGCGGTATCTTTACCTGCGCTTGCTTACGCTCATCATAGCCCAAAATTAACCTTTACATAAAGGAGGAGATGCACGGATCCATAAGAGTGCTATTTTTTCCTGTTTTTCCAATGCATAAGGCCTGAAATATCACAAATCCAAAGGCACCGGCCATCACAACAGTTAACCACCATAGAGGCGGAAATACCCGGCATACGAATCATTGACCACATATGACAATCGTTATGCCTACGATCCCATGCTCACGATCGCAAGGCCCGGGTCTTGGGAAGCAAGCTAACCAAAAGTTGTTGTTTTTTCCTAGGGTTTCGCATAGGCTCAGATAAGGCGCTATTCGGGAAAACAGCCATGCCCCGTGATGGCTGCGACCTCGCAAGGTCGCCACGCCAAGCATCCGAGATGTGGTGTCTTCACCCGCACCCGCTTACCCTCATCACAGCCCTAAAGCAACCTTTTTTATAGAAGCGGAGAAACACGCATCCACAGGAGCAGTGATTGTCCTCACAAACCATTTTTTATAATATTATCCCCCTCTATCACAAACAACAACGTCAAGAAACATGGAAGTTGTACGAAGAACCCACCATAATCTGGGGTTCACATACCCGGCAAGTGCATGCTAAATGTCTTAAGTGAAGCATATGTGAGCTTATCCATAAAGAATGACCCCCGTCCAATGAATTGGAGCAGGTCAGTAGGTAGATACAATGAGTTATTGCGTTTGAGGCTCAGATCTGGAGGTATGGAAGGCAAACCCAGAGACCCGCCATGGCTGCGACTGAATCGTCGCCCAAGATACGGACGCTGAGAAACAACCCTTGTAAAAATGTCCATCCACAGACTTTTCATCATTGCCCATACTATTTTCAACCTGCCTTACTGTCGTGACCAACCCGGTAGTTTTGTTTGGTGAAGTTGGTTAACACGAATCATCTGACACCCGCACATTCAAAGATCATACGCCTCACATGAAAAGAGGTCATCCACACAGAATAACCTAGTCAACTCCCCACGCCCAATAAATCATTTTAAACAACCAGACCAACAGAATGCACAAATGAACAATAGACCAGTTTAAGTAACCATGTTATATAAACGGTCATAAATGGAAAAAGTAGAACCGCACCCAACTGTATGAACTAAGCATCTTATATAAAGCCACAAATAATAAAAAAGCCAGAAATTAACCTTTATATAAAGGAGGATCCCTCCCCCACAACCAAAACCCCGTCTCACAACCAAAAAACACACCGGGACGTACACCTTTCCGCTACAAACAATGCCGGAAAGCAGATTTTCAGAGGCTCAGATCTGGAAGAGAAAAAAGTATGAAACAAACACGATAAGACCGCCATGGCTGCAAAACACCAACAGTGAGTTACCCCGCCAAGGTACGACCAATCTGAAAGTTTGTTCAAATTAATCAACGCAAAATTCATTCATTAATATCATCACTGCCCCATATATAAGACCGTAAAACGCTGAGAAACAGCACTTGTAAAAATGTCCATCCACAGACTTTGCATCATTGCCCATACTATTTTCAACCTGCCTTACTGTCCTGACCAACCCGATTGTTTCGTTTGGCGAAGTTGGTTAACACGGACCATTTGACATCCGCAGATTAAAAGATCATACGCCTCAGATGAAAAGAGGTCATCCACACAGAATAACCTAGTCAACAGGCAGAAACAATGAGTTAACCCATTGTATTTTCGGCTAAGACATATTCATTCCAAGCTTTGTATCCGTAGGGACCCAAAAATCATTTTAAATAACCAGACCAACAGAATACACAAATGAACAATAGACCAATTTAACTAACCATCTTATATGAACGGCCATAAATGGAAAAAATTGAACCGCACCCAACTGTATGAACTAAGCATCTTATATAAAGTTACAAATAATAAAAAAGCCAGAAACTAACCTGTATACAAAAGAGGATCCCTCCCCGACAAGCAAGATTTCGTCTGACAACCAAAAAACACACCGGCACCTACACCTTTCCGTTACAAACAATGTCGGAAAGCAGATTTTGAGAGGGTCAGATCTGGAAGAGAAAAAAGTATGAAACAAACACGATAAGACCGCCATGACTGCAAAACACCAACAGTGAATTACCCCGCCAAGGTACGACCAATCTGAAAGTTTGTTCAAATTAATCAACACAAAATTCATTCATTAATATCATCACTGCCCCATATATAAGACCTCTCCAGAACGACTATAGCAACAACACAAATAATGGAAACCCAGATGCAAGTATGTGGTGATGGTGGTATATATATGGATGTTAAGAGGCACATCATCAACGGACACCACCGCGACACGGATTAATTGCAACGGTCAAGATTGGGTTTCTGTAGCCACTATGATTCCTGTAGCCACTACACAACGGACAATCGCAATTAATGGCAAGGGGCAATCTTGCAATGGACATCTAATTAACCCCTAATATTTAATTGGCGAAAGGCCAATTAACCCTCAATTAACCCAACAACTGGACAATTACAATTAATGGGAGGGGGAAAACATCCAATTAACCCCAGCGAAAGGCCAATTAAACCAACAACCGGACAATCGCTATTAATGGGAGGGGAAAACATCCAATTAACCCCCAATTATTTAATCGGCCAAAGGCCAAATTAACACCTCACAAACCAACAACGGGGATTAATGAATGCATAACGGGGTCCGTAAAATCAAATAACGGAAAGGTGTAGGTGCTAGTGTGTGTTTTGATTGTAAGAGGGTTTTTTGGTTGTGAGAGAGGGGGATAGTATTATAAAAAGCGGTTTGTGAGGAGAATCACTGCTCCTATAGATGCGTGATTCTCCTCCTTTATATAAAGGTTAATTATCGATTGGTTTGGTTGACTTATTTATCTTATCAGGATATCATGTCAACCTGATAAGCCCAAAAAATTATTATGTAGTTAAAACTACTACCAAAAACCTCATTTGTTCACTCATTTGAAACGTCTAGATTTTTGCATAGTTCTCAAAAAATTAACAAAAATTTGAGTTCATTACTAAACTTAAATACTAATTTGCTGCTTACTGAAATGTGATGCTTCACAATCGAACTACGTGGACTGAGGTAGTGGAATTTTGGCCTTCAACGATTCTCATCGTTTCAGTGTCATGATATGGATTAACGATTGTAAGACATCCAACGAGTCCAACAAGACATAAAGCATGGTCATATGTTAAGATAAGTACACACATCAAACAAAGAATAGATATAACGCACCATGATATCCTTCCATAAAGCATGGTTCGTAGTCTTTATAAGCCCATTTTTTGCTCATTCCCCCAACAGCTAGCACTTTGTTCGTAGTCTCTAGAAGGGGGTTGAATAGTTTACCGATTACAATTTATGTTTTTAAAAATATTTACTTGTTAAAATGTTAGATCTGAGTTTATATGCAATCTATTTTCAAGAAATATGACACACAAGTAATAACAAGTAACTACACATGTAAATAACAAGTAAGGAAAGAGTAATAAGAAAATGGAAGGAACAATCAAAGCACAATATCGAGATTTATTATGGTTCGGCTATGAAGCTTTTCTTCACCCTACTCCACTCCCCAAGTACTCTACTCGAGATTTCACTATGTCAACAAGCTCCCTTAAAGGGGATAAAATTGTATACAAGTAGCTTACACCAATTACCGACACAAAACTAAATGTCGAGTCCTAATCTTAGCTAGAACCAATCGACGGTCGTATTTCCTCTCATAGGAAATACTACCACGATCACTCGATCTCTCTACTACACTCTTTTGCAAAAGATCACATTGGATCACAAGTATTTTGTCACTTAGGAAGTACACTCACATATCTCACAAATATCTACATTACAATATCTCACACGATCATACACAAATATACAACAACTGAATGATGTACAACAATGAACACTCTAATATGAACACTATACTATAACATTTAATCTTTGGAGAAATCACAAGTATTCTTCTCTTGCACAAAGTAGAGGTATAAGGATTGGATCACTTGTAAACAATTTTATACAAGTTATATGATCAAATAAAGAAAGAGTTAAGAAAGATGATTTAGACTGTGAGTTTTCTGATGTGCAATAAGGTATTTGGTCAAGTAAAACAGTGGACTATATTTATCATACGCACGTTTAAGATATTATTATGCATGACATGTTATGACATATATGAGCTCGTGGGCATTTCCTTGTATTACTTATGCCATTCATGATATATCAGTTACTCTATATTCTTCACAACTTATCTCCCAGTTTTTCCTCAGGACTGGATGTTCTTTTCGCTGCTATCATGTTTATTATTCTTGTTACTATTATCTTTGTCTTGCCTTTATATCCGTTCATTGAGCGTATTGCTCAGCCGTATTTTCCTTTCATGTCTCATACGGCAGGTACCTAAAGACGGGATTTGGGCATGAGAGTGTGTGCTTAGGATAAGGGCTACCCATAGACTCTTTTCCTTTATGGATTTTGATACTTATGCTTTGTTGGAAACATGTTTCGTCCTTTAGATTCCATTTACTTTTATTCATGTTGAGCTTATATTGGGAGCCGATGTTTGATTCCAGCTTTCTTGTTGGTCTTTTATGTCTTTATGACTTGATGCCTTTATTATACTTTGATGACACACCATGATTATGACATAACGACCTTCTTGTAAAAGTGGGTCGTTACATTGATATTGTTGTATTGTTTGTCATTGTAGTGAAAGTTATAGCTACAAAAAGTGTAGAGAAACTGAAATTTAACTAAGATGGCAAACATGAAATGTTGTAATTGGCAAACATGAATTGTTTTGACCCGTGTTTATGAATATTCTAAACATGTGTTTATGAATATTCTGAACATTTTATACATGTCTATCTAATTTGATGGTATGTGAAATTGTTGTTAAAGTTGTAACGAACCACTTTGACAAGAAGGCTAATATCTAAGATTTTACTCGTTTGAAAAGTTCGTTCTCGGTACCTCTTCGAATTGATCTCTGGTTAATTGTGTGAGATTAGTTGTTCTTGGTGAAACAAATATTTTTGGTTTTGGAAAATAAATGAGCAAGACTAAATAATAAATGACGAGAAATTAAAACAAGTTAAAATGTAAACGGTGCGATATTTAAAACTTTGAAAATAAATGACGCGAAATGAAAGGACGTAAAATTAAAATTTAACAAAAAGTAAATGATGCAAATAAAAATTTAAACTAAAAGTAAAGTGAATAAAAATTCAAATAAATAAAAAGGCGGGAAGAATCAAACTTAAAATTAAAAACAGAAAGAAGACTGACAGACCTTCATTCGGAACTTCAAGACTTCCGGATGAAGGTACCTTCATTCGGAACTTCAAGACTTCCGAATGAAGGGTCCTTCATTCGGAACTTCAAGACTTCCGAATGAAGGAATGTTCACCCGGAACTTTCAAAGTTCCGAATGAAACACCCTTTACCCGGAACTTCTTAAACTTCCGAATGAAGCCCTTTACCCGGAACTTCTTAAACTTCCGAATGAAGCCCTTTACCCGGAACTTCTTAAACTTCCGAATGAATGAATGTTCACCCGGAACTTTCAATGTTCCGAATGAAACACCCTTCACCCGGAACTTTTAAGACTTCCGAATGAAAGATCATAGATCCGGAACTTCTGGAAATACAGTAACTTCAGAAACTAATCAAGCCGAAGAACAAGGAAGGTATAGTAACAACAATCGATCCACAAATTAATCGAAATCAAACAAAAGATTAAACCAAAACAACCAATAAGCATCAACTAACAATAATCAATCAAAACAAATCATCAAAACTAACAAACATAACCAAATTAATCAAAACCCATTTGATCAAAATCATAAAAACTCAAGAACATGAACAATCAAGATAAAGAACAAATCAAACAAGAAAGGAAGAAGGAGATTAGCAATAAGATAAAGATTAACAACAATTAAAGGTAAACTTACTTGGAATTAAAGGTGTGATACATGAAGATTAAGATGCATAAATTTTAAAGAACAAGAGAAATGAAAATGGGGAAGAGAGGCTTGTCAAGCCTCCAACAACCAAACAAAATGGCTAGTAATGTGTATTTATAGGGGAGGAAGGGATTAGTGGAAGGAAGCTTCCTCCCCTCTTTCCTCTTTTCCTTAATTGCGTCATTAGGTCCCTTCTTTCTTTAATCTTCTTAAATCTTGGACTATAATGACTTTGGCTCGGGATTTCTTTGAACTCGTCTTGCAATTCTTCAATAAATTATACTTGAGTTCTTCGGCTTTTGGTAAACTTCCGTCTTTTGACTTTTTCTTCGATAAATCTTCAGAATTGGTCTTGGACTTCCGTTCTTTTTCCACTCTTGATCTTTCGACTTCGTCTTTTGTCTTTTACTTCAATAAAAGCCCGTGAAAGCCGTGTTTTCTCCAATTTTCACCTTCTCGACCCTGAAACACAATAAAAACACAAACCACGCATAATTCCGCCATTTACGACATAAAATATACGTTTAGGTCCCGTTTTAATGTAGTTAAGTGGTAGAAAAGATGGGTGTTTTCACACCTATCAAATCCCCTACACTTAACCATTGCAATGCCCTCATGCAATGCTTAGTGATAAAGCAAGGTTTACACTTTCTATCATAATCAACCTACCTTGGCCTTTATTAAACAACTAAAGAAAAGATAGAAAATAACAAGATGCAACAAGGAAGAAACATGTAAAGAAATCTAAGGCTTACATTAGGGCTTGTGTGTCATGAATGTTTATCACCCTCAAGTTTCACGTTCCCCATGCCAAGCTTAAAAACAAGATCATTGTTAGTACAAGTTAGCATAACAAACATTTACTCATGCGGTTCAATTAATCACTAAAACTCCCTTATTCCTATGGGTATCTCTTATGTTTTATTGATGTCTTGAGTGATCACGAGGATGCATTGTTGACTTATTTTGATAATTTATTAAGGCTGAAAGCAAAGTAGGACGATTTGATCAATAGTTAGCTAAAGGACAAAATCTCTTAAAACTGCTTCTCGGGATATCAAAAAGTTCATTTCTTGGCATAACTTGGTTCACGATTTGAGACCTTTCTCGGGCCGATATTTGGCATGTACTTCATACTTCATATCTTGAGAGACGTGCTTGAGATAATGGTCTTCTCATCGTTCATAGAGTTTCTTCACTTGGAGACTTTTGAGAGGCACTCCAACTTTGTTGACCACGACTTCATGATTATTTCTTCAATCTCTATTTGGGATTTTGAGATACAACGATCCGCCTCCTTTTCGGACTTGGATCTATTTATCCTCATACCTTGTTAGGGTCTTTTCGGATAGACTTCTCCATCATCTTTATGGGAGTTGATTGCTTTTCGTCGTGAGTCTTGATCCTTCATATCGACTTTGTGAATAATGCTTTTCACATCACTTTGGATCTTCAGCAATAAAATGGAATCCTCATGCCTTGTTAGGGCCTTTTCGGACTCGCCAATCTTCGCGCCCCGCTTCATAAGTTATGCCTTGGCTATGAACTCTTATCATTACCGAGCAACTTTTAAACGATCTTGGGCTAGAAGCTAAGTAACCTTTCAAATCGTACGACCTTACTTATTGCAGATAATTTATTAGCTAGTGATGGGAGAAAAAGATCATAATTAACTCACATAAGTTAATGAGAGAATACCAAACTTGTAACCAACTCTATCATTTCTCGTTCTCCACAATTTAAAATCTCAAGGAATGAGACTCGTGGATGCTTAGCCTAATAAACCAATTAAGGTCTACATGGTTAAGGATACTAGCTAGAGTGAACTTGGATAAGTAAACTCGGGTTGAGTCAAAATATTCACAACGGGCCTAATATATCTAAGATATCTAAACTTGCTAAAACCATTTTATTAAAATAAGAGAAAAATAGCAAAAATAAAGGGAACTACAACTAGGCCAAAATATATTAAAAATTTTGAAAAATGTCGAAAAATTGATTTTCTGGTTAAAATGAGACAAATATAAGAAAAAGGCCACTTAACTTCGATAGAAGTCCCCCCTACACTTAATATAAACATTGTCCTCAATGTTTAAGCATGTGGGAGTAAACTCCCCTACACTTAGGACATTGTGCACTTTGTTTAAATCTCGTTAAGGAAAAGACAACTAAAGAGATTCCTATTTTAATATTGAGAAATATAAAATAGTGAATCGAAAAGAGTTTAAGATAGAACCGGGAAGAAGGGAACACGGAATCACGGTTCGTCAAAAGTCATCAAGAGTGTGTCTTTGAAGCTTTAATCCCTGCACATGATAAGAAAGAGAACAAGAAACACCAACGGGGCTCCCCCTACACTTATGATGAAAATAGATAGAGAATTGGGTTGCCTCCCAAAAAGCGCTTGTTTTTGTTAAGCGAGTCACGAGCCTGACTCGTCCCCGAATTAAATTGTCCATGGGGAAGCCTCGAAGGTGATACCGGGATCAAAGACCTTGTCCTCGTTCCCGGTTGACATCAACAAAGGAGAGGCGGGGGGATAAGTCTTGAATGGGAGAAAAACCCTCTCAACATACGAGAAGTATGTGAGTTCAAGATCCACGGGAGGTGGGTTGGGTATAGTAAGCACATTGTCATCCCCCAAAGACAATGGAGGCTGAGCATTCGGCAAAGCCGTGATGTTATCAATGATAGCATAATCAATGTCACCTCCCGGGTCAGAGCACTCATCCTCCGTGATAGTGGCTGAAAGGGAGGATGGAAAGTGCTCGGGAGGGGGACTTGGGTCAATATTTTCCTGCAGTAAATTATCAAAAATAATGTCCCCCTCCGTGTCAGAGTCATCAATACCTGAAGGGATGGAGTGGATATCGATTTCTTCCAGCAATGGGTCATTATCTTCAACGGGAGGAATAGATGGAGGTAAAGACTTGGAAGGAGAAGTCAACACTTCGATTTGAGCAATAAGAAGGTGCACTTTCCGTAATCCATCGCGAAGAAGCACGTCTTCCACCTCATCCACAAGATCATGTTCATCGGTGAACTGCTCGTAAACCGGAGATAATAAATCGTCATCGTCTGCATCTCTCGGTGGAGATTGAGAAATTTCAAAAGTGAAATTCTCATAGCAGAGAGAAGAATCATCATCACTAGGATCGACCTCTTCTGTAAGAGCAACGTCGTCCTCAGGCTCCATAGCAGGTAAGTCACAACCCTCATCATCCAATACTTTGTCGAGACCAACATCACTAAGCTCATGCAACGAATCTAGATCCTTAGACGCAGTAGGAACATCGAGAGTAGGAGCAGCAACTTCAGAAGATGAGTTGAAAGTGCATACAGCATCATTGTCATCATCATCATAATAGTATTGACGCACAAGCGGAGGGGTATAATCACTAAGATTAGATACTTGCTCTTGTTGCAGTCGCTTTTCCTCGTCCCGAAGTTCTTTAACCAAAACAACGACCTCTTGAAGTTGCAAAACAATGGAGTGTGTTTCTTCATTCAAGGTAGTGAGTTGTGGGTCAAGATGAATTTGCTGAGAGGATTGATGATTGAGGGTGTGATGTGGGGGTTCATAGTGTTGAAAACCTGAATTATAGCAAGGTTGTGGCTCATAGTTGTTCATCGGTTGGGAATAATTAGAAACCGGGTTTGGTTCATAATAATCCATAGGTGAAGAAAACTGAGGACACAGATTTGGCTCATAACAATTCAGTGGTTGACAATAATAGGTATCGTGAGGACCCCCACAGTTGTTGCAAACCGGGTATGGAGAAAAATCAAGTGCGTCTTGTGGATAGCTATTATCATTGTCATAATTGTACCCCGGTTCTTGCCCATGACTAGACGGGTATCGAACCGGGCACGAAACATGCCAATGAGAATCGTTTCCACAATAGATGCACGGGGGAACAGGAGGTAGGTTCAAAAAGTACGAATTAGTCGAGTTGCACAAAGGACAAAATCCGGATTGTGTGTAGTCGATATCGTTTCCGCACCGCTCACATGTACATCATTGACAAGAGTTGTTCCCAGATAATTGTTTCCCACACCGGACGCAATGGACATAAAAATCCATGAAGAAAGATAGATAAGCAAGAAGAATATTTTTGGTGCAAAACTTTGAAAAAGAAATGCTTTTTATGATTTTTCAAATGTTTTTGGATTTTTGAAAATTTTGGACAAGAAAAATAACGTTCACAAGTGAACGGATCCCAAAAGCCAACGCGTCACTCACAAAAAACCTTCGATCTTCACGAAAAGAGCCGGCAGCGGCGCCATTTTAATATCTAAGATTTTACTCGTTTGAAAAGTTCGTTCTCGGTACCTCTTCGAATTGATCTCTGGTTAATTGTGTGAGATTAGTTGTTCTTGGTGAAACAAATATTTTTGGTTTTGGAAAATAAATGAGCAAGACTAAATAATAAATGACGAGAAATTAAAACAAGTTAAAATGTAAACGGTGCGATATTTAAAACTTTGAAAATAAATGACGAGAAATGAAAGGACGTAAAATTAAAATTTAACAAAAAGTAAATGATGCAAATAAAAATTTAAACTAAAAGTAAAGTGAATAAAAATTCAAATAAATAAAAAGGCGGGAAGAATCAAACTTAAAATTAAAAACAGAAAGAAGACTGACAGACCTTCATTCGGAACTTCAAGACTTCCGGATGAAGGTACCTTCATTCGGAACTTCAAGACTTCCGAATGAAGGGTCCTTCATTCGGAACTTCAAGACTTCCGAATGAAGGAATGTTCACCCGGAACTTTCAAAGTTCCGAATGAAACACCCTTTACCCGGAACTTCTTAAACTTCCGAATGAAGCCCTTTACCCGGAACTTCTTAAACTTCCGAATGAAGCCCTTTACCCGGAACTTCTTAAACTTCCGAATGAATGAATGTTCACCCGGAACTTTTAATGTTCCGAATGAAACACCCTTCACCCGGAACTTTTAAGACTTCCGAATGAAAGATCAAAGATCCGGAACTTCTGGAAATACAGTAACTTCAGAAACTAATCAAGCCGAAGAACAAGGAAGGTACAGTAACAACAATCGATCCACAAATTAATCGAAATCAAACAAAAGATTAAACCAAAACAACCAATAAGCATCAACTAACAATAATCAATCAAAACAAATCATCAAAACTAACAAACATAACCAAATTAATCAAAACCCATTTGATCAAAATCATAAAAACTCAAGAACATGAACAATCAAGATAAAGAGCAAATCAAACAAGAAAGGAAGAAGGAGATTAGCAATAAGATAAAGATTAACAACAATTAAAGGTAAACTTACTTGGAATTAAAAGAAAATTAAAGGTGTGATACATGAAGATTAAGATGCATAAATTTTAAAGAACAAGAGAAATGAAAATGGGAAAGAGAGGCTTGTCAAGCCTCCAACAACCAAACAAAATGGCTAGTAATGTGTATTTATAGGAGAGGAAGGGATTAGTGGAAGGAAGCTTCCTCCCCTCTTTCCTCTTTTCCTTAATTGCGTCATTAGGTCCCTTCTTTCTTTAATCTTCTTAAATCTTGGACTATAATGACTTTGGCTCGGGATTTCTTTGAACTCGTCTTGCAATTCTTCAATAAATTATACTTGAGTTCTTCGGCTTTTGGTAAACTTCCGTCTTTTGACTTTTTCTTCGATAAATCTTCAGAATTGGTCTTGGACTTCCGTTCTTTTTCCACTCTTGATCTTTCGACTTCGTCTTTTGTCTTTTACTTCAATAAAAGCCCGTGAAAGCCGTGTTTTCTCCAATTTTCACCTTCTCGACCCTGAAACACAATAAAAACACAAACCACGCATAATTCCGCCATTTACGACATAAAATATACGTTTAGGTCCCGTTTTAATGTAGTTAAGTGGTAGAAAAGATGGGTGTTTTCACACCTATCAAAGGCCGTTATGTCATAATCATGGCGTGTCATCAAAGCATAATAAAGGCATCAAGTCATAAAGACATAAAAGACCAACAGGAAAGCCGGAATAAAACATTGGCTCCCAACATAAGCTCAACATGAATAAAAGTAAAGGAAATCTAAAGGACAAAACATGTGTCCAACCAAGCACAAGTATTAAACTACATAAAGGAAATAAGTCTATTGGTAGCTCTCATCCTAAGCACTCACTCTCAATGCCCAAATCCCGTCTTTAGGTACCTGCCGTATGAGACATGAAAAGAAAATACGGCTGAGCAATACGCTCAGTGAACGGATATAAAGACACAATAAGGATAAATGTAACATGAATAAATAATATAAAAGCAGAGGAAAGAACATCCATGTCCTAAGGAAAAACCTGGGAGATAAGTCATGAAGAATATAGGGCAACTAAAATGTCATGAATGGTATAAGTAATGTAGATAAATGCCCACGAGCTCATTTAGGTCATAACATGTCATGCATAATAGTATTATAAACGTGTGCATGATAAGTAGAGGGGCTGCCTCAACATGCAATAGAGGGGTGACCTCTAATAATAGGAACCTGGGTGGAGGGATCAGTTCCAATGTGATGGGGTGTAGAGCACACACCAAACCAATCTCCCTTTACGTGTAAACATATAAACTAGGATGCACCCATACGCCCCGTAATAATAATAATGGCCAACTGATAAATATAACATGTAACATGAAGGGACGCCCGAGAAATCACTCTCGTCGCTGAAGAGTCATAACATGGGTGCCTCATATGTCATGGTCATGATACCTCTATGACTAGGTGGTAAATTATGTATATCATGGTCATGCATGTAAATAGCTCGGGCAATATGTGAGTCATGAAATAAAACTAAATAGGAACATGGAAGTCATGAAAGATCTATAACAAGAAAATGGGGAGAACATGACGTATAGCAATCGGGAAATCCTAATCATGAAAAGAAATAATGTCCTTACTAAAAGGACATAATATCCGTACCTTGTGTCTAGTAAGTAGTGAGAGAGATGGATAACGGAAAAGAACTACTCCAACTTCACGCGATCTACATGTTAAAGGACGTGTATAAGTTATTTGTTCATGGTATGAGTTACTTGTTCATGGTATAAATTACTTGTTCGTAATTTACCGTGTCTTTCCTTCTTTAGTACTTTTCTAATATTAGTAGCTTCCCTTATTGTTATATGTTCATGCTTTCATGATTAATGTATTTCATGATTCGTGTGTTATTATACTTGGTATTTTCATAATTAGTAACTTTCCATAAATAGCAGGTTTTCACATATAGTAACTTTCCAATAATAGAGGTTTCCATATATAGTAACTTTCCAAAATAGCAGGTTTCCATATATAGTAACTTTCCAAAAATAGCAGGTTTCCATAAATAGTAACTTTCTAAATGTAGTAAGTTTACATAAATAGTAAGTTTACATAAATACTAAGTTTCCATAAATAGTAAGTTTCCATAAATAGTAAGTTTCCAAAAATAGTTAATTAGCTCGTTTTAATTTACGTAGGTAATTTAACTTGTTTCATTATATAACGGTTTTAATTAAATAAACCGAAATCAGTAAGCCGATAACAATAAGCCGATTACTTAGTAAACACATTTTAATAAGTCATGAATTAATAAGCCAATTTAATATAAGCCGAAAATTATTTAATCCAATATTAAATAAGCCGAGTCTTAATAATCCCATTTTATATAAGCCGTAAATAATTAATCTAAAAGTTAAATGAGCAAATTCTAAATAGGCCTAATATAAAATAAGTCGATTTTCTATAAGTCGAATTAATCAATAAGCCGATAATTAAATAATTCATACACCCCCTTGTGGCATCTTGGTTTTCTGAGCCAAACACAACCCACCGAGACCCTTTGGGGTCCTCGGTTTCCGAGCAAAACCACCCACCGAGACTACCCCCCCCCCCCCCCCCGGGGCTCTCGGTTGCCGAACATCAAACACCCACCGAGAGCACTTATGGCTCTCGGTTTCCGAGCAATCAAAACAAACCGAATCCTCCTTTGGGGCTTGCGGTTTCCGAGTAACAATCCACACCGAGACACCCTTTTCAGGGCTCTCGGTTTCCGAGTCATAAACTACACCAAACCAAGCCCTTGTGGCTCTCGGCTGGCCGCAAACACCACAACCCGAGCCAAAGGCTCACCCCGACATGTTTATATACTTGATTAATTTACTAATCATGTATTCATACATCCTTTCGTTATCAAATTAATTCATGAATGATTATTGAAAATAAAGCAAAAGATCAAGGTTTTAGATATATCTAAAAAGTAGAATCAAGGAATGAATGAACACAAACACTACATGTAGGAATTCAAGATAAAAACCAAGTTCTTTCTTCCCCTTTTCTCCTTGGTGGTCGGAGGCTATAACACACATATATAGGGTTGTTTTTTTTTCTTAACTTGAAACAAATGAAAGAAAATGAGGGTTTTGTTAGTTGTTTTATTAATGGGTCGGGCCTGTGCTTTAATCAGGCTTGTAAGGTTTAAGCCTTATGTTCGGTTATATTATTTCATGCCATTACTTGTGTTCTTGTGTGTTCGTATATTCGTAAATTTTATTTTCGTCTTATATATTGTCATGTCGTATTTGATATACTTAGTTACTTGTCGTGAATTAATTAAAAATTAAAAGCTTTAATTTAACGGTATTTTCATGCGGATTTTACAAAAGTAATAAGTATATAGACAAGGTTAAAGAAGTTATCTTTAAACCAACTTACATGTTTGTAGACCATGTCATAGAACTCACGATGGCTAACTAGAAAGATCATATCGATCAAAGGCGCGGTCGAGTGAGCAGATCAACATAAAACAAAATACCTTTGTAAAGAAATGACTACATTTAACATTCTAATTACTCGACTTTAATTCAAATCCTATGCAACGACATTGCTATCAAACAATCAATACCCAACATTTATATCCAACCTGTGTGCAACGCACGAGCTAAACCCCTTGTACATTATAGAACATAACACTTACCAAATGTTTTTACTATTCATACATTACTCTGAGTAATAGTGACATGCAATATTAATTATTGATGGTTAATTAAAAATACACGTCAATTCTTAAAATTTTACATTACTAGTCATTAATTGTTACTTTTTATTAATAGTCATTGAATTTTACATTATTAGTTCTTATTGAATCGATATTTACATTTTTCTTCATTTGTGGTTAACCTATTTTATATTGTAATCCTTCAATGAAATATACGCTATTATTTTTTAGTGGCTAATTTTTATTGCATGTTAATCATTCGACTTTACATTATTAGTCCTTAGTCTTCGTTAAATCAAAATTTACATTTTTCTTCCTTAGTCGTTAACTTATTTTACATTATAGTGATTCAATTAAATATACATTAATATTATTTGGTGATTAGTTTTCTTTACAAGTTAAGAAAAAAGTTATTTTAAATACTATATTTATCTTAAATACTAAGGGACTCATTCTTATCATTCATATCTACCTCAATCTAATGAATAAGATTAAAAATATTTAATTAATTAACTTATTTTTATAATTTAAATATCTCTTAAACTGTTAAGTGTTAAACGAAAAAATATACCATCGCGACGAAAATTTAATTATCTTTCTACCAATATGCACTATGATATACTTTTGAAGAATTTTTTTTTCGCTTTTTTCTTGTTGTTAAAATTTATGTAAAATATCATATATGATAATAGTGTTTCATCATATATAATAACAGTGTTAAATTATAAATTATTGTTAAATCATACTATATGATATTGGTTTATATCATATATGATAAGTTATATCATATACGATAATAGCGTTTCATCATATATAATACCAGTGTTAAATCATAAATTATTATTAAATCATCTATGATATTGGTTTATATCAGATATGATAAGTTATATCATATATGATACTGGTGTTACATCATATATGATATTAGTATTATATATAGTAATTTTCGACAATGAAAAAAACGTGAAAAAAACGAATTTTTTTTGTCGAAAGTGTATCGTTTGCAAATCTATAGAAAGATAATTAAATTCTCTTCGTAATAGTATATTTTTTTCATAACGATTAACGGTTTAAAAGATATTAATATTTGAAAAAAGGATAAAATAAATTTTATGTTTAATCACATTCATACATCCATTGGATTAACTTAAATCCCAAGTTAATTATTCAATTTTGCATTGTTAGAACATCTTTAATGGAGAAAAAGCTTTTTTTCATTAGTTTTTCATTAGTTTTCAATAAATGTCATTAAGTTTTCAATAAATATTATCATGTAAAATCATTTGCACAAATACTCTTCAATACCTAAAAGCTTATCAAAAGATTTTCAAAGTAAACAATTAATGAATTTAGCTTAAACCTTTTGCATGAACCATTTTGTATTTATCAAGTCTTTCATTATAAAATTGTTTGTAAACTCTTTGACACAATGCAAAAAACCTTTCAATAACTTTTCCAAAAAGTGAAAAGTTGTTAATAAGCCCACCCATTGAAGATGCTCTTAGTTCTTATTGAATAAAAATAGTAATATGGACCGTCGTTTATTTTACAATTTAACAATTCGATCAAATATACATTATTATTAACCCGTCGTGAAGCAACAACACATGTTATTGGTTAACGATAAATGTGACTCCGTTCTAAAATTATTATTTATCATTTTATTTTGGGTTGTCCTCCACTTTTAAAATAGGTATGAAATTCAATTTATCATATTATCCTCACTTTATGTTATTGTTACAAATACTAAATTTTTTTAAATTAATTACTTAGTAAAATTGTAATTTTGTAAAAAGTTAGTAGGAGAAAACTGAAGTAATTATCATTTTTTTATAAAAAATTTGTTAGTAAAGAATAATTTTATAACAAATCAATTTTATAAGAAGTGAACAATAATAAAAAGAGAAATCCTTACATTAGAATCTGACGTGGTTAATTCTTATTGGACCACATCTACCATACACATGTCCATTTATCATTGGTGAAAAACAAAACCCAAACACTTGCCAACTCATCAAGAACAAGAACATCCAAAAACACAAACATACATAAAAGTAAAACTCATGTCTATCATCATCATCCTAATCAAAAGACAAAGATTTTGTTGATCGGACAACAACACAACACCCAATCTGGATCTTGAAAACCAACATGAAAAAAACATGTTTTATCTTATTTCTGTTAATATCTGAAACAATCTTAATCTCATCTGAACAGAATTATGGTTTGTCTGCTAAAAGGAAACGCATGAGTCACAAAGTTCGCAAGATGTAAGTTTCACTTTTTTTGTTTCTTTTGTTTGGTTGGTGTTTTTCCTTAAAACATTCTTCATGTTATGTTTCTTAGTTTTTTTAGTTGTACAAGTACAGTTAGGGGGGACCATTGGACATTGTCACTTGCCCAGTCAATAGGGTGCACGGGTCGTGTTTCTCCGTCGATTTAAACCTTTTAACCACTCGGCCCGGCCTAGGTGCAAACAACTATGAAGTGGTCACGCTAGCCTCCTAAAATGGGAGGGCTTTACCCATTTACCCCTTGGATTAGTCGGCCAAAAGGTTGGAAATCATGGTTACACACAAAAAATAAAATAAAATAGAGGAACATAAAACATTTAGGTTGCCAACTACGGTACAATTTGTAGAGTGGTGGTTCTACATATTCAATGTACTTGCGAGCTAACTTTTGGTATAAAGAAATTTGAATGGGGATGGAGAGGCTAGGCTATGCAACATTAATTTTATATATATATATATAGTTTTGATGGGCAAAGTAACGTATTGGGACGTGATTGGCAAAACGTTGGTTGGTGGGCCACCCTAAGTTTAGTATAATTCTGAGTTTGGAAAATGATATGCATTTCTAAGAACAGGCAGTACGATGGTATGCTTGATGTTGTTTGCTCGTGAGGTTATCTCACTTATTGTAAATGCTTAATCTTGTTTTAAGGCTTTTGCAATATACTAAATTAATCATTGTTATGTATCTGTGGGTAGTACAAAATATATAGGTTACTGAGTTTGGAACTTGTAGAGTGGTTTGATATATCCAATGTACTAGCTTGATTTATTTCAAAATAAGTAAATCAAATTTTAAGAGGGATGGAGTCTAAGCCATGTAAGATTGTCTACGTCATACCTCCCCTGTACCCGAACACCAGTGGAATTGGGTATTGTTGTTGTTGTTTAGGCTAAGCCACTGCTACAATTTTGGAGTTTCTAACTATTCACTTGTCAAATATCGGTATATGCTTAGTTTTGTTTTAAGGTCTTTGCAAGTACTAATGAGTGATGGCAATCTGTTTTTACGTAGAAAAATAAAAACAGTAGAAAAATAAACGGTTTACTACTCTAAGAACCTAAGTGTAAATCAATCTAGCATAATCCAAGAACAGAAAAGTATAGTTACGGGTGTGTGCTCTACTGCCATCTTACTTTTATTACATCTTTCGTCATCATGGTGATGAATTTCCTCTTCTACAGGTTTTATCATGCATATGACAATTACATGAAATACGCATTTCCCGTAAGTATCCAACCATTTATCACCAAGTTTATCACCTACTATCTCTTTCTAAGACTTAGCGAGCTTCTACCTCTAACTAATATACTTATCTACGTGGTTTTGCAGCATGATGAATTAAAACCCATGACCAAAAGTTTTACGGACTCTCTTAGCGAGCTTGGGAATTTGAAGGTTGTATATCATCTTATGCTAGAATCAAGTGATTATCACTAACTAGTCTCTAGTGGGATCTAATATTTTCTTCATTCTTGTCATTTTAGCTTGAAAACTTGCCCCAAGGATACAGTGGATCCGCTCTTACGCTTGTTGAATCCTTGTCCAGGTAATATACTATTCTATATTTAGATAACTAATCAGTAGTAATAGCACAGAGTGACTGAGTGTAGATAATAATGCGTTTGGATAGGCTTCTGTTGTTTCAAGCTATAATTAACAGATAATCAAATATTTAATGTTGGGAAAATTATAGTTACGGAAGGAATTCATATAGTTTAATCATTAGGACTCCTCTTATGAAGAAAGGAGAGATATGACTAAAAGTCTCTAGATACACCGATAGAAGTAAATAGGTAATCCTTATAGAATCCTATACTTATTATTCGAAATAAATTGATAATTAGAAAAAGGAACTTTTTTTTACTAACATTTAATGTACAGTATTGCGAATTGAACTCATGATATTCTGATAATCCAATCTAAAATGGGAATCCGATGAAGAAGTTTGGACCGTCAATCTCTAGTTTTCTTGTATTGTTATGAACTATTTTCTTATTATTTTTTTCTCTCTTCTTTCTTGCAGTCTTATAATATTGGGTAACAACACCGAATTTGAAAGGGCTGTTTTATGGCTTTCAGAAAATCTTACATTCGATGTTGATGCAAGGATAAATCTTTTTGAGGTATATAACATATTTACTTAAATTCATGTGACATGTGTTCTTTTCTCTTTGTCATGATCGTAACCTTTCTAGGATGACCCAATGGAAGTCTATTTGCTATAACTTGATTCGTTCCATCCTCGACGCGTTTGGCCTCATATCTAACCACACTCCTATTCTAAGCTGTATTACACAAAGTTGTTTTCATTTTGTTGGACTACCTGTCTTTTGTACCATGGAATTAAGAGATCTGTAAAATTGTTCCAATTTGAGCATTTTCCATGGATGTCCCAAAACTACGCAAGATAGTCAAATACATCAAGATACACAATTCCACATCAATTGGTAAAGCTATTTCATGCTAGAAGTTTGTTTTTTTCTGATACAGCAGTCACCAAAGCAGTTTTTCCGAACACCTCTATGTCAATATCATGAAATGCAGGTCGTGTAAGTCGACTGTTACTATTCCGCAAATCAGTACTATCAATGATTCGATCCTACCCGGCACTGATATATAGAAAAGCAGTTAACTATTGGTGGAACTTTGGCTGGCTACAAAGTATGGTGTCTCTTGTCCGGGAAGCAGAGGTCTTTTAACAGCTTTGTGCTAGACAACAGCGGGTTTGTCTTTCGAAGAGGTAGCTACTGTTGGTGGAACTTTGGCTGGAGTGGGTTTTGGTGGAGTGCCTGCACAACAAAGTATAGTGTATGAGTAAACTTAAAACCTGGACATGCATGCTTGGTGTTCCAAATAAGGGGAAAAAAATGACCCAATAGATATGGCTTTTTTTAAACAAAGGGTAACTGTTTGATGGGAGAGTGTATGCAGTGAGCAAGTGGTACAAATTGAAAGAAAGGGTATCTTGCTGAAAAGGTTTTGAAGGTGACATCTTTGTCTTAAGCAATATGTGGATATTATTATGGTGCTATTATTTTTTTAGCTAGTTTGGGTAAGGGGTAGGCTAGGTGAGCTCAGGTGTCATGTGCAGGTGTGTTTCCAAGTTGGAAATGAACTAAGGTGGTCAAAATTAGTGGGGAAGTATGAGCTAAGTTTAGTTAGCTATTTGAACTAAAATGTAACTGGAATTTTTTTTGTAGCAACAGTGGAATGGGAAGAGGCTGGAATCTTTTTTGTAGCAACAGTGGAATGGGAAGAGGCTCTATTTAAGGACATGTATGCATTTGGTAATCCCACACAAACCTCTCACCTACTTTAAAAAATCTAAACAAATAGAGAATGGCATATCTTCCTAGGATCTGGGCATTGGAAGCTGAGAGCGGTAGCACGGACTTGGGCGGTTTGTTTGTTTGGTATCTGGAGAAGGATGTGGTGGCTGACAAAGCATGGAAGCGTAAGGTGGATGCGGCTAGGCAGGCAGTTTTCAAAAAAGTTGTGGATCGTCAGCATTTCATTCAAGAGATCCAGCAGGTGCAGACCTTTCCAGCCAACCCTATGATCTCGATGATGGTAGCCATGTTGGACAGAAAGCAGACGGAGGACAACGCATTCATTCAGACCTTGAACACAGAGGCAGCCAGAATCCAGACCATGATCGACCTAAAGGAGGCTTTTGCTCAGAAAATTTTGGCCAACGGGCCTTGGTGAATGGATGTCGTAGGAGTTGGCTTTGGTCTGATGTTTTAGGCCTGAAAATAAAGCTCTATGTTGTCGTCTGTTTGGTTTGTCCACCGCCGAGTCTCTAGGGTTATGTGTCTGTGCTTTAGTTGTTTCTTTTTTTAGTTTTATCTTGTGTCTGTAAGATCAGTTTCAATGAACCGCGTGGAATGTATGGTATTTTGTTTTATATTGTTTTTTTTTCGACAGGCGTTTCGATAAAATGCTAGATTATAAGTTATTAGAAAAGACTGCGCACCTGTTTCTTTTTGGTCACCTATTTCTGAGACCTTGGTTGATGCACTTTCTGTGCCTGACCCTTTGGTTTGATGTACAGTCTTGTTCAATGTTTGCATATGCTATTGGTGTTGGGCCTGGGCCTGGCCCTTCAGTTACCCAGGGAATATGAGCCTCAGATAGGGAAAGAATCAAAGAGCTGCCCTTCTTGCCGATCGTTGACAGCGGCAGTAACACGGTTATAACGACCTCAAAACACGATCGACCGAAACAAAGTTCCATGATGATAAGGAGCAGAGGTTTCGGGTCGGTATAATATGGATCTGGTTCAAACTGGGGGGCGCCTTCTCCTACAAACAAACATGGACATGCACCAAAAGTTATTAAAACTACACCAAAATATAGTAACTGTTGAAAATCCAGCTTTTTAGCAATAGCAATCATACATACTCGCTAAGGTAATATAGCAAAACAACATGTGGTACAGCGATAGAAACGGCATGCGTGAGATGTCTTTTTCGTTACCTTTAGACACAAACAAATTTGATACTAACACGGAAAAGCTGTTGTGTTGGTAACAGTTGTATAAAATGAATTTTGACACCATCATAGGTATTTACTTTTAAATGAAGGCCGCTTATTCAATTTTTTTCTAAAATGCAGTTCCAGTTTTATGTTTTGTACGAACCAACAACACCTTTTTTTTAAATAAGGAAGAAAAATAAATGAATAATCAAATCAAGTATAACTATATTTGGATCATGAGCCACATTCACATCAGCTATAAGACAACATACATGTATGGTTGGGGTTGGAAGTCCATCGCCTGCATCTGGTTTAATTCACCCGCCATCGTATTCTCTGAATCCTTGGTAGACTGTTGCAGAACGGATACATTTAGTCAGACTGATAAAAAATAAAAGGAGACCATACAACGACAAAAACCAACCGCATATCTGAAACATGAAAATCAGTCTTGGGGAATTCGTGAAGCAGGTTTCAACGCATCCATAAAGAATGACCATCGGCTAATGAATTGGAGGAGATCAACATGTCGAAACTATGACTTATTGTATTTGAGGTCCAGAGATGGAGGCATGAAAGGCGAACCCAGAAACCCAGCATGGGTGCGACCAAATGGTCACCTTGCGAAGTGCACGCGTGTTGGCAAACAACCGGCAAATCCAAAGGTAACGACCATTAACCTTTATGACAGTAATTAACCTGCATAAAGCCGAAAAGGGCCGTCAGAAACATGACTAACCAAAACTCGCAATCGTTATGGGTGCGATCACAGGCTCACCTTGGCAAGGAGCCGGTTCTGTAAAGCGTGCCTACTAAAAGCTCTCTAGTTTTCCCGGGGTATACCATAGCCTCAGATAAGACGCTATATGGGAAAAACAGCCATTACCCGGCATGGCTGCGACCTCGCAAGGTCGCCCCGCCAAGAACCGAGATGTGGTATCCTTAACGGCGGCCGTTTACCCTCATTATAGCCCTAAACTAAACTTTACATAAAAGTACACCAAAATGTATTAACTGTTGAAATTCCAGGTTCTCAGCAAATGCAACCATACATGCCCGCTAACGTAATATAGCAAACCAACATGTCCTACAACGAGAGAAACGCAATGCTTGGGATATCTCTTTCGTTACCTTTAGACAGAAACAAATTTGATAACAACACGGCAAAGGCGTTGTGTTGGTAACATTTGTATAAAATCAATTTTCACAGCATCATAGGTATTGGGTTTTAAATGAAGGTGGGTTATTCAATTTTTTTTTAAATGCAGGTCCAGTTTTATGTTTTCTACGAACCAACAACATCTTCTTTTTGAAATAAGGAAGAAAAATGAATCAAAACTAAATCAAGTATAACTATATTTGGATCATGAGACACATTCACATCAGCTATAAGACAACTTACATGTATGGCTGGGGTTGGAAGTTCATCGTCTGCATCTGGTCTAATCCAATTGGCATCGTATTCTCTAAATCCTTGGCAGACTGCTGCATAATAGACACATTTAGTTAGACTGATAAAATCAAAAAAGACACCATACAGCGACAAATACCAACTGCACAGCTGAAACATGGAAATATATGTAGTGGTACTATTCGTTAAAATAACACTATAACCGTAGAGAATGAACGTTATCTTTCGCGAGAGGTAAAGAACAGTTTTAGGGAATTCGTGAAGCAGCCGTGAACGCATCCATAAACAAAGGCCATCGGCTAATGAATTGGAGGAGATCAGCATGTTCCTGGCAAGATCCGCTTGCTGGGAAACAGGCCACGGATCCAAAGGCAACGACCATGACAGTAACTAACCAGAATAAAGGCGAGAAGACCCGGTAGAAAGCATTAATCACAGTCCGCAACCGTTATGTCTGCGATCAAAGGGTCACCATGGCAAGGCACGGGTTCTGTAAAGCGCGTTTACTAAAAGGTTTCCACTTTCTTCGGGGTATACCATAGGCTCAGATAAAGCGCTATATGGGAAAAACACTCATAACCCGGCATGGCTGCGGCCTCGCAAGGCCGCCACGCCAAGATCCGAGATGCGGTATCTTTACCTGCGCTTGCTTACGCTCATCATAGCCCAAAATTAACCTTTACATAAAGGAGGAGATGCACGGATCCATAAGAGTGCTATTTTTTCCTGTTTTTCCAATGCATAAGGCCTGAAATATCACAAATCCAAAGGCACCGGCCATCACAACAGTTAACCACCATAGAGGCGGAAATACCCGGCATACGAATCATTGACCACATATGACAATCGTTATGCCTACGATCCCATGCTCACGATCGCAAGGCCCGGGTCTTGGGAAGCAAGCTAACCAAAAGTTGTTGTTTTTTCCTAGGGTTTCGCATAGGCTCAGATAAGGCGCTATTCGGGAAAACAGCCATGCCCCGTGATGGCTGCGACCTCGCAAGGTCGCCACGCCAAGCATCCGAGATGTGGTGTCTTCACCCGCACCCGCTTACCCTCATCACAGCCCTAAAGCAACCTTTTTTATAGAAGCGGAGAAACACGCATCCACAGGAGCAGTGATTGTCCTCACAAACCATTTTTTATAATATTATCCCCCTCTATCACAAACAACAACGTCAAGAAACATGGAAGTTGTACGAAGAACCCACCATAATCTGGGGTTCACATACCCGGCAAGTGCATGCTAAATGTCTTAAGTGAAGCATATGTGGGCTTATCCATAAAGAATGACCCCCGTCCAATGAATTGGAGCAGGTCAGTAGGTAGATACAATGAGTTATTGCGTTTGAGGCTCAGATCTGGAGGTATGGAAGGCAAACCCAGAGACCCGCCATGGCTGCGACTGAATCGTCGCCCTGCCAAGATACGGACGCTGAGAAACAACCCTTGTAAAAATGTCCATCCACAGACTTTTCATCATTGCCCATACTATTTTCAACCTGCCTTACTGTCGTGACCAACCCGGTAGTTTCGTTTGGTGAAGTTGGTTAACACGAATCATCTGACACCCGCACATTCAAAGATCATACGCCTCACATGAAAAGAGGTCATCCACACAGAATAACCTAGTCAACTCCCCACGCCCAATAAATCATTTTAAACAACCAGACCAACAGAATGCACAAATGAACAATAGACCAGTTTAAGTAACCATGTTATATAAACGGCCATAAATGGAAAAAGTAGAACCGCACCCAACTGTATGAACTAAGCATCTTATATAAAGCCACAAATAATAAAAAAGCCAGAAATTAACCTTTATATAAAGGAGGATCCCTCCCCCACAACCAAAACCCCGTCTCACAACCAAAAAACACACCGGGACGTACACCTTTCCGCTACAAACAATGCCGGAAAGCAGATTTTCAGAGGCTCAGATCTGGAAGAGAAAAAAGTATGAAACAAACACGATAAGACCGCCATGGCTGCAAAACACCAACAGTGAGTTACCCCGCCAAGGTACGACCAATCTGAAAGTTTGTTCAAATTAATCAACGCAAAATTCATTCATTAATATCATCACTGCCCCATATATAAGACCGTAAAACGCTGAGAAACAGCACTTGTAAAAATGTCCATCCACAGACTTTGCATCATTGCCCATACTATTTTCAACCTGCCTTACTGTCCTGACCAACCCGATTGTTTCGTTTGGCGAAGTTGGTTAACACGGACCATTTGACATCCGCAGATTAAAAGATCATACGCCTCAGATGAAAAGAGGTCATCCACACAGAATAACCTAGTTAACAGGCAGAAACAATGAGTTAACCCATTGTATTTTCGGCTAAGACATATTCATTCCAAGCTTTGTATCCGTAGGGACCCAAAAATCATTTTAAATAACCAGACCAACAGAATACACAAATGAACAATAGACCAATTTAACTAACCATCTTATATGAACGGCCATAAATGGAAAAAATTGAACCGCACCCAACTGTATGAACTAAGCATCTTATATAAAGTTACAAATAATAAAAAAGCCAGAAACTAACCTGTATACAAAAGAGGATCCCTCCCCGACAAGCAAGATTTCGTCTGACAACCAAAAAACACACCGGCACCTACACCTTTCCGTTACAAACAATGTCGGAAAGCAGATTTTGAGAGGGTCAGATCTGGAAGAGAAAAAAGTATGAAACAAACACGATAAGACCGCCATGACTGCAAAACACCAACAGTGAATTACCCCGCCAAGGTACGACCAATCTGAAAGTTTGTTCAAATTAATCAACACAAAATTCATTCATTAATATCATCACTGCCCCATATATAAGACCTCTCCAGAACGACTATAACAACAACATAAATAATGGAAACCCAGATGCAAGTATGTGGTGATGGTGGTATATATATGGATGTTAAGAGGCACATCATCAACGGACACCACCGCGACACGGATTAATTGCAACGGTCAAGATTGGGTTTCTGTAGCCACTACGATTCCTGTAGCCACTACACAACGGACAATCGCAATTAATGGCAAGGGGCAATCTTCCAATGGACATCTAATTAACCCCTAATATTTAATTGGCGAAAGGCCAATTAACCCTCAATTAACCCAACAACTGGACAATTACAATTAATAGGAGGGGGAAAACATCCAATTAACCCCAGCGAAAGGCCAATTAAACCAACAACCGGACAATCGCTATTAATGGGAGGGGAAAACATCCAATTAACCCCCAATTATTTAATCGGCCAAAGGCCAAATTAACACCTCACAAACCAACAACGGGGATTAATGAATGCATAACGGGGTCCGTAAAATCAAATAACGGAAAGGTGTAGGTGCTAGTGTGTGTTTTGATTGTAAGAGGGTTTTTTGGTTGTGAGAGAGGGGGATAGTATTATAAAAAGCGGTTTGTGAGGAGAATCACTGCTCCTATAGATGCGTGATTCTCCTCCTTTATATAAAGGTTAATTATCGATTGGTTTGGTTGACTTATTTATCTTATCAGGATATCATGTCAACCTGATAAGCCCAAAAAATTATTATGTAGTTAAAACTACTACCAAAAACCTCATTTGTTCACTCATTTGAAACGTCTAGATTTTTGCATAGTTCTCAAAAAATTAACAAAAATTTGAGTTCATTACTAAACTTAAATACTAATTTGCTGCTTACTGAAATGTGATGCTTCACAATCGAACTACGTGGACTGAGGTAGTGGAATTTTGGCCTCCAACGATTCTCATCGTTTCAGTGTCATGATATGGATTAACGATTGTAAGACATCCAACGAGTCCAACAAGACATAAAGCATGGTCATATGTTAAGATAAGTACACACATCAAACAAAGAATAGAAATAACGCACCATGATATCCTTCCATAAAGCATGGTTCGTAGTCTTTATAAGCCCATTTTTTGCTCATTCCCCCAACAGCTAGCACTTTGTTCGTAGTCTCTAGAAGGGGGTTGAATAGTTTACCGATTACAATTTATGTTTTTAAAAATATTTACTTGTTAAAATGTTAGATCTGAGTTTATATGCAATCTATTTTCAAGAAATATGACACACAAGTAATAACAAGTAACTACACATGTAAATAACAAGTAAGAAAAGAGTAATAAGAAAATGGAAGGAACAATCAAAGCACAATATCGAGATTTATTATGGTTCGGCTATGAAGCTTTTCTTCGCCCTACTCCACTCCCCAAGTACTCTACTCGAGATTTCACTATGTCAACAAGCTCCCTTAAAGGGGATAAAATTGTATACAAGTAGCTTACACCAATTACCGACACAAAACTAAATGTCGAGTCCTAATCTTAGCTAGAACCAATCGACGGTCGTATTTCCTCTCATAGGAAATACTACCACGATCACTCGATCTCTCTACTACACTCTTTTGCAAAAGATCACATTGGATCACAAGTATTTTGTCACTTAGGAAGTACACTCACATATCTCACAAATATCTACATTACAATATCTCACACGATCATACACAAATATACAACAACTGAATGATGTACAACAATGAACACTCTAATATGAACACTATACTATAACATTTAATCTTTGGAGAAATCACAAGTATTCTTCTCTTGCACAAAGTAGAGGTATAAGGATTGGATCACTTGTAAACAATTTTATACAAGTTATATGATCAAATAAAGAAAGAGTTAAGAAAGATGATTTAGACTGTGAGTTTTCTGATGTGCAATAAGGTATTTGGTCAAGTAAAACAGTGGACTATATTTATCATACGCACGTTTAAGATATTATTATGCATGACATGTTATGACATATATGAGCTCGTGGGCATTTCCTTGTATTACTTATGCCATTCATGATATATCAGTTACTCTATATTCTTTACAACTTATCTCCCAGTTTTTCCTCAGGACTGGATGTTCTTTTCGCTGCTATCATGTTTATTATTCTTGTTACTATTATCTTTGTCTTGCCTTTATATCCGTTCATTGAGCGTATTGCTCAACCGTATTTTCCTTTCATGTCTCATACGGCAGGTACCTAAAGACGGGATTTGGGCATGAGAGTGTGTGCTTAGGATAAGGGCTACCCATAGACTCTTTTCCTTTATGGATTTTGATACTTATGCTTTGTTGGAAACATGTTTCGTCCTTTAGATTCCATTTACTTTTATTCATGTTGAGCTTATATTGGGAGCCGATGTTTGATTCCAGCTTTCTTGTTGGTCTTTTATGTCTTTATGACTTGATGCCTTTATTATACTTTGATGACACACCATGATTATGACATAACGACCTTCTTGTAAAAGTGGGTCGTTACATTGATATTGTTGTATTGTTTGTCATTGTAGTGAAAGTTATAGCTACAAAAAGTGTAGAGAAACTGAAATTTAACTAAGATGGCAAACATGAAATGTTGTAATTGGCAAACATGAATTGTTTTGACCCGTGTTTATGAATATTCTAAACATGTGTTTATGAATATTCTGAACATTTTATACATGTCTATCTAATTTGATGGTATGTGAAATTGTTGTTAAAGTTGTAACGAACCACTTTGACAAGAAGGCTAATATCTAAGATTTTACTCGTTTGAAAAGTTCGTTCTCGGTACCTCTTCGAATTGATCTCTGGTTAATTGTGTGAGATTAGTTGTTCTTGGTGAAACAAATATTTTTGGTTTTGGAAAATAAATGAGCAAGACTAAATAATAAATGACGAGAAATTAAAACAAGTTAAAATGTAAACGGTGCGATATTTAAAACTTTGAAAATAAATGAGGCGAAATGAAAGGACGTAAAATTAAAATTTAACAAAAAGTAAATGATGCAAATAAAAATTTAAACTAAAAGTAAAGTGAATAAAAATTCAAATAAATAAAAAGGCGGGAAGAATCAAACTTAAAATTAAAAACAGAAAGAAGACTGACAGACCTTCATTCGGAACTTCAAGACTTCCGGATGAAGGTACCTTCATTCGGAACTTCAAGACTTCCGAATGAAGGGTCCTTCATTCGGAACTTCAAGACTTCCGAATGAAGGAATGTTCACCCGGAACTTTCAAAGTTCCGAATGAAACACCCTTTACCCGGAACTTCTTAAACTTCCGAATGAAGCCCTTTACCCGGAACTTCTTAAACTTCCGAATGAAGCCCTTTACCCGGAACTTCTTAAACTTCCGAATGAATGAATGTTCACCCGGAACTTTCAATGTTCCGAATGAAACACCCTTCACCCGGAACTTTTAAGACTTCCGAATGAAAGATCATAGATCCGGAACTTCTGGAAATACAGTAACTTCAGAAACTAATCAAGCCGAAGAACAAGGAAGGTATAGTAACAACAATCGATCCACAAATTAATCGAAATCAAACAAAAGATTAAACCAAAACAACCAATAAGCATCAACTAACAATAATCAATCAAAACAAATCATCAAAACTAACAAACATAACCAAATTAATCAAAACCCATTTGATCAAAATCATAAAAACTCAAGAACATGAACAATCAAGATAAAGAACAAATCAAACAAGAAAGGAAGAAGGAGATTAGCAATAAGATAAAGATTAACAACAATTAAAGGTAAACTTACTTGGAATTAAAGGTGTGATACATGAAGATTAAGATGCATAAATTTTAAAGAACAAGAGAAATGAAAATGGGGAAGAGAGGCTTGTCAAGCCTCCAACAACCAAACAAAATGGCTAGTAATGTGTATTTATAGGGGAGGAAGGGATTAGTGGAAGGAAGCTTCCTCCCCTCTTTCCTCTTTTCCTTAATTGAGTCATTAGGTCCCTTCTTTCTTTAATCTTCTTAAATCTTGGACTATAATGACTTTGGCTCGGGATTTCTTTGAACTCGTCTTGCAATTCTTCAATAAATTATACTTGAGTTCTTCGGCTTTTGGTAAACTTCCGTCTTTTGACTTTTTCTTTGATAAATCTTCAGAATTGGTCTTGGACTTCCGTTCTTTTTCCACTCTTGATCTTTCGACTTCGTCTTTTGTCTTTTACTTCAATAAAAGCCCGTGAAAGCCGTGTTTTCTCCAATTTTCACCTTCTCGACCCTGAAACACAATAAAAACACAAACCACGCATAATTCCGCCATTTACGACATAAAATATACGTTTAGGTCCCGTTTTAATGTAGTTAAGTGGTAGAAAAGATGGGTGTTTTCACACCTATCAAATCCCCTACACTTAACCATTGCAATGCCCTCATGCAATGCTTAGTGATAAAGCAAGGTTTACACTTTCTATCATAATCAACCTACCTTGGCCTTTATTAAACAACTAAAGAAAAGATAGAAAATAACAAGATGCAACAAGGAAGAAACATGTAAAGAAATCTAAGGCTTACATTAGGGCTTGTGTGTCATGAATGTTTATCACCCTCAAGTTTCACGTTCCCCATGCCAAGCTTAAAAACAAGATCATTGTTAGTACAAGTTAGCATAACAAACATTTACTCATGCGGTTCAATTAATCACTAAAACTCCCTTATTCCTATGGGTATCTCTTATGTTTTATTGATGTCTTGAGTGATCACGAGGATGCATTGTTGACTTATTTTGATAATTTATTAAGGCTGAAAGCAAAGTAGGACGATTTGATCAATAGTTAGCTAAAGGACAAAATCTCTTAAAACTGCTTCTCGGGATATCAAAAAGTTCATATCTTGGCATAACTTGGTTCACGATTTGAGACCTTTCTCGGGCCGATATTTGGCATGTACTTCATACTTCATATCTTGAGAGACGTGCTTGAGATAATGGTCTTCTCATCGTTCATAGAGTTTCTTCACTTGGAGACTTTTGAGAGGTACTCCAACTTTGTTGACCACGACTTCATGATTATTTCTTCAATCTCTATTTGGGATTTTGAGATACAACGATCCGCCTCCTTTTCGGACTTGGATCTATTTATCCTCATACCTTGTTAGGGTCTTTTCGGATAGACTTCTCCATCATCTTTATGGGAGTTGATTGCTTTTCGTCGTGAGTCTTGATCCTTCATATCGACTTTGGGAATAATGCTTTTCACATCACTTTGGATCTTCAGCAATAAAATGGAATCCTCATGCCTTGTTAGGGCCTTTTCGGACTCGCCAATCTTCGCGCCCCGCTTCATAAGTTATGCCTTGGCTATGAACTCTTATCATTACCGAGCAACTTTTAAACGATCTTGGGCTAGAAGCTAAGTAACCTTTCAAATCGTACGACCTTACTTATTGCAGATAATTTATTAGCTAGTGATGGGAGAAAAAGATCATAATTAACTCACATAAGTTAATGAGAGAATACCAAACTTGTAACCAACTCTATCATTTCTCGTTCTCCACAATTTAAAATCTCAAGGAATGAGACTCGTGGATGCTTAGCCTAATAAACCAATTAAGGTCTACATGGTTAAGGATACTAGCTAGAGTGAACTTGGATAAGTAAACTCGGGTTGAGTCAAAATATTCACAACGGGCCTAATATATCTAAGATATCTAAACTTGCTAAAACCATTTTATTAAAATAAGAGAAAAATAGCAAAAATAAAAGGAACTACAACTAGGCCAAAATAGATTAAAAATTTTGAAAAATGTCGAAAAATTGATTTTCTGGTTAAAATGAGACAAATACAAGAAAAAGGCCACTTAACTTCGATAGAAGTCCCCCCTACACTTAATATAAACATTGTCCTCAATGTTTAAGCATGTGGGAGTAAACTCCCCTACACTTAGGACATTGTGCACTTTGTTTAAATCTCGTTAAGGAAAAGACAACTAAAGAGATTCCTATTTTAATATTGAGAAATATAAAATAGTGAATCGAAAAGAGTTTAAGATAGAACCGGGAAGAAGGGAACACGGAATCACGGTTCGTCAAAAGTCATCAAGAGTGTGTCTTTGAAGCTTTAATCCCTGCACATGATAAGAAAGAGAACAAGAAACACCAACGGGGCTCCCCCTACACTTATGATGAAAATAGATAGAGAATTGGGTTGCCTCCCAAAAAGCGCTTGTTTTTGTTAAGCGAGTCACGAGCCTGACTCGTCCCCGAATTAAATTGTCCATGGGGAAGCCTCGAAGGTGATACCGGGATTAAAGACCTTGTCCTCGTTCCCGGTTGACATCAACAAAGGAGAGGCGGGGGGATAAGTCTTGAATGGGAGAAAAACCCTTTCAACATACGAGAAGTATGTGAATTCAAGATCCACGGGAGGTGGGTTGGGTATAGTAAGCACATTGTCATCCCCCAAAGACAATGGAGGCTGAGCATTCGGCAAAGCCGTGATGTTATCAATGATAGCATAATCAATGTCACCTCCCGGGTCAGAGCACTCATCCTCCGTGATAGTGGCTGAAAGGGAGGATGGAAGGTGCTCGGGAGGGGGACTTGGGTCAATATTTTCTTGCAGCAAATTATCAAAAATAATGTCCCCCTCCGTGTCAGAGTCATCAATACCTGAAGGGATGGAGTGGATATCGATTTCTTCCAGCAATGGGTCATTATCTTCAACGGGAGGAATAGATGGAGGTAAAGACTTGGAAGGAGAAGTCAACACTTCGATTTGAGCAATAAGAAGGTGCACTTTCCGTAATCCATCGCGAAGAAGCACGTCTTCCACCTCATCCACAAAATCATGTTCATCGGTGAACTGCTCGTAAACCGGAGATAATAAATCGTCATCGTCTGCATCTCTCGGTGGAGATTGAGAAATTTCAAAAGTGAAATTCTCATAGCAGAGAGAAGAATCATCATCACTAGGATCGACCTCTTCTGTAAGAGCAACGTCGTCCTCAGGCTCCATAGCAGGTAAGTCACAAACCTCATCATCCAATACTTTGTCGAGACCAACATCACTAAGCTCATGCAACGAATCTAGATCCTTAGACGCAGTAGGAACATCGAGAGTAGGAGCAGCAACTTCAGAAGATGAGTTGAAAGTGCATACAGCATCATTGTCATCATCATCATAATAGTATTGACGCACAAGCGGAGGGGTATAATCACTAAGATTAGATACTTGCTCTTGTTGCAGTCGCTTTTCCTCGTCCCGAAGTTCTTTAACCAAAACAACGACCTCTTGAAGTTGCAAAACAATGGAGTGTGTTTCTTCATTCAAGGTAGTGAGTTGTGGGTCAAGATGAATTTGCTGAGAGGATTGATGATTGAGGGTGTGATGTGGGGGTTCATAGTGTTGAAAACCTGAATTATAGCAAGGTTGTGGCTCATAGTTGTTCATCGGTTGGGAATAATTAGAAACCGGGTTTGGTTCATAATAATCCATAGGTGAAGAAAACTGAGGACACAGATTTGGCTCATAACAATTCAGTGGTTGACAATAATAGGTATCGTGAGGACCCCCACAGTTGTTGCAAACCGGGTATGGAGAAAAATCAAGTGCGTCTTGTGGATAGCTATTATCATTGTCATAATTGTACCCCGGTTCTTGCCCGTGACTAGACGGGTATCGAACCGGGCACGAAACATGCCAATGAGAATCGTTTCCACAATAGATGCACGGGGGAACAGGAGGTAGGTTCAAAAAGTACGAATTAGTCGAGTTGCACAAAGGACAAAATCCGGATTGTGTGTAGTCGATATCGTTTCCGCACCGCTCACATGTACACCATTGACAAGAGTTGTTCCCAGATAATTGTTTCCCACACCGGACGCAATGGACATAAAAATCCATGAAGAAAGATAGATAAGCAAGAAGAATATTTTTGGTGCAAAACTTTGAAAAAGAAATGCTTTTTATGATTTTTCAAATGTTTTTGGATTTTTGAAAATTTTGGACAAGAAAAATAACGTTCACAAGTGAACGGATCCCAAAAGCCAACGCGTCACTCACAAAAAACCTTCGATCTTCACGAAAAGAGCCGGCAGCGGCGCCATTTTAATATCTAAGATTTTACTCGTTTGAAAAGTTCGTTCTCGGTACCTCTTCGAATTGATCTCTGGTTAATTGTGTGAGATTAGTTGTTCTTGGTGAAACAAATATTTTTGGTTTTGGAAAATAAATGAGCAAGACTAAATAATAAATGACGAGAAATTAAAACAAGTTAAAATGTAAACGGTGCGATATTTAAAACTTTGAAAATAAATGACGAGAAATGAAAGGACGTAAAATTAAAATTTAACAAAAAGTAAATGATGCAAATAAAAATTTAAACTAAAAGTAAAGTGAATAAAAATTCAAATAAATAAAAAGGCGGGAAGAATCAAACTTAAAATTAAAAACAGAAAGAAGACTGACAGACCTTCATTCGGAACTTCAAGACTTCCGGATGAAGGTACCTTCATTCGGAACTTCAAGACTTCCGAATGAAGGGTCCTTCATTCGGAACTTCAAGACTTCCGAATGAAGGAATGTTCACCCGGAACTTTCAAAGTTCCGAATGAAACACCCTTTACCCGGAACTTCTTAAACTTCCGAATGAAGCCCTTTACCCGGAACTTCTTAAACTTCCGAATGAAGCCCTTTACCCGGAACTTCTTAAACTTCCGAATGAATGAATGTTCACCCGGAACTTTCAATGTTCCGAATGAAACACCCTTCACCCGGAACTTTTAAGACTTCCGAATGAAAGATCAAAGATCCGGAACTTCTGGAAATACAGTAACTTCAGAAACTAATCAAGCCGAAGAACAAGGAAGGTACAGTAACAACAATCGATCCACAAATTAATCGAAATCAAACAAAAGATTAAACCAAAACAACCAATAAGCATCAACTAACAATAATCAATCAAAACAAATCATCAAAACTAACAAACATAACCAAATTAATCAAAACCCATTTGATCAAAATCATAAAAACTCAAGAACATGAACAATCAAGATAAAGAGCAAATCAAACAAGAAAGGAAGAAGGAGATTAGCAATAAGATAAAGATTAACAACAATTAAAGGTAAACTTACTTGGAATTAAAAGAAAATTAAAGGTGTGATACATGAAGATTAAGATGCATAAATTTTAAAGAACAAGAGAAATGAAAATGGGAAAGAGAGGCTTGTCAAGCCTCCAACAACCAAACAAAATGGCTAGTAATGTGTATTTATAGGAGAGGAAGGGATTAGTGGAAGGAAGCTTCCTCCCCTCTTTCCTCTTTTCCTTAATTGCGTCATTAGGTCCCTTCTTTCTTTAATCTTCTTAAATCTTGGACTATAATGACTTTGGCTCGGGATTTCTTTGAACTCGTCTTGCAATTCTTCAATAAATTATACTTGAGTTCTTCGGCTTTTGGTAAACTTCCGTCTTTTGACTTTTTCTTCGATAAATCTTCAGAATTGGTCTTGGACTTCCGTTCTTTTTCCACTCTTGATCTTTCGACTTCGTCTTTTGTCTTTTACTTCAATAAAAGCCCGTGAAAGCCGTGTTTTCTCCAATTTTCACCTTCTCGACCCTGAAACACAATAAAAACACAAACCACGCATAATTCCGCCATTTACGACATAAAATATACGTTTAGGTCCCGTTTTAATGTAGTTAAGTGGTAGAAAAGATGGGTGTTTTCACACCTATCAAAGGCCGTTATGTCATAATCATGGCGTGTCATCAAAGCATAATAAAGGCATCAAGTCATAAAGACATAAAAGACCAACAGGAAAGCCGGAATAAAACATTGGCTCCCAACATAAGCTCAACATGAATAAAAGTAAAGGAAATCTAAAGGACAAAACATGTGTCCAACCAAGCACAAGTATTAAACTGCATAAAGGAAATAAGTCTATTGGTAGCTCTCATCCTAAGCACTCACTCTCAATGCCCAAATCCCGTCTTTAGGTACCTGCCGTATGAGACATGAAAAGAAAATACGGCTGAGCAATACGCTCAGTGAACGGATATAAAGACACAATAAGGATAAATGTAACATGAATAAATAATATAAAAGCAGAGGAAAGAACATCCATGTCCTAAGGAAAAACCTGGGAGATAAGTCATGAAGAATATAGGGCAACTAAAATGTCATGAATGGTATAAGTAATGTAGATAAATGCCCACGAGCTCATTTAGGTCATAACATGTCATGCATAATAGTATTATAAACGTGTGCATGATAAGTAGAGGGGCTGCCTCAACATGCAATAGAGGGGTGACCTCTAATAATAGGAACCTGGGTGGAGGGATCAGTTCTAATGTGATGGGGTGTAGAGCACACACCAAACCAATCTCCCTTTACGTGTAAACATATAAACTAGGATGCGCCCATACGCCCCGTAATAATAATAATGGCCAACTGATAAATATAACATGTAACATGAAGGGACGCCCGAGAAATCACTCTCGTCGCGGAAGAGTCATAACATGGGTGCCTCATATGTCATGGTCATGATACCTCTATGACTAGGTGGTAAATTATGTATATCATGGTCATGCATGTAAATAGCTCGGGCAATATGTGAGTCATGAAATAAAACTAAATAGGAACATGGAAGTCATGAAAGATCTATAACAAGAAAATGGGGAGAACATGACGTATAGCAATCGGGAAATCCTAATCATGAAAAGAAATAATGTCCTTACTAAAAGGACATAATATCCGTACCTTGTGTCTAGTAAGTAGTGAGAGAGATGGATAACGGAAAAGAACTACTCCAACTTCACGCGATCTACATGTTAAAGGACGTGTATAAGTTATTTGTTCATGGTATGAGTTACTTGTTCATGGTATAAATTACTTGTTCGTAATTTACCGTGTCTTTCCTTCTTTAGTACTTTTCTAATATTAGTAGCTTCCCTTATTGTTATATGTTCATGCTTTCATGATTAATGTATTTCATGATTCGTGTGTTATTATACTTGGTATTTTCATAATTAGTAACTTTCCATAAATAGCAGGTTTTCACATATAGTAACTTTCCAATAATAGAGGTTTCCATATATAGTAACTTTCCAAAATAGCAGGTTTCCATATATAGTAACTTTCCAAAAATAGCAGGTTTCCATAAATAGTAACTTTCTAAATGTAGTAAGTTTACATAAATAGTAAGTTTACATAAATACTAAGTTTCCATAAATAGTAAGTTTCCATAAATAGTAAGTTTCCAAAAATAGTTAATTAGCTCGTTTTAATTTACGTAGGTAATTTAACTTGTTTCATTATATAACGGTTTTAATTAAATAAACCGAAATCAGTAAGCCGATAACAATAAGCCGATTACTTAGTAAACACATTTTAATAAGTCATGAATTAATAAGCCAATTTAATATAAGCCGAAAATTATTTAATCCAATATTAAATAAGCCGAGTCTTAATAATCCCATTTTATATAAGCCGTAAATAATTAATCTAAAAGTTAAATGAGCAAATTCTAAATAGGCCTAATATAAAATAAGTCGATTTTCTATAAGTCGAATTAATCAATAAGCCGATAATTAAATAATTCATACACCCCCTTGTGGCATCTTGGTTTTCTGAGCCAAACACAACCCACCGAGACCCTTTGGGGTCCTCGGTTTCCGAGCAAAACCACCCACCGAGACTACCCCCCTCCCCCCCCGGGGCTCTCGGTTGCCGAACATCAAACACCCACCGAGAGCACTTATGGCTCTCGGTTTCCGAGCAATCAAAACAAACCGAATCCCCCTTTGGGGCTTGCGGTTTCCGAGTAACAATCCACACCGAGACACCCTTTTCAGGGCTCTCGGTTTCCGAGTCATAAACTACACCAAACCAAGCCCTTGTGGCTCTCGGCTGGCCGCAAACACCACAACCCGAGCCAAAGGCTCACCCCGACATGTTTATATACTTGATTAATTTACTAATCATGTATTCATACATCCTTTCGTTATCAAATTAATTCATGAATGATTATTGAAAATAAAGCAAAAGATCAAGGTTTTAGATATATCTAAAAAGTAGAATCAAGGAATGAATGAACACAAACACTACATGTAGGAATTCAAGATAAAAACCAAGTTCTTTCTTCCCCTTTTCTCCTTGGTGGTCGGAGGCTATAACACACATATATAGGGTTGTTTTTTTTTCTTAACTTGAAACAAATGAAAGAAAATGAGGGTTTTGTTAGTTGTTTTATTAATGGGTCGGGCCTGTGCTTTAATCAGGCTTGTAAGGTTTAAGCCTTATGTTCGGTTATATTATTTCATGCCATTACTTGTGTTCTTGTGTGTTCGTATATTCGTAAATTTTATTTTCGTCTTATATATTGTCATGTCGTATTTGATATACTTAGTTACTTGTCGTGAATTAATTAAAAATTAAAAGCTTTAATTTAACGGTATTTTCATGCGGATTTTACAAAAGTAATAAGTATATAGACAAGGTTAAAGAAGTTATCTTTAAACCAACTTACATGTTTGTAGACCATGTCATAGAACTCACGATGGCTAACTAGAAAGATCATATCGATCAAAGGCGCGGTCGAGTGAGCAGATCAACATAAAACAAAATACCTTTGTAAAGAAATGACTACATTTAACATTCTAATTACTCGACTTTAATTCAAATCCTATGCAACCACATTGCTATCAAACAATCAATACCCAACATTTATATCCAACCTGTGTGCAACGCACGAGCTAAACCCCTTGTACATTATAGAACATAACACTTACCAAATGTTTTTACTATTCATACATTACTCTGAGTAATAGTGACATGCAATATTAATTATTGATGGTTAATTAAAAATACACGTCAATTCTTAAAATTTTACATTACTAGTCATTAATTGTTACTTTTTATTAATAGTCATTGAATTTTACATTATTAGTTCTTATTGAATCGATATTTACATTTTTCTTCATTTGTGGTTAACCTATTTTATATTGTAATCCTTCAATGAAATATACGCTATTATTTTTTAGTGGCTAATTTTTATTGCATGTTAATCATTCGACTTTACATTATTAGTCCTTAGTCTTCGTTAAATCAAAATTTACATTTTTCTTTCTTAGTCGTTAACTTATTTTACATTATAGTGATTCAATTAAATATACATTAATATTATTTGGTGATTAGTTTTCTTTACAAGTTAAGAAAAAAGTTATTTTAAATACTATATTTATCTTAAATACTAAGGGACTCATTCTTATCATTCATATCTACCTCAATCTAATGAATAAGATTAAAAATATTTAATTAATTAACTTATTTTTATAATTTAAATATCTCTTAAACTGTTAAGTGTTAAACGAAAAAATATACCATCGCGACGAAAATTTAATTATCTTTCTACCAATATGCACTATGATATACTTTTGAAGAATTTTTTTTTTCGCTTTTTTCTTGTTGTTAAAATTTATGTAAAATATCATATATGATAATAGTGTTTCATCATATATAATAACAGTGTTAAATTATAAATTATTGTTAAATCATACTATATGATATTGGTTTATATCATATATGATAAGTTATATCATATACGATAATAGCGTTTCATCATATATAATACCAGTGTTAAATCATAAATTATTATTAAATCATCTATGATATTGGTTTATATCAGATATGATAAGTTATATCATATATGATACTGGTGTTACATCATATATGATATTAGTATTATATATAGTAATTTTCGACAATGAAAAAAACGTGAAAAAAACGAATTTTTTTTTGTCGAAAGTGTATCGTTTGCAAATCTATAGAAAGATAATTAAATTCTCTTCGTAATAGTATATTTTTTTCATAACGATTAACGGTTTAAAAGATATTAATATTTGAAAAAAGGATAAAATAAATTTTATGTTTAATCACATCCATACATCCATTGGATTAACTTAAATCCCAAGTTAATTATTCAATTTTGCATTGTTAGAACATCTTTAATGGAGAAAAAGCTTTTTTTCATTAGTTTTTCATTAGTTTTCAATAAATGTCATTAAGTTTTCAATAAATATTATCATGTAAAATCATTTGCACAAATACTCTTCAATACCTAAAAGCTTATCAAAAGATTTTCAAAGTAAACAATTAATGAATTTAGCTTAAACCTTTTGCATGAACCATTTTGTATTTATCAAGTCTTTCATTATAAAATTGTTTGTAAACTCTTTGACACAATGCAAAAAACCTTTCAATAACTTTTCCAAAAAGTGAAAAGTTGTTAATAAACCCACCCATTGAAGATGCTCTTAGTTCTTATTGAATAAAAATAGTAATATGGACCGTCGTTTATTTTACAATTTAACAATTCGATCAAATATACATTATTATTAACCCGTCGTGAAGCAACAACACATGTTATTGGTTAACGATAAATGTGACTCCGTTCTAAAATTATTATTTATCATTTTATTTTGGGTTGTCCTCCACTTTTAAAATAGGTATGAAATTCAATTTATCATATTATCCTCACTTTATGTTATTGTTACAAATACTAAATTTTTTTAAATTAATTACTTAATAAAATTGTAATTTTGTAAAAAGTTAGTAGGAGAAAACTGAAGTAATTATCATTTTTTTATAAAAAATTTGTTAGTAAAGAATAATTTTATAACAAATCAATTTTATAAGAAGTGAACAATAATAAAAAGAGAAATCCTTACATTAGAATCTGACGTGGTTAATTCTTATTGGACCACATCTACCATACACATGTCCATTTATCATTGGTGAAAAACAAAACCCAAACACTTGCCAACTCATCAAGAACAAGAACATCCAAAAACACAAACATACATAAAAGTAAAACTCATGTCTATCATCATCATCCTAATCAAAAGACAAAGATTTTGTTGATCGGACAACAACACGACACCCAATCTGGATCTTGAAAACCAACATGAAAAAAACATGTTTTATCTTATTTCTGTTAATATCTGAAACAATCTTAATCTCATCTCAACAGAATTATGGTTTGTCTGCTAAAAGGAAACGCATGAGTCACAAAGTTCGCAAGATGTAAGTTTCACTTTTTTTGTTTCTTTTGTTTGGTTGGTGTTTTTCCTTAAAACATTCTTCATGTTATGTTTCTTAGTTTTTTTAGTTGTACAAGTACAGTTAGGGGGGACCATTGGACATTGTCACTTGCCCAGTCAATAGGGTGCACGGGTCGTGTTTCTCCGTCGATTTAAACCTTTTAACCACTCGGCCCGGCCTAGGTGCAAACAACTATGAAGTGGTCACGCTAGCCTCCTAAAATGGGAGGGCTTTACCCATTTACCCCTTGGATTAGTCGGCCAAAAGGTTGGAAATCATGGTTACACACAAAAAATAAAATAAAATAGAGGAACATAAAACATTTAGGTTGCCAACTACGGTACAATTTGTAGAGTGGTGGTTCTACATATTCAATGTACTTGCGAGCTAACTTTTGGTATAAAGAAATTTGAATGGGGATGGAGAGGCTAGGCTATGCAACATTAATTTTATATATATATATAGTTTTGATGGGCAAAGTAACGTATTGGGACGTGATTGGCAAAACGTTGGTTGGTGGGCCACCCTAAGTTTAGAATAATTCTGAGTTTGGAAAATGATATGCATTTCTAAGAACAGGCAGTACGATGGTATGCTTGATGTTGTTTGCTCGTGAGGTTATCTCACTTATTGTAAATGCTTAATCTTGTTTTAAGGCTTTTGCAATATACTAAATTAATCATTGTTATGTATCTGTGGGTAGTACAAAATATATAGGTTACTGAGTTTGGAACTTGTAGAGTGGTTTGATATATCCAATGTACTAGCTTGATTTATTTCAAAATAAGTAAATCAAATTTTAAGAGGGATGGAGTCTAAGCCATGTAAGATTGTCTACGTCATACCTCCCCTGTACCCGAACACCAGTGGAATTGGGTATTGTTGTTGTTGTTTAGGCTAAGCCACTGCTACAATTTTGGAGTTTCTAACTATTCACTTGTCAAATATCGGTATATGCTTAGTTTTGTTTTAAGGTCTTTGCAAGTACTAATGAGTGATGGCAATCTGTTTTTACGTAGAAAAATAAAAACAGTAGAAAAATAAACGGTTTACTACTCTAAGAACCTAAGTGTAAATCAATCTAGCATAATCCAAGAACAGAAAAGTATAGTTACGGGTGTGTGCTCTACTGCCATCTTACTTTTATTACATCTTTCGTCATCATGGTGATGAATTTCCTCTTCTGCAGGTTTTATCATGCATATGACAATTACATGAAATACGCATTTCCCGTAAGTATCCAACCATTTATCACCAAGTTTATCACCTACTATCTCTTTCTAAGACTTAGCGAGCTTCTACCTCTAACTAATATACTTATCTACGTGGTTTTGCAGCATGATGAATTAAAACCCATGACCAAAAGTTTTACGGACTCTCTTAGCGAGCTTGGGAATTTGAAGGTTGTATATCATCTTATGCTAGAATCAAGTGATTATCACTAACTAGTCTCTAGTGGGATCTAATATTTTCTTCATTCTTGTCATTTTAGCTTGAAAACTTGCCCCAAGGATACAGTGGATCCGCTCTTACGCTTGTTGAATCCTTGTCCAGGTAATATACTATTCTATATTTAGATAACTAATCAGTAGTAATAGCACAGAGTGACTGAGTGTAGATAATAATGCGTTTGGATAGGCTTCTGTTGTTTCAAGCTATAATTAACAGATAATCAAATATTTAATGTTGGGAAAATTATAGTTACGGAAGGAATTCATATAGTTTAATCATTAGGACTCCTCTTATGAAGAAAGGAGAGATATGACTAAAAGTCTCTAGATACACCGATAGAAGTAAATAGGTAATCCTTATAGAATCCTATACTTATTATTCGAAATAAATTGATAATTAGAAAAAGGAACTTTTTTTTACTAACATTTAATGTACAGTATTGCGAATTGAACTCATGATATTCTGATAATCCAATCTAAACTGGGAATCCGATGAAGAAGTTTGGACCGTCAATCTCTAGTTTTCTTGTATTGTTTTGAACTATTTTCTTATTATTTTTTTCTCTCTTCTTTCTTGCAGTCTTATAATATTGGGTAACAACACCGAATTTGAAAGGGCTGTTTTATGGCTTTCAGAAAATCTTACATTCGATGTTGATGCAAGGATAAATCTTTTTGAGGTATATAACATATTTACTTAAATTCATGTGACATGTGTTCTTTTCTCTTTGTCATGATCGTAACCTTTCTAGGATGACCCAATGGAAGTCTATTTGCTATAACTTGATTCGTTCCATCTTCTCGATAAAAAGGGTCTCACATTTCTGCGTGGAGTGATATTCATTTCGGTACTTTTTGTTTACTATCGAAATATAAAGTGGATAAGCTGCCAAAGGTTTTCTAAGCTTCATCAAGGAATGTTCTGTGCTCGAAATTTCAGCTTTGAAACATTTACTATTGAAAGAGTCGATTTGGTTGTGTATTATCGCAAATGGGTCCATTAAAAAGTTTAGCGAGAAGGGGAACATTTAAAAGCTGCCGCAGTCTATTACTAATGCTTACACCTCCTAGATCGTTCTATTTATCATTCAAAGATTCAAATTATTGTTTTTATAACCATTATTAATGGTATAGTTATTTATAGTAAGTAACACCGACAGTCTCAACACGTACTGATAATTTACTTGTTACCTAACGCACATGACCCGCCTATCTTGTTACCTCTTATCTTTATTAAATCAGAATGGTTTTGTGGTGTATAATCCTCTTAATTGTTATTGTGTAGTGCAACATAAGACTTCTTGGAGGACTTGTCTCTGCTCATATTCTTGCAAATGATTCTACAAACAGGTTCACTGATGGAACTTACAACAATCAGCTCCTTGTTTTAGCTCAAGATTTGGGGCAACGTTTTTTACCAGCTTTTGATACATCAACTGGTTTGCCTTATGCCTGGATAAATCTAAAGGTATTTCTCTCAGAAGTCAGAAATTATTATTTCAGTTCAGATTACATTATACATACGTTCATTAATATTTTTAATCCTTAGGATTCTTATTTAAATGCCGTGAACACTATTTATTTTCTTTTGGGTGGATATAATGGTGTTTGGATGTGTTTCTTAAATGAACATAATCTGTTGTTGGTGTTTGGATATACATATTTTGAATCTGGTTACTGGTTAATTTAGACGTCAAATAATTTACTTTTCTTTAAAGGCAATGATTATTGAAAACCTATGATACACCTATTGTCTCAAGTGAGACTTGAACCGACAACCCTTTGGTTAGCGGAACACCCGGATAGTGCTAGGCCAAAGGCCCAAGGTAAAAACGTTAACTGTTTAACGCTTCTTTCAACCTAATTTGAGACACTTCTTTACTATATTTACTTTAAAATTAAAATGTCAATATTTTGGTCATATTATGTATTACTTTCTCAATTAACTGATAATTACAGCTTCAAACAGCATAAACACATCAAAACACTATTTTATACACCTTACTAAAACTATTTATCTTATCTTGATAATCAAAAGGCGCATCCAGACACCTGCATAGTCTATACTAAACTTCTAAAGTGTGTTTGGAGGTCGCCTTTGGATCAGTCTCTTAATAAAGTTGACGTTTTTCACAACTTGAGAGTGTAACAGAAGATTTTGTGGTTTTGTTTGTAAGAAGGATATATGACACCTTATCAAATGAGAAATTATTTGGGCAGTATGGCGTTATGGAGAATGAGACGACTGAAACAAGCACATCTGGTTGTGGTAAGATAGTATCCGTTCTAGTTTTTAAATTAAAGTTGGAAAGTTCGACCCAATTGTTATGAATGTGCTGGATTGGTTATGTTTGACCTCAAATGGGTCAAATAAAAAATTGGCTAAGAAGGCAACAAGTGAAATGGGTTTAATGAATTGAAAGTCGCCCTTGGTGTATTGTTCACATACAAAACCTCCTAAATCGCCTTCATTTAAACGTATAAATTACTTTTGTTATCTTATTTAAGTCATAAATAGTTTTGGAAAAAATCTTAAAAGTAGAAGTGATTGCGGGCAACCTAGTTTTACCACCCCGTTTTGCATTTTGAACTGTTAACGATTTCACCCAACTTGCACATTTTGTCACCTCCAATTCAGATTAAATCCTCTATGACTTATATGTGACCTAATCTTTAATCTTTTGCATGTATTCAGGATCACTTATTCTTGAAATGGGAGCATTATCAAGATTAACTGGCGATCCGAGATTTGAAAATGCAGCTTTACGCGCTCTTCGTAAATTGTGGGGCATGCGGAGTTCTTTGAACCTTCTAGGAACTACACTTGATGTAGAAACTGGAGTATGGATCGAGTACTCTTCTGGCATTGGTGCTGGTACGTCGTCCTTTTGGTGATGAGTGCTTTATAGTAAATTTAATTGATTCTCTTTCATCTTTATTTGATATGGTCCTTTTTGTATTTTGATACTGAATCTATGTGTAATAGGGGTTGATTCGTTTTACGAGTATTTAATCAAAGCTCACATTCTCTTTGGAAATGAAGAATTTTGGAGGATGTTTCAGTCCGCATATCTTGCTGTTCAGAAATATTTCAGATATGGTCCATGGTAATCAATCGTTTTTTAGTTAGTTATCTCTGTTATAGTTATTTGATTCACCTTATTTTCTTTCCACAATTAAGGGAGCTGATTTGTACACCAGAAAATTACTTTTCACGCCACAGCCACTTGTCTTGTGCTAGTATAGCATATGCTGTTGGTATTGTATCTTGTGGTGTGAAGAGATTTTTTGGTAAAGGCGTTGTTGCGTACGTGTTAGGCATTGGCTAAATATGGAAGATAATTCGAAAAACTCTCTTTTACATTGCAGGTATCACGAAGCTGATATGAGGACAGGAAGAGCAACTTACTGGCAGCTTACAAGTCTTCAAGCATTTTGGCCTGGTGTACAGGTAAATGACTTTCGAACCTAATTATTTAACCCCTAAGTAACCACATAATCAGAAAGAGATTCGTTTTATCGATCCTTAAGGAAACTTCAATAAGCTGATAATTAGTTTTAAAACACAAATCTGAACACCCCTTAGGAATTTTACTTATAGTTATTGTTGTTATCAGGTTCTTGCTGGTGATGTCGCAGCTGCTAATTTAACACATCGCGAATTCTTTTATGTTTGGAAAAAGTTTGGTGTACTTCCTGAGAGGTATGAAGATTCAGTTGTACATGACTTTTCAGTGTTCTACCTACTTTTTGCATAATCTTTTCAGGTGAAACATAATGGCGAACCTTGAATGTGTTCAGGTATCTTTTGGATCATCAGATTGTGCACCCTACAGAAAAATATTATCCTTTGCGTCCAGAGTTAGCTGAGTCGACTTATTACTTGTATCAGGCAACAAAAGGTTTGCTACTATATGTTTCAATTGTGCATGTGTTTACTTAGCCCGTAGATAGAGGTGGAAAGATGAGTTGGGCGATTGGGCACGTGTTTGGTCTAAAAACGGACTCTTTCTAGTAGATAACGGGTTGGGCGGATTGGGTTGACCTGCCAAAACTTTTTTGTCCTGTAAAAAAACTACAAAGAAATATTGCTTTAGTTATGATAACAGAAACAGGATTATTACAATAATATTCTGAATCTTTGACGTGGTTCCCACTTCCCATGTTGCTAAATTTCTTTGTTTTAACTGTTTGAGATATAATGCAACCTCAATTGATCCATTCAAAACGGTAACAATGATGATGTCTACACTAACATGTAGGTAGTAGTTCTTTCTGGGATAATAGCAATAATTAAATCTCAGGACATCTTAATTTCTTCTTGTTACACTAGATCCCTGGTACATGGAAGTCGGCGAAGCGATCGTAAACTCCCTTAATTTACACACAAAAGTTGATGGTGGATTTGCGAGTGTTAGAGATGTAACAACTATGCAATTAGAAGACCACCAGCATAGTTTCTTCCTAGCAGAAACGTAAGAACTCTCATCCAAAATGATTTGCGTTTTGACTTTTGAGGTCAAACCTTTTCCTTTCGCAATCTAAATCTAAGTATGGATTTCCTCTCTAATGTTCAGTGATATTGTCTGGAGTTTGTTATATGTGTTATTTTTTGTTATAATAGTGCGTCTAATGGTTCTTGATAGTATAAGAGGTTTCTATCGGTTTTGGAAGTCAAATTGTACTTTGTTTCCTCTTTGAATACAAAGTGAGTACCTGTCATAACAAAATTGCATATTAAATGTTTTATCTGCAATTTTCTTGAAGCAATATGAACGTCATTTGCTACATTCTTTATTTGAAAATTTTAATGAGTCGAAACTAGAGTTGTAAAATAGACCGGTTGGGTAATACCGTAATAGTAGTTTCTTTTTTTTGTATCAGTCAAAATGGGTAGGGTCGGGCTGGGCCGGGCCAGGCAAATACTTTTTCACTTTCCTTGGATATAAAATCGTTAGGAGGTTATATTGGTGATCTTCAACCCGCTTGACCCGTTCAAACTCTTAAACTTTCTAACTTATACCCATGTGAACCTTTAACGAAAAATCATTACCTGAATTGACCTGTTTACATATCAACACGCCAACATACATGTAGTCTATTTTGTCAAATTTGCTCAAGTCTGAGGGAGTACGCGATATCCAGTTTTGCATATGAAGTTGTTTGTAAAGCTCTTTCTTTATATCAACAGGTGCAAGTATCTTTATCTTCTCTTTGATGATTCACCATTAATTGGTCAAAACTACGTATTCACAACCGAAGGTCACCCTCTTCCTGTTAACAGTGATTGGCACGAAAGGCTTCCTGACTCGTATATTCCCAGTAACTGGACCTCTATCAAGGTGTGTATTTCGTAACCGGCTTTATCAGTTTTTTTCTGCCGAACTTTGACTTTAAAGATAACACTCTTTAAACCATTACAGATGGTAACACAAAAGATACATGCGAGTGCAATGTCTATGCAAGTCTGCCCAGCTAATTTACTAACCCCTGGACGTGATGGTCAACCGATCGAGAGTGTTTGTCATGTCCCCGACATACGTGACGATCACAGATGTTTATCAGACGATGATTGTGGGATTGATTCAACTAATTGTAGGCGAAGATCGTGCAGCATGGCTGGCTACTGTGGTCTATGGTTGTTCATATGAGGCTTGGTTCAACTCAATTAAAATTGATTTACTAAAGAAACGAAAAGGTAAACGCTTTCAAGATTGAAGTTAATTGGTCTTGAAAGTATGTAATATTATGCAAGGGCTTCACAGGATATAATAGGAAAATGAGGAAAGATGTAAACTTTGAATAGTATAGAAAAATCTTTGAACACTATGATTGAAAAGGTACAATTGGAAATGGAAAACTAATCTTTTTGCTTATGGGAAGTCATTGTTTCCTAAACTGATCTCTCTTTTTCTGATTATTGTGAAGTTCTAGTAGGTCTTTGGCATTGCCTGTTCAAAGTTCAAACTGCTTTATAAAACCGGGGTGTTGTCCCCTTTACCCAAAAAAAAAAAAAAAAAAACGGTTCAAACTGCTTAATTTAGAATCATCTTATAATAGCGGCACCATCTGTCGTGTTAGCTATGTGTTATGTAACCAGATTCACTAAAAGAAGAATCAAAGACTTTACTGCAAAGATATGGCTAGGGTGTTTTGGCTTTCCTGATAGGGAAGATCACTTGATTATTGTGTCTGCAAAAAGCAGATGATCAATAAAGTTATTGGCGAAATATGGGGATTTTCCTTTAGGAAAGATTATGTATTATTGCGCCTGCGAGAAGCAGATGATTAGAAAAGCTTTCGGCAAAATATGAAAAGGGTGATTATTTGCATTAGATAGAAAAACAGTTTTGAGAGGCCGGAGTTCTGTTTTTAAGGCGTGACCCGTAATCTGTTTAGCGAACTCAATCCGGTACACACCTTATAAGGCTTATGTCGTAAAAGGTATAAGTTTAGCATATTGTGGGACATTGCAGCTTATTAACAAATGTGAAATGGATGCTAACACCTCTCATTTCTTAATCATAAGTGGTTATAAAAGTGCTGTTCTTATGTTTGTTTGACCAAAAAATTTATCAGATGACCAAAGTTCAAGACTCTTAGAGCTGACTCAATTTTAGTTGCACCTGCTTCAATACATGCATTTGATTCAATAATTTAAAAAATTTAAATAAAAATTGTGAATATACTTTAAATACTTAAAAAAATCCGCACACCAAAAGGAGGTGGAGCATAAGTTACAAATTTTAACACTAGGCCTCCATCTCGATTGGATTTCCCATAAACGCAACTCATTCAAGACATGCTCTTTCTTTTTCTTTTTGTGAAAGACAAAATGAACTTGAAATCTCTTATCATCCAAGGCAACTCGTTTGAGTCTTAGATATTTTTCTATTAATACGATCTTTATTGAATGTCTTAGATGTTTCTTGTTTGGGTTTCTTTGACCCATAAAGTATGACCAAACTATCTCTTTTATCTAAACCATATTATTGTACTGCTTTTTAATTGACCATCTTATTGCGTGATTATTGACAAAATATATTTATAGAAATGATAATATCGTCTTGTGAATCCAATATATTCTAATTACTTCACAAATATAAGCAAAAATAGTTGCCTTAAAATATAAGTGACCTAGATAATATTTATTCACTAATGCAACTATATTCAACAACCGAGTCTTTAAGTCTCCATCAACCGTAGAATTTGCAACCTTCAACGTGTAATACCTGTTCGTTGCCCGACTTTTCATCATTGTTATGTAAACAACATCGCTCATCAGAATAATTCTTTTAACATGACATGAATAAGGTAAAGTAAAATATCATTTGAATTAAACTTAAATGAAACGTAATTTTATTACCAAACATGAACTCTTGAAATAATCTTTGATTAATAATCTTTGTTACCAAAACATGAACTCTTGAAATAGTGCAAATGTGCAATACTGATACGTTTGCTGTAGTGCGATCATGATAACAGACTATCAGCTTGTCCTTCATTCACGCTTACATTTAATTTTAATATACGACATATCAGCTATCTCATGATTCATCAATGATGGCCTTAGATAGATTCCGGATATAGTACGAGCCCAATTTTATGCCACGAAGCGTAATTTTATTTCAAATTGGGTTGTGCAATATTTGTGTTATTTTCTTTATAGTTCAACTTTAATTCTTTAGAGTGCACATTTTAATAATTATGGTAAAAAAAAAAAAAAATGCTGCTAGCACATTTCTAAAAATCCTTATTCCACACCAACTTTACTACTATTTGTGACATTTTTTAGTCATGATGGTTATATTCTACCTTATCCAATGATCACTCTCAAGTATTTATTTGTTTTCAACATGCAATGTACTCGTTATGAAGTAAGTTACTTGACTACATAATTGTGATTGTTTCTCAAAACTTTCCCATTAATAATTTAGAAAGTGGTGCTCTCAAGTGACAATAGCTAAAAGTTAAGCCTGCTAGCATGCTACAACCATAGAAATACTAACCGGTACCCACGCAATGCGACGGTAAGTACCGATAACTATTTCATGACAAGCAAATGTTTTTTATTTATACGTTTTTATGAAAGGTACATTTACAGATCAATGACGATTTTTAATTAAAATAACCATAAACAATACCAATACAAACTATTTCATACCAATACGAACTATTTTAATTAAAATAACCATAAACAATACCAATAATATTAGGTGTGAATTAAAGTGAATAATGGAAATGGTTTGTCTCAACTTGTTGCTTCGTGTATTTTGTTTTGGCAAATCGGTTTCGATTTTACTTTTTATGTTCTTTTTTTTTTAACAAAATTTTACCTTTTATGTTCGATATAACTTGTTTTGTACAACTTTCCTGTATTTGTGAGGTGTGATATAAAATTTATTAAAAAATGAAAATAAGATCTTCGAAACATAAATAAAAGATAGATGTCACTAAAAATATTATGTAACTTTACATAAAAACATATTTAACTATTAGTATGAATCATTAGCTGCAAATTCTTTATTTTCAAATTTTGTAGATAATAGCTAATGAAAACGATAGTTAATTTTAAAGTGCACATATGTTTACAATTTTGATATTCAAGTAGCTTGAAAATTTAAAATATTTTAAGTTTAAAGCTAACAAATCTGAAAAGTTTTCATATTATGAATGGACTGTTACTATAGATAATCTTTTATCTAAACGGGTCGTTACAATTATGGTGAATTGGCGATTTTGAATGGACCGTTACTACAGTGATTTCAAATATGCCATCAAAAGTATAGGTAAAATGGAATGCGTCATTATTGGTTGACTGTTACAAATATACAAATATGATAATTATAAGTTTTTATATGTTTTAATAACTTTATTATATGTTAATTTAGGTTTTGAAACCATTATAATTCAAAGTTATATAAAACAAAATTTTGCATTCATGACTACCTATTGCAGTTTCTTATGGTACCTGCTATTGACTTCTCCAAATCATGACATGGCTCATCACTATATTTTATTTAAATTTTGTTAATCTTTGAAAATAAATACATATAGTTGCTCAAAAAGAAAATAAAGACATATATATTTCTTTTTATAAAGTTGAGTTACCCCAACATATATGTAGTTTTACTCTCTCAACACACTCATCTTCTCGAATATACCGAGCCAACCTGAGAAAGATGGAGAGTAAAATAGACGAAGGGCAAGAGGGTGAACAAGACGGTGCCACCGATGGCGATGGCAAAAGAAAGCGCACTCATTTCCGGAATTTGGTGAACTTTTTCTTTACTAATTTCCCACCGGAATGGACCCGTGATAGTTTACATGAACTGTTTGCAGAAGTCGGAGAGATTGCACATGTGTATGTGGCTAAAAAGGTAACTAAGGCAGGCGGAAGGTTTGGGTTTGCTCGTTTTTTCCGGGTTGGAAGTATTCAAGCACTTGGCAATAGATTAAATCGGATTACAATTGGGAGTTTTAAACTGAGAGCTAATATTGCTAGGTTTGAAAAAAGTTTTCCAAAGTCCAATGGACGATGCAAGCATGACGAGTGGGTGTTCGATATCCCTTCCAAATCCGATAAATTAGCCACAACAAATCCCTCTCCTGCATCTATTATTCCTGGGTTTGAAAGTACACTGGATGGAAAACCTTTTGTAATTCATTCTCTTGTAGAACTTCAAGAAATATGGTTTTCGTTCAACAATTCAAATTGTGAGGTTGAATATTTGGGAGGTTCAAGATTTTCGCTGGAATTCAAAGGCAATCAAGAAAAGTGTGAGTTATCTAAATTTAATTCAAAAACAAGTTGTGATGTGAGCATCGAAATTGGAACCGGAAGCAACAAGCCAGCTGAGGTTCTCGTCGCCGATGATATTCCAGCTAAAAAGGGTAGCGAGGAAAACGAGGTTGTTGATGAATCTTCTTTTCCCGCTCAAGTTAGCGTAAAAGATAATTTGAATTTTGAATTAAAGTTGGAAGATTCGTTTATGAAGGATGAGGTGCAGGTCTCCTCTGATAATGGCAGTAAAAGTTATGTGTTTAAAGATGAAATGTTGCTATCAAGTGAGGAAAAAGTGAGGCTAGTTAAACCAAAGCCCACTAAATTGGACTTGATCAATATTATATCTTATGCACGTGAAGTTGACCTTTCTTTGTCCAAAAAGGAAATTCGTGATGGTTTCTTTTCTAAATACCCTACACTCTCACCTCAAATAAAAGAATCTGTTGCATCTCCTCATCCAAAAAAGCATGTGCGTGATAAGGCTAAAGGGAAGAAAAAGAAGATGAAAACTATGAATCTTTTCAAGCTAGTTCATAGAAAAAATCGTGAAAAATCGGTTAAGGAGTTGAGAAAAGCTTCTCCGAGATTAAGGTCATCCAAAACCCTTGAGTTGCTATGAGGGTTGGCGGTGTAGATTCTTTGTTTCAAAGTTGTGGCTTGACGGTGTTGGTTTTAGGTGTTCTTTGGTTTTTCGAGGGTCGTCACGTTTAGGTTTCCATGGTTTTTTAGGTGTTTTTTCGGTTGTTCGATGTGGTTGTATTTGGTTTTAGTTGTTTATCTAGGTGTTTCTTTGTGGTTTGGTGTTTGTAATGTCTAGCTTCTTGCTAGTTTTTTAATATATACTCGCCGTTCAAAAAAAAAAAAATTGAGTTACCCGGGTAGACCCAATAATTCATTAACTTGACAGGATCGATTTGGAAAACGATTTTTAAAACATTGATGATGTTGTGTATTGATTTTACACCTAGAAGTAATTTAAAGTTTTTATTAAAACTCAAACAATAATTGGTTGATCTATAAATTGAAGGTTTGATAAACATAAATTCAAATAACCACACCCTTAAAACTAATAGGAAATAGCAACGCTTATCCCCCTAATACCGTTTTCACTGTTTCACAAATATTGGAGCTTGTCAACAAATTTAAAGCCACAGTCTTGACCAAAACCACATACAAAAAACTGCATGCGAAAAATAACAAAAAAAAAAGACATGACAAGTTATTGCATATATAGAGTAACCGATGTCATAAAGTTTATCAAAACCACCAAGATCGAACACAAATAAATTGTAAAACCAACTCGGTTCGAAACCAAATAAAATCACCTCAGTTCGAACCACAATGGATCAAAACCAAAATACTATGTATTGTGTATGACTATCGATCACCTGAGTTCAAACCTAATTATTAATTTAAAAACAAATTTAGCTTTCACATGGTCGGGTTTAGTTTACTTTTTTCTCCTTCCGGCTAGCACCATAACCGCAACAAAACCACAACCAAAACACCCATATTTAAAAGCAAGACCACCAGATCTACCATCAAAACCACGTAACCAACCTGTGATAGTTTGCGGCTGACGGTGATGGCCGAAGTGGTGGCAGCTATAGAGGTGAAAAAGGTGATGGCGGAGGTGGTTGTAGCGGGATGAGGCGGCTGGTTGTTGTACAACGTAAGAGAAGAGTTGTATATTTCTGTGCGTTTTATTAAGACGTGTGTTAATATATATGGGAGGTCATTAATAGGCTGTTTAATGTCTTGTTTAAATGGGCTATTTGAGTGGGGCTGTTATAAATTTGTGTTTGCGTTTCATTAAGGATGTAAAGGCAAATATAATGAGATTTAAATTTATAAACTTTCTAATTTGTATGACTGTGTGTATTATTTTAGACAAGTTTCTTTTAATAGAAATGTTTGAGCCTTAAAATATTAAGACTTCTATATTTAGAAAGAGTATAAATGTTTTATATAGTAGTATGGATGTTTACGATAAGGGCTAATTCTTGAAATGCTCCAAGATTTCACCTTATTTTCCTTTTTGCACCAATCAAATGAAAATTTCCCAAAATCCATTATGCAACTTATGCGACTTTTCTAAAAATAGAAAAAAGAAGATCAAAATTTTCCCAAAATTTTACTATTTTTGGAAAAGTCGCATAAGTTGAATAAGTTGCATAAGACATTTTAGGAAATTTTTATTTGGTGGGTACAAAAAGAGAAAAGGAGTAACATCTTGAGGCATTTCAAGAATTAGCCCTTACGATAAATAGTTATGTTATTCTAATATAAAAATAGGAATGAAAAACTAAATAACAGCTTTTTTATACAAATGGTTAATATGAACATTACCAACTTATTTCAAACCGGTGTTGTAGACTTGTGGGAGACTCAACGATATATAATCATCTTTCAGTAATTTAATGTTTCAGAAAATTCTATCAATTGGATCATCACTACAAAGTAGAGGACACTTGATCGAACACTCGTCTTCTACATTTATATCTCCTTTAAAAGTTGATTAAGTATAAACACTAACCTCTACTAAATCAACGTACATAAAAAAGACCGAGAATGTTTAAATATTAAAATTAAAGAACCTGCTCTTGAATCTGACATCATCCGACATCATACATATTTTACGATGGCAACTTCTGAACATTGAGGATAAAAGTATACACTCGGGAATATATGTGTATTGGTGAAATGAGTAGGTATAAAATGCTCCTTTTAATGGTGGTCGTAATCTTCTTCTTGAAAAAATGATACTAAAATAAAAGAAAAACAAAAGGACGATCGTAACAAATCCTGCAAAAGAAAGTATCCTTTTTCAGAAAGAAATTGAACTTTTGATAGTAACAGGTCATGCAACACTAGAAAAAGAAAAAAATAACCTGCATTAAGAGAGATGATAGCTACAATCCAACCTGTAAATTAAAAAATAGCTACAATCAATAGTTAATACAGTACAAAGTAAAAAGAAGGTTTGGGAGAGAAAACATTTCGCAAATATATGAGAAAGAGGAAACATGTCAAATGGTGATATAGGTAAAGATGACGAAATAGTGGCCGAATATTTGGGATTATGTATATGCTTTTTAGGAGGCTTGTAGTTTCTCAAATACAATAGCTTCAAAAGCATCTTTGTTCATTTCCTTAATTGTTGAAAGTTTAGTACTTATCCTCATAGGATAGGAAGGACTTTTCACATTTGGCTCAAGTTAGCTAAATTAGATAATGTTTTAATTTCAATGGCCAAAATTTAGTTTTAATATATTTTCAACGGTTAGAATTCATTTACATAAGTGGAAGACCGTCAACAATATATAGATAATGAGGTGCTAGGGATATAAACATAAAAAGAGCTGTTGGTCTTGTGGGCTGAAGGCGTTGGGCTAGGCCGAAGTAATACTTCATCAAATGGCAACATATGTCCCTTAGCTCCAATGTGTCTTTCACAACTAGTCCAAGGGTTAGATCTGAAACATAAAAAACACAATATAAGTCCCTCAAGTTAGATTGGGTTCTCAGGTTAGAGTCGTAATTTCAACAGCCCCCTTAATCTGATAACCCATACAAGTTAATCATCCCCAGCTTTTCAATGAGTTTGTTGGCTGATATGTGTCCTACCCTTTTATAAGGATGTCTTAAATTTGAATTGTAGAATCCACTTTAACAGTTTTAACAAAATCATTCAAGACTTCTTCCCTTACAAAGTGAATATCAATTTGAAGATGTTTAGTTCTTTCATGAAACACAGGGTTGGCTGCTATCTTAATACCAGAGTTAGTGATACAAGGTTTTGCCAAGTATGAATATTTGTTCGTCTCGATTCAATTCGAATTGATCTCCGGTTAAATGTGTGACTCAATTGTTTTTGGTGAATAAAAGAAGGTTTGGTTATCTATTTCTATTTAAAAGTTAAATGCAAAAAGTAATAAAAATAAGCCAAAAACAAATAACTAATAATAAAGGAGCAAAACAAATAATAAAACGTAAATTAAAATAAAACAATTAATAAAAATAAAACTAAAAGAAGAAATTAACTTTCGACTGAAAAATAAAATACTTAATGAAAAAGGAGGAAATAAAACTAAGTGGCTACTTTAAAACTAAACGAGACAAAACCTAAAGCGGGCACTAAATAAAAGTTAAACTTAAACTTATCGAAAAAATATTAATACTAAAAATCAACGAAAAATATAACTAAAGATACGTGACTTTCAGAATTAAAAACGGAACAACTTTCAGATAAAACTAAACGGTTACGGAACAATATTAATAAATAAGCAAGCAGGCAAGCTAGTAGCTGGAAGCACCCAGGCAGGCTGGTGAATTAGGCGGGAAAAATATCAAGCTAGTAGGCAAGCACATCATTTTTTTCGGAATGTTTTGGTTTCTTCGGAATGTTTGGATCTTCAGATAATTTTCTTCGGTTGATTGTTTTACTATTCGGAATATCAAATATTTTCAGAGAAACAAGTTATTTTCGGAATAACTTAAGATTTTCGGAATATGCGAATTCTTCGGAATAAATCAACATTTTCGGAATAGCTAAATCTTCGGAAAAATTATAATTTTCAGAGAAATGACTAATTCGGATAAATGAACCAATTCAGAGAAATTTTCGGAATAAACATTAAATTCAGAAAAATGAAAGTTCGGAATAATTAATTCGGAATACAGTGCAATCTTCGGAAAATGAAAACCCTTTTCCGAAGAAGTTTGAGAACAGATACAGATAATCAGTAATATCAAAACTAATGAAATAAGCTACGAATAAGCACGAATCAAACAAGCAATTAACCAAAACTTTAACCAAATAAATATTATGAAAAACTAAATAAGCCACAAATTAAAAACTTGAAAAACACTAATTAATCTAAAAATTAAAAATCAACTTTTAATCAAAACTATTAATCTATTAAACCAACTTAATAAAAAATAAGCCAAACACTAATACATCAACAATCACAATAAGCTTAACACATCCACCACATCAAAACTACAAGATCAATCACATGAATAAATCAATCACAAAACCAAATAGATGAAATCAACTACATGATTAATTAAATCACCACAAGATTAAGAAAGGTAGAATGAGAGATATGAAATAAACTTGATTAAATTGAAGATTAAGATTCAAAGTTACAAGATTAAGATGAAGATTAAGAAAACTTGAAGAGAAAGCTAGAGAGAGAAAATAAACACACCAATTACCTACTAAAAATTAAAAACTAAATATTAACTACTCCACTAATGACTATTTTCTAACTATATATAGGGGAGGTGGTAAGCTTATTTCTTCTCTTTTCTTCTCGTCTTTTTCGAATGAGGCTCGGGATTAGTCGAATGATAACTTGAACTCGTCTTCTATTTTTCTTATTTTAATAGACTTTGTTCTTCGACTTCGTTAAACTTCCGTCTTTAGACTTTTTCTTCGATAAATATTCAGAATAGGCCTTCGACTTCCGTTCTTCTTGCACTTTTGATCTTTTGACTTCGTCTTTTGTCTTTTTCTTCGATAAAAGCCCGTGAAAGCCCATGTTTTCTTCCCTTTTCACATTTTGGTCCTAAAACACAATAAAAACACAAACCACGCATAATTCCGACATTTACGACATAAAATACACGTTTTGGTCTTGTTATTATTGGAAATAAGTGGTAAAGGATTAGTGTTTTCACACTTATTAGTTACTATCACAGTAAAGGTCATCAGGTAATAGATTATCACAATGTAAATCTTTCAAAAAATTTATAATCCATATGACCTCACTAGTCACATAAGCAAGAGCTATATACTCTGCTTTTGTGGATGATTTAGAGAGAGTATTTTGTTTTTACTCTTCCAAGAGACAAGATTATCATTTATAAAAACACAATAACCAGTTACAGATCTCCTAGTGACAATACATTTAGCCCAGTCAACATCAGAATAAGCTTTAAGAGACATACCAGAGGTCCTCTTAAATGAATGCCCAAACCTGGAGAGCTCTTAAGATATCTCAATATCTTGAAGGCAATCTTCAAATGAGACTCCAAGGGAGAGTGCATAAACTGACTCAAACAGTGAACTGCATAATATATGTCAGGCATGGTGTTGGTCAAGTATATGAGTTTTCCCATGAGCCTTTGATAATTAACAAAGTTAGCAAGTAAAGGATCACTGTTAGAAGCTTCATTAGATATGACAAGTTTAGACAACAAAGGGGCCTTAGCAGTCTTACAATCAATCATACCATATTCAGAAAGTAAATCAAACACATACTTCCTTTGGTTTAGGCAAATACCATCATGAGTGTCAACAACCTCAATGCCTAAAAAGTAATTCAACTTACCTAAATCCTTAATCATAAACTTGCTTCTCAAATTTTTTTGAAATTTTCAATCTCACCAACATTATTACCAATTATGATAATATCATCAACATACACAAGAAGAGCAAGAAATATATTTCCATCAGACTTGGTATAGAGAGAGTAGTCAGATTTACTTTGGCAAAAACCATTTTCAACAAGCATAGAGGTAAGTTTAACATTCTACTACCTAGGGGCTTTTTTAAGGCCACAAAGAGACCTTTTTAGTTTACACACCATGTTGTCACCTCCAGGATAGTATCCTTGAGGTGACTTCATGTACACAGTTTCTTTATGATCACCATACAGAAAGGCATTATCAATATCAAACTGAAAATAGGCCAGGACTAAATAATGGCTAAGTTAAGTAAGCATCTAATGGTGGTCATTTCAACAACATGGGAGAAAGTTTCCTCATAATCAATCCATTCCCTTTAGGCAAAGACCTGAACAACAACCCTGGCCTTATACCTCTCAGTTTCACCACTGAATTTTTACTTAAGTTTCCAAAGCCATTTACATCCTAGGTCCTTTCTACCTTTTGGTAATTCAACAACATCCCAAGTTTCATTTTCAAGAAGGGTAGTTATTTCAAGATTCATTGCATCAACCCAACTAGGATTCCCGAGATGCTTCATAAAAAGTTTTTGGTTCATTATTTTTGTTGAGTTGAGTAGCAAAGCACAAATTATCAACATTTAATTTAGAGTAACCAACAAATTTCTCAAGACCATACTTGAATTTAGAGTTAACAACAAAATCATTATAATTCTTTGAAAAAACGGAAGGTTTAGTAGACCTTCTCAAATTTTGAGCTCCCTGAGTTGAGGTGTTTGGATTTTGATCCAAACTTCCTTCAGAGTTATTGTTTTCATCAAGTGTAGCAGTCTCCTCTTCCAACCTATAATTAGTGTTCTCACTGTTATGAGTATCATACTTAATAATTGGGGAATCAACATCGTATACATTATCCCCATGGTTGGGAGAGTGGAAACCTTCACGACCTATGGTCACTGTTATGATAAGGTGTTACTCTCTCATCATTATTAGGAAGCTCAAGGTTATCATGATCAAAGAAGTTTAGCAGGTTTAAATCATGAAAAACATTACAGTTCTTATCTTTTTTGGCTTTAAAATCAGAATCTTTAAAAGGAAATATGGTCTCAAAAAATTTAACATCTCTAAAAAATAAGAGACTAATGTCTATCAAGACTATAAACCTTATAACCCTTATGAGAACCAGGATAACCCATAATAGCACATTTTTCAGATCTATTAGTGAGTTTATCATGACTATTAAGAATAGCATCAGAACAAAGACAACCAAACATTTTGATATGAGAGAGATTGGGTTAAGTATTGTAAATCATTTCAAAAAGAGATTTTCTATTTAGCACAAAATAGGGCAATCTATTAATAATATATGTAGTAGTCAACACACATTCAATCCAATATTTAAAAGGGATTCCCTCTGAAACATAAGACATCTAGCAACATTTAGCAAATGTCAATGTTTCCTTTCAACAACACCATTCTGTTGAGGGGTGTATGCACAAGATGTTTGGTGTATGATTCCTCTTTCATTGCAAAACTTGGTGAAGTTTTGGTTCACAAATTATGTTCCATTGTCACTTCTAAAAATCTTGACACTTCTTTTAAATTGATTTTTAATCAGATTATAAAAAATGTCAATAGAAAACATGACTTCATCTTTAGTTTTAATAAGGTACACCCAAACAGCTCTGGTATAGTCATCCACAACAGTTAGAAAATACTTATGACCAGAGTAACTAGCCACCTTATAGGGACCCCACAAATCTAAATGCACAATGTCACCAAGAAATTTAGTCTTATGATCACTTAAAAGAAATGGTTTTCTAGTTTTTTTAGCTCTTTGACATATTTCACAAAAAACAGTTTTATCATCTTTATCAATTTTTAAATACTGCTTTAGCACATTAAGGGCAGGGTCAACAGGGTGTCCAAGTCTACAATGCCAATAATGATGGGACAAAGAGCAAACAATGACATTGTTACAACTATTATACTTAGTAACTTGAGTGTCTAAATAGTATAAACCATCACACTATTTACCAATCCCCAACACATTTTCAGATTCAAATCCTGGTTCACAAAGAAACACTTACTCTCATCAAACACAACAAAGATTTTAATGTTTTTAGCCAATTTATGAACATAGATTAACGTGACACAATATTCAAGTATAACAAGCACATCAAACAAAATAAGCCCATTAGGAAGTCTAAGGTTTTTGATTTTAAATATTATAGCCTCAGTCCCATTAGGGTGAGAAACTTTGATATTAAGGTGAGAAATGTAACATACATTATCAAGCTCTTTATCATTGTTGGTCATATGTTGGTTAGCCCTAAAATCTATCACCTTCCCATTATAGTTCATACCAGACTTAGAACTAGTGTTAGAACAATAAAACCTATTGAAATTATCATTAAAGATTTTGCTAGAGTTAAAATATGTACCTGCCATATTGACGTGCACATTCTTTCCAGTTCCATTGTTATCCTTAATAAGAGAGAGTAAAGTAGCCATTTGTTCATCTAAAAAACCAGTAGTACAAGTACACCCAACAGAGTTATTAGAAACAATTTTCCGTTTAAAGTTTTGACCAACTTTTTTCTTCCCAAAGTCACCTCGGTACCTAATAATTTTAAAACACCTATCAATGGTGTGACCATTTTACCCACAATTCTCACAATCCAACTCAGCATTAGAGGTAAGATTAGGTCTAACAACATTAGGATTATTAGGTCTAAATCCAGTGGTGTTATTAGTAGGTCTGAAATTGTTAGTAATAGGTCTCAACACATTAGCATTAGTGTTATGATTTCTCTGAAAATTGTTTTTAGTGGGCCCATTAGACAAAAAGGCATAGGTCTAGGCTCTGTGGGAGGACCCAGACCCACTATGAGATGCCACTCTGTGAGACTCCTCAATAGAAATAATGGCATATGCACCCTTCACATCATGAAGGTTTTCCCTAGACAATATATAATCCTAATACTCATGTAAGAATCATCAAGACCCATTAAAAATTGTGTCAATTTCAACAGTGATTATGATTTTTAAACTCACTAGAAGCAGAGCACACACAATTATCAAACTCAATCATGGCATCATATTGTTTTCATAAAGCATTCAACTTATGATAATAATCACACAAATTAGAACCATTTTGTTCCAAAGTATTAATCTTATGATGAAGATTAAATATAACATAACCATCAACCTTATGATAAGTCTCTTTTAATTCTTTCCAAACATCTTTTGCCTTTTCAGAAAAAATCTGACCAAGGAACAACTCTTCATATATAGAGTTAAGGATCCACCCCAAAACAACAGCGTTAACTCTATCCTATTGTTTTCCCAATACTTCATCAGTTATAAACCTCTTACAAGTACCATCAATAAAACCAGTCTTATTTTTTCCTTCCAAAGATAACAACATAGCATTAACCCAAATTTGATAATTTTCAATTCCTTTTAATTTAACAGACACAACAGTCAAACTACTGAATCATATGGGTGTAAGTGTAACGGGTTGCTCACATCAAGTTTACTAATGAGTGTGACTGGATGAGTCACACTCTCAGTATCAGATTTACCATATTTAGACATGGTGAAGATCAACAATCAATAGGTCAAAAAATAGAACTCAACCAAAGCCAACAAAGTTTTCAGGCTTCCAAACCACTCAAGGTGGCAGGTCAAGGGCAAGGCTAAGGATGAAGGTCTAGATAAAGGGTAAAAAACAACTACAAGTAGTAATAAAAAAAGTAAGGAACAAAATCAAGCACAAATCAACAATAAACACATAACAAGTAAGGAGAAAGAGTGTGAAGTGCACGCGAAATAAGCACATTCAAATGTTACTCCTAGACTTACTTACTCTAGGAAGTAACAGAACCTCCCACGAACAAACCCTAACTTTTCTATTTGAAAAATTAGGGTAAACCACCAAGAAAGGCAAAGCAAGCACCTTATAAGCCAGAACAACCACAAGAACCACCACAATCAACACAACCTCCCAATAAAGTGAATCCCTAATTTTTCTTCTCGGAAAAAATTAGGGCAAATCACCTCAATAGAAAGATCAGCCAACCAATCAATAGAATCAGTAACAAAAAAGATCACCACCACCAGATCTCCAAAACCTTAATTTTTTCTCAAAAAAATTAAAGGAATGAAATCAATATATCTAGTTGTAATATTAATAGATCCAACTATCTCAATAGAAGATCTAATCAAAAAAGTATATATAAACAAACCCCCAATTTTTATGAAAACCCTAAAAAAAATTTCATCGATTTTTAGTAACCAAGCTCTGATACTATGTAGAAAAACATGATTCAAGAGATCTCAAAACGATTTAACTTATATTAAGCAAGATATTAAAAGAACAAGAGATAAAAAAACAAAGTCTACCACTGCTAAAAAGTTGTAGACATGTTATCTACATGATAATAGTTTTATTGTAAAACTATTATATGTGTGTTTTTGGTTATTATTCTCTCTCTCTCTACACTTGATCTCTGTAACCCTAATTTTTTTTCAATCTTTTCATGTTTTGATCTTGTAAGACTTTTACAAGATCAAAACATGAAAAGATTGAAAAGAAATTAGGGTTACAGAGATCAAGTTTAGAGAGAGAGAATAATAACCAAAAACACACAAATAAAACTGCTCCCTTGCACAAACACAAATGAGGTGCTAGGGTTATAAACATAAAAGAGCCGTTGGGCTTGTGGGCTGAAGGCCTTGGGCTGAGCTGGAGTAATACATCATCAAATGGCAACATAAGTCCCTTAGCTCCAATGTGTCTTTCACAGCACGTCCAAAGGTTAAAACTGAAACATAAAAAACATAATACATGTCCCTCAGGTTAAAATGGGTTCTCATATTAGAGTCATCATTTCAACACATAGTTAAGCAATTCATGTATAAATATGAAGTATATGAAAGCAAATTTGTCAAGAAAGTATATAGACGTAAACTCCTAACCTAAAACATAACACATAATCAAAATTGATATTTATAAAAGTAAAAGTTAATTTGTCAAAGTTCTCATTCAAGAGTTTTTTTTAGCAAATGTGTTTTCTCTTTATATATACACTAATGAATAGTTATATGTACGAACTCAGATGAGTCAATTTATTATTTTATTACACTAAGTTGATCATAAAGTTGCCCGAAGAAACAAAGGCTATGTGGCGGTAATGTCATCGGTGTCTTGGTGGTCACCATTACATATAAGGAACCTTATCTACTAAAAGACACCGAGACACCCGATATGTAACACCCCATTTTGATAATGGAATGTCACGCGTAATTATGGCGTGTCATTAAAGCATATAAGGATAAATGTGTAAAACATTACATGACCATAGGGATAACCGGAATCAAACATCGGTTCCCAAACATAAGCCCAAAACATAATAAAGCAAAAGAAATGAATGAAAGACTAAACAAGCATAAGTATATAAAGGCAAAAAGGAAAAGAAGTCTCTAGCAGCTTCCATCCTATGCACGTCCTCCAAATACTCGGTCTTTCCTAGGGTACCTGCCGTTTTGGGACATGGAAAGGAAAGTAACGGCTGAGCAAAACGCTCAGTGCACGGGTATAGACATAGTATAAATGACTAAAACATAATAAAGACTTAATAGCAGCGGAAATGTATAAGTCCTGGAAAACCTGGAACATGTTCATAAAACTGGTTTTATAGTTTGGAAAGCCTTATGTTTATCTTATGAAAACTGTTTAACATATTTTACCATTAGCCAATATAGGTCATGAAAATCCACCGTGCATGAATACTTGGAGGGGTGACCTCATCATGCAAATTAGAGGGGCTACCTCTAATTTAATATACTGGTTTGGGTAGGAGGGATCAGCTTCTTGTGAAGGATGCAAGGCACACACCACATTCACACTGAGTAATCTGCTGAAAACATGTAACTAGGATGCACTCATACGCCCCACATGATAAATATAATAATATGGCCAAAATCTGAAGGGACGCCACGAGCAATCACTCTGCCGTGGGGAAGTCATAACACCAGTGCCTCTAGTGTTATGGTTATGGTACCTCCATAACTAGGTGAACCTGGTCATGCATGTATATGGCTATAGGTATTCTAAATTAAACATAAGCAAATCAAACATATAAACTTATGCTAGGGGAAAACAATTGGCTGCATACGGGAAAATCCTAATAAGGAAAGAATGTCCATACTGAAAGGACGGGAATCCGTACCTTATGTCTAGTGAACGAAGAAGACGAACGAAAGAGAGTCCTACTTCGGTATCACTAATGCTACATAAATACATACGTGTATAAGTATCTGATTACTAAATACGTAACTGGTTTTATGTCTTGTCTTAGCTTATTCCATACGTTCATGTCATGTTTTACTGTTTTAAGCTTTAAACTGTGTTTATGTTATATTCTGTCTGTTCTGATTAAGTATTACTTGTATTTCATGTATATTTATACTTACTGTGTAATAATAGGTAACTTTCTAAAAATAGTAGGTTTCCTAAAATACAAAGTTTCCAAAAATAGAAAGTTACCAAAAATAGAAATTTTCCATAAATAGATTAGCTACCTTAATTAAATAAGTTTCTAAAAATAGAAAGTTTCCATAAATAGATTAGCTGCCTTAATTAAATAAGTTTCTAAAAATAGAAAGTTTCCATAATTAGATATAAGTTGGTTAAATAAGCTAATTATATAAGCTTAAGTGTTTTCTGATTATTTCTAAGTCATATTGATATAAGGTATAGTTTATTAATCATTACATGTAAATTAATTAAACTATAGGTTAAAAGTATTTAATTAAATATATCATGTTTTTAATTAAATAAGTTAAAATGCTTAGGTTAAAACATGTATTATTGATTACTAATAATATAACCTAAGTCATGTTGATTAATTAGTTATAGTCATGGTTTTTAATAATTAATTAATTATAAAGTCTAATTAAAAATAAATACTTAGGTTAAAATTCATGATCTAATAATTAAATTTATAACCTAATTCATGTTAATTAAATTAATTATGTCATGTTTTATTAATTTAATTTTTAACATATAACTATTAAAATCATAAACCTTAACATAATCAATGAACCGGATCGTGACTAGAAACCATGAACCGGACCCGTAATCAACACCATACCCCGGACCAAGGTCGGGGTACCCCTTGTTTGCTGCTGCCGTGGGACCCACACCACCATACCGAGACCATGAGGTCTCGGTGGTGGTTCATAAGCCAAGCCGAGACCCCTTAGGGGTTCGGTTAGGTGTCGGCTAGAACAAACACCCCTAAAAACCCTTGTTTTGATTTACACCATAATCATAGACATGTTTTAATAAATGTTTTAATTAGTTTTTTAAAACATTATAATTTTATGTGATTCATAAATCAAAACATAAAAGAAAAAGGTTAAAAAGGTATACCGAATGCGTGGATCGATCAAGGATGAACACACACGAATGCTTGGACAAAATTCAAGATCAAAAATCAACCCGAGCACCTCTTTGGTGTTATTAAAAGTGGCGGCCAAAATAGGGAGAAGGAAGAAGAATTAGGGTTTTTGTTTATTTTCTTGTTTTGTGATAAATGACATGTTTTCCTAATTTTTCTTGTTTAGTAAAAAAACAATGGACTTGGCCCTTTTTCTTCCTAATTTCGTGGGTAGGGTCCCACATAAGGGTAACCCGTACATTTCTCAAGTCTAAATATTATAGTGTGTGTTCGTGTTTTATCGTGTTCGTGTTTTATGTGTTCTAATTAATTATTGATCGTGACTTAATATATTTATTCGTGTTCGTGATAAATATATATACATAAATAATATTATCTCGTGATTAAATTACGTTCATGATTTCATGATCGCATGTTCGTGTTTATAATTATTATTGGAATAATTATCGTGTGTTCATACGTAATAAATACTTATCGTGTTCTAACACGTACGTAATACTCGAAATTCTTATACGTGAAACGTAAACATGTTATAAAAGGAACGTTCTAATCATATACGTACGATCTTAAGGGTACTATTCATGGTAAAAGTATGCGGGTTTTACAACTCTTCCCCCTAAAAAGAATAATTCGTCCCCGAATTATAGATAACGTAACTGAAAGAGAAACATACTCGAATCAAACTGAGAGGGTATGTAAGATAAATAAACGTGCAGGTTTCCTGGCAGAAGGAACGCAGAGCGTGATATGTCTTGAAAGGACATGGAACGTGACGTGACTGAAAGGACATATCTAATTGATTAGAGAAAAACGGATAAACGTCCGGATGAACTTGTCCGTTTCCAAGTGGCTTCCCTCTTGGAACGGTTCCTTCACAGATCTTGACACAAATGATAATTCTTGGTCCTCCTGACCTTGACTGGAAATACGAAGAAGTTCTTGGTTATCAACTTAAGGTAGATCCCCTAAATTTGATCGAGGGAATAAGAATTAACGTGTAAGGGCAACTAAAACGTTATCGTGCAAAACACTTCTAACTTAAATGATAATTAGCAACGATGCGCGAGACATAAGGAAACGTAGTACGTGAAAATTTTTGAACGTAATACGTGAAAATTTTGAACGTGATACGTGGAGTTATGATGAGTGTAATATGAGTAAACATATCGTGATCCATGATACGTATAACATATCTTGATCATGATATGAGGAACTGATGTAGTGGTTTTTGTACCCTTTAGGAAAAGGATGACAAAATAGTGGTAAGCGTTAAGTGTCGGTTTAGGAAAACCGAGCACTAATGACCAAGCGAGTTCGTTTCCCAAGGAGGCAAGTGCGTTGTGTTAAGAGTTGATATATGATGTTTGTGATTATGAACAAGAAGAAAAGAAATGAGAAAGGAAAGAAAAGACGGTTACGAAAACGTATTAAACTACGACGAAAAAGACGTAAACGTAAAGTCGTAAAAAGGACAAAAATTAAAATTTTAATCTAAAAATTCCTAAAAATTCCTAAAAATCCACAATAAAATTCTAAGAGTTTACAAAAATCCAAACTTGCCAAAACCTTTTAATTAATTTAATAATGACTTTTTAATGCTAATTAAAGCCCTAAAAATCACTTTTAATTATTAAAAAGCCCTAAACAAGATTTTATAGTTTGTAAACCTCAAAAATGACCTAATTAAGCTAAAAACTTTTTTTAAAAATTTTAAAACCAAATTAAACTATTTTTTAACTCTTAAAAACTATTAAAATGTATTAAATCTTAAATTAAATCTAGAAATTAATTGAAAGACCTAGAAAATATTTGGAAAGTGAAAAAGTTCCTATTTTAATGTCTAGAATCTAGGAAAAATGAAAAAAAGTTAAAAATAACACTTTGAATTTTTCTTAATAAAATAATATTAAAATAATCTAAAAAATAAAAATTTCTTAAATAAATTCTAAAAAAATCTCAAAAATCCTAAATATTCTAACTAAGAAGAAAATGCAAATTAAAGTTCATAAAACCTTTTAATTAATTTTATATTAATTTTTAAAGTTTAATAAAAAACCTAAAATCAAATAAAATTAAAAATTAAAGTTTTTGAAAACTTTATGATATGTAAACCTCAAGAATATAAATTAAAACTTAAAAACTATTTTTTTGTATTTTTTAATTACTGTTTACTATTTTTAAACTACTTTCTAAAATTAAAACAAAAAATAATCCTAATAAATAAAAGAATAATGAGAAAAATAAAACTTTTAAACAGAAAAATCCAAAATACTAGTACTATCCTAGGAAAAATGACCCTGGCCCAATAAGCTTACTAAATAAGCAGAAAATAATCAAATAAGCTACGGCTTATTAATATAAGCCAAAACCAAAATGTCCTTATATACTTAATGAAATGAAAGGATAACGTAAAAAGCTATCTGGATCACTGGTAAACACGTTACTCCTCCAAACGGGAGGTCGCGTGTTCGAGTCCAGGCGGGGTATGCTTTTTGCAAAACTTTTTCTTTTTTTTTAACTTTTAAAACTTAAACTAGGTACTTAATAACACACTAAAACACAAACACAATCCAGATTAAACAAGGATTAAGGCTTAGGAAAGCCAAAACGTGCCCAGCTTTTTGCTTGGTGACTGATGAACTCACAAGTGTTATTCACTTTTGAGTTATGACCAAGAGGACTTGGTATTGTTTTTTTGATGGTGTTTTTGATGGAACAAAGGCACCCTTGTACTCTTGGGAGTACAAGGAGTCAAGTAAAACACAAAAACAGGCAGGTACACACAAGAATCAAGCACAAAACGTCCAATCAAGGCTGCTGATGTACTTAGCACAAGTTGCTGATGCAAATGACACACAAGTGAGATTCAACACTTCACACAAAGCACACAATGGTATTAAATGGCTTGAAACTGAATCACACTCCTTAAACAACCTTATGTTTAACAGCTTGCAATGTATCAAACACAAATTCTCACAAAATCATGCAAACAAGGCAGTTGACTGATTTCAGCTATTTTTTAAAGTTTTAAGCATGCATATGGACTTAAACTTGACCAAACTGAAAACTCAATGTTCTTAACTCCTACTAGCAACCTAAGAATGATGTCTAAAGAAGTTTTAGCTCACAAACTTTTATCAATCACAATCAAAAAACTAGATCCAAACACCCCTTTAAACTTACTGAATTCCAAATTAACAAAGCAATTCTTATCAAACTCAAGCAAATTGAATCAAACTCAAACTAACATGCATACAACCCTATTTTGAGCAACTACTAACAGCTTAAACAAACAAGCAATACCTTTCAAGAAAAATCACAAAAATCACATATATTTCAGAAAAATTAGAAAATGAAAAAGGAGTCAAGATCTACCTTAAGGGTCCTACATCCAGGACCCTTAGTGGTTGAAAAACCACCTCCATATAGGCTGGGGCCTATGCAGAACTTTGTTGAGATGTTAATGGAATTTTTCTTAACAAAAAGTGATGAAATGTTGTCCTTGTTTAGAACCTGCTAAGATCAATTCAAAACAACAAAAGTGATCTGGAATATGAGCAATAAGCTACAAGGAGGACTTATGGATAAGTCTTCTTATAGCTTATAGCTTTAAAGTTGAAACAAAAGTGTAAAAAAAAATAAGCAAGAAGGTTTTTCACCTCACTTAGCCCTTTTACCCAAACTTTTATACCCACTACACCTTGATATCTTCAAGATATCAGGGTTGTATGGTCATATATGAGCTTGAATATAGAAGCTTATGTGGTTTAACAACCTGAATTTGAACAGAAATCTTAAAATCAGAAACCTTTGAACACCAAACTTGAATTTTAAAACAAACTTGAAAAGTAAACAAACTTGGAATTTTAAACAACCAGCAAACAATGTAAATTAGATTGGATCTTTCTTCTCATCAACAAGCTTACACCTTTTTTCATTCATAAAAAAGAGGACTTACAAAGTTGTGACAAAAAGGAGAAAAAAGAACAGAAACTATGCTACTCCTACAATGCCTTTATATAGAGGCTACAATGAGATTCTAGAACTGAATGGAAACTAGAAACCCTAACAAGTGAAGTTCCAATCTTGCCCTTGGACGATTTTAAATTTTTCAGTCAAAAACCAAGCCATGTGATGTTCTTGGCATTTTGTGGGATGCCAGTGGTGTAGAAGCAATCTAAGTCGTTTATTTTGCCTTTGGGAACAAGAAAATGCTATGGGATGTTGATCTTGCTGGCCATTTTTGTTTGAGAGTGAATAGTGGGGCAGGGGAGGCTTGCACACACATGTGAGGTGATGGTGATGGGTGATTAAGGATGGTTTTAGGTTTAAGATGTGTTTAATTAAGGATCTGGAAATAATCACCCAAAACCCCTTTGATTTGATTAGTGTTCTTCCTGGAAAAGTTAGGGTTTAAGGGAGTATTAAGAGGGGTTTTAATCCGTTTTGGGTTAAGGATTTTTTAAATTAATTGTTTGGAGGGAAGGGTTTAATATATTAAACCGGTTTTAAAAAGTGAGTGGATGGGTGACATGGCAGAGAGGAGGTTTCTGATTGGTGGAAAGGTGTGAGTGGGTGAGGTGTCAAGCTGTGAGTGGAGGGTTTTAGTTTGGTTGTCTGGCAGATTTGGCCCTTCACTTTTCATTCTTTGTGCACTTTGTGTAAAATGGCTATCAGCGCCAAATTAACACATGACAACTTTGGGAAGGTTGTCAAATTTGGCACAGCAAGTCTTAAAACTTGTTTTAAGGACTAAACATGCAATTTCTTCATATTCCAAGGACTGTTTTTGACATTTCTTCAAACTTCAAGGCTTTGACTTGTTTGTTGACTTCTTGGAGGACCATAATTGACAATTTAGATTTGATGAGGGACTAAATTTGCCAATTCTTCAAAGTTAAGGGTCTTTTTTGTAATTTTGACAAACTTTAGGGACCAAACTTGTAATTATGAAGATACAAGGGTATAAAGTGTCAATTCTTCAAACTTGGAGGACCAATCTTCAATATTCTTCAAATCTTCAAGGGTTTTCTTTGGAAAATTCCTCACTAGGGCTTGGTTCATCGTGCGGCTTCGTTTCCCGTGTTCGTTTTTGCCTGATTCTTGTGATCTTTTGTCATTTTCTCAATATCCGTACCTAAAATACACAAGCAACAAACACAAGCATATATTTGGGTATTTTGATGATATTTAATGCATTTTAAGTCCAAAAAGAACGATGAGACCATGTATAAAAGCCGTCTCATCACTCCCCCATACTAAACCATTACCGTGCCCTCACGCAATGATAGAATAAAGTATCGTAGCATCTCCAAAATTCATTTTATTCACTTTATTGGAATGATAAACTAGCTACACCACTACTATTAATACTACTTGTGTTATAGACATAATGTATGATTTTCATCGCAAAATGGGACGTTTAGGTTCATAGAATAAGAACACGTGAATGCTTCGTTAGAAATAATTTCATCGTCCTCGATTTTCACTCCAATTCCATGCCAAGCGTGCAACGAGATCATTGTCATTATAAGTTAGTAATGCTAACACTACTCATATGCCCTAATCACGTACTTATTCTCCCATTATTCCTAAGTTGTATCTCTTATATTTTATGATGTCTTGAATGTTTCACGAGGATACATTGTTTGACTTATGCGATAATAGAGATTTAGGTCTAAAAATAGAGTCCTAACGGTGTAACTAAGACCATCAAATCAATAACCCTTCCTAATAGACGACGATGTTAAAAAATTAAGTTGACAAGAAGAATCGATAAACACGGTTTTATAACGGTTTTGAACATGAGACTTATTACCAAGACTTTTATACGCCCCCTAACGGAAGGGCCTTATTATCTTTGGTTTACCTCCATCTTTTATTCAACTTCGCCATGAAGCTTTTATTATGACTTCGGTCTTGCCTTGCCTTTTATTATCCGCCTCATCGGTGGTTTTATTAGCCAAAGACGTATATCCTCACGCTAAAGCGAATTTTGGATCTTTAAAGCTTCGAAGATTAAGGCTTGATTCACTTTCAATTTTGCATAGATTTTAGGCCTTGTGGGGCTTCAAATTGTTTGCTTGATTTAGGTGAGCACTTGAAATCTTATTATTAGGTGAAGCTTTCGATTATTCGGGTTGCCAATACTTCAAAACCGTGACGCTGGCGATACCTTAATGTCTTCCCAATTTAATTACACGGAAGCTACTAGAAAAGACTAGAAACCCAACAATCCTAACTAAACCGCTAAGTCAATATTTATTAAGCAAAAAATATTTACATGCGAAGGGAGAATAAGCAAACAACGAGAACACATGAGTTTTTGAAAGAATACGAGTACTCTACGTTTAGCATAGTAACTTATAATTAACTCTATCATTTCTCGTCCTCATTTAAGAGACTTAGCCTAATGTGTAGTTAAGGAATCAAAGCTAAGTGCTCAACACGCACGGTCGAGTCAAAAATTACTCTTATTCTCGCCATCGGAAAACCTACATTCGTGTCTTCAAACACTTATAAAACATAAGAAAAAAAATTAAAATTTGGCTATTTTTGGCCTTATTTTGCAACAAAACGATAATCAAAAAGATAAACTTTGGAAAGCGTGAAGGTTTGTCAAGGCAAGTATCTATTTACCCCCCCATACTAAAGTTAAACATTGTCCTCAATATTTCGAGTCTAGGGATGCAAACACCCCCATACTCGAAACGTAGTCGAATGCCTAATCTAGCATGGAAAGGGTGCAACCAATAAGTAATAGCCGTTTATGAAGTGTGCTAAAAACCTAAGGTTAGAACATCAAAGGATATATCATGGATATTGAGAAATGTCTCCAAAGCAAACGATCGAGTGCTCCCATAAAAACGAACACTAGAGGCTCCAATCGTGAAGATCATGATCTAAAAACCACATATCACAAACAACCACGGAACAAAGGTTGGAGGGGCACGAATCCCCACACGTAAGCTACATTAGAAAGCGATAATATGTACATAGGATAAGCATGGGACTCCCCCACGAGGCACCTCGTTTTTGATTACCGAGTCATGAGCTCGACTCGATCCCCTCAATACTAATTATCATTGGGGAAGGTGACTTGGTCGAGGTAGTTCAAGGATGGAACTTCCCCACCAAAGTAGTGCTTCAACCTATGTCCATTCACCTTGAAGTTAGGACCATCATCTTGAGCTAGCTCGATGGTCCCATACGGAAATACTTGAGTCACGGTGAATGGACCGGACCAACGGGATTTCAATTTACCGGAAAATATTTTCAATCTTGAATTAAAAAGTAAAACTTGATCCCCAATGTTAAAAACCCGGTTTTTAATTTTTGAATCATGCAACTTTTTAGTTTTCTCTTTATAAATCAATGAATTTTCATAAGCAATGTCTCTTAATTCATCCAATTCATTTAATTGCATTTTCCGGTGTTTTCCCGCGGTCTCCATGTCATCATTACAATGCTTTAGGGCCCAATAAGCTTTGTGTTCTAACTCGATAGGCAAATGACAATTCTTTCCATACACAAGCTTATAGGGAGTGCACCCAATGGGCGTCTTATGAGCGGTCCTAAAGGCCCATAAAGCATCGTCTAACTTATCCGACCAAGATTGTCGGTTTTCCCCCACGGATCTCTCCAAGATCCTCTTCAATGCTCGGTTTGAAACCTCGACTTGCCCACTCGTTTGTGGGTGATAAGCCGTAGAAAGACGATGTGTAACCCCATATTTCCTTAGAACCCTTTCGAATTGGTCATTACAAAAATGGGTTCCACGATCGCTTATGATAGCACGAGGTGTTCCAAACCTAGCAAACAAACTTTTCAAGAACTTAACTACCACACGAGCATCATTAGTGGGCAAGGCCTTCGCCTCCACCCACTTAGAAAGGTAGTCAACCGCAACGAGAATGTACTTATTTCCACGAGATGATGGGAACGGCCCCATAAAGTCTATGCCCCAAACGTCAAAGATCTCACATACTTGAATGATATTTTGTGGCATTTTATCTTTTTGTGAGGCTTTTCCTTGTCGTTGGCATGAATCACAAGACTTCACAAGATCTTGTGCATCTCGGTAAATAGTAGGCCAAAAGAACCCGGCATCAAACACCTTTTTAGCCGTGAGATTAGCACCGTGGTGACCACCCGTGGGTCCCTCATGGCAAGCTCTAAGGATGTTAGAAGCTTCGGTGCCAAATACACAACGGCGGATGATTTGATCCGCACAAGTTCGAAACAAGTAAGGGTCGTTCCAAAAATAGAACTTGACATCACGAAAGAATTTTCGTTTTTCTTGAGTTGTCATACCCTTAATGATGAAGTTACCCGCATGGTAATTTGCAAAATCCGCAAACCATGGGGTAGAAGAATCAAGTTTGGAATTCACTACACCAAGTGTCTCGAGCGGAAATGTTTCGGTGATCTCCTTGGGCTCGTAAACACTTTGGTGAGGATCTTCCAAACGAGAGAGATGATCGGCTGCTAGATTCTCGGCTCCTTTTTTGTCAACGATTTTGTGATCAAATTCTTGAAGGAGGAGAATCCAACGGAGTAATCTCGGCTTAGCATCTTGCTTTGCCATGAGATACTTAATAGCCGAATGGTCCGTATACACTATGCATTTCGTCAAGACGAGATAAGGTCGGAATTTCTCAAATGCATACACCACGGCAAGGAACTCCTTTTCCGTTGTAGTGTATTTAAGTTGAGCCTCGGTCATCGTCTTGCTAGCATAGTGAATAGGCAGGAAGTGCTTATCATGACGTTGCCCCAAAACGGCCCCAATAGCGTAATCACTTGCATCACACATAAGCTCAAAGGGGAGGTTCCAATTTGGAGCAACAAGAATGGGAGCTTCGGTAAGTTTCCTCTTAAGGATCTCAAAGGCTCGTACACAATCTTCGTCAAAGACAAAACGTGCTTCCTTTTCAAGAAGATGTGTAATGGGTCGAGAAATCTTCGAGAAATCCTTGATGAATCGTCGATAAAAGCCCGCGTGGCCTAGGAAACTCCTAACTCCCTTGACGGTTTTGGGATGAGGTAATTTGGCGATGACGTCTACCTTAGCTTGATCTACCTCAATCCCCGCTTTCGAGACCTTGTGCCCTAAGACGATTCCACTCTTAACCATAAAATGACATTTTTCCCAATTGAGCACAAGGTTGGTTTCCTCACAACGTTTTAACATTCTCTCAAGGTTCGACAAACACGAAGTAAAGGAATCACCAAACACGGAAAAGTCATCCATGAAGACTTCCATCGTCTTTTCGATCATATCATGAAAAATAGCCATCATGCATCGTTGAAAAGTTCCCGGTGCATTGCAAAGTCCGAATGGCATTCTACGATAGGCAAACGTTCCATATGGACACGTAAACGTAGTTTTTTCTTGATCACGAGGATCGATGGGAATTTGGAAGTAACTGGAAAAACCATCTAAAAAGCAATAGAAATCGTTTCCCGCAAGACGCTCCAACATTTGGTCCATGAAGGGCAAGGGAAAATGGTCTTTTCGAGTGGCTTCATTCAACTTTCGATAGTCAATGCACACTCTCCATCCGGTCACGAGTCTAGTGGGAATCAACTCGTTGGCATCGTTTGGCACAACGGTCATCCCTCCCTTTTTAGGGACACAATGAATAGGACTCACCCAAGGGCTATCGGAAATAGGGTAAATCATTCCCGCGTCAAGGAGTTTAAGGACCTCCTTTTTGATGACGTCGTGAATTTTGGGGTTCACCCTCCTTTGACTTTGGATTGTTGGCTTGAAATCCTCCTCCATTAATATTTTGTGTGTACAAAATTTGGGATCGATTCCCTTAATGTCGGATAACTTCCACGCAATCGCCCCTTTGTGGTCCTTAAGAACATCGACAAGTGCGGTTTTTTCATCATCCGAAAGTTCCTTCGCAATAATAACCGGCAACTTGTCGTCCTCCTCCAAATAGACATACTCGAGGTGAGGAGGTAAATCTTTCAACTCGAGGATAGGTGGTTCCTCAAGTGAAGATTTGGGTTCGATACTCATAACCTCCTCGGGTGGAGGAAATGGGAAATCGTTGAGAAAATCCTTGATAATCGAGAAGTCCTCATAGTTGTCGAGGTCTTCGTCACAAGTACGTGGAACATCGAATTCTTCCAACGTAAAACCACCACCTTCGAAAGGAGTGAAGGTTGGTGTCGAATTATCAAGAATTGGATCTAACATAGTGGGATTGCCACTAGTTTCTTCATCACCAAACCCTAAAACTTCTTGTGAAAATTCCTCGCAAACCACGTCGATCATATCAACGAGGTTTATGGTAGCAACGGAATAAACATGAGAAAGTTGAGAATTTTGAGTTGCGTTTATAACAAGTTCCTCGTCGTTGAAACGTAAGGTGATCTTTCTAGCATGAACATCAATTAAAGCCATAGACGTATCTAAAAACGAACGACCTAAAATAAGAGGAACTTGAGGATCTGTGGGGATATCGACAACAATAAAGTCTACGGGATAGTAGAACTTCCCCACTTTCACAAAAACGTCTTCCGCCAAACCACATGCAAGAATCGTGGAATGGTCGGCCAACCCAATAGACATTCGTGAAGGAGTAAGATTAGGAAGATTGAGCGACTTGTAGATTGCAAGTGGCATCAAGTTAATGCTAACACCAAGATCGGCCAAGGCATAGCATTCTTCCATATCTTGAATTGCACAAGGGATCAAAAATTTACCGGGATCACCGACTTTTTGAGGTATGCGATTAAGATAAACTGACGAACAACTAGACTTTTGGTGTAATTTCTCCTTGTTGTTCAACATACTCTTAAAGTTAGCGGCGAATCGAGGAATCATGACCAAAGCATCGGCGAAACTCACATTAAAGTGCAAATCACGAAACATTTTCATAAAAAGCTCAAATTGATAGTTGTCGCGCTCTTGTCGTTTCTCCTTCCTAAGTTTCGATGGGTAAGGCAAGGGTGGTGTGGGTTGGGGCATAGGCATAGCCTTTGGAATCTCGGGTTCCAAAATGGGTAATGGGTCAACCGTAGGCGTGGCATGAGCGGTACTTTGTGGGATTGAAATATGCTCCTTTTCGACCACCACCTCGGGTTCTTCCTCAATTTCCTCCACCGTTGGAGTAATTGGTTGAGGAGTCGGTTCTTTAAGTATCTTACCACTTCGTGTGGTAATCACTTTCATCTCTCCCTTCGGGTTTGAAACGGTGTTACTAGGTAAACTACCCGAAGTAGAGGCTTTGTTTCCCATTACGGCTTCTAAAATTGCATTAAGCTTAGCATCTTGACTACTAAACTTCAAATCTTGGCTAGCGGCTTTTTGGTCAATTCTTTGTTCAAGCCTAGCATGACTTTGCTCTATCTTGTTGTTTTGACCTCGAATTTGGTTAGCAAAATCATTTTTCAATTCATTTCTCATGGCTAGATTTTCCTTAATGAAATTAGCTAACTCCTTTGCGTTCTTAGCCGTGTCCTTAGCTTGATTAGCCATTTGTTCTTGAATGTTTTCCAGAATCTTATCATTTGAAGTAGCGTAATTCAAAAAGTCTATTGGAAGTTTTTTATTATTTTGAAGACCTTGACTTGCATTTTGAAAATTACGGTTTTGATTTTGATTTTGCAATTGGCTACTACTACTCCCTTGATTCCCATAATTGTTATTACCCTTATAATTGTTCCTTTGATTGCTTTGGTAACCAACTTGATTGTTTTGATAATTGTTAGCATTTTGATTTGGTGAAAAACCCGGTGGAGTCAATTGATTAGTGCGAGGAACTTGACCGTTTTGGTTATAAGTTCCCGCGGCCGCGAAGGCACTCGAAGTGTTACCACCATTGGTAATGCACTCGGAATAATCGTGAGCTCCACCACAATACATACAAGAAACCTCAACCGCTTTAATCGTAGCGGGAGCGGGTTGTTCACCAACTTTAAACTCAACTAACAAGCCTTTCACTATATCAAAAATTTTGTTTTCCAAATTAGCCTCGACTTGGCAAGCATCAACGGTGTGTGACAAACTAGGTGAAGATGAAGACGAAGCCTTACGAACACTCGACGTGCTACGAGGACTATACACCTTAGACCTATTCTCAATAATTACCAATGCTTCCTTGACCGTCTTACACAAAAAATTACCACCCGCGGCGGCATTAAGATAATCACGCTCATGATCGTTCAAGCCATTGTAAAACGTGTCTATTTGATGCAAGTCGGAAAAACCATGATGAGGACATTCGTGCAACATTTCCTTAAACCTATTCCAAGCCGTTGAAAAACTCTCATTATACTCTTGCGAAAACTTTGAAATCTCGTTTTTCAAGTGCGTAGTCTTAGAGGGCGGAAAAAATTGGTTCACGAATTTCGAAACGAGATCCTTCCACGTCAATATAGAATTGGGTGGCTCTTTCTCTAACCAAATTTTTGCAGGCCCCGCTAAGGAATACGGAAAAAGCATCATCTTAATCGAGTCGTTTGAGACGTCCTTAAACTTGCACGTGGCGGTGAGACGATTAAATTGGCGAATGTGGTTATGCGGGTTGTCCTTTTCGTCCCCTCGAAACTTGTTGTTTTGAATCATGGACAACAAACCCGTCTTAACCTCAAAATTCTCCGCAAGGATAGCGGGAATCACAATCGCTTCTCCATAACCCTCGGTGGGTGCTTGAAGCAACTCCATCATAGTTCGATTAGCCATGGGTGCTTCTTTCACTACAATGGGTTCGTCAATAGGAGAGTCCTCACTAGTAGGAGTGAGTGATTTGTTTCTTCGTTTACGAGCACGTCTAGCTTTAGAGCGAGTTTGCATAAACGTCACGTACAACGAGAAGGCGAGCAAAGAAGATTCTTTTTGGTGTTTTTACTTTTTCAATTTTTTTGTGGTTTTTGATTGTTTTTAACTTTTTTTGGATTTTAGGAATGTATTAAGTAGACCAAAATCTACAAATCTCCTCCTTAATCAAATCTCTCGATTAAAGAAGCCTCAAGGAATGAAAACGATCATGTGAAGTGAACGCCTTCGATGATTTTAGAACGATGGTGGAACACCAAATCGTTCAAGAGGGTTTAATCAAATGAAACCAAGAAAATATATATGATACTTAATAATACTTTGGGCGGCAAAACCCTCGATTCACTCTCAAAATCAAATACGCACAAGCAAGCGGAGGAAACGAGGCGGCGCGAAGCACTTAAGAGCCTTTTTCCTTTAGGTCGTGAAATACAACCGCCTTATACCCACCTTATAGTTTGTATTATCAAAATCAAGCTTCACGAAAGTATTTATCTATTTTTGCCTTTTTTCTTTGGTTTGAGATTCGAATACAATGATCGAGTGATGAAATCCCGAATCAAGGTTGTGATTGCTCACGTATTTGGAGTACTTGTAAATTTATTGTTCTACGTATACAATATAGTAATAATATTCACAAAAACCGAGAAAATGATAATACGTATTAATAGAGTGCTATTAATACAATTACTTTTATGGCTATATATAAAAACAACAATGGTTCAACCAAAACACAACACGCCTCCCCGGCAGCGGCGCCAAAATGATGTAGTGGTTTTTGTACCCTTTAGGAAAAGGATGACAAAATAGTGGTAAGCGTTAAGTGTCGGTTTGGGAAAACCGAGCACTAATGACCAAGCGAGTTCGTTTCCCAAGGAGGCAAGTGCGTTGTGTTAAGAGTTGATATATGATGTTTGTGATTATGAACAAGAAGAAAAGAAATGAGAAAGGAAAGAAAAGACGGTTACGAAAACGTATTAAACTACGACGAAAAAGACGTAAACGTAAAGTCGTAAAAAGGACAAAAATTAAAATTTTAATCTAAAAATTCCTAAAAATTACTAAAAATCCACAATAAAATTCTAAGAGTTTACAAAAAATCCAAACTTGCCAAAACCTTTTAATTAATTTAATAATGACTTTTTAATGCTAATTAAAGCCCTAAAAATCACTTTTAATTATTAAAAAGCCCTAAACAAGATTTTATAGTTTGTAAACCTCAAAAATGACCTAATTAAGCTAAAAACTTTTTTTAAAAATTTTAAAACCAAATTAAACTATTTTTTAACTCTTAAAAACTATTAAAATGTATTAAATCTTAAATTAAATCTAGAAATTAAATGAAAGACCTAGAAAATATTTGGAAAGTGAAAAAGTTCCTATTTTAATGTCTAGAATCTAGGAAAAATGAAAAAAAGTTAAAAATAACACTTTGAATTTTTCTTAATAAAATAATATTAAAATAATCTAAAAAATAAAAATTTCTTAAATAAATTCTAAAAAAATCTCAAAAATCCTAAATATTCTAACTAAGAAGAAAATGCAAATTAAAGTTCATAAAACCTTTTAATTAATTTTATATTAATTTTTAAAGTTTAATAAAAAACCTAAAATCAAATAAAATTAAAAATTAAAGTTTTTGAAAACTTTATGATATGTAAACCTCAAGAATATAAATTAAAACTTAAAAACTATTTTTTTGTATTTTTTAATTACTGTTTACTATTTTTAAATTACTTTCTAAAATTAAAACAAAAAATAATCCTAATAAATAAAAGAATAATGAGAAAAATAAAACTTTTAAACAGAAAAATCCAAAATACTAGTACTATCCTAGGAAAAATGACCCTGGCCCTATAAGCTTACTAAATAAGCAGAAAATAATCAAATAAGCTACGGCTTATTAATATAAGCCAAAACCAAAATGTCCTTATATACTTAATGAAATGAAAGGATAACGTAAAAAGCTATCTGGATCACTGGTAAACACGTTACTCCTCCAAACGGGAGGTCGCGTGTTCGAGTCCAGGCGGGGTATGCTTTTTGCAAAACTTTTTCTTTTTTTTTTAACTTTTAAAACTTAAACTAGGTACTTAATAACACACTAAAACACAAACACAATCCAGATTAAACAAGGATTAAGGCTTAGGAAAGCCAAAACGTGCCCAGCTTTTTGCTTGGTGACTGATGAACTCACAAGTGTTATTCACTTGTGAGTTATGACCAAGAGGACTTGGTATTGTTTTTTTGATGGTGTTTTTGATGGAACAAAGGCACCCTTGTACTCTTGGGAGTACAAGGAGTCAAGTAAAACACAAAAACAGGCAGGTACACACAAGAATCAAGCACAAAACGTCCAATCAAGGCTGCTGATGTACTTAGCACAAGTTGCTGATGCAAATGACACACAAGTGAGATTCAACACTTCACACAAAGCACACAATGGTATTAAATGGCTTGAAACTGAATCACACTCCTTAAACAACCTTATGTTTAACAGCTTGCAATGTATCAAACACAAATTCTCACAAAATCATGCAAACAAGGCAGTTGACTGATTTCAGCTATTTTTTAAAGTTTTAAGCATGCATATGGACTTAAACTTGACCAAACTGAAAACTCAATGTTCTTAACTCCTACTAGCAACCTAAGAATGATGTCTAAACAAGTTTTAGCTCACAAACTTTTATCAATCACAATCAAAAAACTAGATCCAAACACCCCTTTAAACTTACTGAATTCCAAATTAACAAAGCAATTCTTATCAAACTCAAGCAAATTGAATCAAACTCAAACTAACATGCATACAACCCTATTTTGAGCAACTACTAACAGCTTAAACAAACAAGCAATACCTTTCAAGAAAAATCACAAAAATCACATATATTTCAGAAAAATTAGAAAATGAAAAAGGAGTCAAGATCTACCTTAAGGGTCCTACATCCAGGACCCTTAGTGGTTGAAAAACCACCTCCATATAGGCTGGGGCCTATGCAGAACTTTGTTGAGATGTTAATGGAATTTTTCTTAACAAAAAGTGATGAAATGTTGTCCTTGTTTAGAACCTGCTAAGATCAATTCAAAACAACAAAAGTGACCTGGAATATGAGCAATAAGCTACAAGGAGGACTTATGGATAAGTCTTCTTATAGCTTATAGCTTTAAAGTTGAAACAAAAGTGTAAAAAAAAATAAGCAAGAAGGTTTTTCACCTCACTTAGCCCTTTTACCCAAACTTTTATACCCACTACACCTTGATATCTTCAAGATATCAGGGTTGTATGGTCATATATGAGCTTGAATATAGAAGCTTATGTGGTTTAACAACCTGAATTTGAACAGAAATCTTAAAATCAGAAACCTTTGAACACCAAACTTGAATTTTAAAACAAACTTGAAAAGTAAACAAACTTGGAATTTTAAACAACCAGCAAACAATGTAAATTAGATTGGATCTTTCTTCTCATCAACAAGCTTACACCTTTTTTCATTCATAAAAAAGAGGACTTACAAAGTTGTGACAAAAAGGAGAAAAAAGAACAGAAACTATGCTACTCCTACAATGCCTTTATATAGAGGCTACAATGAGATTCTAGAACTGAATGGAAACTAGAAACCCTAACAAGTGAAGTTCCAATCTTGCCCTTGGACGATTTTAAATTTTTCAGTCAAAAACCAAGCCATGTGATGTTCTTGGCATTTTGTGGGATGCCAGTGGTGTAGAAGCAATCTAAGTCGTTTATTTTGCCTTTGGGAACAAGAAAATGCTATGGGATGTTGATCTTGCTGGCCATTTTTGTTTGAGAGTGAATAGTGGGGCAGGGGAGGCTTGCACACACATGTGAGGTGATGGTGATGGGTGATTAAGGATGGTTTTAGGTTTAAGATGTGTTTAACTAAGGATCTGGAAATAATCACCCAAAACCCCTTTGATTTGATTAGTGTTCTTCCTGGAAAAGTTAGGGTTTAAGGGAGTATTAAGAGGGGTTTTAATCCGTTTTGGGTTAAGGATTTTTTAAATTAATTGTTTGGAGGGAAGGGTTTAATATATTAAACCGGTTTTAAAAAGTGAGTGGATGGGTGACATGGCAGAGAGGAGGTTTCTGATTGGTGGAAAGGTGTGAGTGGGTGAGGTGTCAAGCTGTGAGTGGAGGGTTTTAGTTTGGTTGTCTGGCAGATTTGGCCCTTCACTTTTCATTCTTTGTGCACTTTGTGTAAAATGGCTATCAGCGCCAAATTAACACATGACAACTTTGGGAAGGTTGTCAAATTTGGCACAGCAAGTCTTAAAACTTGTTTTAAGGACTAAACATGCAATTTCTTCATATTCCAAGGACTGTTTTTGACATTTCTTCAAACTTCAAGGCTTTGACTTGTTTGTTGACTTCTTGGAGGACCATAATTGACAATTTAGATTTGATGAGGGACTAAATTTGCCAATTCTTCAAAGTTAAGGGTCTTTTTTGTAATTTTGACAAACTTTAGGGACCAAACTTGTAATTATGAAGATACAAGGGTATAAAGTGTCAATTCTTCAAACTTGGAGGACCAATCTTCAATATTCTTCAAATCTTCAAGGGTTTTCTTTGGAAAATTCCTCACTAGGGCTTGGTTCATCGTGCGGCTTCGTTCCCGTGTTCGTTTTTGCCTGATTCTTGTGATCTTGTGTCATTTTCTCAATATCCGTACCTAAAATACACAAGCAACAAACACAAGCATATATTTGGGTATTTTGATGATATTTAATGCATTTTAAGTCCAAAAAGAACGATGAGACCATGTATAAAAGCCGTCTCATCAGGAACGTGGAATGTACATGACATGTGAAACATATCGTGAACATAGAATATAATGGCGGTAATGCCAAACGCTACAAGGTGAGACATAGAATATGACGAGAAACGTCTATCTGAGGATAGGGAGTTATACTAAACTTGGGTTTGGTCTCTCAAGTTCTTGCAAAACTTCCCAGAATGAGAAAAATGAACATAAAATCGTAAGCCGAGATGCCATCATGAACGTGAATAGTGTCATGAACGCGAGCGCGAAAGCAAGTCGTGAAATTAGAACAAGGACGTGAAGTAAATAAGGAGCATAATTATGAATATTTGTCTGACTCGATAACTGAGGAATTGCCAAGTGATCGGATAAGCCTTGGCTGAAACATGTCCGATCAGTCTGTTGGTTCTGAAATCCTTGCGGATGTAAGGATTCTACAGACTTGATCAAACTGTTTGTAATAAACCAGATAACATCATGCTTCTTCCGAGTTTGCGTTAAACTGGTAACCAAAATCCGTGGAGATCTTGTCCCATTTCAATTCACAATATCAGATGATGAAAACATCCCAGTTTGTTGGTGTCCTATCTTAACCTGTTGGTATGTCAGGTACCTAGATATGAACGTAACTGTATCTTGCTTCGTAGAACTTGATATACAGGATTTTGCGAAACTCTGAGTCTTTGAATCTAGATTTCTCCTAGCGTATGATTTTCTAGAACACATAATGTAGTGTAGGGTTCTCTCCTTTACGCATAAGCTGAGTCATGGTGAGATTAACCGTAGAAAGCCATGTGATTCAACTTGTCACTGTAATCAAACATAATTGATATTGGAAAAATTTCCAGGGTAAAATTTCTCTTGTCATAGAATTTGCAACATAGTGCAGATATGGTCTTCCTGTTCTTTTCTAGGCTTAGAGGAAATTAGGTTATCCTCAATGAAAACACTGATGAATTTGCTATGAGTTCATGGAAACTCATTCTTATAATGTCGTTGGAGCATTGATGAGACTAATTCAAAATCATAAATCTAGCTTGACCGAGTCGTGTACGAATAGCAGTCATGGACATGTCCTGCTCTTTCACTCGTCACTGTTGGCAGCATGATCATGAGTTCGATCTTGGAAAAGTGATTAACACTATAAGGTCGATTGGACATGTTGTCAATACGTGGAGGAGAATAACGGTCATGAATGGTGATTTGTTTAAATCGACGGTAGTCGACACATAATCTCATGGTACCATCCTTCTCATTGCAGGTTCTTCTGGAATGCATAGGAAGATTTTGGAATAATCAATAGGCTATGCGTAAAAGACTTAAGTGGTCGTGTCTTACTGACAGCTAGAAAATTTTAGCGACCATGGCTAACAACGCACATGCTTGTAAGCATAGATAATTTGTATAGATTTTCCCGATGGAAAATCAAGCTGAATGTATTCAGGAGCCTGAATATTACTGTACATAATTATGAATCGTAGCATGGTGTGCTGTTCATAGTCCATAATTAGGATAAAATTCAACTCGTGTCTGTCCGAGGAAATGCGTTTGCAGCTTGGATCTCATCATTAAGCTGAAGGAAAACCTTCGTATTCGTGGGAATACGAAGGCGTCCTTCATGGTCATGAATCTATGAGCTATGGTTACAAGAAATGAAAGTGTCATCAGGAAACGTGACAGTTCTCACTGATGCGCCGGTAATGGTACTGAAATTCTTGTGGCCTGATTCATACATGACACAACAAAATGGATATACCCTTGGAGGTACCCTGAATTTCTTAGAAATGTTCCATAATTAGACGTGAGTCATGTGTCTAGACTCGTGTCTTGAGAAATGTAAGCGTGACATATGTCTTGACTGGTGTCTTGACATGTGTCTTCAGAAAGTATACGTGAGACATGTATCTTAACTGATGTCTTGACATGTGTCTCGAGATGTGAAATAACTAGAACCACAATATTAGGGTATTATACCAGAATTGGCGGATTGGATAGACCACTTGATTAATTGTATGTCTGATACGTCCACGACTGAAGCCTCGGTTGCGATTTCTAGGATAGTTGTTGTCATAGTAGTGGTTACTATCATCCTGTCTGTCAGTTCCATGACGGTCATTCTCATGACTGTGATTCATGTAACAATTCAGCTGAGTGGCCGGCTGGTACCAGTCTTCACTCATATGCCTGAAACGACAACTGGATGATGTGTGACATGTAACTAAGAATTAAGGACAATGATTGATGAAAATCGTCTGGTGGTGAAGTATCATCTCGTCCGATCGCTTTGATCTAACGCCTTTGTCTTCGTCTTGTATGAGCTCCAGGTTGTGAACAGCATCAGCATCTCGTAGCGTCTCCCAACATCAGCAGCATCAACCTTTAGTAACATCTCCAAGCTATGAGCGGCATCGGCAATCTTGTAGAATATCAGCAAGTGAACATACGCCTGAGATGATTTAGAATCGACTAGCGAATACTCGTGAAGTATTGCAAGTGAAATACACATGGATTAAGGTATGTGAAATACACATGGAATACGGTACATGGAGTACACACGGAATGCACATGAAATGATCGGTATGGGGTCGATCATTTGTCATGATTTAAGGAAGGTGTATCGGTTAGACGGTTAGGAAAAACCATCATGATAACCTGGCAGTATTAGCATAGACATCATTCTGGTTGTATCAAGAAACGTTAAAGTGTGGTTACGCAAAATTCAACGATGATTTGCCTGACAACATGATCAATGAAAACCAACCATGACCATCATGAAAGCAAGATTCAATGAAATCCAACAGTGTCTTACATGAAAGCATAAATAACAAAAGAGGCGTAAGACGTAATCAACATGAAGACGAAATTATCATGAAGATACATGAAACAATCTATCATGGAGGAGTGTATAACATAATCAGCATGAAAATGAAGTTAACCATGACAGTATGAAAACATAGTTGATATAAAAACATAGTAACTTATGAGGGGACATGAAAAAAAAATTTATGCCAATAAATCATGAGAAAAAATTTATGCATGAAAAACAGTGCATGAATGCGTAATGTAGTTTATAAAAACCTTTATATGTGCGAGGGGACGCCTATAGGTCGGTCCCAAACAAAAGACATGGCGAGGGGACGCCTATGGGTCGGTCCCAAAGTTAAAAGTTTCGATAAAAGCACATGCGAATAAATAGGTCCAGTCCTGTACCAACCATTACTTAGTCATAATTCCTGCAACAATGATACATGAAACATAAATAAATGAAACTCGTCTATCAAAACTTATCAGAAAAACAATATCGATGAAAACATCAAGGTTAAAACCTCAAGGTGCTGAAAACATCATGGTTAAAACAACAATGCGCTGAAAACATCAATACGTGGTATAACAAACGTTGGCTTAGGAAGCTCCTGGTGACTACACACTAGTCACAGGTCAAGTTTTAGAGCCTACAGGTCGAAGCCTTGTCTCTGATACCATAATTGTAACACCTCATTTTGATAATGGAATGTCACGCGTAATTATGGCGTGTCATCAAAGCATACAAGGATAAATGTGTAAAACATTACATGACACAATATCGATGAAAACATCAAGGTTTAAACCTCAAGGTGCTGAAAACATCATGGTTAAAACAACAATGCGCTGAAAACATCAATACGTGGTATAACAAACGTTGGCTTAGGAAGCTCCTGGTGACTACCCACTAGTCACAGGTCAAGTTTAGAGCCTACAGGTCGAAGCCTTGTCTCTGATACCATAATTGTAACACCTCATTTTGATAATGGAATGTCACGCGTAATTATGGTGTGTCATCAAAGCATACAAGGATAAATGTGTAAAACATTACATGACCATAGGGATAACCGGAATCAAACATCGGTTCCCAAACATAAGCCCAAAACATAATAAAGCAAAATAAATGAATGAAAGACTAAACAAGCATAAGTATATAAAGGCAAAAAGGAAAAGAAGTCTCTAGCAGCTTCCATCCTATGCACGTCCTCCAAATGCTCGGTCTTTCCTAGGGTACCTGCCGTTTTGGGACATGGAAAGGAAAGTAACGGCTGAGCAAAACGCTCAGTGCACGGCTATAGACATAGTATAAATGAATAAAACATAATAAATACTTAATAGCAGCGGAAATGTATAAGTCCTGGAAAACCTGGAACATGTTCATAAAACTGGTTTTATAGTTTGGAAAGCCTTATGTTTATCTTATGAAAACTGTTTAACATATTTTACCATTAACCAATATAGGTCATGAAAATCCACCGTGCATGAATACTTGGAGGGGTGACCTCATCATGCAAATTAGAGGGGCTGCCTCTAATTTAATATACTGGTTTGGGTAGGAGGGATCAGCTCCTTGTGAAGGATGCAAGGCACACACCACATTCACATTGAGTAATATGCTAAAAACATGTAACTAGGATGCACCCATACGCCCCACATGATAAATATAATAATATGGCCAAAAGCTGAAGGGACGCCATGAGCAATCACTCTGCCGTGGGGAAGTCATAACACCAGTGTCTCTAGTGTTATGGTTATGGTACCTCCATAACTAGGTGAAACTGGTCATGCATGTATATGGCTATAGGTATTCTAAATTAAACATAAGCAAATCAAACATATAAACTTATGCTACGAGAAAATAATTGGCTGCATACAAGAAAATCCTAATAAGGAAAGAATGTCCATACTGAAAGGACGGGAATCCGTACCTTATGTCCAGTGAACGAAGAAGACGAACGGAAGAGAGTCCTACTTCGGTATCACTAATGCTACGTAAATACATACGTGTATAAGTATCTGATTACTAAATACGTAACTGGTTTTATGTCTTGTCTTAGCTTATTTTATACGTTCATGGTCATGTTTTACTGTTTTAAGCTTTAAACTGTGTTTATCTTATATTCTGTCTGTTCTGATTAAGTATTACTTGTATTTCATGTATATTTATACTTACTGTGTAATAATAAGTAACTTTCTAAAAATAGCAGGTTTCCTAAAATAGAAAGTTTCCAAAAATAGAAAGTTTCCAAAAATAGAAAGTTTCCAAAAATAGAATTACTGCTTAAAATAGATAAGTTTCTAAAAATAGAAAGTTTCCATAAATAGATTAGCTGCCTTAATTAAATAAGTTTCTAAAAATAGAAAGTTTCCATAAATAGATTAGCTGCCTTATGTAAATAAGTTTCTCAAAATAGAAAGTCTCCATAATTAGATATAAGCTGGTTAAATAAGCTAATTATATAAGCTTAAGTGTTTTCTGATTATTTTCTAAGTCATATTGATATAAGGTATAGTTTATTAATCATTACATGTAAATTAATTAAACTATAGGTTAAAAGTATTTAATTAAATATATCATGTTTTTAATTAAATAAGTTAAAATACTTACGTTAAAACATGTATTATTGATTACTAATAATATAACTAAGTCATGTTGATTAATTAATTACAGTCATGGTTTTTAATAATTAATTAATTATAAAGTCTAATTAAAAATGAATACTTAGGTTAAAATTCATGATCTAATAATTAAATTTATAACCTAAGTCATGTTAATTAAATTAATTATGTCATGTTTTATTAATTTAATTTTTAACATATAACTATTAAAATCATAAACCTTAACATAATCAATGAACCGGATCGTGACTAGAAACCATGACCGGACCCGTAATCAACACCATACCCCGAACCAAGGTCGGAGTACACCTTGTTTGCTGCTACCGTGGGACCCACAACACCATACCGAGACCATGAGGTCTCGGTGGTGGTTCATAAGCCAAGCCGAGACCCCTTAGGGGTTCGGTTAGGCGTCGGCTAGAACAAACACCCCTAAAAACCCTTGTTTTGATTTACCCCATAATCATAGACATGTTTTAATAAATGTTTTTAATTAGTTTTCTAAAACAATATAATTTTATGTGATTCATAAATCAAAACATAAAAGAAAAAGGTTAAAAAGGTATACCGAATGCGTGGATCGATCAAGGATGAACACACACGAATGCTTGCACAAAATTCAAGATCAAAAATCAACCCGAGCACCTCTTTGGTGTTATTAAAAGTTGCGGCCAAAAGAGGGAGAAGGAAGAAGAATTAGGGTTTTTGTTTATTTTCTTGTTTTGTGATAAATGACATGTTTTTCCTAATTTTTCTTGTTTAGTAAAAAAACAATGGGCTTGGCCCTTTTTCTTCCTAATTTCGTGGGTAAGGGCCCACATAAGGGTAACCCGTATATTTCTCGAGTCTAAATATTATAGTGTGTGTTCATGTTTTATCGTGTTCGTGTTTTATGTGTTATAATTAATTATTGATCGTGACTTAATATATTTATTCGTGTTCGTAATAAATATATATACGTAAATAATATTATCTCGTGATTAAATTACGTTCATGATTTCATGATCGCATGTTCGTGTTTATAATTATTATTGGAATAATTATCGTGTGTTCATACGTAATAAATATTTATCGTGTTCTAACACGTACGTAATACTCGAAATTCTTATACGTGAAACGTAAACATGTTATAAAAGGAACGTTCTAATCATATACGTACGATCTTAAGGATACTATTCATGGTAAAAGTATGCGGGTTTTACACAGTACAAGTTTTAAGACAACATTGTGACAATTGAATAAGCAAATATAATTCAAAAAAGTTGATCATAAAAGACTAGAATAAAGGTAAATGATGCTTGTAAGTTTCTTTTGTCCTCGCATCTAGACCATGCTTCTTGCTAAATACTTGGTGGTCTATGTATCACATTGAGATGCCCGCAACTTAACTTTGTCCTCAGTTCCATCATCACCTCACAGTAGCAAAGCTACATTCATCTCCTATAAGAATACACAATACTTGTTTAGGTCGTCAAATAGTGGTTTGTGAAAAGTAAAAGGTAGACGATTACTAATCGATACGAATAGATGCATACATATACATAAAAAAGGCAACAATTAAAGTAAAAAAAAGGGTAAACTACAAATTTCGTCTCTGAAAATGGTAATTTTACCACCGAGTGTAAACTTCAATCAATTTTGCCACTATATTTGAAAATATCGTGCAATTTTGCCACCGAGTTATTTTTTTTTACTTTTGCTTGTTTTCCTCCATTAAATCGTTCACGTGCCATGCACATGAGAGCATATTCGTCATTTTCGATCGCCATCTTACCCTTAAACTTTTTTTTAAGAAAATATGTCCCTGAAACTCTCTTCTTCCTCATTTTAATTTACCCAAGTGTAAAATTCAATCAATTTTGCCATTATATTTGAAAATATCGTGCAATTTTGCCACCAAGTTATTTTTTTTACTTTTGCTTGTTTTCCTCCATTAAATCATTCACATGTCATGCACAAGAGAGCATTTTCGTCATTTTAGATCCCCATCTTACCCCTAAACTTTTTTTAAGCAAAATTTATCCCTGAAATTCTCTTCTTCCTAATTTTAATTTACCCAGAACACCACCTTGACGACCGCTGCTATCCACCAACTCCATGTACTTTTGGGCCTTGTTTATCATGTAAGCCCCACCAAAAATGACCTTACCATGATAATCCTTAAATGATCACATTTATGGGGATTTGAGTCGAGCTCTTGACTCGGTTATAAAAAACGAGGTGCCTCGTGGGGGAAATTCCATGCTTATCCTTGTAAATATTATCACTTTCTAATAGTGTAATGCAGAGACCTGTGCTCTTCCAACCTTTGTTTCGTGGTTGTTTGTGATTGTGATTTTAGGAATCATCGTCATCGTTGAAGCCTCTCGTGTTCGTTTTACGTATTACTCGAGCTTCGATCGTTGCCTTTGAAGATTATGATATCCGATGATATCCTTTTACGTTCTAACGTTTATCTTTCAGTATAATTCATAAACGGCTATAGATTATTCGTTTTACCCTTTCCATGCTCGATATTAAGCATTCGATTTTTAGTCTCTAGTATGGGGGTGTTTCACCCTTAGACTCGAAACATTAATGACAATGTTTAGTTTTAGTATGGGGGGATAAATAGATGCTTTACCTTGCTTACGTCATCACGCAATCTAATTTTCATCTTTTTGTTATCGTCTTCCAAAAAATGGCTAAAAATGGTCAAATTTTAATTTTTTTCTTATTTTTCATAAGTGTTTTAAGACACGAATATAGGTTTTCTGGCGGTGAGAAAAGGGTAATTTTTGACTCGATCGAGCGTATTGCGCACTTAGCTTCGATTCCTTAACTATTTTAGGCTAAGTCTCATTAAATTGAGGACGAGAAATGATAGTGTTAATTATAAGTTACTATGATAAACATAGAGTACTCGTATTCTTTCAAAAACTCATGTGTCCTAATTATTTGCTTTTTCTCTTAATGTTTTTATATTAAATTGTTAATAAATAGGTTTTTTGTGGTTTAATCTCTATTGTCGGTTTCTAATTGATTCTAATAGCTTCCATGCAATTAAATTGGAAAAACATATAAGTTTCGCCAGCGTCACGGTTTTGAAGTATTGGCAACTCGAATAATCGAAAGCTTCACCCAATAATAATTTTAAGCACCTCTTCACCTAAATCAAGCAAAAATTTGAAGCTCACAAGGCCGAAAATCTATTCAAAATTGAAAATGAATGTCTTAAATCTTGAAGCTTTAAAGATCCAAAATTACGTTTTACGTTGAGGATATACGTCTTTGGCCATAATAAACACCTCATGGCGAGGTTAAATAAAAGGCAAGGCAAGACCGAAGCCCTAAAAAGCGGAGGTAAACCTATGATAATAAGGCCCATCCATTAGGGGTCCTATAAAAGTCTTGGTAATAAGTCTCATGTTCAACCGTTGTAAAACTATGTTTATCGAAGCTTACTTGTTGACTTAATTTTTTGACATCGTTGTCTATTAGGAAAAAATATTAATTCGGTGATTTTTATTACACCGTTAAGGCTCTATTTTTGAACATAATCTCTATTTACGCGTAAGTCAAAAAATGAATCCTCGCGATCATTAAGACAAAAATAAAATATAAGAGATACACCTTAGGAATAAGGGAGCCTAAGTATGTGATTAGAGCAGATGAGTAGTGTTAGCATTACTAACTTATAATGACAATGATCTTGTTTCACGCTTAGCTTAGAATTGGGTTAAAAATCGAGGATGATGAACTTCTCTCTATGAGGCATTCATGTGTTCTTATTATTTGACCCTAAAAGTCACGTTCTCGTGATGAAATCAATATATCATGTCTAAAACGCAAGTGGTAGTTAATTTAAATTTACGTTTCAATAAATGTCATATGAAAATGAATTTTGGAAGTGCTTTGATACTTAATTCTAGCATTGCGTGAGGGAACGACAATGGTTTAGTATGGGGTAGTGATGAGACTGCAGTTATACATAGTCTCATCGTCCAAATCGGGCTTAAAATGTACAAAAATGTCATAAAATACCGTAAAATGTGCTTGTGTTTATTCATTGTGTATTTTAGGTACGGATATCATGAAATCAACAAAAGATCAAAAGAAACAAGCAAAAACGAACACGAAAAACGAAGCCGCACAAAGAACCGGACCTGAATCATGAATTTTCAAAGAAGTCCTTGAAGAATTGAAGATTGTTAAGTTTGGTCCCTCATCTTTTAAAGACCTGTCACTTTAGACCCTTGTAAATCCCAAAATTACAAGTATGTCCTTAAATTTCAACAATAGACATTATTAGCCCTTAATGAATGCTGTAATTGCACAAATTGTCCTTATATCAAGTTTATGAAGTTGGAAGGGGGTAAAATGCAATTAGCACAAAGATGAAACAAAGCGAATTAGAAGAATAAAAGCTGTTGAGATTGAATGCCAAGTTTACAAAACATGGGAGACTAAAATAATCACATTACAAACCCAAACCCATTGTATAGCCCGACTAAGCCCAGTTAAACCCCACAAGCCCAATACTAACTCACCTACTACCCGATCCACACCCAAACTTACTCGACCCAACCTTAATGCCACGTCTGATCCCTCTTAACCCTAACTAATATTAAATAAAAATTTAAGACTCTTTTTTTTATTATTATTAGGCGCGGCAAACATGTTTCTCCCCTTAACCTCCCCCCCCCCCCCCCCCAAAAACCCGGATCAAAACCTAACACTAATCACATAAACCCTAAACTAAGATCTTCAATAAAATCGAAGGGTTTTGGGCGGATTAGCTCCAGATCCCCAATTGTGCATGTCTACATCACATTCCAACTCTCAAAACTCTCACCAGCTCACCACCCGACCCCACAAGTTGGTCCCATGTACACGTTTTGGCTAAATGACACTGATGAGACTGCTTTTATACATAGTCTCGTCGTTCAAAACGGGCTTTAAATGCATAAAATATCATGAAAAAGGCCAAATATATGCTTGTGTTTATTACTTGTGTATTTTAGGTACGGATATTGAGAAAATGACAAAAGATCACAAGAAACAAGCAAAAACAAACACGGGAAACGAAGCCGCACAATAAACCAAGCCCTAGTGTTGATTTTCCAAGAATAACCCTTGAAGATTTGAAGATTGTACAAGAAGGGTCCTCCAATATTGAAGAATTGACACTTTAAACCGTTGTAAATTCATAATTACAAGTTTGGTCCTTAAAGTTTGTCAAATTTACAAAAAGGGCCCTCCACTTTGAAGAATTGGCAAGAATGGTCCCTCAAAAATGAAGAATTATCAGTATTAGTCCTCCAAGAAGTCAACAATACAAGTCAAAACCATAAACTTTGAAGAAAATGCCAAAACATCCCTTCAAGAATCATGAATTGGCAAGAAATACCCTGAAAATACTTTGGAAAAGTATTTGGGGTAAAAGTGTGGAAAAAAAACTTCAACAACAAAGGAAATCAGATTTATCAAGTTTCTAACTAAATTGACAAGAGAAAAAGAGATGAGGGGTTTAAAATGGCAGACAAGAAAGTTACCTTAACCAGTGGCAGCTTGCCACGTGCCCCACTCACCTCCCACAACCAATCAAAACCACCCTTCCTCCACCTCAGCCATCCACTCACAACTAAATTAACTAATCTCTGATTAGTTTAAATTTAGGCGCCTAACACTTAATTTAAAAACAAAAACAGATCAAACCTATGTTCTTGACATTCATAATCCAAATTGGGTTTTTCCAAACTGCTTGAAATTAAGCCACCAAAGTGTCCAGATTTATGATTAAGATAATTTTAAACATAACCCAACTCCCAAAACCTATGCCACATCATCACCATGGTCACATGTTAAACCCTTGTACACGATTTTGGGAGAAAATGCCAAAACCTGCCAGCCATCTAACCACCCACAATCCTGCTTGCTTTCTAAGCTCATTATGAGCCTTTGGATGCAATTCTACCTTTGACACCTCACACAAACTGCCAATTCTCCTTCACATGATTCAAGCAAGTTCAAAACCTCAAGGGTAAAATAGGGACTTCACCAACTTAGGGTTTACGTTTTTTTATGTTTTCTAGATAGTCATTGTAGCCTATAAAAGGCATGGGACCTCATACATTGAGGCTTGCTCTTGGTTTTTCCTTTGTTCAAAATTTTGTAAAGCCTTGTTCATGTTGAATGAAAAGTGTTTGAATGTTTGAAGAAATTCCAAGTGCCAATCTTATTATTTGCTGATTATTGTTATATGTTGGTGTTTCTTGAATCCTAAAACGTGTTTTCGAACTTTGTGCAAGAAATTGCCCAAAGTTCAAAAATCTGATATTTTGCTAAATCCTTGATTCAAACCCTAGAAATCTTTGGATTATAAGTGGTCTATACACCCTGATAAGGAGCTTATCAAGGTGTTGTGAGCTTATAGTTTGGGGATATTCAAGGTGTGGGAACAAGTTTGCATTAATCAGACTTTTCATTTTTCATTTTTTCTGTTTTAATAATTGTGCTAACCTTGTTGATTCTTAGCAGCCTGATATTGGAAGCTTGTGCCTTGTTTTGCTAGGCACATCAGCTCAAACATACGTGGGTGTGGATGTACATCCATGAGGTTTGAACTCTAATCCTAAAAATCTGACAAAAAGGAGGTTTTTTGTGATATTTAGTTCTGCTTGTGTATGTGTTGTTCTTGTGCTCCAAATCTTGTTGTTTATGCTTAAGGATGTTGTTTTGATGCTTATGTATGCACGTGCTAACCTAAATCACACTTTGGTTTTGAAAATTTTGATTTCTAAAATATAAAAGGGTGTTTGGGTCTACTGCTTGTTTGAGGTTTTTGTGAAATTGGTTAAGTGTATGCTGGTGTGTTGTTCTTGTTCTTGTGTAAGTGATAAAGTTGAGTGATAAACTGCATGCTTTGAGTTCTTGAACACTAAAATCAAACAAAGGGGTATAAAATCTTGATTTCTTGTTGTTTTGAGCTGTGATTTTGGGGACACCTAGTTCTAGGTCTAGACTTAGGGTAACAAGTGCTAAATCATAACCATTATAACCTGTTAGTAAGATTAGAAGCTTGGAATTTTGATTTGTGGTCAAGTATATCAGCAAAAACATCTTGTGTTTGCCTGCTTATATCAGAAACCTATTTATGCATGAAACTAGCTTAATTATTTGAACCAGTATATAAAACAAGTTAAGTTGTGCTTATTTAAGTTTAACATATCTTGTGTGTGCTTTTGGTGCAATTTGGTTGGCTGAATCTTGCTAAAACATCTTTTGAAGTATAACTGCTTATTGTCCATGTCTGATGCATATCTGGTGATGTTTTGAATTAACTGCACTGATTGGCTTGGTGAATTTGTGATATCTTTGTTGTTTCTGACTCCTTGTGATCCACTGATTACAAGGGTGCCTTGTTTGTAACCTGAATCCTCAAAAAAGTCACAAAAGACAAAAAGTCAATTTGGTCAAGCAGTGGAAACTTTTCCCACTACTGAACCTCCAAAACTAGCCCCTGCTAGTGTTAAACATCAAACAGCTTATTCATAAGCCATTTTGGCTAATCCAGACTTGCAAAAACTTATTTTTTGTGATAGATCTTCCTTATTTGACCCATTGATTTGATCTGGAGGTTATTAGGGTTTGACTTTTAAGTTTGACTAGAAAACTCATTAAGTTGACTTTTACATAAGTGATTAATTGCTTATTCTGGCTTATTGCTTGTGCTTTTTGGAAAACTTTTTGATTATTTTGCTTAATTAAGTCATTTAAAATCTTTAGAAACTTGAATCAGCACTTGAGGTGGTCTAGAACTCAAAAACGACTATTTTGTCGTTTTGTGAAGAGAGTCTTGGCTTATTTCAGGCTTATTTCTTGTGCTTTTTCAAATTTTCTTTTTACAGATCTCTTTAGCAACTCAAAAGAAGCTTGTGTGTCAAATTTTAGCTTATGGCATCACCTTATAGCTTAATGGGCCAAAAAGCCCATTAAGAATAAGTTGCTTTGAAATAAGCTAGCTTATACACATTTTCAGCTTTTAGGCCTTCAGAGTTTTGTTCTTAAAATCAAACTTTAAGTTAGATAGGAAGTTTTGGGCTTATTTGGACAACATTTTTCTTATTGGGCCATAAAAAGACCATTAAGGGGTCTGTTTGGACTTTTGGCCTATTTTAAGGCCCAATAGGGGTATTTTTGTAATTTCAAGTGCATTTCTGTTTTATTTAGGTTAAAATAAACTAGTTTGCAACTTTTAGAATTTTTTATAAATTTTGGATTTTTATTATTATTTTATTATTAAAAATTAAAATTTATATTTTATAAGTTTTTCATTTTTCTTAGTTCAAATACATTAAGTTAGGAATTTTACAATTTTTAGATTAATTTTATTGTCATTAGATTAATTTTTAGAATTATTTTAAGTTTTAATAGTTTTTAATTGTTTTTAAATAGTTTTAATTAATTTTAAAATTTTCAAAAATAGTTTTAAATTTAGTTAAGTCATTTTATAGGTTTACAAGTTAAAAAAATCTCATTTTGGGCTTTTTGTTAATTAAATTGATTTTTGGGCTTTAATTAGCATTAAAAAATTAATATTTAATTAAATAAAAGGTTTGAGTGATTTTTGATTTTTTGTAAACTCTAATTACATTTTGTAGGATTTATTGCAATTTTCTAGGAATTTTTAGGGTAATTTTTAATTTTGGTCACTTTTTACGGTTTTACGTGCACGACTTATCGTCTTAGTTTAATTCATAATCGTAACCGTCATTCTCTTCTAATCTCTTTTCTAATTTTCTTTTTTCATAAATCATTAATCATTTCTTACACAATACACTAGCCTCCTTGAGAACGATCCCCACTTTAGGTCACTTACTTGTGGTTTTCCTAAATCACTTGTTGTACTTGCCCTAATTACCTCCTTTTCCTAAGGGTGTGTAAAAACTCAACCATCAGACACTTTTTGCCAAAGAAATCCAACGACCGAAAGGATTGCATGTCAACAGCCTGGCATCCTCAGAAACATTACATGGGTTTTGACCACAACTTTCAAAAATTCAAAATGGAGGCCAGATTAGGGCATTCATGTTATTAGGGTTTACCTAGTTTTAGATTTCTAGAATTTTCTCTTATGTATTATATAAGGAGTCGCATGTAACCCTTATTCACTGTTCTAGCTCATTTGTAAAAAGTTTTAAATTAATTAAAAAATCTTGATTTTAATTTTTGACAATAAGCTGAGTTCCTTGTTGTCTTTTGTAGTGTAATGTTTACATTTTTCTACACTTGGTTTAATTTATCAAAAAGTTTTTATGTTCAAAGATTTTTGGCTAAAATCCTTTTTGAGACCCTTTGAGTTATAGGATCCTTGAACAATTGATTTGACAAATCAATTGTGCAAGGGGAGTATAATTTGGAGTTATTTTCAGTATTGGTACCTATTTTGTGTTTACAAGTTTAGTTCAAAAGTGATTTTTCCAATACCTCATTTTTTTTCCTTATTTGTTGTAACTTACTGTAGTTAGAGCTTGTATAAGCTTGGTTGACAGCATGCTTATACCAAGATTTTGTTACTCGGATTTGTGGTTTTTTTTAACAAGAGCAAAAGTCTATAATTCATTAGTCCTGTTTCCTTTCCTTTTCATGAACCTTCGGTTCAGTGGTTAAACCATCAGTCAAGGCTGATAGGTGTGTAAACACCCATCTTTTCTACCACTTAAATACAATAATAACCGGACCTAAACGTGTATTTTATGTCTTTTATGTCGGAATTATGCGTGGTTTGTGTTTTTGTTGTGATTTAGGATGAAAAGGTGAAAAGTGGAGAAAACACGGACATTCACGGGCATTTACGGACTTTTATTGAAGAAAAGGATGAAAGACGAAGTCAAGAAGTCAAGAGTACAAAAAGAACGGAAGTCCACGACCAATTCTGAAGATTTATCGAAGAAAAAGTCAAAAGACGGAAGTTTATCAAAAGCCGAAGAATTCAAGTCAATTTTATTGAAGAATTTAAAGACGAGCTCAAAAGAAATCCCAAAGTCAAAAGTCCCTTAAGTCCAAGATTAAAGAAGATTAGAAGAAAAGGACTAAGCACGCAATTAATGAAGATTAAAAGAAGGAGGGACTTAATTATGCAATTAAGAGAAAAGGAAAGAGGGGAGGAAGCTTCCTTAATCCTCCCCTATAAATAGTTTAGGATTAGTCATTTTTCATTTTGTTGGCTAGATTGACAAACTAGTTCTTCCACCTTTATTTTATGCACCTTTAATTACTTGTCATTTAAATACATGTTTTGCACCTTTAATTACCTTTAATTTCAAGTAAGTGTTTCTTTAATTACTCGCACCTTTACTTTATCTTGTTAATCTTCTTCTACCTTTCTTTGATTTGCACGTTTTTAACTTGTTGATTTGTTTAAAGATTTCATTTTTTAACTTTTAATTGTTTTAAATCACTTATTTTTATAGCTTATTTGGTTATTTTCAAGTTTATATAGTTTTTTATAAAACTTATTTTTAGATAAAAAGTTGTTTTTCTTAAAGTTTATCTTTTTCGTGTCTTAAAAGTTGTTAACTTTCAGTTTCATAGCTTATTTTCACACGGTTTTACCTTAGGATCTAGTCTAGTGCGTATTAGAAACTTAGCTTATTTGTGTAGCTTATTTTGTGTGCTTTTCCCCGTTTTCCGATCGTGACAATCGGAAGGGGGTTATACATTCCGATCGGTTCCAATCTGAAAAGGGTTTTAATATTCCGATTGGGGGGTGTCTTGGTATTCCGATCAGAAAAGGTAAGTGGTATTCCGATCGTATGTGAGTGACAACATTCCGATTGGTTCTTCACCCCTCATTCCGATTGAGGTGCATGATTGGTATTCCGATTGGGTAGTGACAGTTATTCTGATCGTAGGGTTCCGATCACCATTCCGATCAAGTCTCACCCCATATTCCGACGGGATCATTATTCCGACCAGGTAGGTTTTCATCATTCCGATCTGGGTGTCTTGAGATATTCCGATCAGTGTAAGTGACAGGTATTCCGATCTGAATCTTTCGAGCAACATTCCGACAGGTTTGGTGATATTCCGATCGGGTTGATCGGAATATATTCCGATTGGAGGCTATTTTCTTATACTTTGCCTTGTTTTATTTTTACATTATCATTTTAATACTTGTCTAACTTTAATTCTCGTCACGCTTTAATTTTCAGTCATTTAATTTTCTTACTTTCAGTCAAGATTTTAAATATCGCACCTTTCTTTTTAAATTAGATTTAGATTTATTTTCACGCTCTTTTAATACTTGCCCTTTACTTTAACGACATTTACTTTTAAGTTTTGCACATTTAAATTTAAAACCAACCAAAAATATTTGTTTCCACCAAAATAAAACTGAGTCACATAGAGAACCTAGATCAATTCGATTAGACCAACATAACGAATCTTAATTTTTTTTATACGGGCCAAAAGCCGAGTATTAAATGGCGCCGCTGCCGGCTCTTTTCGTTAAGATCAACCATTTTCTGTGAGAGACACGTTGCTTTTTGGGATCCGTTCACTTGTGAACGTTACTTTTCTTGCCTTAAAAATTCCAAAAATCATAAAAAAAATTAAACATTGATAAAAAACCATAAAAATTAAAAATTTTAAAAATACAAAAAGATTTTATTTTTATTGTGTATATATATTGTCTTTGTGTTTGGTTTTGTTTTCTTTTGCATTTTCAGGTGTATGCGTACTAGATCTTCCAATTATCAAGAGCCCGAGACTCAAGAAGATTTAAGTATGGCAGGTGTTAACAACAATAATCAACCATCGCACCTCAACAATAACAACAATGCTCTTCCACAGCCCGATCTTCGGACCATGGAAGAACTTTGTCAACCAACAATGTTTGGACGAGGAGGACCGATTGCGCCGATGCAGATCAACGCTCCTGAGTTTTCGTTGAAGCATCACATGATTCAGCAAGTACAAACAAACCCATTTAGAGGATTGCCTGATGATGATGCCAACAAACACCTCGACAAGTTCATTACTATCACCCAGAGCATGAAGTTGGCGGGTGCCACAATGGATGAACTTCGCCTACAACTCTTTCCACATACTTTATTACATCATGCCGAGAAATGGTTTGATCGTCTCCCGAAGAATTCTATTCACACTTGGGATGACATGACTCAACGCTTTCTTTCGCGCTACTTTCCACCATCCATGGTCACAAGCCTTCGAAATCAGATTAGCGGTTTCATGCAAGATCCCGATGAATCTCTTTTTGATGCATGGGAGAGATATAATGTCTTGATCGACCGTTGTCCAAACCACAACATGCTTCCGGTCACCTTGATCGATACTTTCTACAACGGATTGACTTTTCGAGATCGTGATACGATCAATGCAGCCGCCGGTGGCACATTCATGAAAAGGAGACCCGAGGAGTGTAGAGAGTTAATTGAAAACATGACTACTCATCATAAGAACTGGGATTCCTCTGCTTCTTCAAGGAACAAACCGAGAGTCAATGTTTCCTCCACCTCAGCAAACCCTGATATGACCGAACTCACCCGCATGATGACTGAAATGAGCAAAAGTATTACGCTTCTCGCTTCAAACCAACAACAACAACAAGTTAAAGCGGTTGCTAATCCTTGTGAAACATGTGGCGGTCCTCACTCATACACCGATTGTCCTTCGACACAAGGAAATCCGGAAAATGTGTATGCAGCTTACGGTAATTATTCACCGGAAAATTACCAAGCTAGACAACAAGGGGATAGAAATCTGCTAAGCTACCGTTCCAACAACTACCTTTCACCCGGTTTTTCTCCTCAAAACCAAAACCCCGCCAACAACTACAATAGAAGCAACCAAATCCCACCTCGTGCTTCTAACCCTTATCAACCACCCACCCAACAACACCCACCCATTAATCCCGATGTTGACACAATCATGAGAACTCAAGGTGAGCAAATCAAGAATCTACAGAGCCAAATAATCAATTTGAAAGGAGATATCTTGAAGCAAGGAAATGACATCAGAACCGAGGTTGGTGAAAATCTTCAATCCTCCTTCATTACTCAAACAACTGAATTAAAGAATCTGTTGGCTAGTTTCTTGCCCGAAGCTCAACCTTCTTCTTCTTCGGGTTCTCTACCTTCAAACACCGTCACAAATCCGCGAGCTAATGTGAGTGCTATAACTACGCGTAGTGGAATTACCATTGTCAATCCACCTATCCCACCACCATCATCTACACCTCCTCCACCACCATGTATCCCTACTCCTCCTACACCTAGTGTTAGTACACCATTACCGTCTCCGCCTCGTCATGACGATGTATCTCGGAAGGACCCTTCAACATCACAACCTTCACCAACTACACCTTCACCTAACCCTTATCAACCTAGAATCGCATACCCTTCTCGCATAGGCAAGACCAACGATCTAACCAAGAATGATTGTCAAGTATCGAAATATGTGGATATGCTATCTAAAATGACCATCAACATTAGCCTTGTTGAAGCACTTTGCCACATGCCGAAATTTGTCAAAGCATTCAAGGAATTGCTTAGCAAGAAGGAGAAGTTGATTGAACTCGCCAACACACGATTAAATGAAAACTGCTCTGCAATCCTTCTTAGAGAACTTCCAGAAAAGCTTAGAGATCTCGGTCGTTTTGTGTTGCCTTGCGTGTTCAACAAAATTGAAGAATTTACTGCCCTTGCTGATCTCGGGGCTAGTATTAATCTTATGCCACTGAGTGTTTGGAAAACACTATCATTGCCCGACCTCATTCCAACAAAGATGACTCTCGAACTTGCAAACCGCACTCTCGCTTACCCCGTTGGTATAGCCGAAGACGTGTTCATCAAAGTTGGCACATTTACTTTCCCGGTCGATTTTGTCGTAGTTGATTATGAAATGGACCCTCGTATTCCTTTAATACTTGGTCGGCCATTTTTGAGAACCGGACGTGCTTTAGTAGATGTGGCCGAAGGTGAATTAATCTTAAGAGTCGGGGATGATTCTAAAGTTTTTAAAATGGGAAAGCTCACAGGAAAATCCTTTGGAAGCCGAGAATCAGTGAATATGATAAATGTGCTCGATGACTTTACCGTCTACGATAATCCTTTATTCGAGTCTTCCACTGATAATCCACTCTTTGAAGATAATGTGGATGATTCTCTCCCTACTTTGGAAGCTCCTCCCATTTATGATTCTCCACCGGTCTTTGATGCTTATGATGATTATGATTCTAGCTCAGATTCGGATAATTTTGATTGTACTTCTGAGTATCCCGAGCTGCCCACTTTCGATGTTTTCGATGACGCTGATACTCTATCGAGCGATTCTTCACATGATGAAGATCCTCCACCATCACTCGATCCTACTTTGGACGATTATTCATTTGAGGAAGATTTCTCTGAATTTCTCAACACACACTTCCCTCATGAGAGTGATGCCCCTCCTTATAACTTTGAAGATTATCGTCTTGATCCTACTTTGGATTTGAAGAGCATTTTCTCCAAGGAGAAGAAACCGGTCGACACCGAAATCCGTTGCACGTATGATTTGACACCTCTTTCTCCCCCTTCTGAGGACGAGGTTGTGCTTCTTTGCGGATCTTCTTCACACTCGGCTGAGCCTGAGTGCTATTTTCCCTTAAAGGAAAAGGTGTTCGACCCCGGTATTGAAGTCTTTAAGCCATCTCAGTATCCATCTGATGAAATAAAAGGAAAAATCTTTGGAAATCTTGAAGACATGCTTGCACCACTTCACCCTTGCTTCCACCGTGCTCCATCGCTGCTTAAGGGAACCCTGCCATTTCTCTTTTGGCTTGCCTTGTTCGCCTTAAGCTCGTGCTTATTGATGGATGAAAACTATGTCTTTGATCCTGGTGGATTTGTTTCATGCTACTTCCGTTGATGATCAAGGTCGAGTCAGGCTCACGACTCGGTAAACGAAGACCAAGCGCTTCTTGGGAGGCAACCCATGCATCTATCTTTTCGCTTTCTTTATCATAAGTGTAGGGGGAGACCCTTTGGTTTGCTATTTCCTCTCCTCACTTCTTAATCAGGGATTCGAGCTTCAATAATCCACTCTTGATGATTCTTGACGACCCGTGATTCCGTGTTCTACTTCTTCCTGGTTCTATCCTAAACTCTTTTCAATTCACTATTTTATATTTTCTCAATAATAAAATAGGAATCTCTCTAGTGGTCTTTTCCTTAGCGAGATTTAAACAACGTGCACAATGTCCTAAGTGTAGGGGAGTTTACTCCCATATGCTTAAACATTGAGGACAATGTTTATCTTAAGTGTAGGGGGGACTTCTATCGAAGTTAAGTGGTCTTTTCCTTGTATTTGTCCTCATTTTAACCGGAAAATCAATTTTTCGACATTTTTCAAAATTTTTGATCTATTTTGGCCTATTAGTTTTTCCCTTTATGTAGTTATTTTCTTTCTTTGCTAGAATAAATCTTTGAATAAGTGGTTTTAATTTTCAAAGGTTGTGAATCTTTTGACTCAATCCGAGTTTACTCTAGCTAGTATCCTTAACGTGTTTAAGTCAAGTTTTGCTAGGCTTTTATATAGGGAGCTATAAAACGCGAAAGTCTTAACTCTCACGGGTTAAGAACAAGAACTTTTCGCAAGTTCCTATAAATGATCCTAGAGAGTCGTTTATCAAGGGAACTTTAAAATACGATTTCTAAACTTGAAAAAGTCCAAGAATTTGCAAGATCCTATAGGCGACTCGAAAACCCAAAACTTTGATTTAATAGGCTAAGCATCCACGAGTCTCATTACTTGAGATTTTAAACTGTGGAGAACGAGAGATGATAGAGCCAATTATAAGTTCGGTATTCTTTCGTGAATTTATGTGAGTTAATTATAAACCTATTCTCCCATCGCTTGCTAATAAATTTATCTGCTAATAAATAAGGTTGTACGATTTGAAAAGTTACCTAGCTTCTAGCCCCAGATCGTTTAAAAGTTGCTCGGTATGGATTAGAGTTCATAGCCAAGGCATAACTTATTGAAGCGGGACGCGAAGATTGGCGAGTCCGAAAAGGCCCTAACAAGGCATGAGGGCTATGTTTTGTTGCTAAAGATCCAAAGTGATGTGAAGAATCATTTATCAAAAATCAATATGAAGGATCAAGACACACGACGTAAAGCAAAAACTCCCCAAAAGTCATGGAGAAGTGTATCCGAAAAGACCCTAGCAAGGTATGAGGATAAATAGATCCAAGTCAATAAAGGAGGCGGATCGTTGTATATCAAAGTCCAAAATAATGATTGGAGAAAAATGAAGAAGTCGTGGTCCAAGTATGAATCTCTCAAAACTTCAAGTGAAGAAATTCCATTATGAAGAGAAGACCATTATTTCATGAACGTCTCTCAAGATTTTAAGTATGAAGTCGCTGCCAAATATCGGTCCGAGAAAGGTCTCAAATCGCGATGCGAGTTATGCCAAGATATGAACTTTATGAGGTCCCGAGAAGCAGTTTTAAAAGATTTGGTCCTTTAGCTAACTATTGATTAAATCGTGCACTTTATTTTCAGACTAAATAACTATCGAAATAAGTCAAACAATGCATCTTCGTGATCATTCAAGACAAATAATAAAATATAAGAGATACACCTAGGAATAAGGGAGTCTAAGTGAGTAATTGGCCCACATGAGTTCGTGATAGTCTACTAACTTATAATAACAATGATCTCGTTTTTAAGCTTGGTATGGAGAAAGTGAAAACTTGAGAATGATGATTATTCATAACATTTCCAAAACCCAAGGTATGCTTTTGATTTCTTTATTTTGTATGTTTTTATTTATTTTCTATCTCTTTAATAAAGGCCGACGTGGATTAATTATGATGAAAAGTGTAATCTTGCTTTGTAACTAGTGCATTGCATGAGGACATTGCAATGGTCAAGTGTAGGGGATTTGATAGGTGTGTAAACACCCATCTTTTCTACCACTTAATTACAATAATAACCGGACCTAAACGTGTATTTTATGTCTTTTATGTCGGAATTATGCGTGGTTTGTGTTTTTGTTGTGATTTAGGATGAAAAGGTGAAAAGTGGAGAAAACACGGACATTCACGGGCATTTACGGACTTTTATTGAAGAAAAGGATGAAAGACGAAGTCAAGAAGTCAAGAGTACAAAAAGAACGGAAGTCCACGACCAATTCTGAAGATTTATCGAAGAAAAAGTCAAAAGACGGAAGTTTATCAAAAGCTGAAGAATTCAAGTCAATTTTATTGAAGAATTTAAAGACGAGTTCAAAAGAAATCCCAAAGTCAAAAGTCCCTTAAGTCCAAGATTAAAGAAGATTAGAAGAAAAGGACTAAGCACGCAATTAATGAAGATTAAAAGAAGGAGGGACTTAATTATGCAATTAAGAGAAAAGGAAAGAGGGGAGGAAGCTTCCTTAATCCTCCCCTATAAATAGTTTAGGATTAGTCATTTTTCATTTTGTTGGCTAGATTGACAAACTAGTTCTTCCACCTTTATTTTATGCACCTTTAATTACTTGTCATTTAAATACATGTTTTGCACCTTTAATTACCTTTAATTTCAAGTAAGTGTTTCTTTAATTACTCGCACCTTTACTTTATCTTGTTAATCTTCTTCTACCTTTCTTTTATTTGCACGTTTTTAACTTGTTGATTTGTTTAAAGATTTCATTTTTTAACTTTTAATTGTTTTAAATCACTTATTTTTATAGCTTATTTGGTTATTTTCAAGTTTATATAGTTTTTTATAAAAGTTATTTTTAGATAAAAAGTTGTTTTTCTTGAAGTTTATCTTTTTCGTGTCTTAAAAGTTGTTAACTTTCAGTTTCATAGCTTATTTTCACACGGTTTTACCTTAGGATCTAGTCTAGTGCGTATTAGAAACTTAGCTTATTTGTGTAGCTTATTTTGTGTGCTTTTCCCCGTTTTCCGATCGTGACAATCGGAAGGGGGTTATACATTCCGATCGGTTCCAATCTGAAAAGGGTTTTAATATTCCGATTGGGGGGTGTCTTGGTATTTTGATCAGAAAAGGTAAGTGGTATTCCAATCGTATGTGAGTGACAACATTCCGATTGGTTCTTCACCCCTCATTCCGATTGAGGTGCATGATTGGTATTCCGATTGGGTAGTGACAGTTATTCCGATCGTAGGGTTCCGATCACCATTCCGATCAAGTCTCACCCCATATTCCGACGGGATCATTATTCCGACCAGGTAGGTTTTCATCATTCCGATCTGGGTGTCTTGAGATATTCCGATCAGTGTAAGTGACAGGTATTCCGATCTGAATCTTTCGAGCAACATTCCGACAGGTTTGGTGATATTCCGATCGGGTTGATCGGAATATATTCCCATTGGAGGCTATTTTCTTATACTTTGCCTTGTTTTATTTTTACATTCTCATTTTAATACTTGTCTAACTTTAATTCTCGTCACGCTTTAATTTTCAGTCATTTAATTTTTTTACTTTCTGTCAAGCTTTTAAATATCGCACCTTTCTTTTTAAATTAGATTTAGATTTATTTTCACGCTCTTTTAATACTTGCCCTTTACTTTAACGACATTTACTTTTAAGTTTTGCACATTTAAATTTAAAACCAACCAAAAATATTTGTTTCCACCAAAATAAAACTGAGTCACATAGAGAAACTAGATCAATTCGATTAGACCAACACAACGAATCTTAATTTTTTTTATACGGGCCAAAAGCCGAGTATTAAAGGCATAAAAATAGCTCATCATGGCCATCTTCATAAGTCCTTTTAGACTCCAAGGGAAGGTATCAGCAGCTTTGGCTTGAATAAAGCCAAGATTTGGTATTAAGCTTGAACCCTCTTGAATTCTTTTGAGTTATTTTCAGTATTAGTACCTATTTTGTATTTACAAGTTTAGTTCAAAAGTGATTTTTTCAATGTCTCATTTTTTTTCCTTATTTGTTGTAACTTACTGTAGCTAGAGCTTGTATAAGCTTGGTTGACAGCAAGCTTATACCAAGCTTTTGTTACTCAGATTTGTGGTCTTTTTTGAACAAGAGCAAAAGTCTATAATTCATTAGTCTCGTTTCCTTTCCTTTTCATGAACCTTTGGTTCAGTGGTTAAACCATCAGTTCAGTGGTTAAACCATCATTCAAGTCATAAAAATAGCTCATCATGGCCATCTTCATAAGTCCTTTTAGACTCCAAGGGAAGGTATCAGCAGCTTTGGCTTGAATAAAGCCAAGATTTGGTATTAAGCTTGAACCGTCATGAATTCTTTTGAGTTTTTATGATTATGTGTGCTTTGTGGTATATGTGTTAAATCTTGATATTTTCATGTTCATGTGGTGTTTTATGTAATTCATGCATGATTCTTGATTATATTAAAAGTTGTAGGTTAGGTTTGTATGAAAAGTGTTTGAAAATTCCGTGTTTTTGAAATTTAAGGGTGTGTTTGGATCTGTCCTTAATTGGTTGTGGTTGACTAACAGTTGGTTAAGACTAGTTCCTACACACCTAGTTAGGGTATTAGTGGTTAAATTGGTACTAGGTTTGAGGTAGTGGTCACTATAGTTTAGTTTGTTTGCTTATTCATCTAAATTTTTGCATAAAAACAGTGAGTATAGATAGTGGGATTGATTTGGCTCAATCTTTTGTTTTGAAAGTGGAAAACTTGGTGAAATGCTAGGGTATAGGGTATATTAGGTTATTTAGTGTTAGGCTTGAATGTGGTAATTCTTTGTAGCTGATTAGAGCTGCTTATAATCCACTAGTTGGTCAAGTGCACCAGCAAGTAGCCTTTTCACTATCTGCTTCACAGTAGGTTTAGGTTTGATTTCTCTGTTTTTGATGCATGAATTTTGGTTTGCAGTTAGTTGATACATTGGTTTAGGGCTGCAATTGTTAAGTTTAGGGTTGGTAAGCTTTTGTGGTTGCAGAGCCCATACAAGTCACTATTATAGCACACAGAACATCAACAGTTCTTTCATGCAGTATTTCTTTTTCTGCCTAATCTTTGTTGATTCTGTGTGTAATTTGTGTTTGGTGTTGTGTTTTTTATATTTGTTTGACTCCCCACAACACAACTGGTTGTGGAGGGTGCCCATTGTACCAAGAAACAACATCAAAACAAGCTTCCAACAAAGCCCCAAAACATCATAGCATATTGTTAATGCAAGTAATGCCTAAAAACATTATTAGTGTTAACTAATCTTTCTTAGTTTTGATCACAACAAACCATACAACACATTTAGTGTAGAAACACAAAATGAATTATTTAACTAACACTATCATCAAGGTAATAATCATATCACTAACCTTTCTTAATCATACTTAGTGATCATCAAAATGATTATCCTTAAAACTTACTTTTGTTAATAAGACAAAAGACTTTTTAATAAACTTTCTTTTTTAGAAAATGTTTTATTAAAATGGAAAATGAAAATTTAAAAATGGCATATACCAAATGCTGTTAGAATATCCTTTAAAGGGTTCAAATACCTCAGATATTCCCACCCCACTAAAAGACAAAAAACGGAGCAGAGTCTAGTGGCGGTACCTTAAGTACCTACGCGGTACCTTAGCGATATGGTACCGCGGGGTGAGATAAGGTATCGCGCACAGTAGCCGTTATAGATCCGTTGTAACTTTGTCTCCTTTAAATAGTGGGTCAAATCTCATTTTCCAGCAAGCCTCTTGGACGTTTTTCTCAGCCCTTTTTCTATTTTCTATAGCATAATCATTAGTAAATGATCACTTAATTTGTTAAGGACGTTTACATATGATTATCCTCTTGATCCCCTCCTTTACCATGTCCAATGAGAAGATCACTCACTCACTAGTGTAGTGATAAAGATGAATTTATGAGCTAGTCATATTCATCATGATACCTTTTTGTTTTAGGTCAATCCAATGTATTTATGAATACTTGGACTAGTTGTGTTCATCCAAGTTATTTGTGAATACTTGGATTTGTTGTGTACATCCATTGCATATGTGTTTGCTTGGATTTGTGTTGTGTAAATCCAAGCTACATGTGTGTACTTGGATAAGTCTAGTTGAGTTGTAATAGATTTGATTTGGAGTTCTCACTAAACTATAAAGTGATGTGGTTGTGTCTTGTGAGTTCTCACTAAACTTTAAAGTGATTAGTAGTGGTGTTGTGTGAAGTTCTCACTTAGCTTCAAAGTGAAGAGTCGTGAAGATTGGTTCTAGCTTTCGATTAGAACTCGACATCTAGCCTTGTGTCGTAAAATGGTGAAGTAGGCAACGTCGTGAAGATTGGTTCTACCTTAAGATTAGAACTCGACATCTAGCCTTGTGTCGTTAAATTGTGAAGTAGGCAACGTCGTGTAGATTGGTCCTAGCTAAAGATTAGGTCTCGACATTTAGCTTATTGTCGGAAAATAATGTAAGCAACGATGTAAGGTTTTCTCCGCCGAGAAGGGAGCTTGTGGATATAGTGGAAATCTCGAGTAGGTGTACTCGAGGAGTGGAGTAGAAACGAGGATAGAGCCTCGTTGTCGAACCACTATAAATCTTGGTGTCTTCCCACTAGGTTGTTTCCTTCCTTGCTCTTTACTTATTTCATTATCATTATACTTGCTTATTATTCTTGCTAGTGCATTTCAATTGAACCTAATCATTATGCAACTTAGCTTTAAGTAAAAGATAGTTTTGATACAAACAAAATTGAAAGCAATTTTAATTTGGTCACCAATCGAAGAGAAACTATTCAACCCCCCCTTCTAGTTTCTACAATTGGTATCAGAGCGATGGTCACTCAAGATCTTTGAAGTATATTGTACTTTAAAACTTGGATCGATCCATTGTCTCCTCAAATTAGAAGGTCTAGTTGTACTAAAGTTTCTCTTTGGTCAAAACTATGTTTTCTTTGAAAAATAGGTCTTTTAATTGATAATATTGCATCCCACTTAAGATTAGTAGCCTTTATGCATTTTAGATATACTCTTGAAATATATCTACTAGTTTGCATCTTGCTTTGACTAGGTACACATGAAGATCAATCACTTAATTGGTTGTGGATTGAGTTACTTGCACTTATAGAAGAATCATCTTCATTGATCTTTAACATCTTTGAATGATGATACCAAGATGATTGGGAATGATACTAGTCCTTGAAGACTTAGTACTCATCATAGTCATTGATTGGGCATAGCACTTATTCTTTCATGGATTGCTCTTTGTGGCCAAGGTACGCTTCCGTTCTCCCACACGCCCTTTGATCATTCTTTTGATCATTACTTGACTATGTGCTTGTTCTCGGCATCCTTGCCTTTACATTTATTTGTGGTTTGTGCTTCTTTTCCTTTATCCTCTCAAACCTTCATTGCTTGGATACTTGACTCACTATGGTGATGTAGAGTGAGTTAGTAGAAGCTTAAAGTATCAAGCATGATTTCCATGGTTTGCACCCATACGGTTAGTAGGCCCTTTGTGGGAGAGAAAGTGAATCAATACTTTGCTCATATTTTAGTTTAGACTAAGACTATTATTGAAAGTGATCTTAGCTTAGACTTGAATAATTGCTTTGTGCTCATTCATTACCAAAGTCGTTTATCGTTTCGCCGGAAAGGCACGTCTTAAACCACTATATATGACACAAGCTCTTCGTTTCAACTACTTGAAGATTGTCATTAATCCCTTGAGCATTGATCCTAGTCTTGATTCACTTCCCTTGATTTCTCTCCACTTAGTCGTTTTGCTACGAGTAGTCGTTTGTCCATTTCGGTTCTTTTCGATCTTGATTTAACTCGTAATCCTTCGTTAAGGCATAGTGCTTAGTGTTATGATGATCCAATGATATTCTAAAAGGCTCATGATTTAATTTTAAGTATTTTAGAAAAACTGGATTTTCAAAATTTGGCGTTTTTCAGAGATAGAAACCTGCCTCTGCAGGCGGTTCCTTATCTTCGCGGCTCAAACCCGCGGTTCCTTATCGATAAGGTACCGCGGGCAGTAACTTTTGTCAGAGCGCCAGTTTGTGTTTTTTATTCTTTTTCAAACCAAACTCTCTCTCTCCCAAAAACACACAGCCGACGGGTTTTACCTTTTCCACCATTGTTGAAGCTTCCAAAACCTTCAATCACTCAAATTAATTGATTCCAAGTTGTGGGTTTCACTCATCCTTCATCTAACATCAATTAATTGTAAGTATTTTCTTTCAATTTCATCTATTTTGTTCTAGGGTTCATCCTTTCATAATTGGGGATTTTTAAAATTGAAATTGAATTAAAACCTTAATAGGAATGTGGGTTGACATGGTAATCTTACTATGATTCCTTAGGTTGATATTCATTAAGATTTCACTAAAACCCACTTGTAGAACAAATCCGAATTTAGGCTAAATGATTTTGGTTAAAAGATGGATTTGAGATGAACCCATGAACAAGTAGGTAATGACATTGTTAATGCTTACCTAAAAACCTTGCTTTGAAAAAACTAATGTTCTAATACATTGTTGATCTAACATAGATCATGTGTTCTTGGTCAAGGATGGAATAGACACATTGTGAACATGAAAATGATATGGATTAAATCCTATGTTTGTCAAGAAATTGATATAACACATTTTCATTTTTCGTTTTCCTTTTTAATTTTCATATGAGTGATTGGAGAAATATTGTCTTGTGTTTGTATTTAGGTACTTAATCATGCCTTCTCAATATCAAAAAGATCATCAATTCACTAGAGATTATATGCCCGACATCTCTCAAACCTTTGTTTCCCCTCAACTCCAAAACGCTTTTCCATCCCTTTCCTCTCGTTGTTTCCATGAGGGTAGGATTGTAGACTCAAGAATAGCGGGAGATAATTATATCAACTCTATGTTCGAGCTTATTGGGTTTTATTGTTTGCTTTACATAGACGAGGTAATTTATCCCTTGTTCCTTCTTGAGTTCTTTAGTACTTACTCCATGCTTGAAATCAACGACCAAATCTTTATCCGTTTCTTGTTGAATGGTCAAATCATTCAATATTCCCTCGATGACTTTGGTGAGATTCTTGGTGTGCCATTTGAAGGCACTTGTCGTTTCACGGATAAGTGGAGACTAGATGTTGTCTTGGAGTCAAACGACAAACCTCCAAATGACACCACCGAAGTTGATCTAAATTTCATCCTTGAAATCATCACGAAAGAGCGTAGTGGAAACGTTGTGAGAAGCCTTCATACAAATGTGCGAAATGTGAATAGGTATGAAGTGCTCTCAAGCGACCTTAAGGATTATATGCTCCAATGGGCAAACATCCTTAGGGAAAATGTGTTTTGTCTTGGTGGGAACCGGGATCATATCCCGGCTTGCATGGGGCATATGTTGTTTTGCCTATTTACTTCCACCAAGTACAATCTTGCATATTACATCGCTCGACGCATAAATTATGCTCTTTCCAAACCCAAAACAAAACTCCCTTATGCTATGCTTCTTACTCGCCTCTTTAGAAGGGTTGGTCAAGATTTTCCTCAACTCGATCTTTCTCGCTTTCACCCGGTTCAACGGGTTATGTTGCCTATTCAAGAGGCGTATCAACGAAAGCCAAGAAGTGACTGTGGTTCGAGAAAATCCGACCATCAAGAGCCGGATGAGGAGGACACCGATATGCCACCAAGTGATGGTGATGGCATCGGTCCTAGTTCTCACTTTGACTCTTCGAGCAACTCCCATCCATCCTCAAATCAATTCGAGGATGATTTTGAAGACTTGGCTCCTCCTCCTCACCCTTCTAGTGATGTTCCTGAAGATCTCAATATGGAGCATCTTTATCGTGAGAATCTTAGAACCCGGGGAGAATTACATGAACACCGAGTGGAATCAAGAAAAGGGTTCAAGTATTTGGGAAATATGATCAAGGGATTAGGAAAGAAAAGGAGGTGAAGACTTTGAAGTTGTGTCAAAGTTTGGATTTGATGGTTAAACATTTGGTTATTAACACTTTGGTTTAGTTGCTTATTAACTTGTGTTGCATGCTTGGATTACTATTTATTTTGATCCTTAATGTTGATTATGCCATCATGTTTGTGTTTTACATAGCGTTGTGCATGCCTTTTAATAGTTAGCTTATTAGATTATGATCTGTAGTTAACTTTGGCTTGTGAAACCTTTGGGAAAAATCTGGGTTTATCAAAAACTGGAATGTGAAATTTTTGAAAACCTTCTGGTCGCGGTTCCATATCGACCCGCGGTTCCTTATCGATAAGGTACCGCCGGTCCTAGATAAGGAACCGCCGGCCACTGTGCACGACAGCATCTTTGCTTTACACTGTTTTCTTAATTTTGTGTAAACCTTGCATGATTTTCAGTAATAAACTACACATTTCCTAAACTAGGGTATCTAAATTCATTATTCACCTAAAATGATTTTAACCCATTACTAGTTTGGATCATCCCCTCAACCATTTAAACCCACCTTGTTTGCCATGTTCTTCACACATAAAACATACTTCCCTAAAACTTAAACCACCCTAATCAACCATGGTGTGTACCAAAACCTCAAACACTTCCAAGACCTCCACCCCAAGAAAAACACTCAAAATAAGGGTTAAGGTAGCTAAGCCTAACTCTTCACCTTTCCTCACACCCAAGAATGAGAATGTTCCTATCCTCATTTCTTCATCACCTTCCCCACCTCTTGCACCATGCAAGACCTCCTCCACCCATGGTACTAACCACTCCATTGGTTCTACCTCCTCTTCATTCAATTCTAGAATGAATGAGCTCTCTTCACCCTTCACTCCAAGTGCACCCTTGGAAGTGACCACACAACCTCAACCAATCCAAAGCATTCCTTTTGGGAATGACTTTGACATTTGATAACTAGGTTTTGCCTAGTAAGAAAATTAAGTGTTCTTTGTCGTGTGTCTCTTCGAATTGAAAAACTTGTGTTTAATGTGTGACTCAGTCGTTCTTTGGTGATACAAAGATGTGTCGTTGTATTGTTTAAAATAAAGGGTGCAGAACAATTAAAGTGTAACACCCCATTTTGATAAATGGAATGTCACGCGTAATTATGGCGTGTCATCAAAGCATGCAAGGTAATATGTAGTAAAACATACATGACCATAGGGAAAACCGGAGTCAAACATCGGTTCCCAAACATAAGCCCAAAACATAACAAAGTAAATGAACTGAATGAAAGACTAAACAAGCATAAATATATGAAGGAAACAGGAGAAGAAGTCTATGGCAGCTTCCATCCTATGCATGTCCTCCAAATGCTCGAGTCTTGGGTACCTGCCGTTTTGGGACATGGAAAGGAAAGTAATGGCTGAGCAAAACGCTCAGTGCACGGATATACAATATAGCATGAAATAGGATAAGCATGTAACATATAACAGCGGAAGACTAAGTTCTGAGTGGACTGGTTAAGTATTGAGAAAACTGGTTTTATAGTTTGAAAAGCCTTATGTTTATCTTATGAAAACTGTTTTAACATAAATATACCATAGCCCATATAGGTCATGAAAAGGTCACGTGCATGAATACTTGGAGGGGTGACCTCATCATGCTGATTAGAGGGGATGCCTCTAATTAATATACTGGTTTGGGTAGGAGGGATCAACTCCTTGTGAAGGATGCAAGGCACACACCACATTCACCATGAAATACTGAATAAAACATGTAACTAGGATGCACCCATACGTCCCACATGATATAATAATATGGCCAAAACTGAAAGGGACGCCACGAGCAATCACTCCGCCGTGGGGAAGTCATAACATTGGTGCCTCCAATGTTATGGTTATGGTACCTCCATAACTAGGTGAAACTGGTCATGCTTGTATATGGCTATAGATTATGCTAATTAAACATAAGCAGTTCAAAACAATAAAAAAAATACTGGGGAAAACAGTTGGCTGCATACGGGGAAATCCTAATAAGGAAAGAATGTCCATACTGAAGGACGGGAATCCGTACCTCAAGTCCAGTGAATGAACGGAAGAAAGACTCCTACTTCTGGATCACTAACACTACATGAATACACACGTGTATAAGTATCGAATCACTGATTACGTACTGGGTTTTATGTCTTATCTTAACTTACTTTATATGTTTTAAGTCATGGTTTACTGTTTAAAGCCTTAAACTGTGTTTATCTTGTATTCTGATTAATCTGATAAAGTATTACTGGTAATTCATGTATTATTATACTTACTGTGTAATAATAAGTAACTTTCCAAAAATAGCAGGTTTCCAAAAATAGAAAGTTACCAAAAATAGAAAGTTTCCAAAAATAGAAAGTTTCCAAAAATAGAAAGTTTCCAAAAATAGAAGTTTCCAAAAATAGAAAGTTTCCTAAAATAGAATTTACTGCTTAATATAGATTAGTTTCTAAAAATAGAAAGTTTCCAAAAATAGATCAGATGCCTTAATTAAATAAGTTTCCAAATATAGAAGGTTTCCATGATTAGATTAGCTGCCTGAAATAGATAGATTTCCATATATAGAAGGTTTCCATTAATAGATTAGTTGCCTTATTTAATTAAGTTTCTATAAATAGAAGTTTCCATAATTAGAATTAAGCTGGTTACATAAGCTAACATATAAGTCTAAGTGTTTTTATGCTTATTCTTAAGTCATATCATATAATGTATAGTTTAATTATTATTTCATGTATTTAATTAAACTATAGGTTAAGCATTTAAATTAAAGTATAACATGTTTTAATTAAAATGGAATAAAATACTTAGGTTAAAATGTGTATTATTATGTATTAATAACATAACCTAAGTCATGTCTAAATTAATTAATTATAAGCATGTTTTAAATAATTAATTAATTATAACTCATAACATAAAATACTTAGGTTAAATTAATATCATGCTAAATTAATAATTAAAAATAACCTAAGTCATGGTTTAATTAATATCTCATGTTATTAATTAATTTATATCCTAAGTTCATAATTCATAAAATTAACATGTAGCATAAATCATGATTTAACCAACGAACCATGAATCGGGCATGAACTCGACACCGTACCCCGAACCAAATCGGGGTTCCCCTTGGTTCCTTGCTGCCGTGGGACCCTCACCACCAAACCGGGACCATATGGTCTTGGTGGTGGTCGGCTTGGCAAACCGAAACCCCTACGGGTTCGGTTCTAACCTGCGGCCAAAACAAACACCCCTTATAAAATCCTTTTAATTTTAATTAACACCAAAACTTATTAAATCCATGATTAATTATTAGGTTTTTAACAAAATAAAATAACATGTTCATAATAAAATCAAAGATTAAAAGAAATGAAAAAGAAAGGTTAAGAAATGATATACCAAACACGTAGATTGAAGAATGATGAACAAACACGGTTTCTAGCACTTGTTTTTAATGTCAAAAATCAACAACACCCTCCTATGGTGTTGTTATGGGTGGCGGCACAAGGAGGAACAAGGAGGAGAAGGAGAAAAATCTTTTAGGGTTTTATGTTTACTTTCTTGAAAAGTGAAAATGAATGTATTTTTCCCTTAACCCCTTGTTTAGTAAAAATGATGGGCTAGGCCCATTCTCTTCCTAAATTCGTGTATATGGAACCCACAAGGGGTAACCCAAATGTTTTCCGTGTCCCGATGTTTCGTGTTTGTTCGTGGTTAATCGTGTTCGTGTTTAGTGTGTTCTCGTTAAATATTTACCGTACCTTAACGTATTTATTTATGCTCGTAATTATTATATGTATTTACGTGATTATTTTAGTTCGTGTTTTAATGGTGATCATGATTTAATTATGTTCCCGTGAAATACTTATTAACTGCTTATCATGAGTTCGTACGTAATCGATACTTATCATGTCATACACGTATGCACTTGCTTGATTAATAGCACATGAATGTGATCAATACTGAATAAGGTAAGTTTTAATCTAGGACGTACGATCTTAAGGGCACTATTCATGGTAAAAGCATGCGGGTTTTACAATTCTTCCCCCCTAAAAAGAATAATTCGTCCCCGAATTATAGATAAAGTAACTGGAAGCGAAACATACCCGAATCAAACTGGAAAGGTATGCAAAATAACGGAAATGAAGGTGACATGGTAGAAGGGAACGTGGAACGTGACATGTCTTGAAAAGACATGGAACGTGACGTGACTGAGAGGACATATCTAATCGATAAGAGAAAAATGGATAAGAAGTCCGGATGAACTTGTCCGTTTCCAAGTGGCCTCCCTCTTGGAACGGTTCCTTCAGAAGATCCTGACACTAATGATAAATATTGGTCCTCCTGACCTTGACTTGGAATACGAAGAAATTCTTGGTTATCAACGGAAGGTAGATCCCCTAAATTCGATCGAGGAAAATAAGAGTTAACGTGCAAGGGTAACTGAAACGTTACGATGCAAGACAATCTGACTTAACTGATAATTAGAAACAATGCGCGAGACATAAAGAAACGTAGTACGTGAAAAATTTTGAACGTGATACGTGAAAAATTTTGAACGTGCTACGTGGAGATATGGCGAGTGTAGTATGAGTAAACATATCGTGATTCATGATACGTGTAACATATCTTGATCATGATATGAGGAACGTGAAATGAACATGACATGTGAGACATATCGTGATCATATAATATAATGGCGGTAACGCCAAACGCTACACGGTGAGATGTGGAATATGACGTGAAACGTCTATCTGATGATGGAGAGTTATACTAAACTTGGGTCTGGTCTCACAAGTTCTTGCAAACTTCCCAGAATGAGGAAAGAAATGAACGTAAAATTGTAAGCCAAAAATACGATCATGAACGTGAATAGTGTCATGAACGTGAGCGCGAAAGCAAGTCGTGGAATTAGAATGAAGACGTGAAGTAAGTTAGGAGTACAATTACGAATCTTTGTCTGACCCGATAGCTGAGGAATTACCAAGTGATCGGATGAGCCTTGGCTGGAACATGTTCGTTCAATCTGTTGGTTCTGAAATCCGTACGGATGTAAGGATTCTGCAGACTTGATCAAACTGTTGACAATAACCCAAATAGCATCATGCTTCTTCTAAGTTTCCATTAATCTGGTAACCAAAATCCGTGTAGATCTTGTCCCATTTTAGTTCACAATTCCAGATGATGAAACATCCCAGTTTGTTGGTGTCCTATCTTAGCCCGTTTGTATGTCAGGTACATAGATATGGACGTAGTTGTATCCTGCTTCGTAGAAACTTGATACATAGAAGGTTGCGAAACTCTGAGTCTCTGAATCTAGACTTCTCCTAGCGTATAATTTTCTAGAACACCTAATGTAGTGTAGGGTTCTCTCCTTTACGCATAAGCTGAGTCATGGTAAGATTAACCATAGAAACCCATGTGATTCAGTGTGTCACTGTAATCAAACAGAATTGATATTGGAAAAAAAAATTCCAGGGTAGAATTTCTCTTGTCATAGAATTTGCAACATAGTGCAGATATGGTCTTCCTATTCTTCTCTAGGCTTAGAGGAAATCAGGTTATCCTCAATGAAAACGCTGATGAATTTGTTTAGGAGTTCATGGAAACTCAATTTATTAAGTCCATAATGCGGTTGGAGCATTGATGAGACTAATTCAACATCATAAATCTAGCATGACCGAGTCGTGCACGAATAGCAGTCATGGACATGTCCTGCTTTTTCACTCGTCATTGTTGGCAGCATGATCGTGAGTTCGATCTTGGAAAAAAATGATTAACACCATACGGTTGATTGGACATGTTGTCAATAGGTGGAGGAGAATAACGGTCATGAATGGTGATTTGTGTAAGTCGACGGTAGTCGACACATAATCTCATGGTACCATCCTTCTCCTTGAAGGTTCTTCTGGAGTGTAAGGAACAATTTTGGAATAATCCGTTGGTTATGCGTAAAAGGACCTTAGTAGTCGTGTGTTACTGACAGCTAGAAAATTTTAGCAATATGGCTAACAAAGCACGTGCTTGAAAAGCATAGATAATTTGTACAGATTTTCCTGATGGAAAATCAAGCTGAATGTATTCAGGAGCCTGAACATTACTGTACATAATTATGAATCATAGCATGGTGTGGTGTTCATAGTACATAATTAGGATAAAATTCATCTCGTGTCTGTCCGAGGAAAAGCGTTAGCAGCTTGGATCTTATCATTAAGCTGAAGGAAAACCTTCGTATGCGTGGGAATACGAAAGGCGTCCTTCATAGTTATGAATATATGAAATATGGTGAAAGAAATGAAAGTGACATCGGCAACGTGATAGTTCTCACTTATGCGCCGGTAATGGTATTGAAATTCTTGTGGCCTGATTAATACATGGCACAACAAAATGGATATACCCTTGGAGGTACCCTGAATTTCTTAGAAATGTTCCATAGTTGGACGTGAGTCATGTGTCTTGACTCGTGTCTTGAGAAATGTAAGCGTGGCATATGTGTTGACTGGTATTTTGACATGTGTCCTCAGAAAGTATACGTGAGACATGTGTCTTGACTGATGTCTTGACATGTGTCTCGAGATGTGAAACAATTAGAACTACAAATATTAGGTTAATATGCCAGAATTGGCGGATCGGTTGGACTACTGATCCATTGTATGTCTGATCACGTCCGCGGCCAGAGCCTCGGTTGCGATTTCTAGGATATTTTCTGTCATGGTAGTGGTTACTATCATCTTGTCTGTCGGTTCCATGACGGTCATTCTCATGACCGTGACTCATGTAACTATTTAGCTGAGTGGCCGGCTGGTACTGGTTTGCACTCATATGGCTGAAATGACAGCCGAACGACGTGTGACATGTAACTATGAATTTGGTACAATGATTGATGGGAATTGTCTGATGGTGAAGCATCTTCTCGTCCAATTGCTTTGCTCCGACGCCTTTGTCTTCGTCTTTTAGGATCTCCAGGTTGTGAACAGCATCAGCATCAGCATCTCGTAGCGTCTCCCAACATCAGCAGCATCAACCTTCAGTAACATCTCCAAGCTATGAGCGGCATCGACAATCTTGTAGAATATCAGCAAGTGAACATACGCCTGAGATGATTTAGAATCGACTAGCGAATACTCGTGAAGTATTGCAAGTGGAATACACATGGATTAAGGTACATGTAATACACATGAAATACGGTACGTGGAGTACACATGGAATGCACATGAAATGATCGGTATGGGCTCGATCATTTGTCATGATTTAAGGAAAGTAAACCGGTTAAACGGTTAGGAAAACCATCATGATAACCTGGCAGTATTAGCATAGACATCATTCTGGTTGCATAGAGAAACGCTAAAGTGTGGTTACACAAAATTCAACGATGATCTGCCTGACAGCATGATCAATGGAAACCAACCATGACTATCATGAAAGCATGATTCAAGAAATCTAACAATGTCTTGCAGGACAACGTAAATAACAAAAGAGGCGTGAAACATAATCAACATGAAGACGGAATTATCATGAGGAAACATGAAACCATCTATTACGAAGAAGTGTATAACATAATCAGCATGAAACTGAAGTTAAACATGACAGTATGAAAACATACTTGACATAAAAACATAATAACTTATGAGGGGACATGAAAAAATTTATGCCAATTTAAATCATGAGAAAAAAAAAATTTATGCATGAAAAACAGTGTATGAATGCGTAATGTAGTTTATAAAACCTTTATATGTGCGAGGGAACGCCTATGGGTCGGTTCCAAAACAAAAGACATGGCGAGGGGACGCCTATGGGTCGGTCCCAAAGTTAAAAGTTTCGATAAAAGCACATGCGACTAAATAGGGCCAGTCCTGTACCAACCATTACTTAGTCAAAATTCCTGCAATAGATGACATATGATATAAATTCATGAATGCATGAAACATAAATAATTAAAAGTCATTGTCAAAACTTAACAGAAAAAATTTTATGTGAAAATTATGAACTACTGGGGTTCAGTTCACATAATCACAGTTCACTAGGAACATCATGCATAGACACTGACACATAACTTAAATATGGATGACGGTTGTTCATTCCATATTAGTAAGACGATACTAGTGAAAACATCATGGTGAAAACAACAAGGTGCTGAAAACGTCATGGCTAAAAGAAAAGGTGCTGAAAACATAATGGTTAAAACAACAACGCGCTGAAACATCAATACGTGGAATAACAATCGTTGGCTTAGGAAGCTCCTGGTGACTACCCACTAGTCACAGGTCGAGTTTTAGAGCCTACAGGTCGAAGCCTTGGCTCTGATACCATAATTGTAACACCCCATTTTGATAAATGGAATGTCACGCGTAATTATGGCGTGTCATCAAAGCATGCAAGGTAATATGTAGTAAAACATACATGACCATAGGGAAAACCGGAATCAAACATCGGTTCCCAAACATAAGCCCAAAACATAACAAAGTAAATGAACTGAATGAAAGACTAAACAAGCATAAATATATGAAGGAAACAGGAGAAGAAGTCTATGGCAGCTTCCATCCTATGCATGTCCTCCAAATGCTCGAGTCTTGGGTACCTGCCGTTTTGGGACATGGAAAGGAAAGTAACGGCTGAGCAAAACGCTCAGTGCACGGATATACAATATAGCATGAAATAGGATAAGCATGTAACATATAACAGCGGAAGACTAAGTTCTGAGTGGACTGGTTAAGTATTGAGAAAACTGGTTTTATAGTTTGAAAAGCCTTATGTTTATCTTATGAAAACTGTTTTAACATAAATATACCATAGCCCATATAGGTCATGAAAAGGTCACGTGCATGAATACTTGGAGGGGTGACCTCATCATGCTGATTAGAGGGGATGCCTCTAATTAATATACTGGTTTGGGTAGGAGGGATCAACTCCTTGTGAAGGATGCAAGGCACACACCACATTCACCATGAAATACTGAATAAAACATGTAACTAGGATGCACCCATACGCCCCACATGATATAATAATATGGCCAAAACTGAAAGGGACGCCACGAGCAATCACTCCGCCGTGGGGAAGTCATAACATTGGTGCCTCTAATGTTATGGTTATGGTACCTCCATAACTAGGTGAAACTGGTCATGCTTGTATATGGTTATAAATTATGCTAATTAAACATAAGCAGTTCAAAACAATAAAACAAATACTAGGGAAAACAGTTGGCTGCATACGGGGAAATCCTAATAAGGAAAGAATGTCCATACTGAAGGACGGGAATCCGTACCTCAAGTCCAGTGAATGAACGGAAGAAAGACTCCTACTTCTGGATCACTAACACTACATGAATACACACGTGTATAAGTATCGAATCACTGATTACGTACTGGGTTTTATGTCTTATCTTAACTTACTTTATATGTTTTAAGTCATGGTTTACTGTTTAAAGCCTTAAACTGTGTTTATCTTGTATTCTGATTAATCTGATAAAGTATTACTGGTAATTCATGTATTATTATACTTACTGTGTAATAATAAGTAACTTTCCAAAAATAGCAGGTTTCCAAAAATAGAAAGTTACCAAAAATAGAAAGTTTCCAAAAATAGAAAGTTTCCAAAAATAGAAAGTTTCCAAAAATAGAAGTTTCCAAAAATAGAAAGTTTCCTAAAATAGAATTTACTGCTTAATATAGATTAGTTTCTAAAAATAGAAAGTTTCCAAAAATAGATCAGCTGCCTTAATTAAATAAGTTTCCAAATATAGAAGGTTTCCATGATTAGATTAGCTGTCTGAAATAGATAGATTTCCATATATAGAAGGTTTCCATTAATAGATTAGTTGCCTTATTTAATTAAGTTTCTATAAATAGAAGTTTCCATAATTAGAATTAAGCTGGTTACATAAGCTAACATATAAGTCTAAGTGTTTTTATGCTTATTCTTAAGTCATATCATATAATGTATAGTTTAATTATTATTTCATGTATTTAATTAAACTATAGGTTAAGCATTTAAATTAAAGTATAACATGTTTTAATTAAAATGGAATAAAATACTTAGGTTAAAATGTGTATTATTATGTATTAATAACATAACCTAAGTCATGTCTAAATTAATTAATTATAAGCATGTTTTAAATAATTAATTAATTATAACTCATAACATAAAATACTTAGGTTAAATTAATATCATGCTAAATTAATAATTAAAAATAACCTAAGTCATGGTTTAATTAATATCTCATGTTATTAATTAATTTATATCCTAAGTTCATAATTCATAAAATTAACATGTAGCATAAATCATGATTTAACCAACGAACCATGAATCGGGCATGAACTCGACACCGTACCCCGAACCAAATCGGGGTTCCCCTTGGTTACTTGCTGCCGTGGGACCCTCACCACCAAACCGGGACCATATGGTCTTGGTGGTGGCCGGCTTGGCAAACCGAAACCCCTACGGGTTCGGTTCTAGCCTGCGGCCAAAACAAACACCCCTTATAAAATCCTTTTAATTTTAATTAACACCAAAACTTATTAAATCCATGATTAATTATTAGGTTTTTAACAAAATAAAATAACATGTTCATAATAAAATCAAAGATTAAAAGAAATGAAAAAGAAAGGTTAAGAAATGATATACCAAACACGTAGATTGAAGAATGATGAACAAACACGGTTTCTAGCACTTGTTTTTAATGTCAAAAATCAACAACACCCTCCTATGGTGTTGTTATGGGTGGCGGCACAAGGAGGAACAAGGAGGAGAAGGAGAAAAATCTTTTAGGGTTTTATGTTTACTTTCTTGAAAAGTGAAAATGAATGTATTTTTCCCTTAACCCCTTGTTTAGTAAAAATGATGGGCTAGGCCCATTCTCTTCCTAAATTCGTGTATATGGGACCCACAAGGGGTAACCCAAATGTTTTCCGTGTCCCGATGTTTCGTGTTTGTTCGTGGTTAATCGTGTTCGTGTTTAGTGTGTTCTCGTTAAATATTTACCGTACCTTAACGTATTTATTTATGCTCGTAATTATTATATGTATTTACGTGATTATTTTAGTTCGTGTTTTAATGGTGATCATGATTTTATTATGTCCCGTGAAATACTTATTAACTGCTTATCATGAGTTCGTACGTAATCGATACTTATCATGTCATACACGTATGCACTTGCTTGATTAATAGCACATGAATGTGATCAATACTGAATAAGGTAAGTTTTAATCTAGGACGTACGATCTTAAGGGCACTATTCATGGTAAAAGCATGCGGGTTTTACATAAAGTAAAGGTGCGTTAAAGTAAATCTAAGTCTAATTAAAATAATGGTGCAAGTATTTAAAAACGTGACAAAAAGTAATTTAATTAAATGACTAAAAATTAAAGCGTGACAGAAATTAAAGTTAGACAAGTATAAAAATGATAACGTAAAAATTAAACAAGATAAAAATATGAAAAATCACTCCAAATCGGAATATATTCCGATCTCACCTTGATCGGAATATCTAACCAAACCTGTCGGAATGTCAAGGTAGACCAATCGGAATATGGATAGGACCTTGGCCGGAATGCTGTTCAGAACACCAATCGGAATATCTGTCACCTTACATACGATCGAAATACCCAAACACGCACCTCGATCGGAATGTGTATAATCAAACTAGATCGGAATAAGGACTAAAATACCAATCGGAATATTGTCACCTTATCCAATAGGAATGTAGAACTTACCTTTGATCGGAATGATCAAAACCCTACTGATCGGAATACCAAGAAGTCCACCAATCGGAATGTAGATAAATCCTCCCTAATCGGAATACAGATAGGATTGTCAAAACCCTTTTCTGATCATGCCAATCGGAAAGATAAACCCTTTTCCGATTAACCCCAATCGGAATACGGCAAAATGAAATGGAAATAAGCTAGAAAAATAAGCTCTGAATCTAATAAGCACTAGACGAAAAACTTAGTTAAAACCGTGTAAAATTAAGCTACGAAACTGAAAGTTAACAACTTTTAAAACACGAAAAAGATAAACTTTAAGAAAAACAACTTTTTATGTAAAAATAACTTTTATAAAAACTATATAAACTTGAAAATAAATCAAATAAGCTATGAAAATATGAGATTTAAAACAATCAAAAGCATAAAAATGAAATCTTTAAACAACTTAACAAGATAAAAACGTGTAAATCAAAGATTAAAGAAAGGTAGAAGAAGATTAACAAGATAAAGTAAAGGTGCAAGTAATTAAAAAAGACACTTACTTGAAATTAAAAGGTAATTAAGGTGCATAACAAGTATTTAAATGTGCAAGTAATTAAAGGTGCATAAAATAAAGGTGGAAGAACTAGTTTGTCAATCTAGCCAACAAGAATGAAATGTAAATCCTAATGACTATTTATAGGGGAGGATTAAGGAAGCTTCCTCCCCTCTTTCCTTTTCTCTTAATTGCGTCATTAAGTCCCTCCTTCTTTTAATCTTCATTAATTGCATACTTAGTCCTTTTCTTCTAATCTTCTTTAAACTTGGACTTAAGGGACTTTTGGCTTCGGGATTTCTTTGAACTCGTCTTTAAATTCTTCAAAAAAATAGACTTGAATTCTTCGGCTTTTGATAAACTTCCGTCTTTTGACTTTTTCTTCGATAAATCTTCAGAATGGTCTTGGACTTCCGTTCTTTTTCCACTCTTGACTTCTCGACTTCGTCTTTCGTCTTTTTCTTCAATAAAAGTCCGTAAATGCCCGTGAATTCCCGTGTTTTCTCCTCTTTTCACCTTTTCGTCCTAAATCACAACAAAGACACAAACCATGCATAATTCTGACATAAAAGACATAAAATACACGTTTTGGTCCGGTTATTATTGTAATTAAGTGGTAGAAAAGATGTGTGTTTTCACACATATCAAATCCCCTACACTTGACCATTGCAATGTCCTCATGCAATGCATTAGTTACAAAGCACGTTTACATTTTTCATCATAATTAATCCATGTTGGCCTTTATTAAAGAGATAGAAAATTACAAAAATTCAAAGCAAAGAAATTAAAAAGCATACCTTGGGTTTTGGAAATGTCATGAATAATCATCATCCTCAACGTTTCACTTTCTCCAAACCAAGCTTAAAAACGAGATCATTGTTATTATAAGTTAGTAAACTAACATGAACTCATGTGGGCTAATTATTCACTTAGACTCCCTTATTCCTAGGTGTATCTCTTATATTTTATTAATGTCTTGAATGATCACGAGGATGCATTTTTTGACTTATTTTGATAGTTATTAAGTCTGAAAATAAAGTGAACGATTTAATCAATAGTTAGCTAAAGGACCAAATCTTTTAAAACTGCTTCTCGGGACCTCATAAAGTTCATATCTTTGCATAACTCGCTTCGTGATTTGAGACCTTTCTCGGACCGATATTTGGCAGCGACTTCATACTTCAAATCTTGAGAGACGTTCATGAAATAATGGTCTTCTCTTCATAATTGGAATTTCTTCACTTGAACTTTTTGAGAGATTCATACTTGGACCACGACTTCTTCATTTTTCTCCAATCTTTATTTTGGATTTTGATATACAACGATCCGCCTCCGTTTATGACTTGGATCTATTTATCCTCATACCTTGCTAGGGTCTTTTCGGATACACTTCTCCATGACTTTTGGGGAGTATTTGCTTTTCGTCGTGTGTCTCGATCCTTCATATTGATTTTCGATAAATGATTCTTCACATCACTTTGGATCTTTAGCAACAAAACATAGCCCTCATGCCTTGTTAGGGCCTTTTCGGACTCGCCAATCTTTGCGTCCCGCTTCAATAAGTTATGCCTTGGCTATGAACTCTAATCCATACCGAGAAACTTTTAAACGATCTAGGGCTAGAAGCTAAGTAACTTTTCAAATCGTACAACCTTATTTATTAGCAGATAAATTATTAAGCAAGCGATGGGAGAATAGGCTCATAATTAACTCACATAAATTCACGAAAGAATACCGGACTTATAATTGACTCTATCATCTCTCGTTCTCCACAGTTTAAAATCTCAAGTAATGAGACTCGTGAATGCTTAGCCTATTAAATCAAAGTTTTGGGTTTTCGAGTCGCCTATAGGATCTTGCAAATTCTTAGACTTTTTCAAGTCTAGAAATCGCATTTTAAAGTTCCCTTGATAAACGACTCTCTAGGATAAATTATAGGAACTTGCGAAAAGTTCTTGTTCTTAACCCGTGAGAGTTAAGACTTTCGCGTTTTATAGCTCCCTATATAAAAGCCTAGCAAAACTTGACTTAAACACGTTAAGGATACTAGCTAGAGTAACTTAGATAAGTAAACTCGGATTGAGTCAAAAGATTCACAACGTTTTGAAAATTAAAACCACTTATTAAACATTTATTCTATCAAAGAAAGAAAATAACTATAAAAAGGTAAAAACTAATAGGCCAAAATAGATCAAAAATTTTGAAAAATGTCGAAAAATTGATTTTCCGGTTAAAATGAGGACAAATACAAGGAAAAGACCACTTAACTTCGATAGAAGTCCCCCTACACTTAAGATAAACATTTTCCTCAATGTTTAAGCATGTGGGACTAAACTCCCCTACACTTAGGACATTGTGCACGTTGTTTAAATCTCGCTAAGGGAAAGACCACTAAAGAGATTCCTATTTTAATATTGAGAAAATATAAAATAGAGAATCGAAAAGAGTTTAGGATAGAACCAGGAAGAAGTAGAACACGGAATCACGGGTCGTCTAGAATCATTAAGAGTGGATCATTGAAGCTCGAATCCCTGATTAGTAGAAGAGAGGAGAGAGCAAACCAAAGGGTCCCCCCTACACTTATGATAAAGAAAGCAAAAAGATAGATGCATGGGTTGCCTCCCAAGAAGCGCTTGATTTTTGTTAACCGAGTCATTAGCCTGACTCGACCTTGATCATCAACGGAAGAAGCGTGAAACATATCCACCAGGATCAAAGACATAGTTTTCGTCCATCAATAAGCACAAGCTTAAGGCGAACAAGGCAAGCCAAAGAAGAAGTGGCAGGGTTCCCTTAAGCAGCGATGGAGCACGATGGAAGCAAGGGTGAAGTGCAAGCATGTCTTCAAAATGTCCAAAGATTTTTCCTTTTATTTCATCAGGTGGATACTGAGATGGCTTAAAGACTTCAATACCGGGGTCGAACACCTTTTTCTTTAAGGGAAAATAGCACTCAGGCGCAGCCGAGTGTGAAGAAGATCCGCAAAGAAGCACAACCTCGTCCTCAGAAGGGGGACAAAGAGGTGTCAAATCATATGTGCAACGAATTTCGGTGTCGACCGGTTTCTTCTCCTTTGACAAAATTTTCTTCAAATCCAAAGTAGGATCAAGACGATAATCTTCAAAGTCCAAAGGAGGTGCATCACTCTCATGAGGGAAGTAAGTGTTGAGAAATTCAGAGAAATCTTCCTCAAATGAGTAATCGTCCAAAGTAGGATCGAGTGATGGCGGAGGATCTTCATCGTGTGAAGAATCGCTCGAAAGAGTATCGGCCTCATCAAAATCATCATATGTGGGCAGCTCGGGATACTCAGAAGTACAATCATCAAAATCATCTGAATCTGAGCTAGAATCATCATCATCATAAGCATCAAAGACCGGTGGATAATCATAAATGGGGAAAGCGTCCAAAGTGGGGAGAGAATCATCCACATCATCATGAAAAAGTGGATTATCGATGCAAGAGTCGAATAGAGGATTGCGTAGACGGTAAAGTCATCGAGCACATTAATCATATTCACTGATTTTTGGCCTCCAAAAGTTGTACTAGTAAGCTTTCCCATTTTGAAAACTTGTGCATCATCCCCGACTCGTAAGATTAACTCGCCTTCGGCCACATCCACTAAAGCTCGTCCGGTTCTCAAGAATGGCCGACCAAGTATTAAAGGAATACGAGGGTCCATTTCATAATCAACTACGACAAAATCGACCGGGAAAGTAAATGCGCCAACTTTAATGAACACGTCTTCGGCTATACCAACGGGGTAAGCGAGAGTGCGATTTGCAAGTTCAAGAGTCATCTTTGTTGGAGTGAGGTCGGGCAATGATAGTGTTTTCCAAACACTCAAAGGCATCAAATTAATACTAGCCCCGAGATCGGCAAGGGCAGTAAATTCTTCAGTTTTGTTGAACACGCAAGGCAACACAAAACGACCGGGATCTCCAAGCTTTTCCGGAAGTTCTTTAAGAATAACTGCAGAGCAGTTTTCATTTAATCGTGTGTTGGCGAGTTCAATCAGCTTCTCCTTCTTGTTAAGCAATTCCCTAAATGCTTTAACAAATTTGGGCATGTGGACAAGTGCTTCAAGAAAGCTAATGTTGAAGTTCATTTGAGAAATCATCTTCACATAGTGACACACTTCGGAGTCCTCCTTGGTTAGCATTTTGGACTTGCCTAAACGAGAGGGATAAGGGATATTGGGTTTAGGTGGGGAAGGTGCAGGTGTAGGTAAAGGTTGGGATGTTGAAGGGTCCTTCCTAGGTACATCGTCATGACGAGGCGGAGACGGTAATGGTGCACTAATACTAGGTGTAGGAGGAGTAGGGATAAATGGTGGTGGAGGAGGTGTAGATGATGGGGGGGGGGGGGGGTTGGTGGTCCTACGATGGTGACTCCACTACGGGTAGTAATAGCACTCACATTTGCTCGCGGATTGGTGACGGTGTTTGAAGGTAGAGAACTCGAAGTAGAAGGTTGAGCTGCGGGCAAGAAACTAGCAAGCATATTCTTCAAATCATTGGTTTGACTGCTGAAGGAGGATTGAATGTTATCTCGAAGCTCGGATCTTATCTCATTTCCTTGCTTGGTGATATCTCCTTTCAGATTGATAATTTGGCTCTGTAGATTCTTGATTTGCTCACCTTGGGTTCTCATTATGGCCTCAACATCGGGGTTAATGGGTGGGGTTTGTTGGGCGGGTGGGTGATAAGGATTAGAAGCTCTTGGTGGGATTTGTGTGCTTCTAGTGTAGTTGTTGGCGGGGTTTTGGTTTTGAGGAGAAAAACCGGGTGAAAGGTAATTGTTGGAACGGTAGCTCAGCAGATTTCTATCCCCTTGTTGTCTAGCTTGGTAATTTTCCGGTGAATAATTACCGTAAGCTGCATACACATTTTCCGGATTTCCTTGTGTCGAAGGACAATCGGTGTATGAGTGAGGACCGCCACATGTTTCACAAGGATTAGCAACCGCTTTAACTTGTTGTTGTTGTTGGTTTGAAGCCAAGAGTTGCATACTTCTGCTCATTTCAGTCAGCACACGGGTGAGTTCAGTCATATCAGGGTTTGCTGAGGTGGAGGAAACATTAACTCTCGGGTTGTTCCTTGAAGAAGTAGAGGAATCCCAGTTTTTGTGGTGAGTAGTCATGTTCTCAATTAGCTCTCTACACTCCTCGGGTCTCCTTTTCATGAATGTGCCACCGGCGGCTGCATTAATCGTATCACGATCTCGAAAAGTCAAACCGTTGTAGAAAGTATCGATTAAGGTCACAGGGAGCATGTTGTGGTTTGGACATCTATCGATCAAGACATTATATCTCTCCCAAGCATCAAAAAGAGATTCATCAGGATCTTGCATGAAACCGCTGATTTGATTGCGAAGGCTTGTGACCATGGATGGTGGAAAGTAGCGCGACAAAAATCGTTGAGTCATGTCATCCCAAGTATGAATAGAATTCTTCGGGAGACGATCAAACCATTTCTCGGCATGATGTAATAAAGTGTGTGGGAAGAGTTGTAGGCGAAGTTCATCCATTGTGGCACCGGCCAACTTCATGCTTTGGGTGATTGTAATGAACTTGTCAAGGTGTTTGTTGGCATCATCATCAGGCAATCCACGGAATAGGTTTGTTTGTACTTGCTGAATCATGTGGTGCTTCAACGAAAACTCAGGAGCGTTGATTTGCATCGGCGCAATCGGTCCTCCTCGTCCAAACATGGTTGGTTGACAAAGTTCCTCCATGGTCCGAAGATCGGGCTGTGGAAGAGCATTGTTGTTATTATTATTATTATTGAGGTGCGGTGGAATGTTGTTGTTGACACCTGACATAGCTAAATCTTCTTGAGTCTCGGGCTCTTGATAATTAGAAGATCTAGTACGCATACACCTGAAAATGCAAAAGAAAACAAAACCAAACACAAAGACAATATATATACAAAATAAAGATAAAATCTTTTTGGATTTTTGAAATTTTTAATTTTTATGGATTTTTATCAATTTTTAATTTTTATGGTTTTTTATCAATTTTATGATTTTGTTTTGAATTTTTTAGGCAAGAAAAAGAACGCTCACAAGTGAACGGATCCCAAAAAGCTACGCGTCTCTCACAGAAAACCGTCAATCTTTACGAAAAGAGCCGGCAGCGGCGCCATTTGATAACTAGGTTTTGCCTAGTAAGAAAACTAAGTGTTCTTTGTCGTGTGTCTCTTCGAATTGAAAAACTTGTGTTTAATGTGTGACTCAGTCGTTCTTTGGTGATACAAAGATGTGTCGTTGTAGTGTTTAAGATAAAGGGTGCAGAACAATTAAAGTAAAGGTGTGTTAAAGTAAATCTAAGTCTAATTAAAATAATAGTGCAAGTATTTAAAAACGTGACAAAAAGTAATTTAATTAAATGACTAAAAATAAAAGCGTGACGGAAATTAAAGTTAGACAAGTATAAAAATGATAACGTAAAAATTAAACAAGATAAAAATATGAAAAATCACTCCAAATCGGAATATATTCCGATCTCACCTTGATCGGAATATCTAACCAAACCTGTCGGAATGTCAAGGTAGACCAATCGGAATATGGATAGGACCTTGGTCGGAATGCTGTTCAGAACACCAATCGGAATATCTGTCACCTTACATACGATCGGAATACCCAAACACGCACCTCGATCGGAATGTGTATAATCAAACTAGATCGGAATAAGGACTAAAATACCAATCGGAATATTGTCACCTTATCCAATCGGAATGTAGAACTTACCTTTGATCGGAATGATCAAAACCCTACTGATCGGAATACCAAGAAGTCTACCAATCGGAATGTAGATAAATCCTCCCCAATCGGAATACAGATAGGAATGTCAAAACCCTTTTCTGATCATGCCAATCGGAAAGATAAACCCTTTTCTGATTGACCCCAATCGGAATACGGCAAAAGGAAATGGAAATAAGCTAGAAAAATAAGCTATGAATCTAATAAGCACTAGACGAAAAACTTAGTTAAAACCGTGTAAATTAAGCTACGAAACTGAAAGTTAACAACTTTTAAAACACGAAAAAGATAAACTTTAAGAAAAACAACTTTTTATATAAAAATAACTTTTATAAAAACTATATAAACTTGAAAGTAAATCAAATAAGCTATGAAAATAAGAGATTTAAAACAATCAAAAGCATAAAAATGAAATCTTTAAACAACTTAACAAGATAAAAACGTGTAAATCAAAGATTAAAGAAAGGTAGAAGAAGATTAACAAGATAAAGTAAAGGTGCAAGTAATTAAAAAAGACACTTACTTGAAATTAAAAGGTAATTAAGGTGCATAACAAGTATTTAAATGTGCAAGTAATTAAAGGTGCATAAAATAAAGGTGGAAGAACTAGTTTGTCAATCTAGCCAACAAGAATGAAATGTAAATCCTAATGACTATTTATAGGGGAGGATTAAGGAAGCTTCCTCCCCTCTTTCCTTTTCTCTTAATTGCGTCATTAAGTCCCTCCTTCTTTTAATCTTCATTAATTGCATACTTAGTCCTTTTCTTCTAATCTTCTTTAAACTTGGACTTAAGGGACTTTTGGCTTCGGGATTTCTTTGAACTCGTCTTTAAATTCTTCAATAAAATAGACTTGAATTCTTCGGCTTTTGATAAACTTCCGTCTTTTGACTTTTTCTTCGATAAATCTTCAGAATTGGTCTTGGACTTCCGTTCTTTTTCCACTCTTGACTTCTCGACTTCGTCTTTCGTCTTTTTCTTCAATAAAAGTCCGTAAATGCCCGTGAATTCCCGTGTTTTCTCCTCTTTTCACCTTTTCGTCCTAAATCACAACAAAGACACAAACCACGCATAATTCTGACATAAAAGACATAAAATACACGTTTTGGTCCGGTTATTATTGTAATTAAGTGGTAGAAAAGATGTGTGTTTTCACACATATCAATGACTCTTTGGTGACTTCACCATTTACCCCTCACAACTCACCCATTTCACCAACCTTGGAGGATTTACCTCCACATTCACCCATTTCCCCTTTGGGGAACATGCCTCCACTTTCACCCATATCACCCTTGGAGAACTTGCCTCCTCCACCTCCACCCAACTCAAACATCCCAATTTTGGGTGTCCCTCTTTCCCTCCTCTTGGGTGATCCTTACTGTGGGTTTCAACAAACTCATGGTCCTAGATGTCCATGTTGTCTCTACAACCACTTCCTCATCCAAAACCTAAGGATGGATATGTATGGACTACATAGGGGTTTGCAAGATTTCTTGCTTACTTTGTTCTCCATGCCTCCTCCTAGGAGATGAATGATGGAGTTGTCTTAATAAGAGTTTTCAACAAAACCAAGCCTAAGAAAACTACTTATCTAGATTTTATGATAAGCTAGCTATGTATTAGTTAGTTTTATTTATCTTTGTACTTGTTTCCTCATTAATGAATGTTTCTTGTTGTTGTGTTTAGCTTTGTGTGATTCTATCCTTTTGTGCACACTAATCAACTTTAATTTGAAATTAAAATTGAACCTAAATCTATCACAACCCCTAAACTTGACTAAAATTGGTTCAAAATGATATCTAAATTATTTTGTCACCCTTTATCAAGACATTCTTTGTGAATGTGTTGCTTTATGCAACCCTAGCATATTTTGGTTCTAATAGAGGTAAAATTCCAAGATTTGCAAAAAAAATTTTGAAAAAGTCTTAGTTTTTCCCAAAACCCAGGAAAAACATGGTTTAAAGTCCACTGGACGCGGTTCCTTAAGGACCCGCGGTTCCTTAAGGACCCGCGGTTCCTTAGTGATATGGAACCGCCGGCCCATACAAGGTACCGCGGGCAGAAAGTGACTTTTGACGAATTTTTGGTCAAAACCTTTAAAACCCTATTCCCAGTCAAGATTCCTTGTTTACTCAAATTGACTAAACATTCTTTGACACTACACATTTTGTATTCAAATTCTTACCTTGATTACATTTTACTTATACCCCAACCTTGAGAATTCATTCTCACATAACCTTGAGATATCATTCTCACACTCTCACAATGCCTAACTCCTACATTCCTAACCTTGACATTTCTTTGTCACAACCCCACTCACCCAAAGCTTCCTCATCCAAGCTTTCAAAGAAATCGAAAATCTCGGTTCGACCCGTTTGGGTTAAGAAGAATGAACCATCTTCGTCCAAACCACCCAAAAACCCTACCTTCTCTCTAATCAAGTATTGGAATGAGACTTACACCATAAACCCCATCACTGGAGCAAAAGAACATGTTCCACCACCACCACAATCCTTCAATACCCCCCAACTCAATGACCTTGCAACCTTCCCAAACCTCACAAGGCATTGTGAAAACACTCCCAAACCCTTTACCCCACCACCACCAAACCCTAAGTTTGATGCTATACCCCCATCAAACGACTTTGTGTTGCATCATGGATCCTCGTGTGATTGTTGCCGATTTCAACATATTGAACTTGCTCATGTGTATGAGAAGTTAAATTTTCTTGAATTCCTCCTCACTCGACCTCCTATTCAAGTTTTCGTTCCGGTGGACAAAACTTCGAATGATGCATCGTCGTCTTTTTAGTTTTATTTTATTTTTAGCAATCTTGGAAAATATCACTATTAGACTAGCTTATGCTTAGTGGTTTATTTTCCATATTTATTGCTTTTAGATACTCATACTATGTGTATGACTATCTTCTTTGTTGTATTATTTTTTTAACCTTTGTGTTATTTGTCTGCTATCTAATTAGTTCTATTTTTGAGTTGATCTTGGTTAAATTTTTATAATTGCTTATGGGTGATTCCATCAATTCTAAAGCTTTAACCCATTGACAAGCTTATCATCTTCATGTTATTGAAGTTTGATTTTGTCAATTACCTCTTTGGACATACTTAGCAAAATACTTGCTTCTAATTTGAGATTTCTTATCTTTCTCCCTCTCAAGTTACTTAGTAAGTAGTGATCATATATACATTGGTGTTTCTTTCCTTTCTACTAACCTTTGTGTAGCATGTCACCTTAGCTCACAAACTTGGTGCCCCAAGCAAGGGGGAGCAACCACCAAGGGGGAGCTACTAGCAAAGTTCGATGCACTTCAAAGACTTATGCTAACCTTTTTGCTACGACAAAGGGGGAGAAATGATAGTGATAAACTAGTTAATAATTCCATAGTTTGTGTTTCTACGTAAATGAGTTTATCGTTTGTCGTAATCAAAAAGGGGGAGATTGTTAATGCAAGTAATGCCTAAAAACATTATTAGTGTTAACTAATCTTTCTTAGTTTTGATCACAACAAACCATACAACACATTTAGTGTAGAAACACAAAATGAATTATTAAACTAACACTATCATCAAGGTAATAATCATATCACTAACCTTTCTTAATCATACTTAGTGATCATCAAAATGATTATCCTTAAAACTCACTTTTGTTAATAAGACAAAAGACTTTTTAATAAACTTTCTTTTTTAGAAAATATTTTATTAAAATGGAAAATGAAAATTTAAAAATGGCATATTCCAAATGCTGTTAGAATATCCTTTGAAGGGTTCAAATACCTCAGATATTCCCACCCCACTAAAAGACAAAAAACGGAGCGGAGTCTAGTGGCGGTACCTTAAGTACCTACGCGGTACCTTAGCGATATGGTACCGCGGGGTGAGATAAGGTATCGCGCATAGTAGCCGTTATAGATCCGTTGTAACTTTGTCTCCTTTAAATAGTGGGTCAAATCTCATTTTCCAGCAAGCCTCTTGGACGTTTTTCTCAGCCCTTTTTCTATTTTCTATATCATAATCATTAGTAAATGATCACTTAATTTGTTAAGGATGTTTACATATGATTATCCTCTTGATCCCCTCCTTTACCATGTCCAATGAGAAGATCACTCACTCACTAGTGTAGTGATAAAGATGAATTTATGAGCTAGTCATATTCATCATGATACCTTTTTGTTTTAGGTCAATCCAATGTATTTATGAATACTTGGACTAGTTGTGTTCATCCAAGTTATTTGTGAATACTTGGATTTGTTGTGTACATCCATTGCATATGTGTTTGCTTTGGATTTGTGTTGTGTAAATCCAAGCTACATGTGTGTACTTGGATAAGTCTAGTTGAGTTGTAATAGATTTGATTAGGAGTTCTCACTAAACTATAAAGTGATGTGGTTGTGTCTTGTGAGTTCTCACTAAACTTTAAAGTGATTAGTAGTGGTGTTGTGTGAAGTTCTCACTTAGCTTCAAAGTGAAGAGTCGTGAAGATTGGTTCTAGCTTTCGATTAGAACTCGACATCTAGCCTTGTGTCGTAAAATGGTGAAGTAGGCAACGTCGTGAAGATTGGTTCTACCTTAAGATTAGAACTCGACATCTAGCCTTGTGTCGTTAAATTGTGAAGTAGGCAACGTCGTGTAGATTGGTCCTAGCTAAAGATTAGGTCTCGACATTTAGCTTAGTGTCGGAAAATAATGTAAGCAACGATGTAAGGTTTTCTCCGCCGAGAAGGGAGCTTGTGGATATAGTGGAAATCTCGAGTAGGTGTACTCGAGGAGTGGAGTAGAAACGAGGATAGAGCCTCGTTGTCGAACCACTATAAATCTTGGTGTCTTCCCACTAGGTTGTTTCCTTCCTTGCTCTTTACTTATTTCATTATCATTATACCTGTTTATTATTCTTGCTAGTGCATTTCAATTAAACCTAATCATTATGCAACTTAGCTTTAAGTAAAAGATAGTTTTGATACAAACCAAATTTAAATCAATTTTAATTTGGTCACCAATCGAAGAGAAACTATTCAACCCCCCCTTCTAGTTTCTACACATATCTCTGTGTAAATAACACTAGTAGTGGGAACCCCTGTTCCCACTAAAGCCATCAGAGTTTGCCACTATTAACTTTAACAAATCAACAACTTATATTTGGCTTTTCATCAGCTTATTTTTCATCATTTTTTGAGTTTTTTATTTCTCCCAAGTAGAATACAACATAATAGATTTTTAGAAAAAAGTTTTAGATTTTTCCACTGTTCATAAAATTTTTTATTATTATTTTAATTAAAAAATTGTTTTTAGGCTTTTAAAAAATAGATTTAATTGGTAAAAATATTTTTTAGAGTTTATTTAGTATATTTAAGGTTTACAAGCTATAAAATTTTGGTTTGGGCTTTTTGTTAATTATTTTTAATTTTGGGACTTTAATTAGCATTTAAAATTAAATAATAATTTAATAATAAGTTTTAAAATATTTATATTGAATTTTTATTCTTATTTATATTACATAGGATTTAATTTTGATTTTTAATAATTTTTTAGTTTAAATTTTTTATTTCGTCACGTTTTTACGTTTACGTTTTAAATTTTCGTCGTAGTTTAAATCGTAGCGTAACTCGTCATTTACTTTTAATCTTTTCTCTCTCAAAAACGAACTAATCCAAATACGTAATATTATTTTTGGCATTAAACACACATATACTCCTTTGGAAAGAACTCACTGGTCGATCTTTACGGTTTTACTAAATCGTATCGATTAATACCTCTGACGTTATACTTATTTTATTTTTCCTAAAATAAAGCAAAGTGTAATTTTAACACAATCAATCAACATACTCACATACCAAGGAGGATTCATTTAACCATTTCGGAAATAGCTTTGAAATTGACACATAATGATACCATTTGGATTCAGTTTGTGCTCTTGTTTTCATTTTTTATTTGTATAAAAACGTTAGGGTGTGTTTAGTTGGAGAAAAATCCCCCACTTTTCTAGAAAAAAATTTATTTGAAAATGGAAAAATAGAAAACTTGTTTAGTTGCACTTTTTTCCAATAATTTTCAAAAAAATGAGAAATTTTCATTCTCCACTTTTATATAGAAAACTAGAAAAAGACCATTTTACACTTTTCTATTTCTTTTCCCAAATAATAATAAAACATATCCCCATATCTTTTTCAAATCCTATTTTACGTTTCTGTCACTTTTTTTTACGTTTTTTGAAAAAAAAAATAAGTTTTGTAAGTTTTTTTCGCATTTTCGTCATTATAGCGTTTTTCTTCAGTATTTTTACGTTTTCTTCACTAAATTTACATTTTTGTCAGTATTTTTACGTTTTTGACAGTAGTTTTACGTTTTCGCCAGTAAACTTAGTTTTCGTCAGTAATTTTACATTTTCGGCATTAGTTTTACGTTTTCGTCAGTAAGTTAACGTTTTCTTCAGTAAATTTACGTTTTCGTCGGTAATTTTACGTTTTCGTCACTAAATATATGTTTTCGTCAGTAAACTTACGTTTTCATGAGTAAACTTACGATGTCGCAAGTAAACTTACGTTTTTGTCAGTATACTTACGTTTTCGCCAGTAAACTTACGTTTTCGTCAGTAATTTTACGTTTTCGTCAGTAAACTTATGTTTTCGTCTGTAAACTTACGTTTTCGTCTGTAAGCTTACTTTTTCGTCAGTAAACCTACGTTTTCATCAGGAAACTTACGTTTTCGTATGTAAACTTACGTTTTCGTCAGTAAACTTACGTTTTCGTCAGTAAACTTACTTTTTCGTCAGTAAACTTACGTTTTCGTCAGTAAACTTACGTTTTCGTCAGCAAACTTACGTTTTTGTCATTATTTCTACGTTTTCATCAGTAAACTTACGTTTTTGACAGTAAACTTACGTTTTCGTCAGTAATTTTAAGTTTTCGTCAGTAATTTTAAGATTTTGTCAGGAATTCTACGTTTTTGTCAACGAAACTTAAAATTATTGACGAAAACGTTAAAATAATGATGAAAACGTAAAATTACTGATGAAAACGTAAGTTTACTGACGAAAACGTAAGTTACTAACGAAAACTTAAATTTACTGAGGAAAACGTAAATTTACTGACAAAAACGTAAAAATTCTGACGAAAACGTAAAAATACTGATGAAAACGTAAAAATACTGACGAAAACGTTATTGACAAAAACGTAAAATTACTGACCAAAATGTAAATTTACTGACGAAAACGTAAAATTACTGACAAAAACGTAAAATTATTGACGAAAACGTAAAATTACTGACGAAAGCGTAAAAATAATGACAAAAACGTGAAATTACTTAAAAAAACGTAAAATTACCGACAAAAACGTAAGTTTACTGACGAAAACGTAAAAATACTGAGTAAAACATAAATTTACTGACATAAACATAAATTTACTGATGAAAACGTAGTATTACTGACGAAAACGTAAATTACTGATGAAAACGTAAAAGTATTGACGAAAACCTAAAATTACTGACGAAAACGTGAAATTATTGACGAAAACGTAAAATTATTGAAAAAACGTAAATATAAGTTTCCTCGGTTATTTACGTCTTTGTCAGTTTTTAAGTTTTTGTCAATTATTCACTTATCTATAAATGAAATGAAATTTGGAAATGAAAATTACAACTTCATCTAAACAAGTTTTCAAAAATTCCAACTCTTCTCTAGAAAAGAAAACTCTTTCCTTCTCTAGAAAATTAGAAACAAAAAAATATGAAAAGTTTTCCACAACTAAACAGCCCTTTAGAGTTTGATTTTCTTCTATTAGGGGTTTTGATGACCAAGGATGGAGTACTTTTTTTTACAACAATGATGATGTAGTTTTGGTGTGGGGATTAAGTAGTTATACGGCTAAGCCGCGTTCATATGGCTTTTTTTTTCAATTAAATAATTGCATTCGATCGATGGTATATAAAGAGTAATTTACAACAAGTCACGCTTCCTAGGTTCAGTTGTTTCGAACTACAAATTACTTAAAATTTCATATAACATTTTGATACTAAGAAACAAAAATATCCGCTATCATCGAAAAGCATTCCTGACAAATCAAGTGCAAAGCGATACCTATGACTGATCCAATTGATTTTATTCTATTCGTTGTCATAATAAGACTAAAACAAAATGTGAAATGTACCAAAGGACACATATAAAAATATTTCCATACAAATGGGAAAACTTGGGCAGTTATAGCTGATACAATATGTCAAATGCAATAACAAAATATCAAATCTCAGTTGCACCATCCTAGAGAATGGACACCAGGATGCATAAAACAATATCTTCGTGTATGCATTCATCTGATAGGAGCCCAAATACCTGCTAAGAGACTCCCTATTGATCTGCAGTACGAAAATAATAAAAACAAAGGCTACACATTACATACTTAAACTAGGTAATAAACCAAGCTATTTAAAATTAAAACACATGGATAAGCTAATCATTCATTACATGAATAATCCAACAATGTAAATGGTTTCTAATATAAGCGGGGTACCAAAAAAATAGATAAGAACGGATCGCGCTATAAGAGACCAGATTCTAATGTAAGTCGTACATAAAATACCTTATAGAAATGAACATTTATCTGTCGTTTCTATAAAAAGAAATGAACATTTATCCTTCTGGTTTTACGAGTGAAATATATGAGAAACTTTATTTCTACTTAAAGAATTCGGGCGATTAAGCAATTCCTGTTACACTTTTTGATAACATCTAACAATCACATTGCCAATGCCACTGGAGAATAAACTAACTACTTTATGAAATTCAAAACTAAAAACTACAGCAAGAACATAGACTTAAAACGAACAATAAATAAGGCGATAATCTCAAGCCCAATAAACTTATAACCATATGATGGGAAATAGCAGACCAGGCATGTATATAACAAACAAACAACAGTGCATCTGAAATTTAGTGTAAAACAGGTAGGCAATGTAGACACATAAGATGGGATCATCAGCTTAATGACTAATTAAAATAGACCTTCAGATGAAAATGAATTCCCATAAGATTTTAAATAGATTTACTTTCATGATGCGTAGAAAATTTAAGGACTAAATGTTGGGAATCTAAGTTTGTTAGATTCCCTGTATCATATATTTAAACACAAATCAAGCTGTTAGATAGTCACTTTCCTGTGCCTAGGAGGCAGGCAAGTATCGCAAGACTCACAGAGATCTAAGTCTCTGTGAGCAACCTCAGAGGAGTCCATGTCAGAGACATTGTCAAGGAAGTCGAAGATTACTTAAAGACATACTCATTGGCTGTGATGGATAACAGCCAAGATGTATCAGGGACTCTGAGGGGGTTGAGGGTTAACAGGGGTGGCAATACCCTGTTAACACTCAACACACTTTGGACATTCCATTTGTGTGTACGAGACTATGAAGAAAAGGGAAACTGTGTCAGCTCTGTTTCCCTAAATCATTGTGGCAGACTACCAAGAATAGAAGAGCATCTTGTGACAGATGTCTTAAAAGTGAATGTCTTGTGTAGTCACCATCAACTAGTACTTAGGTCAACCTCGTATCACTATAAATAGGATGTGTAGCCCAGCATTAATGTTTAACACTTTGAGAATATTCATACATTAATGCTTAGAACTTATTGAATCAAACAGCTGTGACTGTAACCATAAGTTAGGGTTTTTAGTTGTTCAAAGTGTGCACAACACATTGTCATCAAACGGTGTTATCCATAACACTTGTAATTCTTTATTATACAATAATAAGTATTACGTTTGAAAAGTAATTACGTGTGTTGATTAGTTAAGCTTAGTGTTTCTAGCATAGTTTAGGGACTTTTAATTGGTATCAGAGTGGTGTTTGATAATTAAAACCTTCAAGAAACATCGTTCTCAGTTTTATAATCAAGATCCACCATGCCGGAAACAACCAATCCACCACCATCGTCTTCTGGGAACCCCAACAACAATGCACTACCAACTTTACCAAGACTCACTCCTCTACCTCCAAATGAAGATGATCTACCTCAACTCCTTGACTCAAGAGGCGGATCTCATGTCACCAGTGTACCAGTCTTTGACGAAGAAGATTTTGCTAGTTGGAAGAGTCAATTCCTCGTATATCTCGACGGACTTGAACCATTTCTTCTAGAAATTCTAGACAATGGTCCTTATGTTCCCATGGCGCTTACCTCTACTGATGAGAACCCTCTTCCCAAACCTCTCAAACAATGGACTCCAGCTAATAGGAAATTGGGAAACCAAGATAAACGTCTCAAAAGCATCATCATATCCTGTCTTCCCAAACACATCATGAAGTCTGTCATTCAGTGTCCCACAGCCATAAAATGTGGACAGGCCTTATCCTTGGTCATGAAGGACCCTCTGAAACCAGAGAAACCAAGATTCAGGCACTTAGACTTTAGTTCAATGCTTTCAAGTCACTTGAAGGTGAAAAGGTTCAACAAACATGTAGAAACTAGAAAAGGGGGGGGGGGGTTGAATAGTTTCTCTTCGATTGGTGACCAAATTAAAATTACTTTCAATTTGGTTTGTATCAAAACTATCTTTTACTTGAGGCTAAGTTGCATAATGATTAGGTTCAATTCAAATGCACTAGCAAAGATAATAGGTAAGTGTAATGATAATGAAATAAGTAAAGAGTAAGGAAGGAGACAACCTAGTGGGAAGACACCAAGATTTATAGTGGTTCGACAACGAGGCTCTATCCTCGTTTCTACTCCACTCCTCGAGTACACCTACTCGAGATTTCCACTATATCCACAAGCTCCCTTCTCAGCGGAGAAAACCTTACATCGTTGCTTACATTATTTTCCGACACTAAGCTAAATGTCGAGACCTAATCTTTAGCTAGGACCAATCTACACAACATTGCCTACTTCACAATTTAAGGACACAAGGCTAGATGTCGGGTTCTAATCTTAAGGTAGAACCAATCTTCACGACGTTGCCTACTTCACCATTTTACGACACAAGGCTAGATGTCGAGTTCTAATCGAAAGCTAGAACCAATCTTCACGACTCTTCACTTTGAAGCTAAGTGAGAACTTCACACAACACAACTACTAGTCACTTTATAGTTTAGTGAGAACTCACAAGACACAACCACATCACTTTATAGTTTAGTGAGAACTCCTAATCAAATCTATTACAACTCAACTAGACTTATCCAAGTACACACATGTATCTTGGATTTACACAACACAAATCCAAGCAAACACATATGCAATGGATGTACACAACAAATCCAAGTATCCACAAATAACTTGGATGAACACAACTAGTCCAAGTATTCATAAATACATTGGATTGACCTAAAACAAAAAGGGTATCATGATGAATATGACTAGCTCATAGATTCATCTTTATCACAACACTAGTGAGTGAGTGATCTTCTCATTGGACAAGGTAAAGGAGGGGATCAAGAGGATAATCATATGTAAACATCCTTAACAATTTAAGTGATCATTTACTAATGATTATGCTATAGAAAATAGAAAGAGCGCTGAGAAAAACGTCCAAGAGGCTTGCTGGAAAATGAGATTTGACCCACTATTTAAAGGAGACAAAGTATAACGGATCTATAACGGCTAGCTGTGCGCGGTACCTTATCTCACCCCGCGGTTCCATATCGCTAAGGAACCGCGTAGGTACTTAAGGTACCGCCACTAGACTACGCTCCGTTTTTTGTCTTTTAGTGGGGTGGGAATATCTGAGGTATTTGAAACCTTCAAAGGATATTCTAACAGCATTTAGAATATGCTATTTTCAAATTTTCATTTTCCATTTTAATAGAACATTTTCTAAAAAAGAAAGTTTATTAAAAAGTCTTTTGTCATATTAACAAAAGTGAGTTTTAAGGATAATCATTTTGATGATCACTAAGTATGATTAAGAATTAGTGATATGATTATTACCTTGATGATAGTGTTAGTTAAATAATTCATTTTGTGTTTTACACTAAATGTGTTGTATGGTTTGTTGTGATCAAAACTAAGAAAGATTAGTTAACACTAATAATGTTTTTAGGCATCACTTGCATTAACAATCTCCCCCTTTTTGATTACGACAAACGATAAACTCATTTACGTAGAAACACAAAATATGGAATTATTAACTAGTTTATCACTATCATTTCTCCCCCTTTGTCGTAGCAAAAAAGGTTAGCACAAGTCTTTGAAGAACATCGAACTTTGCTAGTAGCTCCCCATTGGTGGTTGCTCCCCCTTGCTTGGGGCACCAAGTTTGTGAGCTAAGGTGACATGCTACACAAAGGTTAGTAGAAAGGAAAGAAACACCAATGTATATATGAGCACTACCTACTAAGTAACTTGAGAGGGAGAGAGAGAAGAAATCTCAAATTAGAAGCAAGTATTTTGCTAAGTATGTCCAAAGAGGTAATTGACAAAATCAAGCTTCAATCCGATGAAGATGATAAGCTTGTCAATGGGTTAAAGTTTAGAATTGATGGAATCACCCATAAGCAATTGTAAAAATTAACCATGATCAACTCAAAATAGAACTAATGAAATAACACACAAACAACACAAAGGTTACATAAAAGAAAAAGACACAACAAAGAAGATAGTCATACACACAATAGAGTATCTAAAAGCAATAAATATGGAAAATAAACCACTAAGCATAAGCTAGTCTAATAGTGATATTTTCCAAGATTGCAAAAAAAAATAAAAGACTAAAAAGATGGCGATGCATCATTCGAAGTTTTGTCCACCGGAACGAAAACTTGAATAGGAGGTCGAGTGAGGAGGAATTCAAGAAAATTTAACTTCTCATACACATGAGCAAGTTCAATTTGTTGAAATCGACAACAAGCACACGAGGATCCATGATGCAACACAAAATCGTTTGATGGGGGTATGACATCAAACTTAGGGTTTGGTGGTGGTGGTGGGGTAATGGGTTTGGGAATGTTTTCAGAATGCCTTGTGAGGTTTGGGAAGGTTGAAAGGTCATTGAGTTGAGGGGTGTTGAAGGATTGTGGTGGTGGGGGAACATTTTCTTTAGCTCCGGTGATGGGGTTTATGGTATAAGTCTCATTCCAATACTTGATTGGAGAGAAGGTAGGGTTTATGGGTGGTTTGGACGAAGATGGTTCATTCTTCTTAACCCAAATAGGTCGAACCGAGATTTTCGGTTTCTTTGAAAGCTTGGATGAGGAAGCTTTGGGTGAGTGGGGTTGTGACAAAGAAATGTCAAGGTTAGGAATGTAAGAGTTAGGCATTGTGAGAGTGTGAGAATGAAATCTCAAGGTTATGTGAGAATGAATTCTCAAGGTTGGGAAGGTGTGAGAATGAAATCTCAAGGTTGTGTGAGAGTGAATTCTCAAGGTTGGGAAGGTGTGAGAATGAAATCTCAAGGTTGGGGTATAAGTAAAATGTAATAAAGGTAAGAATTTGAATACAAAATGTGAAGTGTCAAGGAATGTTTAGTCAATTTAAGTAAACAAGGAATCTTGACAGGGTATAGGGTTTTAAAAGTTTTGACCAAAAAATCGTCAAAAACTGATTTCTGCCCGCGGTACCTTAAAGGGACCGGCGGTTCCATATCGCTAGGGAACCGCGGGGCTTTAAGGATCCGCATCCAGTGGACTTGAAACCAAGTTTTTACAGATTTTGAGAAAAACTAAGACTTTTTCAAAAAATTGCAAATCTTGGAATTTTACCTCTATTAGCACCAAATTATGCTAGGGTTGCATAAAGCAACACATTCACAAAGAATGTCTTGACAAAGGGTGACAAAATAATTTAGATATCATTTTGAACCAATTTTAGTCAAGTTTTTAGAGGTTGTGATAGATTTAGGTTTAATTTTAATTTCAAATTAAAGTTGATTAGTGTGCACAAAAGGATAGAAACATACAAAGCTAAATCCATAGATCAACAACATGAAACATTCATGAAAGAAGCAAGTACAATGACAAATAAAACTAAATAATACATAGCTAGCTTAACATTAAATCTAGATAAGTAGTTTTCTTTGGCTTGGTTTTGTTGAAAACTCTTATTAAGAAAACTCCATCATTCATCTCCTAGGAGGAGGCATGGAGAACAAGGCAAGCAAGAACTCTTGCAACCTCCTATGTAGTCCATACATATCCATCCTAAGGTTATGGATGATGTAATGGTTGTAAAGACAACATGGACAACTAGGACCATGTGTTTGTTGAAACCCATAGTATGGATCACCCAAAAGGAGGGAAAGTGGAACACCTAAAATTGGAATGTTTGAGTTGGGTGGAGGTGGAGGAGGCATGTTCTCCAAGGGTGATGTGGGTGAGAGTGGAGGCATGTTCCCTAAAGGGGAAATGGGTGAGTGTGGAGGTAAATTCTCCAAGGTTGGTGAAATGGGTGAGTTATGAGGGGTAAATGGTGAAGTCACCAAAGTGTCATCAAAGTCATTCACAAAAGGAATGCTTTGGATTGGTTGGGGTTGTGTGGTCACATCCAAGGGTGCACTTGGAGTGAAGGGTGAAGAGAACTCATTCATTCTTGAGTTGAATGAAGAGGAGGTAGAACCAATGGAGTGGTTAGTACCATGGGTGGATGATGTCTTGCATGGAGCAAGAGGTGGGGAAGGTGATGAAGAAATGAGGATAGGAACCATCTCATTCTTAGGTGTGTGGAAAGGTGAGGAGTTAGGCTTGGCTACCTTAATCCTTATTTTGAGTGTTTTCCTTGGGGTGGAGGTCTTGGAAGTGTTTGAGGTTTTGGTACACACCATGGTTGACAAGGGTGGTTTAAGGTTTAGGGAAGGATGTTTTGATGTGTGAAGAACATGACTAACAAGGTGGGTTTAAATGGGTGAGGGGATGATCCAAACTAGTAATGGGTTAAAATCATTTTAGGTGAATAATGAATTTAGGTAAGCTAGTTTAGGAAATGTACAGTTTATTACTGAAAATCATGCAAGGTTTACACAGATTTAAGAAAACAGTGTAAAGCAAAAGATGTTGTCGTGCACAGTGGCCGGCGGTTCTTTATCTAGGGCCCGCGGTTCCTTATTGATAAGAAACCACTGGTCGATATTGAACCGCGGCCAGAGGTTTCAAAAAATCTTTCATCCCAGTTTTTGTAAAACCCAGATTTTTCCCAAAAGATTCACAAGCCAAAGTTAACTACAGATCATAATCTAAGTAAGCTAACTATCACAAAGATGCACAAGGCTATGTAAATCACAAACATGATGGCATAAGAAACATTTAGGATCAAAATAAATAATAATCCAAACATGTAACATAAGTCAATACACAACCAAATGAAGAAAATAAAACAAGAAGCCGTCCTTGATGAGAGTGGCATATAATCATGAGCATAACTTCTAATTTCTTGATTCACTTCTGAGACTCTTCTTGAGAAGTATTTTTGACTTGTCTCGAGTTTACATTGATCTCGGGTGAAATGTTATTTTGAATGGAAGACATGACACGATCAACGGAGCAATAAGGTGAAGATAGAAGAGACGTAAAGTCAATAAGGACTCTTCTAAGAAGACGAGAAAGAAGCATTCCATAGGGAAGACTTGACTTAGACTCAAGAAGAACAAATTTAATTCTTCTAGCCATGAAAAAAGCGAGATTGTAAGGAGTTGTGGTGACAACACAATACAACATATGTGCAAGGCAAGCGGGTACTAAATCCCGATTCCCATCAAGACACATTGCATTTTCCCTAATGATTTCGGCCCAAGGAGTCATGAAATCATTAATATCACTAGATAGTAATTCCTAAGGAGAGAGAGTTCGAACAACTCCTTGAAATTTACCATGAATAGGATGCTCACGAGGTTTAGAAATGGCATGAATGATGTCCGAAGGAGTTGGAAGCACGGTCACATAATGAGCATTAATAGGGGCCGATTCTAAAGAGTCTAAACTCCAAGCATCGGTGAATCGACATTGACCATTAGATGGCACGCCAAGAATATCACCGAATTCTTCAAGAGTGTAAGTAATGATTTTCCCCATGATGGAAAATCGTATAGATATTCCATTATTGATGCCTATCAAAGTGAATGAGCTAAAGAACTCCATAAGGAACGAAGGAAATATTGGCTCGTCAATATCAAGAAGACAATCAAAGCCAATAGACACAAACATGAAGCGAATAAACTCATTTACACAATTAGAAGGAACGATGCGTCCTTCATGGAAACAACGATGTTTAAGAGACTTAGACGAGTTTTTATGAGAATGAATCAAATGAGGGTAAGGAGAAGAGGACATGTATGCTCGTGTTCGTTCATGATCTTTTTGATATCTTGAGGACATGATAAGTACCTAAATAATAAAATATCTATTCAATCACTTATAAATAAATCGAAAAATGAAAATGTGTTATATCAATTTCTTGATAAACATAGGATTGAATCCATATCATTTTCATGTTCACAATGTGTCTATTCCATCATTAACCAAGAACACATGATCTATGTTAGATCAACAATGAATTAGAACATTGGTTTTTCAAAACAAGGTTTTTAGGTAAGCATTAACAATGTCATTACCTACTTGTTCATGGGTTCATCTCAAATCCATCTTTTAACCAAAATCATTTAGCCAAAATTCGGATTTGTTCTACAAGTGGGTTTTAGTGAAATCTTAATGAATATCAACCTAAGTAATCATAGTAAAATAACCATGTCAACCCACATTCCTATTAAAGTTTTAATTCAATTTCAATTTAAAAAATCCCCAATTATGAAAGGATGAACCCTGGAACAAAATAGATGAAATTGAAAGAAAATACTTACAATTAATTGATGTTAGATGATGGATGAGTGAAACCCACAAGTTGGAATCAATTAATTTGAGTGATTGAAGGTTTTGGAAGCTTCAACAATGGTGGAAAACAAGAAACCCGTCGGATGTGTGTTTTTGGGAGAGAGAGGGTTTGGTTTGAAAAAGAATAAAATACTCAAACTGGCGCTCTAACAAAATTTTCTGCCCGCGGTTCCTTATCGATAAGGTACCGCGGGTTTGAGCCGCCTAGATAAGGAACCGCCTACAGAGGCAGGTTTTTATCTATGAAAAACGCTAAATTTTGAAAACCAAGTTTTTCTAAAATACTTAAAATTAAATCATGAGCCTTTTAGAATGTCATTGGATCATCATAACACTAAGCAATATGCCTTAACGAAGGATTACGAGGTAAATCAAGATCGAAAAGAACCGAAACGGACAAACGACTACTCGTAGCAAAACGGTAAAGTGGAGAGAAGTCAAGGGAAGTGAATCAAGACTAGGACCAATGCTCAAGGGATTAATGACAATATTCAAATAGTGGTAACGAAGAGCTTGTGTCATATATAGTGGTTTAAGACGTGCCTTTCCGGCGAAACGTTAAACGGCTTTGGTAATGAATGATCACAAAGCAATTATTCAAGTATAGACTAAGATCACTTTCAATAATAGTCTTAGTCTAAACCAAAATAGGAGCAAGGTATTAATTCCCTTTTTCTCCCACAAAGGGCCTACTAACCGTATGGGTGCAAACCATGGAAATCATGCTTGATACTTTAAGCTTCTACCAACTCACTCTACATCACCATAGTGAGTCAAGTATCCAAGCAATGAAGGTTTGAGAGGATAAAGGAAAAGAAACACAAACCACAAATAAATGTCAAGGCAAGGATGCCGAGAACAAGCACATAGTCAAGTAATGATCAAAAGAATGATCAAAGGGCGTGTGGAAGAACGAAAGCGTACCTTGGCCACAAAGAGCAATCCATGAAGGAATAAGTGCTATGCCCAATCAATGACTATGATGAGTACTAAGTCTTCAAGGACTAGTATCATTCCCAATCATCTTGGTATCATCATTCAAAGATGTTAAAGATCAATGAAGATGAGTCTTCTACAAGTTCAAGTAACTCAATCCACAACCAATTAAGTGATTGATCTTCATGAGTACCTACACAAAGCAAGATGCAAACTAGTAGATACATTTCAAGAGTATATCTAAAATGCATAAAGGCTACTAATCTTAAGTGGGATGCAATATTATCAATTAAAAGACCTATTTTCAAAGAAAACATAGTTTTGACCAAAGAGAAACTTTAGTATAACTTGACCTTCGAATTTGAGGAGACAATGGATCGATCCAAGTTTCAAAGTACAATATACTTTAAAGATCTTGAGTGACCATCGCTCTGATACCAATTGTAGAAACTAGAAGGGGGGTTGAATAGTTTCTCTTCGATTGGTGACCAAATTAAAATTACTTTCAATTTGGTTTGTATCAAAACTATCTTTTACTTGAGGCTAAGTTGCATAATGATTAGGTTCAATTCAAATGCACTAGCAAAGATAATAGGTAAGTGTAATGATAATGAAATAAGTAAAGAGTAAGGAAGGAGACAACCTAGTGGGAAGACACCAAGATTTATAGTGGTTCGACAACGAGGCTCTATCCTCGTTTCTACTCCACTCCTCGAGTACACCTACTCGAGATTTCCACTATATCCACAAGCTCCCTTCTCGGCGGAGAAAACCTTACATCGTTGCTTACATTATTTTCCGACACTAAGCTAAATGTCGAGACCAAATCTTTAGCTAGGACCAATCTACACAACGTTGCCTACTTTACAATTTAACGACACAAGGCTAGATGTCGGGTTCTAATCTTAAGGTAGAACCAATCTTCACGACGTTTCCTACTTCACCATTTTACCACACAAGGCTAGATGTCGAGTTCTAATCGAAAGCTAGAACCAATCTTCACGACTCTTCACTTTGAAGCTAAGTGAGAACTTCACACAACACAACTACTAGTCACTTTATAGTTTAGTGAGAACTCACAAGACACAACCACATCACTTTATAGTTTAGTGAGAACTCCTAATCAAATCTATTACAACTCAACTAGACTTATCCAAGTACACACATGTATCTTGGATTTACACAACACAAATCCAAGCAAACACATTTGCAATGGATGTACACAACAAATCCAAGTATCCACAAATAACTTGGATGAACACAACTAGTCCAAGTATTCATAAATACATTGGATTGACCTAAAAAAAAGGGTATCATGATGAATATGACTAGCTCATAAATTCATCTTTATCACAACACTAGTGAGTGAGTGATCTTCTCATTGGACAAGGTAAATGAGGGGATCAAGAGGATAATCATATGTAAACATCCTTAACAATTTAAGTGATCATTTACTAATGATTATGCTATAGAAAATAGAAAGAGGGCTGAGAAAAACGTCCAAGAGGCTTGCTGGAAAATGAGATTTGACCCACTATTTAAAGGAGACAAAGTATAACGGATCTATAACGGCTAGCTGTGCGCGGTACCTTATCTCACCCCGCGGTTCCATATCGCTAAGGAACCGCGTAGGTACTTAAGGTACCGCCACTAGACTACGCTCTGTTTTTTGTCTTTTAGTGGGGTGGGAATATCTGAGGTATTTGAAACCTTCAAAGGATATTCTAACAGTATTTGGAATATTCTATTTTCAAATTTTCATTTTCCATTTTAATAAAACATTTTCTAAAAAAGAAAGTTTATTAAAAAGTCTTTTGTCATATTAACAAAAGTAATTTTTAAGGATAATCATTTTGATGATCACTAAGTATGATTAAGAAAGGTTAGTGATATGATTATTACCTTGATGATAGTGTTAGTTAAATAATTCATTTTGTGTTTTACACTAAATGTGTTGTATGGTTTGTTGTGATCAAAACTAAGAAAGATTAGTTAACACTAATAATGTTTTTAGGCATCACTTGCATTAACAAAACATATACAAGGCTGAATATTCCTCTCAATGAACTTGCTATGAATGATGTCACCATTGGTCAAGCTGAGATTAATGCCACATTTGTCAACAGCCTTCCAAGAAAATGGCTGATTATGAATCAGACTCAGAGAGCCAATAACTCAATCAAGAATGGCACCTTAGCTCAGCTTTATGGAAAGTATAATTATGAAGAAGGGTTGATTGATACTATATACAAATCAGAGACTGAAAGATTTGTAGTTCAAGGAGCAACTTCCAAAGCTTTGATCTCTACCCCACACCCTCATGACAGTGACTCTGATGTTGAAGAAGACACACGCAGCAGCCAAGAGTTCTTGACAGACCTTAATGCTGAATTTCATGAAAGAGCTTTGCTAGCCAATCAAAGAAGATTCTACAAAAGATCAGGGAGAATAGGATCAGCTAGCAAACAAACCGACAAATCAAAAGAAACTTGTTTTGCCTATGGAAAACTTGGACACTTCCAAAAAGACTGTCCTTCCACAAAGACATCCTCACCCTCTTATCCATCATCTTCCAACAAACCTTACAAGTTCAAATCACAACACAACAACTCATCTCACCAATTCAACTCTTCAGACAATGAGAAGAAAGATTACAAGAACAAGTATAAGCCACTTAAAGCTGAGTTAGAACAGATGAATTTGAAGCTTGAAGCTCTGTCTAAAAAGAAACAGGGTGATAAAAAGACAGAGAAAGGGTTGGTAGCTGAAGCATATGATTGGAATGATGAGCCTCTGACTTCAGATGAGGAAGATACTACTAGAGTCAGGGCTTTCATGGCTATAGCTGAGGATGAACCAGTTGTTGGGAAAGGTGATGCAAGATCAGGACAATGGGTTGACATCACAATGAAAAAGGTACACAAGCTTTTATCTATGTCTGATAGTGATGAACGCAAACATGTCCTTGATTACACCATTGTTGATTTTCACTTTGTTGAGGAACAAAGAAAGAACTTGCTTGATAAGTTTCACTCTGTTAAAAATGAACTGTTAAATGCTAAGGCTGAATGTGAAACTCTTAAACGGGTTAATTTAGAAAAGATATCCCTTCAAAACGAAGTTAATAGGTTAACCTTGAAGAATAGTGCCTTAAATGATCAAGTATATGAATTAAACAAGGTTATTGAAAAATGGTTGTGCAGTAGGTTCACTATAGATCAATTTCTTAATGATGAACTACCTGTTGATATTAAAAGGGGTGTCTCTGCCAAGAAAAATAAGTTGAAAATTCTCACCAAACCCAAAGAGATTGTTTTCAAACCTACAGAGACAATTCATATGTCAGATCCCATCTTGACTGATGACCCTGTCTCTGAAGATATTGCTGAATTACCACCCTTACCCAAACTCTCAGGAGTTGCACCCAGCAGTTCCTCTAGAGGAGCTAAGGGTGAACCTAAAACAGATGTTGAGAAACCACCACCTAAAGTATTTTCTGTACCTGCAAAACATTTTGTTAAGCAAGTTGCCTTTAAGCCTATCTCAACAAAATCTATGAACAAAGTTGATTCCTCAACTGAAGAACGCCTGTTGTCATTAATGAAAGAAGTAGAACTCTTAAAACAACACATTAAGCCTTCCGCTGAATGCTCTACTTCTCGTGAACCTAAGTCTGTTCTAGGTGAACCCAAGGGTGAAAGGATAGTCAAACCTTATTGCAATATCTGTAAAAACTCTCATCACATGACCATAGACCATGATAGACAAATGGCTGTTAAGAGAGCTCAGACACCTTCTAGGGAGAGACAACAGGCTTCTAAGAGACAACTAGGGAACTACAGACCTTATCCTCCCTGTAAATTTTGTGGATTCACAGACCATCACTCAGATGAGTGTGGTGACTTCCCAGGATGTGATATCTGTGGAAGTTTCACCCATGAGACAGCTAATTGTCCTTCCCATCGCCAAAAGTTCTACAGGAACTCAAGAGTTGCTAATCAGCAATTCAAGGAACCCACTGGAAAGTGGGTTCACCATAGGAACTAACTTGTTTCTATGTATCTGTGCAGAAACATCTTAAGGAATCGGTATGGTATCTAGACAGTGGCTGTTCTAGACACATGACAGGGATTCAACAATACCTGCACAGATACTCAAAGGAGCCAAGTCCTAAAGTGGTGTTTGGGGATAATTCTTCAGGCGACACAGAGGGATACGGCTCAGTAAACTACAATGGGATAACTTTTACAAGGGTTGCATATGTGAATGGTCTTAAACACAATCTTATTAACATCAGCCAATTGTGTGATGCTGACTACAAGGTTTTGTTTACTAAGACTCAGGGAACCATATTCAACAAGAACAATGATGTAGTGCTTATTGCACCAAGAAGGAGAGATGTATATGTCATCAACATTGTTGTTTGCTCTGAAGACAGCTCCATATGTTTTCTAGCTAAAGCCTCTGAAAGTGTCAATTGGTTATGGCACAAAAGACTGTCTCATCTCAACTTTAAGAACATCAACAAGATAGCCACACAAAACGTGGTTGCTGGTCTACCCTCAGTGATGTTTTCTAAAGACAAGACTTGTTCAGCCTGTGTCAAGGGAAAGCATCACAGGTCTTCTTTTAAGACCAGGCAATCATTTTCTATTGACAAATGCTTACATATCCTTCACATGGATTTGTTTGGGCCTGTCAAACCTCAGACCATTAATCACAACAAATACACCTTGGTCATAGTTGATGAGTTTTCAAGGTATACATGGGTTTTCTTCCTCAGAAGGAAAAGTGATGCGGCTGATACCATCATGTCCTTCATCAGACAGGTTGAAAATATGAATGATGTTAGAGTCAAAGCTCTAAGAAGTGATAATGGTACTGAATTCAAGAATCATCAACTTGAATCTTTTTGTGATGAAAAAGGAATATCACAAAACTTCTCTTCAGCTGGCACCCCTGAACAAAATGGTGTGGCTGAAAGAAGAAACAGGACTTTGATTGAAGCAGCCAGAACTATGTTAAATGGTGCAGCTTTACCAAAGCAATTTTGGGGAGAAGCTGTTCACACTGCTTGCTATACCCAAAATATATCAATCATTGTCAAAAGACACGGTAAAACTTCCTATGAAGTTTTTAGAAATAGAGCTCCAGGTGTCAGCTATTTCCATGTTTTTGGATGCCCTGTGTTCATTTATAACTACAGGGATAAACTTGTAAAATTTGATGAAAAAGCTGATGATGGTTTCTTCTTAGGATACTCTCCCACAACCAAAGCCTTCAGAGTATTCAACACCAGAAGACAAGAAGTAGAAGAAACCTTTCATGTCAGATTCAATGAAGATGATGATGTCATACAGAGAACAGGAACATAGGGTGATGAAATTGATTTTAATGAAAACGTGTCCTTCCCAAGTGATGAATTCTTAGAACCAAGACCTTCCTGTCATCACCATCATCACTCCAACACTCTCACTCCTTATGTTCCTGCTTTTGACCCTCTGTCTACACACAACATTGAAGTTCCTACCTCTCAGGAACTTGATGAAGAAGAACCACAGCCTTCTTGTAGTCCCTCTTCCTCAACTGCTATAGATGACTCACCAATTCTTCAAACCCTTGAAGACTCTCCTGCTGATAATGAATCTGTACCCATTGATATGGATGAAGTTGACACAGACACTGAAGTCATCTTTGAAGAAAGCCCTCCTATTCAATAGGATTAAACTCAAATAGTGCCAGCTACCCCCACAATTGTCCCTGTCCAGGATTCCCCAGCTCCTCAAACTAAGTGGTCAAGAGATCAACACATTCTTCTTGTCAACATTATTGGGGAACCTAATGCAGGGGTTACTACTAGACAGCGAATTCATGACTCAGAGTCAGCCTCAGCCAACGAATGTCTCTTTGTTGAATTTCTCTCTCAAATTGAACCTAAGAGAGTAGCTGAGGCTCTTATGGAAGATGGGTGGGTATCTGCTATGCAGGAAGAAATTAATCAGTTCAAAAGGAACAAGGTATGGACACTAGTGCCAGCTCCACCTGGTAAGAACATCACAGACACTAGATGGATCTATAGAAATAAGATGGATGAAATTGGAAACATCATCAGAAACAAGGCCAGACTGGTGGCACAAGGGTATACACAGACTGAAGATATTGATTATGATGAAACGTTTGCTCCTGTGGCAAGACTTGAAGCCATCAGAATCTTCCTTGCTTATGTTGCGTATATGAACTTCACTGTGTATCATATGGATGTTAAGAGTGCCTTCCTCAATGGAGATTTGGCTGAGGAAGTATATGTTGAACAGCCTGAAGGATTCGAGAACAGCGAGTTTCCCAATCATGTGTATAGATTACACAAAGCCATGTATGAGCTGAAACAAGCTCCATGACCATGGTATGAAACTCTTTCTAATTTCTTAACTGAATGTAAATTTTTCAAGGGTTCTATTGATAAAACACTCTTTACCTTCAAGGATAAGAGTGATTTCATCATTGTGTAGATTTATGTGGATGATATCATGTTTGGGTCAACTAATGTTAATCTTAGTAAACGTTTTGCTAAATTAATGACCAAGTAATATGAGATCAGTATGATGGGTGAATTAACTTACTTTTTGGGTTTTCAAATTAAACAATGTCCTAAGGGAATTTCAATTTGTCAAGAAAAGTATGTTAAAGATTTACTTAAAAATATGACTTAGCTTATTGTGCATCAGTGAAATGCCCCATGCTTCCACCCAACAACTTGGGTCCTAATGAGTCAGGGTTCTCTGTTAATGAGACTTTATACAGAGGCATGATTGGTTCACTCATGTATTTAATAGCTAGTCGTCCTGATGTCCAATTCTCCACATGTCTATGTGCAAGGTACCAAGCTAACCCAAAAGAATCACATCTAGTGGCTGTTAAGAAAATTTTCAGGTATCTCAAAGGAACAACCTCCCTAGGTCTATGGTATCCCAAGGAATCAGGCTTTGATCTCAAGGCCTATTCAGATTCAGACTATGCTGGATGCTGGAGGAAAATTGGTTGGATGGAGTGCTAAGAAGCAAAATTCTGTGGCCATGTCATCAGCTGAAGCAGAATATGTTGCTGCTGCCAGTTGTTGTGCTCTGGATGAAAAGTCAATTGGCTGACTATGAGATCTTATATGACAAAGTGCCAATCTTCTGTGACAACACCAGCGCCATTGCCATCTCCAACAACCATGTTCTTCACTCTCGTACTAAACACATTGATATTAGGTATCATTTTATCAGGGATCACATAATGAAGGGAGATATTGAGCTGCACTTTGTTCCCACAGAGCTGCAACTAGCTGACATTTTTACAAAGCCTTTGGCTGAACCTTCGTTCAACAGGCTAGTTGCTGAGCTTGGAATGCTTAATATCTCAAAGCCTGTAGCTTGATAATAAACGTGTTCATTAAATATCTGATTAAATATTAAGTGTTTTTCACATGAAACTAGGTAGTTACTTTCCAAGTAAATGCTAAAAAACATTCTCAATATTTAATTATTTCTTTTCCGAATAACGAGGAGACAAACAATTTTTGAAAGGTCAAGGGACCCACATGTGCAGTCATTTTCCCACTATGCATTAAATGCGGTTGAATAACTGTTTCAAATTTGAATAAAAATATTGTCTCTCGTCTCTCCTCACCTACCACTATTCTCATTTTACACATCTCATCTCTCTCTCTAAGCTTTCTCTCTCTAAACCCATCCTCCATTTTCGTTTCTCTTCAACCTTGAATCCATGGCATTCCCAGTTCCCAAAGCAGCAAATGTCAACTTCGAACTCAATGAGAGCATCCTTGCCTCTAACAACTCGATTGGATGGCTCAAGGCTCCAAACGAATCCTACACAGATCTGGTGAACTTCATGAAGATTTGTGATGCAAGTGAAGCACTCACAAAGACCCCAACCATCTTTTACCAAGAATACCTTAGGGAATTCTGGTACTCTGCTGAAGTTGTTGACGATACTATCACTTTTAGCCTCTCATGCAACGAACACCCCTTTGCCTTCTCTCTCAAAGATTTTGCTAGTATGGCTGGGTTAAGACATGGAGATGAATGCCTGAAGGTGGTTGACAAAAAGGTTGTAAAGGATGACCTTGCCACACTCAAACCCACTCATGATGTAAACCCTACTCTTACACCTGTTGAAGTTCTCTCCAAGTCTCCTATGAAGATCAAGTACTTTTCCCCTATGTGGCGTGTCCTCTTCACTCACATAGTCAAATCCCTAGGAGGAATGCAGGGATCCTAAGATCAGATGTCCTTCAATTACCAATATATTGCTTATGGGCTGATCTGGGGCGCAGACGTGGATGTGGGAAGTCTACTATTCTCCAACCTAGTGGAAAAGCTGAAGGGACCAAACCAGGTCAGGGAGAAAAACATCTGCTACGTTCGCTTTCTATCTCTCATCTTCGAAAGCCTGTTGGGTGACAGCTATCACAACTCTGCACTCACTTCCCTGAAGCCCTATCGCATCACTGGAGCCATATACAAGGAGAATGGACCTAAAGATGTCCCTGTCACCTCTCACATGCTGAACATAGCAAATAAACAACCCTCTGTTGTGAAGTCCTTGCTCCCTTCTTCTGAGAAGGTGAATACCTTTGATGTGTCTGGCAAGTCTACGTCTTTGACCTCTGGGCAGCACACCACGACGTCCAAGGCAACAACTGGCCAACAGCCAAAGAAGAAGAAAAACCCATCTTCTTCCCACACCAAAACTGTTGCAAAGGCCAGGGCAAAGAAGAATGTGAACCTCACAACCTCCTCTGTTCCAGAGACTCCTGTGGAATCAGAAACTTCAGTTGACCAACAACAAGGGTCTAGTGTCTCGATGTCAGCTGAGACAATAGGGAACCCGCCGAATTCTGTTGATATCGCACAGGTAATCAGTCTTATAATTTTTAGAGGTCCACAAGCAGCCACTCTCAATTGTCTCTAGGTGAGAGTGGTGAAGTTAGGGTAATCCTCGACCCATAGAAGTCATTGTATGCACTTAGAAATCCTTAAGACTTCTATACACCCTGTCTATGCACCAGGGAATGATTCATTTGTGTTTCTAAAGCACCCCGATGACCCTACACCCTCTAGACAGTATTCAGGCAAACAACAACCTGAATACATATATGTCTCGACCTTGAATAGATGTACCTCACACAGCCTCTTGGTTCCCTCAGAAAAAGAATCCCAAAAGTTTTACTTTTAGAGGAGCTGAATAATCATCCTCAGCTCTTCTAGGGACAGCGTAACAAGACGATCTTAACCTATATCTTTTTCACACTTAAAAGAATCCCAAAGGATTTATCCTTTCAGGGGAAGCTGAGTCATCACCCTCAGCTTTCCTAGGGGCAGCGTAACAGGCGATCTTTGCCCACATATGTTTCATCCTTAAAGGAGTCCCAAAGGTTTCTTAACCTTTGGGGGGGCTGAATAATCACCCTTAGCCTTCCTAGGGGCAGCAAATGGCGATCCTTAACAACATATGTTTCCCAATCAAAAGGGTCCCAAAGGTTTTAACCTTTTGGGGGGGCTGAATAATCACACTCAGCTTTCCTAGGGGCAGCGAATGGCGACCATTAACCTCATAATTTTCACTCTTAAAAGAATCCCAAGGATTTATCCTTTTGAGTGGTTGAGTAATCACCCTCAGCCTCTCTGGGACAGCGAATTGGCGACCATTCCCCTTATATATTTCCCTGTTACTAATTTGAAACAACTTACAGGTTGATATTGTACAACCAAACACTGAATCCCTAGAGCAGCCAGAAAAGGAAGCTGATACAACAATTTAAGATCAGCTAACTAAAGAAGAGCCCTTGCTTGATATTGATGAAGAGGTGCTCTCATTAGTAGATGATTTCTCTGATCTGAGGACGAGATTCTCCCTGAGGGGATGTTTGAGGAGGAGGACGATGAAGAGGATGATGACCAGCAATCTCTGTCTCCTCCAAAGGAAATAGTTGTGTCCAAACCAACTGCTGATACCACTCCTCCTCCCAAGGAAGCTGTAGCAACTCCCACCTCTGCTACCTCAGCCACTACAGTCTTTCAAAGACCTGTTTATGATCCGACAGCTGAGTTCCTCATGTTTGATCATCCTTCCAAAACCAACTTTGACATATTGCCAAGGGAGGATGATTACGCACAACAAAGCCTAAACGTCCATAATCTTAAACCTGAACATCATCAATCAGATATGGAGCGCCTGTCAAGAAAGCTGGATGTTATCAAATCTGAGATGCATTCTTTCACTGTCAACTTTCCAAGGATCATCAATCAGGCGGTTAAGGATGCAGTCACCGAATCTATCAAAGATGGTGCAAGAAAGGTAGTGTCCCAAGGACTTAGTCATTTGTCCACACGAATCAATGATGCCATCGTCACAGAGGTCCCTGCCCTTTTTAATGCTCATGAGCTAACAATGCATCGAGAGTTTGAAGCTGTTCGCAACAGGAAACTTCGTCACACAAACTTTATCATTGATCGTGTTCATCACAACACAAATGGAAATTGCAACCTCCTGCTGAAGATTGCCAGAGCTTCAAGGACCAGTCAACGCGATATGTCTGCCTCTGTTGAACAGATTGCAAGGCACTTTTAGGCACTAATAACTAAGATTTTCCCTAGTTAAAAATATCGTTGTTCCTGTGGTCTAATCGAATTGATCTAGGTTCTCTATGTGACTCAGTCTTATTTTGGTGAAACAAAGATGTGTCGTTGTAGTGTTTCAAATAAAGGGTGCAGAACAATTAAAGTAAAGGTGCTCTTAAAGTAAATCTAAGTCTAATTAAAATAAAGGTGCAAGTATTTAAAAATGTGACTGAAATTAAAGGGCACTAAAGTAAATGACGCAAACTTAAATCTAACTAAGGCAAACTTAAAACGCGACTAAAACTTAAACTAAGGCAAAACTAAAATAAAGCTAAGGCAAATAATCTTAAAGTGCAATTAAATAAAAGGCAGGAAAAATAAAGCTTGAAAATAAAAATCAAAGACAAAAGCTAATAAGAACCTGAATACAGCTCATTCGGAATTATCCTTCGTTTGGAACAATCACTCGTCCGGAATGTCACCTTCGGTTGGAATGATTCTTCTTCGCTCGGAATATTACCAAAATCCTTGTTCCAGAACAAATTGATCTGAATATGTCACTTATCCAAAACAATCCTTCGTTCGGAACTTTACTGATTCGGAACTTCTAAAATTTGCCTTGATTCAGAACTTTTGATTAACCCTTGATTCGGAAGATTCCGAATGAAGCCTCCTTGATTCGGAAGTTTAAAACTTCCGAATGAACACTCCCTGATCCGGAACTTGCCCCTTGATTCGGAAGTTTGTTCGGAACTTTTAAGTTCCGAATAAACAGCCCTTGGTTCGGAACTTTGGAAACTTCCGAATGAACAATCACTGATCCGGAACTTTTGAGTTCCGAATGAAGCTTTTCTGGTTCGGAACTTTTGAGTTTCGAATGAATGACTCTTGAGTCGGAAGTTATCCTTCGTCCGGAACTTTGAATGTTCCGGATGAACAAGCTTGACTCGGAAGTTTTGCTGAGCCTAAAATCTTCCGGATGAAACCCTTGACTCGGAACTTTGGAAGTTCCGAATGAACAAACTCCCTCTCTTGATTCGGAAGTTTTCACCTGGAAAGATCAGAAACACAAACAAACTCCCCCGAAGAACAAGTGATCAAAGAAACAGCAGATCTAAACACAAATTAACCAAAATCAATCACACGAATTAATCATACTAATAACGAATCAACAGTAAACATCAACAAACAATTAAAATCAATAAAATAAACAACTTTAACCACTTGGATCAAAATAAAAGCATGAACATGAACATAAACATAAACACATTAATCAAAGATTAAGAAAGGTAGATATGAGATTGACAAGATAGGGTAAAGATTGACAATAATTAAATGAAAACTTACTTGAAATTAAATGAATTTAAGGTGCAAGACAAGGTATTTAAATTTGACAAGAAAAGTAAATGACAAGGTAAGTAAATGGTGGAAGAGCTAATTGTCACACTTAGCCAACAACAATGAAATGTAAATCATCCTAATCTATATATAGGGGAGGATTAGGAAGCTTCCTCCCCTCCTTCATTTCTTGTTAATTGCAAGATTAAGCCCTTAAGCATATAGTCTTCATTAATTGCACCATTAATCCTTTTTCCTTCTAATCTTCTTTAAATTTGGACTATAATGACTTGTGGCTTGGATTTCTTTTGAACTCGTCTTTAAATTCTTCAATAAAATAGACTTGAATTCTTCAGCTTTTGATAAACTTCCGTCTTTTGACTTTTTCTTCGATAAATCTTCAGAATTGGTCGTGGACTTCCGTTCTTTTTGCACTCTTGACTTCTTGACTTCGTCTTTCATCTTTTTCTTCAATAAAAGTCCGTAAATGCCCGTGAATTCCCGTGTTTTCTCCACTTTTCACCTTTTCGTCCTAAATCACAACAAAAACACAAACCACGCATAATTCCGGCATAAAAGACATAAAATACACGTTTTGGCTCGGTTATTATTGTAATTAAGTGGTAGAAAAGATGGGTGTTTACACACCTATCAAATCCCCTACACTTGACCATTGCAATGTCCTCATGCAATGCATTAGTTACAAAGCAAGATTACACTTTTCATCATAATCAATCCACGTTGGCCTTTATTAAAGAAATAGAAAATTAAAAACATAAAAAATAAAGAAATCAAAAGCATACCTTGGGTTTTGTAAATGTCATGAATAATCATCATCCTCAAGTTTTCACTTTCTCCAAACCAAGCTTAAAAACGAGATCATTGTTATTATAAGTTAGTAAACTATCACGAACTCATGTGGGCCAATTACTCACTTAGACTCCCTTATTCCTAGGTGTATCTCTTATATTTTATTATTGTCTTAAATGATCACGAGGATGCATTTTTTGACTTATTTTGATAGTTATTAAGTCTGAAAATAAAGTGAACGATTTAATCAATAGTTAGCTAAAGGACAAAATCTTTTAAAACTGCTTCTCGGGACCTCATAAAGTTCATATCTTGGCATAACTCGTTTCGCGATTTGAGACCTTTCTCGGACCGATATTTGGCAGCGACTTCATACTTCAAACCTTGAGAGACGTTCATGAATTATGGTCTTCTCTTCATAATGGAATTTCTTCACTTAAAGTTTTGAGAGATTCATACTTGGACCACGACTTCTTCATTTTTCTCCAATCTTTATTTTAGACTTTGATATACAACGATCCGCCTCCATTTATGACTTGGATCTATTTATCCTCATACCTTGTTAGGGTCTTTTCGGATACACTTCTCCATGACTTTTGGGGAGTATTTGCTTTTCGTCGTGTGTCTCGATCCTTCATATTGATTTTCGATAAATGATTCTTCACATCACTTTGGATTCTTAGCAACAAAATATAGCCCTCGTGCCTTGTTAGGGCCTTTTTGGACTCGCCAATCTTCGCATCCCGCTTTAATAAGTTATGCCTTGGCTATGAACTCTAATCCATACCGAGCAACTTTTAAACGATCTTGGGCTAGAAGCTAAGTAACTTTTCAAATCGTACAACCCTATTTATTAGCAGATAAATTTATTAGCAAGCGATGGGAGAATAGGCTCATAATTAACTCACATAAATTCACGAAAGAATACCGGACTTATAATTGGCTCTATCATCTCTCGTTCTCCACAGTTTAAAATCTCAAGTAATGAGACTCGTGAATGCTTAGCCTATTAAATCAAAGTTTTGGGTTTTCGAGTCGCCTATAGGATCTTGTAAATTCTTAGACTCTTTCAAGTTTAGAAATCGCATCTTAAAGTTCCCTTGATAAACGACTCTCTAGGATCAATTATAGGAACTTGCGAAAAGTTCTTGTTCTTAACCCGTGAGAGTTAAGACTTTCGCGTTTTATAGCTCCCTATATAAAAGCTAGCAAAACTTGACTTAAACACGTTAAGGATACTAGCTAGAGTAAACTTAGATAAGTAAACTCGGATTGAGTCAAAAGATTCACAACGTTTGAAAATTAAAACCACTTTATTAAAAATTTATTCTAATAAGGAAAGAAAAAAACTATTCAAAGGAAAAGACTAATAGGCCAAAATAGATCAAAAATTTTGAAAAATGTCGAAAAATTGATTTTCCGGTTAAAATGAGGACAAAAACAAGGAAAAGACCACTTAACTTCGATAGAAGTCCCCCCTACACTTAAGATAAACATTGTCCTCAATGTTTAAGCATGTGGGAGTAAACTCCCCTACACTTAGGACATTGTGCACGTTGTTTAAATCTTGCTAAGGAAAAGACAACTAAAGAGATTCCTATTTTAATATTGAGAAAATATAAAATAGTGAATCGAAATGAGTTTAGGATAGAACCGGGAAGAAGTAGAACACGGAATCACGGGTCGTCAAGAATCATCAAGAGTGGATCATTGAAGCTTGAATCCCTGATTAAGAAGTGAGGAGAGGAAATAGCAAACCAAAGGGTCCCCCTACACTTATGATAAAGAAAGCGAAAAGACAGATGCAAGGGTTGCCTCCTAAGAAGCGCTTGATTTTTGTTAACCGAGTCGTGAGCCTGACTCGACCTTGATCATCAACGGAAGAAGCGTGAAACATATCCACCAGGATCAAAGACATAGTTTTCATCCATCAATAAGCACGAGCTTAAGGCGAACAAGGCAAGCCAAATAAGAAGTGGCAAGGTTCCCTTAAGCACAGATGGAGCATGGTGGAAGCAAGTATGGTGAGGTGCAAGCATGTCTTCAATATTTCCAAAGATTTTTCCTTTTATTTCATCAGGTGGATACTGAGATGGCTTAGAGACTTCAATACCGGGGTCGAACACCTTTTCCTTTAAGGGAAAATAGCACTCAGGCTCAGCCGAGTGTGAAGAAGATCCGCAAAGAAGCACAACCTCGTTCTCAGAAGGGGAACAAAGAGGTGTCAAATCATATGTGCAACGGATTTCGGTGTCGATCGGTTTCTTCTCCTTAGAAAGAATGTGCTTCAAATCCAAATTAGGATCAAGACGATAATCTTCAAAGTCGTAAGTAGGAGCATCACTTTCATGAGGGAAGTACGTATTGAGAAATTCAGAGAAGTCTTCCTCAAATGAGTAACCGTCCAAAGTAGGATCGAGTGATGGTGGAGGATCTTCATCATGTGAAGAATCGCTCGAGAGAGTATCGGCCTCATCAAAATCATCGAAAGTGGGCGTCTCGGGATACTCAGAAGTACAATCATCAAAATCATCCGAGTCTGAGCTAGAATCATCATCATCATAAGCATCGAAGACCGGTGGAGAATCATAAATAGGAGAAGGTTCCAAAGTGGAGAGAGAATCATCGACATCATCGTCAAAGAGTGGATTATCGATGGAAGAATCGAATAGAGGATTGTCATAGACGGTAAAGTCATCGAGCACATTAATCATATTCACTGATTCTCGGCTTCCAAAAGATTTGCCTGTAAGCTTCCCCATTTTAAAAACTTTTGAATCATCCCCGACTCGTAAGATTAACTCACCTTCGGCCACATCTACTAAAGCTCGTCCGGTTCTCAAGAATGGCCGACCAAGTATTAAAGGAATACGAGGGTCCATTTCATAATCAACTACGACAAAATCGACCGGGAAAGTAAATGTGCCAACTTTGATAAACACGTCTTCGGCTATACCAACGGGGTAAGCGAGAGTGCGATTTGCAAGTTCGAGAGTCATCTTTGTTAGAATGAGGTCGGGTAATGATAGTGTTTTCCAAACACTCAATGGCATCAAATTAATACTAGCCCCGAGATCAGCAAGGGCAGTAAATTCTTCAGTTTTGTTGAACACGCAAGGCAACACAAAACGACCGGGATCTCCAAGCTTTTCCGGAAGTTCTTTAAGAATGACTGCAGAGCAGTTTTCATTTAAGCGTGTGTTGGCTTGTTCAATCAGCTTCTCCTTCTTGCTAAGCAATTCCTTGAATGCTTTGACAAATTTCGGCATGTGGCAAAGTGCTTCAACAAGGCTAATGTTGATGGTCATTTGAGATAGCATATTCATATATTTCGATACTTGACAGTCATTCTTGGTTAGCTCGTTGGTCTTGCCTATGCGAGAAGGGTATGGGATTCTGGTTGATAGGGAGACGGTGAAGGTGTAGTTGGTGAAGGTTGAGATGTTGAAGGGTCCTTCCGAGATACATCGTCATGACGAGGCGGAGACGGTAATGGTGTACTAATACTAGGTGTAGGAGGAGTAGGGATACATGGTGGTGGAGGAGGTGTAGATGATGGGGGTGGGATTGGTGGTCCTACGATGGTGACTCCACTACGAGTAGTAATAGCACTCACATTGGCTCGCGGATTAGGGACGGTGTTTGAAGGTAGAGAACTCGAAGAAGAAGGTTGAGCTTCAGGCATGAAACTAGCCAACAGATTCTTTAATTCAGTCATTTGAGTGTTGAAGGAGGATTGAATATTATCACGAACCTCGGTTCTAATGTCATTTCCTTGCTTCAATATATCTCCTTTCAAATTGATTATTTGGCTCTGTAGATTCTTGATTTGCTCACCTTGAGTTCTCATGATGGCATCAACATCGGGATTAATGGGTGGGGTTTGTTGGGTGGGTGGTTGATAAGGGTTAGAAGCTCTTGGTGGGATTTGGTTGCTTCTATTGTAGTTGTTGGCGAGGTTTTGGTTTTGAGGAGAAAAACCGGGTGAAAGGTAGTTGTTGGAACGGTAGCTCAGCAGATTTCTATCCCCTTGTTGTCTAGCTTGGTAATTTTCCGGTGAATAATTACCATAAGCTGCATACACATTTTCCGGATTTCCTTGAGTCGAAGGACAATCGGTGTATGAGTGAGGACCGCCACATGTTTCACAAGGATTAGCAACTGCTTTAACTTGTTGTTGTTGGTTTGAAGCGAGAAGCGTAATACTTTTGCTCATTTCGGCCATCATGCGGGTGAGTTCGGTCATCTCAGGGTTTGCTGAGGTAGAAGAAACATTGACTCTCGGGTTGTTCCTTGAAGAAGCAGAGGAATCCCAGTTTTTGTGGTGAGTAGTCATGTTCTCAATTAGCTCTCTACACTCCTCGGGTCTCCTTTTCATGAATGTGCCACCGGCGGCTGCATTGATCCTATCACGATCTCGAAAAGTCAAACCGTTGTAGAAAGTATCTATTAAGGTCATAGGGAGCATGTTGTGGTTTGGACATCTATCGATCAAGACATTATATCTCTCCCAAGCGTCAAAAAGAGATTCATCGGGATCTTGCATGAAACCGCTGATCTGATTGCGAAGGCTCGTGACCATGGATGGTGGAAAGTAGCGCGACAAAAAGCGTTGAGTCATGTCATCCCAAGTGTGAATAGAATTCTTCGGGAGACGATCAAACCATTTCTCGGCATGATGCGATAAAGTATGTGGGAAGAGTTGTAAGCGAAGAACATCCATTGTGGCCCCAGGCAACTTCATGCTTTGGGTGATTGTAATGAACTTGTCGAGGTGTTTGTTGGCATCATCATCAGGCAATCCTCTAAATAGGTTTGTTTGTACTTGCTGAATCATGTGGTGCTTCAACGAAAACTCAGGAGCGTTGATTTGCATCGGCGCAATCGGTCCTCCTCGTCCAAACATTGTTGGTTGACAAAGTTCCTCCATGGTCCGAAGATCGGGTTGTGGAAGAGCATTGTTGTTATTATTATTATTATTGAGGTGCGGTGGAATGTTATTGTTGTTAACACCTGCCATACTTAAATCTTCTTGAGTCTCGGGCTCTTGATAATTGGAAGATCTAGTACGCATACACCTGAAAATGCAAAAGAAAACAAAACCAAACGCAAAGACAATATATGTACACAATAAAGATAAAATCTCTTTGGATTTTTGAAATTTTTAATTTTTATGGATTTTTCAATTTTTTAATTTTTATGATTTTTTTGAATTTTTTAGGCAAGAAAAATAACGCTCACAAGTGAACGCATCCCAAAAAGCAACGTGTCTCTCACAGAAAACCGTTAATCTTTACGAAAAGAGCCGGCAGCGACGCCATTTAATAACTCGATTTTACTCAGGTTAAAAAGATTCTTTGTCGTGTGTCTCTTCGAATTAAAAAACTTGTGTTTAATGTGTGACTCAGTCTTATTTTGGTGAAACAAAGATGTGTCGTTGTAGTGTTTCAAATAAAGGGTGTAGAACAATTAAAGTAAAGGTGCTCTTAAAGTAAATCTAAGTCTAATTAAAATAAAGGTGCAAGTATTTAAAAATGTGACTGAAATTAAAGGGCACTAAAGTAAATGACGCAAACTTAAATCTAACTAAGGCAAACTTAAAACGCGACTAAAACTTAAACTAAGGCAAAACTAAAATAAAGCTAAGGCAAATAATCTTAAAGTGCAATTAAATAAAAGGCAGGAAAAATAAAGCTTGAAAATAAAAATCAAAGACAAAAGCTAATAAGAACCTGAATACAGCTCATTCGGAATTATCCTTCGTTTGGAACAATCACTCGTCCGGAATGTCACCTTCGGTTGGAATGATTCTTCTTCGCTCGGAATATTACCAAAATCCTTGATCCGGAACAAATTGATCTGAATATGTCACTTATCAAAAACAATCCTTCGTTCGGAACTTTACTGATTCGGAACTTCTAAAATTTGCCTTGATTCGGAACTTTTGATTAACCCTTGACTCGGAAGATTCCGAATGAAGCCTCCTTGATTCGGAAGTTTAAAACTTCCGAATGAACACTCCCTGATCCGGAACTTGCCCCTTGATTTGGAAGTTTGTTCGGAACTTTTAAGTTCCGAATAAACAGCCCTTGGTTCGGAACTTTGGAAACTTCCGAATGAACAATCACTGATCCGGAACTTTTGAGTTCCGAATGAAGCTTTTCTGGTTCGGAACTTTTGAGTTCCGAATGAATGACTCTTGAGTCGGAAGTTATCCTTCGTCCGGAACTTTGAATGTTCCGGATGAACAAGCTTGACTCGGAAGTTTTGCTGAGCCTAAAATCTTCCGGATGAAACCCTTGACTCGGAACTTTGGAAGTTCCGAATGAACAAACTCCCTCTCTTGATTCGAAAGTTTTCACCTGGAAAGATCAGAAACACAAACAAACTCCCCCGAAGAACAAGGGATCAAAGAAACAGCAGATCTAAACACAAATTAACCAAAATCAATCACACGAATTAATCATACTAATAACGAATCAACAGTAAACATCAACAAACAATTAAAATCAATAAAATAAACAACTTTAACCATAATAATCAAAAACCACTTGGATCAAAATAAAAGCATGAACATGAACATAAACATAAACACATTAATCAAAGATTAAGAAAGGTAGATAAGAGATTGACAAGATAAGGTAAAGATTGACAATAATTAAATGAAAACTTACTTGAAATTAAATGAATTTAAGGTGCAAGACAAGGTATTTAAATTTGACAAGAAAAGTAAATGACAAGGTAAGTAAATGGTGGAAGAGCTAATTGTCACACTTAGCCAACAACAATGAAATGTAAATCATCCTAATCTATATATAGGGGAGGATTAGGAAGCTTCCTCCCCTCCTTCATTTCTTGTTAATTGCAAGATTAAGCCCTTAAGCATATAGTCTTCATTAATTGCACCATTAGTCCTTTTTCCTTCTAATCTTCTTTAAATTTAGACTATAATGACTTGTGGCTTGGGATTTCTTTTGAACTCGTCTTTAAATTCTTCAATAAAATAGACTTGAATTCTTCGGCTTTTGATAAACTTTCGTCTTTTGACTTTTTCTTCGATAAATCTTCAGAATTGGTCGTGGACTTCCGTTCTTTTTGCACTCTTGACTTCTTGACTTCGTCTTTCATCTTTTTCTTCAATAAAAGTCCGTAAATGCCCGTGAATTCCCGTGTTTTCTCCACTTTTCACCTTTTCGTCCTAAATCACAACAAAAACACAAACCACGCATAATTCTGGCATAAAAGACATAAAATACACGTTTTGGCTCGGTTATTATTGTAATTAAGTGGTAGAAAAGATGGGTGTTTACACACCTATCAGGCACGTTCATCCAAACGTCTGAAACGACAGGTTGAACGTGAGGGGGAGAAGGAAAAGGTACTCAACCTTGAATCTGCCAAACAAGGCTCAAACTCTGATGATAACACTATTCCTTCACCTATCCCTCTCCAAGTCATCACACCAGTGGTCATACCTGATGATGAGGATGAAAGTAAGGGGGAGCAACAGACAAAGAATGGAGTTGATTCATCAAAATCACTGACCCTGGTTAACAGTAGCGAGGCTGTGGATGATGGTGAACCAGCTGCCAAGAAACTCAAGTTCACTGTTAGCTCCCTACCCAAGGCAATACAAACCCAAGCTCAGTCGGCGTTCATCAAAAGAGCTGAAGAGCTGAAAAACATGAGTGTGGAATCCTTTGTCTCGAAGAAAGGAAACGAAATAGTTATGGTAGACACAAACGCCAAACTAAAGAAAATAGTTGCGATGCTAGAGACAGGAGGATCAACCACAGAACTATCCCAATTTACAACCTTCACACCTTCAAATGAGAATCCTCTAACACCTGAAGAGATTGAGAAACAGGCTGTTGAATTCAAAAGGCTGAATGAAATCAAGAAAGCCAAGGATCTTAATGAGGAATCTATAAGAAAGATGACTCCACTTCAAAGGGAGAAGCAAAGACAAAGGTTGAGGGAAATGGAAGCCAAACGCACAGAGGCACTAAAAGAGGTAAAAGCTGATTATGATACCTACGCCAACAACAGGTATACACCTGGAAAGATCACCAAGTTCAAATACACCATTCACAAGTCTACTAACACACCACAAATGATTTTGTGGAGAGATAACCAACAGGCCAATATGAATGTCTTTGAGGACTTCAGGTTAAAGAAACTTGGCTTATCTGAATGGTTTGAACTTGAAGCTTTGGCTGCTAAAAGAACTGGTCAAGCTAATTTTACCCTTCTTAAGACCCTCAAAGCTAAGTTTAACTGGGTTAAAGAAACAGCAGCCAAGCTCAAAATAGATCCCCCACCACAGCTGTTTGAACAAGAACCCCCAAAGTCTGGAAAGAAAAGAAGAAGGATGACTCAACTTGTTAAGGAAACCTTCGTCACAGATGATGTTCAAGTGGATGGAATGCACAGGGATTTGGTACTACCAAATGGAATCATTGGTCCTATTGATGGTCAGACCTACACAGAGCCTGAAAAGAGGTATCGCCTTCATGAACAGAGCTTGCCAATATGCATTTCAAAGGGAAGATGAGCTAGTCTTAGCATCAACTATTCAGCTGATTTGTCTCAAAAAGGGACTCAAAATTAACATAGACTATTCCAAGGTATTTGCACAAGCCTTGTAGGCCGAATTGGATACTAGGACAGACTTAGCTGAAGCTGAAGAAAGGGTCAAGAATGATGACTATTGAAGTTTTTCACAGCTGAATTTTACCTTCAGATTTTATTTAACTTTTGTAATGCACTTGTAATTTCCTTTAAGTATTAATAAAATCATGAGGTATGTTTGTTTAGATCTGTTATGAGTAAGAAGAAGCTGTTATCCCACTTACCTTAACTTAGATAGATCTAGCTGTATTTATGTTTAAATAGGGGGAGATTGTTGGGAATCTAAGTTTGTTAGATTCACTGTATCATAGATTTAAACACATATCAAGCTGTTAGATATTTACTTGCCTGTGCCTAGGAGGCAGGCAAGTATCGCAAGACTCACAGAGATCTAAGTCTCTGTGAGCAACCTCAGAGGAGTCCATGTCAGAGACATTGTCAAGGAAGTCGAAGATTACTTGAAGACATACTCATTGGCTGTGATGGATAACAGCCAAGATGTATCAGGGACTCTGAGGGGTTAAGGGTTAACAGGGGTGGAAATACCCTGTTAACACTCAGCACACTTTAGAGATTCCATTTGTGTGTACGAGACTATGAAGAAAAGGGAAACTGTGTCAGCTCTATTTCCCTAAAGCATTGTGGCACACTACCAAGAATAGAAGAGCATCTTGTGACAGATGTCTGAAAAGTGAATGTCTTGTGTAGTCACCATCAACTAGTACTTAGGTCAACCTCGTATCACTATAAATAGGATGTGTAGCCCAGCATTAATGTTTAACACTTTAAGAATATTCACACATTAATGCTTAGAACTTATTGAATCAAACAGCTGTGACTGTATTCATAAGTTAGGGTTTTTAGTTGTTCAAAGTGTGCACAACACATTGTCATCAAACGGTGTTATCCATAACACTTGTAATTCTTTATTATACAATAATAAGTATTACGTTTGAAAAGTAATTACGTGTGTTGATTAGTTAAGTTTAGTGTTTCTAGCATAGTTTAGGGACTTTCACTAAAAGTTAGGGCTAATATTAAAATCAAAGACATAAATCTTCCCAAAAAATATAGTTTGTTGTCGAAAGCTATTGGAATTAGAACTAAACATAGCACTACAATAAGTCATCTTAATAAATCTTTCTTTGTCAACATCAATGTTGATATCTTAAAGTTTATTCAAAATCATAGATCTTAACAACCACTGATCCCGGTAAAATTGGGTAAAGTGATTTCACGTTAAATTACCACCGACCTTCGAATTGAGTTATTAATTCAGTTACACCAGAAGGTATTAAATACTCCAAATTTCAGAAGTGCCGACGTGTCAAGCGCACCCTTGAACCCAGTAATCTCATACTTAAGACAATCCTCCATACTATTATCTTTTTAACATGTTTCTTGTAATCATACTTGTTTTTCAGTCATTTGCCAGCCATGAAGGCAAACCTCTCTATAACAACAATCTCTAGGATTTTTACACATAGAAAAAAATAATCTAAATATAGATAAAATGTAAAAAAAAGACATGTACATCTTATGATGTGTTTGGGACTCCATCAAAATATTAGAGGAGGTATTATGCATTGCATAAAAATGCTATCAATATTCAATCATGATATGTACCTGCCTTGTTCTTTTACATTTTATAATATCTATATATAGATTATTTTTTTCTATGTGTAGAAATCCTGGAGTTTGTTGTTATAGTGAGGTTTGCCTTCATGGTTGGCAAATAGCTGAAAAACAAGTATGATTACAAGAAACATGTTAAAAAGATAATAGTATGGAGGGTTGTCTTAAGTATGAGATTATTGGGTTCAAGGGTGCGCTTCACACATCGGTAACTTTTAAAATTTGGAGTAGTTGATACCTTCTAGTGTAACTGAACCTATAACTCAATTGGAAGGTCGGTGGTAATTGAACGTGAAATAGATTTACCCAACAACGACTACAACGAAGCAAAGAAGAGGGCCAAGTTTTACCCTGATCTGGGATCAGTGGTTGTTGAGATCTCTAATTTCAAGAAACTTCAAGATATCAACATTGATGTTGAAAAAAAAAGATTGATTAAGATGACTTGTTGTAGTGCTATGTTTAGTTCGAATTTCAATAGCTTTCGATAGTAGACTATGTTTTTTGGGAAGATTTATGTCTTTGATTTTAATATTATCCCTAAATTTTAGTCCTTAAATTTTGTATGCACGAAGTAAAGCTATTTGAAATCCTATGGCAATGCATTTTTATCTGTAGGTCTATTTTAATTAGTCATTAAGCTTGTTAATGCAAGTGATGCCTAAAAACATTATTAGTGTTAACTAATCTTTCTTAGTTTTGATCACAACAAACTATACAACACATTTAGTGTAAAACACAAAACGAATTATTTAACTAACACTATCATCAAGGTAATATCACTAACTTTTCTTAATCATACTTAGTGATCATCAAAGTGATTATCCTTAAAACTCACTTTTGTTAATATGACAAAAGATTTTTTAATAAACTTTCTTTTTAAGAAAATGTTTTATTAAAATGGAAAATGTAAATTTGAAAATGGCATATTCCATACGCCATAAGAATATCGTTTGAAGGTTTAAAAAACCTCATATATTCCTACCCCACTAAAAGACAAAAAAAAAAGGAGCGTAGTCTACTGGGCGGTACCTTAAATAGCTAGGCGATTCTCTAGCGATATGGAACCGCCGGGCTAGTTAAAGAACCGCGCCCAGCTAGCCGTTGCACTTTGTCTCCTATAAATTGTAGATCAAATCTCATTTTCCAACAACCCTCTTGGACGTTTTTCTCAGCCCCCTTTCTCTTTTCTATAGCATAATCATTAGTAAATGATCACTTAATGTGTTAAGTATGTTTACATATGATTATCCTCTTGATCTCCTCCTTTACCTTGTCCAAAGAGAAGATCACTCACTCACTAGTGTTGTGATAAAGATGAATCCATGAATTAGTCATGTTCATCATGTTAGCCTTTTTGTTTTATGTTGATCCATTTGTATTTATGAATACTTGGACTAGTTGTGTTCATCCAAGCTATTTGTGAATACTTGGATTTGTTGTGTACATCCATTGCATATATGTTTGCTTGGATTTGTGTTGTGTAGATCCAAGCTACATGTGTGTACTTGGATATGTCTAGTTGAGTTGTAATAGATTGTGTAGTAGTTCTCACTAAACTATAAAGTGATGTGGTTGTGTCTTGAGAGTTCTCACTAAACTTGAAAGCGATTAGTAGTTGTGTTGTGTGAAGTTCTCACTTAGCTCCAAAGTGAAGAGTCGTGAAGATTGGTTCTAGCTTTGGATTAGAACTCGACATCTAGCCTTGTGTCGTAAAATGGTGAAGTTGGCAACGTCGTGAAGATTGGTTCTACCTTGAGATTAGAACTCGACATCTAGCCTTGTGTCGTTAAATTGTGAAGTAGGCAACGTTGTGTCGATTGGTCCTAGCTAAAGATTAGGTCTCGACATTGAGCTTAGTGTCGGAAAATAATGTAAGCGACGATGTAAGGTTTTCTCCTCCAAGAAGGGAGCTTGTGGATATAGTAGAAATCTCGAGTAGGTGTACTTGAGGAGTGGAGTAGAAACGAGGATAGAGCCTCGTTGTCGAACCACTATAAATCTTGGTGTCTTGTCATTAGGTAGTCTCTTTCCTTACTCTTTACTTATTTCATTATCATTACACTTACCTATTACCATTGCTAATGCATTGTTTATTTAGGTACTAATCATGCCTTCACAATACCAAAAGGATCATCAACTCACTAAACAATATATGCCAAATATTTCCCAAACCTTTGCATCCACTCATCTTTGAAACTCCTTTTCATCTCTTTCAACTCGAAATTTCCATGAGGTTAGAGTTGTTGATGAGGGAATAACGGGTTATGTCTATATCAAATCTATGTTTGAGCATACGGGGTTTGATTGCTTGCTCTACATAGAAGAAGATATATACCCCTTGTTTCTTCTAGAATTCTTTAGCACTTACTCTATGTTTGAATACAACGGCGAAATCTTCATTTGATTCTTGTAGAACGATCAAATCATTCAATACTCTCTCGAAGATTTTGGTGAAATTCTTGGTGTGCCATATGAAGGCACTTGTCGTTTCACGGAAAAATGGAGACTTGATGCTCTCTTGGAATCCAACGACAAACCTCCAAATGACCACGCCGAAATTGATCCGGAATTTATCCTTGATATCATTTCGAAAGAGCATGATGGAAACGTTGTGAGAAGCCTTCATTCTAATGTGCGAAATATGAATCGCTATGAAGTGCTCTCAAGCGATCTTAAGGATTTTATGGTCCAATGGGCAAATATCCTTAGGGAGAATGTATTTTGTCTTGGTGGAAACCGAGATCATATCCCGGCTTGTATGGTGCATATGTTGTGTTGCATCTTTACATCAACCAAGTACAATTTGGCATCCTATATCGCTCGACGAATAAATTATGCTATTTCAAAGCCCAAAACAAACCTTCCCTATGCTATGCTTCTTACTCGCCTTTTCAAAAGGGTTGTTCATGACTTTCCCCACCTCGACCTTTCTCGCTTTCACCCGGTTCATCGGGTTATGTTGCCTATTCAAGAGGTATATGAAAGAAAGCCTAGAAGTGATCGAGGTTCGCGAAAATCCGATCATCAAGAGCCGGATGATGAGGACACGTATATGCCAACAAGTGATGGTGATGGCATAGGTTCTAGTTCTCATTTCAACTCTTCGAGTAATTTCCCACCCATCCTCAAACTCATTCGTGGATGGACTTGAAGACTTAGCTCCTCCACCTCATTATTCCTCTAGTGAAGTACCGGAAGATCTCAATATGGAGCATCTCTACCGTGAAAATCTTAGGACTCGGGGTGAGTTACATGAACATCGGGTTGAGTCAAGGAAGGGATTCAAGTACTTGGGAAACATGATCAAGGTATTGGGCAAGAAAAGAAGGTGAAGACTTTGAATTGTTTCAAAGTATACATGTTGGTAAACATGTAATGTGATGTTGAACATTTGCTTCTTTTTACCTTACTTTGGTTGTGTATTAACTAATACTACTTGTTTGGATTACTTGTTATTTTTATCCTAATGATTGTCTATGCCATCGTGTTTACGATTTGCATAGCACTGTGCATCCTATGTGTTAGTTAGCTTCCTAGATTTTGGTCAGTAGTTAACTTTGGCTTGGTAATCCTTTGGTAAAAAATCTGGGCTAACCAAAGTTTGAGGAAGTGCCATTTTTGAACACCTCTGGTCGCGGTTCCATATCGACCAGCGGTACCTTATTGATAAGGAACCGCCCACCCTAGATAGGGAACCGCCGGCTACTGTGTCCGACAGAATCTTTGCTTTATACTATTTTCCTTAATCTGTGTAAACCTTGCTTGATTCTTTGCAAAAACCTGCACATTTCCTAAACTAGGTTACCTAAATTCATTATTCACATAAAATGTTTTTAACCCATTACTAGTTTGGATCATCCCCTCACCCTTTTAAACCCACCTTGTTAGCTATGTTCTTCACACATCAAACCATTCATCCTTAACCCTTAAACCACTCATTACAACCATGGTTTCTACAAGAACCTCAAACTCATCCAAAACCTCCACTCCAAGAATGAGATTGTTCTAATTCTCATCTCTTCATCACCTTCACCACCTCTTGCTCCATGCAAGACTACCTCAACCTATGCTACCAACCATTCCCATGGTTCTACCTCCTCTTCATTCCAATCTAGAATGAATGAGCTAACCTCACCCTTCACTCCAAGTACTCTCTTGGATGTGACTACCCAACCTTAACCCATCCAAAGCATTCCTATTGTGAATGAATTTGTTGATACCTTGGTGACTTCACCTTTTACCCCTCCAAACTCACCCATTTCACCCTTGGAGAACATACCTCCACACTCACCCACATCACCCTTGAAGAACATACCTCCTCCACCTCCACCTCCCTCAAATACTCCGGTGATCCTCGCTTTTATGAGTATTTCATGCACAATGGCACTAATTGCCCTTGTTGCCTCAACAACTACTATCTCATTGATATCCTTAGATTGGAGATGCTTGGGGCTCACATAGAGTTGCAAAGCTTTTTGTTGAATATCTTTGCCAATCATCCTCCTAGGAGATAAATGATGATTTTCCCTAATAAGTGTTTTTCAAGAAAAACCAAGCCAAGGAAGACTACTCATCAAAGAACTAGTTTTAAGCTAACTATGTTTTAGTTAGTTGTTTTTCATTTCCTTATTGTATTTCCTTCCCTCCATGAGTTTTTCATGAGGATGAATTATGGATTTAGCTTTATGTGTTTCTATCTTTATGTGCACATTAATCAACTTTAATCTTAAAATTAAAATTGAACCTAAATCTGTCACAACCTCTAAAACTTGACTAAAATTGGTTCAAAATGTTATCTAAATATTTTTTCACCCTTTGTCAAGACATTCTTTGTGAATGTGTTGCATTTATGCAACCCTAGCATAATTTAGTGCTAATAGAGGTAAAATTCCAAGATTTGCAATTTTTTGAAAAAGTCTTAGTTTTTCTCAAAACCCTGGAAAATCATGGTTTCAAGTCCACTGCACGCGGCTCATTAAAGTCGCGCGGTTCCTTAAGTGCTAAGGAATCGCCGGTCCCTATAAGGAACCGCGGACAGATAGCCAAGTTTTAGCTCGTTTTTTGGTCTTTCTTCATCACCCTATCCCCTGTCAAGATTCCTTGTTTACTCAATTTGGCTAAACATTCCTTGACACTTTACATTTTATTTTCAAACTTTTGCCTTGTCTACTTTATTCTTATACCCCCACCTTGAGATTTCATTCTCACACCTCAACAATGCCTAACTCCTCCTTTCATAACCTTGACATTTCATTGTCACAAACCTCCTCACCCAAAGCTTCCTCATCCAAGCTTTCCAAGAAACCAAAGATCTTGGTTCGACCTATTTGGATCAAGAAAAATGAACCCTCTTCATCCAAACCACCCAAGAACCCCACCTTCTCTCTAATCAAGTATTGGAATGAGACCTACTCCATTAACCCCATCACCGGAGAAAAGGAAAATCTTCCCCCACCAAAACCTTTCGACACCCCTCAACTTAATGACCTTTCAACCTTCCCAAACCTCACAAGGCATTGTAAAAACATTCCCTACCCACTCTCCTCACCACCACCAAACCCTAGGTGTGATGGCCTTCCCCTATCAACCGAATTTGTTTTGCATCATGGATCCTCGTATGCTTGTTGTCGATTTCAACAAATTGAACTTGCTCATGTGTATGAGAAGTTAAATTTTCTTGAATTCCTCCTCACTCGACCTCCTCTCAAAGTTTTCGTTCCCGTGGAAAAAACTTCGAATGATGCCTCGTCGTCTTATTTTTCGAACTAAAGGACTAAGCACTCTTGGAGTCAATAATACTTTAGTTGTTTTGGAGTCAATAACATTTTAAGCAATCTTGGAAAATTATCACTATTAGAATAGCTTATGCTTTGTGGTTTATTTTCCATATCTTTTGCTTTAGATACTCATATTGTGTGTATGACTATCTACATTGTTTGTTTATTTCATATTTTTGTAATATGAAACCTTTGTGTTGTGTTTGTTTTCTTTATTTGATCATTCTCTCTTTCTTTTGAGTTGATCGTGGTTAATCTTTACAATTGATTATGGGTGATTCCATCAATTCTAAACTTTAACCCCTTGACAAATTTATCATCTTCATTGGTTGGATGTTTCTTTTCTACCTCCATTCCACCAATTGAACTTTGATTTTGTCATTTACCTCCTTGGACATACTTAGCAAATACTTGCTTCTAATTTGAGATTTATTCTCCTTCTCCCTCTCAAGTTACTTAGTAGGTAGTGATCATATATACATTGGTGTTTCTTTTCTTTCTACTAACCTTTGTGTAGCATGTCACCTTAGCTCATACACTTGGTGCCCCAAGCAAGGGGGAGCAACCACCAAGGGGGAGCTACTAGCAAAGTCCGGTTCTCTTCAAAGACTTGTACTTACCTTTTTGCTACGACAAAGGGGGAGAAATGATAGTGATAAACTCGTTAATAATTCGATATTTTGTGTTTCTACGTAAATAAGTTTATAGTTTGTCGTAATCAAAAAGGGGGAGATTGTTAATGCAAGTGATGCCTAAAGACATTATTAGTGTTAACTAATCTTTCTTAGTTTTGATCACAACAAACTATACAACACATTTAGTGTAAAACACAAAACGAATTATTTAACTAACACTATCATCAAGGTAATAATCATATCACTAACTTTTTTAATCATACTTAGTGATCATCAAAGTGATTATCCTTAAAACTCACTTTTGTTAATATGACAAAAGATTTTTTAATAAACTTTCTTTTTAAGAAAATTTTTTATTAAAATGGAAACTGTAAATTTGAAAATGGCATATTCCATATGCCATAAGAATATCCTTTGAAGGTTTAAACAACCTCAGATATTTCTACCCCACTAAAAGACAAAAAAAAGGAGCGTAGTCTACTGGGCGGTACCTTAAAGAGCTAGGCGGTTCTCTAGCGATATGGAACCGCCGGGCTAGTTAAAGAACCGCGCCCAGCTAGCCGTTGCACTTTGTCTCCTATAAATAGTGGATCAAATCTCATTTTCCAACAACCCTCTTGGACGTTTTTCTCAGCCCCCTTTCTCTTTTCTATAGCATAATCATTAGTAAATGATCACTTAATGTGTTAAGTATGTTTACATATGATTATCCTCTTGATCCCCTCCTTTACCTTGTCCAAAGAGAAGATCACTCACTCACTAATGTTGTGATAAAGATGAATCCATGAATTATCCATGTTCATCATGTTAGCCTTTTTTTTATGTTGATCCATTTGTATTTATGAATACTTGGACTAGTTGTGTTCATCCAAGCTATTTGTGAATACTTGGATTTGTTGTGTACATCCATTGCATATGTGTTTGCTTGGATTTGTGTTGTGTAGATCCAAGCTACATGTGTGTACTTGGATATGTCTAGTTGAGTTGTAATAGATTGTGTAGTAGTTCTCACTAAACTTTAAAGTGATGTGGTTGTGTCTTGTGAGTTCTCACTAAACTTGAAAGTGATTAGTAGTTGTGTTGTGTGAAGTTCTCACTTAGCTCCAAAGTGAAGAGTCGTGAAGATTGGTTCTAGCTTTAGATTAGAACTCGACATCTAGCCTTGTGTCGTAAAATGGTGAAGTTGGCAACGTCGTGAAGATTGGTTCTACCTTGAGATTAGAACTCGACAACTAGCCTTGTGTCGTTAAATTGTGAAGTAGGCAACGTTGTGTAGATTGGTCCTAGCTAAAGATTAGGTCTCGACATTTAGCTTAGTGTCGGAAAATAATGTAAGCGACGATGTAAGGTTTTCTCCGCCAAGAAGGGAGCTTGTGGATATAGTGGAAATCTCGAGTAGGTGTACTTGAGGAGTGGAGTAGAAACGAGGATAGAGCCTCGTTGTCGAACCACTATAAATCTTGGTGTCTTGTCATTTGGTTGTCTCTTTCCTTACTCTTTACTTATTTTATTATCACTACACTTACCTATTACCATTGCGTGTAGCAGGCTTTGAGAGCTGTCTTTTAGTTTAAATTGTTTACTATGAAAATAGTACTAGCTCCGTCTTTAATTAAATGTCTCTTTTTTTCAACTTTGACTTCAAATTATATTGTTTGTGTTGTATAATACATTAATATCTGATAAACATATACCAATGAAAATACATTTGAATCCCAGTTCATTCGTATAATATGCATTAAGTATTATATAACACAAGCAAAATAATTTAGAATTAAAATTGAAAACGATTAACGTTGAAAGTCAATAGTGGACTGATTGTACGTAAATTACACGTTTTAGGAAAAGCGCGTATTTGTGGTAAGTATTAAATTTCACGTTTTAGAAAAAACGCGAAATTGAATGTTCAAGTTCGTTCTCGATGGAGGTGTGTGATGTATGCCAATATTAATAAAACAATGTTTGGATTAGTTACGTTTTTTGTTGAGAAATTAGAGAAAAGAAAATGACGAGTTACACTAAAGTTAGACTACGACGTAAAAAGACGAAAAATCGTAAAACGCGACGAAAAATAAAGTTTAACTAAAAAGTTATTAAAAATCAAAATTAAATTCTAAATAATATAATTAAGGCCTAAAAATCAATAAAAACTTTTTGTACCTTTTTATTTAATTGTTATTTAATTTTTAAATCTAATTAAAGACTAAAAAATTAAAAACAACAAAGAAAAAGTCCAATCAAAGATCTTAAAGTTTGTAAACCTCAAAAATATAATTTGAAAACTAAAAAGTATTTTTTCAGACTTTTCTAAAACTTTTTTCTATTTTTTAGTGACTAAAAACTATTTAAAATTAAAATAATCATAAAAGGTGAAATAATAATGGAAAAAATATGAAACTTTTTTCAAAAATTCTAATTTACTTTAAACTATCTGGGAAAAATGAAAACTTTAAATTAAGTTGAAAATAAGCTAGATAAGACAAAATCACAAGCTAACAACCCAATTATGCTAGCAGTGGCTAGAATCTGGGCCTTCAGTGGGAACTGGGGTTCCCACTAACAGTGCAAAAATATGCAGTTAGAAAAATGGACAGATTTGAGCTTGTTTTGGGGGATTTTGTTGGTACAAGGGGCATCCCCACAACCAGTATAGTTGTGGGGAGTCAAGTAACACACAAAAAACACAAACACAGTCACAAATTCACACCCAAATAGACATAGATCAATTCATAAGACAACTACAAAAAAACTTAAAAAAAATTGCAAGCAAATGGTTTTTATAGCTGCAATAGATGACCAAACTAAGAACTTTGAACTACAAAAATAACATACCAACTTAAATATTACAAAGAAAAATGATACACAGCCATATAGTACATATGATCTAACAGCTAGCAAGATTCAAAACCTAAAACTCAACAAAATCAAGCCTAAAGCTTACTGTTATGAAATTGTTTGACAGATAATGGTGGTTGCTGATGTTGAATGCAAACTAGTGAGTTTTGAAGCAACACAACTATAAACTAAGCCTACCAAAACACCAATCAGCTGCACACAGTTCTAGGTACACACTAAAGCTAGCTAATAACAAGATTTCACCTCACAAACCATCATAATCAAACCATACATAACCTACTGCTAAGACTATGCAGTTCTTATCACAAAACCTATGAACATGCAAACTTGTAATATACACTTAACCAAACTAAAAAATGCATAAACTAACTAATGCAGATAAAAACACACAAGTTTCATGGTAAATGGTTAACTTAGTGTCACCCTAAGCTTAATTAAACCATGTTAACATATAAGATTCATAGTAACAAGAGGGGATCTGAAGGTCAGGGAGGATAAAAGTAATGGTTAGACATTTTAGAGAGAGAAAGTACCAAGAAGAAAGAGTGTGTTTATTTTAGAGAGAGAAATGAAAATAAACAAATGGGAATCCTCAGCCCCTCCATGGAAGTATGGAGGGGTATTGTAACACCCCACTTGGACAAGTGGACCGTTACGTGTATTTATGGCGTGTCATCAAAGCATAAGGTAAATTTCCTAAAACATTAACTGACCATAAAGGAAATACCGGAATCAAACATCGGCAATCCAAACATAAGCCCAAAACATGAAAAATAAAATACTGAATGAAAGGACTAAACAATGTCCAAATAAGCGGAATAATGTAAGAAATGCATAAAGTAAGAAGTATGGATAGCTTCCATCCAAATGCACATGCTCTTAGAATCCTAAAGGCATCCTGGTGTACCTGTCGTTAGAACATGAAAGGAACTACGGCTGAGCATAACGCTCAGTGGGCGGATATAGCATGATAAGAATGTACAGAAAGTAATGAAATAGAAGACAACAATGAAGCTATAAGACTGATATGTAACATGTGTTAGAACTCTGCATAAAATCTGAAAAACCTGATTCATATATACTGATACTAAAATATAACTATAAATTCTGAAAACATGCATTTACTGTATTTTATTTGCCAGAGCTTATATAGGTCACGTGCTGTAACAACCTTGCATGAATAACTGGAGGGGTGACCTCGTCATGCTATAGAGGGGTGACCTCTAAATAACTGTGCTGGGTGGAGGGATCAGCTCCAATGTGAAGGATGTAGAGCACACACCACATTCACCCTGATAACTTGTAACACATATAAGCCTAGGATGCATCCATACGCCCCACTAATAATACTGATAAAATGGCAAAGCTGAGCTGAGTGGGACGATGCAGGATATCACTCTCCTGCATGTGAGTCACGACATCGGTGCCTCTAGTGCCGTGGTTACGGTACCTCCGTAACTAGTACATAAACTGGTCGTGCTTGTATATAATGCTCAGGCAATTTATTTAGTTATTAATATGATTACTAATAAACTTAAACATATACTGGGGAAAAACATTTGGCTGAAGACGGGGAATCCTAATCATGCATAGAAAGGAAGTCCTTACTGAAAGGACGGAAATCTGTACCTCGTGTCCAGTAACTGACCGAGATCAACTGACCGAAAGTCTACTCTGATTTCACGCGAGCTACATGAATAAGGACGCGAATAAGTTAACTGATATTTGTTTATTTAATTTTACTGATCTTATTGGCTTCTTATTTATTTATTTCTGAAATTCCATACGTATAATTGACCGCCAAATCTGACTCTTATAATAATTTATTTTAATGTATTATCATTCTACCATTAGTTACGTACAAATGTATTTCTGACGATCTAGTATTACTATATTAAGTATCCCGCTAAAATAGAAAGTTTCTTAGATTAGAACATTCCCCAAAGTAATTAATTCATTTAATAAAATTATACCCTTTTAATTATTAAAGAACTATTTTAATATAATACATTTAAAAAAATATATTTTGAACATTTATTAAACAATTTGCTTAAAAAGGTATAATATAAAAAAAATATTCATTTTATTTATATTAATAATGTCCCGAGCCTACCGAGATATCCCATCTCGGTCGCACTAAACAAATCACATATAATGATTTAATCTACCTATATAAATCTGTCTACATGAATTTGCGACAGATTTCTGTGTCACTAAAAACTGTCGCTAAAACTGTCCTTTTTAAAACTGTATATTCATAACAGTTCTGCGACAGAAAACTGTCGCTAAAACTGTCGCTAAAGTTATTTCAATATACCCATTTATAGTCCCATTATTCCCACTGGTTTTACATATAGTTCCCACTGTTGGGCTATGTTTCCCACTGTTTACATAAACCAAACGCACCCTTATTATTCCGCAGTCCCCAAACGCACCCCTTTTTGAAATTTAATCCCAAACACCCCCTTGCTGGGAGTGCAGCCCCAAACGCACCCCCTTTAATTCCATGATTTAATATTTTATAACCAAGTGTTCATATGTTTGATAAATCAATCGTGAATCAAGAAAGCAATAAAAGATTGAAGGTCTTTAATAATTACCAATGCGTGACGATTTAAGGATTAAAACATGAATCCCCATTCCCTTTTGCTTGCTGCCAACGGCTAAAATAAGAACACCATACGTTCTCTTTTTGCTTGGTGCCGACGGCTAAACAAGAACACAGATCGTTCCCTTTTTGCTTGCTGCCGACAGCTAAATAAGAACACCAAACGTTCTCTTTTTGCTTGGTGTCGACGGCTAAACAATAACACAGATCGTTCCCTTTTTGCTTGCTGCCGACAGCTAAATAAGAACACAAACCGTTCCGTTTTTGCTTGCTAACTGGCGGCTAAATAAGAACACCTACTAGGGTTTGTGTTGTGTTTGGTTAAAAGTGTAAATGGGAAAATACTACACTCCCTGATGGTTTAATGTGTACATGGGCCGGGCTAAAAGCCCTTGTTTTCTTTCTTGTTTTCTTTTTTTTAAGCCGGCCCAAAACCCTTTTCTTTTTTTTTCACCTCGAATAAAATTATTTAACTTGCGTGTTCATTTTAAAAAAAAACCCGTCATATAAATATTTATCTGACTGAGATGAATACGAACGTAATATGGAATAATTATTTTTTGAATAAATAATTTCTTTACGGTCTTAATTAAACTGAGGCTGTGTAATCACTGTTAACGTTTTAATTATTTTATGTATAAAAATAATACATAGTAATATTTTCTGAACTTAATAACTATTTTCTGAATAATTATTTTATTGTAGTATTTAAATAGACTGAGAATGCGTGATTTACTGTTTACGTTTAAATAAGGTTAGAGCTGATACTACGCGTATTTAATATTCATGTATTTTAAATACGGGTTTTACAGGTATATATAGCTCGGGTGTATCTCACTTATAACAAGTGACGATACTAGTCCCTGCTATATTCAAATATTATAATTCCGTAAATGACGCTCTCATTTTAGGGCTAACAAACCACAAAGTCGAACACCTCTTAAAAACAGAAAAACCAAATCTCTCAAGGGATTTTCTACACAGATCAATACCAAATGTAACTAAAACATTCTGAGCATACATCAAACATCATAAAAACACACATTAAACTCTAAACCACCAAGGATTAAAACACAAAGAGCAAACCATAAACACCAAAATAAACAAAAAAAAAGGTTTTACAAGAGGTTACCACTCTTGGGCTTTGATCAAGCCCAAGAACACACCAATCCTTGATGACCTAGCCTAATCTGAGTATGATGAGCTTTGGAGGGATGATTTGTGCAGGGTATGAAGAGCTTGGACTACAACAGTCCACAAGCTCCAAAGGAATTGAAATAAGGTGGCGTATGATCTTGGATACCTGCACACTACAAACAAACAAGAACATTAACAGCCCAAGAAACTCTCTATAAGCTTAGGTGTCAATTGAGCTTATAGAAGCTTGATGAATAGTGAGTAATAAGAAATAAAGGAAATAGATTTTTTTTTCACAAAAATATTGAAATAACAAACTTTAAAATCTCTGAATTGGTTTCAAACAAACAAGGATTACACTATTTATAATCCTTAAGTAACCTTTTGATTGTCAGTCAAAAGGTTCTAAGTCTTATGAACAGTATGTCTCAAACAGCTCTTGCCAAAAATTCATTTAAAGAAAAAACTGTTTGATAAATTATCAACTAATTTGCAAGAAAGATTAAATGATTACACTACGAAAACATGTAAAAGATGGAGCTCAGCATCTAACAATTGCAAGGTTTAATCATTACATTAAATATTTGATGAGAAAAGTTTACAAATTGAAAAAAAGCTGGAACAAAATAACATTCATAAGTCGAATGTTATATATATTGGAAGAAAGAACAATCTAGAGTAAAGGAAATACAAAAAAACCCTAACATTAGTCTTTCTAAAATTGCCCTTTGACTGATTTTGAAGATGAGGGCAAACATTGGCCATGTGATTCTTCTTTGGATGCTTGTTGGATGCCAGTTGGTATGGATGATCTTGAACCGTTGAGAAAGTCTTTGGGAGAAAGAAATTAACTTTGTTTGTGGATTGTTCTACACAAATTTTGTCTTGGGGTGTTGCTGGTGCAGGGCATGTGGGAGGGGACCACAGTACATGTTGAGTCAACTTTAGGCGCACAAAAGAATTAATATTCCTTTAATCAAATATCTGGAGGTTTTTTTGTCTCGATTTTAGGTTTGGGTAAAGGGGATGATTAGGGTTTATAAGAGGGATTTGGGGATTTGATCGGGGTGGTTAAAACAGTATCTGAATTAACTCGTTTTTTAAAAAGTTAATTAATAATATAACTGAGATAATAGGGTGACCTAAGCAGGGATTTTGGGTCGGGTTTTCGGTTGGTTTGGGCTTGGGTTTTAGGTTTAGAGGGTTAAGAGTTGGGTTGGACCGGGATAAGAATGGGTATGGGTTTTATAATTGGCACAAACACCCCCTGATCTTCCAAATTATATTCAAACAAAGTCTTAACATCTTTTTCTCCTCTTCTTTGAAATAATCTTTGACCAATTGTCATTTCAAGTCCTTCCATGTTTTGTAACTTGAATGAAGGACTAGTCTTGCACTTTTGACAATCTTCAAGGGCTTAAAGTGTCACATCTTGAAATATTAGGGACCCATGTGTAATATTTGAGTTTTACAAAGGTATAATATGACAAGTCTCAAAAGATGAGGGACCAATCTTGACAAATCTTCAAACTTCAAGGTCTTTTTTTGGAAAACTCGTTGCTCGGATCCGGTTCTTTGTGCGGCTTCGTTTCCCGTGTTCTTTTTTGCTTGTTTCTTTTGATCTTCTGTTGATTTCACGATATTCGTACCTAAAATACACAATGAACAAATACAAGAATATTTTACGATATTTTATGACATTTGTTAGCATTTTGAGCCCGATTTGAACGATTAAACCATGTATAATTGAAGTCTCGTCATGGACATTTATTTAGAAATGAGATAAGTATATCAAGTTATATAAACTAAAACACAGAAAGATCAATAAGGAAAAGAATCCAAAACTAGTTACTCCATGTACAAGTTTTAAACCGCAACTTACAATATTATATTTGGTCAGCCTTTGCTCTTTTTATTTGACACCCGCTAAAACCTATCAAAATCACGTAATTATAAAAAATAAATCAACTAAGATGGGGTTTAAAATTGCTTATTGAAAATAAATTATGCATTTTGAAAATGAATAATCATATAATCAACAATTAGAAAACGTGGTATTGAGAAATAGTGTTTGGATTTGATTATTTTGTTTGAAATCGTAATAATCAGATTATCAATTTTTTTATTATTTGGCAAATCAGATTATTTGTTTAGTTCATAAGTAAAATGACTAAAATACACTCATTTTAACTTTATCTCCATTTTAAAATGAAATAAGTAGCTCTTCACTTACTTTTTCAAAACTCCATTTTAAAAGTTTCTGAGCACAAATAATCACTTTTTTCCTTTTATTATCAAAGCACTCATTTTAAGTTATCTTCGTTTTAAAAATAAAATAAATAAATAATTTAGTTAGAAACGCAATTCCAAACATCCGTAAAACTATAACAAAACGCACACTTAATCACCCCAAAAATATATAGAAGATAACTAAAATTTGAGTGTTGCTATATCCTCCTATATATCCTCCTACACACACAATAATATTTTTTTATATTTTATCTCCACTCATTATCTCTCCGCATCTAAACCGTCAGTTCTGACACATGTCAGGATCCTGTGAGTAGGCATATAAATAGGAAGAAATTGTAGGAGGATAAATCATTTCTCCAAAAAATTTCCATGAAGTCCGCCATTATCAACATAAATTAAGATTTTTTTATTAATGTACAACTGAAAGAATGTTTTGTTGCTAGCAAAGTTTATTAATTCACGTAAACCTATGTGTAATCTTTTCGTATATATGAAAAAACAAGTATATATCAATATTTTGAAACCTGGGTTTTGAATCGACCCGGCCGAGCGACCCGGTCATCGGTTCAACCGGTCAGACCGCCGGGTCGACCTGTTTTTTTTTTAAAAAACTTATATATATATATTTTCAATATTACGAAAAATATTTATACAAAAATCAAGAATATTTCACATATTTGGCCTAAAACTTATTTATTAACAAATATAATATGTAAAAACAAAGTTACGTTGCAAATACGTTAATTAAATCGCGAAAAAATACGAAAAAAATATTTAAAAAACGAAAAAATTCAAAACCTGGTCGGGTCTCACGAACCGGGTCGACCCGTGTCGCTTCAAACCCGGCGGGTCACACCGGGTTTCTAATATATAAGACCCGGGTCAATTTGACCCGTTTTTTCGGCCAGAACCGGTTCAACCGGTTGAACCGACAGGGTCGACCCGGGTTTCAAAACATTGGTATATAGTTTCACATAATACTTCAGTCTTTTGCAATGACTCGTTTTTTAGAAGATTTTATGTTATCAATATGATTTAAGTTTAATGAGATTTACTTAGTTGACTAATATGTAATTGTGATAAATGTTCATCAAGTCTGGGTTGTGCAATGCACACTTATATGATGTTATTGCGATTATTATACGGGGGAGAAGCCCCCGTACGACGGGCGTCCGGAGGCAACGCCCCTGGTAGCAGGGTCCAAGGGTCAGCGCCCCTAGTTGGGGTCATTTGGTATAAAGTGCTATGTCGAAAACACTCTTGAAAATAAAATTTCTGATGTTTTAGATTCGTTTTTTCTGCCCTTTCTTTTTATTTTTCGGTTGTGTAATAACTGCGTTACAACCGTTTGTTAGAAATTTTTGGTCGTATATATGGTTATGTTCATAACATAAAAAAAAACATATTCTTAGTTTATAATTTGAGTTTTGTCTGATTGAAGATTCGATAGAACTATCAAAATATTTTGATCGGAAAATATATGACACGATCTCAGATTACTGTGACTTACCAAATTTATAACATCGTTTCACTAGAATTTTCTTTTTCAATTTTTGTGTCGGATAAAGATGATATTTGACATATCAGAATGGATTGATTTACATGTTCATTTGCAACAAGGTATTGTCATTTTCTTGTACCACTATTGCTTCTGCTCGAATTGAATACCAACTCAACAGGTGATGAAGAAGTAAATGAACTACTCCTATGCTTTTAGTTAAACATTAAATGCTATCTGTTTACATTCGGCATCCTCACAGCTACTACAATAAAATACTGATGCAACACAACACCCTTGGCCTTTATAGTACAAACATGCAACATCAAATGTATATTCGACCTTTTCTAAATTAACAAAATATTTTAGTATAAGAGCACAGGATACAGGGCCGTAGATAGACAAGAGCAATATGGGTCATGGCACAGGGTCCTATATTTTAGAGGGTACTAATTTTTTTATAAACTCAATTTATTTGTATATTTTTTAAAAGCCCAACTTATTTATACACTTAAGTCTAAGTTAAAGAGTCCGGTTATTTTAGAAACTTGTTTTTTGTTAGAATTTAAGGGACTAATCCTAGCTATCCATTATCTAAGATTAAAAAAAAACACGGAGGGACTATTTTTGCCAAAATGTCCAAAATTTGCAAAAAGCGGCGGAAGGACTAAATTGTAAATATGACGAAAATTGGTTATCACAAGTGATATTTCGTTACTGATAAAAACAATGAAATATCACTAGAGATAAACCAATGAAATCACTAGTGATATTTCATTAACATAGTTACTGCGTAATATCCCAGTGATATTTCATTGTTTTATTTACAGTGATATTTCATTGATTTTCGCTAGTGAAATATCACTAGTGATAATTCATTACTCCGTCATATTTACTACTTTGGTACCTCCGCCCATTTTTTTCAACTTTTGGACATTTTGGCAAAAATGGCCCCTCCATGTTTTTTTTTTTAAATCTTAGATTAAAAACTACCATTAGATCAAAAATAGATTAAGGGTGGGGATTTGTTCCTTGGTTTCCACCAAAAAACAAGGATGCAAAATAACTTTTCTCCTAAGTTAAAATGGTCTTTGTAATATTATTTTAAGATATAAATAAAAAAATTTAGCATCAATTAGTATATTTTGGATATTTGCAATTTTATTTAGCATCGATAACGATAAATTTTCTTTCTCACATAATTTTTTAGGGGCCTTTTTTTAGTTACCGCCCGGGGCACTCAAAATCTTCGGGACAGCCCTGACAGGATATTGGTGTGGTGTGGTGGAGAAAAGTGGTGACATAGTTGATACATAGGCTATGGCAACAGAATGCTATGACACCACACAACATGGGGTAGCAGGCAACGAAGCAAATCTGGCGCCATACCCTTTCTTTTTTTTGAAAAAAATACAAATTAAGTATAAACTAAAATAAAAACACATTTATTTATAAAAAAACACTACAATAAAAAACATTACAAACACGAAATTAAAAAAACTAGAAAATTTAAAAACTAAAATAAATTAGGCATAACGAGCCCGGATCATTTCTTTCTTCTACTCAACAATTCCCGTGTCGATCGGTGTCATTTTGGAGGTGTCGATTTGTAGCACCCTCATATCCGACTCGAATTATTGCGACGTCATTAGTTCCATTGATTCTTTGTCTCGGCCTCGATGATATCCATTTTAGCCTTCTGATCCAACTCGTATTGTTGTTCCGTCATTGTTTTATACATTTCGGGGTTTGAACCGGAACTAGCGGACGCGGTCGAGTTGGTTAACGTTGACTCTTTGAAACCCGATGTAAGCATTCGGGACGCGGCACCGCATCGGTTCCAAATATTTCGGGTTCGTCATCCGGAGTAGGGCGAAGACGATTTCGTCTAGCTTGGGTAGAGTCGGGATTTTTCCACTTGTATTTGTCTTTCAAAAAATCCCAAGCACTTTTGTGTTTAAAATCAAAACCCGTTTGGCTTCTAAACGCGATTTCGACCCGAGTTAAAAACCCCTCATTGTCCTCCCCACTTGCCGCGGCTAATTCATCATAAATATTATTGAATTTAATCGAAAGCCGATTCAATGGAGTCCATTTTCTGGTCAACATATTCTTGGTTCGTTCTTCCTTGTACTTAAACTTCGCGGCTTAGTGTTGTAGACGGCTAGAACCTTGTAACAAAGTCTCCTTATTTTGACCCGTACCGAATTTTGGATTCTCGGATATTTGGATGTAACACTTTGCCAAAAGCAATTCTTCGGCTTGGGTCCAATAATTTCGATAACCCGCACCTTCGGGTTCGGGTTCGGGTTCTTTGCTTTTCTTGGACATTGCTTTCTTTCTTGTTTTATTCTTTTTTAGATGTTGGTGTCGGTTGTGGCTCCTCTTCTTCTTGTTGTTCTTCTTCGAATTCAATTGTTGTTCGGATGGTGGGTTTGATCCGTCAGGTTGTGATTGTTGAGACATTTGAGCAAATTGTTATTGGAGGTGGAATTGATTAAACATCATTTGGGTGTCAGGGTTAGCATATGGGTTAAAGTTTGGATAGTATGGCATTTGATTGTGGTTGGGAGTCGGATTTGATGAAGACCCGGGGTTGAAGACGATCCCGGATGGTTTGATGGGTCGTTAAGCATGTTACTGATCCATTGAGGGGTGTTTGGATTCATTTTTGAGAATATATAAGTAAATGAGAGTTTATAAAATATATTGAGATTGGTATAAAAAAATTAGGATGATATGGAGGTTTTTATAAAGATTTAAGGGGATAAAATTTGAAAAAGTGGGGTTTTTCAAAAAATATGGCCGTTTAATAGCCAAACGGCTAGTTTGACTTTAAACAAAAAAAGGGAACACGTCACTTTTGCTCGGCTGGAGAGTACGGCGCGAGGCCCTTTGGCGCCAGAGCTGGTGTGGTGCGCCGAACAAAAGCTCTCGCCAAAGGGCACGACGCCACCCACCAGCCCACCGTACCCTCGACTCTAAGGCTGACATGAAAAACACTTCTTACACATTTCATGTTAATGCCACGTCAATTTCCCTTCTATTTTTCATCTTCACTTTTACTCACATTTTACTTTTATCAATTACATCAAAAAAAACACTTTCTCACCAAAATAATACATTTTAATTAAAATAAAAACAATACATTAAAAACATAAAACATTACAGAAATAAAAAACGTACAGTTACGAAATTAAAAAACATTACGAAAATAAAAACTACATTAGTAAAAAAGTACATTTTAACTTAATCGTATGGCCTCTTTCGGAGCACAACCTTCAACTCTTCATCGGTACTCGTCAAGTATGTTTGTTCGTCTCTTTGTCGGTTTTCCAATTTCCGAATTTATAACTCGGTGCGCCTGAGTTGAGCTCCTCCTGTTTGAAATGCCGTGTTATTGTATGGTTGGTTGTAAAATTGGTTTGGGTAAACCAATTGGGGTGTTGCGAACAGCGGCGGAGCTATATGTTAGCTACGTGTGGCACATGCCACATATGACTTTGGCTTGTGAAGCATAGTATTAGTATATATCTTACAAATTTTTATTCCCTGGTTTTATACATTTAGTCAAAGGTCAACAATTGTGTGCCAAAATATAGTATAATAGTTAATGATACTAAAAGTTCACTCAATTTTGCCAGAATATGTTGTGAATACCGACAATTGTGGACTATATACTAATCCACTGAAAGCCCAATCATTTAATAGATAGACTTTTTATCAGTTAATTTTTTTTCTTTATTATTCGTGCAAGTGAGAGGCGTAAAACAACGGCGCAACGCAACGCAAAGCAAAGAAAAAAATAAGAATCCTTTGACGATAATTTGAGGTATAATAATTACTAAAGATCTGATAATTTTCTTTATCTTATTCATGCTCCTATCTAGTAAAAACATGATTTATTGATTTTGATCTTTCTAGTATTTTTTTAGGTTTTTAAATTGAGGATTTTAATAGTTTAAATAGTTTATAAATTATAGTTATAATGATTGTGATCGGTTTATATTTGATACTTATTAGGCTTTAGTCTCCATGGAAAGATATTATAAACGAAAGTTGTCATCAATAAGTGATGGTAATGGCGATGAGGAAGAAACTTTACCTAAGCGTATTCCACAAACTACGCCTGAACCGATTCCACAACCTACATCTATTCCTTCATCATCAGATGGTATTGATTTGGGTACTCTTCCATGGGATCCGTCTGAGAGGCCAATCATTTTTAGTTATGACGCTAATATAAGGGATGAAATTAGGCGAAAGTATTTGAGTAATGGACCTTGTCAACCACGTCATCATACGTTTCCAAAAAAACAATAGTGACTAAAGTAAGAAGTTTTGTGGCAAGTTGGTTTGATGAGTTTCCTTGGTTAGAGTATAGTGTAAAGGCAGACAAGGCATACTGTTTGTGTTGTTATTTGTTTAGAGACTTTATTGGAAAACAAGGTGGAAATGATGCATTTGTGACAGATGGCTTTAATAGTTGGAGTAACAAGTATAGACTCAACAATCATGTGGGATAAGTTAATAGTTATCACAACAAAGCACTTCAAAAATGCGAAGTTCTATCAAAGCAAAAACAATCGATTCACGTTGCCTTTCAAAAGCAAATAGAAGGTGAGGCAAGAGATTATCGAATTCGTTTGAATCTTTCGGTTGAGACGTGCAGATTCTTACTTAAAGCTTCATTGCCATTTCGTGGTCATGATGAGAAGAAAGATTCTTTGAACAGGGGACTATTCTTAGAGTTATATGACTTACTTGCAAATCAAAATGAAGAAACTAGAAAGGTTGTTGCACGAGCTCCTTTAAATTGCACACTAAAATCACCAGATATTCAAAAACAAATATGTGAATGTTTTTCAGAAGAGGTTCTTGGTTCCATTATTAAAGAAATCGGAGATGATGTGTTTTCTTTGTTAGTTGATGAATCTAGTGATGTGTCTAGAAAGGAACAAATGGCACTCGTTTTGCGATATGTTGATAGACTTGGAATTGTTAAAGAGAGATTTGCCGGTGTTGTTCATGTGGATGACACGTCTTCAAAGATGCTTAAAGTTGCAATTGATACTTTATTTGCAAAACATAAATTGAGTATGAAGCAGGTTAGCCTACATGTTTATGATTGTTGTTTCTTTAGTTTTAGAGTTTACATAATCACCTTATATAATATTGAATCGTTTAACAGGTAAGAGGTCAAGGCTACGATGGAGCAAGTAATATGCGTGGCGAGTTTAATGGTTTGAAAGCTTTGATCTTGAAAGATAATAGCTCAGCATATTATGTACATTGTTTCGCCCATCAACTACAACTAGTAATTGTAACGGTTGCAAAACACCATGAAGGTCTTGTCAAATTCTTTGAGAAGCTAGTCGGTGTGATCAATGTGGTTTCATCTTCTTGTAAAAGAAAAGATATGATTCGAGATAATCACAAAGAACGAGTAGAAGCGGAAATCAGTGAGGGTGCAATTGAAACTGGACGAGGGTTAAACCAAGAAATAACCCTTATAAGACCTGGAGATACACGTTGGGGATCCCATTACAAAACAATTGTGAGTTTGTTTAATTTGTTTCCTGAAGTTATTAAAGTACTAAAGTTTGTTGAAAAAGAAGCTCATGATGCTCGAAATCGAGTCCAGGCACAAGGTATTTTATCATATTTTAAAAAGTATGAGTTTGTTTTTTATTTGCATTTAATGGAGCACATACTAGGGGCTACAAATTTATTGTCGAAGGCTCTTCAAATAAAAGATCAAAATATTTTGGAAGCAGTTTCAGTGATTAATGGAACAAAAGAGACACTGATGGCGCTTAGAGCAAATGGGTTTAATAATATTATCGAGAAAGTAAACATCTTTTGCACAAAGTATGATATCGAAGTGTTGAAGATGGACGAAGCTTGCACGGCTAAAAGAAATCGAATAATTGGCATAACGAATCGACATTATTTTGAGGTTGACATATTTAACACAGTTTTGGATATGCAAATCCAGGAGTTTGGTGACCGCTTTAGTGAGACAAGCACAAACTTACTTAGTAACATGTCGGCATTGAGTCCGTATGCTTCATTTTCTATGTTTGACGCCTCAAAGCTGATTAGTTTGACTACTTTATATCCATATGATTTTACGGATTCTGATAGGTTGCATCTTATGCGGGAACTTGACCTATATCGTGTGAATGTGGTTCAAAATGAGGATTTTTCAAAGATGAGTACTATTACAGAGCTTGCTAAGGAGATGGTGAGATTAGATAAACATAAATCGTTTCCTTTGATATACAAGTTATTGAAGTTGGCTTTGGTTTTACCTGTCGCTACTGCAACCGTTGAAAGATGTTTTTCCACAATGAAGTTGATAAAGTCGGATCTCCGTAATCGAATGGGTAATAGGTTTTTAAACCATGCTCTAGTCTGTAGCATAGAGAAAGAAGTATGTACCAATATCACAAATGAAGATGTGATGAAGCGTTTCCAATCCATGAGAGATCGAAAGGGTAAATTGATTTAGAGCGATCGAGGTAATTTTGTTAACTTTTATATAAGTTGTGTAACTATGATACTTTTTATTCTTTATAAGTTAGAACATGGGGTAAAAAAAAAATTTGTGCCACACATGTTTAGAAATCTTGGCTCCGCCACTGGTTGCGAAGTTGATTCGTTGTTGTTCATTCATTGACAGTGAAGTATTACGGAGATCGAAGGTTTCGGGGATGAGCTTCAGATAGTTCTTGATTGTTGACGGTTCAGGTTACAGGGAGTACGGGAGTTAGACATTTTGTGATTACGAATGGTGTTAGTGTGTAGAAGTTGTAATTTTTGTTGTGTGAAAATAAGTTCGGTTTAAAATGTATATTATAAGGGATAATGGGGTTTGAAAAAGTTTCTTGAACATGGGGCCATTTTTACACAATAAACGAAATGTGACAACCTCGCTAAATTGAGGTGTTTTTTTAGTCACTCACGCGCTAGAGGTAGCCCTTGCTGCAATAGTCATGCGTGACTGGGTGTTTTTTTGCTCACGATTTGCTTGGTCACAGGATTGATAAGTTCAGCCTAAAAGTCTATAAAAAGTTTGAATCGACGCTAACCCTAATTGGCTCGTGGATATGTTTGGGTGCCGACTGACTTTTCCCAAAGGCCAAGACCTTAACCAGATTGAACTCATAACCTATTTTTCCAAAAGCTCTCTTTGAAAGCTTAAACCAAGGAGAACGTAAAGAAAATTAATCTTGAGAACACTTTGATTGAAAGGATACAAATGGAAGTGGAAAACCACCAAAAACCAGTTTTTTTTTTTTTTTTTTTTTTTTTTGTTGGAAGTCATTGTTTCATAAACTATCTATCTTTATCTGATTAATGTGAAGTTTTTGGAAGTTTTCAGGATCGCCTGTTCAAACTTATTCTAGAATCGTTTGGTTATATCAGGACCATATGTCATGCTAGCTATGTGTTAAATCAACCAAATTCACTAAAACAAGAATCCAAGACTTTGTTGCAAAGATGTCAGGTGCGTGTTTGGTTTTCCCCTATAGAGAAGATCATTTGATTATTGCATCTGCATAAAGCAAATGATCGAAAAAGTTTTTGCCAGAATATGGAAATGGTGATTATCTTCATCAGAGAGAGAAACAGTTCTAAGAGGCTGGACCTGTGTTTTTTTAAGGTGTTGTTTTGCAAACCCGTAATCTGTTCTGCAAACTCGATACACACCTAATAAAAGAAATTTAGAAGAAAAAAAGATACATTGCAAACCTTATAAGGGTTATGTTGTAAATCTTGGCGGAATAGCTATAAGTTTATCATTGACCATTCATGACTGCACTGTCACAGTTTAACATCTATTAGTATCTTACAGCTGACTCCATTTTAGTTCTTTAATACAAGTATTTGAATAGCTACAAGCTTCAAAACAGACAATTTTTAATCTAAATCAAAGTTTGGAGACCAAAACAAAAAACTGCATGTGAAGGTTAAAGCAACATTTTCAAGAACGCGCATACAAAACTAGAGCCACTATCGTCAACAAGCTCATAAAAATCCCACCCAGAAGAGCAGTATCGAGAAGACCCCAACCATTATCACGCAATCTGCTTGTTGCGAGTTTCTGGTTACTGTTACCTTCAGATAACACCGTGGCTGGTGATGCTTTCCTCCTCTGTAACAAGCTTGAATCATTTCGCGCAATTTGGTCATTTTGGGTTTCTGGGATTGAATTATTTGCAATTGAATTGCAACAGTTAGATCCAGAAGCATCGGATTCACAAGCACAAGGTTCAGGCTTTGTTGACGAACATGCGCATGTATCTTCTTGGTTGGAGCAAGGTGAACATCTTTCTGTCTTGCTGTTGTCTTTTTCATCACTTGGGATTGTGGGGTCCTTACTTTCACTAAGAATCTCGATGACATCCCCAAAAACAGACCACCGCCCAACTGATGTTATCTTAATCATTGCTGAAGACCCAAGCAAACTTTCGGGACCAACAACCAAAACCTGAACATACCCCTTGGTATGGCCAACCTAAAAGAATTTTACAGAAGCATCATATAAGATAAATGACGGAAGTATGTGATCGGATAACTGGTCAAACGGGTAATTTTGTTTTTGTTATGGGTGGAAAAATGCAGTGACTTTTGTTAAAAAAAAAACTTATAATTAGTGGGCTAAATGATTCAGTTTTTAGACATTGTTATGCCTTAGCTTGGTAACCTGGTAGTTACAATAATGGCCTATTTTAAATTTGGTCATTACACTGAAGCACTGAACGCTCTTTCGGAGCAATTTGGTAATTACTTCTTTTACAATATAATCATTGAACTAGGCAACTAGTCCGTTTAAGAAACTCTATTTACCAAGTTCCGTAAGAAAAGCTTACCAAAATTAGACTACCTCAAAAAGCCTGTTGCTATTGTATGGAATATGCCCATAATTGGCGTTACAGTTTAGCAAAATGGTAAGTCGGAGTCTTATATAGGACAGTAGGATGAAGTAAAAGTTTACCAGATGAATTTCATCAGTTGCAATGTCAGTTATCCATATCCTCTCGATGTTTCCTTCCATGCCGTTATAAGGAGTAAATGATTCAAAAACTGAAGTTAATTCACGACTCCTTTTCTTTACTACATTACTTGCCACTTTCTTCATCCTTGCAGCCGGAGTTCCTTTAAATATCATAAACATTCTGATTTAGAAAGACAATCTCTGTGTACTGGCTAATCATAATTAAATGTTCTAATTCCTATCAGGAAATTAGATGACTTTGTGCTCCTTAAGTAACAGCGAAATCAAAGATCCACCTTTTGAAACCTTCCAAATGCAAATTGTCCCTCAAACTTTAGAAAATTAACAGTCCAATGAATATCGTTTCTTTATAATTTTAAGAGACCAGTGATTATTGTTTTAACTGATACCTTGAGTTTAGTTAAACCCCTAACAATTAAAACTATACAAGTATTCGGAGTTAGATTGACCAGATCTAAAATACACAAATATCCCTTTTCTATAGTGTGTCATTGTCTAGAAGGCCTTAATGAGTTAATGTAACTTAAATGTTTAAGGAAAAGAAATACCTGGCCTGGGATAAAATTGAGAAATATGCACTTGGGAAAACTTGTAGTCCTTAATTAGATTAACTGTTTCAGCAAAATCTTCATCTGTCTCGCCTGCATAGTGCATAAAACTTTCTGTTCACTTGGAAATCTCCCAAAAAGAAAGATTATGGGCATCACAGAAACAAGAAGAAAAAGGTGTTCAGGCTTCTTTCGTTCAGTTTGGAATTAAATTACCAAAGTTTTCTTAATTAAGGGTAGTTGCAAATTTAAGCGGCAACTAATTAAAATTCTTACTGTAATATGTATGTACAGTAAGTTGTAAAGTGATACGTATGCTAACCAGGAAATCCACAAATAATATCAGTTGCAATCTGCATCCCTGGAACCAATTCAGTCAATGTATCTGCCACCTTCCGGAAATCCCCAACTGTATATTCTCGATTCATTGCCTGCCATCAACAATTAAGTAATCATGTAACTGTTAAACTATGATGTAACAAAACTTAAAAATGTGTTTGGATCTGCATTTTGCATCGGATTATCTTAGTATTGCTACTAAATCATTAAAAGTCGAGCATATGTTTTGGTGTTCAGATAACAGATTCTGCTTCTGGTTATCTCTTTACTATCAAATACAATTAGTTCCATACCAGCTGCTACCAAATTGATCATCTAGAGAAGAATTATTTCATAGAGCTTTTCTTTCTTTAAATAATGTCCTTTTGTCATTTACCAGATAATTCCAGAAAAAAAAAAAGATTTTCCAAACACTCAAAACATTCGATATTCGAATTATTACAACCTCAAATATTAAAAGCACATTCAAACGATATAATCAATTTCAAAATGCACCTTTAAAGATTCCTCAAGTAAACAACAGTAGCATTTTTGTAATAAATTTGCCTAATGATATTATTGTTACTTACAGTTAAAATAGCATCACTTCCGGATTGAACAGGTACATGTAGAAATGAATACACACAAGGATGCCGCAAAATTTCAGCAATCTCCTTCAAGTGCTCCAGAATATAAGGAGGATTAGTCATCCCAATCCGAAGCATTGTGCTCCCATCTAATGGAAGTGCTGCCACGATCGCATTTAACAAAATTGGAAGATTCACTCCAATATCTCGACCTGAAAATCCACGTAAGCCACAATGATTAGAACTGAACTACAGATTTAAAAGTGCCTTAAATAAAGAGAAGTACTGAAATGATAGTGACCATGATTGTTGTCCAATAAGTAACAATGCTCCATACAATCACTTATCACAAAATAGCGCAAATTGACACAAATACTTATGAATAGGCTCATATGTATTGTGTTTTATCTCATATGAACCAAATAAAAATTTAGCAAGAAGATTGGTCGTCGCTGATAGGAATTTATGGCCTGCAACCTTTTATATGATTGTATTCAAAAAGCTATAATTTCATATAAATAGCGTAACAATGTAGTTTTCTATTAATCTGATCATGACTATTCTTCATGCATATCAGATCTCTCTCTGTGTCCCTCTTTTTTGCTTCTCGTGGAGTTTTTTCAATAGTAAAAATTCAGTCGCCACTCGATTGAGGTTTTAGTACAATTAACAATGAAACGGATTATTAACAAACCTTATAGATAGAGGTAAAAACCGTAAACGTATAAGTAAATCAAGTAATCATCTTAATTGTTGAACTCATGGTCAGGAAAGAAGACATTCATTTTTCCGAGCAAAAGGGAGACGTTCACGACCCACTTCCAATTTCAAAATCATTCACAAGGAATGACTGCCATAGATATCCTTTAAAATTGAATCTTAAGAAACTGATAAGTCATATTCTAGGAAAGTTCAGCTTAGATTCTGTAACTCACAATCGCTAATCTGGAATAATTTAAGTGGCCGACATCTGAGATAAAGTGAGCATATATTGAACTCGGACGTGATCAACTATGTTAATCAAGTATCCTTCTATGTCCTAGCAATCCACAGACATTAAGGGCAGCTTCAAGAGCTTGTTTTTTTTTTAAGTTTTAGAGGTTTCAATATTCTGAGAAAAAATGATCTTGCATTTTTTTTCCAGGGTTTCCGTTTTAAAAGAAGCTTGTTGGACTAGTTGGGTATGGTGTCTGCATTCATGAAGGTGAGACTCCTGCTCAGCTCAGAGGAAACATCTTAACAAGTTATGGATATAAGACTACTCATTAGAAACTTTACTAAGGCGCCTAAGTGGCTAACAAGATGTCTTTACAGGAGCTATGATAAACAGAATAAACCGTCTGATTCCAGAAATGAAGTGAAACCCTTGAGCTGGTAAAGCTCTTGGTTTTATAACAAGAAGTGTTTATAATGTCGTGCTCGAAAATGCTCTTCAAAATGAAACTACACAGGGCAAATTATTCAAGAAGGGATTTTTACTGTTTTGGTATGTATGTACGAAAAGCAACCAGAATGATTGTGGGAAGTCAAACTTATTCTCCTAAATCATAATTGACATAAATGTAGGGAAAGAGTAAATGGAAACATTATAAAACTGATACGAACCTATCCCATACTAGGCTCGTAATCGGTTCATAAGTCCCAAGTGTAGAACTCACTCAAAAAGCTAGCTTGTTTGAGGAGGGGACACCTGGACATTATAAACCATCAACCATTCCCATACATGGCCGATGTGGGATCATAACATTACCCCACCCTTTGAAGAACCAACGTCCTCGTTGGTCACGGCTATGTTGGTCACGGTTGGCACCCCCTTTGGGTCCAAGCCACCACTCCATAGGCCACCACTCCGAGCTCGTTGGTCACGGCTATGTTGGTCACGGTTGGCACCCCCTTCGGGTCCAAGCCACCACTCCATAGGCCACCACTCCGAGTGTTGGAACCTCGTAAGGTAGGGCTAGCTCTGATACCAATTGATACGAACCTATCCCATACTAGGCTCGTAATCGGTTCATAAGTCCCAAGTGTAGAACTCACTCAAAAAGCTAGCTTGTTTGAGGAGGGGACACCTGGACATTATAAACCATCAACCATTCCCATACATGGCCGATGTGGGATCATAACAAAAACTTGTTAACCGAAAAGGGATATGTCAAAGAATGGTCTTTGGACTTGTTTAATGTGAAGATAGAAGATGAGAGGGCAAGGAGGGCCTGTTTAGTAATGGGTCAAACAGGTTCCGGTAAAAAATTTGTCTGCTCAAACCGACTACTTTATTTATCTCATTGACCTGCGTAATATATATCACAACCCAAATCAACCCACTTAATTTAATGGGTCGAAATAGCCGCCTGGCTTCAAAGTAATTAAATAGCACAACATATACAAGAGAGGCTTTGAAGAAGGAAAACAGTACCATATGCCCCAGTATCTTCACTACTCAACCAAATTTCTTTGACTCCATCATTCACAACACTTTTGACACGCCCCACCTACAATTTCGAGGATATTTTTAGGGAATATTATACCACCAATTGCATAGTTAATCAAGTAGCGAACAAAGTTTAGCACTTTAGCCAAAGAAATACTTACAAGGCTGTCAACTGTATAGCTTCCAAGATGACCCCGAGCATGCTTGGTCTTGCAATACGTACAAGCACCCAAACAACCTACATTTATGGGAAGAATTTCCACAAATTTGTTCTTCCTTACCTGTTAGGAATATGGAAATTTAGCCAACGCTGTATAATGGATAAGCTTCTAAAATTATGCAGCATTACGTGCTATTCATTGAATATGAGCTATGAAACACGGTGTCTGGATGAGCATTTTGGAGCTGATTACCACTATTTCAAGTCACAAATATCTAGAGGTGGCAAATCTTGCCCATTTGTATACATATGGGCACTTTTTGCCCATTTTCAAAAAAGGATGGGGCACTTTTTGCCCATTCTTTATAATGGATGGGCTAAACGGGCGCATATGTAAGAAATTAAATGGGCTTAACGGGCGCACTTGTAAAATACAAATTAGTATACTCGACGAATATTTTTTATTAAATTTTTTATCCCCGGCTTTCAAACAAGTATTTTTATTTTTTAATTGTAAGTTTTTATATGTTTTTTCCCATTTTTAGCTTGCGCCCGTTTAACCCGCGCATTTTGCCCGCCCCTTTCGCCCGTGCCCATTTAGCCCGCGCCCGTTTAGCCCGTTGCCCGTTTAGCCCGCCCGCCCGTGCCCGCCCGCCCGTTTTGCCACCTCTACAAATATCAAATTTCAATGTTTTCATAAACCTATTCTGGGTCTAAGGATAGAATAAAATAAATTTCTTTTAACCACTATCTCATTATTAACAGCAATCACACATATACACCTATTTTCTATAGCTAGTTCTATTGACAATTGATGATCTTATTATGATAGAATATCCCCTAAACATAACAAACAAATAGAGGAGTATATAAATACCTTAGGAAGATCAAGTGCTGGAAGAGTTTTACGATTCAGTAGTCGGACCTCGTGACCTTTGAGGGTCTCCTCAACAACCTCTACAACCCGGTCAATTTGTTGAACTCCAACTATACTCACACCTTCAAGCTCTTTCAGATCTCGACTTCCTTGAGGCACACATCCTGCCACAACAAGTGGCTTTTTTGCGCTTTTACATTTTGATATTAAGGTGTCCATGGCTGACTGACTTGGGGACTTTACTGTACAACTGCATTATAAAAACAATTATTAATAAAGACCAATATATGTTGAGTTACAACTTTACTGTGACTTTAGAACAAGCTCTTATTCCAAAACTTGTACTTGTAAACATTCTAAGATAATATCGGAAATCTCCTCAAATAGCCACATTTCATAACTCGTTATTAGCAATAATCTAATGTGGGAGAAAAACTTACGTGTTTATGAGCCAAAGATCTGCTCCTTCAGCATTGTCACTTACAGCATAGCCAAACGCTGAAAGTTGACCAGCCATATACTCGCTGTCACTCTGTCAGCACAAACAATATCAAAAGACAATTAACTTTTAGTGGTAATATATAGCCGGCTTATGGCTTATTTAGTTCGGGCTCATAAGCTCACTTTTTGTGGCTTATTTTAAACTTTTCGGCTTATATAAGTTCATTATGACATAATAAACTTATATACGCCGAAAAGTTTTAAATAAGGAATTTTAAGCCAAAAATTTTCAAAATCATGGCGCTGATATAGTTCCGGCTTATATAAGTCTAAAAATTTCAAAATAATGAACTTATATAAGCCGAAAACTTTTAAAACTGTTTGGGGGTGCTTCTTTTGGCTTATGACTTATGGGATTATATAGTTTCAGCTTATAATTCATACACTTACATAAGTTCATTATTATAGTATATCATGATGATAAGCGTATCTAAGTCAGTCCATAAGCAATCAGAAAACCACAGAAGCTCAAATACAAAGTTATAAAAAAGAAATACTAGTAGAAATGGAACCTGATTATGTGAACACCCAAATGTCTTCAAGAAAATAGTCTGCAAAAACCAGAAACAAAAAAAAAGTTAGCAAACACAACACAAAATATTCCCCATTTGGCCACGGAGGTTCACCTGTATGTCGCCCTGGAAGGGGTTTTTGTTTAAGCTTATACATGGTGAGCTTATTTGTTATGCGGCTTGTATTTCATAAGCCTTAATTTTCCGGCTTACTTTGAGACTTGTGGGCTTATATAAAGTTCTTATACGATAATAAACTTCTACAAGTCTCGAAATAAGCCGTAAAACCGGGGTTTATGAAATATAAACCAAAAAACAAATAAGCTCATAGGCTCACATATAAGGCTAAACAAACACGTCCTAGTCGGCTCACAATGTGGACTCCGAGCGATCCAAAAGGGTAGTCGCCCTTTTGTATAAGCTTGTATGTGGTGTATGAGCTTATTTGGTTTTCAGCTTGTAAACCCCAATGATTTTGAGACTTGTGGGCTTATATAGGTTAATTAGTATATGAAAAACTTATATAAGCCCATAAGTCTGGAAATAAGCAAGAAAATTGGGGCTTATGGAATACAAAACCTAAAAAACAAATACGCTCATACGGTCACATATAACTTAAACAAATGTCAAGTCGCAAACAAAGATAACCAAAAAAAATATATATATAAAACCATCAGCAAATGGCCAAAAAAAACAAAAATATAAAAAAAAAAAAATGAAAAGGGTAATAAAAAAAAGAAAGAAACCTGGGTACCAGGAACATGATTAGAAGAAGAGTTGAGAAGCAAAGAAGAAGGGTCCAATTTAGTTTTTTTGTTAATTGGGTTGATGCTGACGGAAGATGTAATGGGTAGTCGGAAACCAGCTGGACCTGACCCAACTCCCACTAATAAGTCCTCTATGTCTTCCATCTTTTCTTCTTTTTCTTTTTCTTTTTCTTTTTCTTCTCTGATGATGATTACTGGAACTGTGTATGTGTGAGAGAGGCGAATTGATGAAGAATAAGAAGAAGATGGGTGTGTTTCATGATCGTGGGCTTTTTATAAAGCCCAAACAACCCATTAGGTTCGGTTTTCTTCCATTTTGGTTTTTGGTTTTGGGGTTTTTTTTTAGTCCAAGTATTTTTTATTTTGTCTATCAATGAACTTCATTAAATACCTGATTATCTTTAGAAACTTGATTAGTTGTTTCAGATTAACCTCTAAAACCAGTTCTATGCCACGTAGGATCTACGGTGGAAAAAATATACACATCAGCACTGCCAACTCAGCTTAGAAGTTTGTGTTTTGTCCAATTTAACCCATCTACCACCTTTAGATCGTGTTTCATAAACACACAGTTTTCTCCAAAAAAAATTATAAACTCTAACCCTAATAAAAAACACAAAATCAATTGAATGGCTTCATCATCATCATCATCATCTCAATCCAATCGACGAAGGCGTATCATTTCAACACATTGCAAATGTGATCTGCCATTGATGACACTAATATCTTGGACCCCGAGCAACCTAGCTAGAAAGTTTATGGTTTGTCCCAATCGATATGTAAGTGAATTTATAACTCCCTTTAATCGCACTTATGGTCCCTTATTCCCCCCGCTCTCAGTTTTTAGGTCTAATTTTATAAACCCTAATTTTTTGGAATAGAAAACTGGTGTAAAAATTGTACACATTTGTATTGGAAAGATTTTAAGCTATAGAGTGAATGGTATAGATCCCACCTTCATGAAATGTACTTGATTCTTAACCCAGTTGAAAGGGAAGAACTTGAAACTGAAATGACAAACAAGGATGAACTAGCCCTAATGGCTCAATTTGCAAATACTCAGACTGAATTGGAGGGTTTAAGGGCTGAATTGAAGAAAAGAGAAAACAAATCCTTGGGTTTTGGAAAGCAGTTGTGATGTTCTTGATTATGTTGTTGGGAATTGTTCTTGCTACCAAGTAGGTTTTATTAATATTAGGTAATGCATTAGGGAACTAGTTTGTATATGAATCTCCTGGCAAAAAAGCCTTTGAACATTTGTGTATTTTGTAGGATGAATAGCCTTTTGAGTTACTATTATTTTTCGTAAATGAATATTATCTTGTTTATCTACATATCTGTATATAGTATATGTTGCAGGGTAGTATTTGACATTTTATTTCCCAAAAAATACAAATGCATGTATAAGGAAAAAGGGTCAAAGTGACATAAAGACACTTGTTGTATACCTGTAGAGGCTTCAATGTGAATAAGTAATATCTTTAACCACCCATTTGTCAACACCCTTATAAATGAACACAGTATGCACCTTGTTATTCATTTTCTCTTTATCTTATCAAAATCCTAGTAGATACCAAGCTATAATCAGTAACATGGATAAAGGCAAAGGTATGTTTATATTTTTCCTTGATGATTAGCTATAGCATATCTTATATGTTTGTATGTTTACTCTATTTCTCAAAGATCATATGCATTAGCAGTGACTCTGAAAGTGACAGTAGCAGTGATGGTAGTATGGATCATAACCAAGATATGAAGGTTTATATAGTTCACAACAATTATTAAAACCCTAACAAATATCAAAGCACATATAGCGGAAGCGATTTAACAAGATCATAATAACACATTCATAATTAATCAAATTAGGGTTACATACATTTTGCAATGCAATTCCCACAACCAAGAACAAATTCACCGAATTAGGGTTTATATCGAATCACCGAGATATAGTCTAAAGTAAGACTATATTACGCTCTTGTACACACGTATAATAACGAGTTAACCGTAATACTAGTACGTTAAAACCGAGCTTAAACGTATGTGGAAAATCAACCCAACAACCCTAGAGAGGGGTTAGGACTTGATTCAAGAAACCAACGCAAGGATAAAAGGAACACTAAAAAGGTGTTTTTCCTTGGTGTTGATCGTAGGAAATAAAGAAGAGAAAAGAGATTGTGTGTAAAATTATGAAGGCCTTGGGGTGTTTATATATGCTTAGTAAAACTTGTAGCCTAAGGTAAAATATTTAAGGCAAGATTTCTTTTCTCCCCCTTCCCTTTTGTAGCTGACGGTCAAACACCCCTTAGGGGTGTTCCGAGACCTTTATTTCCTCTTTTATAATGAAATAGCTAGCTCATTCTCTAGACACGGTTGTAAAGGGCCCACACACATCCGTATGAATGAGTCTCAAAAGATCTTTAGATCTTTCGACCACATATGTGAAAGGCTTACGCGTCATCTTCCCATACACACAAGAATTGCATTTGTCATTGAAATAATCAACGTTGGCGGGATTTAAAATTCCATCACGTTGAAGCTTCTCGATGCGTTTTTGACCAAGGCGACAGTGCCATCGATAGGTCGAGTCCAACATCGCATGTTTGGCTCTTTTACTGCTAACATTGTATATAGAACTATTAAGATTAAGACCTTGCATATCAATTTCAAAAATGCTATCACGTGGTATTGCATTAAAGTAAAGTATGTTGTCTTTGTAAACGGAAATTACATTATTCAAAATAACATTAATAAAACAGTCTTTCATCCATCTAAAACTGAAACAACACCTCTAGTAACAGAAGGCGCAAAATGACAATTATTAATAGTAATAACTAGTCCATTAGGAAGTGCCAAATCATATTGACCAATTGTTTTTACGTTTGCACGCATCCCATTTCCCACGTACAAGCTCAAAGCTCCTTACTTCAATTTCCTGCTATCACTAAGTCCATGCGATGTATTACAAATATGAGTTCTACAACCCGTATCATATATCATCGTCTTATTATTAAATATAGCATAATGTTTTATAACGAAGATACCTGAAGTACTAGCTCCGCTAGCACTCTTGCGTTTCTTCACTTCAGTGAGATACTTCATGCAGTTCCTTTTCTAGTGTCCCACCTCTTTGTAGTGGTGACACTCAGAGTCCTTTGCCGGATTATCTTTCTTGGGTGGTGGAGGATTTTTTTGCTTTGGGGCGTAAGTAGACTTACCCTTTCCAACATTATTTCCTTTACCCCATTGCGGTTTCTTACCCTTGTCTTTCTGGATCCGTCCTACTCTAATAGGCATTACATCATGAGTCCCAACCTTATTTGGAATCCCTTTCTCATGTGACTTTAGCATATCATGTAGCTCTACTAATGTCTTCCTCATGTTATGCAAATTGTAAGTTTGTACGAGTGATTCACAATCCTTGTTAAAAGAGTTCAAAATAAAACGCACAACAAGTTCTTGTGGCATGGGATATCCTAGGCGTTCCAGAGTGTCCAAGTAGCCTTTCATTTTTAGAAAATAAGTGCTAACGGGTTGTCCAACTTCTTGTCTACCAGCATGGAATGCTTTAGTAGTATCATAAAGCTCTTGTTTAGCTTTTTCCTCAAACATAGTTTTGAGTTTAATGATCATGTCATAGGCTATGAGATCATCCAACATTATTTGTAATTCTGGAGACATCGTAGCTAACATGAGACAGTCGCATCCTTTTGTGCTTTAAGCCTCGCATAGTAGGCGTCACGCACGGCGGGTGCAACAACAGATTCAGGAACTGGATTCATAGGTGGTTCCAGATACTCAGTCTGGTCCTCAGCCCTAAGACAAATTCTTAGGTTGCGGTATCATACGAAAAAGTTTGATCCAATCAACTTATCCTTAAACAAGTTTGACATTAGTGTAGACTCCTTGTTTTGGTAGTATCCATCTACAAAACAAAGTTCATAAAATATTAGTATTTTCAACAATAAGTCTATCATAAAATTAACTACACAAGTTAAAAAAAATTATAAAAAGCGGAAGACCCAACTTGAATTTGTTTCGTCAATGTAGTTGATCCACTTGAGACGAAATAGTTCAAAAGGTAATCATCGTATGATAATTGCCACCTGTGCAACTCTTAGCCATTATGAGGCCATGACTACAATATTTAGCATAAACGTAGTCACGTCATGTTTGCGTCATCTCGTACTTTGTGCTTAAGGACTGACCAAAATACACAACGTAAGTCATCCAATATTAGTCCGCGGATTTATAACTTCGGGTATGACCCTAGGTTATTATGGCGCCTCACATTGGTTAAATCCTAAGACTGTCTTTGATGACAAAACTAATATAAGTGACTAATAACTTGGTTAGTACAAAACTTACTTTAGTGGGTATAAATAATTTTTGAAAATCATGACAAAAATTCGTATAAAAAGAAACATGTAATACTTCCTTTTACAACAAGTTATTAAAACAATGGATTTTCTATATTTTTTCCTTAAATAAAATATATTTCTCGGTTTCATGAATCCCCCGGTAACTCAAAACCGAGCTACCCATTGTTTTAAAACGTTGTACTAATCTTTATAAAGTGTCATAGGTTTGTTTGATCGCGTTTTCCTCACATCTCTTTTGAGCACCAATGGAAAACTCAACCAAACCTTGCTAAGGTCACATTAGACTCTATGGTGTCTTGTAAGATACACATAAAAGAACCGGAGAAGCTGGCTAGCCGTAGAAGCTTGTTAAGAGCCCTTATTCTTTAGGAAATCAAAGAGATCCGCATTTTCTAGTCTAGTGATATCTAACTAAAACTTGATAGAAATCGAATAAATTCTAGAGTAAATAAAATATTTAGTCAAAGGCCAAATATTTACTTACCCTAGTTAGTGCGGTTTAATTTTTGAATTTTTTTTTGCGTTTATACACAATATAACAATTATAACAATAAATCAAACAAATTTAGCAAGACAATAAACCTAACTAATACATCACATATAAACTATAATAAAGGGAAGATATTTTTCAAAAAATAATTTATTTTAGAGCACTAAATTTAGAAAATCTAAAAATCCAATTTTGAGAATTTATTATCATTTTGTTTTGCAAGCAAAAAATCGGTAGGAATAAGTCTTCCCCAACTTTCGGCTAAAACTAAAATGTTGTGCAAAATCGTGTTTTTAGTGTTTAACAAGGAATCGGACCTTGAAAGTGTATATATTATTTTATAAAAATTATTATATATTCGGGTGTCAAAATTGCAGCCCTAAAATAATTTTATAAAAACTCCTCTTAAGCATGCATACACCAATCCAGTTAGCGTTTTCTTATCACATAGAAACCCCAATACATGTTAAGCATCTAAATCATGCAATCTAACAATAAAAATTCATGGTTCATGGATTTAAACAATTTAAACATACATAACATATCGGAAAACACGTAAGTTGCACACGTAGTTGTAATTAACGTTTGTTATAAACCTAAAAAGCATGCAAACTTATTTTTTCCAGAAAATTATGGATTTAATAACATCTAAATAAAAAATTTAAAGATCTACAATTAAATCATAATTAACTATTCAAAAAAAGACAAAAAAAACTAAAGAACCCTCATTTGATTTCTTTGTAATGTTTTTGCTAGCTTCTTGCTAGTCTTTTTAATATAAGTTGTCGTTCTAAAAAAACTATTCAATAAAAAATTCTTTTTTCATCGATTTTAGACCTTTTTTATGTAATTACATGCCATAGATTTGTCTCGTGATGCCACTGTTGGAATTTAACAACCATAAGAATAAAGTATTCATGCATCAAGAGTAAAACGCAGCGGATGATCGATTGTCTATGCACATAATGTAATTAACATAAAGATAAAGAAAGCATAATGGATGATCAAGTAACAAACCAATCAACCAACCAAACCTTAATTCCAATACACACTAAATTTCATAAACCTAAAGATAAAGTTAGATCTTCTTTGAGATAAGCCCACACAACACCTCAATCAATCACCTTCGAATGCTATATCTTGATTAAGTATAATACTTAATAAAAATCAAACACGAAAACCCTTTTGGGTTGCTTGTGGTCGTCGAACACCAAGAGAAGAGGGAGGATAAAAGTTTGGTTTAATGCTATGAAACAATAAATCAAATCCCTTGTTTATATAATCGAGCCTTATGTTTATTTCTGGGAAAGATTACAACTTAACCTCCAAGAAATAAACCATCTAGACACAAAATCTTTTTCTTTCCCTTCTCTTGGGCTTGGTCGACCGAATACACCCCTTGGGTGTGTTTGGTTTGACTTTGACTTTTTATAAACTTACATATGTAATTTCAATAATTACCTTAAAGTTTAAAGTCTTATTAATTAATCATTGTTAAACCTTTTAACTTATTAATTAATTACCGTTAAGTATTAACTTCTATCAAATTAAATATATACAACAAATATAGCAATATTTATTATATACCTTCAATAAAAGATGATCTCGATGTATAAGTGTTTGATCCCGTAGGCCCACGTACTCTTGGCCGTATTAATACTATCTATAACTTACGCACATCCCAACAATATGATCAATGTAACTTCGCTTCTTTTACTCTAACCAAAGTCCTAACACTCGATACATTTAAACACATAAAAATAAATAAATGTCAATACAATTATGAAAAGTTTTATGTTACTTACCACGTAGCCATGACGGGTCCTACTAATCATATCCTACTTCATTACGATGTTTCAATTGGGTATTCTAAAATTTAACAATTTACAATAATCTTAATTGAATGTGCACGTACGAGGAAATATAAACACAATTTCGATAGGCATGCCAGTGGTAGTTTCGGGGCCTTTAGCTATTACAAGTGCGAATAAAGTATCTTTCTTTGTTCGTCGCTGCCTCTTTCCTCAACACTCCTTGCACTGCCAAGCTACACTGCTCTTGTCTTCATATTTTTTTTATAGGCTGAAATATGCATACCTGCTAAAATCAACACCAGAAATATATAAACAAACAACCAGGCTGATATACGTACAACTCAATTAAACAATTCAGCTACTAAAGTCTTATATAATCCCCACCATTAAAGTCTTATCTAATCCCCGCGTGGATCAACTTCTTTCGTAATGTGCTCCATTTTTCTGCCACAATAAACATTGTTCGAACATTTCACTTAATATAAAAAAACCAATTGTAGTATGTCAAATAAATAAAGCAATGTAAAAGTTGAAACCTGTATCCAAGCTCCCCGACTACTCATTCATGAGTATCGGTATCTATTATCTCAAATCGAGGCATAACTTCACGCCACACTCCTCATTTGAATTGGGAATTTCTTAACCAACTCAACCCGCTACACAACCTGCCAACCCATTTCTTCTCCCACGTGAACATAAGGTAAAAGCCAACATTATTAACTAAAGAGTATGCACGATGTGTAACAACCACCCATATAAATAATAATATCTAATCTAGATATTCTCAGACCCATAAGGCGCATACCTAACTCTCCCTTTACGAACATCTGCAACTGAACTCACATTTTCATCCATCCAAGATACCTATATCTGCTATTCACAATAAATTAGGTACACCAAAACCCCCAAAATTTGAGCTATAATTAGTGTGTCTCTGTAAGTATTAGTCACAATGGTGGTGAACAAATTCATGGAAATAGGGATGTCCTCTTTTTTATCATTGGAAGGACATATTGGATTTGGTGTGTAAGATGTGTTATTGATGATTCATTTAGAGGGTAAAGGGTTTTTCCGAACTCACTCTTATTGTGAAAATATCGTCTTTTAATATAGAACACTTGTGTTACTAAAGAGGCATACATTCAAAATATTGCATATAAAACACTAATTAAAAAAATTATCACCCTTGTAGCATTGAACATTGACATTTGTTTTAAAATAATATGTTGCACCACTACCAACTTATTTAAATGTTCTTTTCAATGAAAACCAGTCCCAAACATCTTCTAATAAACTCTGTTACTTCTAGGGATGAGCATTTGGACCCGAATCCTGAAACCGAATCGGAACCGTACCGATTCCCGGTATCCGAATCCCGTTCGGTACGGTACCGGTACCACGAAATAAGGTGAAAAAAATTTGGTACCACTAATTCGGTACGGGACCGGTACCAAATCGGGAATTTCCCGAAAAAAATCCGGGAAAATCCCGATTTCTCGGTACCGGTACCGATATCCGAATCCCGTTCGGTACGGTACCGATACCATTAATTTATACTCGGAAAAAATTCGGTACCACTAATTCGGTACCAGTTCGGTACGGTACCGGTACCGTGCTCATCCCTAGTTACTTCTTTATCATATAAAAACATAAGTATGATCTAAGCAACCCTTGGCGATAGCCATTTCTTATTGTTTCGGTGTCTCAAATTGCATATGATCTATTGTCTTGTTTCTAATTAGAAAACATAAATAACTAACATGATTCAATACACAGAGCCTTGAAAGTTACTAACACAAAGTTCACATAAAATATCCATGCTTTAAATTAGACATGTCAACATAATTAAGCATTCATTAACATGTAATAAAATACGTGTAAATAACAATCAATTCAAGTGCTAAACATAAACATTTACAACTAATGATGCATATTGAAAAATCATAATATTAAATAAGCATAAATTACGATGCCACAATTCAATGACTACTAAACACTATTAATCGATAATTAGGTCTGTCTAACTAAGAGCCATAAGTTAAACGTTCAAAATCATAGCGCCATATAAGCATCAAATGATTCAATAATCAACCGGAACTAACGGTGATCAATTCAAAATAACAATCACATATCTAAAGAATCGTAATTATATAAGCATAAAATTGAATAAAGGGTAATACCTTCAAATAATTTGAAGAAACAAATAGAGAGAAATTTAGGGTTAGTTTAATTGATTAATTATTGGTTGAATGACTGTATAAGGTGTTGATCCCTTTGGTTGGATCTATATTATGTTAAGAATTAGTATAATAGTTTGTAATCAAAATAAAACACTTTGAGCACTCTTACTAACACTAAATAAGTTATGCGGAATCTAACTTATAAAGCACAAAAGAATATAATTACTTTTAACTATTCGATTATCTTATTAATCGACTTGTATGAGGTACACGAAAGACATTGTACCTATGTTCCTTTTATAGAGTAAGTAACCCTAGAAACTTTAGAATATTCTATAAAGATAACTATATCACAGACGATATATTATCAATATTCTAACTATTTAGGTATATCACATAAGATATACTCTAACTATAACTATGACATATCTTATACAAAGATATATTCGCCCTAATCATCATAGCATTACTTACTTTATAAGTAGCAATACTTACTATGTACCGCGTTAATACTAACGGTACTTACATAACACTAACAATACTTGGAATATACTAACGATACTTGACACTTAACAAATAATTCCCAACATAAGGTGGGTCGTGGACGGTGGGAGTGAGTTGACATCTTCAAACAGTTAGATTCAATTAAATTTTGAGGTTCGTTTAATTGAGTAACTATTGGTTAATGACTGTGTAAGGTGGGTAGTGGGCGATGAGAGTGACTTTGCTTTTTCGAAAATTTTTTCATTATATTTTTTACATATATATTTTTGTATACAATTTTAATAAGAAAGCGTATAAAACCGAATTTTAATATCAAATATAAAAATAAATAAAAATTAAATCAAATTTATTTTTTTAATAAAAATATTCTTTTAAGAAAATCTCTAATACTAAATAAAAGATAACCTTTTCAAAAGCCCAAATGAACCCGGCTAATGACGTATCGAGAAAGAAAAGGACAAAATCGTAATTAACAGAAAGTAGATGCCCAAAACCCTACCCATCTGGCTATAAATACCCCTCACCCCCTTTCATTCCAATCTATTGATACCTAGCTCTCTCTCTTTAGCGGTCAATCCCTAATCAGAGAGCCACCGATCTCCTCACTCCGTGAACCAAAAACATTTAAAAATCGTTTTAATCAACAGATCAACCACACTTTAATCAATTAATTAAAAAAAAAAAACTTTTTCGAAACCCTAATTTTTATAAATTTTGTTTGATTATATATATATAAATAATTGATTTGTGCTGAGTAAGAGGCGATGGATATACGGTTTCCGCACTCGCCGTGCGAGGTTGCCAAAGTTCGCGTGGTTCAGTTTGGAATACTCAGTCCCGATGAAATTGTAATTACTTTTTTTTTACTGTTTTTGTTTCTGTTACAGGTTTTCTGTTCGCTGTTACTGGATTTTGCTATACTTAAGGGGTGTTTGTTTTGGCTTATATGTGCGCTCTTAGCTTATTTGTTTTCGCCTTATATTCTTTAAGCCTCAGTTTTCCGGCTTATTTTGAGACTTCATATAAGTTTATCACTATGTGATAAACTTATGTAAGCCCGTGAGTCTCAAAACGAGCTGGAAAATTAAGTCTTATAAAATATAAGACAAATCAAATAAGCTCATAAGCCCACATATAAGCTGAAACAAATACCCCATAGAATTTTGATGTAATTGCTAGGGCTGTAAATAGCTGTTGCTGAATGTTCTGTTTGTGCGTTTACAGCGCTAGTAATTGCGAGAGAACATGGAGTGAATGAAACGTTTTGTTGTATTTGTTTAAAGCTTAACGGCATAAACAAATGAGTTTTTGTGTTTGTGTTTGTTTCTTTAAAATAAAGAAGCTAAGAGAGAGAATATAAAGGAATGGATTTTTTGTTGAATGTTTCATTGAATGTTTGCCTTAGTAATTAAGTTGAGTGCGAGCAGATGTAACTGATATAACCGGTGACCAAAGATTGTGGTTTTTACAATCGAATGGACTCAAAATGAGTTTTTGTGTTAATTTTTCGGAATTTAAGAAAATTAGCTTGCTGGTGTGCGTTTATGTTTGTTCATTGCTCGGTACGTGTACGGCCCTATTAAAAAATGTTTTGCTCATTTATGTTTCTTCATTAAGATGTTGAATTAATGAACACCAAACGTTTATTTTCTCGGTTTATTTTCTGCTTCTTTTAAGAAAATGAAGCTTGTTCTTGTTTGCTTGTAATTAATTAAGATTTTGTCTTGATGTTTCACAATTAGTTTTCTGAATGTTATTATTTAAGCTAAGTGGAAGTACACACTAGTGATAAGGCTATTAACGAATTGACCAAGTCAACACTAATGAATTTTCTTGCTGATCTGTTGTTGGTAAAGATATAAGCTTGCTGGTGTTTGTTTATGTTCGTTTATTTAGATACTGAATGGACCTACATAAACAAACACAAAGTAATTAATGGGCTAACAGTTTATTGCTCGGTTGGTTTATGGCCCTATTAATTGAGCTAACAGAGGTGGTGAAATGTTTTGTTGTATTTGTATAAAAGATTGGAAGTTATCGTGGTGGCTTATTATTATTTTTTAATGTTGTTGCAGAGACAACAGTCGGTTGTGCATATAGAACATGGTGAAACAACGGAAAGAGGGAAACCGAAGATAGCCGGACTTAGTGACCCGAGGCTTGGGACGATTGATAGGAAAATGAAATGTGAGACGTGTATGGCGAATATGGCTGAGTGTCCCGGTCATTTCGGACATCTTGAGCTTGCGAAACCTATGTTTCACATTGGATTTATGAAGACCGTGCTCAGTATTATGCGATGCGTGTGCTTCAATTGCTCCAAGATCCTTGCGGATGAGGTAATTTATATATGATGGTCAGCATTTTGATGTTCAGTTGTTTCGTCAACTGAAACTTCAGTTCTGTTATATTCTTTGTGTGTTAAGTTTTTAATATATACTAAAAACTGAAATACGAGTTCTGTTATAATCTGCTGGGTTATGTCCCTATAAAGGCTTTGCTTTTGATCGACTTGCTTGTATTGACATACTGGGACTTAACTTGAGTGCTACTAACAAAATTGATTCTTAGTAATAATATATTTGGCCGTTTATTTCATACAAAATCCTACTTCCATATTAGACTCGCAATCATGCATATAACTTGCCCATACCATGTGGATTTTAAAACCGTGGATTAACCATCTTTGGTACTTACTAAGCTGCGTTCTTTCACTCTTTCTTTAGCTACTCTTTAAATTTCTAAGTCATTTATGCAAACGTGTCTTGCACATATAAAAATCTCTTTACATGTCTGATCATTGAGTCTGCTTCTTCAGGAGGACCATAAATTCAAGCAAGCACAGAAAACAAGAAACCCAAAAAACAGACTAAAGAAGATTCTGGATGCTTGCAAGAGCAAAACTAAATGTGAAGGTGGTGATGAAATTGATTCTCAAAACCAGGACGGCGATGAACCAGTAAAGAAGAGCCGAGGGGGCTGTGGGGCCCAGCAGCCGAAGATTACCATTAATGGTATGACAATGGTTGCAGAATACAAGCTACAAAAGAAGAAAAATGATGAATCGGAACAGCTTCCTGAGCCGGCAGAAAGAAAGCAGCAGCTTTCTGCAGAAAGAGTATGATCCTGGATTTCGTCGCATATCAGTATAAATGTTCACCTGTTGTATTTTTTCCTTTTCAATTGCTTATAATTGGCTACTTTCTCCAGGTTTTGAGTGTATTAAAGCGGATAAGTGACGAGGATTGCTTGCTGTTGGGGCTGAACCCGAAATATGCTCGTCCAGATTGGATGATTTTGCAAGTCCTTCCAATACCACCACCGCCAGTTAGACCATCTGTGATGATGGACACATCTGCACGGAGTGAGGCAAGTTTCTTGATTTTGTTGTTTGGACGTGTTCATCTGTGCCCCCCTCATCATTTAACACAGCCTCTCATAAAAATGAAAAAGAAAACATAATATGTTTTCATATTTTGAGCATATGGAAGGAACAATGGAATGCTTTGTTATGTAATTATATTCCAGTGTGGGCTCAGAAATTGGTCGGGGCTGGTTGACTTAAAATTTTGCTAGTTATTTGTGTGTTAAATGTGTTGACAGAAGTTCTTGTTAATTTGAATAAAACTACTTGTTAATTTACCACCTCTTGAGTCATCAACTGGCCACTTTGTGAGCTTCATCTCACTTTGTATTCTACTAATGTCTGGAACAGGATGACTTAACTCATCAACTCGCTATGATAATAAGACATAATGAGAATCTGAGAAGGCAAGAAAGGAATGGAGCTCCTGCTCACATTATCTCTGAATTCGCCCAGTTGCTGCAGTTCCATGTTGCTACTTATTTTGATAATGAGCTACCGGGTCAGCCAAGGGTATACATATGCTTCCATCCATTCCAACTTATAAACAGATTGTAGTGTTGTTATACTCCCTTCTGATAGGATTCTGTATATCTCTCAGGCTACACAACGTTCAGGTCGTCCTATCAAGTCTATATGTAGTAGGCTCAAGGCCAAAGAAGGGAGGATCAGAGGCAACCTGATGGGGAAGCGTGTTGATTTTTCAGCACGTACGGTCATCACCCCAGATCCAACCATTAACATAGATCAACTAGGAGTACCATGGAGTATTGCTCTTAATCTGACATATCCTGAGACGGTCACTCCTTACAACATAGAAAGGTATGCATAGATATTGGAACATATTTTATTCTAGTACTTTGTTTAATTAGCTTCTTTTGTTGCTGACTCTCATTTTTCATATTCACTAGGCTGAAGGAACTTGTTGAGTACGGTCCTCATCCCCCCCCTGGTAAAACTGGAGCCAAGTATATTATAAGGGAAGATGGGCAAAGGCTTGATCTTCGTTACTTGAAGAAAAGCAGTGATCATCATCTGGAGTTCGGATATAAGGCACGTTTTGTTGTAATTTTGCGGTACTAATTATGACAAATTGATATATTGTTAACTTGTTGTCCTTGATACTCTTGTCTTATAAAGGTGGAGCGACATCTGAATGATGGAGATTTTGTGCTTTTTAACCGACAACCAAGTCTGCATAAAATGTCCATAATGGGGCATAGGATTAAGATCATGCCGTACTCTACCTTCCGGTTGAATTTATCAGTCACTTCACCATATAATGCTGATTTCGATGGAGATGAGATGAACATGCATGTACCTCAGTCTTTTGAAACAAGGGCAGAAGTTCTGGAGCTGATGATGGTACCTAAATGCGTCGTCTCACCTCAAGCAAATCGTCCTGTTATGGGTATTGTGCAAGATACACTTTTAGGTTGCCGTAAAGTCACCAAGAGAGACACCTTCATTGAGAAGGTGATAGTTGCAACCTTTTGATTTATGATTTTGGGTGTATTTGTCTTTTCATATAGTCTGTGAGTTGACCTTTGCTACGTATGCAGGATGTTTTCATGAACATATTGATGTGGTGGGAGGACTTCGATGGAAAAGTACCAACACCTACCATTTTGAAACCTAGACCTTTATGGACTGGAAAACAGGTGTTCAATCTCATAATTCCAAAGCAGATTAATCTCATTAGAACAGCAGCTTGGCATTCAGAAACAGAAACTGGGCACTTAACACCTGGTGACACGCAAGTTCGAATAGAGAAAGGAGAGGTCATCACTGGTACTCTTTGTAAAAAGACACTTGGTGCCTCTACGGGGAGTCTTATACATGTCATCTGGTTTGTTTTCTGGACTACTATCATGTTTTAGAAGGTAATTAGTTGGACTTTTCTGTTAACCAATGGTTATATCATTTCAGGGAGGAAGTTGGTCCAGATGCTGCTCGCAAATTTCTTGGGCATACCCAATGGCTTGTTAATTACTGGCTTTTGCAACAAGGTTTCAGCATTGGCATTGGGGACACAATTGCTGATGCATCCACTATGGAAACAATCAATGACACTATCTCCAAAGCGAAAAATGAGGTGAAAGAACTTATTAGGGCTGCTCAAGATAAAAATTTGGAGCCAGAGCCCGGTCGAACGATGATGGAGTCCTTTGAAAACAGAGTGAATCAGGTACATGCTTATACTAGTATCATGAAAGGCTCGTGTATTGTAGACGTCATAAATTCTGAATGAATTACATATTGATGTGTCTGTTTTGGCTGGTGTTTTCTTTTTGAACAAGTCAAATTAAAATTGTTAAGCTAATAGGGGGATCTGCAATGGTAAAATGCGTTGCAAGCTGGGACGTTATAATTACTCTATCAGACCTCCTAAGTCATTTAAATCAAGAGCAGACTATTATCTTGAATTCTTTTATAATTATAATTAGTGCACCGATAATTTATTAGAGGGGGACAAAATGTGTCTGTGGGTCACTCATCTCATATCGACTCGTACTTGGTGACTTTATACAATCTGTTGCCGCCCAACCCATCTAGACGCCTTTAATATATCAATAAGTCCATTGACATGCTGTTCTTTCAGGTGCTGAACAAGGCTCGTGACGATGCAGGAAGTAGTGCCCAGAAAAGTTTATCAGAGAGCAACAATCTTAAGGCAATGGTCACAGCTGGTTCAAAAGGAAGTTTCATCAATATATCTCAAATGACTGCTTGTGTCGGACAGCAGAATGTTGAGGGTAAACGAATTCCGTATGGTTTCGTAGACCGGACTCTTCCCCATTTCACAAAAGATGATTATGGGCCTGAAAGTCGTGGGTTTGTGGAGAACTCTTATCTACGAGGGTTGACACCACAAGAGTTCTTTTTTCATGCCATGGGAGGTAGAGAAGGTTTGATCGATACCGCAGTGAAAACATCTGAAACTGGATATATTCAGAGGCGGCTGGTAAAAGCTATGGAAGATATCATGGTGAAGTATGATGGTACAGTCAGGAACTCTCTTGGTGATGTTATCCAGTTTCTATACGGTGAAGATGGCATGGATGCAGTTTGGATCGAGAGTCAGAAACTCGACTCTTTAAAAATTAAGAAAAGGGAGTTTAATCGGCTCTATAAGTATGAGATCGATGATGATGACTGGAATCCTAGCTATATGCTACCAGATCATGTCGAGGATTTGAAAACTATTCGGGAGTTCCGTAATGTGTTTGATGCTGAAGTCCAAAAGCTAGAAGCTGATCGAGTCCAGCTTGGAACTGAAATCGCTACTACAGGCGATAATTCATGGCCAATGCCGGTAAATCTTAAACGACTTATCTGGAATGCACAGAAGACATTTAAGGTAGATTTGAGGCGGCCCTCAGATATGCATCCAATGGAAATTGTGGAGGCTGTTGATAAGCTTCAGGAGCGGCTGCGGGTGGTTCCTGGTGATGATATGTTGAGTATTGAAGCTCAAAAGAATGCAACGCTGTTCTTTAACATTCTCCTTCGTAGCACATTTGCTAGTAAGAGAGTGTTGAGTGAGTACAGGCTTACTCGTGAGGCGTTTGAGTGGGTTATTGGTGAGATAGAGTCAAGGTTTTTACAGTCACTTGTTGCACCCGGAGAAATGATTGGGTGTGTTGCTGCACAGTCCATTGGCGAGCCTGCAACACAGATGACTCTGAACACTTTCCATTATGCTGGTGTTAGTGCTAAGAATGTGACTCTCGGTGTTCCTCGATTGAGAGAGATTATTAATGTTGCCAAAAAGATCAAAACCCCTTCGCTGTCCGTCTTTTTGAAGCCTGATGTCAGCAAAACGAAGGACCGGGCCAAGAATGTTCAGTGTGCTCTGGAATACACAACTCTTCGTAGTGTGACTCAAGCTACTGAAGTATGGTATGATCCGGATCCCGTTAGTACACTTATTGAAGAGGATGTCGACTTTGTGAAATCATACTATGAAATGCCGGATGAAGAAATTGACCCTGATAAGATATCTCCGTGGTTACTTCGTATCGAACTAAATCGGGAGATGATGGTTGATAAGAAGCTGAGCATGGCTGATATTGCTGAGAAGATCAATCTTGAGTTTGATGATGATTTGACTTGTATATTCAATGACGACAATGCTGAGAAATTGATCCTCCGAATTCGCATCATGAATGATGAGGCCCCGAAAGGCGAGTTGCAAGATGAGTCGGCTGAGGATGATGTGTTTCTTAAGAAAATTGAAAGCAATATGTTGACGGAAATGGCCCTACGAGGGATTCCTGATATTAACAAGGTTTTCATTAAATCAGGGAAAGTTAACAGATTCGATGAGAACGAAGGGTTCAAGCCAGAAGTTGAATGGATGCTTGATACTGAAGGTGTAAATTTGTTGGCTGTCATGACTCATGAGGATGTCGATGCCTTGAGGACAACCAGTAATCATCTGATTGAAGTAATTGAAGTCCTTGGGATAGAAGCTGTTCGAAGGTCGTTGCTTGATGAGCTTAGAGTGGTCATTTCTTTTGATGGATCCTACGTCAATTATCGGCATTTGGCTATTTTATGTGATACTATGACATATCGTGGTCACCTTATGGCAATAACACGTCACGGAATCAATAGGAACGATACCGGGCCAATGATGAGATGCTCATTTGAGGAAACAGTCGACATTCTTCTTGATGCAGCTGTGTATGCCGAAACAGATTACCTTCGTGGAGTTACTGAAAATATAATGTTGGGACAGCTTGCTCCTATAGGGACAGGAGATTGTGCTCTTTTATTGAACGAGGAGATGCTTCGACAAGCTATTGATGTTCAACTCCCGAGTTATATGGACGGTCTTGACATTGGAATGACACCTGGACGCTCTCCGATGACTCCTTTCCATGATGGTTCAATGTCTCCAAGCTATCCCTTCAGCCCAAGTATACGATTTTCACCGGGTATGGATGCACAGTTTTCTCCTTATGTTGGTGGTATGGGCTTTTCTCCAGCATCATCACCTGGGTACAGTCCATCTTCTCCTGGTTACAGCCCGTCATCTCCTGGATATAGCCCGACCTCACCCGGCTATAGCCCAACGTCACCTGGATACAGCCCAACCTCACCGGGTTACAGTCCAACATCACCGACTTACAGTCCGAGCTCGCCAGGGTATAGTCCAACCAGTCCTACGTATTCACCTACCTCACCCAGCTACTCACCCACCTCACCTAGTTACTCACCCACATCACCTAGTTACAGCCCAACTTCACCAAGTTACTCACCCACATCGCCTAGTTACAGCCCGACATCCCCTGCCTACAGCCCGACGTCGCCAGCATACAGCCCGACGTCACCTGCATACAGCCCAACATCTCCATCATACAGCCCAACATCTCCATCATACAGCCCAACTTCCCCGTCTTACAGCCCAACTTCACCATCATACAGCCCGACCTCGCCATCTTACAGCCCGACTTCACCTTCATACAGCCCAACATCACCTGCTTACAGCCCTACTTCTCCTGGGTATAGTCCGACTTCGCCAAGTTATAGTCCGACTTCGCCAAGTTACAGTCCTACTTCACCCAGTTACAATCCATCATCAGCTAAATACAGCCCTTCCGTGGCATATTCACCTAGCAGTCCAAGGCTTTCCCCTTCAAGTCCGTATAGCCCTACATCTCCCAATTACAGGTATGTGTATTGATCTCTTTCTTTCTGTGGCTTGCGGCGTGTTTATTTGTTTATACTGAATAACGTTGTTCATTTTCTTGTTGCAGTCCCACATCACCATCATATTCTCCAACGTCTCCATCTTATTCTCCTTCAAGCCCTACCTACAGTCCCAGCAGGTATGTCCATATATCTTGTGTTTTCCTCAAGTAGTTTTTGTTAGGGCTTCAAAATATATAATGCCGACTAATAAGTAGCGGGTGGTTTTGCGGGCTGGATCTTGAGCCGAACAGTTAGTTTTCTTAATAGAGTCGGGTCAACACTCAACAGTAAGTACCTTGATCAATAATTTTGAAATAAGCAACTAGTTTGTTAAAACAAGTTTGACCCGGTTCCTTTTTAGCCGAGTTTCTAATACTAGTTGTTGGAGATTATACATAAATGGGCTCTCTTAGAGTATCATTGCAAAATGCCGTGCGCTATTCTATCTTCAATTGTATCATGACAATGAGTTCTGTCTCTCTGCAGTCCTTACAGCTCTGGTGCGAGTCCTGACTACAGCCCAAGCTCACCACAATACAGGTAATTACTCATCCCTGCTCACGGGTTTAATCTATTTTGTTAGTTCAGCGTTCCTCACATTCCTTTTGGCTTTTGTTAAGAGTTATCTTGGAAGTAAAGAGTTATCTAGTAGTAACCTATTTCATGTTAATGTTCAATCTGATTCACGGGTTTAATCTATTTTGCTTAATAATCAAGCCCTGCTCATGACTCCAGACTATTAAAATTAGTGACGAGAGCTTTTTATTAACTTACTGTATGTGGGTTTATTACAGTCCAAGTGCTGGGTACTCGCCTAGTGCACCTGGGTATTCACCGTCTTCAACAAGCCAGTATACTCCTTCAATGAGCAACAAGGACAAAGATGGATCGAGGAAGTAGGAATGGTGTTTTGATATCAAGTGGAAGGGAGATGCTGCTACTGTTCTGAACGTTTTGTATCCATCGATTAATTGTTATATGGTGTATGATATTGTTTTTTAAGGGACATCGACTTCAATTTGTTTTGGTTATAAGACCAGACTGTTGTTTTGTTTCAAACAAATTTAGGTCTGGGTTGTTCAAATGAAACGATGTGACTTTTGTTATGTTATTCAGCTTGTAGTATCTGTTTAGCCAATTTTTAAAGATAGGTTTGGTGTTAATGGTCCTTGCAAGTGTAGGAGACTTGCAATTAATGTATATGTGCAAATTACAAGATATTAATTATCTAGGTAAAATTGCGTAACCTTAAATATTATTATGTGAATTGTAAATTGAATTTATTAACGTTTTAACATGCTTAGCGTGGTTTCTGTGAATTGTAACTAACATTTATTAACGTCTTAAGATGCTTAGCGTGGTTATGCGTTGTGAAAGACTATCTTATCTTTTAATAATAAAAGCGTTAGCGTTTGCAAAAAGTGGTTCTTAGACCACACGGTCTCTCGTGAAGAGTAAAATGCTTTTCATTTTGGGTCTCATTTAAAAAAAAATTAGAATACAAAAAATAAAAATACAAAAGTATAAATGTATTTTTATAAAATAAAAGACACTTTTCAAACCAAATTATAAATTGAAACCAAAACTGAAAATAACTACAAGAGTATAAATGCAAGCGTACATTAGAAATTGGGTCATCATCATTGAAATTATTAACAAAATTAGTTTCAATGTGTTTTACTTTTCTTTTTCTTTTGAGTATGTTTGATAAAGATCAACAAAGTGTCTAGAGGTATATTTCCACATCTGTTGCAAGGATCCTTAAAACTCTTTGGAGTTTGATGTTGCATTTTCTTGTCTTCTTCATTTTTTTTTAAAATCATATGGCTTAGGATTGTAACCTTCACGATGCCAAACAATATTTCGACCACGTCCACCGCCACGACCTGGTTGATTCCTAGGGTTATTACCGCGACCACCTCCCCTCACATTTGGTGTTGCATTTACCTCAGGCAATGTAGTAGAACCAGTGAGGCGTGCTTGATGATTTTTTTTATTTATCAAAAGCTCATTATTTTGTTCAGCAACAAGGAGAATCGATATTAGTTCATAGTATTTTGGAAGTTCCACAAATATGAAAGAAAGATTCTTGTATTCACTTCTTCTTTTGGTTCTCTATTTAGTAGCACGAACAGAGAAGATTTAGAGGATATCTGGGGATTAGTGTTGGAGAAGTTTAGTGCAACTATTCCAACTAGTTTTGGAGAAAAGATGTTATGGGCCACATTTAGAAGAATGTTTAACCCAAACCAAGAAGATCCTGTTTCGGATGGACTTGGTTGATGCAGATACATTTGAGTGGAGGCTATTTTAAACAGCTGGAGTTTATCATCTAAGTACAACCAAATTTTTAGAGTACTTGCTAGTGGATAAAGTTTATCCATTATCACAAGACAGTTTGAAGAAGATGGTGAAGTCCAAGCTCAAAGTTGACTACACTAGTGATATGTGAGTACAGTTCTTGAGATTTATTCACTCTCAAATCCAAGGGCCCTTTTGTTTTATTCAGAAACTTGATAGTAGGTGTAATATCAAGTTTAGGGGAGGATTGTTATTCTAAGAAAGATATACACAAATATGTTATTTAATTTATTTATCTTTGTGTATCTTCCTAATATAGTTGATCGTTTACTTATTGTATATGGCTCATTAATCTATAAGACGAGACCTTAGGTCTAGATGTCTAATATACTCTCATACACTGTTCTCAATAAGTTTATTAATCGAATCGAAAGTTTGATATACCATTGTGTTTGTGTTCTTTATTCCAAATTTTATTTTCCGCATAACACTTGGTTCGGTTTGTTAATCAAACAAAGTTTCTCTACGTTTTACTCTTGATTTATCTCGATAATACAAAGCTAAATCGATATAAGTTTGGGATAAACAAATATTTACAATAACCAACCGACTTAGCTCAGTTGGCCACAAAGGTTCCACTAAGTGGTTTCATTGGGGGAAACTTCCTGGAGGTCTTGGGTTCAAGACATGCCAAGGGCCTTTCAGGCGAAGCGGATAGGAGTATAACATAACTAGGCGAGGGCCCGAAGAAGACATTCTTCCGCTTGGATGTTGTGACAACCGTGATTTTGGGTTTGTCACTTGGTCTTACTTTTAGGTTATTTTATGTGTGTTTACTTGAATTGTGTGTTTACGTGTTTATTTTGTGTGAAGGAGGTTGGTGTGGTTATCGTTTATGAGTATAGAGTATACTCATAAGTAAATCGAGGAACGGTTATTTCATGTTCATAAGCTCAGAAGTGGTGACTGTGAAATGAAAATGGTGATATTGTGGTGTTTACGTATACGTATAAGTATTATAGTAATAATATTTTTTTTAGGATTTACGGTTTAGCATTTAGAGGTCTCGGGTGAGGTAATTATCCAAAAGAATATTTTTCGGGATGGTTTTAAGTCATTTAGGACTTAGTTATAAAGTTTATTTCAAAATTTGAGATATTTTTTTCAAGTGTATATTTTACGTCTTTTACGGTAAAACGCGTAAATTTGACTAGTTTTACGGTTTTGAGGTTTTGGGAGTTTTAGGAGCTGAAATAAATTAAGGTAAATTAAGGTAATATTAATAAGATATTAATTAACAATAAAAAGAAAAAAAATAAAGAAAAAAACGAAATTAGGGGTGTTTGGGTCGGTTTAGAAGAGAAAAAAAGGAAAAAAAAAGGAAAAGATTTAAGGAAAGTGGGCTTTGGGTTGGACTAGGATTCACCCATACCCTATATAATGTATATACTAAACCAAATTCATTATTTTTCTCCTGGAGATGAAGGAAATTCGTGACTCTTATAAAAAATTAGGGTTCTTCATAAAATTTGGGGGTTTTCATAAATCCAAGGTAAATCTTCAAATCCCTTTTTAATTAAATTGTTTTTATGTTTTCTTTAATAATCTTATGATGGATTTAGGTTAGGATTTAATATAAAAAGAGTAAAATTAATGTTGTATTAATCATAATATGATGATTACATAAATTAGGGCTTGTAATTAGAGGGATTAGGGTTAATTAATGAGGTTGATTTTGTTAAACCCGTTTTTAAAAACTGGGCAGAATATCGAGTCAATTGTTTTGATCATATCTGGAGTTCTAGGAACATTCAAGATGCGATAAAACTAGCCCTGAAAAGGTATTTGAAGTGGCTTTCCAATGCAAGAAACTAGAACTAAATTGGAGGTCGGGAAGGGGGTCAAAAACAGGTTACAACAGTCGGAGGTCAAAACAATTTTGAATTCAGCCTGTTTTCTTTTTAAGTTTTGGGTTGTTTGGGGTACTTAGGGTTGCATTGGGATCTTCTCACGAATGTGAGAGATGGTTTATATATTGTAGTAAGTATCTGCACTTGGGCTAAGGTTGTGGTTTAGGGTAAGACCCCTTAATGGTAACAAACTTTTAGTACGTTTAAAATCAGGAAATCTGGAATGACAAAAGTAGATATATGTATATCGGGGCCTTAACAGTAGATTTAAGGTTAGGGCAAGTGGGAGGTGTTAGCCAACATACGTAAGGGTATGAATATTTCTTTTACAGAAACCATAGGTATGTTTAAGTGGACGTTTGACTTAACGTTTTGAGACCTAAAACTGGGACTGTTTTGTGTAAAATTGTGAACGGGATAGCTATTAAACTTAACCAAGTTAAGGACTTGTTAAGGAAGGGTAATGGGGTGATTAGAGCTTAACAATAGGGTATTTATATGAGAGGAGGTTAGATGTCCATCATAGGTTGATGAACCGTTTTAGAGGTTGGTTCATGTATTGATTTATGTGTTTTTGGATTATTAGCTTGGGGCTAGAGCAAGGACTTGTGAAGGAGCAATCAGGTGAGTTCATAGTCCCATTTTGATACGTTTTTAAATGTTTTTCCAGTATGGGATGGAGATGACACTTGCAATGTTATTTAACATGATTTAGTACTATGTTTTAAAATGTGTGGACATAAATGTGATATTGTGTGACTTGCGTGCTTATGTATTCTCATATGTGCTTTGATATGTGTTATGATATGTGAATCTTGTTTGTTTTATGATTGGGATTGGTACATAGATGTATGGGCGTCTATGGGACCAGTTGTGATGTGCGTGGAGCGTGGGGCACGATCCGTCCTGAGTTCTTGGTTCGTGGGGCACGATCCGTCCTGAGTACTTGTGCATCGTCTCTTCGGAGGTAAGATATCTCGACGGGGATATAGTTCATCTTCCACAGGTGGTGTGGGAAAGATTCGGATAGTGTGGTGTGTGTTCTTGTGCGTGTGACGGGATACTTCTTAATTGTTATAATGTCCTTTGTGAATTGTAGATGTGATTGGTACTTGGCTTGAGTTTTGTTGTGGATGCATGTAGCATGATTATCACATTATGGTCCATTTCTATAAATTGTTTTTCTTCAACTTATTTACAGCGGATGTCTAGGTTTCTTATGATGTTCTAGATAACTTAAACCTATGTTCTCACCAACTTTATGTTGACAGATTTTAGTGTCATTTTCAGGTGAGGTGGTTGTGCAAGATGATGTTAGAAGTGGCTAGAGTATAGAGGCTGCTAGGATTGCATTCGGAGGAATCCCTTTCCTCTTAGATTTTATTTTGTGTTTTGATTAAGTGAACTTTGTGGTACCTATATGTTTGATGTTTGTTTATTTGTATGTCTTTGGTAAGAGATAGGCCTGTTACCTACTTACCTAGACGCCTGCATTGTTGAGATATTGTCACGACATTTGTGTCGCCATCTATGATATTTCAATTTCATTTAGTTCTCTCTATAGACACGCTGTTGTTGTGATGATATCCATACGTCGCGCCCCATACTCCGCCACGGTGGGGTGTGACAGATGTCATTGATGACTCGACCCACTAACCACTAACATTTATCGTTCTAAAAATTAAAAAACAAATATTTACAACATTTTTTCTAGAATAATAACACCGTGATGAAGATATCGTAAATATGCATGAAAAACGATTGAAAGTATCAAACAATAATCAACGAAATAGGACATTTAAGTTTAGTTATCAAAATTAACACTAGTTTAGTGTATTTATTACTAGCAGGGTATCCGCGCGTTGCAGCTGCGGGTACCTGAAATTAATTTTAGGAACACAATGGTTTTTAATTTACTACATTTTCTGTGACAATCGTTTAATAATTTAATCGTGTATTTTAACTCTTTAACCAACGTTAATATTTTTCAATATACGTTTGTGATACTGTATATTTTTTGTCGGGCAATATATTTTAGTTGTTTAGTATCTGATTTATAAAAAATAACATGTCTTGTAATTAAAGTTTTAGGGATCAATATTTTTAATTATATGCTTCTTGTCACAATAACTTTATATATGACAAAGATTTTACGTTATGACAACTTTAAGTAGATGCGAAATATCTATTAATATACCCTTGTGGATTTGTGCCATTACATTTCTCGATAGTAAGTAATATTATGAAGATACATTGTCAAATTGGTTGGTTACTACTTATATTCACGCTTGGTTAATAAACAGTATAATAAAACTAGTTACATGTTCGCAAAAAAGCTACACTTTATAATCACAATATTTGATTAAGTTTTCTCATATGAATTTGTTAAAACAATTGTTTAATTTATAAACTCAATTATGATAGATTAATAATAAAAGGTAAAAAGTAAAAAAACATAAATATTTTTAACTTTTTTCCGTGAATCCCATTATAATATTTCAGTCTCCAATATCACTATGGTATAATTGTAGTAAGTAAATAATTATGATTTGTATTTCCTAAAATATTTTACATACAATGTTTAAAAAAAAAACACACACACACATACCAATCAAACTCTTCTTCAATGATCTCTTCATCCCCACGCCCATCACAACTTTCACTTACCTTCAACCACTACGGATCTGCCACTCCTACACCTTATCACATTCCACCATTACGGATAACTGGCTATTACTACAAATAAATCACAAAATCGCGCATCGCATGTTCACGTGCTTTAACCAATAATAACCAAACGTTTATGTGCAAGCTTACCTGGTCTCGTGTCACGATGAAGACTCCAAAAGCAATTTTATAATCACCCAATGTTCAAATACATATATCTTATTTAATGCAGGTCACAAGCTTGCGATTTATAATATTTAGTTACTTTCATATTTTGAGTTTTCATATGTTGAGTTATAGAAGTTTACAGGGCGAATGACTTAAAATGCATTTAACTTGTCACTTTTTACCGTTTTGCGTAGTCATCTTTTTTCCTATATTATCATTAAACTATGTGATTACATACATTGTGTGTACTGGTGATTTGTTTGACTTTCTCTAGCAGGTTAACTTAACGACAATTTAAATTTTTATTACAATGTTAGTCCTTATATTAACGATTGTTCATATAAACACTTGAATTTTGATTTTCTAAAAAATAATATTTTTCAAAAAACGTATAACTTCAAGAAGAATTATTCTTTTACAATATTTTTTTGTAAGAGTCTTTTTACAGTTTTTACAAAACGTATAGCTTAAAAAATTTGTTTGTACAATTTTTTTTCATAAAATTATTTAGTAAACTTTTTTAGAAAAAAGCATACCTTTCTTTTACAGAAAATTAAATTTTCAAATAAAAATCATACATTTTTTTAGAATTCTAAGAAATATTACTTTTTGAAAAAATGTAAAAATTTTTGATTTTGAAAATTTTAAAGATTTGTAAAAAAGTACGATTTTCTATAGAAACAAAATTTCAAAATTCTTTTGCAAAAAAGTACGATTTTGACTTTTGAGAATTAAAAATTTTCTAAAAAATAGTATGATTATATGTATAAAAAATTTAAAGTTTTTTTAAAAAGTACGATTTATTACTTGGAAAATTATAAGATTCTATAAAAAAAGGTAAGACTTTTTCAAAATAAAAAAAAAGAATCTTTAAAAAAGTAAATATATACACATTTATATAAAAACGCAAAAAAGGTTTCGAAATAGAAAAATTATGTATAAGATATTTCCATATGAGTTCTAAAATTAAAAAGAAAACTAGTTTAAAAATATTAATATTTTTTAATGATTTAATTTAAAAAAGCACTTCAGTATTTAAAAATGTAAAATGTTTTATTTTTTTAAAAAAAATTTCACTTTTTCTATTTACTTTTGAAATTTTAAACTCTTTTAAAAAGACCAAGAATTTATTTAATTTTTCTTTAAAAAGGGTACGACTTTTTACTTTGAAAATTCAAGATTCTGAAAAAAAGTAAAACTTCTGAAAAATAAAATTTAAGATTTTGTAAAAAATATTCTTAAATTTTTTTATAAATACACATGTTTAGAAAAAAAGAACCAACAATTTAAAATTTTGTAAAAAAAGTATCATATATTTTTAAAGTTACGAAAAAACATTTTTGAGATGTGCCCAAAAGTATTTTTAAAGTGAAGTTTAAAAAGTAAAAAAAAAGATTTATAAAGTACGAAAAAAACGAAGTCATATAAAACATGTTTTTATATAAAATTTTATAAGTTAAATAAACTATATTTAAAAATAATAATATTTTTTTACATAAACGTGCATATATATAATTTTTTAAAGAATTTTTTTTATTTGAAGTTACGTACTTTTTTTTTAAAGTTATACATTTTATTTTTTTAGGAATTATCAAATTTTAATTGTTTATATTAATGGCTGTTAATATAAAGGACTAACGTTGTAAAAAAAAATTTAATTGTCGTGTATGTAACCTGTTAACCATTTAAGCAGGTCACCGGGTACACACAATGTACGAAATCATAAAGTTTAATGATAATATAGGGAAAAAAGGTGGTTACACAAAATTGTGAAATGTGGCAGTTAGATGCATTTTTAAGTTATTAGCCCAAGTTTATACATCATCGTCTAAAGATTTTGTATTACCGTATGAAGTTTTCTTATTTTCGTTTTTGAAGTTTTGCAATATTAAATTTGTATTTATTTATTAGTCATCTGAATGTTTGATCATTTTGAACAACGTCTGTGATTAGTTATATATTTTTATATGAATAAGCGTTTTAATAATACTATTAATATCTTGTATCATGTGTAATATTAGTTGTATATTTAGGTCATAAGGTATTTTTAGTATTAGCATTGATTATTTGTATTGTATTAATGTATGAGTGCATTTAATAGTTGTAAATAAAGCTATAAAACTTGTAATGCGTAAAATTAAGTTTTATTTATGTATTACAAGTATTGTACAATGTGTTACATAACTTGGATTACTTAAAATTTTAGAGTATTTAATGAAGAGAGATATTAAAATATATTATAATAATTTGTATGTTTAAAAACAAACTTAATTATAAGATTGGGACAAGTAGCTAAATGAAAAGTTGAGATAAGAAAAGATAAAGATAAAATATGAAATATCGAGCCCTCTGCATTTCACCAATCACCAAAAAATACGTAAATTTAAATTTATTTTTAGGCTTATTATTAGGTTTATATATCAAACACTTAAAATATTTTTTATAAATGAATATTTGTTTTGTAAAAAAAAAGGTTGGTTTTGGAAAAAATCGCATTTAGTTTAGGTGGGTCTAAATAGGTCGGTCGGGTCACAAACAGGCAGTTTATTCTCCGAAACATAAAAACTGAAGAAGAGTATATCTCGTAGAACCTCCTCTCCTTTGTGATCTGTTGAATTAATAAAGGAAGGGGGAAGAAGATGGTGTTGGAAGTGGGGACACGTGTCCTATGCAGATGGAGAGACGGGAAACATCATCCGGTCAAAGTAATCGAACGCCGGAGACTTAATTCCGGCGATTACGAGTATTATGTTCATTACACCGAATGTATGTCTCTTCTTTCTTTTTTATTTCATCAATTAGGGTTTCTCTACTCCTTTCATTTTTATAATTATTTATTTCACTGTTTTTATTCCCTTTGTTTGTTTAAGTTACTAATTGCTACTGTTTATAATTGTTGTTCGTTTTCTTCCATCAAACATCGATTTTAATATTACTTTAGGGGTGTTTCTTTCGCCGCCTTATTACATTTCGCCCCAATTTTCTTCATTATTTTCATACGTATATAACTTTGCTTTGATATAATAATAATAAACTTATATAAGCCCACAAGTCTCAAAAATGATTATTTAGCCAATGATGGAAGGGTGCTTGTGATACCCATAGCAGCTCCAGCTGCACATTCTAACATCTCAAGTTGATAATTATCCTCACACCTTTTCTTTTTTATTCACCGATTTGATTATGTTGGGCAGCATTTTGGGTGGCAAGAGAATGAGGTATAGGAAGAGAGAATCAAGGTGGTTAGAAATAGCATTTTCAACCCTTTCTTCTCTTTCTATGTATCTTTTTGTTGTCACCCAAAAGTATCTTAGAAATACTTTCTGTATTCATATCATGATCGCAACAATGTGACCTTACATATACAGTAACTCTTTGGTCGGCTTAGGGCTTCCATAGTAATTTTCGCGCTCATAGTGTTTTATTTTCCTTTTCAGAAAGTTCCTAGTAATATCTTCTGTGTCAAGTCTTCACAGATTGCATCATCGCTCATATTCCCTCAAAGTTTTAATATCCTTTATTTTTTTTTTGTTCCAGCTAATATAGTCTAGATATACTCCAGCTGGTCATTCTTACATATTCAGATGAAGTCATATTCTTTTTTAACATCCTATAGCCTATACTTTTTTTTAGAGAGAACATTTATTTTTATTTCCTTATCTATGTGAGTAGCTATGTATGTTATTAAATTTCTACAAGACAAATTATGTATGCTCTTGGCTTCTTGCATATTCACGTTCTGACCTTGTGCTTATAAGTACAAGTGATGAAGCGAATGAATGTGGCGTGTTAGTTTATTGTTTTTGATATGTGACCAGTTCTCTTTCTTTTCTTCTTGACAGTCAATAGGAGGCTTGATGAATGGGTTAGACTTGAACAACTTGACCTTGATTCAGTAGAAAATGATGTAGATGAAAAGGTGGAAGACAAGGTAATATATGTGTAGTTTATTCATGCTAATAAATTGTAGTTTTGTTATACATATTGATTCATCGACTCAAGCTTGAAAAATGTACATAATTTTCTTCTCTTGACATTGATGTTTCTTAGGTAACAGGTTTGAAAATGACACGCCATCAGAAACGTAAGATTGACGAGACTCATGTTGAGGTTTGTTTTACCATGCCAATTTTCTCCCCCTTTACACTTACTGCTGAAGCTGTCATGCTCATCATCTGTTATCTGTTTAAGTTGGATTACTAAATTGTTTACGTCGGATTCTAGCACCCAGAATGACAAGAAGGTTAAACTGTTTTTGTTACTGCAAGCTAGGTGGTTGTCACCAGATGTTTTTTGAATAGCTTAGTAGTCATATGAAAATTATGCTTGAAATCATATTTGTTCCTTCTGTGAACCTGCTTTATTCTCTGAAAAGAATGGTTGTACATATACGTCTCAACCTCCTCCATACACCGTCCTAGACGGTATTGGGACCCATAACCCGTGGAAGACGGCATTGGGTGTTACCTTTTTTTTTTACATAAAATGTTTACCCTTGAAAAGGATTTGGATCAGTTGCTGCATCTGGCATGTGGATGATGACATTTTGGTAATGTTAAGCTTTCTTTGACATTAGGAGGTGTGAGTATTGCATACTGGAGGTTAAATTTATCAATCGAGTGCTTATAATTATGTTAGGAGGTGTGAGTTGCATACTGGAGGTTAAGTTTATGGATCAAGTGTTGAAAATTTACTATATCTTTAACCCAATTTTGAGTGATGGAATTAGAATTAAGTAAATCACAAATGTCATCAGACTAAGTTTATAATTTGCGTTTAGTTTAACAACTTGCAATTTGAATGTCAAACAAACTGGCCTTCTTTCTGTATCTGTAGTCAGTTTTTTCTTAAAAAATATGATGTGCTCAAACGTGGCTTTATCTATTGCTAATTATGTCAAATTTAAGAGTTTGTGATCATGCCCACCTTCCTTTTCATTTCCATTGGCAGTACTCTTCTTCCTGCATCTGTTTCGTCTGTTTCAGGTGTGGAGAATACTCGTTGTTCTTAAATATAAATTCTGTTCTAGGTACCTGACATCTTGAATGATTTTGTGCTACAAGATAAGCATATCAGCATTTAAACCTCACCTATTCATAATCAGATTATAGATATATGGAGTGCAACAATAGAACGATTGGATCAATTTGTTGTGCTTGGTTACACCTTTAAATAAGAAGCTGCTTGCTTTTGTTGGACATAGCATATGCTGTTTGAGCCTTTAGTTCCATAGTTCACTTAATTGTATGCAATACCATCCCTAATTAGTCTCATACATTGAATTTAAAAAGGTCAATTGATGTTACTTACTTGATGATCATCGACTTTGACTAGATTTGTTGGAGTTTTTGAAAGCTACTTTGTAAACCTTTCTTGGCACTGTCTTCTGTAGGGTCATGAAGAGCTTGATCCTGCCAGCTTACGTGAACATGAAGAGTTCACCAAAGTTAAGAATATTGCAACTATAGAACTTGGAAGGTACCAGATTGAGACATGGTACTTCTCCCCCTTCCCACCCGAATACAACGACTCCTCGAACCTATACTTTTGTGAGTTTTGTCTGAACTTCATGAAGCGCAAGGAACAGCTGCAGAGACATATGGTGAGCTATGCTCTCTCTTCTTCCATTTACCTCATGAAATTCTGAAGTTTCGATCATGACATGCCATGCCATACTTGTGAAAAGGAACAGCTAGATACTTAAAAGTATGACCGGAAAATTCTTAAATACTAAATGAACACAGTATATCTAGTTTAGTAAACATATTCAATGTTTGTAGTGCAGCTCAGGGGCTATTAGATAATTAGTCTTATAAAATGCAGCCTTTGGGTTGGTTGATTATTTATCTTATTAGCTGATGTGCCAGGGATAGGGGTTGGTTATTTATCTTATTAGCTGAAGTGTCCCAGGGATAGGGTCACTTAATAGGTTTTTAGTTTGCATGAATGCAAATTAGGGGAATCAATTTGAAAGAAATATGAATCAGGAGACCGTTTATGTGCGAGTATGATATGTCATCAATTTAACCTACGTTCACTAGCAAGAGATTTTGAAACACATATATAATACATATATAAATTTTATCCCCTTATTTTCTTTATTGTTTGCAAATTTAACTCATGAATACATATGTCTTGTTTTCGTATGTGCAGAAAAAATGTGATCTCAAGCATCCCCCTGGTGATGAGATATACAGGAGTGGTACCCTGTCGATGTTTGAGGTATACCACCATGCACTGTTCTAGAGTAGCTCACCCATCGATTAACTTAAAAATCTTCTAAAATACTCGCAAGTGTATTGTTATGCTTTTCTTAACAATCTGATTTTTTTTTCGTTATTGCATTACATGACAAATTAGTTATGGTTGTACCTTATGGTGCATATAGATAATTTGACGTGTGACCCTTGTGTTTGAAACAGGTTGATGGGAAGAAGAACAAGGTGTATGCCCAAAATCTTTGTTATCTGGCAAAATTGTTTCTTGATCACAAGACCCTTTACTATGATGTTGACTTGTTTCTATTCTACGTGCTATGTGAGTGTGATGAACGTGGCTGCCACATGGTTGGCTATTTCTCAAAGGTAGGTTATCGGTCTCTGCTGATTTTGATATGTCACTTTCACAAATAATTAATATATATATCTGTCATGGCTTGGCTATATACTTGCTCATTCCCTAATTTCTATCTGGTATGTTGAACCTTCAAACCAAAATAATGAAGTTCAAAGTTAATAAGTAGGATCCATGCTTATTATAATAATTATGAGTATGACAAATATACAGATTGACATTGATTACTAGTCTTGCATCTGTCAATATCACCTTCTTTTAGTTGATGCCTTAACCCTGAAAGCATACATCTTATATCCTCCCCCTATGCCCTTGTTATTGGAGACGAGAGGGATTATAATTGGTTGAGACTATCACCTGATGCAATTCAGAATTCACTTGAATATAACGCATGGTCAACATATTTAACGAAGTTTCTGAAAGTAGCAGTCACATTGTGGGAATTTAAGACAAAACTTATAACTTCATTCTGTTGTCAATATTGCAGGAGAAACAATCAGATGAATCCTACAATCTTGCATGCATTCTGACTCTTCCTCCCTATCAGAGGAAAGGCTATGGGAAATTCTTAATTGCATTTTGTGAGTCCCATATCTTTTCACTTTCTGTGACTGTCTTGCAAGTGTCTTGTATAGGGCTGAGCAAAATCGAACAAAAACTGAACCGAACCGACAACAGAGCCGAACCGGGCCAACCAACCTTGTTTGGTTCGGTTTTTCGGTTTTATATTTTTGGTTTCAGTTCCGGTTTGGCTTGGTTCGGTCAAGACTGAGAAACATACACCTAAACTATCTAAGCCAACCAAACCGGTTCCGTTGCAGTTTGGCTCGGTTCGTGTTTTCCTCGGTTTTCGGTTCGGGTCTGGCCTGATGCTCATCCCTATTTATCGCTATAATATGATAGTTGTAATATATTCTGGATTTACTATTACTACAAATTTAACTTATCTCATACTTACAATATTATAGATTTACGTCTTACAACTTCTGTTAACGTGGTTTTAATATTGCATGTTTCTGCTTTGTCTTCTCTTGATTACCTTATCCAAAAATTTCTAAAGCTAAATTACATTTTGTAGATTGTAGCCTTTTATGGTTTCTGGATATGAGAAAGTGCACGATGCTCTTCTTGTTTCCTAAATCATAGGATGTGATCTAGGTAGTCAATAAAGTGACAAACAAGCTTTAGGAAATATTCAATTTAACAATCAAGCTTGTTACCTAGGTATTTAACGCTGGTGCTAACATAATGTTTATTCATTTATGTAATTTAATGTTATGATAACAAATTAAGGCATACGGCAATAACATGCCACTAAATGGTTAAGGAAAAGTAAAAGAGAAAAGGCTCACCTGTATGGCTGCATGGAGAATATAGAAACAAGTATTTATGGTTTGAGAATATAACCTGGTTATTTTCTTTTGTTTTAAAATCTTTCTTTTTGCATGTGAATGATTAGACGCCCTTTTACATTATGCAGCGTATGAGCTTTCCAAGAAAGAAGGCAAAGTTGGTACACCAGAAAGACCTCTTTCTGATCTGGGATTACTTAGCTACAGGGGATATTGGACCAGGGTTCTTCTAGACATTTTGAAAAAGCACAAAGGCAATATTTCAATCAAGGTTTGTTAACAAGTTTACCATAGCTTCTATCTTTAATACGGCTATTATACATATCTTATTGTCTAAACTAGCCACCAGTTCTATGTTTACATAGTTAAGACTTACGGGCATCTGTGACCTTTTTTTTCCGGATTAGGGTGTGTTTAGTCGTAATAGATAATATTTGGCTTTATTTTAATCGAATGTATTATTATTACTACTGTGCTAATTCTCCTGCAACTAGAGTCTTTAAACTATGTTTACCGCACTAAGCAAGTCACTTGAAATGCATTAGTGGCCGATTTTTTTATCCTGTTGCTCTAGAAAATAACCGACTTAAACATTATATATTAAAGTTTAGTAACTCGCATGGAATGTAAATCGGTAGACTAATTCAGTCAAATTAACCATTTTCTGTTAGTGTTTATATGATGTATTGTTGAGAAAAAAGAACTTCTATTAAGCCTTGTGTTTGTGCAGGAACTTAGTGACATGACGGCCATTAGGGCAGAAGACATCTTGGCAACTCTTCAGGCCTTAGAGTTGATACAATACAGAAAAGGGCAACATGTCATATGTGCAGATCCCAAGGTGTTAGATCGTCATCTCAAAGCTGCAGGTCGTGGTGGTCTTGAGGTGGATGTTAGCAAATTGATTTGGACTCCTTACAAAGAACAAGGGTAGTGATTCCCGACTTCTCAAGTGCACGTAGGATTTTAGGTGGCTAGAAAACATCCATGTACTGCGACATATAGTTGCTCTCTTTTGGTGTTTGTAAAGTTGATTAATACTCTTCAGTTTTTTTCTTTTAGATCTTTAATTGTGGAAAATCTTTTATGTGCGTATATGGTACCATGCACTGCACCCTTGTTCAGTGGCATGCGGAATTTGGAAAAAAGGAAAAATTGCTTAAAATAGGCAACTAACTTTTGTCTCATGTACTTTCTTTTATATCACAAAAAATTATACTTTTGAGTTTATTGGAGTATTACAAAAATATGGAGTATTCACAAGTCACTCAAGTTATTTTATGTCACTTAACATAACCTTACATGGAGTGGTAGATTATTTGCACTTTGCACAGTCTACTCTAATCTTACACTACTCAAGCGGGAGCTGCACCGCGTGCTCTAAGGCTACATCATTGCTTTTATGACTTCGTCGATATCAAAACCAATATGAGCAACCCTTGTCATCTGATTTGGCATGATCCAGATCCATATCAGCTAGAACTGAGGATTTGCCACAACCATTGTCAGGTTTCACTCCATTTGGCAATGTCACTTGTCAAATAAAACTTGTATATAAGATTTACTATGGCAAGTTCTATAACAAGAACGCCTAGTTGAATACCTGGGCATCTTCTACGGCCAGCATCAAATGGAAGCCACTCGGAATGAAGCTCTTTATAGTCGTGGATTTTTCTAAGAACCTCTCAGGCGAAAAAATCGTCTCAGAAGGCAGGGGGATCTCTCCCAAATTGCCCAAGCATTGATAATTACTTGTAAACTTCGTATCCCTGACATCTTGTGTTGATTCTCGAGGAATAAGCAGTGGAAGAGGAGGCTGTAATAGTAAGGATTCTGATGACGGCTTTAAGATACTTCATATTCTCCAAATCCTCCTCTATCGTTAATTCGTCCTGCAACAATTTCATTACTCGTGGGTGTCTTGCTAGCTCGTTGATGGCACACTCCCACCTAGTGGTGCAAATAAAAACCGGTTTTTTTAAAACCAGTCCACAAAACCGAAACCTAAAAACCGTTTTTTTTTAAAACCAGTCCACAAAACCGAAACCTAAAAACCGGTTAAACCGGTTACCGATTTACCCAAAATCGGTTTTTTACCGGTTAAGTAACCGGTTTACCCGGTTAAAAAACCGGTTTTTTTTTTAAAAAAATTTACTCTATTTTATAATATTCGAAACATATCAATCGACATAATAATTAGGGGTCTCATAGTGTCGGGGTTTTGAATTATTCTTTCTTGGTTTATGGATTTGGGTGTCATAACTCACATTTCTTACTTCAAGTTGCAATACTCGGTTATCAATGTTTATAAATATGATGATCTGAGGTTCAAATATTGAACCGTGACTAATTAGTTTCGTACCAGCTGCAAAAAATGGCTATAAGAATGGTAATATTCCTTTGTGACCTGATTGATTTCGTGAACTTGACTGATCAAGGCGGAATAGAGTAACTTTTTTTTTAAAGGCAACATTTTTATTAAGAACAACCAAAAAGAACAACAATACAAAGCAAGGCATCTCATCTCAATTAAACAAGCTAAATTAAAAGAGAACGAGACCCAAAACAGAAAAAACTACAAAAACTACAAAAACAACAAAATAGAAAATTAAAGCAAAAAAATAAAGACTATCACAAAAAAGAAACAAAGAGGAAGATATAAAGATCAGGAACCCGCTGAACATGCTGAACTTGCATAGAACCAGAACCTGAGAAACAACCTCGAAGGCTTAAAAGCCACAGGACCAGAATCTGCAGAACTTGCACATAAAAACTCATAAAGCAGCCAAACACAACTAGCAGCCGAACCACGAACAAAGAACTGGTTTCGAAAAAAGCTCATTGAAGCCTAATATTGATAGGGTCCCTTAACCAATGTTGCCAATCAATCTCTTTATATTTATTAGATATTCGAATATACACTCGTAGCTTTTTAATTGAACATCTTGAAAAATCTTGTTGGTACTTGAAATCTTATTACCGAACACGCGTGCATTTCTCTCATTCCAAATAAAGTACCGGGTAGTCCATATAACCGCTTGCCAAATACGAGTAAGGAAGAAAGGAAAATTAACATTTCCATTTGATGAAAATAATTCATCGATAGAGAAATCGTTAACCATTCCTCTCTTTCACCACATGAAAATTTTATCCCAAACACTCCTACCTAACTCACAAGTGATCAAGCTATGAGCACATGTTTCCACAATGTCATTACAACACGGACAAAGAAGTGAGTCCAAGTCGACGCCTCTTCTATCTAGCTCCGCACGAACCGGAAGTCTACCTCTTAGCGCTCTCCACACGAAAATATTTACTTTTTTTGGAACTAAGTTGTTCCAAAGCGTTTCTTGACCTCCAACATCGGAACAAAGAATCTTATCCTCGATAAGACTTGAAAGCTCTCTAACCGTGAACTCGCCGTCTTCAACAAGCGACCATATCCATCGATCCCTACAATTATTAACAATAGAAACATGTTGCAAAACACCAATAAGATCTTCAAACTCCTTACATACTCTACCCCTTATACTTCTAACCCAATCCCATTCCCAAACCCAATTGTTTTCTACCCAAATCCCTCTTTCCCATATACTAACCTCCCTACGCCTATTTAAATGATAAAGTCTAGGAATTCTATCACATAACCTCCGATCATCCTCACACCTATCAACCCAAAATCTATCTCTCCCGTCACCTAAAATCCCAACGCAAGAAGAAGTGAACTCCACCCCCAACCCGTCTATCTCCCAACCACTTCTCACAATATCTACCCAAACAGCACCACCCGAAAAATAATACAACGGCAAGCTACCCCCAAACTCGTTTTCTTCATGATAATAATTAGAAAACTCCAGTTGATGCTATCAAACGCTTTCTCAAAATCAACTTTAAAAATTAAGCTCTTTAGTTTCTTTTTCCTTAAGTACTCTATAGTCTCGTTTACTATTAGAACCCCGTCCAGAATATATCTCCCTTTTATGAAATCATTTTGAGATTCGCCCACCGCAGTCCCCACAACTCGTTTAACCCTTTCCGCTAACATTTTGGCAATAATCTTATAATAGCACCCAATCAGGCTAATTGGCTATAAATCTCCAAGACCGATTGGATATGACACTTTAGGAATGATGGTGACAAAAAATAGATGCATTAAAACCCCTCGTTATCTCCATTTTGTCCCTAAACCACCGAATGGCACCTAATAACTCCGCTTTGATTATCACCCAAGCTTTTCGAATGAACTTGAAATTAAAACCGTCGGGCCTAGGGGCTTTATCACCAACACACCCCTGGATCGCCTCCCGGACCTCCTTATCATCAAAATTTTTCTCAAGTGCTATGGCGTCCTCATCACATATTCTCACAATTCTCTTACTACAAAAAATCGGACGGGTCGTCACCCCTTCAGAGAATAACTCTCTGTAATGTCTAGCAATATCATATTTAATTGTTTTAGGATCACCGCACCAAAATCCATCAACCATAAGCCCCCTTAAATTATTTTTATTGTTCCTCCTATTAAGAAATGGGTGAAAAAATTTAGTGTTTTCATCCCCTTCTGCATCCCATTTAATTATACTTTTCTGCCGCAACATATTGCATACTTCCCGCTCATTTACCTCCCATTCCTTTCTCGCCTCTAACCATTCCCCATTTCACTCTTGCTAAAGATTCTCTTTTCCGCTTCTAACTCCAATCTCATAGCTTCATTTCTTAATTTTTCAATTTTCTCTTTATTTTCGCAAAACCGCTCCTTACCCCCATGCCCTAAGACTTGCTTTAACATTTTTAATCTATCCCGAAAGATACAATCATGCCGCAAACATCTCACTCTTTTTTCCACGCCACCTCAACAGTGTGTAGAAAATCTGGTTCGTCAATCCACACGTTGAAAATACGAAATGGTTTTGGACCAAAATCTAAATCCACGTCTTTCAACACGATAGGACAATCGTCTAACAATTTTCTATGCAAAGCAATGATAGACAGGTTTCTCTATAGATTGTTAAACCCATCATTTAGTAAGAAACGATCGAGTTTACTAAACTTTACGCCATCGTCACTAACTCTAGTGAATTTCCTCCCTCCCATTGGAATCTCGACGAGCCTTCTTTCATTAATAAAGTCATTGAAATCTATCATTTCCTTAATGTTCACCTGAGAATTGAGTCTATCATCATTATTTATAACCACATTTAAATCCTCGAAAATGCACCACGCTCCCTGCCATCTATTCATTAAACTTGTTAATCTATCCTACAATGATGTTTTTTGACTGCTCACATGTGGCCCGTAAATTCAAGATAAAAACACTTCATCCTCCTTTCCTTTCCAAGCCCCCTTAACTGCGATAAAACGTTCATCCCCAATTGCCTCTTTACACATAAAGATACGCGAATCCCACATTAAAATGATATCACCTGAGTTCCCAACTACTGGCAATTGGGAATACCCGTATCCTTTAACTCTGTAAAACCTACATGTTTTTACCATGAACAGTACACTTATAATCGTACGTACATGATTAAAACTTTCCTTTTATAACATGTTTACGTTTCACGAATATTAAATACAAGTATTACGTACGTGTTATTACACGATAAGTATTTAATGCATATTAAGACACGGTAATTATTATCAACAATAGTTATAATCATGAACATCAAATCATGAACGTAAATAATCACGAACATATTAGTAAGTATTCACGTAATTATTATTACGACTACGTACAAGTATATAAGATAACACGAACAATTAATAATAAAGTCACGTTAATACGAACACGAGAACACGTAATAATTTAGAACACGAAAACTTTGGGTTTCCCCTAGTGGGCCCCACATACCCGCGGACACAAAGACAAGGGTGGGTCAAGCCCATGTGATTTTTACCAAAATAGGAAAAAGGGAAAAACATGTTTTCATAATTCAAGATTTCACAAAATATTAAAAACCCTAGCCCCTTTTTCCTCTCCCTTTTGCCCGCCGGTTATAAACACACCAAGGAGGGTGTTTGTTGATTTTTGGTGATTCAATTCAAGTGTTAGTCGTTCGTGTTATCGTCCTCCTTTTTTATTCACGCATTGGTAACCCTTAAACCTTTTCTTTTTAATTTTTTATATTAAATAAGAACACATGTAATCAAGGGGTTTATAAAAACTAGTTATAAAACATGTTAATTTAATCATGGGGTAATAAACATGGTGGTTTGGGGTTGTTTTGGTTCGGCCGACGCAAGGAACCGAGAGTCGAAGCTCTCGGCTTGGTTTGTCTCGCACCAACAGCCGAGACCAAGGGGTCTCGGTATGGTTTTGGTGTCTCGGCCGCAAGAAACAAGGGACCTTGACGCATGTCGGGGTACCGTTTGGTTTGGGGGTCTCGGCTAAAAACAAACAAGCACCACCGGCTCAAGCCGGTGGCTAATATGACCAAGCAGGAGGAACTCAAGCCGCGGCAGGGGGAACCACCGGCTAACTGCCGGTGGGAACTTTTCATGGGCAGCGGCTAGCCGAGGACCAAGGGAACCACCGGCTTAAGCTGGTGGTAATTTTGCGAAAACAGTGGCAACCGGCCAAGCCGGTTCGCCACTGTTAAGGGGGTGTTTGTTTGGTCCGGTTCAAGGTAAACACCGTCTGGTTCACGACATGTCTAAAGTAAACACACGGGTTCGGTTCACGACTTAATTTTACAAGCCTATTAATTTTTACAAGTTTATTTACTTACAAGATTAATTAAATTAATTTAACATGCTATATAATTAATTTAATTAAAACATGACTTAGGTTTATTATTATTATTAATAATACATGATATTAACCTAAGTATTTATTTATTTAATTAGACTATAGAGCAAGCTTACCACTTTCGCTGGGCTCTTCGTACCTCGTTTGCCAACAACTTGGTGTGTGTTACCTTCAACACGGTGGCACAAGTAGCTGACGCAGCACGTAAGTTGGAGATGCTGCATGAGAGAGATGAGTTCGATGAAGCAGAGAGACCCGACAAGAGGTATATTTTGTCATTCAGCCATGTCATTCAATTCATTTCATATTATTCCAAATATTTATCTCTCTATAAACAATTGAATCTTTTAGGCAGAAGACTGGGGACCGGTCCCAACCGGCCACTCAGCCTTTGCAGAGTCAGCACAAGGGTAACGGTCAGACTCATGATCGTTCTACTTCGGACAGGCGCACTGGTAATGACCATTACTGTGGCAATGCCAGCAACTCTAACATCAACATGTCCTTAAACTTACTCAATTATTATGCATATGTTTTATGAACTTCATTCTGACACTTTAGCATCTTTTACCAGGAATCATGGAAACGAAAAGGGAGCAAAACCGCAGAGGTTCCCAGCCTAACCGTCCAGCTATCACTGGTATTATGTCTACAATTTTCCGCATTGTCCAAATTATATCCATAAAAAATGTCTCATGTATACTTTTCTTAACAGGCTCCCAGCCAGCAAGGGCTCCTGTTGGGGGATATACTCATCCTCTCTGCACCACGTGCAAACGTAGGCACCCAGGGCCATGTCGCCGTGACAGCGACGTCTGCTTCAAGTGTGGTCAGTCAGGCCATCGCAGGAAGGACTGCCGTAAAGGCGAGATAGAAGGCACATCTGGACATACCGACAACAAGCCACATCCTACTTCTGGGCGGGTGTACACGACCTCGCGTGATCAGGCTGCTAAGTCCACATGTACCATTACTAAGATCTTATATATGTATGGTCGAGCTGCATGTGTATTATTTGACACGGGTGCTACTCATTCGGTCATTTATACTACTTTTATCAAAAATGTTAGGATATCCCCGATGCCATTAGGAAATGTCCTAAACATTTCCATGCCCTTATGAGACTCTATACACATCACACATGGGTACAAGAGTCTTCCCCTCGAGTTTGACGACAAGATTCGTCCAGTAGACGCACTTCCTCTAGATATGTGCGATTTTGACATGATATTAGGCATGGATTGGATATCCCAACATCACGCCACCATCATCTGCCACTCATATTGGGTCATCTTTGGTGATGTTAATGCACCAGAGTACATTCACAACGCGTTCATACCGGGAAGGTCTGTACAAATAATCTCGACTTTGAAAGTAAGTGCATTACTTTCACATGGTTGGGAGGGATATCTAGCTACTGTTCATGACATGGATGCTGAATCTACATCGATCCAGAATCAACCAATAGTGTAAGGATTCCCAGACGTGTTTCCAGAAGAACTTCCGGGCATTCCACCTACATGTGAAGTAGAGTTTAATATCGAGCTCATCCCAGGAGCTGAGCCGATTTCCAAGGCTCCATATTGCATGGCTCCCATCGAGCTGAAGGAATTGAAAGACCAATTGCAAGAACTTCTAGAACGAGGCTTCATTCGACCTAGCGCATCTCCATGGGGCGCACCGGTCTTATTCGTGAAGAAGAAGGACGACAGTATGCGGATTTTCATAGACTATCGCGAGCTTAACAAGATCACCATCAGGTATAGATATCCTCTACCACACATTGACGATCTGTTTGACCAACTACAAGGGGCCAAGCATTTCTCCAAGATTGATCTGAGGTCGGGCTATCATCAGTTACGGGTTAAAGAGCAGGACATCGCCAAGACTGCTTTCCGTACACGTTATGGACACTACAAATTTGTAGCCATGCCATTTGGCCTTACCAATGCTCCAGCTATTTTCATGGACTTGATGAACCGTATCTTCAATGAATTTCCGGACAAGTTCGTCATAGTATTCATTGACGACATACTCATTATATCAGTCAAAGGAAGAACACGAAGACCATCTTCGAACAGTATTACAAATACTTCGACAGAAGCAGCTGTATGCTAAATTCTCCAAATGTGAATTTTGGCTGACTAGTGTGGCATTCCTAGGTCACATTGTATCCGCAGACGGAATAACCATGGATCCAGCAAAGGTTGAGGCTATCACCAAGTGGCCAAGACCGACATCCACGATTGAAGTTCGCAGCTTTCTAGGCTTAGCCAGTTACTACCGCAGGTTCGTAGAAAACTTTTCCCGTTTAGCACTACCATTGACCAAACTGATGCGAAAAGGGGAGAAATTCGCCTGGACTGAGGAAAGAGAGAAGAGCTTTGAAGACCTGAAGCAGAAGTTAGTATCTGCACCTATTCTTACTCTCCCATCTGGTATGGGTAGATTTCAAATTTATAGTGACGCTTCAGGGAAGGGACTTGGTTGTGTTCTCATGCAACATGGGAAAGTGATTGCTTACGCATCACGACAGCTTAAGCCTTATGAAGCAAACTATCCTACACATGACTTGGAACTTGCAGCAGTCGTGTTTGCACTGAAGATATGGAGGCATTACTTGTATGGCGAATCATGTGACATCTTCACAGATCACAAGAGCCTCAAATACATCTTCACCCAACGTGAGCTAAATATGAGACAGAGGAGATGGTTAGAGCTGTTGAAGGATTATGAAATTAATCTATATCATCCCGGTAAAGCAAATGTAGTAGCAGATGCTCTTAGCAGGAAGTCGGGCATGATCAACGGCATTAAGATCAAGGAACATATTATAAGTGATTTGGAGCGACTAGACATAGAAATCATGGTACGAGGACAGCACGGGTACTGGGCTAATCTTAGAGTAGAACCTGAATTACTCTCTAGGATCAAGGAAGCTCAGCAGGATGATGGTGAAATCTGGGCGATAATCCAGAATTTGGAGAAGCAGACAAAGTTTCGTTTAGACGAAGACGGTATCTTATGGCAGGGAACGAGACTTTGTGTTCCCGACAACCAAGAACTCCGGGAAGCATTGTTAGCTGAAGCTCATAGCTCCACATTCTCCATTCATCCTGGTTCAACCAAGATGTACCACGACATCAAGCAATACTTTTGGTGGAGCGGTATGAAACAGGATGTTCCCACCTACGTTTCCAAATGTCTTACCTGCCAGCAGGTTAAGATCGAGCATCAGCGAGCTAGCGGTCTCCTACAACCGTTAGACATTCCAGAGTGGAAGTGGGACAAAATCACCATGGATTTTGTTACCGGCCTTCTGCAGACTAAGAGGAAACACGATGCAATTTGGGTCATTGTTGATTGACTTACGACGTCAGCTCATTTCTTACCGCTTCGCAAAGACGATGCGGTTAGTAAACTCGTTGACACATATCAGAAGGAGATCATGAGACTTCATGGTGCTCCATCCAGTATCGTCTCGGACAGAGATCCTCGTTTTACTTCGCGATTACGGAAGAGTCTACAGAAAGATTGGGATACAAAGCTTAAGCTTAGCACGACCTTCCATCCACAAACAGACGGACAGTCGGAGCGGACTATTCAGACACTAGAAGACATGCTCCGCGCATGTGCACTAGAATGGACAGGATATTGGGATGATTATATTTGTTTAGTAGAGTTTGCATACAACAACAGTTGGCACGCCAGCATCAAGTGTGCATCATTCGAGATGTTGTATGGCAGGAAGTGTCGCGCCCTAATCTGCTGGGATCAGGTCGGTGAACGAACACTTGAGGGTCCGGAGATGATAGAGTTGACTAATGAGAAGGTCGCAGTAGCTAAGGCGAAGTTGCAAGAAGCTCGTTCACGACAGAAGTGTTATGCAGACAAGCATCGTAGAGATTTACATTTCAAAGTTGGAGATCATGTATTCCTCAAGGTATCACCAGCGCGTGGTGTTAAACATTTTGGAGTCAAGGGAAAACTCAGTCCTAGATTCATCGGACCGTTTGACATTATTGAGCGGATTAGTGAAGTATCTTATCGTTTAGCATTACCTCCGCAGATTTCACACGTTCACGACGTTTTCCATGTATCTCTACTTAGGGGTTACAATTATCATCCTCTTCACATGGTTCAGTATCCACTTGATCAAATACGTGAAGATCTTACCTTCATAGAGGAACCCGAGCGCGTTCTTGACAAACAAGAACGTATCATGAGGAAGAAGACGATCCCATTCGCCAAAATCCTTTGGAGGGATCACACCGAGCGGGAAGCCACTTGGGAGACCGAGGAGTCTATCCGGACTTCTTACCCTCATTTCAAGTTTTGAATTCGGGTATGTTCCTTTTCCATGTTTACTTTATCTATAATTCGGGGACGAATTATTCTTTTTATGGGGGAAGAGTTGTAAAACCTGCATGCTTTTACCATGAACAGTACACTTATAATCGTACATACATGATTAAAACTTTCCTTTTATAACATGTTTATGTTTCACGAATATTAAATACAAGTATTATGTACGTGTTATTACACGATAAGTATTTAATGCATATTAAGACACGATAATTATATCAACAATAATTATAATCACGAACATGAAATCATGAACGTAAATAATCACGGACATATTAATAAGTATTTACGTAATTATTATTACGACTACGTACAAGTATATAAGATAACACGAACAATTAATAATAAAGTCATGTTAATACGAACACGAGAACACGTAATAATTTAGAACACGAAAACTTTGGGTTTCCCCTAGTGGGCCTCACATACCCGCGGACACAAAGACAAGGGTGGGTCAAGCCCATGTGATTTTTATCAAAATAGGAAAAAGGGAAAAACATGTTTTCATTACACAAGATTTCACAAAATATTAAAAACCCTAGCCCCTTTTTCCTCTCGCTTTTGGCCGCCGGTTATAAACACAATAAGGAGGGTGTTTGTTGATTTTTGGTGATTCAATTCAAGTGTTAGTCGTTCGTGTTATCGTCCTCCTTTTTTATTCATGCATTGGTAATCCTTAAACCTTTTCTTTTTAATTCTTTTTATTAAATAAGAACACATGTAATCATGGGGTTTATAAAAACTAGTTATAAAACATGTTAATTTAATCATGAGGTAATAAACATGGTGGTTTGGTGTTGTTTTGGTTCGGCCGACGCAAGGAACCGAGAGTCGAATCTCTCGACTTGGTTTGTCTCGCACCAACAGTCGAGACTAAGGGGTCTCAGTATGGTTTTGGTGTCTCGGCCGTAAGAAACAAGGGACCCTGACGCATGTCGGGGTACCGTTTGGTTTAGGGGTCTCGGCTAAAAACAAACAAGCACCACCGGCTCAAGCCGGTGGCTAATATGACCAAGCAGGGGGAACTCAGGCCGCGGCAGGGGGAACCACCGGCTAACTGCCGGTGGGAACTTTTCATGGGCAGCGGCTAGCCGAGGACCAAGGGTACCACTGGCTTAAGCCGGTGGTAATTTTGCGAAAACAGTGGCAACCGGCCAAGCCGGTTCGCCACTGTTAAGGGGATGTTTGTTTGGTCCGGTTCAAGGTAAACACTGTCCGGTTCACGACATGTCTAAAGTAAACACACGGGTTCGGTTCACGACTTAATTTTACAAGCCTATTAATTTTTACAAGTTTATTTACTTACAAGATTAATTAAATTAATTTAACATGCTATATAATTAATTTAATTAAAACATGACTTAGGTTTATTATTATTATTAATAATACATGATATTAACCTAAGTATTTATTTATTTAATTAGACTATAGAATTAATTAATTATTAAAAACATGACTTATAATTAATTAATTTCTATGACTTAGGTTATATTAATATAAATATTAATACATATTTTAACCTAAGTATTTTAACCACTTAATTTAATTAAATCATGTTTATATTTAATTAAATCCTATAACCTATAGTTTATTTAATTTACATGTTATAATTAATAAACTATACTATTAATCACATGACTTAGTAGATTTAATCAGTTAAACTAAGCTTATATTATTAGCTTATTAATTCAGCTTATTTCTAAATATGAAAACTTTCTATTTTAGGAAACTTCCTATTTTTAGAAAATATTCTATTTTAAGCAGTTAATCTATTTTTGGAAACTTTCTATTTTTGGAAACTTTCTATTTTTGGAAACTTTCTATTTTAGGAAACCTGCTATTTTTAGAAAGTTACTTATTATTACACTACAAGTATAATTACACAAGAATATCAGTTAATACTTAATCAGAAGACTTAAAACACATGATAAGAGCAGTATAACATTAAAATCAGTAAAACAAGACTAAAACATATAAAACAAGTCAAAACATATTATAATCAGATTACGTACGCAGTAAATAGTATACTTATACACGTATCCTTCTATGTAGCATTAGTGAGATCGGAGTAGGATTCCATTCGCTCATCTTTTCCGTTCACTGGACACAAGGTACGGATTCTCCGTCCTTCAGTATGGACATTCTTTCCTTATTAGGATTCCCCGTATGCAGCCAACTATTTTCCCAGTATATGTTTTATATGTTTCTGAATTGCTTATGTTTAGTTTTAAATGCCTAAGCCATATACATGCATGACCAGTCCACCTAGTTATGGATGTACCATAACCATAACACTGAAGGCACCAGTGTTATGACTTCCTCACGACAGAGTGATTGCTCATGGCGTCCCTTTCAGTTTTGGAAATATTATTATATTATCATGTGGGGCGTATGGGTGCCTCCTAGTTTACATGTTTATCAGTATTATCAGGTGAATGAGGTGTGTGCCTTGCATCCTTCACAAGGAGTTGATCCCTCCTACCCAGACTTATATTACTTAGAGGCAGCCCCTCTAATTGCATGACAAGGTCACCCCTCTAAGTATTCATGCACGTTGATATTTTATGACCTATAATGGCTTAATGCTTAATCAGTTAAACAGTTTTCATAAGATAAAAATAAGGCTTTTCAAACTATAAAACCAGTTTTACTAAGTTATAACCAGGTTTTCCAGGACTTATTCATTTCCGCTGCTATATGTCTTATATGCTTATATTATTCATGCTATGCTTGTATATCCGCGCACTGAGCGTTATGCTCAACCGTTTTCCTTTCATGTTCCCAAACGGCAGGTACTCAAGGACGATCATAGGCTTTTCACCGTACGTGCATACAGATGGACGCTATCCGACTTTCATTTCTTTATGTATTTCCATTACTTTACATTTAGTACTTGATTTCTTTTCATGGAAATTGTTTAGTCCTTTTCCATTCCAGTACTATTATTATTCATGTGTGATGAGCTTTACTTAGACTACCGATGTTTGATTCCGGCTTTTGTCTTTATGGCCAATAAATGTTTTTAAGACATTTACCTTGCATGCTTTGATGACACGCCATAATTACGCGTGACCCGCCATTTATCAAAATAAGGTGTTACAACCTCCCCATATATCCTCAATCCAAAATTCATCTACCACTCCACATTTTGTTTCTTGCAAACCTATATCCGGTTTTTTATCCTTAATAATCGATCTAATCCACCCATTTATTCCGCTAACCCCCGTTCCCCTCACATTTATAGAAATCATCTTCATAAGAAAAATTCTAAACACGAAAGAATGAACCATTCCGCCATTGTGTCTGCTGGACCATAGACCCACCCTCAACAATTTTGCGATCATGCAGCCCCTTTATTCTCTCCTATTCGGCTAAAGCCCATGATACCCCAATCAGTTCTCCTATCTCTTTTACTTGTTTCATGTTCACTTTACATTTATTATTATCCACTTGACCCTCAATACCCCTGCCAAAACGGAAGATGGTGTTGCTTTTGCTCTCGCCATCACAATTATCCTTATATGCATCTGGTACTTTTTTATAGTCTTCTCCTAAATCCTCAATCTCTGTTTCCCTTACGTCACTCAATGTTTTTGAGATACTCCTCTTTCCTAGCTTCCTTTTAACTTCTGTAATTACCTCATTTGGTTTTCCTTGGTTGAAACCCCGCCCAACCTCTACGCCCTCTAGATTATCCCCACTCATTTTTCTTGCTTTCTTCGATCCAATCCTGCCGCTTCCCACTGAGCTGGAGGGTGAAACCTCCATTTTTTCTCTTCTAACCTTTGATTTCTCCCACTCTTCGTTGACAACATTATCCATCCCATTTGTGTTTTGGTCTCTTCTTACTTTCCTATTATATATTTTAATATTTTGGCCATACGATCTAGCTAAATAATTATTTGAAACAATCCTATCTTGCAGCCCATTTGTGATCCCCTTATTCCCAAGCCCACTAGCATTTTCCATGTCTATATTAGGCTATTATACACATCCCCCACAACTGGACCATCTTTTAAATTTGCCTCACATGTCTCACGTGACATACCCTTTTTATTCCTTGACTTATTTATTATCTCATCTTCTTCATCATTATTTATTCCCCCTATATACTTTTCATCTTTTCCATACAACATATACTCTTCCTCAACCGTATTTCCCTTGGGAATATCATCTTCATTCTCAAAAGTGTTGCTAACCTTTGTTTCTTTTGAAAAACTTGATCTTTCATCTTCTCCAATATTTCGGCTATCGGAATCCTCGACGGTGGCACCATGGCCATAGTCACCGTCTTCATGTCCGCAAACCCCGTCTTCTTCACTCGAATCCCCCTCCTCGCTATTGTTATCCCCCTCTTCGCTATTAACCTCCTCGTCTTCCTCATCATCCTCACTGTCAACTAACATATCATTATCTTCCTTTTTGCACCTTTCACCATTCTTTTCTTCTTCTTGTCCACTATGAGTGCTGACTTGAATGTCGGTTATGACTATATCTCTTATTTCTTCAACCCCCAAACCTGAGTTTGTATATACATCTTCTTAAACCATGCTCGTTGTCGTTCAACACATTAACCGTCGCGTTTACGTTCGCCATCACTACCATAACTTCCAGCCCCCGCCCCCCCCCCCCCCAACAACTTCACTTCCACATTACCGAGCCCTTGTTCTTCACACAGAACTGCCAGTTTCGAAAGGAAACATAATGCTTTAACTCCCCCACCACGCTTCTTCCCAAAACGTCATCATTTAGTTCGTTTATTTCAGCTTCAATAGTCCTCTCCTTCCATTGATTATCTATACGGATGTTCTTCATATCAGCCACAAAAGGCTGTCCATCTGCACCCTTACCCATGTTTCCACTTATGTTCTCAACACCTCCTTTTTTCTCACCATTAACCACCTCCACATAACTACGGTTATCCTAGTTTTTTTTACTTTGCCTCATATCATTATCGCCCATTGTAGTTACCATTTTTGTATGATATGTTGTTTCCACCACGAGTGTCTCTTACAGCCTCAGTTCCGTCTCCTTTCCTATCATGTGCCAGGTACACCCTCAAGCCTAACCCTTCTATCTTAATCTGTTGTAATTTATTGAGTAAATTATCCACATCACTCACTAGTTTGTACCGAACAAAACCGTTTCTCAACCCGTTACGAATTCTCCTTTGAGCCATGAACATATCAAACACCATACCATAACTTTTAAAAATCATCCATAGTTTCCCCATTCCTCACTCATCCGGAAACTTGAAAAACATGAACGAAATCGTCGAGTTACGTTCTCCACCGGTGTAATGAGTCCCTAAATTCCTGCCGTTGTATTGCCCTCTATTTCCTACGTGCCTTGATATCTCACTCTCGACATTACGTATGAAAACTCTCTCACTCCCATGAAAATTCCTAGACCTAACATTGTCTCTCACATAGTTCATTTTCTCTATCACGGAATAGAGTAAGTTTTAACCCTTTTATGTGGTTAGGTAGTATGTTATAAAACTCGTCTTCGCTCCATTTATCGAAGTTATCAATAACAAAAACTTGTGTACACACATGCTATAAAGTAGGGTTCTTGGATGGGTAATTATGATTTATGATTACATAAGCAAGTATGTTACAATAGTGATCCATATTGTTTTATTAGCGTGTTGGAATGTCATAGGAAGTAAATTGAGCGACTTTCTACCCGTTTGACACATTTGACATGTTCTGTGCTCCCTTTGTAGCTAGTCTTTTTTATTTATTCTTAATTTGACTCGTTTGAGATAAAACACAACCCAATTGGACAAATAAAAATTGTCGTCTCTAGATAGGCTATTGGAGGATTACATAATTCTATAAATTCTTACTGCCCATGTACATTTTAGGCAATCAGGTAACTGTATATAAGTTCAAAAAAGGGAACTGCATAATTCTTACAGTCAATTTCACTTAGTTTTCCTTAAATAACATCTAGGCGACATGACTCAAGACACATGTCTAGTCATTCTAACAAGAATAAAAAAAATTCAAACAACAATGTCACTTGGATGGGCCTAGATTAAACCAAAAATAGAATGTGAAACTGTAGTGTAGCCGGCTCTTGTTTGTCCGTAACTTTGATGCCTGCAGTATTGTTGCCTTTTTTCCAAATGTGATGCTCTATTAGAATAGCTATAATCCCTAAATGTGACTGTTATTGCAAAAATTTTTGGATTTAAATGTGTTACTTGTCCCTTTTTCGATCCTATGAAAATGCCATTTGCCAAAACTCTGCCTAAGAAAGTATTACAACAACAATGCTCCTCCATGCCCGAGACCCACCAGAGCCTGTATTAGCAGATTAGCCCAGGTCATGGGAGTCAAGGTATGCCATTTACCTTTTTAGTACATAGGATTTAATGTTTGGATATATCACATATATCTGTATGTATGCGAAAATAGGAAAATTATGCGACACAGAACATGACTACATTGGAGGACGTAAAAAAAGATCACGATCAATTAATTATTCAACAGAATAGGTCTTCTAACAAGGAATGTAGAAAATAGAAATACACAAGGGATACTGTTAACATATAAGATTCAAAGCAACAAAGGGTGATCTGGAGGCCAAGGAGGATAAAATACGTGTCTAGACATTTTAGAAAGAGAAAGTAGCAAGAAGAAATTAGAGAGAGAAACTAAAAACACCAAATGAAAATCCCCACCCCTCCATGGAAGTATGGAGGGGTATATATAGCTCGGGTGTATTTCACTTATAACAAGTGACGATGTTAGTCCCTGCTATATTAAACTATTGTAATTCTGTAAATGACGCTCATATTTTAGGGCTAACAATCTTCCCCAATGTGGAGACATACGGAATTACTTACGATGTTCATAACAAGTACAAGTACAACAAAATAAAGTCTTCCACGGTGCTTTCAATGCTGAGGATGTCTTCTAAGTCTTCTTGTTTAACTCCATATATTGAGGCTAACAATCTCCCTTACTGAGAGGTCATTCCTCTACGACATGAGAGGATTTATAGAGATTGCTAATCTCATTGATATATGAGTCTTCAAGTCTTCTGGTCTTCATAACTTGTACCTTAGCTCGAATCCTCTTTGTCTTCGCTTGTTGTGGAACAATTATAATATGCATGATTTGGATTAACTTTCCCCAATTCATGCAGCATGTCTTATAAAACTTTCTTTATAGACTTCTTTTTGATGAATTTTCTGGATCAGCTTCCCCCAAACCAACATATGTATCTTAAGCAGCATCTGACACTTTGATGTAGTTTGAACAATCTTCTAGCTCATCAGTTTAAGTGCACAACAGAAAATTGTAGAAGAACCACACCAAATAATACTGCTTCTTAGCTGTTTCATGTCGTTTAGTTTTTTGGTGATAATCCGTTTGGGGTAACATGCAGGAAATCAGCAACAATTCTTCTCACGCCTGTAAAATACTTCATAAAAATCATACAAAGTGAAGTAGATACCATTCCATGTACACTCTTCCCCTTGATGAAGTATAGTCCCCAGCCGAGTCTTGCGCCCGACCTACGGGTACTACCAACATTCAGTCCAATACATTTAGGCTAAGCAATTGTTATCTGGACCTATGGGCTTCAGATAAACAGTGGTCGCATGACTTATGTGCGGCCCACGACCTGGTACGTCCGACAAGGGTTAGACAGAATTACAATCTAATTAGGATTGTGATTCACCCCAAAGGTAGGAGATATTCACTAACCATAATTAGAAGATAACTAAAACCAATTATGGTAGTTATCTCTTGCTTGGGGCCGGAGATTCAGTAAAGCCCAATCAGGATTTTACCGCCTATATAAGGAACCTTAAAGGGTTCCACCAAGGTACGATTAACTCACCACTTTCTTTGCTCACCGATTTCTAACCCTTAAACCTATTACTTACTCTCACGTCAGAGTCTAATCGTGGGATACGTTCCCACGGTAAGCCTAACAGCGTGTTACTTTTAGTGTGCAGGATCTCAAACCGAAGTTTACTTGGTGCAAGAGTCGGATCCCCAGACACCCGAATTAAGCCTAATTCAGGCTGAACAAGGATCATCCAACTTTTGTATCAACAAGTTGTCGCCATCCGTGGGAACCTACACTAAATTAAAACTCTACTAATGACGAAGGGAAATCCAAGCAACGCTAACCTCCAGAATCGAAGGCCGGGGGGAAACGTCCCTGTCACCCCTACCCCGCCTTTTACCGGGCAGTCAGGAGGGCCAAACAACCGCAACACGGTGTTTCAATCCCCTGGTGGTGTAGGCACGTCACTGAACACCCAACCACCAACCGTCACATTGAACAATCCCGACACGGGGACATCACCGAACGCCCATAACAGGGAAAATCAGAGGCCATCTACGGTGGAGACCGACCACGAAGTCACTCCGCTGGATGATGAGGATATCTAGGGCGTGCTCACGCAAAATTTTGAAAGAATCATCCTGACCATCAGGGCAAGATTGAATCTGGGAAGGAACCTCTAATCCAGACTCAATTTTAGCAGTGCCGCACGCGACATCCCTGTCCAAACGCGGAAAAGACGAAGAAAACACCAAATCGAGGAACAACCTTCGTTGGAGGAACAACCTCGAGCACGGAATGTTTTGAGCGCATTAGGAATCGAATCATGCAAGAATTGCAAGAAACTCAAGGGGAATCAGATCATTCCGACGGATCTGTAGGACGTGCAGTTTTGGAGACCCCTCAGAACAATAACCACCGCACTAGTGTATTTGGGAGGATGGATTCTGGGAGAAAGAAGAATACCACCCCCTCTCACAAAAGTGGTCACTATAGCCAGTCAAGGGGCAAAGCGCGATCGTCTTATCATGATCCTTCAGGATCTGATTTAGACGACCATCACCCAAGGCACCGCCGACCAAGGTATTCCTCTTCTGAACCATCAGATGATGAAGGAGGATGCTACGGGCACTCCCATTATCACATAGATAATGAAGAAGACCTCTCCCTTCCATGGTGTAGCGAGAGGGAGGATGCCTTCACGACCCGCATACGGAATTACTCCAAGGACAAAACACCACATGCCGGCGTGTGTCAAAACCTATGATGGATCTGGTGATCCAGACTACCATCTCAAATTTTTCACAATGCACGCAAAATTTGAACGATGGTTGATGCCTATATGGTGCCAAATGTTTAATTCAACCCTGATTGGTAACGCCCGCGAGTGGTTTGAAAAACTTCATCACCGGAGCATCAACAACTTCGATGAACGACGCTCGGTGTTTAGAAGAAATTATACTCAGTGAAAGAAGTATAATAGGGATCCAGTCTCATTGGCAACAGTCAAGAAGATGCACGGAGAATCCACGGAAGACTTCACGGAACGTTTCAAAGACAAATGCACGCGAATAAGAGCGTGCCCAGAAGTCCTCAGGACCTCCGAATATATTCATGCCATAACAGACAAGGAGCTAATCAGGCGCCTCAATGATAAACGTCCCGCAACGTTTGATGAACTCATGAAAAGGGTTAGGAACTTTGTGGAAGGAGAGACCACCGTGTCCGCGGCCTATCCAACAAAGGGAAACTAAATCTATCGATCGAATGATCAGCCAAAGAGGCAATCAAACAATCAAGGTAACAGTAGGAGCTTGGATTACAAAAATCAATCAAAAGGAGGTCGCTCGATCGACAAGTTCACTCCTCTAAAGATGAAATACCGAGACATCCTACTGACGGTGTAAAATCCATGATTTTACCATGATTGAATATACAAAAATTCCATCCAATAATCCTAGAACACATACTCATGTGTTATGTTTCTATAAGTTGTGTGTGAACTTGTCCATTATGTACTTATACTTTTACATTAATACTTGTTGTAATAAGATTCATAATGTAAACCTTGTATATAAAACTAAGGAAACAAATAGTAAAATGTATAACCAACATTTGACTAGACAACACTTAACAAAAATTGGAAAATATGCTACATCATGTATATGTAGCCGTGTATGTATAAATGCATATTATATGCATGCCTAAACCTTCTTGGACTAGCCCAAGATCATGTACTCTTTGTGTTCTAACCCAACACAAGCGCAAGCCAAAGCCCATTACCCGTTTTGGCTAGAAACACACGACACACACATGCATTGTGTGGAAGAAGAAGAGTTGCCTTGGAAAGGCAAGGGGTGACACTTGGCATAATATGTCTTACCAAGGTAAATCATACCTTTTGCCATTCCCTTTCTCTCTCTCTTCTTTAAGCCGAAACACACACACATTCCCATTTCACATACATGCAATCTCACTTCTATCTTCATCTTTCTCTCTCAACAATTCGGCTATAAGCCACAAAAATCTAAAGTTGTTCATTAAATCAACTAGATCTTTGTCCCATCTTGATTGCAAATCATTTAGTTGCATCATCTCTTTTGGAATCACTATAAACAAGCCCTAGCCGAATCTATAAGGCCACGATTTGGTTTATATTAGGGTTTTCTTCATCAACTAGATTAGATCTCTAATCTCCTTGTTCATCTAGATCATCCTTGGTACTTTTAAGCAAGAAAGGTTTACTCCTTGGTGCTCTTTCATTTCTACTTGCATGCATCATCATACATCTATAAACACATGTAAATAACTTGTTAAAAATCAAGATTTGGTAATGTCATGGCCATTATAGGTCACGACATATTTATAAACACCATAGCCATGGTTAAAACTTTCTAATAAAGAAACCTATGGCTTGTACTTTATGTTTTAACATTGATTAAAAATCACATGAACCATTTTATGAGTTTAAAATGTTGCATGGGCTACAAATCTTACTTTTGGGATCTTGGTTAACTAATAATCATAGATCTCATGAGTAAACATGTGTAACTCGAAAACCATGAAAAACCATGACCTAGAAGGTCAGGGAATATTAAATAGATTAATTAGGAGTTATGTACCAAGTTTTTAATAATGGGAAATGTATTATTACATGTGAAATGGAATACTAAAAATCACAAAAATAACTTATGTGTATATATGTAGCCGTGGGTTACATATGACCTAAAATGGGTTAGATGTACATGCATGCTTATATAAATCATAGATCTAGTGATAGAGTTAACTTGAGCATGATAAACATAAAACAAGCTTATAAAATCTTATGGGAACCTTGGGAGAAAACAATATAGCCGTGGGCTATATGTAATTTTCGTGGAATACTGGTAATCTTGGGAACATACATGCAACCTAGACAATCATGATGTATTTTTGTAAATATTTACAAGACATAAAACTAGCTAAAATGTTCATCTTGGAAACACCAAGATTTAGAAATATAGCCGTGGGCTATATATGAGTGTACATGGATCTATGATTTATTTTTAGGTCTAGACATAGTTTAGATCTCATTTTGGACTTGTGACTTGGTTTCTTGATTTGTACATAGCTAGATCTTAATTTGGGACACTTATAAGTATATGCAACCTTAAACCAAGTTTTGATTCATCTTAATAAGCTATGATAAATCATAGCCGTGAGTTATAAGCTCATTGTAGGGATTATGACTTGCATGCAACCTTGTAACACACATAGATCTAATTTGGTACACCACATAAAATAAACTATAAGTTTTATTCTTTTATTTAGATTTAAAACTAAATATGAATAAGCTAATAATAAGCTTATAAAAAAATCCTAAGTTAATACTTACATAAAATGTAAAGTAGTGTTAATGGACTATGTAAGCCCATGCAACCTTAATCCAAGACTTAATGGACCCAATAAGCCCATTTGACAATCTTAATGATTTTTAAGAATATGCTTAGGCCCATTTAGTTAATTATTGGACTTAAAAATGTAATTAAGCCCAATAAACATCTTAAAGGCCTATTTAATAATTTGGTAAACTTAAAATATATTTAGGCCCATTAGATATTTTAACCCATTTAAATGAGCCCATATAATGTTTGAATGTTTAAATAAAAGTTTTCATAATAAAATATAACTTATAAAAACTTTTTGAATTAAATGACAATTTATGAAACTTAAGGACTAAAACTGTAACTTATGAAACTAGTTTGATAAATTAGTAAACACAAGGATTGAAAATGTAAATATCTGAAAGTCTAGGGTTTAATAAATACCATCCGTGGCATATTAAACCCTAGGGACCATTTTGGGAGGTTTCTAAAAGTTATTTTGTCATTTTAAAACCCTAGGGACCATTTTGGCAATAATCCGAAACTTAAAGAAGCCCTAGGGGCTATTTTTGTCATTTTATAAAAATTACAAAACCTAGATATAACTAGGGGGACTAAATCTGCCATAAGCCGAAACTTTAACAAGCCCTAGGTACCAATTGTGTAAAATCCGAAAGTTATACTTTGTTTAAAATATGGAGGGACTAGTTTTGCCATGTTCCGAAACTTTAACAAGCCCTAACCCTAAATCTATTTTAATTATAATAAAACATAATTAAAAACCTAGACCATAAGAATTAAGGTATAAATTCTTAAGTTTGTAATTAATAAATTATTATATAAATGTTAAATAATTTATGGAAACTTTAAAGTTAAATAAAATATTTTATTTTATTTTATTTTTAAAAATAAAATATTTATTTATATTTGCTTTACGAAATATATTGTATAAACAATTATGAATATGTATTACTAGTACATGAACTCATATACTTTTATTATATGAACGTTGCCCAATTTGAATACTAGTATAAGTAGAACATTTTATGTTTACTTAATTAGGAAACTTGATAGTAAGTTTAAATGAATGATTATACTACATAAACTACGAACGTAAGCTAATATTTAAGTAGAACATTTATGTTTACTTAAATATGAAACTTAATAATAATTTAGACAAATGATTATAATGCATAAACTGCGAACGTGAACTAATATTGTAAGTTAAACATCTTACATTTACTTAACTATGAAACTTATATAGATAAGTTTAAATGGAAATTGTTAATACTTGTACTACGGTTATTTAGATAAATACCGTAACTTAAACGAACTAACTAAAATATGTATAAGCATACATATATGTTCTTTGTACTATCTATTAAGACTGTACTATTTGACTAGGCATAACTTTTGGCGTGAGCTTTATTTGGATATTCGTATTAAACAGCTAATGCCTACTCCCAGGTGAGTTTACAGCCCCATATAAACTTTTGATAAACTTTTCTTCTACGGGGGAGAAAACATGCAAACACTTAATAGACATAACAGAATTGTATAAACTTGACTATGATTGATTATTACTGAAACTGTTAGATTGTTGTAAATCGCCCGAATGTTATAAATAGATCTATTAGGGATTGACCATCCCCATCTGGGTGAGTCATGCTCACTGTGCCTTGGCCGGGACAACAAATGTATACCATGTTGGAACTGGGTTTGGGTGTCTTTTTGTAAGACACTACGTCCTCATCTGTTGAGGACTATGGAAGGTTAAGCTTCAATTTCTAATAATAAACAAATGTAATCTAAATTTTAGTAAGAATGCTTTGTGCATTGTTACTTCTATAATTATTGTATGTCCAAACTAATAAATGTTAAACCTGTAAATTCACCAACTTTATGTTGACCCTCTAGCATGTTTTTCTCAGGAAAATGAAGTTAGTACGTGGTGTGTGCATGGTCTCCAGCATCTTAGTAATCTGCATTGTAGGACTCGTCAGGGGTTCTATTTGGGGAAACATAAACAATCTACATTTATCATGTTGAAGACAATTTTTATAAATTTGTTTAATAATCATGTAATTTAATTTGAATAACTCTTTATCTTATGCTCTATGGACTATGTGCTATCGATCCACCCTAGTGACATCTCCGTGGATATTTCCGCATATTTTGACCCTACCCGGGGTGTCATAGAGAATGGTATCAGAGCATTAGTTATAGAGAACCAGATAAATTTTTAAATAAAATAAAAATAAAGATTTTTTTTTTAATTTAAAACTGGACTATAACTTATAAAAATCTTTTGGGGATTTGTTTTTGGGACCGTATTAGTTAAGCATATAGATCTTAGGGCATTTTATGCTATATGAACTAAGTGTGTACAAATTGTTACTAAACTTGATTATTTTATACTGTTTAGTAAAAATACTGTTATGGAAATGTTAGATATGCTAAACTTGAAAATTTTACACTGCTTAGTAAAATACTAAAATGGAAATATAGGAAATACTAAACCAAACCTTGCACTTACTAATTGTTAAATGAACTGCTTTAATAATGATACATATATATATAAGTATTAATATATGTAACCTTAAAGCATTATTATAATTATTTAAAAAGATATTTCATAAAACATGTAATCTAAAATAATATTGTTCTTTATTTATAAGCTTATACTTACTTCAAACTTAAAATAATATTATTTCAGAGCATCATGACTCCGCCTACTACACCTTCGACTCTTCTACCCGTAGTAGCTCCTACTCCAGTTGTTTGTTCATCTCCACGATCGACACAGTGTGGATGGTTATCAGCCTCAGATTCAGAGGATGACCCAACTATCGAATCTGTACTCCCAGAGGACCCTTTTTCTATCTCAACATCAGCCATACTGGTCCCAACCTCTATGGAGGAGGACCAGGTTTCTCGTGGCATACCATCTTCTGTGCCCCCATCTTTTCCATTGGGCTATTTTTACGGGTCCGTACCCGTGTCCACTTATGAGACCGGGGAAGGCTCCAGGGCAGGGCGTGTCGATTCCGTCCAGGCCCAGATCACCGCACTGGCCACACGCCAGGAGCGAGAGATGTCCGACCTTCGCAGCCTGTTGACAGCCAGTCAACAAGGCTACACCGTCATCCACGATCGTATCGACTCTCTCTTTCGCACTATGAAGGGAGAATCCCAGACCGCTAAAGGCATCCAGGCTAGCTAGGACTGACGAGGTATTGAAATGGTTATTAGAGGAGAACTACCGTCTCCACCAGCGCATTCAGGTCATGGAGGGTCTGCAACATCAGACCCATGCTGCTCTTTCTGCTCAAGAGCAATCATTATCTATTTTCTTTGATCTCGCCATTGTCCGACATGATGGGGTTACTTGGGAGATGGCTTATCTCCGAGGGGTCGTTGATAGACTCCGGAACCAGCTACTATCAGCACTCCGTACGCTTAAGGAGACCCGAACAACAGTTCGAACATTATGGAACACCCAGAGGAATTCTGCAGCTCCACCAACTCCATCAGCACCGGCCTCATCCAGTGGACCATCTAGGCAGGATTAGTATAGATGTACTAGAATTCTTGTACACCATGACAAGCTTACGGGTTGCATCCCGGCTATCATGATATAGGGCCTTTGTACTTTTATTTCTTTTCAGCTTTTGGTGATGTATCCTTGTACTGTACTTTTCTTTTTCGGGCATGTATTTTGGATATGATGTACTTAAGACAATGTGTACCACTACCCAGGACAAGGCTAGCCAAGTCTTTGTCCCGGATTTGCTATGCTCGATGAATGTTTAATTCCTTACGGAAATTGCATGTAATCATTCTCTTATGTTATATCTGTTGTGCAAAGTATTATATTATGAAATCCTGACAGGTTATCCAAATTTGTTATGAATTTTATGCATGAAATCATCTCTTGCAAATAATATAAAAACTGTAATCTCATTTTTGTGAATAATTATAGACAAATGGTGATTACGCGATCAAACCCCAATAATGCAACTGCTTCCAACACCGCTAATGCCGAAGCTCGTGAAGCTACTCATAATGTCACCGCTGCTCAACTCAGGGAGATGATTGGTGAAGGCATTACGGCAGCTATGGTAGCCAGAGAAGCTAATCCGAATGTACAATGATCCAAACCACAACATGCGCAAGAACAAGGTCAACATGGGTTGTTCTTATCCCGACTTCTTGAAATGCAAACCCTCATACTACCGAGGAAAAGAAGGAGTTGTTGAATTGATGCAATGGTTTGAAAGACTAGAGACAGTTTTCCGCATCAGCGGTTGTGCTGACGAGAACAGAGTTAAGTTTGCCACATGCACTCTACTCGAGAGCGCCCTTACCTGGTGGAACTCTGTGGTCGCTACCCTTGGACATGACACTGCTTATACTCTCACTTGGGCAAACCTCAAGGAGAGAATGACTGAGAAATACTGTCCCAGAGGAGAAATGAAGAAGTTGGAAATCGAACTGTTGGATCTGAAGTGTAAGAACAATGATATCTGATTGTAGGAAAACTTACACCCTTTAGGAAAAAGGCGTAAAAGCGGTAAAGTATTAAATACACGTTTAGGAAAACGTATATTAATGACCCAAGTGAAAAAGTTCGTTTCCCAAGGAGGTATATGTGTGTGTTTAACTTGTAGATGATTTGAGATTAATATATGAATGAAGAAGGGGATGAGAAAAAGAAAAGACGGATACGTGAAAATTAGGCTAAGACGTAAAAAAACGCAAAATCGTAAAAATGGCTAAAATAATAAATAATTCAAAAAATTCCCAAAAATTACCAAAAATCAAATAAAATAAATTAAGGGTTCACAAAAAATCCAAACATGCCAAAACCTTTTATTTAATTAATTATAAATTTTTAAATGCTAATTAAAGCCCTAAAAATCAAAGGTAACTAATAAAAAGCCCAAATCAAGATTTTCAAGTTTGTAAACCTCAAAAATAACCTAATAAGAACAAAAACTATTTTTATGAAATTTTAAACTACTTAAAACTATTTAAAATGATTAAAATATATTAAAAACTTAAAATAAATCTAGAAATTAAGAAAATGAAGATAAAATTATTCTAAAAGTTGTAAAAATCCTATTTTAATGTGTTTAACCTAAGAAAAATATAAAAAGTGCAAAAAAGTGAAATTTGAAAAATAATAATAAAATAATATTAAATAATATTTAAAATCCAAAAATTATAAAAAATTCTAAAAACTTGCAAACTAGCTTATTTTAACCCAAATAAATAGAAAATGAAATCAAAATGATCCAAATACCCCTATTGGGCCCCCAAATGGGCTAAAAGTCAAAACAGTCTACACTAATGGGCTAATTGGGCCCAAAACGTCAAACCTGGCCCAAAAGACCTAGAAAAGCCCTATCTGACTCAAAATTTAATTCTAAACACAAAAGTCTGAAGGCCCAAAAGCTGGTTTTGAGCTTATCACAACTTATTTGGTCAACAACTTATTCTTATTGGGCCAATAAGCCCATTAAGCAATAAGCCAATGCCATAAGCTCTAATTCAACACACAACCTTCTTTTGGGTTACCTAAGAGATCTGTGAAAAGAAATTTTGAAAAAGCACACTCAATAAGCCAGAAATAAGCAAAGTGAAAATTCACTAAAAGACAAAATAGTCGGGTTAGAGTTCTAGGACACCTCAGGACTTGATTCAACTTGCAAAACACTCCAAATGACTTCAATAAGCCAAATCAATCAACAAAAATCCAAATAGCAAAATCAATAAGCTGGATTATAGCAATAAGCACTTGTAAAAAAGTCAATTGAGTTGGTTTTCTAGTCAAACCCTAAAGTTAACTCCTCAAATGCTCCAGAATGAACAAATGGGTCAAATAAGGAGCACCTTTTACAAATTTGAAGTTGTTGCACGTTTGAATACGCTGGAATAGCTTATTGATAAGCTGAACACAAAATTACACTAGCAGGGGGAACTTTCAGTAGGAACTGGTTCCCACTGCTCTGACTTTTTGACTTGTGATTTGTGAGAGATTTAGTATGATTTGATGAAGAACAAAGGCACCTTTACAACTAGTGAGTTGTAAGGAGTCACAATCAAGCAAATAATCACACTTCAGTTAAACCAATAAGCACAGAATAAGCAAACAGTCCCCAGATATAGCACAGACTAGGCAAATAAGCAGTTATGCACTTTTAAGTAGTTTTAGCATGAATAAGCCAATAAAAATGAACCAAATGATTACACAAGCTATAATAACTATTAATAAGCACAAACAAACTTATTTCAATCACTGAATCAAAGAAAACAAGCAGAATCAAGCATATGCAGGTTGCTGATATGAACTTCAAGAACACAAACACACTTTTCTGATATAGTTGACCACAAATCCAATTTTAGCACTCAAATCCTACTTCCCTGGTTGAACTAACTTAGATTTAACACTTGTTATCCCTAGTCTATGATTAGATCTAGGTGTCCTCTAAATTTTAGCCACTTTAACCAAGTAATCAAGATTTTATAGCACCTTGTTGAATCTATGTGTTTATAGGCACAAAACTTGCAGATAACAGACCCAATACTCTTATGGAACAGATACAAACACAAAGCACCACAACACACTTGCTCAAAACAAATCAAATCTAAATCAATTTTTTAACCCAAACACTCCTTAATCTAACACTTTTCAAACAAACTTGTGATTCTTAAACACGACCTACTGATTTATGATTCAAATATCTACCCTAGATGACAACTAGCAGATTCAAACACAAAAGTAACAAGATCAAACACCAGAACTCAAAATCAAACAGCAAAATCCAAAACAGGTATAAACATGAATTTTTTAGAGGAATCTTAACAAAAGGATATACCTATCTCCCTTTACTTCATGGGGAGATTAGCAATGCTCCTTGGACCTTTTTCAACAGCTAGAACAAGACCAAGGTTCTTCAACAAGAAGAATCAAAACCTGCTGATGTTCAAAGTAGAACCAGGTTTTGAATCTTATGATTCTTCAACACAAAGTAACAAACAGCCTATCCAAAGGTTGATAAACCTTTACTAGCTTGGTGTCAACAAGCTTGCAAGGGCTTATAGCTTTTGGATAAGGATTAGTACAAGTAAATAATCAAAACAAAAACAAGATTTTCACACTTTTCAAAAGTTGAAAACCTTTTAATCATAGACGTGCCTTAACCACAAGATTAAGGAAGGCCTATAACAATAAATGGAACACAGATTTTAGCTTCTCAAACGCCAAACTTTTATAAAACACAAAGAGAAATCTCAAATTCGCAGAAAATCAACTTTTATTTCAATAAAAAGGAATTACAAAGATTAAAGCTAAAATCTGGAACAAAGGGCACATCACAAGTTGAGGCTCCTTTTATAGGCATAAGTGGACGATTCTAGAATGAAAAATACATGAAAACCTAGCTAGAAATTCCCAAAAATGCCCTTGAGGTATTCTAGATGAATTGGTGGATTGAGCTGTCCAATTTGATCAAAACCGTTTAATTTTTCTTTGGGGCCAAGAAATGAGTCTAGGCTGTTGATTTGGCCACGTGTATTTCCTTGGAGAAGAGGGTGTGATGTGATTGGTGACGGATTGGATAGTGGGGTCCCTTGGTGAGTGGAGAAGAAGGATTTAATGTTGGGAAGGGTTTGGTGTGAGGTGAATCACACGGGGGAACTCCTAGTTTCATTTAACCTTTTGTTGGTAAAAAGGTAAATCTGGGTTCATAGTTGCTACAGTAAATCCTTTTGATCTGTTTTTAGGGGAAGGTTAGTGTTTGGCGCGTGTTTAAGGATTTAAACTTCTAAACTTGGAAACTTAAGTCCTTAGTCTTTGGTAAAAGGTGTATAAAAGGTTTTTCAGCCCAACAAAACGCATTCCTTCACAAGTAAACTTTCTAATTTCATACTTTTGCCCCAAAACTTTGGCAAAAGTATTTCAAGGGTTGTTTTTGCCATTTTTGCACAATTTGAGGGCTGATCTTGGATATTCTTGATCTTCAAAGGTCTTCAATGTATCTTTGACTTCATGAGGGACCATTATTTTGACAATTTAGAATTCTTGAAGGACTAAACTTGCCATTTCTTCAAAGTTGAAGGACCTTTTTGCAATTTTGACAAACTTAAGGGACCAAACTTGTAATTATGAAATACAAGGGTTTTAAGTGTCATTTCTTTATTAATTGAGGATCAATCTTGTACATCTTCAAGTCTTCAAGGGTTTTTATTGGATAAATCATGACTAGGGCCCGGTTCATTGTGCGTCTTCGTTTCTCGTGTTCGTTTTTCCTTGTTTCTTGTGATCTTTTGTCTTTTTCACGATATCCATACCTAAAATACACACAAACACAAATGCAAGCATATATATGGTATTTTATGACATTTTATGCGTTTAAAACCCGTAAAGAACGATGAGATCATGTATAATTGCCATCTCATCACTCGCCCATACTAAACCATTGCCGTGTCCTCACGCAATGCTAGAATAAAGTATCTAAACATCTCCAAATTCATTTTTATGAACCTTAATTGAAAGAAAAACAAACTATGCTACTACTACGATGTGTTAAAGACATTATGTATGATTTTCATCACGAAAGTGACTTTTAGTGTCGATGAATAGAAACAAGTGAATGTTCCATAGAGTAAATTTTGTCATCCTTGATTGTCACACATTCCATGCTAAGTGCAAAAACGAGATCATTGTTGGTACAAGTCACAATGCTAACACTACTCATGCATTAAAATTGTGTAATACTTTTTCTCTCCTTAATCCTAATTTATTAAAGAAAATGAAATGTTTCTAGAATTGTTTTTAACTATTTGTCATGGATCACAAGTGATTCATATTGACTTATTTTGATATTTATTTAGGCGGAAAATAAAGTAGGATGATTTAATTAATATTTAGCTAAAGGACAAAATCTTTTAAAACGGCTTCTCGTAATCTCCTTAAGTTCATATCTTGACATAACTCGTTTCGCGATTTGAGACCTTTCTCGGACCGATATTGTTGGGAATAAATTAAGGCCAGATCACTTGAGCGCTGACAAGAACAATTCAAGCGTTGATAAGAACAAAGCAAGCACTGACAGCTCAAGCGTTGACAAGTTAAAGCCAAGCGTTGACACATTGAAGACAAGCACTGATATAATCTACACGTTTATTATATTCTAGAATACTTCTAGTAAGGATAGAAACGACAATGTATTTTCTATATTTATCTTTACCTAGAATAGTTGATACGTAGATTATTGTACAAGGCTTCTTGTATCTATAAAAGAAGGCCTTTAGGTTAATGTTTAATATCAAGTTTCATATAAGTTTTCATTCGTAAACATCTTTCATTGTAAGCAAGTTCGACATTTATAATCAAAGTGAAAGTTTGTTTACATCTTGTGTGTTCTTGTTTAAGTGTTAAATTCCGCATAACACTTAGATTCATAAAGCATATACAAAGGTTTCTCTACGTGTATTACTTGATCTAATCTCGTATACACAAAGCTAATCGATCTAAGTTTGGGATCAACAAGTGGTATCAGAGCTTGTTGAGGAACTTTTGATCTTTGAAGAACACCAGAACCCTATAAACACCAAAACCCTAATTTTCTCAGAAACCCTAAAAACATCATGTCTGAAGCAATAACCACCTCCTCCTCACCCTTACCAAACATCAGGATTCCCATGCTTGATGCAACCAACTTTGACTTATGGAAGTTCAACTTTGAACAATATCTGGGGATCTATGACTACACACTCTGGGAGATTATTGAATATGGAAACTCATTCAATAAGGCTCAAAAGATTCTTGATGCCATTAGTCAAAGAACAGCTGTTGAAGGATGCCCTGAAGAAGATAAGAGAGAAAAACCTGGAGATAGTAGAGCTGTAGGTGCTGAAGATATTGCAAAGAAAAGGGTTGACATGAAAGCCCTAAATATTCTGAAAGTCTCTTTGGGACAAGAAAACCAGCACAAATATAGAGGCTATGAATCTGCTAAGGATCTTTGGGAAGCACTTAAAGTTGCATATGATGGCAATGCAGACACTAAGGAAGAAAAGAAAAAGCAACTTCTGCATGCTTATGCTGTCTTCAAAGCTCAACCCAATGAGAAACTGAGTAGTGTGAGAAGCAGATTGCTTGACATCACAAGCAAGCTGTCCTTCATGGGGACACAAGTTGGTGATGTTGACACCAATGCTACCTTTCTTAAAGGTCTTGGTGAGGCATGGAAGAATGAGGCAAGATCTATTCTTGCCAACAATACTTACAAGAGCTCCTCTTTTGATGACATCTACAACAAACTAAGACTGTTGGAAGATGAAACTCTTTCAGAGCATGGAAGCAAATCTACCACCAGCAACATGGCCTTCTTCTCTCATAGTGAAGGTCAATTCAATCAGAAGGACTCTTATATGCATCCAGTTACTGGATCATCATATGTTAGCGCTGGAACAAGTCCTGTCAACGTCTCCTATTCAGACGCTGACACATTCAAGAATGACTCCCCAAGAGTTAAACCTGCTGGTTTGGATTTGGATACTGTTTGTGCTTACATTGCTTCTTTGCCCAATGGTTCAGTGATTACATATGAGGACCTTGAGCAGATAAGTGATGAGCACTTGGAAGAGATGGACATCAAGTGGAACATGGCTCTTGCTAGTATAAGAGCAAATAGGTGGAACAGAAGGTTTAAAAAGAAGATGACCTTCAATGCTAAAGACACAGCTGGATTTGATAAATCCAAAGTTGAATGCTACAACTGTCATCGTATGGGGCACTTCATGAGGGAAAGCAGATCTCCTAGAAGATCTGATGCTGGTAAACCCTCAAGTCAGGTTGTTAAAGCTCAGGATTCCAAAGCTATGGTTGCAGTTCAAGGAATTGATGGTACAGGATGGGATTGGAGCTATCTGGCTAAGAATGCTGAAGAGGATAAAGCTTTGGTTGCTGATATTGAAGAAGAAGAGCATGTTGAATATGCTCTCATGGCACACTCCTCCTCTTCATCTGATAATGAGGTATATGATGATGCTTTTTGTAGCAAAGGTTGTAGGTTAAACACTGAAAGACTTAACAAAGAGGTGTTAAAACTAAAAGATGATATGAGTACTGAAAGGTGTAAATTGTCTAATTACCAACTAGCTCTTACTGAAACTGAGAAAACCGTTTCTGAATACAAGAAAATGGAATTTGACTTAAAAGATAAGATCAATATCTTAAAACATGAGCTAGAAGGTAGTATGGATGTTAGGAACATCATGACAAAGGTTAATAGAGACCTACAGGCTAAGTTAGATGAGGCCATTAAGAATAAAGATAATGTTGACCTCAAAATTCAAAGATTTGATAAAGCCACCCAAACCCTAGGAGACTGTGTAGCTAAACAAAGGGATCCTAAGGACATGACTGGGATTGGGATGAATGATTACTCTCTGGTTCCACCACCAGCTGGTGACTTCTATGGTGTCCTTAGAAAGGACTTGTCTTGGACTGGGATACCAGAATGCCAAGAAGAGGAATTCATTCCTCCACCAAGGGTTGTCACTCCAGTGGAAGAGTATCAACAAAAATTGACTGACCTAAATGAGTGGAAGAAAGCTAAGTGATGAGACTGTATTTATACATAGTCTCATCGTCCAAATCGGGCTTAAAACGCTTAAAATATCATCAAAATACCCAATATATGCATGTGTTTGTTCATTGTGTATTTTAGGTATGGATATCGTGAATTCACCAAAAGATTACAAGAATAGAGCAAAAACGAACACGGGAAACGAAGCCGCACAAAGAACCGGACCCGAATCCTGAATTTCCAAAATTGTCCCTGAAGTTTGAAGAATTGGCAAGATTGGTCCCTCTACTTTGGAAGACTTGTCATATTATACCCTTGTGAATACTCAAATTACACATTGGGTCCCTAATATTTCAAGAATATACACATTTGGTCCTTGAAGAATGCTTCTATTGCATAAAAAGCCCTTTAAACAAAGTTTGGATATGCATGTGCCAAAAGTGACAAGTTGCTAAAAGATTTTACAAAGGAAAATAGTTTATTAAGCTGTTTTATACAAAGTGATGAAACCTTGGAAAAGCAGGGGGGTCTTTTGCCATAAACAGAACCCAAACCCACCAAATACCCAACCATACCCGTTTTACCCACCCATATTACCACCTTAACCCGACCAAGCCCAAAACCCAAGCCCAAGTCAAACTACCCAGTCAACCACCCACTAAAACCTATTTTATTATTTAATTAACTTTTTAAACCCTTATTTTATTATTAAAACAGGCGGGTAACATCTTTTTCACCCCTAAACTTAATCAAAACATACACTAACACACACACTTATGAATGATCAACCCTAATCCTAATCATAATCAAACGAAAGGGGTTTTATGTGAGAGTTTCCAGATCTTTAATCAACCCACCCACAAACAAAACCCACCAACAATCAAGTTCACCCGTGACCCCCAAGTGGCCCCCCCAAGGTCCCCTGCTTCACTATTTTTGGCAAAGAGAGCATCTTGACAGAAATCAAACGGATATGGCTTATTCCTTGGTCCCAAAGTTGAGATGAACGACCAAGATTGGTCTTCTCAAGCTGGCAACTCACATGGCTGCTTTTGACCAAGAATTCAAAGGGCAAAAATGGATTTTCAGTAGTTAGGGTTTTCCTTCTTGTAATTTTTTATTCAGCTTCTAGATAATTCTTTAATATAGTATAAATATGATGGCGGGTTGTGCCTCATATTTTTGTTCCAGTTTTTTATGTAATTTTCAAAATTGATTAATGACAATGAAAGATTTTAACTTTACATAAATACTGAGTTCCTCATTCTTGTTTTAATAGTTTAATGATTTTAATATTTGAAAATTTAGACTTAAGTTATTGTTAAAAGTTTTCACCAAAAACGTTTTTTTGGAATTTATTAAACTCAACCAAGTTAAAGGAGGAAGTGAAAGTGGAATCCGTTAGCCTTGGTTGTTGTTAAACTCAGTTTGTGTAAAGTTTCAGGTTGGTCTCATTGGGTTTTCATTAAAATCAGTTTTTCAAAGATTTTTCTCAAAAATCTCATTTTCAATTTTTTTAATCATTTCACTGTAGCAAAAGCTACAAGCCAAAAGCTTGTAGCTCTTGCTACTTGCAGTTTGTTTAGTGGTCTTGTGGTGTTATGTGCAGGTAACAAGATCAACAAGAGCTTTCCTCATTGCATTTCAAATTCTTGAAGATATTAAAGGGTGTTTGGGACTGCAGTAGTCCCCACCTTCTTCTCTACATCAAAAAGCTTCTCATAAACTCTCAATAAGCCCTGAAAACATCCCATTTGGAAGGCATCAGCTTGGTAATGGCTTGAACCCCTCTTGGCTATTTGTTTGATGTTTTATATGAGATTTATGCAATTCTGTGTAGAATCAGTTTTTGTGTTAGTTTTCTGGTTTGATTTTGCCCATTAGATGTTTGTATGCATGTTTAGGTTAGTTATAATCAGTTTAGTCTAAGTTTGTTAGCAATTGGCTTGTTAAAATTAGTTTTCAGATTATAAGAGGGTGTTTGGGACTAGGGTATAATCTGAGATTGGTGACAAATTGATGGTTAAAACCTGTTTAAATATGCTCTATATGTGATTATCAGTAGTGGTTGTTATTTATTTTCTAGTTTGGTAGACTTTTAAAACAAGTGCATGCTCAGTTTTTGGTAACATTAGCTCAAAATCAGAAATTGCATCTATCTGCCTTGTTTTAGCTAAGTTTTTCCCACCATCTTTGAAATCTGCTAGGATTTGGTACCATCTAGGGCTTGGTATTAGTCTTGTGTGATTTTGTTGTTAATTGAGCAAGCTTTTGGCCTTTGAAACTCACCATTTTGCCAATTGCACCAGCAGCACTGTTCATCAGACAGCATTGCCTTAACAGTGACCTATACTTGCCTTTTTTGTGGGTAATTTGTATTGAGCTTTGGTATTTTTGTGTTTATATTGACTCCCCACACTTCCATGAGTGTGGGGGTGCCTTTGTTTCCAGTTAAAACTAAAAAACAAGCAAGATCCAAGCCTCAAAAGGCCCAGACCCGTTTTTTTTCACTGTCAGTGGGAACTCCTTTCCCACTGATAGCTTTGCTGTAGCCACTGCTACACTAAAAGACAGAAACAAAGAAAAAGGTCACTTTCAGTTTTAACTTTTTTGTCTTTAGTGGTAAAAAATAGGAGTTAGGATTTAATTTTTGTTGCATTATTTTTCTTATTTTATTCTTAATTTTTCAGTATAATTTAATTTTAAGTTACTGTTCATTTTCTATTTTTTATATTTAATTGCATTTTTTAATTAATTTTAATTAGGCTGTTTTTGGAATTTAGTGTAAAAAAGTATTATTTTTCAGATTTAAAATTTTTTATAGATTAAGAAAATTAGTTTAAGATTTTTGGTTTTAAATTAGTCACTGTTCACTTTTCAATTATTTTTTATAATTAATTTAAGTTAATTAGGGTTTAATTATTAAATAGTTTTATCTTTTAGTGCAAATTTTTACTTTTTTCAAACTTTTTCAATTTTCTACTTTTCATTAGGGTAATTTAGGATTTTTAAAATTGTTAGATTAATTTTGTCATTATTTAATTATTTTTTATGATTATTTTAACTTAAAAATAGTTTTTAGTGATTAAAAAATAGAAAAATAGTTTTTAAAATTTAGAAAAAATAGTTTTTAGTCATTAAATAATATAAGTTAGTTATTAGTTCAATAAATTAATATTTTGGGCATTTTGTTAATTATATTTAATTTTTGGGCTTTAATTAGCATTGAAAATTGAATATTTAATTAATAAAAGGTTTTAAAATATATTTGTTGGATTTTTATTCTCATTTATATTATTTAAGACTTAGTTTAATATTTTAATTAATTTTTAGGTTTAGTTTCGTCACGTTTTACGTATTTACGTTCGCGTTTTACGTCAACGTCGTAGTTTAAATCATAGTCGTAGCTCGTCTTTACTTTTTCCCTCTTTAAACCAAAAACGTCACTAATCCAAACATTGTTATTTTATTTTGGCACATATTCCACACACCTCCTTCGAGAACGAACTTGGAATTTATTCGTCTTTACGGTTTTTCATTAAATCGTATCGATTAATACTTGCCGCACTTATACGTTGTTTTCCTAAACGCGTATTTCTACAACTATCATTTGGCGCCGCTGCCGGGGAGGTGTGTTTGTGTTGCCATTATTATTAGTATCGTGTTTGTGTGAGTAGTGCGTTTTTGCTTTTCATTTTTTGGAAAGCGTGAATATCGTACATACTCATTTTTGTTATTTTTATCTATTATACTATAGTATCCAAATAAAACGTGTTTAATTTTCCTAAATTAAACACAAAACAATCTTTACTATATTGTAGATATATTGGTTTTCGTTTTTCTTGTGAATATATTATTACTATATTGTATCTACGTAAGAACAAATAAATATACAAGTACTCCAAATACGTGAGAAATCACAACCTTGACTTGGGAGGTCATTACCCAATCATTGTATTCGAATCTAAAGCAAAAGTTTAAAGGCAAAATAGATAAATACTTTCGTGAGGCTTAATTTCAATTAACACAAACTATAAGGTGGGTATAAGGCGGTTGTATTTCACGACCTAAAGGAAAAAGGCTCTTAAGTGCTTCGCGCCGCCTCGTTTCCTCCGCTTGCTTGTGCGTGTTTTGAGAAAGAGGGCTAATCGAGGGTTTGCCGCCCAAGTATTATCTACGTATATTATATTTGCTTGTGTTTTCAAGATTAAACCCTCTTGAACGTTTTGGTGTTCCACCAACGTTCTAAAGTCATCGAGAACGTTCACTCCACGTGTTCGTTTTCATTCTTTGAGGCTCCTTTAATCGAGAAAGTCGATTCGAGGGGAGATTTGTAGATTTGTGTCTACGTAATACATTCAAAAATCCAAAAAATTAAAAAAACAATCAAAAACCAAAAAAATTGAAAAAATCGAAAAACCGCAAAAAGAATCTTCTTTGCTATCACCCATTCTACGTTTAGTGCATGCGCACTCGATCGAAGGATTATTCCAATTCTAGCGAAGCTTCGAATCGACGCAATCGTAATCGAAGGAATCGACGACGTAGACGAGAATTAGAAACCGACGTTCCTAATATCGTTGTTGAAGAGACCGTAGAGGAGATGGCCGACAATCGTTCTATGATGGAATTGCTCCAAGCGCCCACCGAGGGTTATGGAGACGCGATCGTAATTCCCGCTATCGAGGCGGAGAATTTTGAGATCAAGAGCGGAATGTGGTGTCCTATTGATCGTTAGACTCAATGGTTATGAACCATTATATCTAGGTTGATCATCGTTCATATGATAACATAGCGGAATAGAACAATGATCATAACAAGGTGTTTAGGCACAAGACACATAAATTACTCAACGATTGTTCATTATATTAATAATAAACAACCACTAGACGTGTATACATTGAATCCCACGTCTAGTGCGACACACACTTTAGGTTTACATTGTGAATGAATGATATGAATAAAACCTAAGACTCTTGTTCCTTTTATAGTGGAAGGAACAGAATCTACAAGAGATAATAACAAATAAACATCTAAATATTCTATTTCTATAGATATATACTGAATATATTATTTAGAATATATCCAATATATTCTGTAAATAGAAATTCCATCAGCGCCGTAGACTTCTGTCAGCGTCCAAACATGGCGTGTCAGCGTCTAGCATGTTTTCTTCGTTTTGGAGTTTCTGCCACATCAACTCATATTAATTTAGACCCAACAATCTTCCCCTAGTTGATGTCGGCAAAACTCTTTGTATATCTCTTGTAAGTTGTACATGATCTTCAAATTGTCTTCCCCTCAAGTGTAGCATGTATTTTCTTCCCCTTTTTGTCACATCAACAAGGAAGTAAACAATGTATGCAATCTTTGAAGATTCTCCAAAAGTAGGCTCTGTGTAATGATCTTGAAGAACAATTAATAAAGTATTCTTGATGTAGAAGTAGAGTATCCCAAACCTATGTTCCATATCTTGTTGAATGTAATGAAGTGTGTTATGCATACAAAAATCCTCATCCTTTGTGAGACACTGAGCACGATAATGTAACTCCTTCAAGTGATAGAAAATATGTGCATAGAGAACCATAAGAAAAATCACATATTCCTAGATCTTGTATCACTTCATCAGTAACCATGTAAGCATAAACAAGTTACCTTTAAAGTCAATGGCTGGAAGTCCACGACTTTAAGATATGATAGAACACAAACTCGCGAAAATCTTCTTCAATCATCAAACTTACCATAAGAATTCTTCCCCTTAAGCTAACACCTCTTCATGATGAATTTGAATGAAATAACATCGTCATACCATATGTAAAAGTCCAAATATGGATAACTCTTTTGCAAGGCTATCCCGATTACATAGTTTAAAATATCCATCAAATCCCCCGAATAATTGCTAACTTGCTTTAAAATCATTAATTCCTTTCAAAATATCCAAGCCATAAATATCATCATGATATCCTGAATTAAAACGGAGATTCCATGTACCTTTGTGTGTATTTTCCTCTTTTTTGTGTGCTAAAAACGTCCAATTTTCTCAACAGCAGCAAACCTTGTGTTGTCCAATATCCTCTTCTGCCCAATAACTTTGGCAGATGTATTGTCCAATATCTGACAATACGTATCAGCGTTGAAGCTCATATATCGGACGACACTGTCAACTCCATCAGTGTTGACTTATTCTGTCAGCGTCAAACTATTTCCTGTCAGCGTCTACGTAAGCTTTGTCAGCGTCCACATCTTTTCAGCATCAAACCCATCTTGTCAACGTCTGTCTCATTCTTGTCAGCGTTTACATCAAACACTGGTGCTATATGTAAAACAACGTATATCCTCACGTTAATTAAATGAACGCTGAATAGATTATATGATTTCCTTTTAGCCGTGTGAACGCAAGCCTTTTGACCAATCAAAACGTGAGCTTCATGTGAACACAAAATCACTTTTGCTTCTCTTGGCCGTGTGAACACAAAGATATTACAAGCTTCTCTTTCTCAGATCTTGCAAATAAATTTGACCAATCAAATAGGGAGCACCGTGTGAACACACGTTTGAAGAACCAATCAGAGCTTAATGACCGTGTGAACACACTCCTTATAAACCTTACGATGAGGACCAGCAAACACAATATTTAACAAAAGTAGAAGGTAACGAGACCTTCACACACACTTTTGTACTTCAATTTGATTCTTCACGTCATGATTCCTTTTAAAAAAAAAACCAAATGTGATCACTTGCTTTGCACAGCCCTCGATCAAATAGCAGCCAACCAAACATAATCTTGGATCTAGGGTTTATTATAAAACCCTAACAACAATCACAATAATACCAATGGATCTAGGGATTTGACTGAACTGAATTTGATTCTAGGGTTTGGAATAAACCCTAATTCATTATTTTATGTGAAACATAAAACTTCATACCTCCTTTGCAGCCAACTTCGACATAGAATAAATTCTTCATTAGAGATCAAATCGAAAATCCCTTCGGTGAGATTCAAGACACAAGTGTCAAGAATCTACAGTTCAAAAATCACGAAGATCCAACGGTTAACGAAGGAGAGATCGTGTTTTGAACATGGCTGTCCACAGAAAACTGCATTCACTCACTGCTGACTTCGACGCTTAATAACTTTTGACTGGGGATAAAACTCGACAATCCCTCCGGTGGATGTTTAGACCTATGTATGTAGAACACACATATAAAATTTCATGACGATCCAACGGTTCAATCAAAAGTTATGACCTTCTGAATACTGCTGCGCACACAAAAACGTCCAGAAAAACTCTATACGAATTTTTCTTCTTCACGATACACGAACACCTCGTCGGACCTAGATATCACGAGCCTTAGGCTCTGATACCAATTGTGGTGTCCTATTGATCGTTAGACTCAATGGTTATGAACCATTATATCTAGGTTGATCATCGTTCATATGATAACATAGCGGAATAGAACAATGATCATAACAAGGTGTTTAGGCACAAGACACATAAATTACTCAACGATTGTTCATTATATTAATAATAAACAACCACTAGACGTGTATACATTGAATCCCACGTCTAGTGCGACACACACTTTAGGTTTACATTGTGAATGAATGATATGAATAAAACCTAAGACTCTTGTTCCTTTTATAGTGGAAGGAACAGAATCTACAAGAGATAATAACAAATAAACATCTAAATATTCTATTTCTATAGATATATACTGAATATATTATTTAGAATATATCCAATATATTCTGTAAATAGAAATTCCATCAGCGCCGTAGACTTCTGTCAGCGTCCAAACATGGCGTGTCAGCGTCTAGCATGTTTTCTTCGTTTTGGAGTTTCTGCCACATCAACTCATATTAATTTAGACCCACCACGGAATTCTTTCGTTGATCCAAGCTACGAAGTTTCGAGGTTGTGAAGCCGATAATCCTCACGACCATATTCGGAATTTTGATCGTCTTTTAGCCACGAGCAAGTTTTAGAACGTCGACACCGATGTCGTCAAGCTTATGCTTTTTCCGTACTCGCTCGATGGTGCCGCCAAGGATTGGTACGAGAAAGAGCCACCTAATTCCATAGTTACGTGGAAGGATCTCGTTTCCAAGTTCGTTAATTATTTTTTCCCACCGTCTAAGACGACGTTTTTCAAAAACGAGATTACAAAATTTGAGCAAAAATCGAATGAATCTTTTAGAGACGCGTAGGATCGTTTTAAGGAATTGCTTAGGCAATGTCCTCACCATGGTTTTTCCGAGTTGCACCAAATCGATACGTTTTACAACGGTCTTAATTTTCACGAACAAGACTCGTTGAATTCCGCCGCCGGTGGCAACTTTTTGTGTAAGACTCCGAGAGAAGCTTTGATAATTATCGAAAACCGATCCAAGGTTTACCAACTCCGCAACGCACCGAGTGTTGCCAATGTCGCCAATGTTAGTAGTTCTAATCGCGACATTGAGAGGGTTGATGCAAAAGTCGACAAGTTGACGAATGTGTTCACGTCTTATCTCATTGAGATGCAAAAGAAAGACGCTCCCGCTACGGTGAAAGCGGTTGAGGTTTCGTGTACGTTTTGTGGTGGACCCCATAATTATTACGAGTGTGCGGCTACGGATGGCCAAACGTCAAATGTGAGTGCGTTAAACAACAATTTTTCTAATCATAATAAAAATAACGCCGGTCCATCACAACAAGGCAATTATAACCAAGGCAACAATTTTCAAAATCGAAACAATTTTCAAGGAAACAATCAACAAGGAAATTTTTCGAATCACAATCAAGGAGGTTATAATCAAGGTCGTAATATAACTTGGCAAAATCGAGATAACAATCAAGGAAAAAATTTTTCAAGTGGGAATCAAAACAATTTTCAAAGAAACAATCAAAACCAAGGGAACTTTAATTCTAATCAAAATAGTTCGTCAAACGATTTTCAAAATTACATGAAAACGAATGAGGCTAATATGAGACGATTAGAGGGAGAAATTGGTACTTTGAAAAACGACTTTACAAATACTTTGAAATTGCAAAACACGAAGATTGAGCAAGGGCAAATTGATATAAAAAAGATGTTTTCGGCCATAATGAACAAAGCCTCGGGTTCGTCATCGAGTTCGTTACCTAGTGACACCGTTGCTAATCCGAAAGAACAATGTAAAGCCGCCTCGTCTCGTGAGAAAGGTCGTGTGATTACCCCTAACCTTGAAGGATTCCGTGTTGTTTATCCCTCTCAACCCTCGACTTCTAAGACGTCCTCTTGTTCTAAAGTCGATGGGGTGAACGTGGCGACCAAGGAAAAGAGTGCACACCCTCGTGTACCTCAAATTCCATCCACGGTTCAAAAAGAGAGCTTTGTCGACCTTACCAAAGTAACCCTTGAAGAAACTTGTGCTTCGATCCTTCTCAAAAAACCCAAAAGGCGTATGCCAAGAAAGGAAAAGGATCCGGGCCAATTTCTACTACCTTGTGATTTTTCCAAGATTGAGGGATGTTTAGCCCTTGCCGATTTAGGTGCTAGCATCAATATTATGCCTCATTCTCTTTGGAAATTGATGAGATTGCCTTCGCTTACCCCCACAAACATGACAATCGAGCTTGCAAATTGTACACCACTTATACCAATTGGAATAGCCGAGGATGTCTATGTTAGGATTGGAAAGTTTGTTTTTCCCGCGGATTTCGTTATATCCGATTACGAGTGTGACCCTAAATGTCCCATTATTTTAGGCCGACCATTCTTATCGACGGCTCGAACCGTAATCGACGTTCACGAGGGGAGACTTACTATGAGATATGGGGATGAGAAAATAGACTTTTTCGCTAGAAAATCCCAAGGATTTTATGAGAATGAAAAAACCGAGGTTTTAAAACCTAATGATACAAATTCTAATGATTTCAAAATGTTTACTTTAGCGGAAAGAATGAAGCTTGATGCATGTTTTGAAAGAATTAAGAAAAACGGTTTTAAAGATGATGATTTTAATGATAAAGAATACGTGTACCTAATTCAAAAGGGTATGAGTAAATTTATGGATGAAAACTCACTTTGGGATGTTTTTAGCGAAACAAGTGAAATACCAATTCCGAAGGGTGACGTTAATGCCATCACGACAATGACGAAAATGGGTTCGTCTTCACCACCTTCGAAGGACCATGACTTTGAGGCTTCAACTTCTAACTCCATCGAAGTGCCTCCTTTGCCTAGCCCAACACCCGTTGAGGCTAAAGGGTTTATTGACATCGATCCTCTCGTCTTAGAAAAGTCACCTAAGCATAGCCCTAGTGCTTGTAAGTCCATGGTTGTGAGTGCTCACATCGACTCTTTCTTTGACGATGACGATGGCGATTTTGCCGAGCTTGATCACGTACTTCGACATCCACATGCTATTTTTGATTCTCCTAAGAAGAAACATGTGAAGTACGATGATTACGAGTTTGATCCCGAGATTGAGGAAATTATTGAACGAGAGCTAGCTCTTATGCCTTCACTTCCACCTACGAGTGAGGTCGATCTTTCCAAAATCGAGGATGAACTTAATGAGTTGGAACATCTTATTTTCGATGACGAACCAACTCATGTGACCACAAATCCCATTCTCGAGGAGTTACCTAATCAACACTCCTCATTTGAGAATGACGTTTACCACATTCGTGAGGATCTAACTTATCAACGATCCCCACAAAAGAATGATGGTTTCGTGCTTGATCGTGATCTTTTCGAGAGAGTTTCTAAGATACTCAAGGAGGGGAATGACAAACCTTGGTTTGACAAGCCTATCTTTGATGAAGAAATCGATGAGATCGACGTTCATGAGGATGACGAGTATGTAGACCCCGAGGGGGCGGTGTTCTTTATTGACAAACGTTTTGAGAACTTATATAATCCGCCACCCCCTCCCACCAATGACTTAAATGTGAGGATTTTTAGCGCGACTAATTATGAATTTGACACGCCAAATATTTTCGACATTATCAAATCGGGTTTTCATAAAGAGTTTTTGAACGATGAAAAAGGAAAAGATTTTGAAAATGTTTTAAAAGATTTTTCTACATGTTTAACTCCATCATCACATCGTTTCATGAGTGCTACCACCTCGTCTACTCCTTTTGACGATGGTTGGTGTGGATCTAATGTGGGGGAAGCCCCAAATGTTCCCTCACACTTTACCACCAAGGACGAGATTTACGATCCCGGAATTGCTTGTAAAGGGAAATCTCGGTCTTCCACCGATGCAATAAATGGAAATCATATCTATGTGCTTGGTGTGAGTCTACCTCGAGTAGCTCATGTTGTTGACTTACCCATTGCCCCACCTTTCTACTTCTCATCTATTTTCTTCTACCTCTTTGAGGTTTCGGCTTCGGTTGAAGTAGCGTTGTTTCGTCTTTCATCCGAAAACGAGGACGCTATTTTTGACCCCGGTATACGTATATCGGGTTTTTAAAGTACTCCACGTACTTTTGGGCCTTGTTTATCATGTAAGCCCCACCAAAAATGACCAAACCAAGATTATCCCTAAATGATCACATTTATGGGGATCCGAGTCGAGCTTTTGACTCGGTTATAAAAAACAAGGTGCCTCGTGGGGGATTCTCATGCTTATCCTTGTACATATTATTGCTTTCTTAGTTTAACGTAACGAGGGGACTTGTGCTCTTCCTACCTTTGTTTCGTGGTTGTTTGTGATTGTGATTCATTAGGTTCATCGTCATCATTGAAGCCTCTCGTGTTCGTTTTACGGATCACTCGAGCTTCGATCGTTGCCTTTGGAGATTCCGATATCCGATGATATCCTTTTATGTTCTAACGTTTATCTTATTAGCATAATTCATAAACGGCTTTTAGGTTATTCGTTTTACCCTTTCCATGCTCGAGATTAAGCATTCGACTTCGTCTCTAGTATGGGGGTGTTTACACCCCTAGACTCGAAACATTGAGGACAATGTTTAGTTTTAGTATGGGGGGGTGAGTAGATACTTCACCTTGCTTACGTCAACACGCAATCCAATATTCATCGTTTTATTATCGTTTTGTTGCAAATAAGGCTAAAAATGGCCAAATTTTAAAATTTTTCGTATTTTTCATAAGTGTTTAAGACACGAATGTAGGTTTTCCGATGGTGAGAACGAGAGTAATTTTTGACTCGACCGTGCGTGTTGAGCACTTAGCTTCGATTCCTTAACTTTTTAGGCTAAGTCTCTTAAATGAGGACGAGAAATGATAGAGTTATTTATAAGTCTCGTAATCGTCACGATCTTATTTGTAGTAATTATTAGCTTATTCTCCCAACACTTTTGCATAATAAATTGTTAATAAATATTGATTTGGCGGTTTAGTCACTATTGTTGGGTTTCTAATTTGTTTTGGTAGCTTCCATGTAATTAAATTGGGAAAACATTAAGGTATCGCCAGCGTCACGGTTTTGAAGTATTGGCACCCGAATAATCGAAAGCTTCACCTAATAATAAGATTTCAAGTGCTCACCTAAATTAAGAAAAAATTTGAAGCTCACAAGGCCGAAAAATCTATGCCCAAATTGAAAGTGAATCAAGCCTTAATCTTCGAAGCTTTAAAGATCCAAAATTCGCTTTAGCGTGAGGATATACGTCTTTGGCTAATAAAACCACCGATGAGGCGGATAATAAAAGGCAAGGCAAGACCGAAGTCATAATAAAAGCTTCATGGCGAAGTTGAATAAAAGATGGAGGTAAACCAAAGATAATAAGGCCCTTCCGTTAGGGGGCGTATAAAAGTCTTGGTAACAAGTCTCATGTTCAAAACCGTTATAAAACCGTGTTTATCGATCCTTCTTGTTGACTTAATTTTTTGACATCGTTGTCTATTGGGATGAATTATTGATTTAATGATTTTGGTTACACCGTTAAGTTTTTATTTTTAGACTTAATCTCTATTCAAGCATAAGTCGATAATGTATCCTCGTGATCATTAAGACATAATAAAATATAAGAGATACCAAGTAGGAATAAGGGAGTTTAGGTTCGTAATTAACACTCATGAGATGTGTTCGTGTTGCTAACTTATAATAACAATGATCTCGTTACACGCTTAGCATGGAATTGGGTGAAAATCGAGGACGACGAAATTATTTCTAACGAAGCATTCACGTGTTCTTGTTTTATGATCCCAAAAGTCACATTCTCGTGATGAAAACAATACATTATGTCTAAAACACGTGTAGTAGTTTATTTAAATTTATGTCTTCAATAAATGTCATCATAAAATGAATTTTGGAAGTGCTACGATACTTAATTCTAGCATTGCGTGGGGACACGGCAATGGTTTAGTATGGGGGAGTGATGAGACTGTATTTATACATAGTCTCATCGTCCAAATCGGGCTTAAAACGCTTAAAATATCATCAAAATACCCAATATATGCCTGTGTTTGTTCATTGTGTATTTTAGGTATGGATATCGTGAATTCACCAAAAGATTACAAGAATAGAGCAAAAACGAACACGGGAAACGAAGCCGCACAAAGAACCGGACCCGAATCCTGAATTTCCAAAATTGTCCCTGAAGTTTGAAGAATTGGCAAGATTGGTCCCTCTACTTTGGAAGACTTGTCATATTATACCCTTGTGAATACTCAAATTACACATTGGTTCCCTAATATTTCAAGAATATACACATTTGGTCCTTGAAGAATGCTTCTATTGCATAAAAAGCCCTTTAAACAAGGTTTGGATATGCATGTGCCAAAAGTGACAAGTTGCTAAAAGATTTTACAAAGGAAAATAGTTTATTAAGCTGTTTTATACAAAGTGATGAAACCTTGGAAAAGCAGGGGGGTCTTTTGCCATAAACAGAACCCAAACCCACCAAATACCCAACCATACCCGTTTTACCCACCCATATTACCACCTTAACCCGACCAAGCCCAAAACCCAAGCCCAAGTCAAACTACCCAGTCAACCACCCACTAAAACCTGTTTTATTATTTAATTAACTTTTTAAACCCTTATTTTATTATTAAAACAGGCGGGTAACATCTTTTCACCCCTAAACTTAATCAAAACACACACTAACACACACACTTATGAATGATCGACCCTAATCCTAATCATAATCAAACGAAAGGGGTTTTATATGAGAGTTTCCAGATCTTTAATCAACCCACCCACAAACAAAACCCACCAACAATCAAGTTCACCCGTGACCCCCAAGTGGCCCCCCAAGGTCCCCTGCTTCACTATTTTTGGCAAAGAGAGCATCTTGACAGAAATCAAACGGATATGGCTTATTCCTTGGTCCCAAAGTTGAGATGAACGACCAAGATTGGTCTTCTCAAGCTGGCAACTCACATGGCTGCTTTTGACCAAGAATTCAAAGGGCAAAAATGGATTTTCAGTAGTTAGGGTTTTCCTTCTTGTAATTTTTTATTCAGCTTCTAGATAATTCTTTAATATAGTATAAATATGATGGCGGGTTGTGCCTCATATTTTTGTTCCAGTTTTTTATGTAATTTTCAAAATTGATTAATGACAATGAAAGATTTTAACTTTGCATAAATACTGAGTTCCTCATTCTTGTTTTAATAGTTTAATGATTTTAATATTTGAAAATTTAGACTTAAGTTATTGTTAAAAGTTTTCACCAAAAACGTTTTTTTTGGAATTTATTAAACTCAACCAAGTTAAAGGAGGAAGTGAAAGTGGAATCCGTTAGCCTTGGTTGTTGTTAAACTCAGTTTGTGTAAAGTTTCAGGTTGGTCTCATTGGGTTTTCATTAAAATCAGTTTTTCAAAGATTTTTCTCAAAAATCTCATTTTCAGTTTTTTTAATCATTTCACTGTAGCAAAAGCTACAAGCCAAAAGCTTGTAGCTCTTGCTACTTGCAGTTTGTTTAGTGGTCTTGTGGTGTTATGTGCAGGTAACAAGATCAACAAGAGCTTTCCTCATTGCATTTCAAATTCTTGAAGATATTAAAGGGTGTTTGGGACTGCAGTAGTCCCCACCTTCTTCTCTACATCAAAAAGCTTCTCATAAACTCTCAATAAGCCCTGAAAACATCCCATTTGGAAGGCATCAGCTTGGTAATGGCTTGAACCCCTCTTGGCTATTTGTTTGATGTTTTATATGAGATTTATGCAATTCTGTGTAGAATCTGTTTTTGTGTTAGTTTTCTGGTTTGATTTTGCCCATTAGATGTTTGTATGCATGTTTAGGTTAGTTATAATCAGTTTAGTCTAAGTTTGTTAGCAATTGGCTTGTTAAAATTAGTTTTCAGATTATAAGAGGGTGTTTGGGACTAGGGTATAATCTGAGATTGGTGACAAATTGATGGTTAAAACCTGTTTAAATATGCTCTATATGTGATTATCAGTAGTGGTTGTTATTTATTTTCTAGTTTGGTAGACTTTTAAAACAAGTGCATGCTCAGTTTTTGGTAACATTAGCTCAAAATCAGAAATTGCATCTATCTGCCTTGTTTTAGCTAAGTTTTGCCCACCATCTTTGAAATCTGCTAGGATTTGGTACCATCTAGGGCTTGGTATTAGTCTTGTGTGATTTTGTTGTTAATTGAGCAAGCTTTTGGCCTTTGAAACTCACCATTTTGCCAATTGCACCAGCAGCACTGTTAATCAGACAGCATTGCCTTAACAGTGACCTATACTTGCCTTTTTTTGTGGGTAATTTGTATTGAGCTTTGGTATTTTTATGTTTATATTGACTCCCCACACTTCCATGAGTGTGGGGGTGCCTTTGTTTCCAGTTAAAACTAAAAAAAAAGCAAGATCCAAGCCTCAAAAGGCCCAGACCCGTTTTTTTTCACTGTCAGTGGGAACTCCTTTCCCACTGATAGCTTTGCTGTAGCCACTGCTACACTAAAAGACAGAAACAAAGAAAAAGGTCACTTTCAGTTTTAACTTTTTTGTCTTTAGTGGTAAAAAATAGGAGTTAGGATTTAATTTTTGTTGCATTATTTTTCTTATTTTATTCTTAATTTTTCAGTATAATTTAATTTTAAGTTACTGCTCATTTTCTATTTTTTATATTTAATTGCATTTTTTAATTAATTTTAATTAGGCTGTTTTTGGAATTTAGTGTAAAAAAGTATTATTTTTCAGACTTAAAATTTTTTATAGATTAAGAAAATTAGTTTAAGATTTTTGGTTTTAAAATTAGTCACTGTTCACTTTTCAATTATTTTTTATAATTAATTTAAGTTAATTAGGGTTTAATTATTAAATAGTTTTGTCTTTTAGTGCAAATTTTTACTTTTTTCAAACTTTTTCAATTTTCTACTGTTCATTAGGGTAATTTAGGATTTTTAAAATTGTTAGATTAATTTTGTCATTATTTAATTATTTTTTATGATTATTTTAACTTAAAAATAGTTTTTAGTGATTAAAAAATAGAAAAATAGTTTTTAAAATTTAGAAAAAATAGTTTTTAGTCATTAAATAATATAAGTTAGTTATTAGTTCAAAAAATTAATATTTTGGGCATTTTGTTAATTATATTTAATTTTTGGGCTTTAATTAGCATTAAAAATTGAATATTTAATTAATAAAAGGTTTTAAAATATATTTGTTGGATTTTTATTCTCATTTATATTATTTAAGACTTAGTTTAATATTTTAATTAATTTTTAGGTTTAGTTTCGTCATGTTTTACGTATTTACGTTCGCGTTTTACGTCAACGTCGTAGTTTAAATCATAGTCGTAGCTCGTCTTTACTTTTTCCCTCTTTAAGCCAAAAACGTCACTAATCTAAACATTGTTATTTTATTTTGGCACATATTCCACACACCTCCTTCAGAACGAACTTGGAATTTAACGTCTTTACGGTTTTTCATTAAATCGTATCGATTAATACTTGCCGCACTTATACGTTGTTTTCCTAAACGCGTATTTCTACAACTATCACTAACCCTACTTTATTTGTTAAGGGAGGTTTGCTATGTGAAAGTCCCAATGAATCACCACCCATTAAGGTTACTAACCCAATCACTGGTAAAGCTGTTGACCTAGGCTCAAACACTGTTAGAAGACCTACCATTAAATATGTAGAGATGTATAGGAATAATAGGTCACCCAAGAGCCAAGTTAGCAATCATGGAACAGGTTTCTTCTCTTCTAGACCTAAGGTCGTGTCTAAGAAAGCCTGTTACACTTGTGGTAGCTTTTCACATTTGGCATACAAGTGTGTCAACGCTCCCAAAGGCAGCGCTGACAGGAACAATTTCAGCGCTGATAGGAAGAAAGTCAACGTTGTTAGAAAGTCAAACGTTGTCAGACCCAAACCTTGTGTGCAGCAAAGTCCACAAGTGATTAGACCTGCCCCATTCTTTACTAGAAGGTCTAACACTCATGGACAAAGACCTTTTCAAAAGACAAACACCTGGTCAAATAGGCAATGGGTTTCTGTAGCAAACCCTAGGTTCAACGCTGACAAGGGTAATTTCAGCGTTGACAGGACAAATTCTAACGCTGACAGAAACGTGACCAGACCTAAATATTTGCAGCCACAAGGTAAGAGGTCTAAAGCTTCTTCAAGCTTAACATGGAGACCCAAGAAAGATCAAAACCCTAATGATAATGGAATTTCAATGACTTGCAATAGATTTAATTACATATCAAAGGTCATTACAAAACCTATTGGGGTTAACTGGGTATTTTATCCTAAAAAGGATGAGAATGGGGCTGTTGTGAGAACTAAGTCTATTCTTATTGAACAACCAGATGAATCCAAGTCTTCTAAGACTTGGGTTCCCAAAGAAAACTAATTTGTTTTCGTTATGTGCAGGGCATTCAAAAACAGATCAATGATTATGGATATTGGGATAGTGGATGCTCAAGGCACATGACAGGGAAGGAAGACTATCTGACGAATTTCACCCCTATTAAAGATGGTGATAAGGTATACTTTGGAGGAGGATGTGGAACTATCACAGGCAAAGGAACCCTTCTCACCAATAATCTGCGTTTTGAGAACGTCTTCCTGGTAAAAGAACTTGATTACAATCTGTTTAGTGTATCACAAGTTTGTGATAATAAAAATAAGGTTCTTTTCACTGATACTGAGTGCTTGGTGTTAAGCAAGGATTTTAAGATCCCTGATGAGAAATATATTGAGTATAGAACACCTAGGCATAAGGACATATATAATGTGAATTTAAATGGGATTAAAATGAATACAAATATGTCTTGTTTTTATGCTAAGGCCTCAGTAGATGAGAGTAATTTGTGGCACAGGAGACTAGGGCACATAAATTTCAAAAATATAAATAGACTTGTGAGGCTTGGTTTAGTTGATGGTTTGCCTGAGAAGGCCTTTCACAATGACCACTCTTGTGTTGCATGTCTTAAAGGCAAGCAGCACAAGGTCTCATTCAAGTCCAAACAGGTGCATACTAGTTCCAGACCTCTTCATATGCTTCACATGGACCTCTTTGGTCCAACCAATATAGAAAGTTTGAATGGTAAGTCATATTGCTTTGTTGTCACAGATGACTTTTCTAGGTTTACTTGGACATTCTTTCTAGCCATGAAGAGTGACACAGCTGATGTACTTATTGATTTTATCACTCAGATTGAGAAAAGGTCTGGCAATGAGGTTAAAATGCTTAGGAGTGATAATGGTGGAGAATTTAGTAACAAGAAGCTAGATGATTTTTGTGCCAGGAAAGGAATTACTAGGCAATTTAGTATTGCTAGAACCCCACAACAAAATGGGGTTGCTGAGAGGAAAAATAGAACCCTAATTGAAGCAGCTAGAACAATGTTGGCTGATGCTCACTTTCCTATAGCCTTTTGGGCTGAGGCTGTTAATACAGCATGTTATGTGCAAAATAGAGCATTGGTTAACAAAATTCAGAACAAAACACCTTATGAGTTACTTTGGGGAAGAAAACCTAATATTGGTTTTCTCAGACCTTTTGGTTGTCATGTAGTAGTGTTAGATACTAGTGATGCCTTAGGGAAATTTAGTGCAAAAGGTGATGAGGGCTATTTCATGGGGTATTCAGTCCAGAGCAAGGGTTATAGGGTTTATCTTAAGGAGGACAAACGTATAGTTGAGAGAGTACATGTTAGGTTCTTAGAGAATAAACCTAGTGATCCTGAAAGTGGTCCTAATTGGTTGTTTGATTTGGAACCCTTATCTAGAACTTTAAATTATATGCCTGTCACTAATCCAGACATTGTGAAGGTAACTTCAAATGTTGTGGAGGAACAAGTTGTTAATGTTTCAGGTACACAGGTTCATGAGAAGGTTGGATCACAAGCAGAAAAGACATCTCCTACATTTGAATATGTCACAATTCCCATTTGGACAGATGCTTTTGCTGCTGCTGCTGCTGGACAAGATAATGGTGGTTTTCAAGTACCACCAGATACAAACATGCATGGTCCTTCAGGCGCTGACAAAGGCAAATCTAGCGCTGACAAGACCAAAGCTTCCCTCAACGCTGTCATGTGTTATCGGGGCGTTGTCAGCAACAATGTTAGTTTTGTGGTTTTCAATCTAAATGTGCAGATGGTTTTAGCAGTATACCATTGGATACAGAGTTGCTTATGGATCAATGGAGAAGCATTTGGACAAGTTTTTATTTATGGATGATGGTTGGAATGTTTCATTCCTATCTTGACATAAATTTTTATGTTCATACATGATTTTAGCAAACTTTTTGTATCATAGTTTAAGGGGAGGTTTTAGGAACCTTTAGGATGTTTGGGTATCCATATGATACTCTTATCACAATTCTAGATTGTGTCCACAGGTGAGTATGAGTTAGTTTTACTAAATCATGAGGCACTGTAGCATGCATAGTATATCAACTTTGCATGCTACCAAGACATTTTTGGCCTAGAATTGGTTGTGGTCTGTTGGGAGACTTGGGAATGATTTTGATATGGGATTTACCTGGGAGTAACAAGGATTTTATAAGGTAACTTTGTTGTTAAGAATTTTGGTTAGCAAGGGACACTAGAGGACTGTTATGTCTATCTTGCTTATGCAAGTGTGCATAACTGGACAGTGCTTGCCGCCCTATGATAATTATCAGCTTATGGTTATCTTCTCTAGGATAAATTACTTGTTAAGGTCATTTTTCACTTTTTAAAATATTTTTATTTTTGGACGCTGACAAGATTTTTCCAAGCGTTGTTGTGACCAAATTGGACGCTGACATGGCTTTAGGCAAACGTTGACAAGATTATAGCCGTTGGGCGTTGATAGGTTATTTTTGACCGTTGACACTCAATGGGACCTACCCAGTTGTTACTTTTTGACATATTTTCAAGCCGTAATTTTAGGAGTTGTTACTTTCATTTAATGCATGAGATAACTTATAACTTTTTCAATATTTTCATGATTGATTTTTGAAAATCTTTGCCTATTTTTGGGCCAATCACATGCATTCTTTCTCTCCTATAAATTTGGCTCCTATTTTAAACAGGGTATCTATAATTCTTGTCTAACACTTTTATCTTATCAACTTCATCTTCTATACTTAAAATTACCAGCTTTCATCAATGGCACCAAAGTTTAACTCAGCAGAATTGGAATTGGGGTTCAGATCACAACACAACATGATTGCTTATCTTGACGCTGATGATGATCTGTTTCATCAATACACACAAATGGTGGCGTATTTGAACGCATCCCCACTAAGGTATGCTCTTTCTCATGCACCACTCATTCCAGTCACACACATTAAGCATTTTTGGAACACTGTTAGTTCCTTAACAGTTAATGGAGTGACCACATTAACTTCTATTGTTCATGGGAGGTCTTGGGTGGTTACTGAGGCTTTGGTACGCCAAGCCTTGCATCTTGATGATGCTGATGGTATAGTCACCCTTCCCATAAATGAAATAGAACAAGGGCTTAGGGCTTTGGGATATCCTTTTCCTGATGAAGGTACTCTTAATAAGTATCATAAGCAGGAATTTCCCCCAGCCTGGAAGTACCTCATACACGTCCTCCTTCAATGTTTGAGTCCCAAATGTACTGCGCACAATGAGATCAATAGATCCATTGCCAGTGCTATTGTGTGCATTGCAACAGGGCAAAAATATAACTATTCTAAAATGATTTTTGAGGGGATGTGTAAAAACAAGGGGACAAAAATGACTTTAGCTTATCCCCGTTTTCTGCAAATGGTTTTTGATGATCAAGGTTACTGCTCAAGGGATCACAATGATTTTTATAAGATCCCTGAGCAAAAGAAAGCTATTTTTATGAAGATGGATTCACCACCCCATAGAGACTTACCTTTAACCCAAGCCATGCTTGCTGTTATTGCAGCAGCACAACCCCAACCAGACCCCCAACCTTAAATTGACCCTCAACCACAACTTGAACCCATTCCTGAACCTTTACCTTCACCTGAACACATGCACCTTGACCAAGAACCCTTCAACGCTGATACATTGAATGTTGGCGTTGATGTGCCTATTTCCAACGTTGACACACAACCTTCACAATCCCAAAAACCCCTTAACCAACCCACCTCTACCCATTCTTCCACACCATCTTCCACACCTCCTGAATATAGGTTGATGAAACGCCAAAGGACTACTGGAGTGTTCTCCTCTGGTGGTCCTAGCCATGAAGCAGAGAGAACCACCACCACAAGTGTGGCTGGTGACCTGGATGAGGCTGGGACTATTGGTTCTGGCTTAGATGCTGGCCAAGGCAGTCCCACCATAATTAAGTCCTCATCCATGCCCAATGAATCTGACTTGGGAGGTCAAATCCCCATTTCAGAAGAGGGACCAATGACTCTTTTGGAATTGACGGCTGTCTGCATAAGCTTGCAAAAGCAAAATGCAGACTTAGTACAAGTAGTCAGCTCACAAGGCCTTGAACTCAAGCAATTGAGGGAGAGGATTGTTGTTTTGGAAAGTGATCGTGCTAGGAGGGGTATGGAGGAGTCTTCCAAAGGGGAGGAAGATCAAATAAATCTGAGTGATAAGGGCAGCCAGGATGGTCAATCAATGGATGTTGCTGAAGCCCTTACAACTTTGAAGAAACAAACAGGTTTTGATACGTCCTTAGTCTCTCCCACCAATTTAAATTTATCATTTACAGCTATGTTGAGAGAGGTTACACAAGGCGCTGAGGGAAAATATTTGAGCGTTGACAAGGCAAATTTGGACGCTGATAGAAGTATTTTGGGCGCTGATAGGATAAATTTGGGCGTTGACAGATCTGCACATGAAGGTGATGTATCCCAGTCATCATCTATCATCAAGGAGGTTTCTACTCCGGTATTACCATCTACCTTACCAACCATTGCACCATCAGATAAGGGTAAGGGTAAATTGGTAGAAGAATTTGTTCCAAAAGATGCAGCCCAAGTTGAATTTGATAGAAGATTGGCTGAACAAATGATGGAACAAGGTGAAAAGGAAAAGTCACCATTTGTTGTGACTTCTGAAGAAGAAAGTGATGGAGCTAGCTCAGACTCAAGTGTAATGATTATAGAACCTGAAAGGCTTGAGTATGGAGATGAGTTGGCCAAAGAGAAGCTGAGAGAGTTGAAATTGCAGGTTGACTTTGACATACCAGAGGTGGTTCAAATGTACAATACTTGGGAAGAAAGCTGCATGGATAATCCAGACTTGACCATTTCAGATCAAATATGGGGTTTGGAGCTTCTTCTTAGAGTTCAGAAGGATTGTAAGGTAATTTTGAAACACAAGGCAAGCAATATTCTCTCAGAGTTAAAAAGGGATAGAAGGGAGCTCTACTTTATGTTGCTCAGATGTCATGGAGTTGGATGGACACATCAGAAGTTGAAGGCTTTGACATTTGATGAGTTGGAACATAGGGCTTATCCTATTTGGGTGAGAGTGCAGGAAGCAAACACTCTCAGACTTCTTTCAGATGAAAGAAAGGAGCAACTTGCAGAAGAAATGGAAATCAAGAAAGCTATGATGATTCCCAGGCCAGTAAAGAAGGGATTTAAATTTGAGTTTCCAAAAGATATGGATCCACTATATCCAAGTGAAGCAGTTATAAGAAAGATCCTCAAGCTCTCCCCATTAGAAGCTTCAGATATGGTACAAGTGTTACCATTAGATTCCAGGAATCCAATTGTGAGCTATGAAGAAGATGAATGTGGATTCTGGAAGATTGGCAGATTTGGCAAGGAGGTACACACTTTTACCACTCTCATATCTTTATTTGCAAGTTGTGATAGAGAAGACTTGGTGGACCTTTGGAGGTTAATGGAGACCAAGTATGAGGCTGAAGCACCAACTTCAGCTAATGGAATAAAACTTTGGACCACATTCAAAAGAATGTGTGGGACAAAAGATGAAGATCCTGCAATATTGAAGGATCTTGAAGATGACCTTAGTGGTCTTCAATGGAGGTTATATTCAGCTGCTGGTGTATACCATTTGAGTTCTACAAAGTTTGCTGAGTATCTACTTGTGGATGCTCAGTATTTCATATCCAAGGCTGTTTTGGAAAAAGATGAAGGACACTCAGCTGGAAATAGATTATTCAAGTGACGTGGCAAAAGACTTGATCAGATTTATTCATTACCAATATGAGAAGGTTTGTAAGACTCCTCCTAGTCCTTAATGCTTATTCAGAAACTTGATCATAAGAGTGGATATCAAGTTTAGGGGAGGATTGTTAGGAATAAATTAAGGCCAGATCACTTGAGCGCTGACAAGAACAATTCAAGCGTTGATAAGAACAAAGCAAGCGCTGACAGCTCAAGCGTTGACAAGTTAAAGCCAAGCGTTGACACATTGAAGACAAGCACTGATATAATGTACACGTTTATTATATTCTAGAATACTTCTAGTAAGGATAGAAACGACAATGTATTTTCTATATTTATCTTTACCTAGAATAGTTGATACGTAGATTATTGTACAAGGCTTCTTGTATCTATAAAAGAAGGCCTTTAGGTTAATGTTTAATATCAAGTTTCATATAAGTTTTCATTCGTAAACATCTTTCATTGTAAGTAAGTTCGACATTTATAATCAAAGTGAAAGTTTGTTTACATCTTGTGTGTTCTTGTTTAAGTGTTAAATTCCGCATAACACTTAGATTCATAAAGCATATACAAAGGTTTCTCTACGTGTATTACTTGATCTAATCTCGTATACACAAAGCTAATCGATCTAAGTTTGGGATCAACAGATATTTGGCATGTACTTCATACTTCAAATATTGGAAGACGTTCTTGAAATTATGGTCTTCTCTTCATAAATGGAATTTCTTCACTTGACTTTTTGAGAGATTCTTCAAAGTTGGACCACGACTTCATCATTTTTCTTCAATCTTTATTTTGGACTATGATTTACAACGATCCGCCTCCTTTTCGGACTTGGATATATTTATCCTCATACCTTGTAAGGGTCTTTTTGGATAGATTTTCTCCATGATCTTTAGGGAGTATATTGCTTTTCGTCGTGTGTCTCGATCATATTGATTTTGGAATAATGATACTTCACATCATCCTGGATTTTTAGCAACAAAATGGAGTCCTCATGCCTTGTTAGGGCCTTTTTGGACTTCGCCAATCTTCGCGTCCCGCTTCAATAAGTTATGCCTCGGCTATGAACTCTATTCGAACACGAGCAACTTTTAAACGATCTTGTGCTAGAAGCTAAGTAATTCTTTTAAATCGTACGACCTTATTTATTTCCTAACATTGATCTTATGGGAGAAAAAGCCACAATTAAAAACACATGAGTTTTTGAAAGAACATTTTCATGTTCTATGATACACGGCTTTTGCCCGTATAAAAATATTTCGTTCTAGTGTTCTCTTCGAATTGAAAAACTTATGTTAAATGTGTGACTCAGTTGAACTTTGGTGGAACAAAGATGTTTCGTTGTAGTGTTGAAAATAAAAGGTGCAAAACAATTAAAGTAAAAGTGCAATTAAAGTAAATCTAAACCTAATTAAAATAAATTGCAAGTATTTAAAGCGCGACTAAAACTAAAGGGCAATAAAGTAAATTAATGTAAACTTAAATCTAACTAAGGCAAACTTAAAACGCAACTAAAACTAAAACTTAAACTAAGGCAAATAAACTTAAGATGCGACTATGTAAAAAGGCAGGAAAATTAAAGCTCGAAATTAAATGCTAAAATGAAAATAATAAGTCCCTATCCGGAATAAAACCCCTATTCGGAATACTGTCACTATGCGGAAAAAGGTGCCTATTCGGAATAGTTCCTTATGCGGAAAACAAAACCCTATTCGGAAAGTTACCTCTATGCGGAATCTAACCCTTATTCGGAATATCACCTCCTACTCGGAATAATGCCTTACTCGGAATATCTGTCCCTATTCGGAATAAAGGTCTACTCGGAATTTTTGGCCAATTCGGAAAAACCAGTCTATTCGGAAAGCTCCTATTCGGAAAGTCTCTATTCGGAAAGTTCAGCCTATTTGGAATTTCTGTTCTATTCGGAATACCAAGTCTCTATGCGGAATCCCTATTCGGAATATCAAAAATTCCGCATAAGCCTTATAGCAAAACTCTTACTCTGAATATTAAGCCTCTATTCGGAATATGGAATATTCCGAATAGTCCTCCAAACCAAAGCTTACTCGGAAAGTTTCTGGGCTCTCAGGGGAAGAACAGTAACCATAAAACGAAGAACAAGGGATAAGAAAAAGGCACGGATCAAACAAAAACTCAACCAAATCAACAAAAAGATTAAACCAAACAAATAAATAAACAAATATAAAGCATAAACAATCAATCCAAAACAATAAAACTAACAAAACTTAATCAAATTAATCAAAACCCACTTAAATAAATCAACAAAAATTAAGAACATGAACATAAACAAATCAACACAAGGATTAAAGAAAGGAAGAATGAGATTAACAAGGTAAAGATAAAGCTTGACAAGAATTAAAAAGAAAAACTTACTTGAATTAAAATGGTAATTAAGTGCAAGACAAGGTAATTAAATGGACAAGTATTTAAATTGACAAGGTAATTAAAGGTGGAAGGACTAATTGTCACTATTAGCCAACAAGAGGAAAATGAAAATGATCTAATCTATATATAGGGGAGATTAAGGCTTGCTTAGGAAGCTTCCTTAATTGCATGCTTAGTCCCTCCTTCTTTAATCTTCTTTTAATTGCACCATTAGTCCTTTTCTTCTAATCTTTCTTTTAAATTTGGACTTTAAGGACTTGTGGCTCGGGATATCTTTTGAACTCGTCTTTAATTTCTTCAGTAAAATAGACTTGAGTTTCTCGACTTTTGACTTCTCGACTCCGTCTTTCATCTTTTTCTTCAATAAAAGCTGTGAATGCCCGTGAATTCTCGTGTTTTTCTCCACTTTTCACAATTTCGTCCTAAATCACAACAAAAACACAAACCACACATAATTCCGACATAAAAGACATAAAATACACGTTTTGGTCCGGTTATTATTGTAATTAAGTGGTAGAAAAGATGGGTGTTTACACACCTATCAAATCCCCTACACTTGACCATTGCAATGTCCTCATGCAATGCATTAGTTACAAAGCATGTTTACACTTTTCATCATAATCAATCCACGTTGGCCTTTATTAAAGAGATAGAAAATTATAAAAATGCAAAGCAAAGAAATTAAAAGCATACCTTGGGTTTTGAAAATGTCATGAATAATCATCATCCTCAACTTTTCACTTTCTCCAAACCAAGCTTAATAACGAGATCATTGTTATTATAAGTTAGTAAACTAACACGAACTCATGTGGGCCAATTATTCACTTAGACTCCCTTATTCCTATGGGTATCTCTTATATTTTATTATTTGTCTTGAATGATCACGAAGATGCATTGTTTGACTTATTTCGATAATTATTAAGTCTGAAAATAAAGTGCACGATTTAATCAATAGTTAGCTAAAGGACCAAATCTTTTAAAACTGCTTCTCGGGATATCAAAAAGTTCATATCTTGGCATAACTTGGTTCGCGATTTGAGACCTTTCTCGGGCCGATATTTGGCAGCGACTTCATACTTCAAATCTTGAGAGACGTTCATGAAATAATGGTCTTCTCTTCATAAATGGAATTTCTTCACTTGGAATTATTGAGAGATTCTTCATAGACCACGACTTCTTCATTTTTCTCCAATCTCTATTTTGGATTTTGATATACAACGATCCGCCTCCTTTATTGACTTGGATCTATTTATCCTCATACCTTGTTAGGGTCTTTTCGGATGCACTTCTCCATGACTTTTGGGGAGTTTTTGCTTTTCGTCGTGTGTCTCGATCCTTCATATTGATTTTCGATAAATGATTCTTCACATCACTTTTGGATCTTTAGCAACAAAACATAGCCCTCATGCCTTGTTAGGGCCTTTTCGGACTCGCCAATCTTCGCGCCCTGCTTCATAAGTTATGCCTTGGCTATGAACTCTCGTCATTACCGAGCAACTTTTAAACGATCTGGGGCTAGAAGCTAAGTAACTTTTTAAATCGTACAACCCTACTTATTAGCAGATAACTTATTAAGCAAGCGATGGGAGAATAGGCTTATAATTAACTCACATAAATTCACGAAAGAGTACCGGACTTATAATTGGCTCTATCATCTCTCGTTCTCCACAGTTTAAAATCTCAAGGAATGAGACTCGTGGATGCTTAGCCTATTAAATCAAAGTTTTGGGTTTTCGAGTCGCCTATAGGATCTTGCAAATTCTTAGACTTTTTCAAGTTTAGAAATCGCATTTTAAAGTTCCCTTGATAAACGACTCTCTAGGATCAATTATAGGAACTTGCGAAAAGTTCTTGTTCTTAACCGTGAGAGTTAAGACTTTCGTGTTTTATAGCTCCCTAAATAAAAGCCTAGCAAAACTTGACTTAAACACGTTAAGGATACTAGCTAGAGTAAGCTCGGTTTGAGTCAAAAGATTCACAACGTTTAAAAATTAAAACCACTTATTAAACATTTATTCTAGCAAAGAAAGAAAATAACTATACAAAAGGGAAAAACTAATAGGCCAAAATAGATCAAAAATTTTGTAAAATGTCGAAAAATTGATTTTCCGGTTTAAAATGAGGACAAATACAAGGAAAAGACCACTTAACTTCGATAGAAGTCCCCCTACACTTAAGATAAACATTGTCCTCAATGTTGAAGCATGTGGGAGTAAACTCCCCTACACTTAAGACATTGTGCACGTTGTTTAAATCTTGCTATGGAAAAGACAACTAAAGAGATGCCTATTTTAATACTGAGAACATATAAAATAGTGAATCGAAAAGAGTTTAGGATAGAACCGGGATAAAGTAGAACACGGAATCACGGGTTGTCAAGAATCATCAAGAGTGGATCATTGAAGCTCGAATCCTTGATTAAGAAGTGAGGAGAGGAAATAGCAATCCAAAGGGTCCCCCCTACACTTATGGTAAAGAAAGCGAAAAGATAGATGCATGGGTTGCCTCCCAAGAAGCGCTTGGTTTTGTTTACCGAGTCGTGAGCCTGACTCGACCTTGATCATCAACGGAAGTAGCATGAAACAAATCCACCAGGATCAAAGACATAGTTTTCATCCATCAATAAGCAAGAGCTTAAGGCGAACAAGGCAAGCCAAACGAGAAGTGGCAAGGTTCCCTTAAGCAGTGATAGAGCACGGTGGAAGCAAAGTTGAAGTGAAGAAAGCATGTCTTCAAAATTTTCAAAGATTTTTCCTTTTATTGCATCAGGTGGATACTGAGATGGCTTAAAGACTTCAATACCAGGGTCGAACACCTTTTCCTTCAGGGGAAAATAGCACTCATGCTCAGCCGAGTGTGAAGAAGATCCGCAAAGAAGCACAACCTCGTCCTCAGAAGTGGGACAAAGAGGTGTCAAATCATAAGTGCAACGGATTTCGGTGTCGACCGGTTTCTTCTCCTTGGACAAAATGCTCTTCAAATCCAAAGTAGGATCAAGATGATAATCTTCAAAGTCCAAAGGAGGAGCATCACTCTCATGAGGGAAGTATGTGTTGAGAAATTCAGAGAAATCTTCCTCAAATGAATAATCGTCCAAAGTAGGATCGAGTGATGGCGGAGGATCTTCATCATGTGAAGAATCGCTCGATAGAGTATCAGCTTCATCGAAATCATCGAAAGTGGGCAGCTCGGGATACTCAGAAGTACAATCAAAATCATCCGAGTCTGAGCTAGAATCATCATCATCATAAGCATCGAAGACCGGTGGAGAATCAAAAATGGGGGAAGCGTCCAAAGTAGGGGGAGAATCATCCACATTATCTTCAAAGAGTGGATTATCAATGGAAGACTCGAATAGAGGATTGTCATAGACGGTAAAGTCATCGAGCACATTGATCATATTCACTGATTCTCGGCCTCTAAAGGATTTGCCTGTAAGCTTCCCCATTTTAAAAACTTTAGAATCATCCCCGACTCGTAAGATTAACTCACCTTCGGCCACATCTATTAAAGCACATCCGGTTCTCAAGAATGGCCGACCAAGTATTAAAGGAATACGAGGGTCCATTTCATAATCAACTACGACAAAATCGACCGGGAAAGTAAATGTGCCAACTTTGAGAAACACGTCTTCGGCTATACCAACGGGGTAAGCGAGAGTGCGGTTTGCAAGTTCGAGAGTCATCTTTGTTGGAATGAGGTCGGGCAATGATAGTGTTTTCCAAACACTTAGTGGCATCAAATTAATACTAGCCCCGAGATCAGCAAGGGCAGTAAATTCTTCAGTTTTGTTGAACACGCAAGGCAACACAAAACGACCGAGATCTCCAAGCTTTTCCGGAAGTTCTCTAAGAAGAACTGCAGAGCAGTTTTCATTTAAGCGTGTGTTGGCGAGTTCAAGCAGCTTCTCCTTCTTGCTAAGCAATTCCTTGAATGCTTTGACAAATTTCGGCATGTGGCAAAGTGCTTCAACAAGGTTAATGTTGATGGTCATTTGAGATAGCATATCCACATATTTCGATACTTGGCAGTCATTCTTGGTTAGATCATTGGTCTTGCCTATGCGAGAAGGGTATGGGATTCTGGGTTGATAAGGGTTAGGTGAAGGTGTAGTTGGTGAAGGTTGTGATGTTGAAGGGTCCTTCCGAGATACATCGTCATGACGAGGCGGAGACGGTAATGGTGTACTATCACTAAGTGTAAGAGGAGTAGGGATATATGGTGGTGGAGGAGGTGTAGATGATGGTGGTGAATCAGGTGGATTGACAATGGTAATTCCACTACGCGTAGTTATAGCACTCACATTAGCTCGCGGATTAGTGACGGTGTTTGAAGGTAGAGAACCCGAAGAAGAAGAAGGTTGAGCTTCGGGCAAGAAACTAGCCAACAGATTCTTCAATTCAGTTGTTTGAGTGATGAAAGAGGATTGAAGATTATCACGAACCTCGGTTCTGATGTCATTACCTTGCTTCAAGATATCTCCTTTCAAATTGATTATTTGGCTCTGTAGATTCTTGATTTGCTCACCTTGAGTTCTCATAATGGTGTCAACATCGGGATTAAAGGGTGGGTGTTGTTGGGTGGGTGGTTGATAAGGGTTAGAAGCACGAGGTGGGATTTGGTTGCTTCTATTGTAGTTGTTGGCGGGGTTTTGGTTTTGAGGAGAAAAACCAGGTGAAAGGTAGTTGTTGGAACGGTAGCTCAGCAGGTTTCTATCTCCTTGTTGTCTAGCTTGGTAATTTTCCGGTGAATAATTACCGTAAGCAGCATACACATTTTCCAGATTTCCTTGTGTCGAAGGACAATCGGTGTATGAGTGAGGACCGCCACATGTTTCACAAGGATTAGCAACTGCTTTAACTTGTTGTTGTTGTTGGTGTGAAGCGAGAAGCGTAATACTTTTGCTCATTTCAGCCATCATGCGGGTGAGTTCGGTCATCTCAGGGTTTGCTGAGGTTGAAGAAACATTGACTCTCGTATTGTTTCTAGAAGAAGCAGAGGAATCCCAGTTCTTATGATGAGTAGTCATGTTTTCAATTAACTCTCTACACTCCTCGGGTCTCCTTTTCATGAATGTGCCACCGGCGGCTGCATTGATCGTATCACGATCGCGAAAAGTCAATCCGTTGTAGAAAGTATCGATCAAAGTGACCGGAAGCATGTTGTGGTTTGGACAACGGTCGATCAAGACATTATATCTCTCCCAAGCGTCGAAAAGAGATTCATCGGGATCTTGCATGAAACCGCTGATCTGATTGCGAAGGCTTGTGACCATGGATGGTGGAAAGTAGCGCGACAAAAAGCGTTGAGTCATGTCATCCCAAGTGTGAATAGAATTCTTCGGGAGACGATCAAACCATTTCTCGGCATGATGTAATAGGGTGTGTGGAAAGAGTTGTAGGCGAAGCTCATCCATAGTGGCACCAGCCAACTTCATGCTCTGGGTGATTGTAATGAACTTGTCGAGGTGTTTGTTGGCATCATCATCAGGCAATCCTCTAAATGGGTTTGTTTGTACTTGCTGAATCATGTGGTGCTTCAACGAAAACTCAGGAGCGTTGATTTGCATTGGCGCAATCGGTCCTCCTCGTCCAAACATTGTTGGTTGACAAAGTTCCTCCATGGTCCGAAGATCGGGCTGTGGAAGAGCATTGTTGTTATTATTATTATTGAGGTGCGGTGGCATGTTGTTGTTGTTGACACCTGCCATATCTAAATCTTCTTGAGGCTCGGGCTCTTGATAATTAGAAGATCTAGTACGCATACACCTGAAAATGCAAAAGAAAACAAAACCAAACACAAAAACAATATATATACACAATAAAGATAAAATATTTTTGGATTTTTGAAATTTTTAATTTTTATGGTTTTTATGAATTTTTTAATTTTTTATGATTTTTGAATTTTTTATGCAAGAAAAATAACGTTCACAAGTGAACGGATCCCAAAAAGCAACGTGTCTCTCACAAAAAAATGTTGATCTTTACGAAAAGAGCCGGCAGCGGCGCCATTTGATACACGACTTTTGCCCGTATAAAAATATTTCGTTCTAGTGTTCTCTTCGAATTGAAAAACTTATGTTAAATGTGTGACTCAGTTGAACTTTGGTGGAACAAAGATGTGTTGTTGTAGTGTTGAAAATAAAAGGTGCAAAACAATTAAAGTAAAAGTGCAATTAAAGTAAATCTAAACCTAATTAAAATAAATTGCAAGTATTTAAAGCGCGACTAAAACTAAAGGGCAATAAAGTAAATTAACGTAAACTTAAATCTAACTAAGGCAAACTTAAAACGCAACTAAAACTAAAACTTAAACTAAGGCAAATAAACTTAAGATGCGACTATGTAAAAAGGCAGGAAAATTAAAGCTCGAAATTAAATGCTAAAATGAAAATAATAAGTCCCTATCCGGAATAAAACCCCTATTCGGAATACTGTCACTATGCGGAAAAAGGTGCCTATTCGGAATAGTTCCTTATGCGGAAAACAAAACCCTATTCGGAAAGTTACCTCTATGCGGAATCTAACCCTTATTCGGAATATCACCTCCTACTCGGAATAATGCCTTACTCGGAATATCTGTCCCTATTCGGAATAAAGGTCTACTCGGAATTTTTGGCCAATTCGGAAAAACCAGTCTATTCGGAAAGCTCCTATTCGGAAAGTCTCTATTCGGAAAGTTCAGCCTATTCGGAATTTCTGTTCTATTCGGAATACCAAGTCTCTATGCGGAATCCCTATTCGGAATATCAAAAATTCCGCATAAGCCTTATAGCAAAACTCTTACTCTGAATATTAAGCCTCTATTCGGAATATGGAATATTCCGAATAGTCCTCCAAACCAAAGCTTACTCGGAAAGTTTCTGGGCTCTCAGGGGAAGAACAGTAACCATAAAACGAAGAACAAGGGATAAGAAAAAGGCACGGATCAAACAAAAACTCAACCAAATCAACAAAAAGATTAAACCAAACAAATAAATAAACAAATATAAAGCATAAACAATCAATCCAAAACAATAAAACTAACAAAACTTAATCAAATTAATCAAAACCCACTTAAATAAATCAACAAAAATTAAGAACATGAACATAAACAAATCAACACAAGGATTAAAGAAAGGAAGAATGAGATTAACAAGGTAAAGATAAAGCTTGACAAGAATTAAAAAGAAAAACTTACTTGAATTAAAATGGTAATTAAGTGCAAGACAAGGTAATTAAATGGACAAGTATTTAAATTGACAAGGTAATTAAAGGTGGAAGGACTAATTGTCACTATTAGCCAACAAGAGGAAAATGAAAATGATCTAATCTATATATAGGGGATATTAAGGCTTGCTTAGGAAGCTTCCTTAATTGCATGCTTAGTCCCTCCTTCTTTAATCTTCTTTTAATTGCACCATTAGTCCTTTTCTTCTAATCTTTCTTTTAAATTTGGACTTTAAGGACTTGTGGCTCGGGATATCTTTTGAACTCGTCTTTAATTTCTTCAGTAAAATAGACTTGAGTTTCTCGACTTTTGACTTCTCGACTCCGTCTTTCATCTTTTTCTTCAATAAAAGCTGTGAATGCCCGTGAATTCTCGTGTTTTTCTCCACTTTTCACAATTTCGTCCTAAATCACAACAAAAACACAAACCAGCATAATTCCGACATAAAAGACATAAAATACACGTTTTGGTCCGGTTATTATTGTAATTAAGTGGTAGAAAAGATGGGTGTTTACACACCTATCATTCTACGTTTAACATGATCACTTGTCTAACTCTATCATCTCTTGTTCTTCACTATATAAAGACCTCTAATTAAAGAGACTCGTGAATACTTAGCCATGCAAGTCAAAATTAAGCCAAATTTGGATTAGATTTCATTAAGACTATAATAAATCAAAGTTTTGGGTTTTCAAGCCACTATAGGATCTTGCAATTTCTTAGACTTGTATAAGTTTAGATCTTGCGTTTTAAAGTTCCTATGATAGATGACTTTCTAGGATCATTTATAGGAACTTGCGAAAAGTTCTTGTTCTTAACCCGTATGAATTAAGACTTTCGCGTTTTAAAGTCCCCTATATAAAAGTCTAGCAAAACTTGATTTAGCGGGTTAAGGAATGTTAGGGGCTCCATATGCCCATCAAGTCAAAAAATAGCTCTTATTCTACCCAACGGAGAATATACATTTGTGTCTCAAAAACACTTATGAAAACTACGAAAAATTTTAAAATTTGGCCATTTTTAGCCTTATTTGCAACAAAACAAGAAACAAAAACAAAATTTTTGGAGTGCATGAAGGCGTAAGCAAGGCAAGTATCTATTCACCCCCATACTAAAGTTAAACATTGTCCTCAATGTTTCGAGTCTAAGGGTTGGAAAACCTCCATACTAGAGACGTAGTCGAATGCTTAGTCTAGCATGGAAAAGGTGGAACCATTAAATTTATAGCCGTTTATGAAGTGTGCTAAAAACCTAAGGTTAGAACATCATAGGATACATCATGTGGATATTGAGAATGTCTTCAAAGCAGACGATCAAGGCTCACGTAAAACGAACACGAGAGGCTTGAATCGTGAAGATGATGATGACCTAATAGCCACAAGTCACAAATAACCACGGAGCAAAGGTTGGAAGGGCACAAATCCCCTCACATTAGGATTTAAAAAGAAAAAATATTTACAAGGATAAACATGGGAACTCCCCCACGAGGCACCTTGTTTTTGATAACCGAGCCAAAAGCTCGACTCGAATCCCCACAAATGTGATCATTTGGGGATAATCATGGTATGGTCAATTTTTGGTGGGGCTTACATGATAAACAAGGCCAAAAAACAACCGGTACTAAGGACTAAGTCCTTTGATGATGCAAAATACCGGGATCGAAGATGGCGTTCACGTTTTCATTGGATAAACAAATCAACGTCACTTCAACATGTGCCAACACAAACCCAAAGGGTTTAAAGAAAAGAGATGAGAAGAAATAGAAGGGTGGGACAATGGGTAAGTCACTAAAAACATGAGCTACTCGAGGTAGACTCACACCAATCAAATGAAAAGATTTTCCATTTATTGCATCGGTGGAAGACCGAGATTTCCCTTTATATGCAATTTCGGGGTCAAATATCTTGTCCTCGGTGGAGAAAGGGGAGGGAACATAAGGGGCTTCCCCCACACTTGATCCACACAAAGCATCGTCAAAAGGAGAAGACGAGCTTGTATCACTCAAAAAATGAGGTGATGACGGAGTTAGATTTGTAGAAAAATCTTTTAAATCACATTCAAAATCTTTTCCTTTTTTACCTTTTAAACTCTCCTTATGAAAACCCGTTTTGATTATGTCGAAAACATTAGGTGTTTCTAAGATAATGTTAGACACACTAAAAATTCTCACATTTGAAAATCGTTTTGGTGGTGGCAAGTTCTCAAAACGTTTGTTGACAAAGAAAACCTCCCCATTAGGGTCAACATATTCATCATCCGAAGAATCTTCCGTGATTGGAGATGTAGGCTTAACACTCTTAACCTCCATCGGCGGAGGGGATGGAACTTCATTTTTATCAACAACTCCTAAAACTCTTTTTGAACTTCTTTTGCAAATGTTTTTGGTGGGATTAACATTGTTCAAAGACGTGATCGAATACACATGAGAAAGCGTAGAGTTTTGAGTTGCATTAATGACGAGTTCTTCCTCATTGAAACGTAGAGTGATTTTCCTAGCATGCACATCAATAAGTGCTCTTGATGTATCCAAAAATGATCGACCTAAAATTAGAGGAACTTTAGGATCGATGGGGATGTCAACAACGATAAAATCCACGGGATAGTAAAATTTCCCAACTTTCAAAAAGACGTCCTCGGCTACTCCATAAGCTAGAATCGTAGAATGATCGGCCATCTCGATTGACATGCTTGAAGGAGTGAGATTAGGAAGGTTGAGCGACTTAAAGATCTCAAGAGGCATCAAATTAATACTAGCACCAAGATCGGCCAAGGCGTAGCATTCTTCCATATCTTGTATAACACATGGGATTAAAAAATTACCGGGATCACTGACTTGTTGAGGTATGCGGCTAAGAAAAACCGATGAACAACTAGACGATTTTTGCAATTTCTCTTTGTTGTTCAACATACTCTTAAAGTTCGCGGCAAATCGAGGCATCATGACCAAAGCGTTGGTAAAACTTATATTGAAATGCAAGTCACGAAACATTTTCATAAAAAGTTAAAATTGATAATTATTTCGTTCTTGTGCCTTTTCCTTGTTTTGTCTTGAAGGGTAAGGTAAGGGTGGTGTGCGTTGGGGCATAGGCATCGACCTCGGAATCTCAGGTTCCACTATTGGTATTTGTTCAACCGTAGGTGTGGTATGAGTGGTACTTCGTGGGCTTGTGATATGCTCTTTTTCTAACACAACCTTGGGTTCGTTTTCAATTTCCTTCTCCTTGGAAATATTTGCACGAGGAATGGGCTCATTAGAAGTTTTACCACTACGAGTAGTAATAACCTTCATTTCACCCTTCGGGTTTGCAATGGTATCACTAGGAAGACCACCCGAGGAAGACGGTTTACACATTATGGCTTCAAACATGCCCGCCATTCGATCTTCGAATATAGATTGCCTTTGATCCGCTTTTAACAACTCTAGCTTAATTTCATGTTGGCCTTGTTCCATCTTTTGTTGATTTTGTTGAAGACGTTGAACATTACCCTCCATTTTATTAGCATGAGTTTTAAGTTCATTAGCAAGTTCGTTTTAAGCTCGTTTTTCAACTCGGATTTAAGCTAATCATCTCACGTTGCATGCTATCAAACATAGCATCGTTTGCTTTTGCATAATCTAAAAATTCTCCATTAAGGTTTGTAGTGTGAGCATTTTGAAAGCCTTGACTCATATTTTGAAAATCACGGTTTTGGTTTTAATTTGAAACTTGTCCATTCCCACTTTGATAATTCCCTTTGTTGTAGTTACGTGAATTTCCTTGGTAACCATTTCCTTGATTATTGTTTCGATAGTTGTTAACGTTTTGATTTTGAGGGACTTGGTTTGGACGTGAATTTTGACCAAAAGTTCCCGTGGCTACGCAAGCACTCGAAGTGTTACCACCGGCGGTAATGCACTCGGAAAGATCATGTGCTCCTCCACACGATAAACAACTCTTATCACTTTGACGGATGCGGAATTGGAAGCTTCCTTAGCTTTCCAATGAGTCATGAGCGATGAAAATCTATCGAAAAATCTATTTTCCTCATTTGCTTCGTTTTGTAGAACGTTCATGTTGTGAGACGACGATGAACCCATATTGGCAACACTCGGTGTGTTACGAGGGTTGTAAACCTTAGACCTATTCTCGATGATCGTTAAAGCTTCATTTGTCGTTTTGCACAAAAAATTACCACCCGCGGCGACATTTAAATAATCTCATTCATGATCGTTAAGTCCATTATAAAACGTGTCTATTTGATGCAATTCGGAAAAATCATGGTGTGGACATTCGCGTAACATTTCCTTAAATCGTTCCCATGTCATAGAAAAACTCTCGTTAGGTTTTTGCGTAAACCTCGAAATCTCATTTTTCAAATGCGTCGTTTTCGATGGTGGAAAAAATTGGTTCACAAATTTAGACACGAGATCACCCCATGTCAAAATCGAATTTGGGGGTTCTTTCTCAAGCCAAATTTTGGCGGGACCATCTAATGAGTATGGAAACAACATCATCTTAATGGCGTCGTGTGGAACATCCTAAACTTGCTCGTTGCGGTGAGACGATTAAAATTCCGTATGTGATAATGCGGGTTATCCTTTTCATGTCCTCGAAATTTGTTAACTTGAAGCATCGACATTAAACCCGTTTTGATTTCAAAATTCTCCGCAAGGATAGCGGGAATCACAATCGCTTCTCCAAAACCCTCGGTGGGTGCTTGAAGTAACTCCATCATAGTACGGTTAGCCATCGTGACTATTTGTTCTACAATGGGTTCGACAATTGGAGTTTCTTCAACAAAAGTGTGGTTTCCTTCTTGTTGACGACGTTTACGAGCACGTTTCGCTTGTGAGCGAGTTTGCATAAACGTAACGAAGAACGTGGAGGTAGCAAAGAAGATTCTTTTTGGTGTTTTTACGTATTTCAATCTTTTTTTGTGTTTTTGATTGTTTTTAATTTTTTTGGATTTTGTTTGTATTACGTAGACAATCAATCTACAAAGTTCTCTCCTCGAATCAAACTCTTGATTAAAGAAGCCTCAAAGAATGAAAACGATCACGTGGAGCGAACGCTTTCGAATGACTTTAGAACTTTGGTGAAAACCAAATTGTTCAAGAGGTTTTAATCACAAAGAAACCAAGCAAATATATATGATACGTAATAATACTTTGGGCGGCAAAACCCTCGTTTAGCTTTCAAAATCAAACACTCACAAGTGAACGGGGGGAATGAGGTGGCGAGAAGCACTTAAGTACCTATCTTCCCTTTAACGGCTTTTTATAGCACGTTGCCTATCTATTCACCTTAAAGTTCGTATTTTTTCTGAATCAAGCTTCACGAAAGTATTTATCTATTTTTGCCTTTTTCTTTTTGTTTGAGATTCGAATACAATGATTGAGTGATGAAATCCCAAATCAAGGTTGTGTTTTCACACTTTTGGAGATATTGTATTTTTATTGTGATACGTATACAATATAGTAATAATACTCACAAAGAAACCGAAAACCGATAATACGTGTTAATGGAGTTCCAATTAACACAAATAGTATTTATAGTTAATATTAAAAACAAAAGTTTCCAAATTAAAGCACAACACACCTCCCCGGCAGCGGCGCCAAAATTGATTGTAGAAAAACTTACACCCTTTAGGAAAAAGGCGTAAAAGCGGTAAAGTATTAAGTACACGTTTAGGAAAACGTATATTAATGACCCAAGTGAAAAAGTTCGTTTCCTAAGGAGGTATATGTGTGTGTGTTTAACTTGTAAATTATTTGAGATTAATATATGAAAGAAGAAGGGGATGAGAAAAAGAAAAGACGGATACGTGAAAATTAGGCTAAGACGTAAAAAAACGCAAAATCGTAAAAATGGCTAATATAAAAAATAATTCTAAAAATTCCTAAAACATTACCAAAAATCAAATAAAATAAACTAAGGGTTCACAAAAAATCCAAACTTGCCAAAACCTTTTATTAATTAATTATTAATTTTTAAATGCTAATTAAAGCCCTAAAAATCAAAATTAACTAACAAAAAGCCCAAATCAAAATTTTCAAGTTTGTAAACCTCAAAAATAACCTAATAAGAACAAAAAATATTTTTACGAAATTTTAAACTAATTAAAACTATTTAAAATGATTAAAATGTATTAAAAACTTAAAATAAATCTAGAAATTAAGATAATGAAGATAAAATTATTCTAAAAGTTGCAAAAATCCTATTTTAATGTATTTAAGCTAAGAAAAATATAAAAAGTGCAAAAAAGTGAAATTTGAAAAATAATAATAAAATAATATTAAAATAATATTAAAAATCCAAAAATTATAAAAAATTCTAAAAACTTGCAAACTAGCTTATTTTAACCCAAATAAACAGAAAATGAAATCAAAATGACCCAAATACCCCTATTGGTCCCCCAAATGGGCTAAAAGTCAAAACAGTCAACACTAATGGGTTAATTGGGCCCAAAAAGTCAAACCTGGCTCAAAAGACCTAGAAAAGCCCTATCTGACTCAAAATTTAATTCCAAACACAAAATTCTGAAGGCCCAAAAGCTGGTTTTGAGCTTATCACAGCTTATTTGGTCAACAGCTTATTCTTATTGGGCCAATAAGCCCATTAAGCAATAAGCCAATGCCATAAGCTCTAATTCAACACACGACCTTCTTTTGGGTTACCTAAGAGATCTGTGAAAAGAAATTTTGAAAAAGCACATTCAATAAGCCAAAAATAAGCAAAGTGAAAATTCACTAAAAGACAAAATAGTGGGGTTAGAGTTCTAGGACACCTCGGGACTTGATTCAACTTGCAAAACACTCCAAATGACTTCAAAAAGCCAAATCAATCAACAAAAATCCAAATAGCAAAACAAGCTGGATTATAGCAATAAGCACTTGTGAAAAAGTCAATTGAGTTGGTTTTCTAGTCAAACCGTAAAGTCAACTCCTCAAATGCTCCAGAATGAACAAATAGGTCAAATGAGGAGCACCTATTACAAATTTGAAGTTGTTGCACGTTTGAATAAGCTGGAATAGCTTATTGATAAGCTGAACACAACATCACACTAGCAGGGGGAACTTTCAGTAGGAACTGGTTCCCACTGCTTTGACTTTTTGACTTGTGATTTGTGAGAGATTTAGTATGATTTGATGGAAAACAAAGGCACCCTTACAACCAGTGAGTTGTAAGGAGTCACAATCAAGCAAATAATCACACTTCAGTTAAGCAATAAGCACAGAATAAGCAAACAGTCCCCAGATATAGCACAGACTAGGCAAATAAGCAATTATGCACTTTTAAGCAGTTTTAGCATGAATAAGCCAACCAAAATGAACCAAATGATTACACAAGTTATAATAACTGTTAATAAGCACAAACAAACTTACTTCAATCACTGAATCAAAGAAAACAAGCAGAATCAAGCATATGTAGGTTGCTGATATGAACTTCAAGAACACAAACACACTTTTCTGATATAGTTGACCACAAATCCAGTTTTAGCACTCAAATCCTACTTCCCTGGTTGAACTAACTTAGATTTAACACTTGTTATCCCTAGTCAATGATTAGATCTAGGTGTCCTCTAAATTTCAGCCACTTTAACCAAGTAATCAAGATTTTATAACACCTTGTTGAATCTATGTGTTTATAGGCACAAAACATGCAGATAACAGACCCAATACTCTTATCGAACAGATACAAACACAAAGCACCACAACACACTTGCTCAAAACAACTCAAATCCAAATCAATCTGTTAACCCAAACACTCCTTAATCTAACACTTTTCAAACAAACTTGTGATTCTTAAACACAACCTACTGATTTTATGATTCAAATATCTACCCTAGATGACAACTAACAGATTCAAACACAAAACTAAAAAGATCAAATACCATAACTCAAAATCAAATAGCAAAATCCAAAACAGGCATAAACATGAATTTTTTAGAGGAATCTTAACAAGAGGCTATACCTATCTCCCCTTACTTCCTAGGGAGATCAGCAATGCTCATTGGACCTTGTTCAACAGCTAGAACAAGACCAGGGTTCTTCAACAAGAAGAATCAAAACCTGCTGATGTTCAAAGTAGAACCAGGTTTTGAATCTTATGATTCTTTAACACAAAGCAACAAACAGCCTATCCAAAGGTTGATAAACCTTTACTAGCTTGGTGTCAACAAGCTTGCAAGGGCTTATAGCTTTTGGATAAGGATTAGTACAAGTAAATAATCAAAACAGAAACAAGATTTTCACACTTTTCAAAAGTTGAAAACCTTTTAATCATAGACGTGCCTTAACCACAAGATTAAGGAAGGTCTATAACAATAAATGGAACACAGATTTTAGCTTCTCAAACACCAAACTTTTATAAAACACAAAGAGAAATCTCAAATTTGCAGAAAATAAACTTTTATTTCAATAAAAAGGAATTACAAAGATTAAAGCTAAAATCTGGAACAAAGGGCACATCACAAGTTGAGGCTCCTTTTATAGGCATAAGTGGACGATTCTAGAATGAAAAATACATGAAACCATAGCTAGAAATTCCCAGAAATTCCCTTGAGGTCTTCTAGATGAATTGGTGGATTAAGCTGTCCAATTTGATCAAAACCATTCAATTTTGCTTTGGGGCCAAGGAATGAGTCTAGGCTGTTGATTTGGCCACGTGGATTTCCTTGGAGAAGAGGGTGTGATGTGATTGGGTGACGGGTTGGATGGTGGGGTCCCTTGGTGAGTGGAGAAGAAGGATTTAATGTTCGGAAGGGTTTGGTGTGAGGTGAATCACACGGGGGAACTCCCAATTTCATTTAACCCTTTGTTGGTAAAAAGGTAAATCTGGGTTCATAGTTGCTACAATAAATCCTTTTGATCCGTTTTTAGGGGAAGGTTAGTGTTTGACGTATGTTTAAGGATTTAAACTTCTAAACTAGGCAACTTAAGTCCTTAGTCTTTGGTAAAAGGTGTATAAAAGGTTTTTCAGCCCAACAAAACACATTCCTTCACAAGTAAACTTTCTAATTTCATACTTTTGCCCCAAAACTTTGGCAAAAGTATTTCAAGGGTTGTTTTTGCCATTTTTGCATAATTTGAGGGCTGATCTTGGATATTCTTGATCTTCAAAGGTCTTTAATGTATCTTTGACTTCATAAGGGACCATTATTGACAATTTAGAATTCTTGATGGACTAAACTTGCCATTTCTTCAAAGTTGAAGGACCTTTTTGCAATTTTGACAAACTTAAGGGACCAAACTTGTAATTATGAATATACAATTAATTGAGGATCAATCTTGTACATCTTCAAGTCTTCAAGGGTTTTTCTTGGATAAATCATGACTAGGGCCCGGTTCATTGTGCGTCTTCGTTTCTCATGTTCGTTTTTCCTTGTTTCTTGTGATCTTTTGTCTTTTTCACGATATCCATACCTAAAATACACACAAACACAAATGCAAGCATATATATGGTATTTTATGACATTTTATGCATTTAAAAGCCCGTAAAGAACGATGAGATCATGTATAATTGCCATCTCATCAATATCCTTTGGTACAACCAAAGATTTCAAGAGTTAAGCTTGATGTGCACCAGAATGTTCCCTCAAAGGAGCAACAAGATTGAGAAGTATGTCAGCGGACTCCCTGACAACATCCATGACAGTGTGCTAGCTTCCCGACCCACTACTGTTGAGAATGCTATGGAATTCGCGACTGAGCTGATCAACAAGCGAGCCCGCACCTTGTCTGAAAGACAAATGGATAATAAGAGGAAGTCGGATGAAAATGCTCGTAGCCAGCACCAACAGCCTTCCAAAAGGCAAGACATTGGGCAAACCTATGGTACCACTCCCACAACCCGTACCAAGAACTACTCAGGATCCAAGCCCAAATGTCCGAAGTGCAACTATCACCATGTTGCCGGAGGACAATGTCAGGGATGCTACAAGTGCGGCTAACAAGGCCATTTTGCTCGTGAATGCCAAGCAAATGTTGCTACCTCGGTTCGACCCAGTAACAACCCTGGAAATAACAACAAAGGCAAGTCCAATGCTCGTGGAAGTAGAAGTGGGCAACAAGGAAACAGAAACCCCACAGGTGGAAGCACCAGTGGACCCAAAAAATCCGTAGTGTGTTATGAGTGTGGAACCCCTGGACATGTGAGACCTGATTGCCCCAAGTTGGCCAAACAGAAGAAGGACAACAAGGGAACCGCTTCACAAGCATACATGGTTGGCAATGCCCAAGCCAATCCAGATTCCAACATCATCGCCGGTACGTTTTACTAAACCAACAATATGCATCTGTCTTTTTCGACACCAGGACAAACCGAAGTCCTATATTTATTAAATTTAGTAACGTATGGGGAATCACTCCATTAGTTTTAGACCCCCTACTATAAGGTAGAACTAGCCGACGGAAAAGTTGTGACGGTTGACACCATCATTCGAGGTTGTACAGTAAAATTTTCCGAACACCCGTTTAACATCAATCTGATCCCAGTAGGACTTGTTGGCTTGACGCCATTATTGGCATGAACTGGCTATCAAAGTATTATGCAGTTATCTTTTGTGATCCAAAAACTGGTTTGTATACCTTGGAGAGATGATACCATGATTATACGAGGAAACGGTAGCCTCGATATAATCAACACTAGACTTAGTGTCATCTCGTGCACCAAAATCCAGAAATGTTTGGTCAAAGGATGCCCCATCTTACTAAACCGTTCCTTCCCAAGTAACAGGGTAGGCAACCCCAAGACTTAGAAAGGCATGTCCAACCCATCATGGGTGTATTTTGCAGGGTTATGTTTGCCAATCTTAGACGACTCTAAACCTAGAAGACATGTCTAACTCACAATGGGTGTATTTTGTAGGGCCGCGTTCGACATCCCTCACAAAAAGATGTTGAATGACCCATGTTTTTGGACAATCTCTTTGTCCTTTTTCGGGTCCAATTAGTTCGACAATACCATCATCCACCAAACCTTGGAAGGAATGACCTCCTCTCCCCAGAAGTCAAAATTTGTGCAAATTTTGAACCGGTGATAGTGGATGCATGACCCCATTTTGCAGCACCCCACAAGGCGTGCACTTCTTCATTCTTGGTATCTTCTTTTATTTCCACCATTTGAGATACTTCTTTTCTGTGCCCGTTTTTCATAGGCCAACTGCAAATGAAGCAGATTCTTTGCAGACTTCCTGCCCAATCGCCATCAACAGTAATCTCAACCTCTCTATTAGGTAGAAGCCTTAGTACTGTCAACAAATGTCTGCGTCCCACAGGCTTGAGATATATCCGCAAGTCTTTCGCGTATAGTTATTGACACATGAGGAGTTCTCGCTAAAATACTCTTTTTACCTTATTTTACCTTCAACTCCCAATTTTCACCACCGAGTGTGCAGATATAACATATATCTCACCAGTGGAAAAAGAGTGCAAAATTAGCACTTTTCACAGTTTTCCCTGCATATAAAACAAGTTGGCATGTTCTCCTCATATTAGAAACCAGTTGTAGTGGATTTGCCCTCCTAACCAAATCCACAACACCATTGGTCCTCTCCCAGCTCTTGGAAGCACGTAACTGCAACCCTCGTTGAAAGGCCAGCGCCTATCCATCCACCGCAGCAGTCTCCTTTACTGCTCAATCGGATGAATAGTGCGACCCAGATAAAGATCTCTTTGCATTCCCTTCCTATCCATCCACCGCAGCAGTCTCCTTTACTGCTCAATCGGATGAATAGTGCGACCCGGATAAAGATCTCTTTGCATTCCCTTCCTATCCATCCACCGCATCAGTCTCCTTTACTGCTCAATCGGATGAATAGTGCGACCCGGATAAAGATCTATTTGCATTCCCTTCCTATCCATCCACCGTAGCAGTCTCCTTTACTGCTCTATCGGATGAATAGTGCGACCCAGATAAAGATCTCTTTGCATTACCTTCCTATCCATCCACCGCAGCAGTCTCCTTTACTGCTCAATCGGATGAATAGTGCGACCCGGATAAAGATCTCTTTACATTCCCTTTCTATCCATCCATAGCAGCAGCCTCCATTACTGCTCAACCGGACGTATAAAGGTAACTTAGATATAGACCATTTCGTATTAATGTCACCATTCGTTCTTGAGAGAGAGTGTTAGAGATGAACCATATACCTAGAACATCTTGCATTTAAAAGATAACTACGTTTTTAGTAGCTTTGAGGACAAAGCTAAAATAACGGGGTGGTGCTGTAAAATCCATGATTTTACCATGATTGAATATACAAAAATTCCACCCAATAATCCTAGAACACATACTCATGTGTTATGTTTCTATAAGTTGTGTGTAAACTTGTCCATTATGTACTTATACTTTTATATTCATACTTGTTGTAATAAGATTCATAATGTAAACCTTGTATATAAAACTAAGGAAAACAAGTAGTAAAATGTATAACCAACATTTGACTAGACAACACTTAACAAAAATTAGGATGCTACATCATGTATATGTAGCCGTGTATGTATGTATGCATATTATAGGCATGCCTAAACCTTCTTGGACTAGCCCAAGATCATGTACTCTTTGTGTTCTAACCCAACACAAGCCCAAGCCAAAGCCCATTACCCCTTTTGGCTGGAAACACACGACACACACATGCATTGTGTAGAAGAAGAAGAGTTGCCTTGGAAAGGCAAGGGGTGACACTTGGCATAATATGTCTTACCAAGGTAAATCACACCTTTTGCCATTCCCTTTCTCTCTCTCTTCTTTAAGCCGAAACACACACACATTCCCATTTCACATACATGCAATCTCACTTCTCTCTTCATCTTTCTCTCTCAATAATTCGGCTATAAGCCACAAAAATCTAAAGTTGTTCATTAAATCAACTAGATCTTTGTCCCATCTTGATTGCAAATCATTTAGTAGCATCATCTCTTTTGGAATCACTATAAACAAGCCCTAGCCGAATCTATAAGGCCACGACTTGGTTTATATTAGGGTTTTCTTCATCAACTAGATTAGATCTCTAATATCCTTGTTCATCTAGATCATCCTTGGTAATTTTAAGCAAGAAAGGTATACTCCTTGGTGCTCTTTCATTTCTACTTGCATGCATCATCATACATCTATAAAAACATGTAAATAACTTGTTAAAAATCAAGATTTGGTAAAGTCATGGCCATTATAGGTCACGACGTATTTATAAACACCATAGCCATGGTTAAAACTTTCTAATAAATAAACCTATGACTTGTACTCTATGTTTTAACATTGATTAAAAATCATATGAACCATTTTATGAAAAAAAAAATGTTGTATGGGTTACAAATCTTACTTTTGGGATCTTGGTTAACTAATAATCATAGATCTCATGAGTAAACATGTGTAACTCAAAAACCATGAAAAACCATGACCTAGAAGGTCACGGCATACTAAATGGTCTAACTAGGAGTTATGTACCAAGTTTTTAATAATGGGAAATGTATTATTACATGTGAAATGGAATACTAAAAATCACAAAAATAACTTATGTGTATATATGTAGCCGTGGGTTACATATGACCTAAAATGGGTTAGATGTACATGCATGCTTATATAAACCATAGATCTAGTGATAGAGTTAACTTGAGCATGATAAACATAAAACAAGCTTATAAAATCTTATGGGAACCTTGGGAGAAAACAATATAGCCGTGGGCTATATGTAGTTTTCATGGAATAATGGTAATCTTGGGAACATGGATGAAACCTAGACAATCATGATGTATTTTTGTAAATATTTACAAGACATAAAACTAGCTAAAATGTTCATCTTGGAAACACCAAGATTTAGAAATATAGTCGTGGGCTATATATGAGTGTACATGGATCTATGATTGATTTTTAGGTCTAGACATAGTTTAGATCTCATTTTGGACTTGTGACTTGGTTTCTTGATTTGTACATAGCTAGATCTTAATTTGAGACACTTATAAGTATATGCAAAAACAAGTTTTTATTCATCTTAATAAGCTATGATAAATCATAGCCATGAGTTATAAGCTCATAGTAGGGATTATGACTTGTAACACACTTAGATCTAATTTGGTACACCACATAAAATAAACTATAAGTTTTATTCTTTTATTTAGATTTAAAACTAAATATGAATAAGCTAATAATAAGCTTATAAGAAAATCCTAAGTTAATACTCACATAAAATGTAAAGTAGTGTTAATGGACTATGTAAGCCCATGCAACCTTAATCCAAGACTTAATGGACCCAATAAGCCCATTTGACAATCTTAATAATTTTTAAGAATATACTTAGGCCCATTTAGTTAATTAATGGACTTAAAAATGTAATTAAGCCCAATAAACATCTTAAAGGCCTATTTAACAATTTGGTAAACTTAAAATATATTTAGGCCCATTAGATGGCCCATTAGATATTTTAACCCATTTAAATGAGCCCATATAATGTTTGAATGTTTAAATAAAAGTTTTCATAATAAAATATAACTTATAAAAACTTTTGGAATTAAAATGACAATTTACGAAAGTTAAGGACTAAAACTGTAACTTATGAAACTAGTTTTGATAAATTAGTAAACACAAGGACTAAAAATGTAAATATCTGAAAGTCTAGGGTTTAATAAATACCATCCATGGCATATTAAACCCTAGGGACCATTTTGGGAGGTTTCCAAAAGTTATTTTGTCATTTTAAAACCCTAGGGACCATTTTGGCAATAATCCGAAACTTAAAGAAGCCCTAGGGGCTGTTTTTGTCATTTTATAAAAATTACAAAACCTAGATATAACTAGGGGACTAAATCTGCCATAAGCCGAAACTTTAACAAGCCCTAGGTACCAATTGTGTAAAATCCGAAAGTTATACTTTGTTTAAAATATGGAGGGACTAGTTTTGCCATGTTCCGAAACTTTATCAAGCCCTAAACCTAAATCTATTTTAATATAATAAAACATAATTAAAAACCTAGACTATAAGAATTAAGGTATAAATTCTTAACTTTGTAATTAATAAATTATTTTATAAATGTTAAATAATTTATGGAAACTTTAAAGTTAAACAAAATATTTTATTTTATTTTTCAAAATAAAATATTTATTTATATTTGCTTTACGAAATATATTGTATAAACAATCATGAATATGTATTACTAGTACATGAACTCATATACTTTTATTATATGAACGTTGCCCAATTTGAATACTAGTATAAGTAGAACATTTTATGTTTACTTAATTAGGAAACTTGATAGTAAGTTTAAATGAATGATTATACTACATAAACTACGAACGTAAGCTAATATTTAAGTAGAACATTTATGTTTACTTAAATATGAAACTTAATAATAAGTTTAGACAAATGATTATAATGTATGAACTGCGAACGTGAACTAATATTGTAAGTTAAACATCTTACGTTTACTTAACTATGAAACTTATATAGATAAGTTTAAATAGAAATTGTTAATACTTGTACTACGGTTATTTAGATAAATGCCGTAACTTAAACGAACTAACTAAAATCTGTATAAGCATACATATATGTTCTTTGTACTATCTATTAAGACTGTACTATTTGACTAGGCATAAATTTTGGCGTGAGCTTTATTTGGATATTCGTATTAAACAGCTAATGCCTACTCCCAGGTGAGTTTACAGCCCCATATAAACTTTTGATAAACTTTTCCTCTACGAGGGAGAAAACATGCAAACACTTAATGGACATAACAGAATTGTATAAACTTGACTATGATTGATTATTATTGAAACTGTTAAATTGTTGTAAATCGCCCGAATGTTATAAATAGATCTATTAGGGATTGACCATCCCCATCTGGGTGAGTCATGCTCACTGTGCCTTGGCCGTGACAACAGATGTATACCATGTTGGAACTGGGTTTGGGTGTCTTTTTGTAAGATACTACGTACTCATCTGTTGAGGACTATGGAAGGTTAAGCTTTAGTTTCTAATAATAAACAAATGTAATCTAAATTTTAGTAAGAATGCTTTGTGCATTTTTACTTCTATAATTATTGTATGTCCAAACTAATAAATGTTAAACCTGTAAATTCACCAACTTTATGTTGACCCTCTAGCATGTTTTTCTCAGGAAAATGAAGTTAGTACGTGGTGTGTGCATGGTCTCCAACATCTTAGTAATCTGCATTGTAGGACTCGTCAGGGGTTCTATTTGGGGAAACATAAACAATATACCTTTATCATGTTGAAGACAATTTTTATAAATTTGTTTAATAATCATGTAATCTAATGTGAATAACTCTTTATCTTATGCTCTATGGACTATGTGCTATCGATCCACCCTAGGGACATCTCCGTTGATATTTCCGCATATTTTGACCCTACCCGGGGTGTCACAGACGGAAGGGGCAAATTTTCCAAGGCCACCCCAATGACAACTCCGGTCGATCGTCGCCAGGGGAATCACTTTTGTGAATTCCATAACGACAAAGGTCATGGCACGGACGAGTGCATTCAGCTCAAGAAGCATGTTGAGTCACCGATCAAATCAGGCAAACGTAACCATTTGATCAAGGATTGGAAGGACGAGAAGGATATAAAAAAGAATGACAAAAAAGATTTCCAGAAGGACAAGCCTACAACCATATTCATGGTTCAGTCGTGGCAACGCAGGATAAAGCAGAAAATCAGCCAAAACTTTTCTCGCTGAAAGGAAATTTCATTCCCTCCCATCACGACAAGCAACGTGGCGGACACACCTCTCACGATTAAGCTGAACATTGGAAACCACAATGTCCGCCGCATGTACGTTGACGGAGGAACATCGACGGAAGTACTCTACGCATATTGTTTCGTACAGTTACGATCGGAAATAAAAAACCAACTAATGTCAGCCAGGTTGCCGCTTATTGGTTTTAGCGAAGACACCATCTGGCCGATAGGGCAGTTACGATTGTTAGTAAATATAGGAGATAAAGAACATTCAACTACAACATCGATGAAGTTTATGGTTATACGCTCACACTCTCCGTACAATGGTATCATCGGAAGGCCGAGTGTAACACCCCATTTGGATAAATAGACCGTTACAGGGTAATTATAGCGTGACATCAAAGCATACAAGGTAAATGTCCTAAAATATCACATGACCATAAGGGATAACCGGAATCAAACATCGCCATACATAATCCCAAAACATAAATAAAGTAAATGGAATAGGAGGGACAAAACAAGTGTCCAAGCAAACATAAAGTAAATGAAGTGCAAGGGAAAGAAGTCTAAGACAGCTCCTATCCTATGCACATCCTCTCCATGCCTGAGTCTGTCCTTGAGTACCTGCCGTTTGGGTCATGGAAAGGAAAATATACGGTTGAGAAATACGCTCAGTGAACGGATACATGACGATGATATGAATGGCATAAACATAAGTAAGGTATGAAATGAAAGTAAAGTGCAGCGGGACAATGCATGTCCTGGAAGACCTGGTGTAAGTTAATAAAACTGGTTTTATATTCTAAAAAGACTTATGTTTACTTTATACTAAAAACTATATTTTAAATATGTTCGGAGCCCATATAGGTCATGTTATATCAACGTGCATGAATACTTAGAGGGGTGACCTCATCATGCTATTAGAGGGGATGCCTCTAATTATGACAATATGAGTGGAGGGATCAAATCCTGTAACGGATGCAAGGCACGCACCGCAGTTACCATGAAATATTACTACTTTTCCTAGGATACACCCATTCTCCCCACATGATAATAATAACATAGGCAAAAATACTGTAACGGACGCTGCGAGCAATCACTCTTACCGCAGAAGAGTCATAACAGCGGTGCCTCCAGTGCTATGGTTATGGAACCCCCATAACTAGGTGAAACTTGCATGCATATATATAGCTCAGGCGATCTTAAATAATCATAACATATACTGATGTGTTTAAGACACGTAAAATACTGGGGAAAACAGATGGCTGCAAACGGGGAAATCCTAATATAGGAAAGAATGTCCTCACTGAAGGACGGAATATCCGTACCTTGTTTCCAGTAATGTGAACGAAGAAGACGCGAAGAATCCTACTCCGACTCCACAAGTGCTACATAATAAAGAGGGACATGTATGAGTTGTCTGATTACCATATACTTAACTGATCATTAGTTTACTTGACGTGTTATTACTTGTTTACTTGTTCCTGTCTTGTTTTAAGTGTTCTAGACTTGTTTTACTGATTCATGTTTAATCCTGCGTCTTCTTAATGTTTCATGTGTTCTAATTAATGTAATTAATGTTTCTATGTGTTAAAGTACTGGTTGTATCATAATGCGTAACTTTCTAAAAATAGAAAGTTTCCATAATTATTATGTTTTCAAAAATAGAAAGTTTCCATAATTATCATGTTTCCATAATTAAGATAATTCCATATTTACATGTTTCCATAAATAATATATTACTATAAATAATAATAGACTTATTAAGTAATAAAAATGACATAACATATAGTTTTAATAAGCTTATAATATGTCTTGTCTAATTATATCGTAAAGTTTAATAATGACTAAATACTTAGTCTAAACTTATAATTATTAATTAACAATAATATTACATGATATCAAAAGTATTAATTACATAATAATAATCCACGATTTAATGATTAAACTTTACCTTAAAATGATATAAATTAATTAAGCTAAGTTTTAATTAATTTAATGCACATGAATAATTAAATTAATAATTATTTAATCATAAGCTTTATTTAAATAACATGAACATAATTAAACTATGGTTTTTATTTAAATATTTATATCCTAAGTCGTGTAATTTAATTAATCTAATTAACTATATATTAATTAAACTAATTAATAAAATGAGAATTCATGTTATAAGCTAAGCCAAACACCCCCATTAACTGTTCTTAAACCTTGAACCAAACACCCCCTTAACTGCCTTTACACCCTGGTAGTGGCTTCCTTGCTACCGAGAGTGGCCTTGTTGCATTGCCTTAACACCCTAACCCCTGGCTGTGTAAAAGCTACCCACTGTTTTGTATTCTACCTATTGTTTTTTAAATCGTACCCATTGTTCTATACTAAGTAACCACCGAGACACATAGGTGTCTAGGTTCCCACTCTTTTTAAGCCAAAACCCCTTGTTGGGGTTTGGTGTTGCCACTGCTTTTAACAAAAACCAAACCGACACCTTTGAAAGGTGTGGCTGGTGGAAAAAAATCACTACCGAGACTCCCATGAGTCTTGGTTTGCTTGCAAACAGCCACGAATAACACAAAAAAAAGATCCTGAATCCCTCTGTCTTGTTTTAAACACGTTTTAAATTTCTTACTCATGGATTCTTGGTCAATGAACGCATAAAACAAATTAAGACAAAGGATCGAGGGTTACCTTTAGCGTGTTATGGTTTTAGGATAGAATAAACGAACACAAAACCTTGTTTTTTTGGATCTAAACTTGCTGATTTCTTGGTTCTAGATGTTGACAACGACGACAGAAGGAATCCAAAAAAGACGACGACTTGTTTTGTGTTTAGGGTTTTATGTGATTTTGTCCAAAATAAAATATACTCCCCCGTTCTTTTTGTTTTAGTCGTACAAGGCTTTCATATGGGCCTTGGCCCTTCTTGTTGATCCCTTCCCAAACTGCTAGCCCAAACACACTACACATTGTTTAAATTTGGTGTTCAATTTTATACGTACGCGTGTTCTTGTTTTAAATGTTGTGAACTATTTTCTTGGATTGTCTTATGCATATTATACGTAAATACATATCGTATATTAATAATAATAATAGTATACTTAATTACTTATCGTACGTAATTAATATACGTGATAATCGTATAAATGTTCGTGTTGCGTGTCGTATATTAATAAGTCATGAAGTTTTAATTTATACGTAATTTCATGCATTTAATGTTCTAAGGGATTTTAAACCTGGTTTTACACCGGGAATCCTGGCGTGGTCCCGTCTATAGCACACGGCATGATAAAATTCCCGATCGAGGGGGGAATTATCACTATCTTCAATTCAATAGTACCACCATCGGAATGCCATGCCATCACAATGCCAATACAATCAACTCCCAAAAAGGAAGGATCACCGCCCGCAAATTGGAAGGTGGTTATCCATCCTGATTACCCGGAGCAAGAGGTGGCCACCAGAGGAACTCTCTCCGATAAAGGTAGGAATGCCATGTGCTCCCTCCTTAAGGCAAACCTAGATGTATTTGCATGGGAACCAAAGCATATACCGGGCGTACCACGCTCAGTCATGAAACACAAGCTTCAGATTCGTCCGAGATATCCTTCCGTGAAACAAAAGAAGCGCGACCAAGCTCCATAACGCAGCCAGGTTATACTAGACGAGGTAAAAAAGCTGGTTGATGCAAGAATCATGCGAGAGGTTTATTACCATGAATGTCTCTCCAATCCAGTCATGGTCAATAAACATGATGGAAGCTGGCGTATGTGTGTAGACTTCACGGACTTGAATAAAGCTTGTCCACAAGATTGCTATCCACTACCAAAAATCGACTGGAAGGTCGAATCACTATGCGGGTACCCCTTTAAGTGTTTCTTGGATGCATGTAAAGATTATTGATGAGACTGCTTTTATACATAGTCTCATCGTCCAAATAGGGCTTTAAATGCATTAAATATCATCAAAATACCCATATATATGCTTGTGTTTGTTGCTTGTGTATTTTAGGTACGGATATTGCGAAAATGACAAAAGATCACAAGAATCATGCACAAACGAACACGGGAAACGAAGCCGCACAATGAACCAAGCCCTAGTATTGATTTTCCAAGAAAAAACCTTGAAGATTTGAAGAATTAAGAAGAAGGGTCCTCCAATATGGAATAATTGACACTTTATACCCTTGTATCCTCATAATTACAAGTTTAGTCCCTAAAGTTTGTCAAAATTACAAAAAGGGCCCTCCACTTTGAAGATTAGGCAAGTTTAGCCCCTCAACAAAGCTAAATTGTCAACCAATATCCTCCACAAAGACAAATGTATCATGAAGTCCTTCAAAGTACAATTTTTGGTCCTTTGAAAATCCCAAAATTACAAAAAGGACCCTTAACTTTCAACATTTGGCAAGAATGGTCCCTCATCAAACAAGACTTGGCAATTTCAGTCCTCCAAAATGCCAATTATACAAGTCAAGACCATTATCATTGAACAATATGCCAAATCAGCCCTTGAAGTATCACAAAATGGCAAGAAATACACCTGAAAATACTTTGGAAAAGTATTTGGGGCAAAAGTGTGAAAAATAAAACTTGTATAACAAAGAGAAACGAGTTTTGGCTGTTTAAATAACAAGTGAAAAGAGTTAAAGAATTGAGGGACTTAAGCTGTCAAACATCCAACCTTACCTTAACCAACCATGGGGTGCCACGTGCCCCACTACACACTCTCCTCCAATCACAGCCCACCCTTCCTCCATGTCACCTTCCACCCACAACTGACTTAACAAACCTTAATTAAATATTTAATTAAGGCGCTAAACACCAAGTTTAAACACAAACAAAGATCAAACGGGTGTTCTTGGTGTTCTTAAGCAAAATTGGATATTTGCTTAATACTTGATGTTAACCCTTAATTCCTTCCAGATTCAAGATTAAGGTGAGAATAAACACAACCCCACTCTTAAACCTTTGGCCACGTCACTCCATGGTCACATGTTAAACCCATGCTATACCACCTTTTGGGAAGAAGCCAAAACAGTACCCATGATCCAACGCCCAAGATTTGGCTTCAATCCTAAGCTTTCATATAAGCCTTTGATCACAATTGCAGCCTTGACACCTCACACAAACAGCCAACTCTCCCTCACAAGAGTCCAAGGTTTTCAAGTTCTCAAGGGCATTTCTGGGACTTTCTTAGCTAGGGTTTACATTTTGTTATTGCTTAGTAGTTACCATGTAGCCTATATAAAGGCATAGGGCTGCAACATTTACATTTTGCTCTTGAATTTTCCAAAGTTCACTTTTCTGTAAATCCTTTTCAATTTTAATGAAATGTGTTTGAAATGTTGAAGAAAGCTCAAGTGCCATTGTTATAACCTGTTTATTATTGTTCTTTGTTCATTATTCTTGAATCAAAAATCCGTTTTCAAAAGAGGAGTGTGCAAAAGTTTGCACATTTTCCACAATTTCTTGATATTTTGCTAAGTTCTTGGTCTATCTTGGAATTCTTGGGCTATAGGGCTGATCATAGCACCCTGATATTGTGTTATCAAGGTGTGGTGAAGCTTATAACTTGGGGATAATCAAGCGTGGAGGACAAGAGTTGCATTAATCAAGGATTTTTCATCTTTCTGTTTTTATAATTGTGCTTCTAACTTTGTTGATTCTTAGCAGGCTTTGTTGTGGAAGCTTGTGCTTGTTCTTGCTAGCACATAAGCTCAAAATTCGTGGGTGTGGATGTACATCCATGAGGTACACACCCTTAATCTCAAAATCTGAAAATATTTTGGATATTTGTGATATTTGAGTGTTGCCTATGTTCTTGTGTATTTTGTGGCTTAATCTTGCTTGGATCTGTTGTTCTCATCTGTTATTGTGTTAATTTGTGCTTGGGTGGTCTTAAATCTCACTTTTGATTTGAAAAACTTGGTTTTGAAAAGTTAAAGGGGTGTTTGGGATTACCTATTTGTGATTGAATCTTGTTATTGAGTTGTGGAAAGTTTAGGTTTGTGTTCTATATCTGTTATACACTTGTTTGAGAGTGCTTTGCTGCAAGTTTTGTGGTTTGAAACCTAAAATCAAACAATCTGCTATATCTTGTTGAGTTTGACTGTTTTTGACCTAAAATTTTGGGAAAACCTAGAGTTTATGCATGTTTAGGGATAAAAGCTGTTAAAACATCATCAATATAACATACTTGATAGATTTGAGGTGTTGAATCTGGCTTGTGTGTCAAATGCATCAGCAAAAGTGAAAATCAGTTTTGGTTAGTGTTCATCATTAACCTGTTAGTGTTCATCAATAACTTTAAGGGCTTAAATCTTGCTTAATTCTTTGAATCATTGCATGAAACTTGTTTAGACTTGTTCATTTAAGTTTAATATAGCTTGTGTATGCATTTGGTTGAATTTGGCTGGCTTAATTGTGCTAACATTGCCTTTTGAACCTTAACTGCTTATTGTTTCATGTTTGTGCTTGATCTGGTACTTTATTGATTAATCTGTGCAAATTGGGTGATTGTGTTTGTGATCTTTTGATTGTTATTGACTCCTTTTGATCCAAAGATCATTTGGGTTCCTTTGTGTAATCTGAATCCCAAAAAAGTTCACTAAAGACAAAAAAAGTCTATAAGTCAAGCAGTGGGAAAAGTTCCCACTGCTCAACACCCAAAACTAGCCCCTGCTAGTGTAAACTTGTACTCAGCTTATCAATAAGCTATTTTAGCTTATCCAGACTTGCAACACGTTATTTTTTGTGATAGATCTTCATTATTTGACCCATTTGACTAGACTGGAGCTTATTGGACTTTGACTTTGACTTTTTGCTAGAAAACCAACTTATTTGACTTTTACATAAGTGCTTATTTGCTTTTTCCAGCTTATTGAGTCAGCTTATTTGAAAACTCTTTGTTGATTTTGCTGAATTAAGTCATTTAAAAGCTTTAGAAACTTGAATCAGCACTTGGGGTGGCCTAGAACTCAAAAACGACTATTTTGTCGTTTTCTGTAGATTGCTTATTGCATTTTCAGGCTTATTCCTTGGGCTTATTTCAAATTTCTTTTTGCAGAAGTCTTATTTAGGACAAAAGAAGCTTGTGTGTCTAATTTGAGCTTATGGCATTGGCTTATAGCTTAATGGGCCAAAAGCCCATTAAGAATAAGCTGCTTGGTATAAGCTTGCTTATTTCACATTTTCAGCTTTTGGGCCTTTGGAAAAAGTTGTTTAAAATCAAATTTTGAGTCAAGTAGTGCTTTTTGGGCTTATTTTGGACACTTTTTTATATTGGGCCCAAATTTGGCCCAATAGTGGACTGTTTTGGGTTTAACCCATTTTCTAGGCCCAATAGGGGTATTTAGGTCATTTCACTTTCATTTCTGTGTTACTTAGGTTAAATTAAGCTAGTTTGCATGTTTTTAGAATTTTTTAGGATTTTTGGATTTTTATTAATATTTTAATATTATTTTATTATTAAAAATTAAAAGTCTGATTTTCTAAGTTTTTATATTTTTCCTAGATTGTAGACACTTAATTAGGAATTTTGCAACTTTCTAAATATTTTTAGAGTCTTTTAATTATTTTCTAGAATTAATTTAAATTTTAATTAATTTTAATAGTTTTTAATTGTTTAAAAATAGTTTTTAGTGGTTTTAAAATTTTGAAAAATACTTTTTAGTTTAATTAGAGTATTTTTGAGGTTTACAAACTTTAAAATCTTGTTTGGGACTTTTTAATAATTAATTTTGATTTTTAGGGCTTTAATTAGCATTAAAAAGTCATTATTTAATTAATTAAAAGTTTTTGGCAAGTTTGGATTTTTTGTAAACTCTTAGAATATTATTGTGGATTTTTGGTAATTTTTAGGAATTTTTAGGGTAAAATTTTAATTTTGGTGCTTTTTACGGTTTTGCGTGAACGCCTTTTTCGTCTTAATTTTATCCGTCTTCGTAACCGTCATTCTCTTCTAATCCCATTTCTATTTTTCTTTCTCAAAAATATAATCACAAATTAATCTAAGTCATTACACACATAACAAACTAGCCTCCTTGAGAACGATCCCCACAAAGGGTCATTAATACACGGTTTTCCTAAATCGTCATGCTTACCCTATTTTGGTACTCTTTTCCTAAAGGGTATACAAAAACTCTACATCATTTTTGGCGCCGCTGCCGGGGAGGCGTGTTGTATTTTGATTTGGAATTGTTGTTTTTATATACTAACCATAAATAGTATTTGTATTAGTAGCACTCTACTAATACGTATTATCGGTTTTCGATTTTTGTGTGAATACTATTACTATATTGTATACGTAGAACAATAAATTCACAAGTACTCCAAATACGTGAGAAATCACAACCTTGACTTGGGAGGTCATTACCCAATCATTGTATTCGAATCTCAAACCAAAGAAAAAGGCAAAAATAGATAAATACTTTCGTGAAGCTTAATTTTGAAAATACAAACTATAAGGTGGGTATAAGGCGGATATTATAAAATATATCCTAAGGAAAAAGGCTCTTATGTGCTTCGCGCCGCCTCGTTTCCCCGCTTGCTTGTGAGTATTTGATCTTGAGAGCTAATCGAGGGTTTTGCCCCCAAAGTATTACTAAGTATCATATATATTTTCTTGGTTTCCATTGATTAAACCCTCTTGAACGTTCTGGTGTTCCACCAACGTTCTAAAGTCATCGAAGGCGTTCACTTCACGTGATCGTTTTCATTCCGTAAGGCTTCTTTAATCAAGAGATTTGATTAAGGAGGAGATTTGTAGATTTTTGTCTACTTAATACATTCCACAAAATCCAAAAAGGTTAATACAATCAAAAACCACAAAAAAATTGAAAAATACAAAACACCAAAAAGAATCTTCTTTGCTCGTCCCCTCGTTGTACGTGACGTTTATGCTAACTCGTAATCAAGCAAGACGTGCACGTAAACGAAAGAACAAAACTCCCACTCCCAATCTTTCTAGTGAGGAGTCTCTTATTGACGAACCCATTGTAAGAGAAGCACCAACCATGGCGAATCGAACTATGATGGAGTTACTTCAAGCACCCACCGAGGGTTATGGAGAGGCTATTGTGATTCCCGCTATCCTTGCGGAGAATTTTGAGGTGAAAACGGGTTTGTTGTCGATGATCCAAAACAACAAATTCCGTGGTGTTGAGAAGGACAATCCACACAACCATATCCGCCAATTCAATCGTCTTACCGCCACTTGCAAATTTAAGGATGTATCGAATGACTCGATTAAGATGATGCTTTTTCCGTATTCCTTAGCGGGGCCCGCTAAAATTTGGTTAGAGAAAGAGCCACCCAATTCTATATTGACGTGGAAGGATCTCGCGTCTAAATTTGTGAACCATTTTTTCCGCCCTCTAAGACTACGCATTTGAAAAACGAGATTTCAAAATTTTCACAAGAGTTTAATGAAAGTTTTTCAACGGCTTGGAATAGGTTTAAGGAAATGTTACATGAATGTCCTCATCACGGTTTTTCCGACTTGCATCAAATTGACACGTTTTATAGTGGACTTAATGATCATGAAAGGGATTATTTAAATGCCGCCTCGGGTGGTAATTTTTTGTGTAAAACGGTTGAGGAAGCTTTGGTGATAATTGAGAATAGATCTAAGGTGTATAGTCCTCGTAGCACGTCTAGTGTTCGTAAGGCTTCGTCTTCGACTGCACCTTCTTTGTCTACTACCATCGATGCTTGCCAAATTGAGGCGAACTTGGAAAACAAGATTTTTGATAAGCTAAAAGGACTTTTGATTGAGTTTAAAGTTGGTGAACCAAGTGCTCCCGCTACGGCTAAAGCGGTTGAGGTTTTTTGCATGTATTGTGGTGGAGGTCATGATTTCTCTGAGTGCATTACCAATGGTGGTAACACTTCGAGTGCCTACGCGGCCACGGGAACTTACAACCAAAACGGTCAAGTTACCCGCTCTAATCAATTGGCTCCACCGGGTTTTGGTTCAAATCAAAATGCTAACAACAATTATCGCAACAATCAAGTTGGTTTCAAAAACAATTACAACAAGGGAAACTATGGGAATCAAGGTGCTAATAATCAAGTTTCAAACAAAAATCAAAATGATTTTCAAAACAACAACAAAAGTTTGCAAACATTGAAAGATCTTTCAAATGAATTTGTTGAATACGCTAATGGAAATGATGCTAGGTTTGACAATATTCAAAGAGAAATCATTAGCCTAAGATCCGAGTTTAAGAACGACTTGAAGAAAGAGTTGAAAAATGAGTTAGCTAATGAACTTAAAATCCACACCAACAAGATGAAAGGAAATGTCATAAGGTTACAACAAAACCAACAAAAAATGGAACAAGGGCAACATGAGATTAAACAAGAAATGATTAAAGCCGAGAAGAGGCAATCCATGTTTGAAGATAAAATCTCGTCTATGTTTGAGGCAATAATGTGTAAACCGTCTTCGAGTAGTCTTCCTAGCAACACCGTATCCAACCCTAAGGGTGAGATGAAAGTGATTACCACACGTAGTGGTAAGACACTTAAGGAACCGACTCCTCAACCAATTGCTCCTACGGAGGAAGCAATTGAGGAAGAACCCGAGGTGGTGGTCGAAAAGGAGCATGTCCCAACCCCACAAAGTACCGCTCATGCCACACCCACGGTTGACCCATTACCAACATTGGAACCCGAGAATCCAAAGGCTATGCCTACTATGCCTCAACCCACACCACCTTTGCCCTATCCATCAAGACTTAGGAAGGAGAAACGTCAAGAGCGCGACAATTACCAATTTGAGCTTTTTATGAAAATGTTTCGTGATTTGCACTTTAATGTGAGTTTTGCCGATGCTTTGGTCATGATGCCTCGATTTGCCGCTAACTTTAAGAGTATGTTGAATAACAAGGAGAAATTTCACCAATTGTCTAGTTTTTTGTCGGTTTATCTTAATCGCATACCTCAAAAAGTCGGTGATCCCGGTAAATTTTTGATCCCTTGTGCAATCCAAGATATGGAGGAATGCTATGCCTTGGCCGATCTTGGCGCTAGCATTAACTTGATGCCACTTGCAATCTTCAAGTCGCTCAATCTTCCTAATCTTACTCCTTCACTAATGTCTATCGAGTTGGTTGACCATTCTACGATTCCCGCATGTGGATTGGCGGAAGACGTTTTTGTGAAAGTGGGGAAGTTCTACTATCCCATAGACTTTATCGTTGTTGATATCCCCACGGATCCTCAAGTTCCTCTCATTTTAGGTCGTTCGTTTTTAGATACGTCTATGGCTTTGATCGATGTTTATGCTAGAAAGATCACCTTACATTTCAACGACGAGGAACTTGTTATAAACGTAACTCAAAACTCTCAACTTTCTCATGTTTATTCCGTTGCTACCATAAACCTCGTTGATATGATTGACGTGGTTTGCGAGGAATTCTCACAAGAAGTTCTAGGTTTTGGTGATGATGAAACTAGTGGCAATCCCACTATGTTGGATCCAATTCTTGATAATTCGACACCAACCTTCACTCCATTTGAAGGTGGTGGTTTTACGTTGGAAGAATTCGATGTTCCACGTACTTGTAACGAAGACCTCGACAACGATGAGGACTTCTCGATTATCAAGGATTTTCTTAATGATTTCCCATTTCCTCCACCCGATGAGGTTATGAGTATCGAGCCCAAATCTTCACTTGAGGAACCACCTATCATCGAGTTGAAAGATTTACCTCCTCATCTCGAATATGTCTATTTGGAGGAGGGCGACAAGTTGCCGGTTATTATTGCGAAGGAACTTTCGGATGATGAAAAAAACGCACTTGTCGATGTTCTAAAGGATCACAAAGGGGAAATTGCGTGGAAGTTATCCGACATTAAGGGGATCGATCCCAAATTTTGTACCCACAAAATCTTAATGGAGGAGGATTACAAGCCCGCAATCTAATGTCAAAGGAGGGTGAACCCCAAAATTCACGATGTCATTAAAAAGGAGGTCCTTAAACTCCTTGACACAGGATTAATTTACCCTATTTCCGATCGCCCTTGGGTGAGTCCTATCCATTGTGTCCCTAAAAAGGGAGGAATGACCGTTGTGCCAAACGATGCCAACGAGTTGATTCCCACTAGACTCGTGACCGGATAGAGAGTGTGCATTGACTATCGAAAGTTGAATGAAGCCACTCGTAAAGACCATTTTCCCTTGCCCTTCATGGACCAAATGTTGGAGCGTCTTGCGGGAAACGATTTCTATTGCTTTTTAGATGGTTTTTCCGGTTACTTCCAAATTCCCATCGATCCTCGTGATCAAGAAAAGACTACATTTACGTGTCCATATGGAACGTTTGCCTATCGTAGAATGCCATTCAGACTTTGTAATGCACCGGGAACCTTTCAAAGGTGCATGATGGCTATTTTTCATGATATGATCGAGAAGACGATGGAAGTCTTCATGGATGACTTTTCCGTGTTTGGTAGTTCGTTCACTTCGTGTTTTTCGAATCTTGAGAGAATGTTGAAACGTTGTGAGGAAACCAACCTTGTGCTCAATTGGGAAAAAGTCATTTTATGGTTAAAAGTGGAATCGTCTTAGGGCACAAGGTCTCGAAAGCGGGGATTAAGGTAGATCAAGCTAAGGTAGACGACATCGCCAAATTACCTCATCCCAAAACCGTTAAGGGAGTTAGGAGTTTCCTAGGCCACGCGGGCTTTTATCGTCGATTCATCAAGGATTTTTCAAAGATCTCTCGACCCATTACACATCTTCTTGAAAAAGAGGCACGTTTTGTTTTGACGAAGATTGTGTACGAGCCTTTGAAATCCTTAAGAGGAAACTTACCGAAGCTCCCATTCTTGTTGCTCCCAATTGGAACCTCCCCTTTGAGCTCATGTGTGATGCTAGTGACTATGCTATTGGGGCCATTTTGGGGCAACGTCATGATAAGCACTTCTTGCCTATTCACTATGCTAGCAAGACGATGACCAAGGCTCAAATAAAATACACTACAACAGAGAAGGAATTCCTTGCTGTGGTGTATGCATTTGAGAAATTTCGACCTTATCTCGTCTTAGCTAAATGCATAGTGTATACGGATCATTCATCTATCAAGTATCTCATGGCAAAGCAAGATGCTAAGCCTAGATTACTTCGTTTGATTCTCCTCCTTCAAGAATTTGATCACAAAATCGTTGACAAAAAAGGAGCCGAGAATCTAGCGGCCGATCATCTTTCTCGTTTGGAAGATCCTCACCAAAGTGTTTACGAGCCCAAGGAGATCACTGGAACATTTCCGCTCGAGACACTTGGTGTAGTGAATTCTAAGCTTGATTCTTCCACCCCATGGTTTGCGGATTTTGCAAATTACCATGTGGGTAACTTCATCATTAAGGGTATGACGACTCAAGAAAAACGAAAATTCTTTCGTGACGTCAAGTTCTACTTTTGGAACGACCCTTACTTGTTTCGAACTTGTGCGGATCAAATCATCCGACATTGTGTATATGTCACCGAAGCTTCTAACATCCTTAGAGCTTGCCATGAGGGACCCATGGGTGGTTACCACGGTGCTAATCTCACGGCTAAGAAGGTGTTTGATGTCGGCTTCTTTTGGCCTACTATTTACCGAGATGCACAAGATCTTGTGAAGTCGTGTGATTCATGCCAACGACAAGGAAAAGCCTCACAAAAAGATGAAATGCCACAAAATATCATCCAAGTGTGTGAGATCTTTGACGTTTGGGGTATAGACTTTATGGGGCCGTTCCCATCATCTCGTGGTAATAAGTATATTCTCGTTGCGGTTGACTACTTATCTAAGTGGGTGGAAGCTAAGGCTTTGCCCACCAATGATGCTCGTGTGGTAGTCAAGTTTTTGAAAAGCTTGTTTTCTCGGTTTGGAACCCCTCGTGCGATCATAAGCGATCGTGGAACCCATTTTTGTAACGACCAATTTGAAAGGGTCCTAAGGAAATATGGGGTTACACATCGGCTTTCTACGGCTTATCACCCACAAATAAGTGGGCAAGTCGAGGTTTTAAACCGAGCTTTGAAGAGGATTTTGGAGAGATCTGTTGGGGAAAACCGACAATCTTGGTCGGATAAGTTGGACGATGCTTTATGGGCCTTTAGGACCGCTTATAAGACGCCCATTGGGTGCACTCCCTATAAGCTTGTGTATGGAAAGAATTGTCATTTGCCTATCGAATTAGAACACAAGGCTTATTGGGCCCTAAAGCATTGAAATGATGACATGGAGACCGCGGGAAAACACCGGAAAATGCAATTAAATGAATTGGATGAATTGAGGGACATTGCTTATGAAAATTCATTGATTTACAAAGAAAAAACTAAAAAGTTGCATGATTCTAAAATTAAAAACCGGGTTTTTAACATTGAGGATCAAGTTTTGCTTTTTAATTCTCGATTGAAAATCTTTTCCGGTAAGTTGAAATCCCGTTGGTCCGGTCCATTCACCGTGACCCAAGTTTTTCCATATGGGACCATCGAGCTAGCTCAAAATGATGGCCCCAATTTCAAGGTGAATGGACATAGGTTGAAGCACTACTTTGGCGGGGAAGTTCCATCCTTGAACTACCTCGACCAAGTCACTTTCCCCAATAAATAATTAGTATTGAGGGGATCGAGTCGAGCTCATGACTCGGTAATAAAAAACGAGGTGACTCGTGGGGGAATCCCATGCTTATCCTATGTACATATTATCGCTTTCTAATGTAGTTAACGTGTGGGGATTTGTGCCCTTCCAACCTTTGTTCCGTGGTTGTTTGTGAGTTGTGGACTTTAGATGATCATGATCTTCACGATTGGAGCCTCTCGTGTTCGTTTTATGGGAGCACTCGATCATTTGCTTTGAAGACTTTCTCAATATCCATGATATATCCTTTGATGTTCTAACCTTAGGTTTATAGCACACTTCATAAACGACTATTAATTTTTTTGGTTACACCCTTTCCATGCTAGATTAGGCATTCGACTACGTCTCTAGTATGGGGGTGTTTGCACCCCTAGACTTGAAACATTAAGGACAATGTTTAACTTTAGTATGGGGGGGTGAATAGATACTTGCCTTGCCAAACCTTCACGCTTTCCAAAGTTTATCTTTTTGTTTATCGTTTTGTTGCAAAATAAGGCTAAAAATGGCCAAATTTTAAAAATTTTCTCATGTTTTATAAGTGTTTGAAGACACGAATGTAGGTTTTCTGATGGCGAGAATAAGAGTAATTTTTGACTCGACCGTGCGTGTTGAGCACTTAGCTTTGATTCCTTAACTTCACATTAGGCTAAGTCTCTTAAATGAGGACGAGAAATGATAGGGTTAATTATAAGTTACTATGCTAAACGTAGAGTACTCGTATTCTTTCAAAAACTCATGTGTCCTCGTTGTTTGCTTATTCTCCCTTCGCATGTAAATATTTTTTTTGCTTAATAAATATTGACTTAGCGGTTTTGTCTTGATTGTTGGGTTTCTAGTCTTTTCTAGTAGCTTCCGTGTAATTAAATTGGGAAGACATTAAGGTATCGCCAGCGTCACGGTTTTGAAGTATTGGCAACCCGAATAATCGAAAGCTTCACCCAATAATAAGATTTCAAGTGCTCACCTAAATCAAGCAAACAATTTGAAGCCCCACAAGGCCAAAAAATCTATGCAAAATTGAAAGTGAATCAAGCCTTAATCTTTGAAGCTTTAAAGATCCAAAATTCGCCTTAGCGTGAGGATATACGTCTTTGGCTAATAAAACTACCGATGAGGTGGATAATAAAAGGCAAGGCAAGACCGAAGTCATAATAAAAGCTTCATGGCGAAGTTGAATAAAAGATGGAGGTAAACCAAAGATAATAAGGCCCTTCCGTTAGGGGGCGTATAAAAGTCTTGGTAATAAGTCTCATGTTCAAAACCGTTATAAAACCGTGTTTATCGATTCTTCTTGTCAACTTAATTTTTTGACATCGTTGTCTACTAGGAGGGGTTATTGATTTGATGGTCTTGGTTGCACCGTTAGGACTCTATTTTTAGACCTAAATCTCTATTATCGCATAAGTCAAACAATGTATCCTCGTGAAACATTCAAGACATAATAAAATATAAGAGATACAACTTAGGAAATTGGGAGGATAAGTACGTGATTAGGGCATATGAGTAGTGTTAGCATTACTAACTTATAATGACAATGATCTCGTTTCACGCTTGGAATGGAATTGGGGTGAAAATCGAGGACGATGAAATTATTTCCAACGAAGCATTCACGTGTTCTTATTCTATGAACCTAAACGTCCCATTTTACGATGAAAATCATACATTATGTCTAAAACGCAAGTTGTAGTAGCAATAGTAGTAGTATAGCTAGTTTATCATTCAATAAAGTGAATAAAAATGAATTTTGGAGGTGCTACGATACTTTATTCTAGCATTGCGTGAGGGCACGACAATGGTTTAGTATGGGGGAGTGATGAGACTGCTTTTATACATAGGCTCATCGTCCAAATAGGGCTTTAAATGCATTAAATATCATCAAAATACCCATATATATGCTTGTGTTTGTTGCTTGTATATTTTAGGTACGGATATTGAGAAAATGACAAAAGATCACAAGAATCATGCAAAAACGAACACGGGAAACGAAGCCGCACAATGAACCAAGCCCTAGTATTGATTTTCCAAGAAAAAACCTTGAAGATTTGAAGAATTAAGAAGAAGGGTCCTCCAATATGGAAGAATTGACACTTTATTCCCTTGTATCCTCATAATTACAAGTTTGGTCCCTAAAGTTTGTCAAAATTACAAAAAGGGCCCTCCACTTTGAAGATTTGGCAAGTTTATCCCCTCAACAAAGCTAAATTGTCAACCAATATCCTCCACAAAGACAAATATATCATGAAGTCCTTCAAAGTACAAGAAATTACAAGTTTGGTCCTTTGAAAATCCCAAAATTACAAAAAGGACCCTTAACTTTCAACATTTGGCAAGAATGGTCCCTCATCAAACAAGACTTGGCAATTTAGTCCTCCAAAATGCCAATTATACAAGTCAAGACCATTATCATTGAACAATATGCCAAATCAGCCCTTGAAGTATCACAAAATGGCAAGAAATACCCCTGAAAATACTTTGGAAAAGTATTTGGGGCAAAAGTGTGAAAAATAAAACTTGTATAACAAAGAGAAACGAGTTTTGGCTGTTTAAATAACAAGTGAAAAGAGTTAAAGAATTGAGGGACTTAAGCTGTCAAACATCCAACCTTACCTTAACCAACCATGGGGTGCCACGTGCCCCACTACACACTCTCCTCCAATCACAGCCCACCCTTCCTCCATGTCACCTTCCACCCACAACTGACTTAACAAACCTTAATTAAATATTTAATTAAGGCGCTAAACACCAAGTTTAAACACAAACAAAGATCAAACGGGTGTTCTTGGTGTTCTTAAGCAAAATTGGGTATTTGCTTAATACTTGATGTTAACCCTTAATTCCTTCCAGATTCAAGATTAAGGTGAGAATAAACACAACCCCACTCTTAAACCTTTGGCCACGTCACTCCATGGTCACATGTAAAACCCATGCTATACCACCTTTTGGGAAGAAGCCAAAACAGTACCCATGATCCAACGCCCAAGATTTGGATTCAATCCTAAGCTTTCATATAAGCCTTTGATCACAATTGCAGCCTTGACACCTCACACAAACAGCCAACTCTCCCTCACAAGAGTCCAAGGTTTTCAAGTTCTCAAGGGCATTTCTGGGACTTTCTTAGCTAGGGTTTACGTTTTGTTATTGCTTACTAGTTACCATGTAGCCTATATAAAGGCATAGGGCTGCAACATTTACATTTTGCTCTTAAATTTTCCAAAGTTCACTTTTCTGTAAATCCTATTCAATATTAATGAAATGTGTTTGAAATGTTGAAGAAAGCTCAAGTGCCATTGTTATAACCTGTTTATTATTGTTCTTTGTTTATTATTCTTGAATTAAAAATCCGTTTTCAAAAGAGGAGTGTGCAAAAGTTTGCACATTTTCCACAATTTCTTGATATTTTGCTAAGTTCTTGGTCTATCTTGGAATTCTTGGGCTATAGGGCTGATCATAGCACCCTGATATTGTGTTATCAAGGTCTGGTGAAGCTTATAACTTGGGGATAATCAAGTGTGGAGGACAAGAGTTGCATTAGTCAAGGATTTTTCATCTTTCTGTTTTTATAATTGTGCTTCTAACTTTGTTGATTCTTAGCAGGCTTTGTTGTGGAAGGTTGTGCTTGTTCTTGCTAGCACATAAGCTCAAAATTCGTGGGTGTGGATGTACATCCATGAGGTACACACCCTTAATCTCAAAATTTGAAAATATTTTGGATATTTTTTTATATTTGAGTGTTGCCTATGTTCTTGTGTATTTTGTGGCTTAATATTGCTTGAATTTGTTGTTCTCATCTGTTATTGTGTTAATTTGTGCTTGGGTGGTCTTAAATCTCACTTTTGATTTGAAAAACTTGGTTTTGAAAAGTTAAAGGGGTGTTTGGGATTACCTGTTTGTGATTGAATCTTGTTATTGAGTTGTGGAAAGTTTGTGTTTGTGTTCTATATCTGTTATACACTTGTTTGAGAGTGCTTTGCTGCAAGTTTTGTGGTTTGAAACCTAAAATCAAACAATCTGCTATATCTTGTTGAGTTTGACTATTTTTGACCTAAAATTTTGGGAAAACCTAGAGTGTATGCATGTTTAGGGATAAAAGCTGTTAAAACATCATCAATATAACATACTTGATAGATTTGAGGTGTTGAATATGGCTTGTGTGTCAAATACATCAGCAAAAGTGAAAATCAGTTTTGGTTAGTGTTCATCATTAACCTATTAGTGTTCATCAGTAACTTTAAGGGCTTAAATCTTGCTTAATTCTTTGAATCATTGCATGAAACTTGTTTAGACTTGTTCATTTAAGTTTAATATAGCTTGTGTATGCATTTGGTTGAATTTGGCTGGCTGAATTGTGCTAAAATTGCTTTTTGAACCTTAACTGCTTATTGTTTCATGTTTGTGCTTGATCTGGTACTTTATTGATTAATCTGTGCAAATTGGGTGATTGTGTTTGTGATCTTTTGATTGTTATTGACTCCTTTTGATCCAAAGATCATTTGGGTGCCTTTGTGTAATCTGAATCCCAAAAAAGTTCACTAAAGACAAAAAAGTCTATAAGTCAAGCAAAAAGTTCCCACTGCTCAACACCCAAAACTAGCCCCTGCTAGTGTAAACTTGTACTCAGCTTATCAATAAGCTATTCTAGCTTATCCAGACTTGCAACAACTTATTTTTTGTGATAGATCTTCATTATTTGACCCATTTGACTAGATTGGAGCTTATTGGACTTTGACTTTGACTTTTTGCTAGAAAACCAACTTATTTGACTTTTACATAAGTGCTTATTTGCTTTTTCCAGCTTATTGAGTCAGCTTATTTGAAAACTCTTTGTTGATTTTGCTTAATTAAGTCATTTAAAAGCTTTAGAAACTTGAATCAGCACTTGGGGTGGCCTAGAACTCAAAAACGACTATTTTGTCGTTTTCTGTAGATTGCTTATTGCATTTTCAGGCTTATTCCTTGGGCTTATTTCAAATTTCTTTTTGCAGAAGTCTTATTTAGGACAAAAGAAGCTTGTGTGTCTAATTTGAGCTTATGGCATTGGCTTATAGCTTAATGGGCCAAAAAGCCCATTAAGAATAAGCTGCTTGGTATAAGCTTGCTTATTTCACATTTTCAGCTTTTGGACCTTTGGAAAAAGTTGTTTAAAATCAAATTTTGAGTCAAGTAGTGCTTTTTGGGCTTATTTTGGACACTTTTTTATATTAGGCCCAAATTTGGCCCAATAGTGGACTATTTTGGGTTTTACCCATTTTCTAGGCCCAATAGGGGTATTTAGGTCATTTCACTTTCATTTCTGTGTTATTTAGGTTAAATTAAGCTAGTTTGCAAGTTTTTAGAATTTTTTAGGATTTTTTGATTTTTATTAATATTTTAATATTATTTTATTATTAAAAATTAAAAGTCTGATTTTCTAAGTTTTTATATTTTTCCTAGATTGTAGACACTTAATTAGGAATTTTGCAACTTTCCAAATATTTTTAGAGTCTTTTAACTATTTTCTAGAATTAATTTAAGTTTTAATTAATTTTAATAGTTTTTAATTGTTTAAAAATAGTTTTTAGTGGTTTTAAAATTTTGAAAAATACTTTTTAGTTTAATTAGAGTATTTTTGAGGTTTACAAACTTTAAAATCTTGTTTGGGACTTTTTAATAATTAATTTTGATTTTTAGGGCTTTAATTAGCATTAAAAAGTCATTATTGAATTAATTAAAAGGTTTTGGCAAGTTTGAATTTTTTGTAAACTCTTAGAATATTATTGTGGATTTTTGGTAATTTTTAGGAATTTTTAGGGTAAAATTTAATTTTGGTGCTTTTTACGGTTTTGCGTAAACGCCTTTTTCGTCTTAGTTTTATCCGTCTTCGTAACCGTCATTCTCTTCTAATCCCATTTCTATTTTTCTTTCTCAAAAATATAATCACAAATTAATCTAAGTCATTACACACATAACACACTAGCCTCCTTGAGAACGATCCCCACAAAGGGTCATTAATACACGGTTTTCCTAAATCGTCGTGCTTACCCTATTTTGGTACTCTTTTCCTAAAGGGTATACAAAAACTCTACATCAATTATCACCAAATTCAGATGTCAAAGGAGGACGAGGAAAAGACGGCACTCCACACCAGTCAGGGCGTGTATTGCTACACAAAATGCTGTTCGGACTCAAGAATGCATGCGCAAATACCAACGACTTGTTGACAAGGAGTTTGAATCCCAGATCGTTCGTAACCTTGAAGTCTACGTTGATGACTTGGTTATAAAAAGCCACACAGAAGACGAGCTCCTCCATGACGTCCAGGAGACATTTGATACTTTGAGAAAAATCAACATGAAGTTGAATCCCAAGAAATGCACATTTGGGGCAACCGAAGGAATGTTTCTAGGGTACATGATAGACCCAAATGGAATCAAGCCTTTCCTGGAGAAACTGAGGCTGTGATACAGTTGCCATCTCCCCAGACACTGAAGGAGGTGTAATCACTTCGGAAAGTTAGTCGGGATAAACAGGTTCCTATCAAAATCCGTAGAGAAGTCACTTACTTTATTCAAAACACTCAAGAAGTACTTGAAGAAAGGGGATTTTCTCTGGACAAGAGAGGCAGAGGAGGCATTCGGACAGCTTAAGCAGCATCTAGCAACTCTTCCCATGCTAGTCGCCCCGCGACCCAAGGAGGAGCTAATCGTATACTTATCCGCTACACACGTAGCAATAAGTGCCATCCTAATGACCGACCAAGACTCAGTCCAGACTCCAGTTTACTTCATAATCAGGGCATAGCAGGGGCCGGAATTGAACTACTTCCCAATAGAGAAGTTGGTCCTATCACTGGTTTACACCGCAAAGAGGTTGCGCCGTTATTTTCAGGTGCACAAATTATGGTAATCACAGACCAACTAATCAAACAGATCATCTCAAAACCAGATGTGGTAGGAAGACTGTAGAAGTGAAGTGTCCTACTAGGGGAACACAATATATCTTATAGACCAAGGACAATCGTCAAGGGACAAATCTTGGCAGAGTTCATCATTGAGAAGCCTGAGGAGGATGTACCAATGGTCCCAAAGGAACCATGGGTCCTGTTCACAAACGGATCTTCCTGCACGGATGGGCCAGGAGCGCGCCTCATACTCACTAATCCGGAAGGCATGGAATTCACTTATGCTTTACGCTTTGAATTCACAGCCACAAACAATGAGGCGGAATATGAAGCATTGATAGCAGGCTTAAGGATAGCAGCCAGAATGGGCGTACTTAACCTAGAGGCCTATGTGGACTCCCGACTTGTTGCAAACCATATCCTAGGTGAGTATGAAACTAAGGAGGACAACATGATCCAGTATTTGGAAAAGGTTAAGTCGCTTATCGCCGGCTTTGGAAAATTCACAATTAAGCAAGTACCAAGAGGCGAGAATAAGGAGGCGGATGCCCTTAGCAAAATCGCATCCACGAGCTTCGCCCACTTGGCCAAACAAGTGTTGGTAGAAATACTCAAGGATAAATCCATTGCAAGGGAAGAAGTCGCAGCAATAGTTGATGAGGAAGGACCTACGTGGATGACCCCAATCATCAGCTACTTAACAGACGAGACTCTCCCTGATGATGAAACATAGGCACGCCGCATCCGTAGGAAGTCAAAACAATTTGAACTATGTGACGATATCTTATACAAGCGGTCGTTCTTACAGTTGTGGTTACGATGCGACGGACCATGCCAAGCTAGTTATGTGATCAGCGAAATTCATGAAGGGTCGTGTGGCATGCACGCCGGCCCCAGATCAGTGGTGGCAAGAGCATTACGCACAGGGTATTACTAGCCAACTATGCACCAAGATGCACGTAACTTGATTCTCAAATGTTGTGATTGTCAAGTACACAAGCCAGTGCCGCGCCATCCACAACAGGAACTAACACCTATCACAGCCTCATGGCCATTCTACAAATGGGGGATCGACATAGCGGGACCTTTTCCTATTGCAGCCAGAGGCGTTAAGTTCTTGATTGTAGCCATGGACTACGTCACTCGCTGGATTGAAGCTAAGGCAGTTGCAAGAATCACGGGCAAACAGGTAAAAACGTTTCTAGGGAAAACATCGTATGTCGTTTTGGCTTGCCAGGTGAGATTATCTCGGATAATGGAAAACGGTTTGCGAACAATCCATTCAAGGATTGGTGCACGGCGCTGAATATCACACGGCGTTTCGCATCCGTCAAGCATCCGCAAACCAATGGCTTGGTAGAACGAGCAAATAGAAGCTTGGGAGAATGAATTAAAGCGCGCTTAGATGAAAGAAGCGCCAAATGGGTAGACGAGCTACCACATGTCTTATGGGCACACAAAACAATGATAAAAACGGTCAATGGGAACACTCTGTTCACATTAGCCTATGGTACTGAGGCAGTCATACCAACAGGGATTGGAATGCCAACAATCTGTACGACGGAAGTTAACGTCGTTACAAACGACGATGAACTAAGGGCCAACTTAGAATTACTAGAGGAGAAAAGAGAGTTGGCAGCTATCAATGAGGCTAAAGTTAAGGAGCGGATGAAAGCTTACTATGACTCCAAAGTTAAAGTCGTTTCCTTCCAAGCAGTGGATTTTGTCTATCGTGCAAACGAGGCAAGTCGCGTGGAGAACACAGGGAAATTAGGCCCAAAGTGGGAAGGACCGTACAAGGTCATGGAAGCTTTGGGACGAGGCGCGTACTAGTTACGTGCCATGGATGGTCGTGACTTGGATCGTACATGGAACATTTGAAACCTCAAGAAGTGCTATCTCTAAAAAGGCCACGGCCTCCGCATGGACATCTAGCTATAGACAGCTCCAATAAAGATCCATGTAATTTTGTCTTTTATGTTTTCTAGGTCTTATTTGTCTTAGGATTTTATCATTCTTTTAAAAAAAGTAACCGTGGTAATAAAGCGACGTGGTGCCTAGCTAGCTCCACGGCTTGTTCTTGTTCAAACCATGTTTCTTTTATACTTAAGATTATTTATTATTGTGTGTATACTTAGTGTTATTTCTCATTCATATGCATTCATCAGTCGTACATGTACCGTCCGTTTCCATGAGAAACAAGAGGATTGAGTGAACCGAATAATTCAACTTGCCACGTAAGAGGGATGCAACCCTAGCATCCACGGATCATGAATCCTTACTACTCACCTTATTAACAAGACTTTGTAATAATTTTAAACATGTCGTACTTACAAAGGCCGGACATGATAAAGTCACACAGTGCACGTGTAGTAACATATAGACTTAGTCTTTATATAAGCCATGATACATCATGCATGGATATACAATTATCTACTCAAAATATTCAAAAGACAAGTTTCAAATACATACATAAAAGTTCCATGGACATCCACGACCGAATAAGTTCCAAATAATATTACAAATGTTATAAAGGTAAATTGTTCTAAGTTACAAATCATGAAGGTGGGATGGACTCAGTCAACTCCTTCCTCTACTGGGTGATGGATGCCAGAGTGGACCTACCACGGCTTGTGTCACTCTCTAGAAGCAAAGTCAGGCCAGGTTGGGTAGGAGTGGATACCGTCATACCATCAGATCATGGCAAATGGGCGGATCCGGCAGTGGGAGTACGGCGCAAGATGCGATTCTCTCTCTTACCACAGGCCCAGACTAGATTGGCTTTGATAGCTCCCTCTAAACCCTTCTCTCCCTTGAGCACCCTGGGTCGTTAGCAGGAGGATTTTTTGCATACAGGGGGATGGTGACTTGGCTGGTGTGTGGTTTAAGTTCCACCCGCCAGTCCAGAGCATCTTGCGACTTCAAGTCTGTGCTCAGATGCAGCTGTTCCATAATTTTATCAATGGGAGCGTCTTAAAGGGCCTCTAGTTCCTCCAGCAGGGGATAATTCACATCCCTAAGAGCATTCATGGACTGGGTCATGGTTCTTTCTGTGTCCGGTTTGAAAAAGGAATGATCTTTTAGCTCATTCCCTTTGCCAACCCATTCCACTCCTGCTAACAAGACCTCGTGCATGCCGTGGTCAATGCCATCATACACAACTTTGGCGAACGACTGCATCATCTCCGGCGACTCTGCTATCTTCATTACATCAAGTCTCACGCCACGGCTAACCATCCACGTACGTCCGGCTATTATCGTAAGCATATGAGGGTATAATTCCTCATCAAAATCTATGGCCAGGGCGTCTAGCCGGGTGTCCAATACTTCCAGGTGATCACCAACCTGCTTTTCCCTCTCCTCTCTGTACTTGAGGAATTCTGCATACAGGGTTTCTTCACAGTTTATCCGCATGTTATCAAGATCTTCGGAGAGGGCGGATGCTTGGTCGCTCATAGCCTTGGCGGCGACTTCAGCTGTGGCTACCTATAAGCACATGTGAAAGTTAGCAAATGGTGGAAGGATAATAATAAGTACGTGTAGAGAGATAATAAATAAAAACACAAGTGGCGAACGGAAAGTGTCAATGTACCTTGACGTTTGCAGCTTCGAGTTTGGCCTCCAATTCAGCAATGCGAGCATCACGTGTACTGGCATGAGTGGCCTGCTCATTGATAGTGGCTTTAATAGTGGATAGTTGTGTCCGTAGGGATGTGATTGTTTCTTCATGTTGCACGACTAACTTCTACCTACGGACAATCCTCCTGCCCATACTCTGGATATGACGTATGGCCGCCTCAAACCGATGGTGCATAGTTGCGCAAATAGCGACCTGGTGCACTGCTGACACATTGAACTCCTCCATGAGATCATCATGAGTTAGCTCATTTAGGTCCGTGACGAGACCAGGAGGAGTAACATGATCCATGAAGTCCTTGCAGGCTTCTGGGGTACTTAGCCTGTCTGCCGTGGACAAGTTCCAACTTGGGCAGAAAAAGGTACCGGGCCATATTCCACAAGCTCATCGTTGGTCGTGGTAGGTTGGGATGGTGTTGCTTCTTACACGGCAGAAGAGGTCACTTGTGTTTCCTTCTCCTTCCCCGCGTTTCCTTTGCTTGGTGCGGCATCAAAATTGCCGTCCCTATATAAGCAAATACGTTAGTATCAAGAGTATGTCCTACGGTATCTTGATAAATTAATTTAAAATAAAGGAGAGGCAAATAGACACTTACGTGGTATCTTTGTCCAACTCCAACTCAGTAGGCGGGATGGCGGTGACGGGAGCCGGGTTCAGGAACGATACATTTTGTTGTTGTTCAGCTGTTATGTCCTTCGTCGTACCTGAAGTTTGCGTCACACCCATGTTGCCGCCACTTTGGTACTGAGGATGGTCTTGGCATAGTCTTTTCGCAGGGGCATTTAATTCCCCTATCTCAACTTCTCCTTGTGTCACCTTCTTTAGTTTCCTCTTGTGCTTTCGCCTTTTTGTGGGGGAAACGGTTGGAGTCTCGGTGTTTGGTCCCCTGGCCGCCTCATTCTCCGACTCAAACAGCGCCTCAATATCTTTGTCCACACCTTCGATGTTGTCCCCCTGTTCTTTAAGGATTCGGGTGGTGGTCTGAGGTGGCGCGAATGATCCGGCCTCTTGGTCGAGCAGGTTTTGGTCCCCATCCTCATTGGAGAAGTATAATGGAGACTTCTCAATGTGGGAGTTCTCCATATCGGAGTGGGGGTCAGGGACTGCATACAAGGGGATGGTCACGTTCCTAGTAGAGTTAAGGAGTGTCGGTTCATCTTCACGTCTTGGCCGGGTCCCCTCAAGGACCAGCTTGGGATCTCCTTGGCGAATAAGCCCCCATAGATTCATTTCTATAAAAACAAATTATTTCTTAGTTACGGCTAATAAGTAACGATACAATGTTATAATGACAGTTATACCCACCCTCGTTTCGACGTCTCTAGAATACAGGATAACGGTCTGATCTTCCGTAGTAGTTACGGTTGAGCCCTATTAAACACAAAAAGGATTCCGGCAATTGTTTGTGGAACCCAGTGCGGTGTATATCTAATTCATGTATGTCTCTAGCACTATATGTACCTACTTTGGGGAGCCTATCTGTGTGGATAGTGTGTTTAAAAACGAAAGGGAAGGGGTAGAGGACATTGTCTATAAAAAAGTATCGGTCATACCAGCTCTTTAGGGAATCTAAAGCTTTATTATAACAAGTTGGGGAGTTCCCTGGGCGTTTCTTAAATGATAACCAGCCGTTGACTAACTGCGGAATGTAGAAGACTCTAAATTGGCTTATTTTACATGCGTCAGTCGCATGTAACTAGGTGATATGAACATCATAGTATGTTAACAGTTCTACGAGGAACCTAGAGAAGGGTATGCGATAGTTAGCCGCGTCGAACAGCCGGGTATACAATCCTATCTTTCCCCGTGGAAAGTCTGTGATGGCATCACCGAGGCTAGGTAGAGTGGGATGAAGGCTATCAGGTATATAATACTCAGAGCAAAACTCAGTTAATTTTTCCGCTGGTAGTGCATTGAGCACGGACGTGATAGTGAGGACGTCTTTAACCATGTTTTATATAAATATGGAGAAAGGCGTGGTGATCGAACCTGTAAATACAGATGTTCGTGCGAAAGCAAGAGTGGCTGTGAGAGAGTAAAAACGTTAATGGCGGATGTGAGCTTTTAACTGTGTGTGTGCATAGTCGCACATAGAGCAATATATAGTGTTGCCTTGGTAGTTGTAGATCGATGGATTCTTGACACGTGTAATCCACCATGAGATCCAACGATCCACATTATGAAGGCAAGTGAAGCGTCAGAGGGGCCCACGGGTCACCTCGAGGTCAGGTTTTACGTGGCTCCCACAGTCCCACTTGTTCACTTTTTCAGCCATGTCAGATGAACAGTCGCCTATGTCATCATGAGCGGTCAAACTAATGACCATATTCAATGGTTCATTTAAATGGTTCCCGCTGAATGTACGGTTGGCATACCATTTACTTTGTCATTGAATATGTTCCTTTTTTAAGTACGACTTTGGGGAATTATTTAGTCTAGATATTACGCCTACGGCTGTAACAACTAGACTGGGGGGGGGGACATGATTCCATATAGTCCCCAGCCGGGTCCTGGGCCCGGCCTACGGGTATGATATGGTGCAGTTTTACCCCTTTAGGAAAAGGAGGTAATTAGGGCAAGCATTAAGTACGTTGATTTAGGAAAATCAAGCACCTAAATGACCCAAGTGTGGTGGGATCGTTCTCAAGGAGGCTAGTGTGTTATGCGTGCTAAGATTTGAACTAATTATTTGTGATTAATATTATGAGGAAAGAAAAGAAAAATGAAGACAGATGCGAGAAAATTACACTAAGACGTAAAAGACGTAAAATCGTAAAATCGTAAAATGGGGTAAAATAAAAATTTATTCTAAAAAATTCCAAAAAATTACTAAAAATCCACTAAAATATTCTAAGGGTTTACAAAAAATGAAAACTTGCTAAAACCTTTTATTTAATTAAATATTAATTTTTAAATTCTAATTAAAGCCCTAAAATTAAAATTAACCAATAAAAAGTCCAAATCAAGGTTTTAAAGTTTTTAAACCTCTAAAATAACCTAATTAAACTAAAAAGTATTTTCCAAAATTTTAAAACCACTAAAAACTATTTTTAAATGCTTAAAAACTATAAAAATCTTAAAATAATCCTAGAAAATAATTAAAAGATGTTAAAAATATTTGGAAAGTTGTAACAATCCTAACTTAATGTATAAAACCTAGGAAAAAATATAAAAAGTGAAAAATCTTAATTAAAAATAAAAATGATTATTTTAATAATAAAATAATAATAAAAAATTCAAAGTATATAAAAAATTCTAAAAACTTGCAAACCTACTTAATTTTACCTAAATAAACAGAAAATGCACTTAGAATTACCAAAATACCCCTGTTGGGCCTTCAAATGGGCTAACAGGCCAAACAGTGCCTTAATGGGCTGAAAATGGGCCCAATAAGAAAAGGTTCACCAAATAAGCCCAAAAACTCCAATTAAGCTTAACATACAATTCTAAACACAATTTTCCAAAGGCCCAAAAGCTGAAAATGAGCTTAAGATAGCTTATTTCAAAATAGCTTATTCTTAATGGGCTTTTTGGCCCATTAAGCTATAAGCTGATGCCATAAGCTAAAATTCAACACACGTCCTTCTCTTGGCCTAAATAAGCTATTCGCAAAAAGAAACTTGAAATAAGTCCAAGAAATAAGCCCGAAATAAGCAAAAGCTCTCTACACAAAACGACAAAATAGTCGTTTTCGAGTTCTAGGCTATTTCAAGAGCTGATTCAAGTTGCAATAAGTTACAAATAGCTTAACTAAGCTTAAGAATCAAAAATCTTTCAAAAAGCACCACTCAATAAGCTATAATAAGCTAAAAGCTATTTTGCAAAAGTCAACTAAGTTCGTTTTCTAGTCAAACCTAAAAGTCAAAGTCCACAAAGCTCCAGATCTCTTAAATGGGTCAAATAAGGAAGATTGATTACAAAAACAAAGTTGTTGCAAGTCTCAATAAGCTAGAATGGCTTATTAATAAGTTGTTTGATTTTCAACACTAGCAGTGGAAACTTTTTATGAATTTCAGTGGGAATGGTTCCCTCTGCTTGACTTAATTGACTTTTTGTCTTATATGAGATTTTGTTGGATTCAAGTTACAAACAAGGCACCCTTGTAATCAGTGGATCACAAGGAGTCAAGAACAACAAAGATATCACACTTCCAATCAGCCAATTAGTATAGTTAATTCAAAAGATCACCAGACATGAACAAACTTTGAACACAATAAGCTATTTTGATCAATAAGAAGTTTTAGCAAGATTCAGCCAACCAAGTTGCACTAAAAGCATACACAAGCTATATTAGACTTAAATAAGCACAACTTAACTTGTTTCATACACTAGATCAAAGGATTAAGCTAGTTGCATGCATAAACTTTTCACTGATATAGCAGAATATCCAAACACCATTTTTACTGATGCAATTGACCACAAATCCAAATTCCAGGCTCTAGATCTCTTAATTAGGTTGCAATAGTTATGATTTAGCACTTGTTACCTTTAGTCTAACCCTAGACCTAAGTGTCCTCAAAATCACAGCTTAAAACAACAATTTTTCAAGATTTTATAGCCTATGTTTGATTTAGGCGTTCTAAAGCATACAACTTGCAGCAAACCACTCACTTATACTTCACAAACAAGAACTAGCATAATACAATAACAAACACTTAACCAATTTCAAACTATAAACTCAAATCAGTAGACCCAAACACCCCTTTAACTTATTTAATCCAAGATTTATCAAAGCAAATGTGTGTTGTAGTTTTACCCAAGCCTAATCTAGCATAACAACAACAATATCATGCAATATTAAGCAGATTCAAGCCACAAGAATACTTCTTACAACAGCAGAACTCAAATATCACTCAAAACCACTTTTTTGACAGATTTTGGAATTAAGAGTTCAAACCTAATGGATGTACTTCCACATCCACAGATTTATGAGCTTATGTGTCTAGCCCAACAAGACACAAGTCCACAATCAACCCTGCAAAGATTCAACAAGGTTAGAGCACAATAAATATCAAAACAGAAAAATGGAAAAATGGAAAAAGCTTGATTAATGCAACCTTGTTTCCCACTCTTAAATATCCCCAAACTATAAGCTCACAAGACCTTGATAATCTTCTTATCAGGGTGTATAGACTACTTATAGCCCAAAAATTTCAAGGTCTGAACCAAGAACTTAACAAAATATCAAGTTTTGAACTTTGAGCAATTTCTTTCACAAAGCTTGAAAACATGTTTTAAGATTCAATAAGCACAAACATATATCAATAACAAGCAACTAAAAAGATTGGCACTTGGATTTCATCATCAATTTCAAACACTTTTCATTAAAAATGAACAAGGCTTTACAGAATTGTGAACAAAAGATAAAACCAAGAGCAAAGCAAAAATGAAAGAGTCCTATGCCTTTTATAGGCTACATTGATCATCTAGAAAGCATAAAAACGTAACCCTAATGCTGGTGAAGTCCCCATTTTGCCCTTGCAGAGATTTGAAAACTTGAGATCATGTGAAGGATTCTTGGCTGTATGTGTGAGGTGTAAAGCTTGGAATTGCATCAAAGGCTCACAATGAGCTTAGGATGTAAGCAGGAATCTTAGGCGTTGGATGGTTGGTAGGGTTTTGGCATCTTTCCAAAAGTGGTATAGCAGGGTGATACATGTGAGCCCATGGGTGACGTGGTAAGGGTTTTAGAGGTTGGGTTATGATTAAGACCACCCTAATTGTGATTCTGGATAATATGGTGGTCTAATTTCAAGTCATTAAGAAAAACACAATTCGGATTATGAACATGAATAGTGGTGGTTTGATCCGAATTTATGTTTAAATTAGGTGTTAGGCGCCTAATCTTTATTTTAATAAAGATTAGTTGAAGACGGGTATAAGTGGGGTTTGACGTGGCCAAAAGATGAAAGGTGATTGGATGAGAGGGTGAGTGGGGTGAGGTGGCATGTGGGGATTGGTTAAGGTAAGTTTGGTGGTCTGCCAGCTTTGGTCCTTTATTTCCTTCATTCCTTTCATTTCAAGCAAAACTGAATTTCCTTTTTAATCCAAGTTTCAATTTTTAGACTTTTGCCCCAAATACTTTTCCAAAGTATTTTCAGGGGTATTTCTTGCCAATTCATGATTCTTGAAGGGCTGTTTTGGCATTTTCTTCATAGATTATGGTCTTGACTTGTATGATTGACTTTTTGGAGGACTAATATTGACAAGTAATGATTTATGAGGGACCATTTTTGCCAATTCTTCAAAGTGGAGGGTCCTTTTTGTAATTTGACAAACTTTAAGGACCAAACTTGTAATTATGATTATACAAGGGTTTAAAGTGTCAATTCTTCGATATTGGAGGACCCTTCTCGCATAATCTTCAATTCTTCAAGGGTTTTTCTTGGAAAATCTTCATTAGGGCTTGGTTCTTTGTGCGGCTTAGTTTCCCGTGTTCGTTTTTGCTTGTTCTTTGTGATCTTTTGTCATTTTCTTAATATTCGTACCTAAAATACACATGTAACAAACACAAGCATATATTTGGTCTTTTTGATGATGTTTTGTACATTTAAAGCCCAAAAAGAACGATGAGATCATGTATAAAAGCCATCTCATCACTCCCCCATACTAAACCATTCCCGTGCCCTCACGCAATGCTAGAATAAAGTATCTAAGCATCTCCAAAATTCATTTTTATGCACTTTTATTGAAAGGTAAACTTGCTACACTAATACTAATTTGTGTTTTAGACATAATGTATGATTTTCATCGCAAAAATGGGACGTTTAGGTTCATAGAATAAGAACATGTGAGTGCCTCATAGAGATAAATTCATCGTCCTCGATTTTCACCCAATTCCATGCTAAGCGTGTAACGAGATCATTGTCATAATAAGTTAGTAATGCTAACACTACTCATATGTTATAACCACGTACTTAGACTCACATTATTCCTAAGTTGTATCTCTTATATTTTATTTTGTCTTTGAATGATCATGATGATACATTGTTTGACTTATGCGATGATAGAGATTAAGGTCCAAAAATAGAAATGAAACGGTGCAATCAAAACCATCGAATTAATAGCCTCCCCTAATAGACAACGATGTCAAAAAATTAAGTTAACAAGTGAGATTCGATAAACACAGTTTTAGAATGGTTTTGAACATGAGACTTATTACCAAGACTTTTATACGCCCCCTACCGGATGGGCCTTTGTATAATAGGTTTATATTCACCTTTTGGGATCAGGCTTGCCTTGCCTTTTATTTAACCTCGCCATGAGGTGTTTATTATGGCCAAAGACGTATATCCTCACGCTAAAAGCGAATTTTGGATTTTTAAAGCTTCAAAGATTAAGGCTTGATTCACTTTCAATTTTGCATTGATTTTTCGGCCTTGTGAGCTTCAAATTGTTTGCTTGATTTAGGTGAGCACTTGAAATCTTGTTATTGGGTAGAAGCTTTCGATTATTCGGGTTGCCAATACTTCAAAACCGTGACGCTGGCGATTCTCAAATGTTTTCCTAATTTAATTACATGGAAGCTACTAGAAAAAGCTAGAAACCAACAATTAAGACTAAACCGCTAAGTTAATACTTATTAGCAAAATTTGTATACAAGCGAAGGGAGAATAAGCAAATAATTAGGACACATGAGTTTTTGAAAGAATACGAATATTCTACGTTTAGCATAGTAACTTAGAATTAACGCTATTATTTCTCGTCCTCATTTAAGAGACTTAGCCTAATGTAAGTTAAGGAATCAAAGCTAAGTGCTCTATACGCACGGTCGAGTCAAAAGTACTCTTATTCTCGCCATCGGAAAATCTACATTCGTGTCACCAAACACTTATAAAAACATGATAAAAAATTTAAAATTTGGCCATTTTTAGCCTTATTTTGCAACAAAACGAGAGACAAAAACAAAAATTTTGGAGTGCATGAAGGCGTAAGCAAGGCAAGTATCCATTCACCCCCATACTAAAGTTAAACATTGTCCTCAATGTTTCAAGTCTAAGGGTAGGATACCCCCATACTAGAGACGTAGTTGAATGCTTAATCTAGCATGGAAAGGGTGGAACCATTAAATTAATAGCCGTTTATGAAGTGTGTTAAAAACCTAAGGTTAGAACGATAAAGGATACATCATGTGGATATTGAGAATTCTTCCAAGCAAACGATCAAGGCTCATGTAAAACGAACACGAGAGGCTTGAGTCGTGAAGATGATGATGACCTAATAGCCACAAGTCACAAACAACCATGGAGCAAAGGTTGGAAGGGCACAAATCCCCTCACGTTACTACATTAGAAAGCGATAATATATACATGGATAAACATGGGATCTCCCCCACGAGGCACCTCGTTTTTTTATTACCGAGTCATGAGCTCGACTCGATCCCCTCCATACTAACTATCATTAGGGAAGGTGACTTGGTCGAGGTCGTCCAAAGAAGGGACTTCCCCACCAAAGTAGTGCTTAAGCCTATGTCCATTCACCTTGAAGTTAGGACCATCATTTTGAGCTAGCTCGATGGTCCCATAAGGAAAAACTTGTGAGACGGTGAACGGACCGGGCCAACGGGATTTCAATTTTCCGGAAAATATTTTAAAACGAGAGTTAAAAAGCAACACTTGATCACCAATGTTACAAACCCGGTTTTTAATTTTAGACTCGTGAAACTTTTTATTATTTTCTTTGTAAATCAATGAATTTTCATAAGCAATATCTCTCAATTCATCTAATTCATTCAATTGTATTTTCCTATGATCCCCGCGGTCCTCAAATCAAAGTTAGCATGATTTAGGGCCCAATAAGCTTTGTGCTCGAGTTCAATTGGTAGATGGCAATTCTTCCCATACACAAGCTTGTAAGGAGTGCACCCAATGGGTGTCTTGTAAGCGGTACGAAATGCCCATAAAGCATCGTCTAACTTATCCGACCAAGATTGTCGGTTTTCTCCAATGGATCTTTCTAAGATCCTTTTCAATGATCGGTTTGAAACCTCGACTTGCCCACTCGTTTGTGGGTGATAAGCCGTAGAAACACGATATGTAACTCCATATTTCTTAAGAGCCTTTTCAAATTGGTCATTACAAAAATGGGTTGCACGATCGCTTATGATAGCATGAGGGGTTCTAAACTGAGAGAATAGTTGCTTCAAGAACTTGACTACCACACGAGCATCGTTCGTGGGCAAATCCTTAGCTTCAACCCACTTGGATAGGTAGTCAAGGCCATAAGGATGTATTTATTTCCACGAGACAATGGGAACGGCCCCATAAAGTCAATGCCCCACACGTCAAAGATCTCACAAACTTGGATTATATTTTGAGGCATTTCATCCTTTTGTGAGGACTTTCCTTGACGATGGCATGCGTCACACGACTTGATAAGTTCGTGCGCATCTCGGTAAATAGTGGGCCAAAAGAAGCCGGTATCAAAAACCTTATTAGCCGTGAGATTAGCACCATGGTGACCACCCGTGGGTCCCTCGTGACAAGCTCTAATGATATTAGAAGCTTCAGTGCCAAATACACAACGTCGAATGATTTGATCCGCACAAGTCCGAAATAGATAAGGGTCGTCCCAAAAGTAGAACTTGACGTCACGAAATAATTTTCGCTTTTGTTGCGTCGTCATACCCTTAATGATGAAGTTTCCCGCATGGTAATTTGTGATGTCCGCAAACCATGGGGTGGACAAGTCTTTCTTGTTTAGCCATGAGATACTTGATAGCCGAGTGATCCGTATACACTATGCTTTTAGTCAAGACGAGATAAGGTCGAAATTTCTCAAATGCATAAACCACGGCAAGGAATTCCTTTTCGGTTGTGGTATACTTAAGTTGAGCCTCAGTCATCGTCTTGCTAGCATAGTGAATAGGCAAGAAATGTTTTTCATGACGTTGCCCCAAAAAGACCCCTATAGCATAGTCACTAGCATCACACATGAGCTCAAACGGAAGGTTCCAATTTGGAGCAACAAGGATGGGAGCGTCGGTAAGTTTCCTCTTAAGGATTTCAAAGGCTCGTACACAATCTTCGTTAAAAACGAAAGGAGCATCTTTTTCAAGAAGATGTGTAATGGGTCGAGAAATCTTTGAAAAATCCTTGATGAATCATTGATAAAAGCCTGCGTGGCCTAGGAAACTCCTAACTCCCTTGACGGTTTTGGGATGAGGTAATTTGGCGATGACGTCTATCTTAGCTTTATCTATCTCAATCCCCGCTTTAGAAACTTTGTGCCCTAAGACAATCCCCTCTCTAACCATAAAATGACATTTTTCCCAATTAAGCACTAAGTTGGTCTCCTCACAACGTCTTAACATTCTCTCAAGGTTTCCTAAGCACGAGGTGAAAGAATTAGCAAACACGGAAAAGTCATCCATGAAGACTTCCATCGTCTTTTCGATCATATCATGAAAAATAGCCATCATGCACCGTTGGAAAGTTCCCGTTGCATTGCAAAGTCCGAATGGCATTCTACGATAGGCAAATGTTCCATATGGACACGTAAACGTAGTTTTTTCTTGATCACGAGGATCGATGGGGATTTGGAAGTAACCAGAAAAAACCATCTAAAAAGCAATAGAAGTCATTTCCCGCAAGACGCTCCAACATTTGATCCATGAAGGGCAAGGGAAAGTGGTCTTTTCGAGTGGCGTCATTCAACTTACGATAGTCAATGCACACCCTCCAACCGGTCACGAGTCTAGTGGGGATTAACTCGTTGTCATCGTTTGGCACAACGGTCATCCCTCCCTTTTTAAGGACACAATGCATGGGACTCACCCAAGGGCTATCGGATATAGGGTAAATCATTCCCGCGTCTAGTAGTTTTAAAACTTCCTTTTTGATGACGTCGTGAATTTTGGGTTTTATCGTACGTTGGCATTGAATTGCGGGCTTGTAGTCCTCCTCCATTAAGATTTTGTGTGTACAAATTTGGGATCGATCCCCTTAATGTCGGATAATTTCCACGCAATTGCTCCCTTGTGAGTCTTTGGAACATCGATAAGTGCGGTTTTTTCATCATCGGAAAGGTCCTTTGCAATAATAACCGGCAACTTATCGTCTCCTTCCAAGAATACGTATTCAAGGTGTGGAGGAAGATCTTTCAATTCGAGGGTTAGTGGTTCCTCAATTGAAGATGTGGGTTTGATACTCATAACCTCCACCGGCGGAGGAAATGGGAAATCGTTTAGAAAATCCTTGATTCGAGAAGTCCTCATCGTCATCGAGGTCTTCGTTACATGTACGTGGAACATCATATTCCTCCAATGTAAAACCACCTCCTTCAAATGGAGTGAACGAAGGTGTCGAATTATCAAGAATGGGATCAAGCATTGTGGGATTGCCACTGCTTCGTCAACAAAACCTAAGATTTCTTGTGAATATTCCTCGCAAACGACTTCAATCATATCAATATCAATATCGTTCATGGACGCGATGGAATAAACATGAGAAAGTGTAGAGTTTTGTGTTGCGTTTATAACAAGTTCCTCATCGTTGAATCGTAAAGTGATTTTTCGAGCATGGACGTCGATAATCGCTTTTGATGTGTCTAAAAATGAACGTCCTAAGATGAGAAGAACTTGAGGATCCGTGGGAATATCGGCAACGATAAAGTCTACGGGATAGTAGAATTTTCCCACTTTCATAAAAACGTCTTCGGCCACCCCACATGCGGGAATCGTAGAATGATCGGCCATTTCGATAGACATTTGTGATGGAGTAAGATAAGGAAGATTGAGCGACTTGAAGATTGCAAGAGGCATCAAATTAATGCTAGCACCAAGACCGGCCAAGGCATAACATTCTTCCATATCTTGGATGGCACATGGAATCAAAAATTTACCGGGATCACCGACTTTTTGAGGTATGCGGTTAAGATAAACCGATGAAGAACTAGACAATTTTTGCAATTTCTCCTTGTCGTTCAACATACTCTTAAAGTTGGCGGCAAATCTAGGCATCATGATTAGTGCGTCGGCGAAACTTATGTTAAAGTGCAAGTCACGAAACATTTTGATGAAAAGCTCAAATTGATAATTGCTTCGTTCTTGCATCTTTTCTTTTCGAAGTCTCGAAGAGTAAGGCAAAGGAGGTGTGGGTAAAGACGATGATGGTTCAAAGGAAGAGGGTGGTGTTGGGTGGGGCATAGGCATAGCCTTAGAAATCTCGGGCTCCAATGATGGTAAAGGGTCAACCGTAGGTGTGGTATGAGCGGTACTTCGTGGGATTGAGATATGCTCCTTTTCAACCACAACCTCGGGTTCTTCCTCAATTGGCTCCTCTGTAAGAGCAATTGGTTGAGGAATCGGCTCTTTGAAAGTCTTACCACTACGAGTAGTAATTACTTTCATCTCTCCCTTAGGATTCGACACGGTGTTACTAGGTAGACCACTCGAAGACGGCTTACACATTATAGCTTCAAACATGGATGAAATTTTATCCTCAAACATAGATTGCCTCTTATCGGCCTTAAGCATTTCTTGTTTTATCTCATGTTGACCTTATTCCATCTTTTGTTGGTTTTGTTGTAACCTAGTGACATTGCTTTCCATTTTATTGGTGTGAATCTTAAGTTCATTAGCAAGCTCGTTTTTCAACTCCTTTTTCAAGTCATTCTTAAACTCGGATCTTAGGCTAATTATCTACCTTTGAATATTATCAAACCTAGCATCATTCCCATTAGCGTATTCAACAAATTCATTTGGAAGATCTTTCAAGTTTTGCAAACTCTTGTTGTTGTTTTGAAAATCCTTGTTTTGCACTTGATTGTTAGCCCCTTGATTCCCATAGTTGTTACCCTTGTAATTGTTCCTTTGATATGCTACTTAATTGTTTCGATAGGTGTTATTAGCATTTTGATTTGGTGAAAAACCCGGTGGAGTCAATTGATTAGTGCGGGTGACTTGACCGTTTTGGTCATAAGTTCCTGTGGCCGCGTAGGCACTCGAAGTGTTACCACCGTTGGTAATGCACTCGGAGAAATCGTGAGCTCCACCACAATACATGCACGAAACCTCAACCGCTTTAATCGTAGCGGGAGCGGGTTGTTCACCAACCTTAAACTCAACTAACAAACCCTTAAGCTTATCAAAAATCTTATTCTCCAAATTTGCCTCTATTTTGCATTTCATCAATGGTACGTAACGAAGATGAGGATTGTGGTGAAAACGAAGCCTTGTTAACACTCGATGTGTTACGAGGACTATAAACCTTAGACCTATTCTCAGTTATCATCAATGCTTCTTCAACCGTTTTACACAAAAAATTACCACCCGTGGCGGCATTAAGATAGTCATGCTCATGATCATTTAATCCATTGTAAAACGTATCAATTTGATGCAAGTCGGAAAAACCGTGATGAGGACACTCATGCAACATTTCTTTAAACCGATTCCAAGCCGTTGAAAAACTCTCATTAAATTCTTGTGAAAATTTTGAAATCTCGTTTTTCAATGCGTAGTCTTAGAGGGCGGGAAAAATTGGTTCACAAATTTTGAAACGAGATCCTTCCACGTCAATATAGAATTGGGTGGCTCTTTCTCTAACCAAATTTTAGCGGGCCCCGCTAAGGAATACGGAAAAAAACATCATCTTTATCGAGTCGTTCGAGACGTCCTTGAATTTGCAAGTGGCGGTAAGACGATTGAATTGGCGGATGTGGTTATGGGGGTTGTCCTTTTCGTCACCACGAAACTTGTTGGCTTGGATCATGGACAACAAACCCGTCTTAACCTCGAAATTCTCCGCAAGAATTGCGGGAATCACAATAGCCTCTCCATAACCTTCGGTGGGTGCTTGAAGTAACTCCATAATAGTACGATTAGCCATGGTGACTTCTTGTTCTATAATGGGTTCGTCAGTGGGAGAGTCTTCGCTAGAAAACGTTGGTGTTGTTTCCTTACGGTTTCGACGTTTACGTGAACGTTTTGCTTTAGAGCGAGTTTGCATAAACGCAACGTACAACGTGGGGGTGAGCAAAGAAGATTCTTTTGGGTGTATTTACTTTTTCCAATTTTTTTGTGTTTTTGATTGTTTTTATATTTTTTTTGGATTTTTGTGATGTATTACGTAGACCAAAATCTACAAATCTCTCCTCAAATCAAATCTTGTGATTAAAGGAGCCTCAAGGAATGAAAACGATCACGTGAAGTGAACGCCTTTGATGAATTTAGAACGTTGGTGGAACACCAAAACGTTCAAGAGGGTTTAATCTTTTGAAACCAAGAAAATATATATGATACGTAGATAATACTTTGGGTGGCAAACCCTCGATTAGCCTCTTTCTCAAAACACGCACAAGCAAGCGGGGGAAACGAGGCGGCGTGAAGCACTTAAGAGCCTTTTTCCCTTAGGTCGTGAAATACAACCGCCTTATACCCACCTTATAGTTTGTGTTAATTGAAATTAAGCTTCACGAAAGTATTTATCTATTTTGCCTTTTTTTCTTTGTTTGAGATTCGAATACAATGATTGAGTGATGAAATCCCAAATCAATGTTGTGTTTTCACACTTTTGGAGTACTTGTTAATTTTTTGTGATACGTATACAATATATTAATAATATTCACACAAAAAACGAAAACCGATAATACATATTAGTAGAGTGCTACTAATACAAATAGTTATTATAGATAATATACAAACAACAATTGTTCAAATCAAAACACAACACGCCTCCCCGGCAGCGGCGCCAAAATGATATGGTGTAGTTTTACCCCTTTAGGAAAAGGAGGTAATTAGGGCAAGCATTAAGTACGTTGATTTAGGAAAATCAAGCACCTAAATGACCCAAGTGTGGTGGGATCGTTCTCAAAGAGGCTAGTGTGTTATGCGTGCTAAGATTTGAATCAATTATTTGTGATTAATATTATGAGGAAAGAAAAGAAAAATGAAGACGGATGCGAGAAAATTACACTAAGACGTAAAAGACGTAAAATCATAAAATGGGGTAAAATGAAAATTTATTTCTAAAAAAATCCAAAAAATTACTAAAAATCCACTAAAATATTCTAAGGGTTCAAAAATCAAAACTTGCTAAAACCTTTTATTTAATTAAATATTAATTTTTAAATGCTAATTAAAGCACCAAAAATCAAAAGTAACCAATAAAAAGTCCAAATCAAGGTTTTAAAGTTTGTAATCCTCTAAAATAACCTAATTAAACTAAAAAGTATTTTCCAAAATTTTAAAACCACTTTAAAAACTATTTTTAAATGCTTAAAAACTATAAAAATCTTAAAATAATCCTAGAAAATAATTAAAAGATGCTAAAAATACTTGGAAAGTTGTAAAAATCCTAACTTAATGTATAAAACCTAGGAAAAATATAAAAAGTGAAAAATATTAATTAAAAATAAAAATGATTATTTTAATAATAAAATAATAATAAAAAATTAAAAGTTTATAAAAAAATTCTAAAAACTTGCAAACCTACTTAATTTTACCTAAATAAACAGAAAATGCACTTAGAATTACCAAAATACCCCTGTTAGGCCTTCAAATGGGCTAACAGGCCAAAAAGTGCCTTAATGGGCTAAAAATGGGCCCAATAAGAAAAAGTTCACCAAATAAGCCCAAAAACTCCAATTAAGCTTAAAATCCAATTCTAAACACAATTTTCCAAAGGCCCAAAAGCTAAAGTGAGCTTAAGATAGCTTATTTCAAAACAGCTTAATCTTAATGGGCTTTTTGGCCCATTAAGCTATAAGTTGATGCCATAAGCTAAAATTCAACACACGTCCTTCTCTTGGCCTAAATAAGCTATTCGCAAAAAGAAACTTGAAATAAGTCCAAAAAATAAGCCTGAAATAAGCAAAAGCTCTCTACACAAAACGACAAAATAGTCGTTTTCGAGTTCTAGGCTATTTCAAGAGCTGATTCAAGTTGTAATAAGTTACAAATAGCTTAACTAAGCTTAAGAATCAAAACTATTTCAAAAAGCACCACTCAATAAGCTGGAATAAGCTAAAAGCTATTTTGCAAAAGTCAACTAAGTTCATTTTCTAGTCAAACCTAAAAGTCAAAGTCCACAAAGCTCCAGATCTCTTAAATTGGTCAAATAAGGAAGATTGATTACAAAAACAAAGTTGTTGCAAGTCTCAATAAGCTAGAATGGCTTATTAATAAGCTGTTTGATTTTCAACACTAGCAGTGGAAACTTTTTATGAATTTCAGTGGGAATGATTCCCCCTGCTTGACTTAATTGACTTTTTGTCTTATATGAGATTTTGTGGGATTCAAGTTACAAACAAGGCACACTTGTAATCAGTGAATCACAAGGAGTCAAGAACAACAAAGATATCACACTTTCAATCAGCCAATTAGTACAGTTAATTCAAAAGATCACCAGACATGAACAAACTTTGAACATAATAAGCTGTTTTGATCAATAAGCAGTTTTAGCAAGATTCAGCCAACCAAATTGCACCAAAAGCATACACAAGCTATATTAGACTTAAATAAGTAAAACTTAACTTGTTTCATACACTGGATCAAAGGATTAAGCTAGTTGCATGCACAAAATTTTCACTGATATAGTAGAATATCCAAACACCCTTTTTACTGATGCAATTGACTACAAATCCAAATTCCAGGCTCTAGATCTCTTAATTAGGTTGCAATAGTTATGATTTAGCACTTGTTACCTTTATTCTAACCCTAGACCTAAGTGTCCTCAAAATCACAGCTTAAAACAACAATTTTTCAAGATTTTATAGCCTATGTTTGATTTAGGTGTTCAAAAGCATACAACTTGCAGCAAACCACTCACTTATACTTCACAAACAAGAACTAGCAAAATACAATAACAAACACTTAACCAATTTCAAACTATAAACTCAAATCAGTAGACCCAAACACCCCTTTAACTTATTTAATCCAAAATTTATCAAAGCAAATGTGTGTTTCAGTTTTACCCAAGCCTAATCTAGCATAACAACAACAATATCATGCAATATTAAGCAGATTTAAGCCACAAGAACACTTCTTACAACAACAGAACTCAAATATCACTCAAAACCACTTTTTTGACAGATTTTGGGATTAAGAGTTCAAACCTAATGGATGTACTTCCACACCCACGGATTTATGAGCTTATGTGTCTAGCCCAACAAGACACAAGTCCACAATCAACCCTGCTAAGATTCAACAAGGGTTAGATTACAATAAATATCAAAACAGAAAAAACAGAAAAATGGAAAAAGCTTGATTAATGCAACCTTGTTTCCCACTCTTGAATATCCCCAAACTATAAGCTCACAAGACCTTGATAATCTTCTTATCAGGGTGTATAGACCACTTATAGCCAAAACATTTCAAGGTTTGAACCAAGAACTTAGCAAAATATCAAGTTTTAAACTTTGAGCAATTTCTTGCACAAAACTTGAAAACAGGTTTTAAGATTCAATAAGCACAAACATATATCAATAACAAGCAACTAAAAAGATTGACACTTAGATTTCATCATCAGTTTCAAACACTTTTCATTAAAAATGAACAAGGCTTTACAGAATTGTGAACAAAAGAAAAAACCAAGAGCAAAGCAAAAATGAAAGAGTCCTATGCCTTTTATAGGCTACATTGATCATCTAGAAAGCATAAAAACGTAACCCTAATGCTGGTGAAGTCCCAATTTTTCCCTTGCAGAGATTTGAAAACTTGAGATCATGTGAAGGATTCTTGGCTGTATGTGTGAGGTGTAAAGCTTGGAATTGCATCAAAGGCTCACAATGAGCTTAGGATGTAAGCAGGAATCTTGGGCGTTGGATGGTTGGTAGGGTTTTGGAATCTTCCCAAAAGTGGTATAGCAGGGTGATACATGTGAGCCCATGGGCGACGTGGCAAGGGTTTTAGAGGTTGGGTTATGATTAAGACCACCCTAATTGTGATTCTGGATAATATGGTGGTCTAATTTCAAGTCATTAAGAAAAACCCAATTCGGATTATGAACATGAATAGTGGTGGTTTGATCCAAATTTATGTTTAAATTAGGTGTTAGGCGCCTAATCTTTATTTTAATAAAGATTAGTTGAAGACGGGTATAAGTGGGGTTTGACGTGGCCAAAAGATGAAAGGTGATTGGATGAGAGGGTGAGTGGGGTGAGGTGGCATGTGGGGATTGGTTAAGGTAAGTTTGGTGGTCTGCCAGCTTTGGTCCTTTATTTCCTTCGTTCCTTTCATTTCAAGCAAAACTGAATTTCCTTTACAATCCAAGTTTCAGTTTTTACACTTTTGCCCCAAATTCTTTTCCAAAGTATTTTCAGGGGTATTTCTTGCCAATTCATGATTCTTGAAGGGCTGTTTTGGCATTTTCTTCATAGATTATGGTATTGACTTGTATGATTGACTTTTTGGAGGACTAATATTGACAAGTCATGATTTATGAGGGACTATTTTTGCCAATTCTTCAAAGTGGAGAGTCCTTTTTGCAATTTGACAAACTTTAAGGACCAAACTTGTAATTATGATTATACAAGGGTTTAGAGTGTCAATTCTTCAATAGTGGAGGACCCTTCTTACATAATCTTCAATTCTTCAAGGGTTTTTCTTAGAAAATCTTCATTAGGGCTTGGTTCTTTGTGCGGCTTCCTTCCCGTGTTCGTTTTTTGGTTGTTCTTTGTGATCTTTTGCCATTTTCTCAATATCCATACCTAAAATACACATGTAACAAACACAAGCATATATTTGGTCTTTTTGATGATATTTTGTACATTTAAAGCCCAAAAAGAATGATGAGATCATGTATAAAATCCATCTCATCAGGGTACTACCCGCATTCAGTCCAATACATTTGGGCTAAGTAATTGTTATCTTGACCTATGGGCTGTAAATAAACAGTGGCCGCATGACTTGTGTGTGGCCCACGGCCTATTACGTCCGGAAAGGGTTAGACAGAATCACAATCTGATTAGGATTATGATTCACCCCAAAAGTAGGAGATATTCACTAACCATAATTAGGAGATAACAATCAAACCAATTATGGTAGTTATCTCTTACTTGGGGCCGAAGATTAGGTAAAGCCTAATCAGGACTTTACCGCCTATATAAGGAACCCTAAAGGGTTCCACCAAGGTACAATTAACTCACCACTTTCATTACTCACCGATTTATAACCCTTAAACCTATTACTTACTCTCATGTCGGAGTTTAATCTTGGGATACGTTACCACGGTATGCCTAACAGCGTGTTACTTTTAGTGTGCAGGATCTCAAATCAAAGTTTACTTGGTGCAAGAACCGGAGCCCCAGACACCCGAATTAAGCCTAATTCGGGCTGAACAAGGATCATCTAACTTTTGTATCAACACCCCTGGAAGTTGATCTGATTACTTCAAAGTACACGGTCTTCCCTCATGATGATTTCGAACTCTTGGAAGCATCATTATCGTGGACGTCCATATACTCGAGAAGTTCTTAGTCTTAAGCAAATGTCTTGAAAAGTTTTGAAAGTCTTTGAGAAACTTTGAAAATATTGCTTAGACTATGAAGTACCATTGTCGTTGTGTAGCTCAAAAATATCCCATTAGAATTGATTGCTGATTACATCTCTTTGTCTAACTTACCAACCTCATATTCTTTCGGCTATTTTTCGTGGCCACACGTGAAGTAAACCTGATATTCTAAACTTGAAACTGAAGTATAATCCCCCAAATTTGTCACTTAAGCTTGCATTGTTGTTGATTGAAGAACGATGCAGAAACAAGTCTCTAAGTACCTTATACCCAACTTCCAAAATATAAGAAGTACAACACCTCTTGAAGTTATCCACACGTGAAATTGCGTGTGACACTGAGAACTGCAACAAAGCTCCCAAAAATGATAATTATCCATGTCGTCGACCATCCACCCCTTGATAGTGGAAACTAGATAATTCAAGTCTCAATCATAAATTTTATCGTTCAAGCAAGTCATCAATCGATAGACTGGGTTTAAAAAAAGGGTAGAATATAGAAGGAAGGCTCGATGATGAAATAAGTAGACGCCTTTGTGAAATCCCACTTCAACTTCAAATAAGGAATACCAAATCCACTCCGTGATCACTTATCTTTGAAGAAGTAAAACTAGCCGCTGTCGTTTAAGTGAATCTTATATCGGATCGTTTTAGTGTTAAGTGTTTTGTTTGCTTTGGTGTTGTGTATGAATGTTGTTAACTAGAACAAAGGATGAAACTAATTGCCATTGAAGGACATAATTTGTCTAGATAACTTGTCATTTAAGCCCAACGTCAGTCACATGCCCGACTGATGTGCCGATCGACCTCACCGCGGTGAGGTCGTCGAATATTTTTTTTGAAAATTAAGCTTTCCAATAAATCTCGTTTAACTCTTATCAATCCAAGCCAATGTCCATCATAAAGTCATACTCGACCCAACAACTTGCATCATCCATAATCCAAGACTCCTAGGTTAGAGATATATAATACTTCTTTAACCCTAAGAGGGCTGGGAGTCATGGCGTTGTGGGGGCTCAAACCCACGGCGCGGCCGGCGTGGTGATTCCGAGCAGGGGGAAAACCCGCGACGCGGGAGTCCTGTGTGGGTAAACCCACGTCGCGTGGGTGTGTTTTTTTTAAAAAAATTCATTTTACCCCCCCCCCCCCCAACGTATATAATTTTGAAAATGTTTCATTTCACCCCCCCCCCCCCTCAACGTGTATAATTTTGAAAATGTTTCATTTAACCCCCCAACGGCTAGTTTTTAGAAATTCGAATTCTAACGGCTATATTTTTTGATCCGTCTATAAATATAACTCAAAATCAACCATTTCTTACACACCAAAACACAAACACTCTCTACAAAAAGATATGACTCCCAATCACGTTCCGTCAGTTCTTGAAACCGATGATGAATTCGATGCTTACTTCTTGCCGCTAGCACACGATCATTATCAACAGTTGCTTGAAGAAGAGAATCGTCCAAGAGTATCTCAGACCCCAGTCAACCGTGACCGAGAAGGTGCTGAGGAACGACTCATGAACGATTATTTCGTTGATAATTGTAGGTATACTTTGGTTAAGTTTCGTGAAAGATTTCGAATGAGCCGAAGACGATTTTAAAAATAGTTAACGACATAAGAAATTATCAGGCTGATCCTCTTCCTGTGCATTTTCATTATTTTACTTCTCGACCCGATGCTACGGGTCGAATGAGTATTAATGCTATTATGAAGTACACAATGGCTATACGTCAATTGGCATAACATGCCAGATGCATTTGATGAATATTTGCAAATTGTTGATCGAACCGAACGTGAGTGTCTAATGTATTTTAATATGTGTGTTATTGACTTGTATATGGCCAAGTATTTAAGAAAACCAACTCCTGCCGATGTTGATCACATATATGATCTACATCTTACGAAACATGGTTTTCCGGGGATGCTTGGCAGCATTGATTGTATGCACTGGGAATGGAAAAATTGTCCAGTTGCGTGGCATGTACAATACGCTGGTGGTTATAAAAGATACCCTACTTTGATGCTTGAAGTTGTTGCTTCGCAAGATCTGTGGATTTGTCATGCATTTTTTGGGATGGTAGGTGAAAATAACGATATTAATGTTTTAGATAATTCTCTGTTATTTGATGACCTTCTGAATGACGAAGCACCGGTAAAACCGTATACGGTTAACGGAGTTGAGTATCAAAATGGGTATTACTTAGCCGATGGTATTTACCCACAATGGGCGAGTTTCGTGAAGTCTTTCACGGTTGCAACTGACACCAAACATGCTCACTTCAAAAGGCGTCAAGAAGGTGCACGGAAAGATGTTGAACGTGCATTTGGTGTTCTCCAAGGACGTTGGGGAATACTACGTCAACCAGCACGCGCGTATGAAGTAAACACCATACGACGAATCATGTATACGTGCATCATACTTCACAACATGATTTTGAAAGATCAGGGTATGGAGGTTTTAGATCGGAACGAAAATTACGTTAACCCGTCAAGAAATATGCAACGAACATGGGTTGATCAGTGTGAGGTTTACCGCTGAAAAAACAAAAAACTACGCGACCGAGAAACCCATCAAACTCTTCAACAAAACCTTATGGATCATATCTGGAATCAAATTGACCACGGAGATGAAGATGCATATAAAGATGAAGAAAACTCAACGGCGGGTCGTATGATTTTTTAATTTTCGTATAATTTTTTAATTTTTGTATGTTTTTTAAATTTTCGTATGTCTTTTTTATTATGTTTGTTTTATTTTAAAAGTATTGTAATGTTGGTTATGTTTAATGAAATATTTAAGTTTGTTTAGGGGGTGTTTTGTAAAATTCTGAAAAACTGAAAATCACTTGGAGTGATGACTCCCCTGTTTTTTTCATGTGAGTGAGTGAGTGAGTTTCACTGACGTGGCACCCCAAAAGAGAGTCACTTGGAGTGATGAATCCTAGCTCTCTAATCATACCTAAACCTTATCTCATTTTTATCAGCCACCCATATAGATCCCTTCACCTACATCTCTCTTTTCTAATCTCAGATCATAATCATAACATCTAATCCGCCTCATCTCATCATCTTTATACTCAAAACAATACCCACGATGCATATGCATATTAACACATACTCAAACCCACTTTGTTATCATTCTTGATGATGCGAATGATCAAGCACACACCCCTGTGATTTTCGAAACTACAAAACTTAGATGTGAAGACCAAAAATCATTCCTTAAAGATCTTATTTATGAGGTCTCGGGCATTTTATGTGTAGATTTTTGATTTGATTTTGTTTTGAGTGTCATCTAATGAAACAATGATGAATCAGAACGTACTTGTTCATGATTTTCCCCTTTTAATTTCGAATATCAAATAATGGTGCAAACCATTACACGAATCTATGATGACTTTCTTTCTTGTGTTCTATCTATAGAGATCTTGGCTTGCATGTAAAAACACAAAAATAATATGAGATCTTTGTTTTATTTAAATATTTTCGAGTCTAGATGTTGATGATGTAGGAGATACGAGTTGTAGATTGGAGGTAAATATGAGATGAAGGGTTATAGGAATAGATCCGGATTTTTTGGTTAATGCTTAATTGATTATCGGTTTTGATTGTTGGGATCAGGTAGATCGAGACGATGGGCATGGTCTTGGTATTTAATTTTTTTATCCCTATTCATTTTGAAATATTTCTGAGATCACCATTTCGCAATATTTCCATAATCACCATTTCACAATATTTCTAAAATCACCATTTCGTAATATTTCCAACATCACCATCTCGCAATATTTCCAAAACCCCCATCTCGTAATGTTTACAAAACCCTGATCTCACAATGTTTTCAAACCCCCCATATCGCAATAATTAGGGTTTTGACTTTTTCTTGGTTTTTCCGAAAATAATGGATCTTGGGTTTTTAGATTTGTCCCATTTCTTTTCAGATCTGGGGTTTTATGCATCTAGATGGTACTTACCATCATAAAAATTACCATAATATCTTAAAAACCCAGAAAACATGAGACTCGGCTTAAAAATAAGCTTAAAAAAACGATATAATGACCAACAAGCTATATTATTTCAGCTTTAAAATCAACCCATAAAAGCTTACAAAAGAATAGACCAGGAATTTTGGATTCGGATCTGTTGATATGCACGGGCAGAACAGCTTAGTGTAAAATATGGTCTTTTTGAACATGTTAAAAACGACACCAAACACGACTGAGGACATCTATAGGACTGATAAACGCAAAACAAAAGTCACGTGACCCAACAGCTTGAAAATTAAGCTTAAATAAGCTGTTAAAAGCCACGAAAACCATAAAATAAGCAAACAAGGACACAAAACACCCCCGGTTAGCTATGATACCAATTGTTAACATATAAGATTCAAAGAACAAAGGGTGATCTGGAGGTCAGGGAGGATAAAATAAGTGTTTAGACATTTTAGAGAGAGAAAGTAGCAAGAAGAAAGAGTGTGTGTGTTTATTAGAGCGAGAAACTAAAAACACAAAATGATAATCCTCACCCCTCTATGGAAGTATGGAGGGGTATATATAGTTTGGGTGTATCTCACTTATAACAAGTGATGATACTAGTCCCTGCTATATTAAACTTTTGTAATTCTGTAAATGACGCTCACATTTTAGGGCTAACAAATACCACAATCAACTGAAATAGAGAACTTGAAGTTGCATAAGGTTTGTTTTAAACACATAAATACTAATTCATATATCTCAAAGAATTGCTACGTAATCAGTTTTCCCTTGTAGTAATATAGTTTTTGCTATATACTAAAATATGAGGAATACACGAAAGAAAGGAAATGGCAAACCCAGACTTGATTCTCTTTTACGTGTACTAAAAAAATAGAAATGTCAACCCAAACCCAGTTTGACCATTTCTTTAACTGATCTATCTTGCAACCTGTGACATATATAGTTGGAAATGATCATAGGAATGAAACTAAACATGTAACAAAAGAGAGACTTACCTTCGACTTCAAAGTTTTAATGTCGACTCTATAATAAGCATGAGATAGTCTTTAGTATGTTCGACTCCTTTGAATCATCTAGGTAGGACTTTACAATCACTAACCTGTGAAAAAACACGCAAATTTAATTTAATAGAGCAAAAAAAATCCAAAGAATGTGTTTGTGTTAGATCTTGAAATTTTGTGCAGATCTGATTGCAAGTGCAATAGCTACATACACATGGACTGTTGTGCCAAGGACAAGAAGTTGAGGTCAAGGAACCCGTTTGAATACCAACTAAGGTTCTGAATTTCACAACCATGAAGTCTTCCTGTGGTGAAATGTAGCACCCCCAAATTTCACAACGCATCGGAATACCATTTTCGGGTACTACTTCATAATCACAAGCACATGTACAAAGAGAACGACTCAAAAAGAGGCGTTTGAAAAGTCTAATCCATTCGATTATTAAAACATCAGAGTTTACAAAGAGGTCCCAACAATAATGTAATAATAAACAGTATCAAAAAGTTTATCGAATGGTAATCAGTATTTATTGCCTTTAAAATATCCAGTGCGATTTCATGCTCCAGCTGCTCTTAAACCCGAGTACCTGAGAAATACATGCTAAAACTTCAACACAACGATTGAGTGAATTCATTGGTTTGCAATTAACAGCAGTGTACCATAAGATTTCAGTATTCAGATTACAAAAGTCAGATAGCATCAATTATCGCATTAAGCTCATGAAACCGAAACGTTAACACAGTTCAGATAAGCTTTCCCTTTGATGGCGTATAGAATGGATACGGCTCATTGGGCCTAAAACCATACACCAAACCTTGGGCTTAGACTCACGTACACAAAAGCCCACCACGGTGGCAAAAGCTCCAAGCGGGTCCGCTCCCAACAGGCGAAGCCGCAACACAACGACCAAGCATACTTATGTCCGAGACCCCTGAGGAAAAGTCTTCTAAAGATTAGTCCACAGGACATGATTAGTTCACAAACAGACAAATGGGCCTTTGGACCACAAAGGCCCACTCCCGAGTACTATCCGAGAAACGGGGAAAGGCCCAGTACTTACTCCTATAAATAGTACCCACTCGCACTCCAAACGAGGTACGATTTTCTCACTCATCTTTGCACACACATATATATCAGACGATATGAATACTTACTCTCACGTTGGAGTCTAATCGTAGGGTTCGTCCCCACGGTAAGGAGGAATGGTATTACTCTATGTGTGCAATAAATCGTCAATCACATCTCTTGATAGTACAAGATCCCTACATAACACAAAGCATCTAAGGACCTCCCAGTGAGTACTTAGATCTACTTTCAACCCCGATGGATCACTGTACTAACAAGTGGCGCCATCCATGGGACCCAGTACACAACTGCGTTCCATAAAAATCTCATTCCAAAATAGGCGAACAGACACAAGATCTGCCAACACCACGCACGTCCGTAGTACATAATACGGGAGTGGAGAAGGCAAACAACGCTGTGGAAAACCTAGATTCGCTGGCATCTGATGTTGTTATCAGGGACTTCTGCGACAAACATTTTAATCAATTGCTGCCAATGATAGCCGAGAAGTTTCAGGAAGAAGAGCAACATGAAAAGAAACTAAAGTCGGTGAAGGCACGCTTAACCTACGGAGAAAGCTCAAATAAAATCTGGAGGGAAGATAAGTCCTACGATTACTCAGATTCTGCCACCCATAGGCCCGGCAAAGGAATAAGGGGTAAGAGGCCGATGTCCCCAGCCAGAGATAACAGCCGGTGGCAAAGCCGAGACACGCTATCACGAACACCGCAGTACTCAGCAGGACAAAGAAGCCACTATAAAGTAGGTGTCCTCGCAAGGTTGGGACGACTAGACGAAGGAATATTCAATGAACCAAAAGAAAAAAAACTCCCGGAGCAAGAGGAGCTCGCTCTCAAAGATCGAAATAATAAGGCTACCTCACGAGGGAACTCGGTAACCGATGAAAAGAATAGTAAAATAGGAGAACCAAAAAGGTGCACCGACGACCTCGACCAACCCTGGCTATGCGAAGATTTCGTCCTATTCACGCCCCGTATAAGAAACTTCAACTTCCCAAGATCCACATGCCAAGTCAGGTAAAAATATATGACGGGTATGGAGATCTAGAGGATCACGTGAAATTTTTACAAGCCTCAGTCAAAGTGGAAAATGGGCCATGCCTACATGGTGCCACATGTTCAATTCCATTTTGATTGGAAATGCCCGGGTATGGTTCGACGACCTGTCGGGGGAAACAATCGGTAGTTACACTGACTTAAAAGCAACATTCCTGGCCAATTATCTCCAAGAGAAGAAATGCATCAAAAACCCGTAGAACTTCATCACATCAAACAGAAGGAATGAGAGTCCATAAAGGACTTCATGAAGCGTTTCAAAATTGAAGTTAGACACGTTAAAGGAACCCATAGTGCATAAAAATATCTGGATTCATGCACGACATCACACATCCCGGATTGATCAAATGTTTACATGAAAATATCCCAAAAACAATGGATGAAGCAATGAGGGAAACCGTAGCCTTCCTTAGAGGGGAGGTTGTAGTCGCACATCAATCCAGAAAGAAAGGGGGCCTACATGGAAACATGAAGGAAACACAAAGCCACATTTCGACAGAAGGCCGGATTTCTTTAATAATACGAGACTAGATAGGAGGAACGACAAATTCACATTACTTAAAACTCCGAGAGAATTCTTAGCCCTAGAAAGGGGAAAATTAGACGACCACCTCCAATGAATATCCCAACAGAAAAAAGAGACCCAAGAAAATTCTGTGAACACCATGGAGACATTGGACATAATACCGACGAATGCCAACACCTGAAAAGGTAGATTGACGAGCTTGCCAAAAGTGGCAAGTTGACACAATGGATAAAAGAGGTGAAAAACGATGGCGGGACCGACTAGCAAAAAATGGTCAGAAAGCCGAGACACCAACAAAAGAGAAAGTCCCGGCGATATTTATGGTGTGCTCCTGGCAAAGGACCGTAAGAAGAAAAGTAGTACAAAACTTCTCCCCATAGGCGGAAATATCTTTTCCACCGTTGAAAGAGGCGGAAGCCGAAGAAAACCTCATAGTCATAGAAGCGAATATCGGAGGGTACCATATACACAGAGTATATGTAGATGGGGGATCGGATTTTGAAATTACGTATGAACACTGCTTCAACCGCCTTCAACCCAAAACCAAAAAAATGACGACTCCTGCTACAACCTTCTTGGTAGGGTTTAACGATGAAGTTATATGGCCACTAGGGCAAAGACAACTACAAGTACTCATATGAGATGAAGAGAATTACACAGAAGCGAAAATGGACTTTATGATCATAAAGTCGCACTCGCCATACAACATCATCCTTGGCAGGCCCGGCCTCCGCCAACTGAAAGCAGTACCATCAACAACACATGGGATGATTAAGCTCCCCGTGGAAGGAAGAATACTCACACTCCACAGCGGAGTAACCATGCCACTCGAATGTGCGACGATAAATGAAACACCTGAAGATCAACAAGCACACCCAATGCCAGTAGAAAAAATAAAGATAGCAATACACCCCTAGTACCCGGACCAAACGATAACGATAGGGGGAAAACTATCAAAGAAGGGGAAAAAGGACCTGCGTAATCTATTGGAAGGTAATCTAGACGTATTCGCATGGGAGCCCAAAGATATGACGGGAGTACCAAGACATATAGCGGAACACAGTTTAAACATCAGCGAAGGATACCCACCAGTAAGACAAAAAAGAAGGGGGAAATCACCAGAAAAAAAAGCAAAGCCATACTCGAAGAAGTAGCAAAACTAGTAGAAGCCATGATAATGCGACAGGTCATCTGCCATAGCTGGTTGGCCAACCCCGTACTTGTAAAGAATTATGATGAAAGTTGGTGAATATGCGTAGACTTCACAGACCTCAACAAAGCATGCCCCCAAGACTGCTACCCACTCCTAGAGAATGATTGGAAAATAGAATCTCTATGAGGATATCCAATCAAGTGCTTCCTGGACGCCAACCAAGGATACCACCAAATACAAATGGCAGAAGAAGATGAAGACAAAACAGCATTCATCACAAACCAGGGCGCCTTTTGCTACACAGAACTGCCATTCGGACTAAAAACGCCGGAGCAACCTACCATCTCCTGGTAGACAAACCTTTTAAGATGCAATTGGGCCGCAACCTAGAGGTCTATGTAGACTACCTAGTAATAAAAAGTCACACAGAAAAATAAATCCTTAGAGACATAGAAGAAACGTTCAAAGCGTTGAGAGAAATAAACATGAAACTTGTAACACCCCATTTTGATAAATGGAATGTCACGCGTAATTATGGCGTGTCATCAAAGCATGCAAGGTAAATGTACTAAACATACATGACCATAGGGAACACCGGAATCAAACATCGGTTCCCAACATAAGCCCAAAACATAAATAAAGTAAATTAACAAAAAGGAAGACTAAACAAGCATAAATAGGAAGGCAAAAGGAGAAGTAATCTAAGGTAGCTCCCATCCTATGCGTGTCCTCCAAATGCTCCAGTCAGTCCTTGGGTACCTGCCGTTTTGGGACCTGGAAAGGAAAGAACGGCTGAGCAAAACGCTCAGTGCATGGATATAGACATAGTATGAATGACTAAGCATAATAAAGACTTAATAGCAGCGGAAATGTATAAGTCCTGGAAAACCTGGAACATGTTCATAAAACTGGTTTTATAGTTTGAAAAGCCTTATGTTTATCTTATGAAAACTGTTTAACATATTTTACCATTAGCCAATATAGGTCATGAAAATCCACCGTGCATGAATACTTGGAGGGGTCACCTCATCATGCAAATTAGAGGGGCTGCCTCTAATTTAATATACTGGTCTTGGGTAGGAGGGATCAGCTCCTTGTGAAGGATGCAAGGCACACACCACATTCACCATGAAATCCTGACTGAAAACATGTAACTAGGATGCACCCATAAGCCCCACGTGATAAATATAAATAAATGGCCAAAAGCTGAAGGGACGCCACGAGCAATCACTCCGCTGTGGTGAAGTCATAACATCAGTGCCTCTAATGTTATGGTTATGGTACCTCCATAACTAGGTGAAACTGGTCATGCATGTATATGGCTATAGGTACTCTAATTAAACATAAGCAATTCAAAAAACATATAAAACATATACTGGGGAAAACAGTTTGCTGCATACGGGAAAACCTAATAAGGAAGAATGTCCATACTGAAAGGACGGGAATTCGTACCTTATGTCCAGTGAACGAAGAAGACGAACGGAAGAGAGTCCTACTTCGGTATCACTAACGCTACATAAATACCTACGTGTATAAGTATCTGATCACTGAGTACGTAACTGGTTTAATGTTATGTCTTAGCTTATTCTATAAGTTCATGTCATGTTTTACTGTTTTAAGCCTTAAACTGTGGTTATCTTATATTCTGTCTATTCTGATTAAGTATTTCTGGTATTTCATGTATTATTATACTTACTGTGTAATAATAAGTAACTTTCCAAAAAAAATAGCAGGTTTCCTAAAATAGAAAGTTTCCAAAAAATAGAAAGTTACCAAAAATAGAAAGTTTCCAAAAATAGAAAGTTTCCAAAAATAGAAATAAGCTGCATTATTAAGCTAATAATATAAGCTAAAGTGTTTACTAATTAATATTCTATGTCATGTAATAAATAGTATAGTTTATTAATTATTACATGTAATTTAAATAAACTATAGGTTAAAAGTATTTAATTAAATGTATCATGATTTTAATTAAACAAAGATATAAATACTTAGGTTAAACATGTATTAATATATATTATTAATATAACCTAAGTCATGTAAATTAATTAATTATAAGTCATGTTTAATAATTAATTAATTAATTAATTACTCTAGTATAAATTAAATAATAATAATACTTAGGTTAAAATCATGTATTATTAATTAACAATAATAACTTAAGTCCATGATGTAATTAAATTAATTATCTAGCATGTTAAATTAATTTAATTAATCTTGTAATAAAATGATCTTGTAATTATAAGTCGTGTTTTATTAATCTAGTTGTGTCGTACTAAGTATACATGTTAAGCTAATTAACCTCGTAAAAATAATAACCCGAACCCGCGTATTATTTTATGAAAACGTGTCGAAATCAAACCCGTGAAACATGTTGTGTTTAACAAATAAGCCGAACCAAACAGCCCTCTAATTGTTTTTATTAATCTGACAGCCAAACACCCCTTTACCATGTTCTAAAACGGTTTGCCAAACAGTCCCCCTAACTCTGCCAGTTGCCCCTGGCAGCTTTGCATTACCGACTGGCTAAACCTGCCAGCCGTGGGTTCCCACTGCCAGACCAAACCAAACCCCCTTGCCTGTTTGTTGTTTCCCCGTCAGTACAAACCAAGCCAACACCCTTAATTGGGTTGCGGCTGGGGGAAATAAAGTACCACCGAGACTCCCATGAGTCTCGGTTTGTGTGCCTTTCGAACCCAACAACATAAAAACGAAAACCCCCATTAATTTATTGTTAGAACTTGTTTAATTACCCCTGAAATCAGATTAAAAAGAAGATAAAATAGAACGATTTAGGGTTATTACTTACATATTGTTTAGGGTTCAGAAAAAAACACACGTATCATCTTGATTCGCTGAATCTTAAGCCTCGTTCTCTTGTTCTTGCTCATCATACTTCGGCAGGAAGGAAACCAAAGAAAGAATAGAAAAGATGGCGGCTGGATTTGGTTTCTAGGGTTTCATGGTTTTGTGGTGTTTCAGTCGACAAAAGGAAAACAAACCCCCCCCCCCCTGTCTTATTTGTTTACACGGCCAAAAGGACAAAACACTTGGGCCTTGAGCCCAAGTCCTATTACTTTTCTCATTTGTCAAAAACAACCCAAAACCTTATGTGTGTGACACCCCCAAATTGAGTCAACGCAGCGGAAATAATATTTGGGTGTCACGTAGGTGGATCAACAGCAGACAGAACATAGAGCAACAGATAAAAGATTATCCTTACATTTATTACATGATCGAAAGTGCAAATAGTATTACAGTAGTCTTTAACATTGTTTAAAATTTTGAATTTATTCCCAATTTATAAAACCCCAGATGAGCTCTATAAATGCAATCTACCATGATGCTTGACTTCATGCACACCATTACCTGCTTCAGTTACCTGAGAAAACATGCTTAGAAAGTCAACATAAAGTTGGTGAATTCACAGGTTTAATTAAGTTAAGTTTGGACATTAGATATTCCCAGAAGTAGTAATGCACAAAGCATTAATACTTAAAAGTGATTACATTTCCATATTGCCCGAAACTGAAACTTGACAGTTAAGTCCTTAACAGATAAGGACCCTTCGCCTTATAAGGCACCCAGAACAAAAATAAGTGCTGACATGTGAAACATCTGTTGTCCCGGCCGAGGCACAGTGAGCATGACTCACCCAGATGGGGACGGTCAATCCCAAATAGATCTATTTATAACATTCAGGTAATTCAATAATTCTAACAGTTTCGGATGCACGGGTCATGCTGTTCATCTACAATAGGCATTGTAATCAAAGGTTTCACAGTTCAATCTATGTCCATAAAATCAAATATGTTGCATGTTTTCTTCCCCATTAAAAGGTTTAAAAGTTTGTCAATATATAAAGTGGGGCCATGAACTCACCTCAGTGGTACAGCAATAAGTCAGAAGATAAATCTGATAAGGATGCTCACGATACAGTCAACGACCTAAATAATTATAAGGTCTCAGTAATTGCATAACATAATGCATAAAAGTTCCAGAATCAATCTGTACATGTTTAAACGGGTTTAAGTATTTAATTACAATACTTGTAATTTGTTCGTCGTAGTACAAGTTCTAATAGTATTTATTTTAGGTATAAAATAAATAATAAGGTTTAATTAATTAATTCACTTAATTAATATTTTGTACTTACGTTGTTTATAAAACACTTCAAATATTTATATAGGATAGTTTTATATACATTTAAAGTGGTGGGAAAATAAATATAATTAATATATTTATTTTATAAGTTAACCATTTTCAATTTATATTTAATATATAAATAAGGTTTATAAATGTATAACATTTATTTAAAATCCAAGTTTACGTAAGATTTACATTTATTAAGTTATAGGTTTGAAAAAAAAATAACAATTGTTACATTTATTTAAGTTTTACGTTTAAATAATGACTTAAAATATATAAGATTTTAAGGTTCGTAATAATTGTATAAAAATACGTTTTGGTCCTTTTAAATGAACAGATACTCGCGATTAAATTACTTTTATACCCCTAGGGTTTCTAAATCTTTCAAGTATTTACAGTTTTGGTCCCTCCTAGTTACACGTGTAACTAGGGTTTCTTAAAGTTTCCTAAAATGTCAATTTTGGTCCTTATAGTATGCGGCATATTTTAGGGCTTGTTATAGTTTCACTTAATGGCATTTTTGGTCCCTATAGTTTCGGCTAATATTAGGGTTTATTATAAGTTACATTTATGCCCCCTAGGGCTTGTATAGGTTTCGGCTTTAGGCAGGTTTAGTCCCTAGGGTTGCTTAGAGTTTTATTAAGTTTTGTAACTTGACACTTTTAATCCCTAAGGTTTGTTTTAGGTCGCGGCTTGTGTCCAACATAGTCCTTAGGCTTTCCAAAGTTTACAAAACTTACCCTAATATTTTAGTAATCTATTTTTAGTCCTTTTTAACTTTACCAAGTTTCGGATATGTTCAAAACACACCCTTGAACTCTCGGCTTATTTTTAAAAGTGGATCAAATTTTATGTTTTTGAAATACCAATTTCTACACTTATTCATTTAGACCCCTTTTACTTACTAAAATTACATTTTAGTCCGAAAGTATTATTTGTGCCATTTTTAACCCGAAAGTTTATATATATATACTATTTTAGTCCAAAACTTCTTAGATCTATCATTTAAATCCAAAATAATCATAGATATATATTTTTAACATGTAACTTTATAAAATCATATTTTTGACACTAAAAGTCTTGTAAAACATTTATTTAATAAAGGTGATTATTTATCTAGGCAAAGTATTATAGTGGGCTTAAACTAATCTTATGAGGCCTAGTAGTGATCTTAACATTTTTAAGGCACCTAATAACATGAAGCTAATATTTCTAGTTATATCTAAATATTACAAGATCACTTAAAATCATAATATGAGCTTAAAGCTCACGTCCCATATTATTTGCATGGTTAGGTTTTCATGATTTTACAAGTTAAACAAGATCATGTTGATGTGTTCTTCAAGGTTGACAAGTTTTTACATCAAGTTTTGTTATATATAAAATTTAGCCGTGGGTTTTACTTATGTTTTTAGGGTTTCCATACTTGTTTAAATGTTAACTTTACCAAAATAAACATGTACACATCAATATATATAAATGTAATGTATTAGAAAAGGTAGGTTTTAACTTGGACTTACTTGTTTAGTTTAGGTTTCGGAATGATATGAGAATAGATAGAAACAAGTGACAAGCTTTCAACAATGGAGGTCTAGGAAAACATAAGCATACCGTGGGCTTCAAGGAGTCTTCTAGGGTTCTTGTTCTTGCTTCAATGATCAAGGTTTCTTGTAGGTTGAGCTTAGGATTAACCTTTAGGTTGTAGAAGACATAGTATAGGAGTAGTAGTAAAGCTTGAAGGTTTGAAAATGGTGGTTTGGGGTGTTTAGCCGTAGGTTTTAAAGAGAAAGAGTGAAGTGAGATTGGAAAATATAATGTGTTGTGTGTTTGTTTCGGCTTAAGAAGAAAGAGAACCAAGACTGTGTGAATCTTGTACCTAGTACTAAGGATATATCCTAGATATGCATGGATACACTTGGATACTCCTTTCAAATACACACATGCACAAAACTAGCAACTCTTTTCCTTTCCTCTTTTTGGTTCCAACCGTGTGGTTTGATAAGTCAAATGGGGGACAAAAATGACATGTATAGTGAATTGTATGGAGTGTGTAAGTGGCTTTGTAAGAAAGCATGGTTTATGTGTAAGTAAAGTAAGGCTTATGCATGCATTAGTATAGGGTATTAGTGGAAATGGTATGATTACACTAGGTTACTTGTAACTAGTTAAATCAAATGATGGTAGTGCATGCATGCATACATACACACGTTTTATTATAGGCATGGGAAGGGTTTTGGGTAAATTTTGCCAAGTGTTGTATGATAATAATAGTCATTGTATATTATTATAGGTACTTGTTGTGTTGTAGGTATTTTTGTTGAAGCTTTTAGATAACTTAGTGAAAGTGTATTATTAAATACATTACTAAAATTAATTTACTTTATTAAAGTAAATAGGTGACAATGTAAAATAATATACATTGTTTGTAAAGTGTTTAGGCATTTAATCCTTTTAAGTATTATATGTAAATATGTACATATAAAAATAATTCAAGTACTTAATAAAATAAATTAAGTAAGGTTACAGTTTTATCTCAAATATGTACTGAGGTGATGAATTCCATTATTCAATCAAGTGGCCAGTCAATTGCCAAGGTAGTCAACAAATGACTAAAGGTTCATATATTATTCAAATCAAGTGGCCAGTCAATTGCCAAGGTAGTCAATAAATGACTAAAGGTTCATATGTTATTCAATCAAGTGGCCAGTCAATTGCCAAGGTAGTCAATAAATGACTAAAGGTTCATATATATTCAATCAAGTGGCCAGTCAATTGCCAAGGTAGTCAATAAATGACTAAAGGTTCATATATATATATATAAAATAAATATGAAAGGTAATATGACAATAGGTATATGATAATTAATAATTCATATAAAAGTGAAATTATATAAATTCCAAATATAAATAGTACTACAGTTGACAAAGTCGATGAGGGTAAAAAACAGAGGTTTTACAGCACCATCCCGTTATTTTAGCTTTGTCCTCAAAGCTTAAGATGAAGCCATTGGTCAGGTGAACAAGTGTGGATACTTGGTCTTGAACGAGTCTTCTCGTTCCCAAGTGAACTCAGGGCCTCTCCTAGAGTTCCAACGTACTTTGACCAACGGGATGTGACTGCGTTTCAACTTCTTAACTATCCTCTCCATGATTTCTACTGGTTCTTTTACAAACTGGAGTTTGTCGTCAATTTGAACTCCTTCAAATGGCATAGCCAATGGTTCTTCAGCATAGCACTTCTTTAGGTTAGAAACATGAAAGGTAGAGTGCACCCGACTCAGTTGCTGGGGCAACTCTAAACGATACGCTACTTCCCCGATCCTGGCTATTACTTTGAAAGGGCCAACATAACGTGGATTCAGTTTCCCACGTTTGCCAAAACATACAACACCCTTCCAAGGTGATACCTTGAGCATAACACGGTCACCAACTTCAAATTGCATAGGTTTGCGTTTCAGGTCCGCGTAGCTCTTTTGTCGATCGCGAGCAGCTTGAATTCTCTGTCTGATGAGGACGATCTTGTCAGTAGTCTCCTGGATTAACTCGGGTCCAGTGAGCTGAAATTCACCTACTTCTGCCCAGCACACAGGCGAACGGCATTTGCGACCGTACAGTGCTTCAAAAGGGGCAGCCTTAATGCTAGCATGATAACTGTTGTTGTAGGAGAATTCCACTAAAGGAATATGGTCAACCCATCCATTTCCAAAATCAATCACACATGCTCGTAGCATGTCCTCTAGAGTCTGGATGGTTCGTTCACTTTGACCATCAGTCTGCGGATGATAAGCAGTGCTCATATCCAAATTGGTACCTAAGGCTCGTTGAAAAGCCTTCCAAAAGTTTGACGTGAACCTACCATATCGATCACAGATTATCGAAACTGGTATTCCATGTTTGGTCACAATCTCCTTTAGGTACGTCTTTGCTAGTTTGGCAAGGGGATCATTCTCCCTAATCGGCAGGAAATGAGCGGACTTGGTGAGTCGATCGACGATTACCCATATAGTATCGTAACCGCGAGATGACTTTGGGAGTTTGGTAACAAAGTCCATAGTGATGTTTTCCCATTTCCATTCTGGTATCTTTGGTTCTACAAGTAAACCCGATGGTCTCTAGTGTTCAGCTTTGACACGAGCACATGTCAAACATTTCTGAACGTAGGTGGCAATGTTGGCTTTCATATTCGGCCACCAATATAACTTCTTCATATCCTGATACATCTTTTCAGATCCGGTATGTATAGAATATTTAGACTTATGAGATTCGTTCATGATTAAGTTCCTCAAATCTCCATAACAAGGTAACCAACTTCGTCCGTGAAGGCATAGGGTTCCGTCTGCTCTAGGTTCTAACTTTTCTTTGCTAAGATCAGTTCTGAGCATTCCCCCGACATCTTCCTTCATGAGGTTTTCAGGGAATTGGGCTTGAGTCTGAGCTTCTAAAATTTGTTTGGGTAGATCCAAACTGATTGTCATCACCAATGCCCGAAATCTCATAGGAGGGTCCGTCTCCTTACGACTTAAAGCATCAGCAACCACGTTTGCTTTTCCCGGGTTGTATTTGATCTCGCAGTCGTAGTCACTCAGTAACTCAATCCAACGGCGTTGTCTCATGTTCAACTCCTTTTGATCCAATATGTGTTGCAAACTTTTGTGGTCAGTATGCACTGTGCACTTTGTTCCGTATAGGTAATGTCTCCAGATTTTGAGAGCAAAAACTACGGATCCAAGTTCTAGATCATGAGTGGTGTAATTCTTCTCATGCTTCTTCAATTGCCTTGAAGCATAGGCAATCACTTTCATCCTCTGCATCAATACGGCTCCTAAGCCTTTGTGTGAGGCATCACAGTATACAACAAAATCATCGTTGCCTTCAGGCAAGGCCAGTATAGGTGCACTGCATAACTTCTGCTTGATCAGTTGGAAAGCTGATTCTTCCTTCTCTCCCCACTCGAACTTTATTCCCTTCTGTGTGAGCTTGGTCATTGGTTTGGCTATCTTGGAAAAATCTTCAATGAATCTACGGTAGTATCCGGCAAGGCCTAAAAATTGGCGGATCTCCGTTGGTAATTTAGGAGATACCCAATCCTTGACAGATTCGACCTTTGCTGGATCCACATGAATACCGTCACAATCGATGACATGACCAAGGAATTGTAATCTAGGAATCCAAAATTCACATTTAGAGAACTTAGCATAGAGTTGCTCCTCCTTGAGTACCTTTAGTACTTGTGCAAGATGTTCCCCATGTTCTTGTTCGTTCTTGGAATAAATGAGTATGTCGTCGATGAAGACTTTCACGAATTTATCCAGGTAGGGTCTGCACACACGGTTCATAAGGTCCATGAAAATAGCTGGTGCATTGGTCAACCCAAATGGCATAACCTGGAATTCGTAATGGCTGTAACGGGTTCTAAAAGCTGTCTTTGGAATATCTTCCTCCCTGACTCGTAGTTGGTGGTATCCAGATCTTAAGTCAATCTTGGAATACACACTTGACCCTTGCAGTTGGTCAAATAGGTCGTCAATGCGAGGAAGCGGATAACGATTCTTCACAGTTAACTTATTCAGCTCTCTGTAATCGATGCACATTCGAAAAGAACCATCTTTCTTTTTGACAAATAACACAGGAGCTCCCCATGGTGAGGAACTGGGTCGTATGAATCCTTTGTCAGACAGTTCTTGGAGTTGTTTAGCTAATTCCTTCATCTCTGATGGTGCCAACCGGTATGGAGCTTTAGCTACAGGTGCTGCTCCGGGAATCAAATCAATTTGAAATTCCACTTGTCGAGTCGGTGGTAAGCCTGGCAACTCATCAGGAAAGACTTCTGGAAAATCTCGGACAATGGGTACGTCCTTGATTTGCTTCTTCTCGGGTTTTTCTTCTTCATCCGTTTGAGAAATATGGGCCAAGAAGATAGGACATCCTCTCAACAGATATTTCTGGGCTTTGGTACAAGAGATAACACTAAGTCCAGTGTCAGCGAGGTCAGTGTTACCGTCACCTCGAATGATTAGAGTTTCGTTTCCCCATGGAATACGGACTAGCTTCTCGTCACAAACAATGACTACGCGGTATCTCGCTAACCAGTCCATGCCGATAATAATATCAAAACTACCAAGGTTTACGAGGATAAGGTCAATGTTGAACGGGTGTTTGGAAAGATTTAAGGTGCAACCTCTAATGATAGTGTCAGCATCTACAGTTTTACCGTCAGCTAATTCTACAGAGTAACGGTGATCTAAGCTTGTAGGGATAACTTCTAGTACTTGACTAAATTCAGTGGATATAAAACTTCGGTCTGCTCCAGCATCAAATAAGACAGATGCACAACGATTGTTCAATAGAAACGTACCAGTCACGACATTCGAATCGGGGTTGGATTTTGCATTGCCGACCACGTACACTCTAGATGAAGCTACTCCACTGTTCTTGTTCTGGCTTGCCCGCTTAGGGCAACCTGGTCTCGTGTGTCCTGGTGCTCCACACTCGTAGCACACAACTCCCTTCTTGGGTCCATTGTTGTTTCCTCCAGTAGCGTTACGATTCCCCTGCTGTCCATTCCCGTTCCCACGGGCATTGTATCCACCCCTGTTGTTGTAGCTTCCAGTGTTTTGATTGGGTCGGGCCTGGGTGACAACATTAACTCGACAGGTTTTAGCAAAGTGACCTACTTGTCCACATCTGTAGCAGGTCTGGCATGGGCTATCAAAAGTATGATGATAGTTGCACTTTGAGCACATAGGTTTGGTGCCTCCGTACGAGTTAGTTCCTGCAGTAGTAGCACTGTAAACTTGCCCAGCATTCTGCTTCTTAGGATGCTGTTGGTGCTGATTGTGGAAGTGCTCATCTGCCTTTCGCTTGTTGTCAGTCTGCCTCTCGGATAGGGTACGGACCCTTTTGTTTATCAACTCAGTAGAGAACTCAATGTCACTCTCGACGGTAGTAGGTCGAGATGCGAGCACGCTGTCGTGAATGGCGTCTGGGAGTCCACCCACGTACTTCTCAATCTTTTCATACTCCTCTACAAACATCCTGACGCACATTACGGTCAACTCTTGGAACCTTTGGTTGTACGCAGTGATGTCATTGTTCTTGCATCTGAGATCCCATAACTCGATCTCCAGCTTCTTCATTTCTCCCCTTGGGCAGTATTTCTCAGTCATCCTCTCCTTCAACTCAGTCCAGTTGAGAGCATAGGCAGCATCGTGTCCAAGAGTAGCAACAACAGAGTTCCACCAAGTAAGAGCACTCTCAAGTAGGGTGCAGGCGGAAAACTTCACTTTGTTCTCTTCTGCACAATCACTGATGCGAAATACCGTTTCCATCCTCTCAAACCACTGCATCAGTTCCACCACTCCTTCTTTGCCCTTGTAATAGGAAGGTTTACATTTCAAGAAGTCGGGGTAAGAGCAACCCCTGGTGGTCTGATTATTCCGGCGGTTGTTGGAATTTTGACTGTCGTCCACGTTTCTGCTGGCAGCCATCGCAGATGCGATGCCCTGGTCAATCATTTCCCTTAATTGAGCAGCAGTGACGTTTTGGGTAGTCTCGGCATTGATGGGGTTCTTTCTAGTGTTTACCATTTTTCTATAATTATACAAAAAAATGAAATCATTAGTTCAAGGTGTTAGCACAGTTTTATATAATTACACGAAAAGGAATTTCATGCATATACTTTGCAACAAATTGGATAACCTGTTTAAAGTTCACAATATAATACAGTACGGATATAACAAAAGCTAATGAGTACATGCCATAAGTCTAGAATAGGAATACAGTACAAAATGCACAACCTAATCCAAGACAGAGCACAGCCCGCCTGTCTGGGATGGTGGTACATGAAATCTAAGTACATCATCTATGAATCCCTAATCTAAATAGTACAGTACAGGAATACAACTGACTAAAGAAAAGTGCAAATACAAGAGATCCTATATCATGATAGCCGGGGTGCAACCCTAATAGCTTATCATGATGTACAAAAGATCTAGCACATCTAATCTACTGATGCCTAACTGACTCCTCGGATACGGCTGGCGCCACAGACGGAGATGAGACAGCCGGTGCCTGCATGGCATCCTGCATCACGGTCATAGCAGTCCTGGTCTCTCTGAGCAGTCGGAGTGCCTCACGAAACTGGTCTCTGAGAGTCTGCTGAACTCCCCGGAGATGAGCGGTCTCTGACATCAACCCCTGATGGCGGACATCCTGGAGGTCGAAGAATATGACAAGAGTCTGCTCCATGGTCATAAGGGCGGTGTGAGTCTCTGTCTGCTGACTCTGCAGTAGGTAGATCTGCTCTCGAAGGAACTCGTTCTCATCCAGCAACCACTGGAGAGAATGGTAAGTAGTCGACCACACTCCTCGGGCAGCGTGTGCCTCTGAGCTCACGGTCCACGATAAAAGGTCCTGGCCCTGCTGTAGAACAGTGCGCTCAGTCTGTCCGGCCGCTAGCAGAGCAAGAATGTCTGCTACGTCCTGTGCCTGGCGTGCGGCAAGTGCCGTGATCTGGGCCTGGACAGGATCAGCATGTCTGGCCCGGGAACCCTCACCGATCTCAAAGGTGGAATCGAGAGGTGCCTCGTACCTCCTCTTACGAGGTGGCAGAGACTCGGGTGCATGCTCTCGTAGTACAGTCACGAGTGGTACAGGTGGTGTAGCAGTAGGAGGCTGGACCTCTTCCCCAGCGGGGGAAACAGGTGGTGAAGAAATAAGCGCCTCAATGGATGCAGCGTCGACAGATGCGTGACTATCGTCGGAGTCACTAGCAGATAACCATCCACACAAGACGGTCGTCGAAGATACGGTAGCAGGTGTATCAGTAGGCGAAGTCATGCTAAATCTGAAAGTAATATAGTTTTAATTGATATAAGTATAAACTTACTCAAGTTAAAATTTTTGAGAAATATAATTTAAAATTATATAATAATACCATTTAACACTCGCCATGCTAAAGGTTACGTTAATACTTATAAGATCAATTAACCGGATGTTAACAATCAATGCACAGGCAATCACACAATCGATGTATGCTCTACGGTCTATATGCTTAACTATTCTAGTCCTGAAAATCCCAAAAGATTTTTAAAGCAGTTATAGTTCAGATTATATAAAAATTTTATTTTTATATTTATTTTAAACTTGGTTATGATTCTCTATAACTATCGCTCTGATACCATTTCTGTGACACCCCCAAATTGAGTCAACGCAGCGGAAATAATATTTGGGTGTCACGTAGGTAGATCAACAGCAGACAGAACATAGAGCAACAGATAAAAGATTATCCTTACATTTATTACATGATCGAAAGTGCAAATAGTATTACAGAAGTCTTTAACATTGTTTAAAAGTTTGAATTTATTCCCAATTTATAAAACCCCAGATGAGCTCTATAAATGCAATCTACCATGATGCTTGACTTCATGCACACCATTACCTGCTTCAGTTACCTGAGAAAACATGCTTAGAAAGTCAACATAAAGTTGGTGAATTCACAGGTTTAATTAAGTTAAGTTTGGACATTAGATATTCCCAGAAGTAGTAATGCACAAAGCATTAATACTTAAAAGTGATTACATTTCCATATTGCCCGAAACTGAAACTTGACAGTTAAGTCCTTAACAGATAAGGACCCTTCGCCTTATAAGGCACCCAGAACAAAAATAAGTGCTGACATGTGAAACATCTGTTGTCCCGGCCGAGGCACAGTGAGCATGACTCACCCAGATGGGGATGGTCAATCCCAAATAGATCTATTTATAACATTCATGTAATTCAATAATTCTAACAGTTTCGGATGCACGGGTCATGCTGTTCATCTACAATAGGCATGGTAATCAAAGGTTTCACAGTTCAATCTATGTCCATAAAATCAAATATGTTGCATGTTTTCTTCCCCATTAAAAGGTTTAAAAGTTTGTCAATATATAAAATGGGGCCATGAACTCACCTCAGCGGTACAGCAATAAGTCAGAAGATAAATCTGATAAGGATGCTCACGATACAGTCAACGACCTAAATAATTATAAGGTCTCAGTAATTGCATAACATAATGCATAAAAGTTCCAGAATCAATATGTACATGTTTAAACGGGTTTAAGTATTTAATTACAATACTTGTAATTTGTTCGTCGTAGTACAAGTTCTAATAGTATTTATTTTAGGTATAAAATAAATAATAAGGTTTAATTAATTAATTCACTTAATTAATATTTTGTACTTACGTTGTTTATAAAACACTTCAAATATTTATATAGGATAGTTTTATATACATTTAAAGTGATGGGAAAATAAATATAATTAATATATTTATTTTATAAGTTAACCATTTTCAATTTATATTTAATATATAAATAAGGTTTATAAATGTATAACATTTATTTAAAATCCAAGTTTACGTAAGATTTACATTTATTAAGTTATAGGTTTGAAAAAAAAAATAACAATTGTTACATTTATTTAAGTTTTACGTTTAAATAATGACTTAAAATATATAAGATTTTAATGTTTGTAATAATTGTATAAAAATACGTTTTGGTCCTTTTAAATGAACAGATACTCGTGATTAAATTACTTTTATACCCCTAGGGTTTCTAAATCTTTCAAGTATTTACAGTTTTGGTCCCTCCTAGTTACACGTGTAACTAGGGTTTCTTAAAGTTTCCTAAAATGTCAATTTTGGTCCTTATAGTATGCGGCATATTTTAGGACTTGTTATAGTTTCACTTAATGGCAGTTTTGGTCCCTATAGTTTCGGCTAATATTAGGGTTTATTATAAGTTACATTTATGCCCCCTAGGGCTTGTATAGGTTTCGGCTTTAGGCAGGTTTAGTCCCTAGGGTTGCTTAGAGTTTTATTAAGTTTAGTAACTTGACACTTTTAATCCCTAAGGTTTGTTTTAGGTCGCGGCTTGTGTCCAACATAGTCCTTAGGCTTTCCAAAGTTTACACAACTTACCCTAATATTTTAGTAATCTCTTTTTAGTCCTTTTTAACTTTACCAAGTTTCGGATATGTTCAAAACACACCCTTGAACTCTCGGCTTATTTTTAAAAGTGGATCAAAGTTTATGTTTTTGAAATACCAATTTCTACACTTATTCATTTAGACCCCTTTTACTTACTAAAATTACATTTTAGTCCGAAAGTATTATTTGTGCCATTTTTAACCCGAAAGTTTATATATATACTATTTTAGTCCAAAACTTCTTAGATCTATCATTTAAATCCAAAATAATCATAGATCTATATTTTTAACATGTAACTTTATAAAATCATATTTTTGACACTAAAAGTCTTGTAAAACATTTATTTAATAAAGATGATTATTTATCTAGGCAAAGTATTATAGTGGGCTTAAACTAATCTTATGAGGCCTAGTAGTGATCTTAACATTTTTTAAGGCACCTAATAACATGAAGCTAATATTTCTAGTTATATCTAAATATTACAAGATCACTTAAAATCATAATATGAGCTTAAAGCTCACGTCCCATATTATTTGCATGGTTAGGTTTTCATGATTTTACAAGTTAAACAAGATCATGTTGATGTGTTCTTCAAGGTTGACAAGTTTTTACATCAAGTTTTGTTATATATAAAATTTAGCCGTGGGTTTTACTTATGTTTTTAGGGTTTCCATACTTGTTTAAATGTTAACTTTACCAAAATAAACATGTGCACATCAATATATATAAATGTAATGTATTAGAAAAGGTAGGTTTTAACTTAGACTTACTTGTTTAGTTAGGTTTAGGAATGATATGAGAATAGATAGAAACAAGTGACAAGCTTTCAACAATGGAGGTCTAGGAAAACATAAGCATGCCGTGGGCTTCAAGGAGTCTTCTAGGGTTCTTGTTCTTGCTTCAATGATCAAGGTTTCTTGTAGGTTGAGCTTAGGATTAACCTTTAGGTTGTAGAAGACACAGCATAGGAGTAGTAGTAAAGCTTGAAGGTTTGAAAATGGTGGTTTGGGGTGTTTAGCCATAGGTTTTAGAGAGAAAGAGTGAAGTGAGATTGGAAAATATAATGTGTTGTGTGTTGTGTGTTTGTTTCGGCTTAAGAAGAAAGAGAACCAAGATTGTGTGAATCTTGTACCTAGTACTAAGGATATATCCTAGATATGCATGGATACACTTGGATACTCCTTTCAAATACACACATGCACAAAACTAGCAACTCTTTTCCTTTCCTCTTTTTGGTTCCAACCGTGTGGTTTGATAAGTCAAATGGGGGACAAAAATGACATGTATAGTGAATTGTATGGAGTGTGTAAGTGGCTTTGTAAGAAAGCATGGTTTATGTGTAAGTAAAGTAAGGCTTATGCATGCATTAGTATAGGGTATTAGTGGAAATAGTATGATTACACTAGGTTACTTGTAACTAGTTAAATCAAATGATGGTAGTGCATTCATGCATACATACACACGTTTTAATATAGGCATGGGAAGGGTTTTGGGTAAATTTTGTCAAGTGTTGTATGATAATAATAGTCATTGTATATTATTATAGGTACTTGTTATGTTGTAGGTATTTTTGTTGAAGCTTTTAGATAACTTAGTGAAAGTGTATTATTAAATACATTACTAAAATTAATTTACTTTATTAAAGTAAATAGGTGACAATGTAAAATAATATACATTGTTTGTAAAGTGTTTAGGCATTTAATCCTTTTATGTATTATATGTAAATATGTACATATAAAAATAATTCAAGTACTTAATAAAATAAATTAAGTAAGGTTACAGTTTTATCTCAAATATGTACTGAGGTGATGAATTCCATTATTCAATCAAGTGTCCAGTCAATTGCCAAGGTAGTCAACAAATGACTAAAGGTTCATATATTATTCAAATCAAGTGGCCAGTCAATTGCCAAGGTAGTCAATAAATGACTAAAGGTTCATATGTTATTCAATCAAGTGGCCAGTCAATTGCCAAGGTAGTCAATAAATGACTAAAGGTTCATATATATTCAATCAAGTGGCCAGTCAATTGCCAAGGTAGTCAATAAATGACAAAAGGTTCATATATATATATAAAATAAATATGAAAGGTAATATGACAATAGGTATATGATAATTAATAATTCATATAAAAGTGAAATTATATAAATTCCAAATATAAATAGTACTACTGTTGACAAAGTCAATGAGGGTAAAAAATAGAGGTTTTACAATGTGTTTGTGTTATTTGTTTAATAAAACGTACGCATTTATTTTAATACGTAATCGGTTTCTCGTATAAATTATGCCGTGAAATATCTTGTAATAACTTCATGTTTTATATGTAATATTAATTTACGTAGTACTTGTCGTATTAATTTAATTATACGTAATATAAATAATCGTGTCTAATATTCATGTTTACGTGTTACGTAGTTTACGTGATTTAATTAGTTATCGATCGTGACATAATATATTTATTCGTGTTCATAATAAATATATATACGTAAATAATATTATCTCGTGATTAAATTACGTTCATGATTATAATTATTATTTGCATAATTATCGTGTGTTCCTACGTAATAAATACTTATCGTGCGCTAACACGTACGTCATACTTAATATTCTTATACGTAAACGTAAACATGCTATATAAGGAAAGTTTTAATCTACTACGTACCATCTAAAGGGTACTGTTCACGGTAAAAGCATGCGGGTTTTACAAAACTTAACCCAAAGAAATGCACATTCGGAGTCAATTAAGGAGAGTTCTTAGGAAACATAATAACAACAAGAGGAATCAGATCATGCCCAGAAAAAACGGATATGGTTGTAAAACAACTCCCTCCTCGAAGCCTTAAGGATGTCCAAAAACTAAATGCAAAGCTAGCAAGCCTAAGCAGATTTATGTCAAAATCAGCAAAAAAATCACTGCCACTCTTCAAAACACTCAAGGGATGTGTAAAAAAGAGTGATTTCCTATGGGCAAGGGCCACGGATAAAGCATTTAAAGAAATTAAAGAGCAAGTAGCAAAACTACCAATGCTTACAGCTCCTATCCCAATAGAAGAACTTACCCAATACTTGCCCACCTCTAAGGAAGCAATAAGTGTTGTGCTGTTGGCAGAAAGAGAATCCAGATAAATGCCAGTTTAATTTGTAAGTCGAGCACTCCGTGGGCCGGAATCAACTACACAGCAGTAGAAAAATTAGTGTTAACTTTAGTCCACGCGACTAAGAGACTAAAAGGTATTTCTAGGCACACACATTAGTAGTAATCACGAACCAACCAATCAAACAGATACTGTACAACCCTGAGTCAGGAGGACGAATACAAAAATAGATAGTCGCCCTAAGTGTATACAACATCCATTATAGACCCCAAACAACCATCAAAGGGAAATTCCCAACAGACTTCCTATCAGAAAAAACAGAGGAAGAACACATGGATGAAACACATAACCAACTAATAGAAATATGGACGCTACATACAAATGGGTCATCATGCATCAAATGCTCGGGAGCATGACTCATCCTGACAAGCCCAGAAGGAGTGGACTTCACATACGCTTTAAGATTCGAGTTCCAAACATCAAACAACGAAGCGGAATACAAAGCACTATTGGTCGGACTAAGGATATCAAAAGAAATGGAGTAAAAAACGTACAAGCAAATGTAGACTCAAAGCTGGTAGCAAACCAAATAAACGGGTTCTACACAAGCAAAGGTAAAAACATGAAACAATACCTCCAAAAAATAAGAGAAACGGCCGAGGATTTCCAAAACCTCTCAGTACAACAAGTACTAAGAGCAGAAAATAAAAAAGCGGATGCTCTCAGCAAATTTGCTTCAACAAGCTACCTGCACCTTGCCAAGCAAGTACTAATAGAAACGGTAACAAAAAGATCAACAGAGGAAAAGGAAATCCTGTCAGCGGCCAAGGAAGAGAAAGAAAGATGATGACTCAGATACACAGTTTTTTATCCACATGCACGATCCCATCAGACGGGGCAGCTGCAAGAGAGATTAAGATCAGGGCAAGACAATACGCAGTCATAGAAGGAAACCTATCCAAAAAGTCATTCCTTTTGATCGTGGCTACGCTGCGTCGGCCCGGCGCAGGCAAAAAACATAACAAAAGAAGTTCTTGCAATAACATGCAGCAAACATTATGGAACCACGTCGGTAGTAGCAAAAATGATACAGATGGGACACTACTGGCCAACAATGCACAATGACGCAAGGGAAACCGTAAGAGAATGCCAGCAATGCCAAGAGTACAAACCAACCGACATCCGCAAACAGACTTCACACAAGAAGTATCCCCTTGTCCATTTCACAAATGAAGTGTAGACATAACCGACCCCTTCGAGGAGGGAAACGGAAAAGGCAAATTCTTAATTATCGCCATTGACCATTTCAAAAATTGGATAGAGGCAAATCCGACAGCAACGATAACATGAAACAAGATAAAAAAACTTCGTCTAGGAGAATATCGTATGTAGGTTTGGGCTACCAGGAGAAATCAGGTCGGTGAAAGAATGATACTTTAGTGACAATCCATTTAAGGATTGGTGCCAAAATTTGAGTATAAAGCAAAGCTTTGTACCAACCGGAAACCCCTAAGAGGACGATATCAAAAAGACTATCTTCGTAAAACAAATCAAGACAAAGCTGGAAGGAAACAAAGATTGGTTGGCAGAGATCCCGCACACTCTATGGTTACACAGAACAACACCAAATGTAGAGAACAGAGAAACACCATTCTCTCTAGCATATGGAACGGAAGCTGCCATACCAATATACGCGGATGGACTTCCCAACCAAACAACTACAGTTGACAACCAAACGACACAAAAACCGAGCGCCATCTTACAAGAAGAGAAGAAAAAAAAGTGCTACTACACAAAGCAAAAAACAAAAACAAAAACAAAGTAATGAAATACTACAACCTAAGGACCAGCGGCAGAAAATTCAGACCCAGAGACTTCGTCTACAAAAATAAAAACAATGGGGAAAGCCCCACGGAAAGAAGTAAACCAGCAGCAAACTAGGACGAGCCATACGAAGTAACAGAAGCTTTGGGAGACGGAACATACAAGTTTAGAGATAAAAAAGGCGACGCTTTGGAGGAAACACACAACATCCAGGAACTAAAGATGTGCTACATATAATCACTACTTTCCTAAAAAAGAAAAGTAAGCATAAGACCTCAAATGTAAGCCACATGCGGCTACCGATTGATTGGCAGAGGCAACCTTTGTTCCCTTTATCATGTACCCAAGTTTCATACGCTTTAAAAAATTAATGAAATGTGGAGACTAGATACCTCCACATGCATTTCCTTTTCAATAATAATCTTAATTACATATTAAACCCATAACATAGTAAGTCGCGCGCACACAATATTATCTCCGAGATAATAAACGAAAATTGCATCGAGTAGCTCCAAATGAAAAAGTTACAGCAAGTATGTAAGAGCATTTGCAAGCCCAGTACGGGGAGCTTTCCCCACAAAAATCCTATCACAGAAAAATGTAAAATGATGGATAGCAAAATAGCTGCACTGATATGAGCAAAAAATCATATCAATTAATCAACAAATCACCCTAAAACACAAGGAAATTACCTAACTTTTGTACTATAAAAGCAGTATTATGTGGTATGTTCTTTGTTTGTGCTCAAATAGGTAAGAAGGATACAATTTCAAGCAAACAAGAAGAAAATCAAGCTAAACTGGATGAAAAAAGACAAAGAAGGATCAAGAGTGACAAGACTTTGAAGACAAAGGACCTATCTTGACAACATTCCAAAGAAGAAGGACCAAAAGTGTAAATCGGTCAAAGTCAAGATTAAAGTCAAATCTGGTCAACCATCAAGTCAACCAAGTCAAAGGGCTCAAATGATTAAGAATGCAAGTTGAAGGACTGAAATTGTCAAAGAAATGAAGATTTTAGCTCAAAACACAAAACTACCAAGTACAAGGACCATTTTTGCCATTTTTGGAAGATAGTTTGTGCTTGATCCGTGTGAAGGAGTAAACAACCAATAAGAATGCAAGAAAGGGTTCACCAGGATTGCCAAATCATTGACACCTGGCCACTCACAGCCGCCAGCAATAAATAATCAAATCCCAACAATGTCCTCCACTCACCAGTTTTCCACCAATAATATTACGCCACTCAATAATTCTTTTATCCAATTTGGATAGCAATCCGTGTGAGCTAATGAAGACAAATCACAACATGCCACGTGGCCATCTTCTTCAACAAAGAACCCAGGATCGAGATTTCGCTACACTGCATTTCAGAAGATGATATAAACATGAAAGTTGCTCAAAATCAAACAAGGAATTCATCCAAACAACTTAATTGGACTGAAATTAAGTCATTCAAAAATCCCCAAAGTTGTTCATGAGCTGGAATTTGCAATTTACCAAATTAGTACACGTGGAGGATTCCTATTGGCTTGGACACGTCAACCATCCCTAACAAACTCTCAATTCAGTCTATAAATACCCCCAGTAGTTCTCATTTGTACAGTTAGAAAAAGTGTGAAATTTTCACACACATTTCCATTTCCTCTCAATTCATAGTTAGCTAGCATAACAACTCAAGAGTCTGACAAACTCTTGAGTTAGTTAGCTTAGTTGTAACAGAATTACCAGCTTTGTAACTACCTTTCTCCTTAAATCAATAAAACTTCACATTCATCTCCTTCATTACTGTTCATACTTGCAATCCTGTTACTCTTGTGTTGATATTAGCTTGTTATGATCTCAATTGATCATAATTAGTTAGTTGTGAAGACTTGTAGCTGTGTTCCTGTTCTATTCATTCCATTTCAAGTTTGAGTAGATTGTGAAGAATTCAAGCTCATTAATGGCGATTAAGTTGTTGAAGGCTGTTGATTAGTTGATGATTGATAGATTCTAGTGCTAAGGTGGTGGTTTAGCACTAGCTAGAAAGCTCAGCGCTTCTCTACTCCATCAAAGGAGGCCTATGCTAAAAGGTTTTGATATTCTGTATTTTTGTTCCACTCAAATGTTGCTTGCATGCTCAATTCCTAGAGTAAAAGTAATTGCCTGCATGATCAAGTGTGTTTAGCTGATATTGAGTTGATTTTGATAATTGTGTAGCTTAATTGTAGCATAGAACTTGATCTGTTGCTTAATCTCCATTCTGTTAAGCATATTAGCTGTCATTTTTAGCTTGTCTTAGCATTTTGAGTATAGGCTTGTTTCATAGCTTAAGTTCAGTTCTTATTCATCACTTCTTAGCTATTAAACTTAGTCTAGTATCATTTTTGCATCAGCTTAATCCCTAGCTTAATTTTCCTTCACAAAGTTTTACTAGAATCCAGTAACTAGTGTTTGGCAGTAAGACTTAGTTTGTGATTTAGTGTTGTAACTAGATTAATTCTTGCTTAAGCTTGATCAATTTTAGTCATCTAGTCATAGCAGACTTAGTTTGATAGTTTTCATTCCTTTTCAAGTCAAAAAGGCAATTTGACATAAAAAGGTTTTGGGTTAGACTTTGTAAAACCTGTTTTCAGAAAAGTAGTGATTTTCAAATCATTAGCATTTCTTTATTACTAGATAAAATTCTTTCAAATCACTTTCTAATCCTCATACAACATATGTAGTTTAGTCTGTACCTGGAAACCATACAGTATTAAGTTTAGAGTGAGCAATAAGCATTTGATTCAGCACTAGAGCATTTTGCTAGAGCATTTTGCATTTTCTGTGATAAAACCATAGCCTGTTTTCCCATTCCAGCATTTCTACCTCATAAACTTGGCAATTTTCTTTCACAAATCTCTTTAGATAGTGTTCCTGGATAAGTTTTGAGATTTTCAGCTTTTTGGAAATTTTGGTCAACGAAAGTCAAATAAGCACTCTTTGAGCTTAATTCCATTTTCTGAATTCATTACTGGATTATTTTTGACAAGATAAGACATTCCTTGCTTCTTATGAGCTGATTGATAAGTTTTGACAAGAAAATAAGGTTGTGCACGTTTGGCTTATTGGTTAGCTTAACTTTGGCTTATTAGAAATAGCTTATTTAAGTTTCACTTAGTTTCAGCTTAATTCCTTTTACAGGCCTAGCTAAAATCAGATTTTAAGCCTTTTGCAATTTGTTAGAGCTTATTTAGTTCATTGGTTAGCTTATACGAGCTTAATATAGTTTCTAGCCCGTTTTGGTAATAAGCTTTTAGAAATTGCACTTAGGTCCTTCAGTAGTTAGGCAGTTACATTTTTAGCTTAAATTTCATAATAATTAGGGTTTGTTAGGTTTAGTCCCTATATTTTCAGTTTAGTTAAAATTTAGTTAGCCAGTTTTACTAGTTTGTTAAAGTTAGTTGGTTGTTAGTTGTATTTTCATAATTAGTCCCTATTGTTAACTGCTTTTGCATTTCCAGTCCATTAACTTTTAGAATTTACACTTTTAGCATTTAAATTTCATAGAATTTATATTTTCAGTCCTTTGATTCTTTGAATTTACATTTTTGTCTTTAATTGAATATAAAATTTGGTATGTGCAATTTGTTTTACGTATAAGTAGATTTGTATTTTTCATTTTGGCAAGTGTTGTTTGAATTAGACATAGAATATCCAAATACCATTACCAACCAAAAACAATTATAAACCCGATCTTGTTAGGACTTTCAATTGGTTAAGAATCGAGAAAACGAACTTCAACTATACACAATATTACGCACCCACCAAGCAGTGCACAAAATAAAGACAAATAAAAGTCTCTAAATACAAAGCCACACCCGCCAAGCAGTGTGCAAAAACAAAGATAAAATAGCCAGAAGCGCGAACATAAACGTCGCCACACAAATAAATATTGTCATAACAAGCACATTAAAAATGTGTAGAAAAAAGATAAGTGAAAAATAAAAAACAACATAAGGATCTTCAATGGTGGCAACAGCAACCACCGGATTAGTATCCACTATACTTCCGGGTGTAAGAGAACCAGAACTGACAATAGAAGCCTCCAAGGCTTGGCTAGAAAGAGTAACAGACTCCAGGGCATCAAAAGAGGCATCAAAACCAGATTCAAAGTTGTAATCCGAGATGTTCAAGGGAGAAGTAGCAGCTATAGTAGCTCCAATACCCGGAATACCAGCCCCGTCAGAGCCACCACGTGCGCCAAAGCGAAAAGGAAAAAAAGTCAGCCATAGGAGCTTCTACGGAACCTCCATGGGATACTTTAGACACATAATCATGAAGTTAAGCACGAGTATCCTCTAGAAGAACATAGATGGGGACCTCCCAGTTAAAACTTGGAGAACTGGCAGAAGCGCCAACACTCACAGAAATAGTCAACTTGAAAGCGGAAGAAGGAGGAGTCCCACCACCTTGAGCCCGACTCTCAGATTGAATATCAGACATCAACACGTCCACATCATCATCCCTACGGGACTCTAGCAGATCAAGAAAATGAAGCTCTATGGAGGCAAACGCCTAGACGGCCGCCTTAAACTTCACTTTGGCCTTAGGATCAGAAGCCTCAACATCAGCTAAAGTCCTTCCTTCTATCCCATGATCAATACCAGCCTCCGGACCTTCCTGCATACTAGATTTTTGAATGCAAGTCATAGCAAGACCAAAAGACTCCCTGTAAGCACGAGACTTGCGACATAAATCAATAACCATACGAAAACCACAACCCACGACCCATCGCCGCGCAGCCTCAGCAACAAGAGAGCAAGGTGAAATTTCCTCGTCAAGAAAGGAAAGAAGAGCACCAAGCTTAGAAGCAGTTGACTCTTTAATTGACAATTGATCAACCAAACTACCACCCAAGCTCTCTAAGTCCAAAACCCGAGCTTTTGAACCCTCAAGGGACTCGAAAAGCTGCTTAACCTGACCCTAAAGAGATTCATTTTCAACAACTTTGGCCGACAGATCTGAAGACAAAGTCAAATTCGCGCTCTCTAGAGAGTGAACCTGAGCGCGCAACCCTGAAACTAAAGAACCGTCTTCCTCAAACTCGGCTAGTTTATCCCTCAAAGACTGGACTTCAACGTCCCTATCAGATAAAGACCGAGAAAGCTCGGCATGCTCTTCACGCAACTTATGAAACTCCTCAAGATGCTTCTCAAAACGATTCCTCACCTCTGAGCTCATACTCACTTGAAGGGCAAGCCCAACATTAAACTCAACAAAAAGTTGATCCAACTCCATACCTTGCAATTGGCTAAGAAAACTTGCCGGAGTAACACAATCAACCAAACTCCGACATACATCAGGGTCATCACGAATAGGGCGGTTATTAACAGACAAACACAGAACATGAACACCAGCCAAATGGTCTACAGTCAGCGAATCATCACGACCTTCAGAGCCAGGAATCGGGACAGCATGCACTACCGTAACACGTACTGAATACCCAACTAGACCAGATATAAACGGGAAATGAATGGTAGACACACCTGAAGAGGGTACGGAAACAATGACGGAATCTACAACGTAGTAGACAAAACCAACCTAGGAGACACAACATCAAAATTATTCATATTCGCACCCCTAAAGGGCTCGCCAGAAAGATCAGGAGAACAACAAACCTGAATGCAGGGTTCCGGGTATGAACCTAAGAAAACCCATAATCCTCAACCGCATTATCATCATAAATAGGAGACAAAGAACCTACTAAAAAAGATCCGTGAAAAATAGAATGACTTAGCCCCAAAGGAAGCAATGAAGCAATAGCTTTCACAGAGTTACCTCAGTTGAGGGCACAGAAGATGCCCCATGATCCTTCCTCAACTTCTTAGGAGGATGGAAAGCAGTAGCAGGACTAGAGGGTTGCCTCCTCCTCGTAGAACTATTCCCTCTCAAAGAAGACCCGACATGAGACCTACCCACAACAACAGTAGAAACAAGAGGGGCGGATATAGAAGTACCACTCTCAGATCTACCAATATCAGGAACAACAGCTTGTGAAGGAGCTGCACCACTCACAACAGGATCAACGAAAGCTGCCAAATGCTCTGTCCGACCAGAAGTTTCCTCAAGAAGAGGAAGTTGATCAGCCCGAAGAGGCTGCTCGGTAATCTTCACTTTACTCGGATCATCACTAGAAATAAACTCAAAAAAAGACATATCTGCAAACAAAAAAAAGGGGAAGTGAGAAAAACACAAAAAGACAAAAGACAAAGAGTAAAAAAAGAAAAACAAAAAGGACCCACCCTCTCCGGAAGCACTAATAAAAGCGGGATACATATCCCTCCCAAAATGGTACCGACGACTAATGCCAAGGGAACAAAGGAACACCTCCGGGTACTTATGAAAAGGGGCCGAATGATTCATGAGATAACTAACTTGGCGAGCATTATACTCGTGAGCTTCAGGAGCGGGATCCCTGGGCTATCTCGTAACAGACCATGAAACAGGAACCCTAGAAGCAGAAGAATCTATGAAAAAGAAACAGTTCATCCAGTTTTTCACAGAATCAAGTTCTTTGGTATAACAAAGACCGGAAGGAGAACGCTTACTAAAAGATATCCACCCGTTAATAAACCTATTAACATAGAACACACTAAATAAACCAACGTTGGGCATAATGCCACCGGACTAACAACATACTTCAAAATGAAAAATCTTGATGGTAGTTATGGCATGAAGCTGAGACGGATGTATACCAAAATAGCCAAGAACATCAACAAAAAAGGTAGTAAAAGGAAGACGATAACAAGCCCAGTAAAAAAATCGAGTATAAACCCCAATTTTCCCAGGAGGAGCATCACGAATACTGCTATTCGGTGGGGCCAGAGTTTGGTGAACACAAGAAGGAATGGAATACTCTCTACAAAATGCATGTAACATACACTGAGTAAGCACAGATCTACAAGAGACTATAGAAACCATCTCAAGAAAACAAAAATAACAGAAAGCAAAATAAATCAAAACCTGGGTATGAACGACAAAAAAATCGAGAGACAGTAACAGCAAAAAGTGGAAAGAGTGAAAATAAGAATAAGGGAAAATAGTAAAACCCCATACTTATACAATCAGATGAGGAGAACCGGCTAACTCACACGATCAGGACACGTGTAAAACTTTAATAACACGGACGGTCAGAAAAGTGGAAAGCGAAAGGATATAATGTATCTGACAAAAAGACACTCAGCAGTAAATAAGGGTGACAGAAGAACAGACGTGTTGCACGTCCCAATAAGCAAAAAACCTAAAAGTCCAGCAGCCCATCCGTATCCGCAAGAACTACTGGACTGGGGGGACTTGATGGTGTATAGCATGGATACGGCCCATTGGGACTAAAACCATACACCAAACCTTGGGCTTAGACCCAAGTACACAAAAGCCCACCACTGTGTCAAAAGCTCCAAGCGGGTCCGCTCCCAGCAGGCGGAGCCGCAACGCAATGACCGGGCATACTTATGTCCTAGACCCCTGCGGACAAGTCTTCTAAAGATTATTCCGTAGGAAATGATTAGTTCACAAACAGACAAATGGGCATTTGGACCACAAAGGCCCACTCTCGAGTATTATCCGAGAAACAGGGAAAGGCCCGATACTTTCTCCTATAAATAGTACCCACTCGCACTCCAAACGAGGTACGATTTTTTCACTCATCTTTACACACACATATATCTCGGAAGATATGAATACTTACTCTCACGTCGGAGTCTCATCGTGGGGTCCGTCCCCACGGTAAGGACTATCAGTATTACTCTACGTGTGCAAGAAATCGTTAATCACATCTCTTGACACTACAAGATCCCTCCACAACACAAGGCATCAAGGACCTCTCGACGAGTACTTAGATCTACTTTCAACCTCGACCGATCACTGTACTAACACCCTTAGTAGGTAATTTTCCATATTACCTAGTGTTCTCGGATACAATGTGTCCGTTTGACCAGTTCGGTCGGTCAAGTAAGCGCGACTTACACGGACAGGGATGTCAATCCCAATAGATCTATGCATAGCATTCGTGTTTACTCAACCAATATAGTCGGTCCAAGTTATTAACGGTTCATGACTAAAAGGGACTTGTTGTTGGCAATAGTGTTACTTAGTGTAAATGATAATAACATGATAAGCATACACTTCAAGCACTTACGTCCTTCGTAAAAAGTAGCATGTATCCCGCTCGCGGGTTTAATAAAATAATCAAACAAAGATAAGGATCAAGATAATAGTGACGATAGAGAAATGATGAAACATGATAAGACGGGAGGCCGCGAGCTTCTAGCGACGACCTAAAATAAAGATGATGTGTCTTAGAAATATAAACGACAGCGTACAAAGTTGAAATCCGTTTCATAAAGGTTTCCTAATAATGTATTTTGGACTAGTTTTGAAAGGCATAAAATCAATAAGGACCAAAAAGATTATTGTAAACATATATTATATATGTATTTTATATATAGCTTTATAAGTTAGGAACCAAAAATGTTATTTTAAAAATGTATATTATTTTTTGTAAATTCTTTAGTAAACCAAGGACCACAGATGTAAATTTGAGTTTCAATTCCATAGTGATGATGTGAAGTCATCTTCTATCATACAAAAACTAGTTTTCATGGCATGGATTCTTTTAGTTTGAAAAGACTTCATTTCAAAAATTTCAAACTCGTGACTATGATATCATCGAGTCGATTTGTATCTTCAAGACTTCTTCTAAACTTGGTCGCGATAACATATATATACATAACTCGCATCTTATTAATTAATAATTATCGACTAATCATTAAGTTGTGTGACTTCTAGTACTCGATATGGGTTAACAATAAATATTTTTTATGCAAGCAGATTTGGCTCAAGTATTACCTTAGATCCACGCAGAAATACAAATGAACCGGAGTCATGATGCACGAGTATTTACCGACACGAGCACGAGACAAACAGGAACGTCATTAAGAACACAAGATTTCGATGTAAGCTGAACCAAGATTTAAAGCATACGCCCAAACGAACACGATCCGAACACAAACATGAATAAATGAATCTGGAGTCCTATAAATAGGAGCAAAATACAACTAGTCTACAAGAGTGTCAACGTGAAACCAAATAGTTTAGTTATGCTGATATCTAATCCATGTTTATATGCAGAAAATATTTTACTTCATGGAAATTGTTTAAATTTTAGTTTTTTAGTTTGAAGTCCTGTTTGCTTCTGATTATTAAAATGGAAGAACATTCAAAGTAATAAAGGTGACTTCTTGTCATGCCGCGTGTACGATGAGTAATATTAGTTGTAAAAATAAACAAGTACTACACATGATACATTTGTTTCATTTTGGTTTTAAGTTATAAATATATCTTCATATTTCTTTGTATATAATAGTCATATTGAGTCAAAATTGACTGTTAATACAATGATGCCTAAAAACGTTACTTGTATTTTTTGGTCTCGCTTTGTTTTGATTACGACAATATACAAAAACAATCATTTACGAAAACAACGAAAAATGAGTTCTTGAGTTCAAGTATTTTTCATTTCAACCATTATCACTTAAGGTATGAATAAACAAGTTTTCAACCTAACTAAGTGATCAAGGATTTAAGTTTTCTTAAAACTCACCTTTTATTAAATGTGACAAAGTTTTTTATTAAACTTTATTTTTAAGAAAATGTTTTATTAAATTAAATATTTGAAAATTTGAAATGGCATATTCCATATAGTTTAAGAATATCCATTGGGGATAAATATTCCACTAGATGTGACTACCCCACTAAAAGACAAACGAAAGCGGAGTCTATTCCCACGGTTCCGTAAATGGCTGTGCGGTTCCTTATCAATAAGGAATCGCATGCACCTTCAAGGAACCGCCCCCAGGGATAGCCGTTGGAGATCTTATAAATAGTGGACCATTCTCAGATTTTCTCTTCACCTCTTTTGCACATATAATTCTAGATTCAATCCGTCTTCTTAAATAATTCAAATCTTTGGTTATTTGGTTGATTACCACTTGTTTAGAAGTGAATTTTTATCTTCTCATCTCTTCCTCTTAAGTGCAGAGAGAAGAACACTTACATCCTCGAAGTGTTGTGTCTACCTCAAGATCTATTGAAGATCAAACATAAGTTATGTAGTTGTGAAGAGTTGTGTAGTTGTGTAGTTGTGAAGAGTTGTGTGGTTGTGAAGATCCAAATTGGTGTGTCAATTTGGAAGTTGTGTATGTTGTATGGGTAATACTTAGGCCTTAAAGTATATTGGTGTAGATTGGTCCTAGCTAAGATTAGGGCTTGACTTTTAGCTTAGAGTCGGAAATTGGTTAAGCGACATGTACGATTTCTACACCTTAAGGAGCTTTTTGATTAGTGAACTCTAGAGTAAGGAGTACTCAAGGAGTGGAGTAGGAACGAGGAGTGAGCTTCGTTGTCGAACCACTATAAATCCTTGGTGTTCGGTTTGATCTTTCCTTTCCTTATTTCTTTACATTCATTATTCTTTATTTGCATATACTTGTGATTATTAGTTAGGTGCATGATAGGTGTGAAAACACCCATCCTTATTCCACTTATTACTTGCTAAAATGAAACCAAAACGCGTATTTAATATCATTTGGTTGGAATTATGCGTGGTTTGTGTTTTTGTTGTGTTTTAGGACCAAAAGATGAAAAAGGAAGAAAACATGGGCTTTCACGGGCTTTTATCGAAGAAAAAGACAAAAGACGAAGTCAAAAGATCAAGAGTGCAAAAGATTGGAAGTCAATGGACCTATTTTGAAGATTTATTGAAGAAAAGGACCAAAGATGGAAGATTTACAAGTCAAAGAACCCAAGTCTAATAAACGAAGAAATTATAAGACGAGTTCAAGATTTTATCGACAAATCCAGAGCCAAAGTCGAGACGTTAATTTAATTTAAAGACGAGACGGAAGAAAAGAGAGAAGACAACACATGCACTCCCCTCCTCCTATAAATAGAAGAAGAAAACTCATTTTTGGGTGGTTAGATAATTTTTAGTTAGTTTTTAGGAGTAGTTTTAAGTTTCTCTCTCTAGATTTATTGCTTTCTCTCTCTAGATTAATTTGTAGATCTTAGATCTTTAAAGTTGTTATTGTTGAATCTTACTTTTTAATCAAGCTTTTAATTCATCTCCTTGTTCCTTTCTTGTTTAATCTTTACATTTGTCATGGTTTGTTCTTGAGTTTTAATAGTTTTAATCAAGTGGGTTTTGATTATTTTGGTTATGATTGTTAGTTTTATTGATTTGTTTTGATTGGTTATTGTTAGTTAATCATTATTACTTATTTTGGTTTAATATTTAGGTTGATTATGGTAGATTTTGGATAGATTCGTAGCCTTAGTTCTTCCCTGTTCTTCGCGTTTTGTTTTCCCAGATTTATTATGCATGAAGCCTTTATTCCAAACCAGCTAGTTATTCCGCATGAGTAGGTTATTTCGCATGAGCTTGTTATTCCGTATGAACTAGTTTTTCCGAACCAACGTTTTCATTTTGATTATTCCGCATCAAGTTTTATTCCGCATGAGTCGTTATTCCGCACCAAGCATTTTTTCCGAATGAAGCTTTATTCAGAATGAAGGGTTATTCCGGATGAACGAGTTATTCTGGATGAGCAATTTATTCCGGATGAAGGATTTCTTCTGAATGAAGGTTTATTCCGGATGAGCAATTTATTCCGGAAGAAGCTAGTTTTTCCGAATGAGTAGTTTCCTTAGTTTTGTAATTCTTATTTTTCCGCAAATTGCACGCTTACTGAAATGTTTGTTTTTACCAAGTGTTTTTCTATTTTACAGAAAAAGTGACAATTTTTCTGGACTTTGTTTTTAGCTTAATTTTATTACTTCGCGCATTTACCTTTTTAGTCGATAGATTATTTTCGTCTTTCAGTCTTATTTTTATTTATTGTTTCGCTTTAATTTATGTTTTACTTTATTTGCATTGCTTCTTTATTATTTGTTAATTGTTCTTAGTTAATTTTTAATACGTTTCGCTTTTACTTTTTGATTAGTTTTAGATAACGACATCCTTTTATTTTATTCACCAAGAACGACTGAGTCGCACTTAAACCATTTCTCAATTCAAAGAGATTCGTGAATCTATTTTCTACTAGCAAAATCAAGTAAATCAAATGGCGCCGCTGCCGGCTCTTTTCGTAAAGATAAACGGTTTTTTGTGAGAGACGCGTTGGATTTTAGGATCCGTTCCCTAGTGAACGTTATTTTTCTTGCACATTTTTCAAATCTTTTTTAAAAATCCATAAAAATTAAAAATTTAAAAAATCCAAAAACATTAAAAAAACATAAAAACCAAAAATATTTTCTTTTTCCGTTAACTTTATTTCGTCTATTTCTTTGCTCTAATTTTCTTTTGTAGGTGTAGCGTACTCGCTCACGCAAGAAGAAATCCATTCAAGCTACAATCATTCAACCTCCGATTGTCGAGCCTCCTGTTGTTAACACAATGGATGACCGTCCAATGATCGAGCTCTTGCAATCACATGTTGAAGGCAATGAAGATGCGATTGTGGTCCCGGCTATTGATGCAAATAACTTCGAGCTCAAATCAGGATTTATTCAAATGGTTTCAGCAACACCTTTTCTAGGCCGCGCCCATGACGATCCTCATGATCACATCAAGAGGTTCGTACACTTATCTAATACTGTTAAATACAATGGGGTTTCTCAAGAGGCAATTCGTTTGCTCCTCTTTCCTTTTTCCCTCGAGGGACAAGCCCGGACTTGGCTTGATAAGGAACCACCCCAAAGTATTACCACATGGACGGACCTTGAGACCAAGTTTATCAATTACTTTTTCCCATCCTCACGTACTACCGCTTTGCGGAATGACATTATCAACTTTGAACAAAAGTACGGTGAGACATTAAGTGAATCTTGGGATCGTTTTAAGGAACTTTTAAGAAAGTGTCCACAACACGGTTTTACAAAGGTACATCAAATTAATACTTTTTATAATGGATTACGTTTGAATGACCAAGATTCACTAAATAGTGCCTCGGGGGGTAACATTTTGGTCAAAACTATGAATGAAGCTTGGGCTATCATTGAGAACAAAGCCAAAGTCTACACCAAAAGTGTTCGGGCTAATGTGGCTAGTGCTAGCACTAGTGACACCGAAAGGAGACTTGATAAGCTTACTACGGTTGTTGAGGCACTGGCTTTACAAGCCGTTAATAATGCCAAAAACAACAATGTTCCTACTATAACTTGTGAAACTTGTGGTGGACCACACGCTTATGCTAATTGTGATAAAGCTTTTGATCTATCTCCTGGAGAAGTATATGCTTACAACAACACCGAGAGAGTTCATTTCAAGCCTAATGTCGATGTGAATCACTTGTCTTACAACTCGACAAATTACTTGGCTCCACCCGGATTTCAGCAAAGACCAAATCCACCCACCCAAAACAATCAAGGGCCACCAAGAGCTAATTTTCAAGGTAATGCCAATGTGAGGGGCACAAATGCAAATCAAGGAAATTATCCGATGCAAAACCAAGGTTTCAATTCTCAAGGATTTCCACCTTATAACCAATACCCAAACCAAGGTTTTCATCAACAAGGGTTCAATTTACCTCCTCCGCCAATGGACTTGGTCTTGCAAAAATTGAGTGAACATGAGAAAATAATGCAAGCAATGCAAGACTCTAACCGTCAAATGCAAGAGTCCACGGATAGGAAATTCGTTCAACTCCTACAAACCCTTCGTCCCCACAGTGCTATTCCTTCTACTACCGAAACAAACCCGAGAGCTAATGTGAGTGCTATTACTACACGCAGTGGAGCTACTCTCGCAGGACCTTCTACACCTCCCCCGGTTACACCATCTACACCTCTTCCACCCCCATTTATTCCTCCTACTTCCACACCTAGTACTAGTTCTCCATTACCGTCTCCACCTCTCACGGAAGAAGTACCTAACCAAAACCCTCCACCAACCCCACCTACCACCTCTAAACCTTCTACTTCTCAACCTTCAACATCTCAACCTGTACCTGCTACACCCACACCCCTTAAACCTAACATTCCTTATCCTTCAAGGTTGGACAAGTGCAAATTGCTTACTAAAGAGGATGCTTAAATCACTTCTTTTCTGAAGATGATCTCTCAAATGAATTTCAACATTAGCCTCGTTGAAGCCCTTGTCCAAATGCCGAAATTTGTAAAAACATTCAAGGAATTGCTTAATAAGAAGGAAAAGATGGTTGAGTTTGTCAACACGCGCTTAAATGAATATTGTTCTGCCGTCCTTCTTAAAGAACTTCCGGAGAAACTTGGAGATCCCAGTCGTTTTTGTGTTACCTTGTACTTTTTCCACCATCGAAGAATTTACTGCCTTAGCCGATCTCGGGGCAAGTATTAATTTGATGCCATTAAGTGTGTGGAAAAAGCTATCCTTACCCGACCTCACACCAACAAAAATGACCCTTGAACTAGCTAATCGAACTCTCGCTTACCCCGTTGGTATTGCCGAAGATGTTTTTGTTAAAGTTGGTACCTTCACTTTTCCGGCCGATTTCGTTGTTGTTGATTATGAAATGGACCCTCGTATTCCGTTAATACTTGGCCGGCAATTGAAACTAAGATTTTGTTTGCCCTTTTTATATTACTTTTATCGTTCCTCGACTCACTCGAATTGATTACCGTTTAATCGTAAAACTTAATTTGTTCTTGGTAAATCTTACTCGATATTTTAAACTAAAAGCTATTTAATATAAAAAAAACTATTTTATCTAATTTAAAAATTAAACTAATTTAAATAAAAACTTTTAAATGAAAACTATTTTAAAATAAAACTTTAAAACTAAATTTTTGAAAACTAAAATAAAGTCTTTAAATGAAAACTATTTTTAAAGCAAATCTAATTTAAAAATAATTTAATTTATGAAAGGAATTTAAATAAAATATTTTTTATTTTATCTTTTTATATTTTTAAAAACTGAATTAAAATAAATAAACACGGAATTTAAATTTTAAGATTAATAAAAAAAACTTGATTTAAACTTAATAAAACTAAATTAAATCTGCCAGTTATAAACAAATGAAATTATATTAGTTACTGAATGCAAAATAATACACAAATGAGATGCTAGAGTAGATGGTTGTGCACATTGGCAGCTATGCGAGAGGTCAGGGGTTCGAGTCCCCTGACAGGCGAAATTAGGCTATTATTTTTTTATTTTTGGACCATAAAGACCTCAGACCAATAGAGTCTGAATCTTAAAGCAGCATAACAGTAAAAGACCAAATAATCTAATAGGCTAAACGAACTAATAAATAAGCAAATGAGATGTAAAATAAGCTACCAAACCCAACCAAATAAGCTATAAAAGTAAACAAGACAAGTAAACAAATAAAGCAAAAACAAATAAAGTAAAAGAGGACTAAGCCAAATAAAACAGTTAAAAATAAGCAGAAAACTAGAAAAAGAAATAAGTGGATAAACTAAATGTCAAAAGCAGATAAGCACATTCAGAAATATTGACTAAAAGCAACCGCAACTTAAAAAGCTAAACTGAATAAAATACCAAATCGAGAATAAGCAATCATAAGCAAAAACAAATAAGCAGATATAAACCTAACAGATAAGAAATAACATATTTAAACTATCTAAATCCAAACAAATAAAAACTTATATACACAAATTTAAAATGCAAATTAACCAGATTAAATCATCTAAGAATAAACCGCAAATAATATCAAATAAGCATACTAAAAACGCATCATAAACTTCAACAGAAACTACTCAAATCTACACAAGCAGATATAAAACTGATAAATAAGAAAAACTTATAAACTAAAATAGAAATTAAAACCTTGATGGAGATAGCCTTTGGGATGAAGGTAGGCGCTGTGCCTCCTTTTGAACCGAAACAAACACCACCGTCTTTCACCCAAAAACAATCATCATCTCGATCCAAGCAACGAACCAGAATATACACCGATCGAACCACGAACAAAATTCGAACAGTAAACTTTTTACTTTTCTTTCCAGTGGGGAAAGATGATTTTTCCACTTTTTTTTATCAAATATAAATAATTCCAACAGTAATAAAAAGAAATTAAAAACGAGAATCAAACAGTAACCAAACACAATAGATTGATAGAAATTTAAATTGAGAGACGAAAATTTAAATAAAATTTACTTTTCATTAATATTAAAAAAAGATTACAAAAACTGGAAATTAAAATTACAATATTAAACCTATAACTAATTTTGCTGAAAATTAAATCTAATTTTACCCTACTCCTAAAATTAATTAAAAAGCAGTAAATTAAAATAAGAAAAGAAAAATGGACTATCCCCTAATTACATGATGTGGGGGTTTTTATAGGCAAACCCTCAAAAAACCTTCTTCAATCTCCTTGGAGAGCAAGGCTTCGAATCTTAGCCGCTAATCTCATCTTCTCTTTCTTCTTTCTTGATCTAATGGCTGGAAATTGCTCCACTATCACGAATCGCCAGGCTGGATTAAAATGATTGGAGGATTTGGAGTTGTGATGTGTTTTGGCCAATCAAAACAAGAGAAAATAGCCACGTCGGATTGGAGTAGAGGACCACTTTGTAGTGTTTTTCCCCGAAATTTGGGGGGATTTAATTCCCATAGTGTGAATTAAATCATGAGGGTAAAACCCCCCAAATTAACTTGGGTAATTTTTGTGATAGCAATTAGGGTTTGTGGGTAAGAAAAATGGTGGTGGCTGTGAGTTTGGTGGGAGAGAAAAGAAAACAGTAAATGGGTTATCTTGTTTGTATCGTTAGGGTATAATGAGGTGGGGTAAAAAAAATATTTATTAAATGTGTGTAATCGTGTGTGGGGAAGTGTACATTGTGAGGTGGGAGTGAATAATATTCATTTAATAGAACGAGTGAATGGGGAGGGTTGGTAAAAAAAACACGTGTAATGGCTTGTTGAATAAGTGAGTTGACCGATTTGTGTGGGGAAGGTTGAGTTTGACTGGTTTTATGAACCAAAAATGTGAACAAGCGAAATTATTTTACTCCGTCCACATTTCATTTTAGCTAAATGGGCTTGGCCCAATAATTTTTAACATTATAAACCGTATGGGCTTTTAGGCCAAAAGTAATTAGATATCTTTCAATATTGGGCTTTTAGGCCCAATACCCAAATGTGGGACCCACTTTGCCCGAATATCTTCAAAAAGATTTAATCCGCTAAAATAAACTCGATTTCGGCTTTCTTGTTCATTTCTTCAAACTTGTGTCGGTTCAGCCGGTTGTTCGTGAATTTGGCACACTTTTGGTCTTTTGACTTTGTCTTCGTCTCTTTTTGGACTTTTCTTCAACATTTGACCATGAAATCCCGTGTTTTCTCTTCTTTTGATCATTTGTACCTATTTAAACACAAAAACACAAAACCACGCGTAATTCCGACTTTTACGACATTAAACACATGATTAGGTCTTGTTTTTCCTTTATTTTAGTGGCAAAAGGATAAGTGTTTACACACTTATTAAATCCCCTACACTTGACCATTGCAATGACCCCATGCAATGCATTATTTTAAAGCATAAAGTTACATTTTCTCATAATTAATCCATCTCGGCCTTTATTAAGATATACTATTATTACTACGACGGAAAGATAAAAACTTGAAAGGAAACAAAAGTTATAACAATTTATTTAACTTGAAAATTATTTGATGGAAGAAACTCGTAAAGAAATCTAAGACTTAGATTAGGGCTTTGGTGTCATGAATATTAATCACCCTCAAGTTTCACGTTCCCCATACCAAGCATAAAAACGAGATCATTGTTTACCATAAGTCCTCAAGTTAAAACCACTTATATAAGACAATTGTGTAGTACTCTTTCTCCAATTCCTACTTTGTATCTCTAGATTTTATTGGTTGTCATTCACCCGTAGGCTCATTTGACTTATTTGATAGTTATTATTCCAAAAATGAAGGCCAAACGGTGTAAACCCGATACTCAAAACCTAACCTCGTCCTAAAAAACGTTGTCACTAAAGTAAGCCCACATCAAGGATGATTTAACACGATTTGGGGAATAAATTCCCGGACCCAAAATTTGGCCAAATAGTGCTACTTATTAATTATTTCCTCCAAAGTCATTTAGACTTTATGTGGAGTTTAGCAAATTCACATCATATACCCTTAGGCTCTTTAAGATGTAAAAATGCTCCCCGTCTATTGTCCACACCCTAAGGCTCCTTGAACGATAAACGAGGAAATTGATTTTATTGATCAATTTTTATTCAACACTTACCATGCCATACACCCTAAGGCTCTAATGACAAGGTTCGTGCTACATGCCCCACACCCTAAGGCTCCTTGAGGTCATGTTTTAATCTTATTCTTTTTATTATGATATATATAGTAGGCCAAATTCCGTGGTCCCATGGTCTGAATACCTCCTACTTAGTGGTTATGAGCCACCTTAGTCGGAAGTCCACAACGCTGGCATCCTCAATGTGTTCATGCTTTAATTACAAAGGGATAAAAGATTTGGCTAAGAGTTAAGATATCGAATCGACACCGCAAAAATCCTCATTTATTAAGCAATTAAATATACAAGCGGGAAGAAAGAGCCACAAAAAACATATAAGCAAAAATTAACCCTTAAACTTATTATCAACTCTATTATCTCTCGTTCTCCACAATTTAAAATCTCAAGGAATGAGACTCGTGGATGCTTAGCCTAATAAACCAATTAAGGTCCATATGGTTAAGGATACTAGCTAGAGTAAACTAGGATAAGTAAACTTGGGTTGAGTCAAAATATTCACGACGGGCCTAATATATCAAAGATATCTAAACTTGTTAAAACCATTTTATTCATTTATTTATTTTTGACTTTATTCTATAAATAAGATGCAATGACAAAAGGAAATAAATAAAACAAAATACTACTAGGCCAAAATAGATCAAAAATTTGAAAAACGTTGAAAAAGTTTTAAATTTTCCGGTTAAATGGGGTCAAATTCATGGAAAAGTCCACTAAAATTTCGATAGACATCCCCCTACACTTAATATAAACATTGTCCTCAATGTTTAAGCATGTTGGAGAATAAACTCCCCTACACTTAGGACATTGAGTACGTTGTTTAAAATCGAGCTAAGGAAAGGACAACTAAAGTGATTACATTTATTCGTTTTATTTATATACATGATAGAATCACAATAGCAAAAACTTATCGAAGGAATCGGGTACACGAGAAACACGGGAACACGGGTCACGTCAAAAGTACCAAAAGTGGATCATTAAGCACATGTCCCTACACAATCACAACACACAAAACAAACAACCTACACGGCTCCCCCTACACTTATTGGTGAAAATAGATAGAAAAATAGATAAAAGATCATCGGGTTGCCTCCCGAGAAGCGCTTGTTTTTGTTAACCGAGTCACGAGCCTGACTCGACCCCGAATTAAATGGTCCATGGGGAAGCCTCGAATGTAATACCGGGATCAAAAATCTTATCCTCGGTCCCGGAGGAACATAATAAATGAGAGGCGGGAGGATAATTCATGAAAGGGAGAAAAGTCCGCTCAACATACGAGAAGTATGTGAGGTCATGATCCACGGGAGGTGGGGTGGGTAAAGGAGACAAATTGTCATCCCCCAAAGACAATGGATGGTCACTATTCGGCAAAGCCGTAAAGGTATCAATCATAGAATGGTCAATGTCACCTCCCGGGTCAAAGCATTCATCCTCATGAACGTGAATCTCTTCGATTTCTTCATCATAGATAGGCTCGTCAAACAAAGGTTTGTCGTTCCCTTCATTGAGGATTTTAGAAATTCTCTCAAAGAGATCACGATCAAGTACGAAACCATCATTCATTTGTGGGATTTGTTGATAAGTTAAATCCTCACGAATGTGGTAAACGTAATTCTCATTAGAGGAGTGTTGATTAGGTAACTCCTCGAGAATTGGATGTGAGGTCATGATAGAATCCAAAGTAATTGGCGAAGAGGCAAATGTGAATTTATCAAAATCTGAGTTTTCAAAATCAATATCAAGTTTTAAAACACCATTTGCCTTCTCATCAATACCATGATCACAATTAAGCTCATGCGAGAAATCCAATAACACGGGATCATAAAAAGCATCCTCGTGATGGAATTTCTCAATGCTCGGGGTATAAAAGTCATCGCTAAGGAGTAAAGAATCCGATAAATCATTAGTATCATGGTTTTCAAAAGTCGGTCTTGGTAAAATAGGCGAATCATCCTCATCCGATCCCGAGGAATAATTAAAAATGTAATCGGAATCACAAGATAACTCATCCCTATCTACAAACTCCTTAGGTGTAGGACAACTTATGGGTTCTTCTTCTATGCACTCACACTCCTCAAAAATTGGTTTATCCAAACATGTCTCGCTAAGAGGATTTGAAGAAAGCATAAAGTCATTTGTAGGAGTAGGTGAAGGAGTCATAAAAGAAATGGGGTGATCAACGGGTAATGGAGGCTCAAGAATAATCTCGGGAATTTCCTCAATAGGTGAGGAAAGAGGAGAGCTAATAGTATCCGTGGGTGTCAACACCGGAGGGTGAGTAAAACTCATGATAATCTCCAGGCCTTGTCTCTCCTTTATTGGCGGAGAGATGGAAGGATCCATAGTGGGAACATCACTACTAGTAGTGGTGTTAGCCTCAATATCAATTCTCAAAGACGGCTCAATATCAAATTGATCTTGATAGGTTTCTAAAAAGAGCATGAATTTCCTATTGGTTTCCTCTTGCATTTCTCTTAAGAATCTACCATTTTCCTCAAGTTTATGAAGAATTAAGTCCATTTGAGGTTGTGAAATACTCCCTTGATTATAGTTTTGAAAATTGCCTTCATTTGAAAAACCTTCATTATTTGAAAACCCTTGATTTTGAAATTCCCCATAAAACCGTTGATCTTGTGGTGGGTCACTAGTTGTAGGAAAACTAGGGGAGCCAAAATAAGTATTAGTATCATAACACATACTTTCCTCATAGTATAAACCTTCTCATAAGTCTTGTCACAATTAAAATAAGCATGAGGCCCACCACAAGTCGTACACTCCTCGGACATAATCTTATAACGCTCTTCTTGCAATATTTCCTAAATCGGACGATTATCCATGGTAGTGTCGAAAGAAAACGAAATAACAATAATTATTATGCTACGTAATATATTATAATAAAATAAAAATCTTTTTGTATTTTTTAGAAAAAATATATTCACAAGAAAAATCGAAAGAAATCGAATTAAGAAAATTAACACTAATACGTAATATTTTTGGTGTAATACTTTTAGGAAAAAGTATTACTTTTGGATTTTTTAATTTTTTTTGGTGCAAATATTAGGAAAGAATTTGTTTTTTGTGATTTTTTAATTTTTGTATTTTTAAGTTTTTGATTTTTTTTTTTGTATTTTTGATTTTGTTGCAAGAAACGTAACGTTCAAAGAGAACGGATCCCAAAATCCAAACGTCTTCACGAAAAATCATCAATCGTACGAGCGAAGCGGCGCCATTTGAAACTAAGATTTTGTTTGCACTTTTTATATTACTTTTATCGTTCCTCGACTCACTCGAATTGATTACCGTTTAATCGTAAAACTTAATTTGTTCTTGGTAAATCTTACTCGATATTTTAAACTAAAAGCTATTTAATATAAAAAACTATTTTATCTAATTTAAAAATTAAACTAATTTAAATAAAAACTTTTAAATAAAAACTATTTTAAAATAAAACTTTAAAACTAAATTTTTGAAAACTAAAATAAAGTCTTTAAATGAAAACTATTTTTAAAGCAAATCTAATTTAAAACTAATTTAATTTATGAAAGGAATTTAAATAAAATATAATTTATTTTATCTTTTTATATTTTTAAAAACTGAATTAAAATAAATAAACACGGAATTTAAATTTTAAGATTAATAAAAAAACTTGATTTAAACTTAATAAAACTAAATTAAATCTGCCAGTTATAAACAAATGAAATTATATTAGTTACTGAATGCAAAATAATACACAAATGAGATGCTAGAGTAGATGGTTGTGCACATTGGCAGCTATGCGAGAGGTCAGGGGTTCGAGTCCCCTGACAGACGAAATTAGGCTATTATTTTTTTATTTTTGGATCATAAAGACCTCAGACCAATAGAGTCTGAATCTTAAAGCAGCATAACAGTAAAAGACCAAATAAGCTAATAGGCTAAACGAACTAATAAATAAGCAAATGAGATGTAAAATAAGCTACCAAAACCAACCAAATAAGCTATAAAAGTAAACAAGACAAGTAAACAAATAAAGCAAAAACAAATAAAGTAAAAGAGGACTAAGCCAAATAAAACAGTTAAAAATAAGCAGAAAACTAGAAAAACAAATAAGTGGATAAACTAAATGTCAAAAGCAGATAAGCACATTCAGAAATATTGACTAAAAGCAACCGCAACTTAAAAAGCTAAACTGAATAAAATACCAAATCGAGAATAAGCAATCATAAGCAAAAACAAATAAGCAGATATAAACCTAACGGATAAGAAATAACAGATTTAAACTATCTAAATCCAAACAAATAAAAACTTATATACACAAATTTAAAATGCAAATTAACCAGATTTAATCATCTAAGAATAAACCGCAAATAATATCAAATAAGCATACTAAAAACGCATCATAAACTTCAACAGAAACTACTCAAATCTACACAAGCAGATATAAAACTGATAAATAAGGAAAACTTATAAACTAAAACAGAAATTAAAACCTTGATGGAGATAGCCTTTGGGATGAAGGTAGGCGCTGTACCTCCTTTTGAACCGAAACAAACACCACCGTCTTTCACCCAAAAACAATCATCATCTCGATCCAAGAAACGAACCAGAATATACACCGATCGAACCACGAACAAAATTCGAACAGTAAACTTTTTACTTTTCTTTCCAGTGGGGAAAGATGATTTTTCCACTTTTTTTTTTATCGAATATAAATAATTCCAACAGTAATAAAAAGAAATTAAAAACGAGAATCAAACAGTAACCAAACACAATAGATTGATAGAAATTTAAATTGAGAGACGAAAATTTAAATAAATTTACTTTTCATTAATATTAAAAAAAAGATTACAAAAACTGGAAATTAAAATTACAATATTAAACCTATAACTAATTTTGCTGAAAATTAAATCTAATTTTACCCTACTCCTAAAATTAATTAAAAAGCAGTAAATTAAAATAAGAAAAGAAAAATGGACTATCCCCCAATTACATGATGTGGGGGTTTTTATAGGCAAACTCTCAAAAAACCTTCTTCAATCTCCTTGGAGAGCAAGGCTTCGAATCTTAGCCGCTAATCTCATCTTCTCTTTCTTCTTTCTTGATCTAATGGCTGGAAATTGCTCCACTATCACGGATTGCCAGGCTGGATTAAAATGATTGGAGGATTTGGAGTTGTGATGTGTTTTGGCCAAGCAAAACAAGAGAAAATAGCCACGTCGGATTGGAGTAGAGGACCACTTTGTAGTGTTTTTCCCCGAAATTTTGGGGGATTTAATTCCCATAGTGTGAATTAAATCATGAGGGTAAAACCCCCAAATTAACTTGGGTAATTTTTGTGATAGGAATTAGGGTTTGTGGGTAAGAAAAATGGTGGTGGCTGTGAGTTTGGTGGGAGAGAAAAGAAAATAGTAAATGGGTTATCTTGTTTGTATCGTTAGGGTATAATGAGGTGGGGTAAAAAAAATATTTATTAAATGTGTGTAATCGTGTGTGGGGAAGTTTACATTGTGAGGTGGGAGTGAATAATATTCATTTAATAGAACGAGTGAATGGGGAGGGTTGGTAAAAAACACGTGTAATGGCTTGTTGAATAAGTGAGTTGACCGATTTGTGTGGGGGAGGTTGAGTTTGATTGGTTTTATGAACCAAAAATGTGAACAAGCGAAATTATTTTCCTCCGTCCACATTTCATTTTAGCTAAATGGGCTTAGCCCAATAATGTTTAACATTATAAACCGTATGGGCTTTTAGGCCAAAAGTAATTAGATATCTTTCAATATTGGGCTTTTAGGCCCAATACCCAAATGTGGGACCCACTTTGCCCGAATATCTTCAAAAAGATTTAATCCGCTAAAATAAACTCGATTTCGGCTTTCTTGTTCATTTCTTCAAACTTGTGTCGGTTCAGCCGGTTGTTCGTGAATTTGGCACACTTTTGGTCTTTTGACTTTGTCTTCGTCTCTTTTTGGACTTTTTTTCAACATTTGACCGTGAAATCCCGTGTTTTCTCTTCTTTTGATCATTTGTACCTATTTAAACATAAAAACACAAAACCACGCGTAATTCCGACTTTTACGACATTAAACACATGATTAGGTCTTGTTTTTCTTTTATTTTAGTGGCAAAAGGATAAGTGTTTACACACTTATTAGCCATTCTTGCGAACCAGAAAAGCTTTGGTAGATGTTGTCGAAGGTGAGCTCATTCTTAGGGTCGGGAATGATCAACAAGTGTTTAAGATGGGGAAAATTACATGCCAATCTAAGGGAAAAGAATCCGTGAAAATGATTGACTTTACCAAATATGACAATCCTCTTTTCGAGACTTCTTACGACAATCCACTCTTTGAAGATCATGTGGCTGCTTCTGATGATTCCCACTCCGAGTTAGATCCCCCACCAATTTATGATTCTCCACCGATCTGTGACACTTATGATGATGATTCTAGTGCTGATGGGGATGATTATGATAATTTTGTTTCAGAATATCCGGACATGCCCACCTATGATGATTTTGATGATGCAGATACTCTCTCGAGTGATTCTTCTCATGATGCCCCTACTCCTACTTTTGACGAAGATCCTCCGCCATCCATGCTTGCTCCTACTTTGGATGACTACTCATTTGAGGAAGATTTTTCTAGTTTTCTCAATACATACTTTCCCCATGACAGTGATGCTCCTCCTTTGGACCTTGATGATTATGGTCTTTATCTTCCCTCGGATATGAAGAAACCCCCTCCAAAGGAGAAGCAGCCGGACGACACCAACTTCCGCACCTCTTATGTTTTAACACCTCTCTATCCACCTTCTACGGACGAGGCTGTGCAATTTCTGAGCGGATGTTCTTCAAATTCCACCGAACCCGAGTGTTATTTTCCCTTAAAGGAAAAGGTGTTCGACCCCGGTATCGAAATTTTAAAGCCATCTCAATATCCATCTGATGCAATAAAAGGAAAGATTTTTGGAACTGCTGAAGCTATGCTGTCACCTCACCCTACTCTCCACCACCGTGCTCCATGTCTGCTTAAGGGAACCTTGCCTACTCTCCTTTGGCTTGTGTTGTTCGCCTTCAGCTTGTGTTACTTGATGGACGAAAACTATGTATTTGATCCCGGTGGATGTTCTTCGAGGTTCTTAACGTTTTAGCCAAAGTTCGAGTCAGGCTCACGACTCGGCGAACAAAAAGAAAGCGCTTCTTGGGAGGCAACCCAAGTATCTATCCTTTTATCTATTTTTATCTATTTTTATCCTAAGTGTAGGGGAGACCCTAGTATGTGTTTGTGGTTTTCTTTCTTATGCTACTCAGGGATTCGAGCTTTAATGATCCACTCTTGATGACCTTTGACCACCCGTGATTTCGTGTTATCGTCTTCCCGGTTCTATCCTAAACTCTTTTCGATTCACTATTTTATATTGTCCAATATTAAAATAGGAATCTCTTTAGTTGTCTCTTTCTTAGCGAGATTTAAGCAAAGTACACAATGTCCTAAGTGTAGGGGAGTTTACTCCCACATGCTTAAACATTAAGGACAATGTTTATATCAAGTGTAGGGGGGATTTCTATCGTAGTTAAGTGGGCTTTTCTATGAATTTGACCTCATTTTAACCGGAAATTCGATTTTTTGACATTTTTCAAAATTTTTGACCTTCTTTGGCCTAGTAGTATACTTGTAGTTTTTCTTTTGTTATCGTTATTTATTTTCTTTGCTAGAATAAATTTTTAATTAAGTGGTTTTAAGTTTTTAACGTCGTGAATCTTTTGACTCAACCCGAGTTTACTTATCCAAGTTTACTCTAGCTAGTATCCTTAACATGTTTAAGTCAAGTTTTGCTAGGCTTTTATATAGGGAACTTTAAAACGCGAAAGTCTTAACTCTTCCGGGTTAAGAACAAGAACTTTTCGCAAGTTCCTATAATTGATCCTAGAAAGTCGTTTATCAAGGGAACTTTAAAATGCAAATTCTAAACTTGAAAAAGTCTAAGAAAATGCAAGATCCTATAGATGACTTGAAAACCCAAAACTTTGATTTAATAGGATAAGCATCCACGAGTCTCATTCCTTGAGATTTTAAATTGCGGATAACGAGAGATGATAGAGTCAATTATAAGTGTTGTCCCTCTTATATGAATGATATAATACGAATTATTAAGGAAGAAAGATAGAAATGAGATGAATTCTAGAGAGAGAAAGTAGTGAGAGAAAGTAGAGAGAAAATGGTTGGAACTAGGTGAATGTTAGATTGGGAAGTGGGAATACAAATGAACCAACCACCCTTCCTAACATGCTAGGAAGGGTATATATAGTCCACCCACATGCGGGCTTCTTTATGGACTATATGGTTTGGGTCGGGCTTTACTTTTGGGCTTTAGTTACTTATCAATGAACTTTAGCCTAAAGTTAAGCCCGTATTACACGACTAATATACTACCTATTACAACGTTCTAAATATACGATACATAATAAACATATGACCGAGCATTCTTGTTTGGCTCAATATTTTGAGGCTAACAATCTCCCCCAATGAGAGGTCATAAACCTTGGTCATTTAGGAAATTTGTAGAGATTACTAATCTCGCCATAAATGAGTCTTGAACGTGTAATCGTAGCCTTGTTCCTTGATGCTGTGATCTTTGAGCCTTTATCGTTGTCTTTCGACTTTGTCTTTAAGCTTGAGATCTTCAAATCATCCTTGACTTGTCTTTGCCATCTTGCGATCTTGTGTCTTCATCCACATGCTCACACTATTAATTGTTGAATATGTCTTTAGGCATGAGTATGTGGTTTCTGAGTCATTGACTTTGCTGTGTACACCGTGACGCCACCTTCTCGAGACAAAACATAGACATGGACTGAATGGATTTGACATTCGTCCTAAATCGGTAGCGTTTTACCTCCGGTCGGTAAAGACCGTTATACGATATTAAATATCGTACCTGTGATCAGGTAGATTCAATTAAGAATCTCCTTGACAGGGTTTCTCGGCTGTACTAGCCGTTCTCTTTACTCGACCGTCTCAAAGCAAGACTGCGAACATAAAGAGTGAATCAATTGGATAAATATCCGCTTGATTAAAGTCGTCAATTCAAATTCCTGGAACAAGTTTGATTCATTAAGAATCTTACCATTGTTGCTTTCCAGTTGACACAAGTTTGATTCATAAGAATCTCACAAGTCACCTACCGTAGCGCTGTTTGAGGTTGACGCTAGAAGGATTTCCATTCGTCACTGTGAATATTAATGAATATCACTCTGAATGTTCTGGCAAGACCATAAAGATATTGCGTAGAAACCTGAAACGAGTTTGATTCAGTTCAGAATCAAACCACTGTTGCTTTTCAGTTTTACATATGTTCAATTCATAAAGAATCTTGCATATGACCTACCGCAGTGCTGTTTGATGTTAACACTGGAAGGATTTCCACTCATCATTGTGAATACTAAGTAGCATCACTCTGAGTGTTCTAGCAATATCGCAAGGATATAGCGTAGGACTCTCTTGATCTTCATCCGTGTGTCCTAACGAGATTTGATTGATCTCTTGGCTCTAGACTCGATTTGTGCACTTTTAGTGGTCGGAGGCTGGAGCAGATGCCACCTATTCAATATCAACTATCTTGGAGTAAGAAAGTCAACAGAAGTCGTGTTGATCTCCGTGACAATAAAACAAACTTCTTTTGAGAGAAGCCTGCGTAGCTAGGAAAGGGTTGTGCTTCATATCACTGGGTCTATGATGAGTTTGTCTTCATGATGAGTTGACCCGGTTTCTGCCTAAGTTGTATGGAGGGCTTCTTTCTTTAGACCCTTTATCCTTACATTTCTTTTTCATTCTTCAACCCCTTCAATGCTTACCAAGACATCATTACTAGCACCTTGTTGTGATTGTTCCAGTGCTAGCATCAGTACTTAGTCGGCATTCTGCTACGTTCACATTCTACTCCATCTTTCCTAAGGACTTCTAATAATCTATTGGATTGTCCCTGGGAAGATCCCTCCGGTTCTGGTACCAAACCTAACCACCCTTTTGACACCAATAACGTCGTGAATTAAAGATGTTGTGGGTATTTGATCGTAACCATGAAAACCACTTTAAATTCTAACAAAGTGTTTGAAAAATATTTAACACCTTGCTAGTTTTGTCGTTTTAGAAAAGCTCCCCCTTCACATGTGCATCGATAATCGAAAGTGTTTCGCACATGTAGGTAAGAGTTAAAGTGCATGAGTCTTATATTAGATCACATTTTAATCACATTTTCTCCTCCTATCTCTAATATATAAAATCTTTTGATATTAGAGATACCAAATTTGATTAAAATATATTTTGAAAAATAGTCTTGAAAATCTCCAGGAGAAAGATGTGTTAATCTTTTGCATGAAGTTGAAATGCTCCCCCTTAAAAATTGATCCAATTGAATTGTCATTGTGAGGATGTGATCCACATTTCGTTTTTTTTAGGATGGGAGTTGTTGAACACATAATTTTTTAAAGATTTTGAATAATCATTGAGAAATTCTTGAAAAAATTGTGTTCAACGCTTTTTGAAAAATCCTATTTCTTTTTGTCGAAGAGGTTTTTCTAAAGCATAAACTTGAGTTCATAGACTTTGAATGTCTTGACGAATCCACTCAAGTGTAAGAAGATTTCTCTTCTTTTGTTGAGGGTAAGGGCACTAAATCGTACACTCCCCCGTGAATATCGATCCGGGTTGCAATCTGAAAGTGATTACAAGCCATTGTGTTGAGCTCAAAACGTTGAATGTTTTGTGACAAGCTCAACCCGTGATAGATTGCTCTACCCGTTGTTTGGAAATATTTGTCCAAAATAGACAATTTCCTTTATTAAAAGAAGAAATGACATGTTTTGAAAAATATTTACAACTTTCATTCGAGCTTTATGTACACACCCGTGTCGTTATTGAGCGACATTTCTAGGTATGTCCATATTATCGATACTGAAAGACATGTCGAAAAGAATATTTTTGGTCTTTTGAAAGTTTTTCCATTTTTTTTTTATTTTGTTTTTCTATGGATATTTACATTTTATTATATTTTTGTGTTTTCTCAAGTTTTTCGAAAATAATCCAAAATAGACTTTTGTACAGCAGAAGAAGGTGATATAGAATGTACAGAATTGGAAACCTTTGAAGAAGGAGAAGTGGGTTCAGAATCCGCTGTTGTACCTGCAATCACAGAAGAAGAATTTGCACAAATACTAGAATTAGGAGTAACAAATTCCTTTTCAGCGTGTAGAACAGTAGCATTAGTGCTGGTGCAGGTGTCATCACTCTTCTCTATTGGAATCCACTTAAGACCAACTTCTGTGAAGATCCGACCCGTTGGTTTCCACTGAAGACTAGATTTAGGAGTAGCTTTCTCTTGCACAGCGGAAGACTTCTTTGGAGAGAAACTATGTCCTTGTTGAATCCACGTTTCAGATTTGGTGTGGTTGCTTTTCTTTACGACGGGTTTGTATCTCCTTGTTGTCTTATGGGATTCTGTATTCGATCTCCGTTCAAAGGAACGAGATTTGACCTCATAGAGGTATTGCAAAATGCAATGGTCATGATTTCCATTTTGAATGCCCTTTTTGCAAGTGGGACATACAGGGAATTTGGGATTCACGAAAGTACTTGTATTCCTTTGTTTTCCAAATCGTTCAGGCGTAGTGTTTGAAACACGACTATTCATGGATGGTTTCCAATTCCTAGATTGCTGAAGAGGGATCCTAGGTTTTGGTTGACGACCATTAGGAGTGTGTGGAACTCTAGCGGGATTTGGTGAACTAGGTTTTTCATACACTGGTTTGTCTTTCTGAATCTTCCCTTTTTGTTTCGCATCCTCTAGGTTGTGGGTATGAACGAGGTCATTTGAACCTACAGATTCCTTTGTGGACGTGAATGTCACACGTTTTGGAGGAGTCCTAGAAGTGCTAGGTGCATTCACATGGTTGGGTTTAGCAACAGTATGCTTTCTAAATGGGGGAACATAGGGTGATATGGATGGTTTTGGAACACTTGGTTGCATATCATTCTTAGGGGGTAGCCTAGATTTCATATGAGAAGAATTGGAGAACGGAGTCGGTTTTCCTAAGATAGACGGCTTTGGATCCTTGTAGGCATTGGGTTGTCGAACAACAGGTTTCACAACTTTAGGTTCCACGATTTTCCCACCCATTTTAGCAACGAGTTTCTGCAACTCTGCTATCGCTCTGTCCCTGTCTTGTAATTGAGCTTTCAACCCTTTAATTTCCAAATTCTGTTCATTCATTTCTCGAAACGTTTGGGAAAGTTTTTCTTGCAATTTATTATCATGTGGAAAACTATCAACGTCTTTTTGTAAAGCAAGTTCAAGAGAATGACAATGTTTTTGAAGGAAATCAGTTTTGTGTTGAAGTAACTCAAAAGCCTTTTTGTCAACATTTTCTTTACGTTTCGAAAGCTCAATTTCAAGACGTTCACATTCTTTGCTCTTATCAAGATATTGGCATGCAACTTCAGAATATTCATCAATATCAGCACAAGATGTAAAATAAGCACACATAACATCTTTAGAAACGCATTCTTGCAAGAGTAAATCATATTCATCTGAGAAATCAGACTTCTCCATTTGAAGATCATCAATGCGTTTCTCAAGAGATTCAACATATTTTAAGTCATCAAACATTTCAGTCCGAATGAACTCCTCAAGTTGAAGGACAGTTTCTTTAATCAATGTCGTGTTTGGAATTAAGAGTTCTTTCACAAGCAAGGTAATATCTTGAGGAATCGGACGTGTCCACTCAGCATTTTCACGTTTTTCCCAGTCTCTTTCAACAATAGATTTAACATTATCTATGTGGTGTTTAAGAATACCTAATGTTTTCCTACTCTTGCTTTTAGATTCATCTAGAGGAAGGTAGTTTATGTATTTGTAAACATTAGATTTCTTAGGGGCAAATGCTTTCTTCCATTGAATTCTCTTTTTTTGCATTCTAGAAACACTTCCTCACGAGTTTTCTGAGTTTGTTTGTTGAAAAGACCATAAAGGCTATTCTCATAAGCATAATTATATGGTTTCACAAACTCCTTATTGACAAGTGGTTGACTATCATCATCCCAAAGAGCAGTCTCTTCAATATTGGCACTAACAGGCATGCAATCAAGATCTTTCCTTTCAGTCTCATCAAGATAAAGACACGGGTTCGCAGCTTGAGCTTTGGCAAGGTACTCAGGACTTGCAAAGCTAGCTTGACCCTTAAACATCGATGGAGGTGCTAGCATTCTTACAGATTGAATAGAATCATGCGTTTTATAAACAACGTTCTTCAAAAATTTGACTTGTGCTTCTAATTTCGTTACCTTTTCAGTTTCTTTATCATATCTACTTTTGAAGTCTTGTTTTAACGCATCTACCTCTTGTTTCTTATCCTCAAGAATTTTAGCAGAATCAGTAGTGGTCATAGAGAGCTTTTGTTCAAGTTCATTAACTTTGGTATTGGCAAGGTACGTTTTTTGACGTTCATCCATTAGGAAAACATTATATTGCCGCTTCTCTTTGGCTAATAACTCAAGAGTTGTATTATATTTGTTTTCAAAATCGTCCTTTTGACTTTTTAACGTACTGCCCTTGTACCTCTCAAGCTCTTTGGTTTTTTTGAAGAAGCTCAGCCCTATTACTTTCAAGGGTCTCATTAGATTTAATTAGAGCGGCTTGGCATTCTTCAAAGTTTTGAGTGAGCGCTACGTTTGCCTTCTTTAATTGCTTTTGACTCTTTTTAGTTTCATTGACATCTTTTTGTAAACTAGCAATTAAATTAGCAAGCGCGACACGCTCCTCATCATCATACTCATTTGCATGTTGATCATCCTCAAACTCATTATTGCACATGTCTGATGAATTTGGTGTGGTATTGCTATCAACCTTTTCCGTCATACATGTGTCAATAAGGTTTGTTGTTTGATCACTATGCTCATGCGTATTGGCATTGGCAAACACATTAAATTCAGCATTGTGTACCTCTTCTAATGGCTCAGAATCGTAAACAGGACCATTATCATAGGAAGGTGTATTGCTGATGACATTCTCAGAGTCGATGTGTTGTTTGTCAGAGCTGCTGTTGTCATTCCCTGAGCTGTTATGTTCATTCTGCTCACCATGCGTTGTTTTCCCTGTTCTGCAGCTGTCAGTTGCATTATTCGATATTCTCTTGTTACTTACAATTGAGACTGGACTCGTATCCACGACATGAATCTTTGCCACCGTGCACTCTTGCATTTTCAGCCTTGTGTCATTCATCTTCTTGATCATGTCTTTTGCATGAAGTAGGCGTTCATCCAAAAGCCTTTCAATTGATTCCATGTTTCCAAATATCAAATCTCTGAATGATTTTGCTTCCATTGTAGTGTAGTCTTTGAAGTGTTGATTTGCATCTCAAACTTCTGACTCAAAATTGGGATTCTTGAATAGCTGTGAAGCAAAGAATGGTTGAAACGGTGTTCTGAGTGTTTTGAAGGCATTCTTGGAATTTGTCTCATGAAGGTTTTTGTTGAGTAATTCATTCTCAAGATTCTTCAAGTGGTCTCTTAAGTCATAAGTGAACGTGCGATGATCATTTCCGAAAAAGGAATGAAAAGCACGCATATACAAAGGATTGTACGAGAAGGTCTCTCTTTCCAGACGTTTTAGATTCGTTTTAAGATCACTGAAAGCTTGCATACAACGCTGTTTAAGGACTTGTTCTTGTAGTTGCATCTCTCGTTCTTCTCTGTCTGAACACGCATTGCTCGTTTCCATGATGATGGTTTCTCAGTTGATGAAGTGAAAATGGATCTTAAGTAGATATGGTGTGATTGGTTTGTGGTTTGAATTTCGAAAATTCCAATTTTTTTCCAGTCCGACAGTAAATTCCTCAGTCCGACAAAACGGTAAACTGAAAATTTTGTGTTACCAAATTTTGAAATCAAGTCCGAAATAGCCAAAAACTAATAGGGAAAAATTTTGAAAAAAGAAAAATTTTGACAAAAATAAAACCTAAAAATGGCCTAAAAATTTGAATTTTGGTCCGAAAATTTGAATTTTTGGTCGAAAAATTTTTCGCATCGCCAAAATTTGAAATCGAAGCTTAAATGGCCTAAAAATGGTATAGGAAAAAATAAATTTTAAAATGGTTTTCCCGCCAAAAAACTCTTTTTTTTTTTTTTTTAATCTTCGTGTAAACGATATTACGAAACTAGTCTAGATGGTGGCTAAGTCGAAAAAATACTCGAACAAAATTTAGCTAAACAAGTCATCGGAATGTGCCATCGGAATGTCCATCGGAATGTCCATCGGAATGTCCATCAGAATGTCCATCAGAATGTTCATCGGAATGTGGCTTAGATCGCAATGCACTGTCGGAATCCCAGATCGCAATGTACTGTCGTAATCCCAAATCGCAATGTTCAGATCGGAATATGTTCATATCGGAATGTGTCTAAAACAAATTTGGCAGAGTAACGACTCAAAAGTCCCTTGAAACCGTCGGAATCCCAGATCGCAATGTACGATCGGAATGTCCAGATCGGAATAGGGTATCGGAATCCTTAGATCGCAAAGTAGAACCTAGTGGTTATTGCGATCTGACCTCAAAATACTTGTACTTTCCGATGGTTACCTTTGCTAGAATTTCGGAAAGATGAAAAACCAAGGATTTTTGAACGTTTGATCCAAGAAAGTTTGTGTTTTTAACCAAAACCAAGATACCAAGATCACTACAACATGATTAAAGAAGTTATACGAGTAAGAAACACAATCAAACACAAAAAAATCTTGAATTCGAGGAAGAAATATGGATCAAATCAAACGGATCATATGGAAACACAACAACCAATCACAAAACTACCCCATGGCGATTGATACCAATTGTTGTCCCTCTTATATGAATGATATAATACGAATTATTAAGGAAGAAAGGTAGAAATGAGATGAATTCTAGAGAGAGAAAGTAGTGAGAGAAAGTAGAGAGAAAATGGTTGGAACTAGGTGAATGTTAGATTGAGAAGTGAGAATACAAATGAACCAACCACCCTTCCTAACATGCTAGGAAGGGTATATATAGTCCACCCACATGCGGGCTTCTTTATGGACTATATGGTTTGGGTCGGGCTTTCCTTTTGGGCTTTAGTTACTTATCAATGAACTTTAGCCTAAAGTTAAGCCCGTATTACACGACTAATATACTACCTATTACAACGTTCTAAATATACGATACATAATAAACATATGACCGAGCATTCTTGTTTGGCTCAATATTTTGAGGCTAACAATAAGTTTGGTATTCTTTCGTGAATTTATGTGAGTTAATTATGAGCTTTTTCTTCCATCGCTTGCTAATAAATTTAATTGCAATAAGTAAGGTTGTACGATTTGAAAAGTTACTTAGCTTCTAGCACAAGATCGTTTAAAAGTTGCTCGGTATTGATTAGAGTTGATAGCCAAGGCATAACTCGTTGAAGCGGGATGCGAAGATTGGCGAGTCCGAAAAGTCCCTAACAAGGCATGAGGGCTACATTTTGTTGCTAAAAGATCCAAAAGTGGTGTGAAGAATCGTTTATCAAAAATCAATATGAAAAATCGAGACACACGACGAAAAGCAAATAATCCCCAAAAGATCATGGAGAAGTCTATCCAAAAAGGCCTTAGCAAGGTATGAGGATAAATAGATCCAAGTCCTAAAAGGAGGCGGATCGTTGTATATCAAAATCCCAAGTAAAGTTTGGAGAAAAATGAAGAAGTCGTGGTCCAAGTATGAAGAACCTCTCAAAACTTCAAGTGAAGAAATTCCTATTATGAAGAGAAGACCATTATTTCATGAGCGTCTCTCAAGATTTGAAGTATGAAGTCACTGCCAAATATCGATCCGAGAAAGGTCTCAAATCGTGAAGCGAGTTATGCTAAGATATGAACTTTTTGAGGTCCCGAGAAGCAGTTTTAAAAGATTTTGTCCTTTAGCTAACTATGGATTAGATCGTCCCACTTTATTTTCAGCCTAATAAACTATAGAAATAAGTCAAACAATGAATCCTCGTGATCATGTAAGACATTCATAAAATATAAGAGATACACCTAGGAATAAGGGAGTCTAAGTGAGTAATTGGCCCACATGAGTTTGTGTTATTTGCTAACTTATAATAACAATGATCTTGTTTTTAAGCTTGGTTTGGGGAACGTGAAACTTGAGGATGATAAACATTCATGACAACCAAAACCCCAATGTAAGTTTTTGATTTCTCTAGTTGTTTTGTATATTTTCTATCTTTTTAGTTTCCTTAGTATCTAGCATTCAATAAAGGCCAAGGTAGGTTGATTATGATGGAGAATGTAAATTTGCTTTGTCACTAATGCATTGCATGAGGTCATTGCAATGGTCAAGTGTAGGGGATTTGATAGGTGTGAAAACACCCATCCTTATTCCACTTATTACTTGCTAAAACGAAACCAAAATGTGTATTTAATATCATTTGTTTGGAATTATGCGTGGTTTGTGTTTTTGTTGTGTTTTAGGACCAAAAAATGAAAAAGAAAGAAAACATGGGCTTTCACGGGCTTTTATCGAAGAAAAAGATAAAAGACAAAGTCAAAAGATCAAGAGTGCAAAAGATTGGAAGTCAATGGACCTATTTTGAAGATTTATTGAAGAAAAGGACCAAAGATGGAAGATTTACAAGTCAAAGAACCCAAGTCTAATAAATGAAGAAATTATAAGACGAGTTCAAGATTTTATCGACAAATCCCGAGCCAAAGTCGAGACGTTAATTTAATTTAAAGACGAGACGGAAGAAAAGAGAGAAGACAACACATGCACTCCCCTCCTCCTATAAATAGAAGAAGAAACCCCATTTTTGGGTGGTTAGATAATTTTTAGTTAGTTTTTAGGAGTAGTTTTAAGTTTCTCTCTAGATTTATTGCTTTCTCTCTCTAGATTAATTTGTAGATCTTAGATCTTTAAAGTTGTTATTGTTGAATCTTACTTTTTAATCAAGCTTTTAATTCATCTCCTTCTTCCTTTCTTGTTTAATCTTTACATTTGTTCATGGTTTGTTCTTGAGTTTTCATAGTTTTAATCAAGTAGGTTTTGATTATTTTGGTTATGATTGTTAGTTTTATTGATTTGTTTTGATTGGTTATTGTTTGTTAATCATTAGTATTTATTTTGGTTTAATCTTTAGGTTTATTATGGTAGATTTTGGATAGATTCGTAGCCTTAGTTCTTCCCTGTTCTTCGCGTTTTGTTTTCCCAGATTTATTCCGCGTGAAGCCTTTATTCCGAACCAGATAGTTATTCCGCATGAGTAGGTTATTCCGCATGAGCTTGTTATTCCGTATGAACTAGTTTTTCCGAACCAACGTTTTCATTTTGATTATTCCGCATCAAGTTTTATTCCGCATGAGTCGTTATTCCGCACCAAGCATTTTTTCCGAATGAAGCTTTATTCAGAATGAAGGGTTATTCCGGATGAACGAGTTATTCCGGATGAGCAATTTATTTCGGATGAAGGATTTATTCCGAATGAAGGTTTATTCCGGATGAGCAATTTATTCCGGATGAAGCTAGTTTTTTCGAATGAGTAGTTTCCTTAGTTTTGTAATTCTTATTTTTCCGCAAATTGCACGCTTACCGAAATGTCTGTTTTTACCAAGTGTTTTTCTATTTTACAGAAAAAGTGACAGTTTTTCTGGACTTTGTTTTTAGCTTAATTTTATTACTTCGCGCATTTACCTTTTTAGTCGATAGATTATTTTCGTCTTTCAGTCTTATTTTTATTTATTGTATCGCTTTAATTTACGTTTTACTTTATTTGCATTGCTTCTTTATTATTTGTTAATTGTTCTTAGCTTATTTTCAATACGTTTCGCTTTTACTTTTTGATTAGTTTTAGATAACGACATCCTTTTATTTTATTCACCAAGAACGACTGAGTCGCACTTAAACCATTTCTCAATTCGAAGAGATTCGTGAATCTATTTTCTACTAGCAAAATCAAGTAAATCAGTGCACTATCCCTTGTCCATATTGTGTATAAGAATATTTCACATATTTTCTTAAGTCAAGTTTTTTGAAAAGGATTTTTCAAAACGCATATTTAACAAGTAAATTTAAGAAACTATTCAACCTCCCCTCTAGTTTCTACAATTGGTATCAGAGTGTGGTTGTTCAAGCATTTTTAAAATATATTGTATTTTAAAACTTGAATCGATCTATGGATTCCAACAAGTACATAGAAGGGAAATCTATGCAAATACCACCTCTTTTTGAAACCGGTAGTTTTATTTATTGGAAAAATAGATTTGAGACTTATGTGAAATCAAAAGATTTAGATCTTTGGCATGTTATTAACAATGGTGACTTTTTGCCTTATCAATATAATGAAGTTTCTAAAAAGAAAGAGCTAGTCACTTTTGATAATTCTAATGATGATACTAAAAAGAAACTTGCTAAAAATAATGAGGCTAAAATGGTGATTTATAATGCTTTACCTAAGAAAGAGTATGAAAGGATTTTTATGTGTAAAACCGCTAAAGATATTTGGGACACTATTCTAGTAACCTACCAAGGTAATAACCAAGTCAAATAAAGTAAAATTGATCTTCTTGTTCAACAATATGAACTATTTGTCATCTTAGAAGATGAGACTATTGATAGTGCATTTTCTAAGTTTAATACCATTGTTACTAGTCTAAAATCACTTGATGAAGTTTTTTCTAGCAAGAACATTGTTAGGAAGTTTCTTAGGGCATTGAATACAAAGTGGAGAGCTAAAGTCACGGCGATTGAAGAATCAAAGGACCTCACCACATTATCACTTGATGAATTTATTGGCAACTTGAAAGTTCATGAAATGATAATCTTGAAGGACTCGGAATTGGCAAAACCAAGGGAGAAAGAAAGTCTCTAGCACTAAAGGCCAAAAATATGCAAAGTGACCATGAAAGCTCCTCGTCGGATAGTGATGATGAGGAATATGCTATGGCGGTATGAGACTTCAAGAAGTTCTTCAAAATAAGAGGTCAACATGTGAGACAACCAAACAATGACAAGAAAGCTCTCTCCAAAAACCAATTTGTCAAGAATGACAAAGGTGATAGGAAATGCTTTAGATGCAGTGACCCAAATCATTTCATTGGTGATTGTCCTAAACCATCTCGAGACAAGAATCACTCGGCGTTCGTTGGAGGTTCGTGGAGTGATAGTGGTGAAGAATGTGATGACAACCCTAAAGACGAAAAATGTCTCATGGCTCATTCTTCTAAAGAGGTACATTCCGAAACCGAATACAATAGTAATGATAGTTCCTCTTTGGACTATTTAGAAATAGAAGTTCAATATAATAACCTATGAAAACTAAGTCTAAAATTCATTGAAAAGAACAAGTTACTAAATCAACTAGAACTAAGCTTGAAAATGAGATTAACGAGCTAAGAGATAAATTAGCTAAGTTTGAAAAAAATAAAAAAGTTGATTTAGGTTGTCTAAATTGTGAAAGTCTTAGACAAGAGAATGAAGATCTCAAGAACACCTCTAATAACTTGGAGAAGTTCATGGAAAGTACTAGTGCTCTTGACGATATGCTAAGTAAGCAAATTCATTCTAGCGAAAGACTTGGATTGGGATTTAACACTAATGAAGCATCTACTAGCGAACCAAAACAAGTCAGGTTTTTAGAAAAATGTCCCACTGCCCGCGGTTCTCCAAAATATAGGGCGGTTCCCTATCAATATGGAACCGCAGGGTGCATTAAGGAACCACGGATAGAAGTGCTTTTTGTGAAAATCCTCAACTTTCTGAAAAGTCTATTTTAGGTAAAGGGCCAAAATATCTTGTTGTTAACAATGTTAAATTACCTATAATTGATAAAAAGGAACTTGATAAATTTTACAAGCCTTTAAGCAAGCCATTAATGGGAATGATAAATTTATCAATACAATCATCTACTCCTCCAAGAGTACGTAATGATACAAGGCCTAGAAGTAGAACACCTACACCTAAAAGGAATGATCACTCTAAGTCACGATCTAGGAGTAAAACACCAACACCTAGGAACAATAATAACTCTAGGTCTAGATCAAAGACTCCTAAGAAAAACAATGGATATCAAAATGCTCATATGAATAGGAATAATTTCCAACAATGCTTTTCTCTGTGGGGCTTGTGTCCTCCATTAATGCATCCCAACCAAATGCAAGGGATGTTTGGAACTAACAACTTTGGACCCATGAGATATTGGGGACCAAATGTTTTATTTTGTGTGTTGTTACCTAGATATGATTGGGAATCGATTTGGATCCCTATGAGTGGATTAAGGATAGTGGTTGTTCTAAACACATGAAAGGTAATCGAAGTTTATTATCTACTTACAAATCATATAATAGAGGTAACGTCACTTTTGCTAGTAAACTACGTGGTAACATAATTTGCGAAGGTACAGTTTCTCTTGACTCTATGACCACTGAAAATGTTGAGCACGTAGATAACTTAGGTTTTAATTTACTAAGTATAGGTCAAATTTGTGACAATAAGTGTAAGGTCATCTTTTTCGAACATGATAGTGAAATCGTAAAAGATGGAAATATCATTGGAAAAGGTGTTAGAAAGCATGGGCTTTATGTCATAAAGGTCAATAGGAAGTCAAAAGACAACTTATGTCTAACGACTTTAGATGATAGTTCTAATCTTTAGCATAGGAGATTAGGTCACGCAAATATGCGTTTAATTCAATCTTTAGTCTCTAAGGAGTTGGTAAGACATCTCCCCAAGATTAAGTTTGATAGTCACTTTTGTGATGCTAGCAAAGTTGGGAAGCAAGTTCACTCTAGTCATAAGGCCAAGAATTTGGTATCCACCTCTCGGTGCCTAGAGCTCCTACATATGGATCTCTTTGGATCTTCCGCCATACGGAGTTATGGAGGTGACCTTTATACCCTTGTTATAATTGATGACTATTCTTGATTCACTCGGACTAGCTTTTTGGCTACTAAGAATGAAGCTTTTGATCATTTTGAAATCTTTAGTCGTAGGATCTAAAATCATCTAGGATGTTCAATTGTATCTATTAGGATGGATCATGGTAGGGAATTTGATAATGAAGTGCAATTTGGTGCCTTTTTGAAGTTCATGGTATTACCCATAACTTCTCGGCTCCTCACACTCCACAATCAAATGTGGTAGTCGAAAGGAAGAATAGGACCATCCAAGAGATGAGTAGGACCATGCTAAACGAGCAATCTTTGCCTCAACAATTTTGGTGTAATGTCGTTGACACATCGAACTATATTCTCAACCGAATTCTTATTCGACCCTTCCTGAGTTAGACCCCTTATGAGATTCTTAAAGGTAAGAAACCCTCATTAGAATACTTTAAGGTGTTTGGAAGTAAATGTTTCATTCTCAATACCAAAGACTACCTTACTAAGTTCAACCCAAAGTCGTACGAAGGTATATTTTTAGGTTATTCACAAACTAGTAAAGCCTATATAGCCCTTAATAGAACCTCGGGTGTAATTGAAGAATCACTCAACGTGACATTCGATGAAACCCCGCCTTCATCTAGACACCACCTTTAGTAGATGATGACTTAGATGAACTAGACATAGTTAAATCCAAAGAGGTTAGAAAAATAGGAGTTGAAAACCTTAGTGTTGAAAAGGGAGTAAACACTAAGGAGCCAAAGGATCATGCTCTCGAAAATGTCATAGGTTATCTTATCAAAGGACCCTTAGATCTCAAGTCCAAGATCAAAGTAACTTATTTTGTTTTGTCTCCTTTATTGAACCAAAGAATGTTAAAGAAGCATTGATGGATGAAAGTTGGGTCATCGCCATGCAAGAAGAATTGAATCAATTCATTTCTAATAACGTTTGGGATCTTGTTCTTCCACCTAGAAGTACTACCATCATAGGAACCAAATGGGTATATAGAAATAAGTTAGATGAAAACGGTGTTGTGTCTCGTAACTAGGCTAGACTTGTAGCTCAAGGCTATAATCAACAAGAAGGGATTGATTAGGATGAGACATATGCACCGGTAGCTATATTAGAGTCCATTAGAATCCTTTTAGCTTACGCTTGTGCATTATATTTTAAGCTTCAACAAATGGATGTAAAAAGTGCGTTTCTTAACGGTTTGGTCAATGAGGAGGTATATGTGGCTCAACCTCCGGACTTCATTGATTTTGAGAAACCAGATCATGTTTACAAGATTAAGAAAGCTCTTTATGGTATTAAACAAGCACTCAAAGCTTGGTATGATAGACTTAAAGCGTTTCTTGTAAAGCATGAGTATGCCATGGTAATGGTAGACAATACACTTACAAAGAAGAAAGGTTCTCACCTCATAATCGTACAAATATATGTTGATGAAATTATATTTGGTTCAACTTGTCAAAGTATGTGTGGTGACTTTGCCAAAATCATGCATGATGAGTTTGAAATGAGCATGATGGGAGAACTTAACTTCTTTTTAGGACACCAAATTAAACAAATAGACGATGGTATTTTCTTTAATCAATCTAAGTATGTTAAAGAAATGTTAAAGAAATTTGGATTAGAAGACTCCAAACCTATGAAGACCCCCATGGCCTCGGATACTAAACTCACCATAGATGATGATTGTGAGTCGGTAGAAAACGCCAAATATAGAGGTATGATTGGTAGTTTGTTGTATCTGACGACAAGTCGACCGGATATCATGTTTAGTGTTTTCCTTTGTGCTCGCTTCCAAGAGGCTCCCAAAACCTCTCACCTTGAAGCGGTTAAGCGTATCTTCCGATACATTAAGGGCACTATACATTTAGGATTATGGCATCCTAAAGGGACCAACGTAGAAACCATAGTATACGCGGACTCAGATCATGCGGGAGAGTATGTGGACCGGAAAAGCACCTAGTGGAGTTTGTACCTTCATGGGTTGTTGTTTAACTTCTTGGTTCTCTAAGAAAGAAACTGTTGGGTCAAAAAAAGTTGATGTGACAAGAACTCAGAGACAAAAACAATAGAAGGACTTATTTCGCTATATATGAATTCTTATTTTGATAAGAATTCAGAGTATGATTTATCTATTTAGAAGATTTTATTGTTTATTTGAATATATCTCTTGTAAACCCTTTTCCTTGCACTATAAAAGGAACCAAAGGGGTCTTAGGTTATTCATTCACTTCCATACAATGTAAACCTAATAGAATGTGTGTGCTCTAGGCGTCTGCCCTTGTAAAGACGCCTAGGTTCTTTATTTTACTTTTATGTTTAATAAAAGATCAAAGCTTTGTTTCTAAACATCTTGTATAAACATGTTTCGTTCTATTCCGCCTTGATTCAATCAAGTGAATGTTACATGTTCCTAGCAGCCTAAAGATCTCGGAAACAAAGGTTTCCACAATTGGTAACAGAGCCTCGTGGCTCTTGATGCTAGGATCAACAAGGTGTTCGTGTTGTCTAGTAATAAAGAAAATCCGTTTTAGGGTTTTCTGGGCGATTTTTGTGTGCGCAGCAGTATTCAGAAGGCCGTAACTTTTTATTGAACCGTTGGATCAACATGATTTTTTTGTGTGTGTTTTACACACATATATATAGATATACACTAGAGGGATTGACGACATCTATCCCCAATAAAAAGTTATTAAGCGTCGAAGTCAGCAGTGATCATATGTTGTTTTCTGTGAACAGTAATAGTAAAAACGCGATTTCTCCTTCATTAACCGTTGGATCATCGTGAAATTTTTGCTGTAGGTTCTTGGCACTTGTCTCTAGGATCTCACCGAAGGGATCTTCCATCTGAGCTCTCATGAAGAAGATATTCGATGTCGAAGTTTGCTGTAGAATATGATCTTTACATAAAATCATGATTTAGGGTTTGCAAAACCCTAGATCGATTAGCCGCTGACATGTGTTATGTAGACGCTGATAGATGTTGGTGTCAGTGGATGTCATTGACGCTGACAAGGCATGGATGAGACGCTGATGGCTAGGCGCTGACAGGTATAAAGTTGGCGCTGACAGAGTTACATGTAGGCCCTGACAGGAAAACCATGTGTCGTCCGAGATATAGTTTTTCAAACGCTGACAAGTGTTGTCCGATATTAGACAACACACAGTGATGATATCTTGGATAAAGATGGATCTTGGATGACAAAGGAATTGCTGCTGTTTGGAAAATTAGTAAGGTTTTTGCACACAAAACGAGGTATTTACACACGCAGGTACATGGAATCTCTGATTTTATACAGAATATCATTATGATATTAATGGCTCGGATATATTTCATAATGAGGTATATGATTAAGGGGAAGAATTCTTATGATAAGATTGATGTTGGAGTTAGTTTTCACAAAATTGTTTTCATTTAGGTGAGCAATACACCTTGTCTTTGGACTAAATATATTGTTACAGCTTACAACTGGCTCATAGTTGTGAAGGTTACCAGTTCCCATGTACCAAAAACTGTTGGTGAGCAATACACCTTGTCATTTTGACTAAATATATTGTTACAGCTTACAACTGGCTTATAGTTGTGAGGGTTACCAGTTCCCGTGTACCAAAAACTGTTGGTGAGCAATACACCTTGTCATTTTGACCAAATATATTGTTATAGCTAACAACTGGCTTATAGTTATACGGTTTTTGCTGGTTTCAGTTCCCGTTCGTACCAATAAACTGAGCCCCCTTTTGCAATGAAAGAGTTGCATTTTTCTCTAGTTGTTTCGACAACAAGGGGAAGAGTTTATCAACTATTGAGCGATTGGTTGAAATGAAACACAAAGTTTGGGTTATTCTACTTCTACATCAGGAATATTATATTTATTTTTATTCGAGGTCATTACACAGAGCTACTTTTGGAGAATCTTCGATTGCATACATTGTTTCCTTCCCTATTTGATGTGACAAAACGGGAAGATATAGATGCTTAACTTGAGGGGAAACAATTTGAAGATCATATACCATACACAAGAGATACATCAAGAGTTTTGCCGACATCAACTAGGGGAAGATTGTTGGGTCAAAAAAAGTTTATGTGACAAGAACTCAAAGACAAAAACAATAGAAGGACTTATTTCGCCATATATGAATTCTTATTTTGACAAGAATTCAGAATATGATTTATCTATTTAGAATATTTTATTGTTTATTTGAATATATCTCTTGTAAACCATTTTCCTTGCACTATAAAAGGAACCAAAGGGGTCTTAGGTTATTCATTCACTTCCATACAATGTAAACCTAATAGAATGTGTGTGTTCTAGGCGTCTGCCCTTGTAAAGACGCCTAGGTTCTTTGTTTTACTTTTATGTTTAATAAAAGATCAAAGCTTTGTTTCTAAACATCTTTTTTAAACATGTTTCGTTCTATTCCGCCTTGATTCAATCAAGTGAATGTTACATGTTCCTAGCAGCCTAAAGATCTTAGAAACTAAGGTTTCCACAGAAACCGCTATTGTTATATCCACCACGGAAGCCGAGTATGTGAGTTCTGGTAAATCTTGTCAACAAGCTCTATGGATGAAGCAAGCGATTGTTGATTACAGGATTACACTCAGTGATGTTCCCATCATGTGTGATAATAAGGGTCCAATAGACCTTAGTAAAAATCCCGTGCAACATTCGTGAACTAAGCACATAGAGATTCACCACCATTTCTTTAGGGATAATGTTCAAAAGGGGAACATTTCATTTGAGAAGGTACCCTCGGTAGAAAACTTTGCCGACATCTTCATTAAGCCACTTAAGAGGGAACCTTTTAATTATTTGCGTCTAGGTCTAGGTTTAATGGAACATATACCTTAATTGTGTTCTTTTTCTTAATTGAGTTTTTTTTTCTTTTTTTGAGTCTTTTCTTTCTTTGAACTATTAAGTATCTTTTACTCTCTTTGAAAAATTCCTCCTATCCTTTTCAAACATCTCAAGTTCTTTTGAAAATGGTCGAGAAATGCCTTTGCATTGTTAATTCAATCTAAAAACGTTTCTCATGGCTTCTTGCCATTAATATCGAGTGTACACAATTCATGTGTATGAGTCTCTTAAATATAGCAAGAACAAAATTGAACTATGGAGGATCATTGTGTCATTTCTACTTGTCTAGAGTAACACACCTCCAACATCGATTTTATTTTAAATCAATGTATTCTGGTCAAGGTCTTGTTAGTTGAGTTCTTGTGTGTTTTCTTTGTCTACTATTGCTCTTTAGCATGTCTCTATGATTAGGTAGACAAGAAAATTAGGATTTCCCGAATTGGAAAATTCTCCTCATCCCCCAAAATCAGCCCAATGTAGGCGGTTCTTTAAATAACACACGGATCCATATATATATATATATATATATATATATATATATATATATATATATATATATATATATATATATATATATATATATATATATATATATGGAACCGCAGGAAGAGATAAGGAACCGCGACCAGAGGCTCCAATTTTGAGATTTCTGTAAACTCCAAATTTGTTCCAACACTTTTTGGAATCTTAGTTTCAAATCTTTGACCACCCCAAAATAATCTTGGGCTTTCTCTATTTAAACCTAAGCATTTTGCATCCTTTATCAAATCAAAATGTCTTATTCACCTAATGAAAGCCTTGATTCTCCTCCATTTTCCCTAATTGCTTTCAACCCAAATTCACCCAAGAACACATTCAATCAAATTTCTTCTCCTTCTAAGAAAACTGATTTTGGGACTTCTTCCATTCCACCATTACCTTTTGTGTTCTTCCTCCCTTACATGATAATGTCATGCATCATGGGACATATTGCCATTGTTGTCAATATCAACATCTTGCTATGGCTCATATCTATGAGGAATTGATTTACATCAAAAATCTCCTTATCAAACATCCTTTTCACTATGACTATGTGACAATTAACAAGCCACCACCACCTCCTTCCACCACCACCTTGTCTTATATTTAAGCATGTGGATTGCTTATCTCCAAGACATCTAATTCAAGAAAATCTTAGAGCTCTAGTTTAACTAGGATTAGATTTATGCTTTTCTTTAGGCTTGTACTTCATACATCTTTGTATGATTTGTTTCCTTATATCTTTTTCATGTTTCTTTTTAACACGACTTATTATGGATCTTGGTTAACGTCTCTTTTATTATTTTTTTTCTTTTATTGTGTGACCTTTACTATATCTTGTTGGGTGTTTTTTTCCTTCTACTAACACTTCTATGTACCTTATCACCATAGCTCGATTCATTGGTGCCCCAAGCAAGGGGGAGTAAACACCAAGGGGGAGCACTTGCAAAGTCCGATTCTTTTCTTCTACAAAGACTTTTGCAACCTTTTTGCTTCGACAAAGGGGGAGAAATGAAATAAACTCGTCTTCGAAAATATGTTTTTCATGTGATTGAGTTTATGTATTGTCACAATCAAAAAAGGGGAGATTGTTAATGCAATGATGCCTAAAAACGTTACTTGCTTATTTCGGTCTCGCTTTGTTTTGATTACGACAGTATATAAGAACAAGCATTTACGAAAACAACGAAAAACAAATTCTTGAGTTCAAGTATTTTTCATTTCAACCATTATCACTTAAGGTATGAACAAACAAGTTTTCAACCTAACTAAGTGACCAAGGATTTAACTTTTTATAAAACTTACCTTTTATTTAATGTGACAAAGTTTTTTTATTAAACTTTATTTTTAAGAAAATGTTTTATTAAATTGAATATTTGAAAATTTGAAAATGGCATACTTCATATGGTTTAGGAATATCCCTTGGTGATAAATATTTCACCAGATGTGACTACCCCACTAAAAGACAAACGGGACCGAAGTCTACTCCCACGGTTCCATAAATGGCTATGTGGTTCCTTACCAATAAGGAACCACATGCACCTTTAAGGAACCGCGCCCGGGGATAGGCGTTGGAGCTTTGTCTTATAAATAGTGAACCATTCTCATATTTTCTCTTCATCTCTTTTGCACATATAATTCCAGATTCAATCCATCTTCTTAAATCATTCTAATCCTTGGTTATTTGGTTGATTACTACTTGTGTAGAAGTGAATCTTTTTATTCCCATCTCTTCCTCTCAAGTGCAAAAAGAATAACACTTTCATCCTTGAAGTGTTGTGTCTACCTCAAGATCTATTGAAGATCAAACATAAGTTGTGTAGTTGTGAAGAGTTGTGTAGTTGTGTGGCTGTGTAGTTGTGAAGAGTTGTGTGGTTGTGAAGATCCAAATTGGTATGTCAATTTAGAAGTTGTGTATGTTGTGTGGTTAATACTTAGGCCTTAAAGTATATTGGTGTAGATTGGTCCTAGATAATATTAGGGCTCAACTTTTAGCTTAGAGTCGGAAAGTGGTTAAGCGACGTGTACGGTTTCTCCACCTTAAGGAGCTTGTTGATTAGAGAACTCTCGCGTAAGGAGTATTTGAGGATTGGAGTAGGAACGAGGAGTGAGCTTCGTTGTCGAACCACTATAAATCCTTGGTGTTCGGTTTGATCTTTCCTTTCCTTATTTCTTTACATTCATTATTCTTTATTTTCATATACTTGTGATTATCAGTTAGGTGCACTATCACTTGTCCATATTGTGTATATGAAGATTTCACATATTTGCTTAAATCTAAGTTTTTAAAAAAAAAAGGATTTTCAAAACCCATATTTAACAAGTAAATTTAAGAAACTATTCAACCTCCTTTTTAGTTTCTACATTGACATCTCAAGATTGGTGTATTTTTGTGGCGTGAATGGTACCAAAATTTGGTACTTTTATAAGCAACTTTTATTTTCAGATAATAAAGCGGGTATTATTAAAGCCCGATATTTTAAAAGTAACGCGATTCGAAAGATACGCGTAAACACGAAAAATAAACGCTCAACATGAAATTAAAACGGCGACATTCGAAGAACGTTGATATTTTGATATAAAACATAGGGTTTGAAAGCTATAAAACGTTAACGTGTTATATAAACAAATGGCGCTTAATTTTTAACGTAAAATACAAAGATCGCACATAAACCGAATAACTAAAAACGACGACAATAAAAATATTATATGCCATGAGGAGAATATATTTACGATCGATGTCATACCTAGACATTGCCAGTAAATAATAAAAGACACGTATTCGATACATTAAAGCCATAATCTTGTCTGTTAACCGAGAATTCAATATATATGTTTTAAAAAAAACATGATACATAAAAGTTGAATTATAAAATTGATCCGAAAATTAGAATAGCTACATGAAGGTATTTATCATCATTCACTGTGTCGCTTTATGTCACCGTTGTTGATAACAATTTATTGAAGTCTATAAGAGTTGAATGCGTCCTTGATTTTTTTAATACCACCCATGGTGCCAAAAAACAATGTGATGGAAGGTGAAACAAAACTATCTTGAAAACTCAATGTTGCTGCTAAATTGGTTGTTTTGTACATGATAATCTAAACTTTTATTTGATTTTACGATGATTGAATACGTAGGTACGTGCGTTTTTCCAAAAGTTAAAACAGACAATAAGTATTTATTAATATACATTTGCAGACAGGGGAATTTGTATGTATTGTTCAAGGAGACTCCTCATGTTTACTTACCTTCTCAACTGACACACTATCAAATAATGGCTAACAAATTCGAAAAGCTGTTAGTTGCGACTATGTTCAATTCCAAATTGTAAATCCAAACAATACCTGAAACTATCTTGGCACATTTCTGCTATAACTTCATTAATTCCATGTGATTTTTTCTAAAATGGGAAAAAAATGTTTTGTTAGTGATCTCGGTTCATGTGAATAAAAAAATATGGTTGGTAACTCCATGTTCATCATTTTCTATTGGAAAATGCATCAAATGCATGCTATTCACTTTTGGTGTAAAATTTAATATTACTGGTATTGTTTGCAAGGCCGGTCCGAGGTTTTGGATGCCCTAGGAAAGTGAAATAAATATGCCCCTTCTTTATACAAACAACACATTTTTTAGGGGTTTGGAACCTGGTCAAGCCAGGGGGCTCGCCCTCACGCTGATTTTTATTCATTAAATAAATTGTTACAATATGAGGAGATAAACTCCAAATAACAAGTTGAACACTGATCACCTAAAAAGGCTAAAACGATGTGTTCGTGCGTTTCTTGAAGCAAAAACATCAATTATCTTGTCATGGTCAAGATTTGCTAAAAACTTACTTTCAATACTCAAAATCGCTAACCCGTTCAACCTCTCTTGACTCATTTTACTCCCAAGATAAGAATTCAAAATACTTTATCAAGCTCTTTCGAGTAAATCAACCATTTTCTATCATAAGAATCACCATTTCGTAACTTATGTATATAATGTTCACAAGAGAAGTGTCAACCAATTGGATAATTTATATTAGTTCCTCTAACGAATCCATTACTTACAAGTAACTCTCTTATGTTTGAATCTAAACTATGACATCAAAGATATTGTGATTAACTCCACCGCTACCAGCATAACAATTTTGAGGACTTTCACTATTTTCTTCAATTGGATTTTCGTTATTTTGGTTACATTAAGCTCATCACTATCTAAATCTTTATTACGTATTATATTCTTATTATCATCGTTTGCGTTAACCTCATCATTTTCTCGGTTTTTGTTGTTTATAAGATTTTTATTATCATCATCGGTGTTAACCTCATCATTTTTTTAGCTTTTCATTGTTTATGGGGCTTTTCATTATCTGTAATAACATTAACATTGTCAATATTTTTTGCAACACTATTATCATTCTTTTTCGTTCTAATTATAAACCCGTCCAAAGAACCGTGTAGAGGTAGCTCATATTCTAGTCGATCTTTTTCATTTTTTATTTTGGGCACCTGAAAATTGTTGTGAACGAGGTACGATAAACTCAAGTATAAATTATATAATACTCTATTAAAGCAAAAATAATAAGCATGGAAGAATATCACCTGATAAGAATTGATGAGGAGAAATAAAGATGATCGCTTGGTACGTTTGATGCCCCATAATCGAATTCCACTCTTATTGTAATATTGTTTCTGTTTGTTAGATACTAATTAAATGACAGTTATCTTTTGAATACTTGATGAAGAGAAAAGAATCATTAGATGCAACAATAGTTTGAATTTTTAATGAAGAGAAAACAAGGGTTATGAAATATTGAAAGTGAATAACTAAATTGAGGAGAAAAATACGTATAGCGATTTTTATTATACTGATTCGAAATGATTCCATGAAATATTCAAATGGTCTTGACTTGCTAAAGTGAAAGACTGAAATACTGGTGATTGGTACGCTTTAATTTCTAATGTGACTTGGTAAAGAATTGTTGTACGTGGGTTCCATGAAATATGCAAATGATCTTTTATCAAAATGGACTTAAATGAAACCAGTATAGCTTAGCATCGACTAGTAAAATGATGCCCCTCCTCTTGGGCTGCCCCTGGGTCGTCGCCCATATGGCCCATAGCCAAATCCGGGTTACACAAAACATGTAATTGAAACAAAACGTGGGTATGAAAACATTGTTGGGACGCATGAAGCGGATTAACATCTCGTGTTTATTGGACCGAAGTTGATAAAACATAAAAGGTCAAGACCACAAATAGCTCATGAACTTTCAAAAAAACCCGTTATAGGTTATTTACTACTAGTAATTTAAATACTATTATTACTCATAAAACTTTACACAAACCGATGATTATCATCCATGATTAAATTTTCAACTAGTTAACACTAGTATAAATTGACACGTCGTTGATGACTCGCTCATTTCAACACCCGATCTTGGACTGAGGCCTTGTTTCTTTTTTATTTTAGGAATAAGACAAATGGGTCCCACTCCCCTTAATATCTTAAAATAGGGACAAGTAGGCTTTATGTGCCTTGTTGATATGGAAGATTTAGTAAAAAAAATATATTAAAATATTGCATGGTCCTACTTCCCTTTCCACTAGGAGAAATTAACATAAAAAAGAAACACCCCTGAAAATGCATTTATACAAAGTTTGGGTTCTCATCCTCACAAGGAATCTTAAAGCAATCAAACGTGAAGTTAAGACGGCTATGAACATTGCACTTGGCAAAGATTATTCTCTCGCTTTGTTTTTGAAGTCACAGCTCGAGTATGCGAGAAACAACCATCGAAAGGAGATTAAGCCCTTGATGGAAGCCAGTCAAACGGATACAGGAACTTCGGCTTTGTATAATAACAATCTTGGATGCATAAACTATCAACTCAGTAAATACCAAACAACATCGGTCTTTTTCTCAAAGGCAATCAACTCCCCACAAAGGAAGGAAAAGCCAATGAAGCTGCCGAGTTACTCACAATACAAATATGTTATATTTGCGAATAACTGTGGGTTAGCCTATTTAGCTACAGCAAAACCCGTACTGGCAGTTACATGTTTTCAGAAGGCAGGCTCAGTCTTCTTTAACCGGCCTCTTTTATGGCTCCGGATTGCTGAATGTTGTATAATGTTTTCATAAAAGAAATCAGATATTAATGTCAGTATCATTGGTAGAGGGAAATGGAGACAACTTGCAATAGAGTGCTGGAATTCAAGGAGTCGAAACCCAAACAAAGTTTGAATCCCCAAGAGTCGAATCTGAAGTGGGCCAGGTTCAAGTGAATTCTAACGGGGATGCAAAAGAGTCGAAGGTGGGAAACAGTAGCGGGAATCCATTACTACAGAGCTTTGCTAATGAATATGATCCACACATAAACAATGAAGACAAGGCTAACGACCCATCAGTTCAGCCCATGGATAACACGAGGCCCAAAAGAGAGAGGAAAGCCCCAACAAAACATAGTGACTACGTGTACTAAACGAATCTTTCTAGTGATAAGATCAATATAGGGAGACTGATAAGACATTTTCGGGAATAGAACATATCTTCACTTTTTATTATCTTCTTCTTTCAAGTTCCCTTTTCCTTTATTTAATTCTCTGTTTTTTATTGTATGCATCGTTACACTTAGGTTGTAACATTTTTGGTGCTTTCATTGCTATGCCTCCTGATACACGCCAGAAAACAATGGAGGAATCCATTACAACACTTAAGGAACAAATGGCATCAATCATATCATCCGTTCAACAACACACAGATGTTTTATCATCCACAACCGAAACCCTAAAATTTACCTCTACAACATACGATGCGTTACAATCATCAGTTGCTTCTCAAAAACAAGTTCTTGATGAGTTATTGTTGAAGATGGGCAGATTGGAGAAGCGAACTGTGGAACCACCAGGAAACTCGCCAATGGTTAATGGTATGCCTCTTTTCTCTAGTCCTACACTACCACCACCTACTACCCCAGTACCCACCGGACCTTACTCTACTGGTGGTGTTTCGATGGGGCCGAGTACACCACTTCCCCAACCATACCCACATTTAACACCTCTAAACACCGGTCAACCTAATCTACCATATTTTCAGTCACCACCACCGTATAGTTCTTCCCCTTTCACCAACCCATCTAACATTCAACCTCGACTCTCCAAATTAGAATTTCCAATGTTTTCTGGAGACAATGTTCGAGAATGGCTATTTCAACTAACTCGTTTTTTTGAATATCATCAGACACCACCAAACCATCGTTTACATATAGCGTCCTTTTATATGTCAGGACTAGCACTATTATGGTTACATTGGATGTTTAACACGAGTCAAATCTCCACTTGGGAAGCATTCGTTCGGGATGTCACTGTTCGTTTTGGACCATCATCTTTTAAGAACCACGAAGCTTCTTTGTTCAAACTTCGCCAAACAACCACACTTGAGATATACATCAACGAGTTTCAACTTCTTTCAACTCACACACCAGGTTTAAGCGCAACAAACTTATTGAATTGCTTTATTTCTGGGTTATGTGATGAAATTCAAAGAGAAATTATGCTCCTAAAACCCACAACCTTATCTGAAGCCATTGGAATGGCCAAATTACTTGAGGAGAAAACTAATGCTGCAAAGACATATCGACCCTCATTTACTCGAACGCCTGCACAAACTAGTATGCTTTCTCGTACTCCCTTGTATCAACAAAATCTACCGACACCTCAACTTGTCTCAAATCCTACTTCCCATCTGCCTACTTTACCGATTAAGAGGCTGACACATGCTCAAATGGCTGCTCGTCGAGAAAAAGGCTTGTGTTACAATTGCGATGAAAAATTTATGATGGGCCACAGATGTCGCCCACCCCAATTTTTGTGTATGTTAGTTGACACCGATGATAGTGTTTCTTCGACAGTGCCTGACTTATCTGAGTGTTCACCAGGGGAGGAAATAGCAACCGAAGAGATAGGGCCACAAATTTCATGTCACGCCTTCACAGGTCAGTTTATTCCCAAAACCCTTAAACTTGAAGGTTTTCTTGGTGACCAGCGAGTAGTGGTTCTTATTGATGGCGGGTCAACTCATAACTTTGTTCAAACACGACTGGCAAAACATCTGAGTCTAGTCATCCAACCTTCACCATTCTTGAATGTTACTGTTGGTAATGGTGAAAAAATTGACTGTGGTGGATTTTGTAAGGAGACACAGTTACAACTTGGGGGTAGCAAATTCTTAATTGATTTTTTTGTGTTGCCTATATATGGAGCTGATATTGTCTTAGGGGTGGATTGGTTGGCGCATCTAGGTCCCATTATATTTGATTACAAAGACTTGTGGTTGGAATTTGATTATAAGGGCAAACGTTTGAAGTTAACAGGTCTGCAAAACCCATCTCTCCATCAGATCACAATGAATCAGTTTAGAAAATTAGCTCATTTCGATGCCATTGTTTCTTATTACCATCTTACAATGGAAGCTCACTCGCCAACAAGTGACTCTTATATTCGTTCCAAACCAGATTCTCCATTCTCCAATGCCTTAACTGATCTTCTTTCTGAATTTGATGTTGTTTTTAGCAAACCCACATAACTTCCTCCTTCTCGATCATGCGACCATGAGATTAATCTTGTGAGTTCAACTTCTCCGATTTCTATACGACCATATCGGTACCCACACTTCCAGAAATCTGAGATAGAAAAACTGGTTACTGAGATGCTCGCGGATGGAATTATACGGCCAAGTACTAGCCCATTCTCGTCTCCTGTTCTATTGGTAAAGAAAAAAGATGGCTCATGGCGATTTTGTGTGGATTATAGAGTTTTGAATGCAGCCACTATCAAAGACAAGTTTCCCATACCTACAGTGAATGAACTTCTGGACGAACTACATGGTGCAACTGTGTTTTCCAAGCTCGATCTTCGTTCGGGCTACCACCAGGTTCGTCTTCATGCCGATGCAATTCCTAAAACTGCATTCCGAACACACGAAGGTCATTATGAGTTCACGGTGATGCCATTCGGATTGTCAAATGCCCCTTCAACCTTCCAGGCCTTGATGAATGAGGTGTTTCGGTCGTTACTTCGTCGATGTGTTTTGGTATTTTTTGACGACATTTTGGTCTTTAGTCCAAACTGGGAAGCTCACCTTATACATCTTCGATTGGTTTTGTCGATACTACAAACAAATTCATTGTATGCCAAATTAAGTAAATGCGAGTTCGGTTGTTCGTCAATACAATATCTTGGACATATTGTGTCTGGTTCAGGTATCGCTGTTGACCAAGACAAGATTGCTGCAATTCAAGCTTGGCCAACTCCAAACTCTGTTAAGTTGTTACGGGGTTTTCTGGGCCTAGCAGGCTATTATTGTCGTTTTGTTCCTCACTTTGCAAAACTTGCAGCGCCTTTAACAGCCCTCTTAAGAAAACACGCATTTGTGTGGACACCAACAGCTAATCAAGCCTTTCTCTCACTTAAGGAGTCACTCATGAATACCCCTGTCCTCGCACTACCAGATTTCCCCACTCCATTCCTTATCCAAACAGATGCATCAGGGACCTCGATTGGGGCGGTCTTAACTCAAAGTGGCCATCCTATTGCTTACTTCAGCAAACAAATGTGCCCTCGCCTTCAAGCATCATCAACTTATGAGCGTGAAATGTTTGCTATAACCGAGGCTATTAAGAAATGGCGACCTTATCTTTTGGGGAGACACTTCACTGTACAAACAGATCATCAAAGTCTCCGGGCCCTCACATCCCAAACCATTCAAAATACTGCACAACAGAAGTGGATAACTAAACTACTTGGTTATGATTTTGATATAATCTACCGACCCGGAACTGCTAATGGACCCGCTGATGCCTTGTCTCGCCTACCAAATGGTACATTTCATGCACTATCAGTCTTATCCAAACCTGTTTTGATCATATTAGAGGGACTACGACAATTTTACAAGCTCAACAAAGATGCTAATACTTTGTTGACTTCTATTACACAAAAAACCAAGTGAACATCTGCATTATAGTGTAATCGATGGCCTCGTCATGTTTAAAAATCGAATCTTTGTGCCTACAGATTCGGGTTTTCAGCCACTTTTGCTTAATGAATTTCATAGTTCGCCGATTGGGGGTCATGCGGGTATCCAACGGACGTTAGCAAGAGTATGCGCTCAGTTTTATTGGCTAGGAATGCGACAGTCTGTTACTAACTTTGTCAATGAATGTAGCATCTGTCAACAGGTTAAACCGTTTAACAAAGCCCCGCAAGGTCTACTTCAGCCCTTAAAAATTCCTGGAAAGATTTGGGACTCGATATCCATGGATTTTATAACACATTTACCTCCTTCATGTGGAAAAACGACCATCTTTGTTGTAGTTGACCGGCTATCTAAACATGCCCATTTTTCCGCCTTAGGGCCTCATTTCTCTGTGGTACAAGTTGTTGAGATTTTTGTAAAAGATGTGGTAAAAATCCATGGAGTTCCTACTTCAATTATTTCAGATAGAGACCCGTTATTTATGAGTTCCTTCTGGAAAGAGTTGTTTCGTGTGCAAAGGACTACTCTATCTACTAGCAGTGCCTACCATCCCCAAACGGACGGGCAAACTGAAGTTCTTAACCGTTGCCTGGAAGACTACTTACGAGCTTTTGTTGCAGATACACCCCGTTCTTGGGTATCATACCTACATTGGGCTGAATACAGTTACAACACTGCATTTCATTCTGCGATAAAAATGACTCCTTTCGAAGCCGTCTTTGGTCGTTCCCCACCATCATTGCAGGATTACTTACCAGGAGATACAAGTGTGGCCTCTTTAGATGAGTTGCTTCAATCTCGACAAACCATCTTGACGCTGCTCCAAACTAACTTACAAAAAGCACAACTTCGTATGACAAATCAAGCCAACCGCAAACGCTCAGATGTTCAATTTGATGTCGATGACTGGGTATTCCTCAAACTACAACCATACCGCCAGTCCTCCCTTGCTCATCGGAAATCAAATAAGTTGGCTCGACGCTTCTATGGACCATTCCGGATTGCAGCTCGTGTTGGTAAGGTTGCTTATCGCCTTGACTTACCTTCTGAGGCAAAGATACATGATGTTTTCCATGTATCCTTGCTCAAGAGGTGTGTTGGTGACCCACTGCCTGCACATTCACCCCTTCCTTCTCAGTTTATCAACACACAACCGGTTATGAATCCAGAGAATGTGATAGGTTATCGTACCGTATTACAAAATGGCTCATCTGTTCGACAAGTTTTAGTCCAGTGGGAAGGACAATCAACTAGTGACGCAACTTGGGAAGATCTTCGTGACTTCGTACAAGACTTCCCTTCTTTCAACCTTGAGGACAAGGTTGTCTCTCACGGGATGGGTAATGATCCACACATAAACAATGAAGACAAGGCTAACGACCCATCAGTTCAGCCCATGGATAACACGAGGCCCAAAAGAGAGAGGAAAGCCCCAACAAAACATAGTGACTACGTGTACTAAACGAATCTTTCTAGTGATAAGATCAATATAGGGAGACTGATAAGACATTTTCGGGAATAGAACATATCTTCACTTTTTATTATCTTCTTCTTTCAAGTTCCCTTTTCCTTTATTTAGTTCTCTGTTTTTTATTGTATGCATCATTACACTTAGGTTGTAACAGAATACGAGGGTCTTTTTGGAAAAGAAAACCGCATGTCGATTAAAACGATTGCTTGATGAACCCTAAATGGTAGATGAAAGTGATAAAGGTAATTGATTTGGGGGAAAGTAAAGTTAATGTTATAAAGAAAATAAGGGGCTAAAAACGTAGTTTTAATAAACTTGAGGGACCAAATGATGACGTGTTAATATTGAAACGGTAATATGGGTGATAATAGTCGGTTTGTGTAAAGTTTTGTGGGTAATAATGGTATTTAAATTAGTAAGTAGTAGCATGTAACGGATTTTTTTCGAAAATTCATGGGCTATTTGTGGACATAAAAAGAAAACAATGTTAAGTGTAAATAACCTAATATCATCGTCTTCCAAACACCAAGCCTCCACAAACTGAAAACCATGAACACCATCATCATCACCCAAGAAAAAGAAAAGGAAAACGAAAAAGAAAAAGGCGGGTTATCAAAAAATGCTAAAAAGAAGCTATTAAAACAAGAAAAATTCGAGGCGAAAAAAGCTGAGAAAAAGGCGTTGGCTAAAGAGGAAAGGAAAGTAAAGGGAGAGATGAAAAGAAAAGAATGGGAAGAAAAGTTGTCTGTTTTATCAGAAGAAGAGAAGTTGAAAATGATTGAATCAAGGAAAGAGATGAGAAAAGAGAGAATGTCCGAAAGGAATCAGGAAAGAGAGACTAAATTATGCAGGCTCAACGAAGCCAAGATAAATGGATGTAATGTTGTTCTGGATCTTCAGTTCTCGGATCTTATGTCTCCTAATCAGATTCATAGTCTTGTTAAGCAGGTTCATCTTTCTATCCCTTTTTTTCATACCTTTCTTCTACTAGTCACTTCCACAAAACCTTTTTACTACTAGTCTTTGCGGAGATCACTATCAAGTCAACATAGAGAGTTCCCAGGAATTAACTTTGTAGATTCATACCATGAATATAATATTTATTTGTCTTCCAAAGTATAAGAGGTTAGGGTACGGTGACCCATGGCTTGAGCCATGGGCATAATGCGAACAGCATGGCGCCACCCACCATACCCTTAGGCTGCGTTTTCCCCTCTGGCGCCGTAGTTGCCCGCCCAGAATGATGGGTATAACGCGAGCCTACGGCGCGAGCACTGCACCGTGGCTCGTGTTATACCTCGCGTCATGGTATTTTATTTTATTTTTTCAAATCAAATGCTAACGGCTAGTGACCGTTTTTTTCAAAAAATTGGACCCTTTTTTTCAAAAATAACCCTAAAAATTTAATTTTTTTCCTATATAATCCAATCAAAAATCACATTTTTATATACCTTCTACACATCTTTAATCTCCAAACAAAAAAATGAATCCTAATCAATGGGTGAATACTTTTTTCGAAAACCAAATGGCGGGTTCCTCATCATCTTTGAACCCGAATACACCATCCTCCACAAACTCTCCAAGTAGCAATCCTATTCCGTCATTCACCAATCAAATGCCACAAGCTTATCTTTCGAATTATCAACCTCCTAACTTCAATCCGTTTGTTAATTGTTCACCCGAACAATTCCAACAATTTCAACAATCCCAAAACTCACAACAAATTCCACAACATTCTTGGCATGAACAATTTCAAGAAGACGTCGAAAATATCGAAAAATTGAAGGAAGAAACCCGTAAAAAATATTTGAACTTTTAATGTTTTTTTATTCGAATGTTTTTTTTTCGGCTTTAATTTTTTTTTTTGTAACGTTTTTTTTTTTTTGTAATGTTTTTTTTTATTTGTAATGTTTTTTAATTAATGAAAATTTAGTTTTTATATATTAGTTTGTTAAAAAAGGAAAAAAAAAAATTGTGGGACCTCTGTAACACCAGAAATCTGGTTTTAACGAGGGAGGCTGATTTCTGGTGTTATGGTGTTTATGGTGTTATGGAGTGGAATGCTGATGTGGCACTCACTTTTTCCATAACGCCAGACTATGGCACCACACCACACCCTAGCCTCTAACAACTGTTACCAAAAACAGTTTTCTTTGTCTTCCTTGCAACTTTTCCTCAACATTATGTCTCCTTATTGTCTCTTTTTGAGCTGCAATTTGCCAAACCTTTTTAACCACTCTAGCCTAGTGGCAAAAGGGTTTGTGGCTATCACTTTAAAAAGGTGCGAGGTCTCAAGTTCAATTCCTGCTAGGTGCAAACAATCATTGTCTCTTTTTGAGCTAAAAAAATCACTATATTATGTACTTGTTGAGTAAAGATATAAAGGTAAGTAAGGTAACACCCAATACCGTCTTCCACGGGTTATGGGTCCCAATACCTTGTAGGACAGTGTATGGGGGATACCCCTAACTAAGGTAGACTGGTAGAGAGGCTGCTTTCGGTTCTAACAAAGGTAGAAAAGGACTTCTGGCCTCGCAAGGAGTGAGGATCGAACCCTTGACCTCTGAAGGGTAACTGATCCAACCTTGCTATATGTTGAGTAAAGATATCAATATATCAATTTCTTAAGATCTTACATCAAATCATTATTTTAATATTACATACAAGCTCTAACATCAAACCAATAAGAGGTCCAACATTAAAATCTGAGTGTGTTAAACAAAGAATCACTTGCCTAATTTCTGAACATATGAAATTCTAACCATGTCAACCCGCCTGTACTAATTCCTGACCAAAATAATCCATGCGTCAAATTTTAGGCTCTAGCTACATGGTTAGCAAGTCACGTGTTTTGCTTTGGTTTTTAGTGGATATGTTTATTAACTACTTCATATGAAAAATATAAACAGAACTGGATCTTATAAAATTTGAAGATGCTTTATACCAGTAGCGAGTTCTCTTGTTTACTTAAATTTCTTATTTTTGGCGATTGTCTTGTATTTAGAACTTGTAAGGTTTGCTTATTACTTATTTACATCTGAATTTAGATAACGTATTGTTATGCTGTGAATCGAAGAAGTGTGGTCCCTTGTCATCTCTGGTTGACCGGCTATGAGGGAGAAATTGGAAGCCAGTTGCAAAACATTCCAGGGTTTGATAAATGGATAATTGAGAAGGATAATGGTCCATATATCAATACATTTGAAACTCAAAAAGAAAATCTGGTGTACCTCACAGCAGACTCGGAAACCATGCTCTCAGAACTTGATCTAAAGAAAATCTATATTATTGGTGGGCTCGTAGATAGAAATAGGTGGAAAGGGATAACCATGAAAAAGGCTGAAGAGCAAGGAATTAAAACAGCAAGGCTTCCGATTGGCGATTACCTCAAGATGTCTGGTTCTCAGGTACAGATCATCTTAGTACTCGATTCTGTTAACTAGAGATGACAATTTCGACAACACATTTTACATATGAATTGGCTGTCTAGTTACTCTCTGATTTTTGACAGTGTGAATGTTTAAACTCGAATAACTTAGCTTAAAACAAAGTGGTTCAAAAGCTTTGCAGAATATATTTTAAAAAAGCATACTTGTTATAAAAAAAGAATCACGACTTGAACTCTTAAAGTGTTTCAAACCAACCTGACCTGCTTCAGTAACAATCAAAATTTGACTAGTTTATGAGATTTCGATTTTAATCTGTTACTCAACCCTCCTGACCAGCTCACCATTTATCATCCTTTACCTTTAGGGATAACTGATGATTTGCATATGACTTTATACTATCTTCTGTATTCTAATCTGTCTGCATAAGCCTTGAATTGGCTAAAACTGGGACCTGCTTTAAGAGCTGTTTGTGTTTTAAAAAATGCAGGTATTGACAGTGAATCAAGTAATAGAAATACTTCTCAAGTTCTTGGAAACTAAAGACTGGAAAGCTTCATTTTTCCATGTGATTCCTCAAAGGAAAAGATGCGAAACTGAAGCAGCAGTGTCCCAGGAAGAAGTTGAAGTGGATACGAAAGTTGATCAAGAAATTAAAAGGCAATGCATTGACACATAGGTAGCTTTTAGAAATGCCTTTCCTTTGTAAACTTCTTATTTTTAGATTTTTGGCTAATGTATGGTGGCCTTCATTGCCTCATATGTTAGATTTAAACTAATATGGGTTTTGGACATTTTGATCTAGAATCTAAGTTGTTGACAAGTATCAGAAGTCATAAGCTATGCTTTCCCCGTTATTATTCCATTGTTTTACATGGTTTAGAGTTTATCTGGGCTTCCGTTACAAGGTTTCTGAGTTTGAACATGTTGAAATATCTATACCCCTTTTTATGAATAGGTTGATATTGGTTTTACTAGTCCTATCTGAGGACTGAGGCCCATAAAAAGCATTCGATTTTAGAATGGGGAAAGTGATGAACGTTTCTGGATTATCCATACACCTGTTTGGATGGTGTCTTAATTGCAGCGTGTATAGACCATGATGAATTTTAAATTCTATGCCGGAGTAATACTTGCACAACTTTGTTAAGGAGGTGATTTTGTTGGGATCTTTAGTTACATACAGATAGCTGCACATCTGTGTGGGTCTTTCGTTGTTTAGCAAATCAAGTTTTCCGTGTATGTACTGGTAAAAGATATGGTAGATGAGTGCTTATTTTAGAATAACATAGTAATAATGTTGAAAATCACCATTTCTACTTTATAGAAAAATTTTGTAGGAGGGCGGCAAGAATGGCTGCGAGCCTACCACTTACCAGGTACCAGGTAGAAGTAGAACATCAGACTAGGCAACATTTATTTTGGTCATAAAAATAAATACGTTCACAGAGACACTGCTAGTTATTAATCAGAATTATTATTACTTCAAATCAAACAAGCATTGTTAAACACTTGAAAGAGAACACATAAACATTCACTAACAAGAAAAGTGCTTCCATTCAGTAACCACCACGAAGAGAAGTGCTTCCATTCAGTAACCACCACGAAGACGGAGGACAAGGTGAAGAGTCGACTCCTTCTGAATGTTGTAATCAGCAAGGGTACGTCCATCCTCAAGCTGCTTGCCTGCAAAGATAAGCCTCTGCTGATCTGGAGGGATGCCTTCCTTGTCCTGAATCTTTGACTTGACGTTGTCAATAGTATCAGAGCTTTCCACTTCGAGGGTGATTGTCTTGCCAGTCAAGGTCTTAACAAATATCTGCATACCACCTCTCAAACGAAGGACCAAATGCAGGGTGGATTCCTTCTGGATGTTGTAATCAGCAAGGGTACGTCCATCCTCTAGCTGCTTTCCTGCAAAGATGAGCCTCTGCTGATCTGGAGGGATCCCCTCCTTGTCTTGGATCTTGGCCTTTACATTATCAATGGTGTCGGAGCTCTCGACTTCAAGGGTAATAGTTTTCCCAGTCAAAGTCTTGACGAAGATCTGCATACCTCCTCTAAGCCTGAGGACAAGATGAAGGGTTGACTCTTTCTGGATGTTGTAGTCAGCAAGGGTACGGCCATCTTCGAGCTGCTTGCCGGCAAAGATCAACCTCTGCTGGTCTGGGGGAATTCCCTCCTTATCCTGGATCTTAGCCTTGACATTGTCGATGGTATCTGAGCTCTCGACTTCAAGTGTGATGGTCTTGCCAGTGAGGGTCTTCACGAAGATTTGCATACCACCACGAAGACGCAAGACAAGATGAAGTGTTGACTCCTTCTGGATGTTATAATCAGCCAGAGTACGACCGTCCTCGAGCTGCTTTCCAGCGAAGATCAACCTCTGCTGATCAGGAGGAATTCCTTCCTTGTCTTGAATCTTGGCCTTAACATTGTCGATGGTGTCTGAGCTCTCGACCTCCAAAGTAATTGTCTTTCCAGTAAGGGTCTTGACGAAGATTTGCATCTGCACAATAAAAATCCAAACACAATTAGCAACAAATCATACAAAAAAAAAAAAAAAAAAAAAAAAAAAAAAAAAAAAAAAAAACCTAGTATTTGTGATGTAACATACTTGGTCAAATCTCATAAATAAAGTTTTGTCTAACCACAATTTAAAAACTATACATTGATTGTATAAAAATTTTGTAGAACATGAGAACAAGAGGCTAATTGTATTAATCTTTATAATACTGAATATGTAAATTTTTGCATAATTTTATGATGATCTTAAAGCTCCGGATCCGATCACTATCACGCAAAGACAAAACAATCCTAGGATCCCGATCTTAAACTCTTGAGACACTCTCGTTCTCACAACATAAACTACCGATTTATAGACAATACAAGCAAAAAACCATGATTTGAAAAGTAAAAACTACTTGATAATTAATCAGACCAAATCCTAGTCATAGATCTACATCGTAAATTCACTAAAATAAAATAAAATAAAATAAAATAAAATAAAATAAAATAAAATAAAATAAAGGATAGAATTATATACCTTGAGAGAAGTGAATCGAATTTATTTATGATTGTTTAGAGAAAGCGATTTACTAAATTGTTATGTTGATGAATGGTGAGGGAGGGATTATTTATAGGAGGATATTTAGACGGTAGACGAGTTGGTTAACGTATCGAGTTGCCTTTTTGGTTGTAGGAAGGAAGGATTATTCCAGAATGTTGGCGTGCCTTCTGGGTCACCAGTTAATTTGTCTCCGTTTCTTTTATTGTAATGAATGGAATTGTAATGTTTCAAATTACAGGCCATCATTTGGATGTAATCCTAATTACATTGATATATTGATGGAAAATTTATCATTATAAAAGAATCTGCATATATTTACAAAACTAACCTTAATACTTTACTTAAAATTTTTAAAAGTTTTCATTTTGTGTTTTCAAATACCTTTCAAATGCTTTCTAAGCCACGGTTGGATGTATAGACATTGTCACACCTAATTAAATTTGGATATTATTGATTTATTATCATATTACTAACATATGTTATCGGGAAAAAAAATTGTAAATATTAATGAGTAATTTTATAAAATGTTAATTATGATTTTCTTATATTATTTTTGGCGGTTTTAAAATTATACTGTAGTTTTTTTATAAATAAATGTAAATAATGTAACAAGTTTATTTTATTATATCTAGCGGTATTAAAAATTACAAATTATATATAAAATTTTATTTAATTGCATAAAAATAAAAATGTCATTTTGCAAAAAAGTAAGAAAGAGAATGTGATGATAGTGATGTTTTTTAAAACAATACGAGACTATTTATTTGAGACAGAGAGAGTAACCTTTTTCTTTTTCTCGGACTTGATCAATAAATTAAAAGCTCTGTGTTCAATTTTATAAATAAATTAAATTTAATTAATATTTTATTTAAATTGTAAACGTATGAAGATTTTTAGTGTTTAGGTTAGGCACAACAGCAACGTAACGTGACCTTTTTTTTGTCACGTTAGTTTTTTTTCTTCGACGACCTATAACGACCTATTTGTCTCAACAAGGCGATCTAGTGCGACCAAATTCAATTTTTAAATCTATTTTTTTTTTACAAATAATTATCTAAATAAATAAATAAACATTACAATAATATTTATACTTAAATATTGTTAAAAATGATTAAAAAAGACTTAATTACAGATAAAAATGGTAAAATGTATTAATTAAAACTAACTGTAAAAATTGTCAAATTAATATATGTTGTGATGAATTAAACAAAGCTCAATATATTAAAATTTAAAATTTATTTACAAATTTTATATAATTAAAACATAATTAAAACTAATTAAATTTAATAAAAAATACAAATAAAAAGGAATGAAGGAAGAAGAGATCCAAAAGTGAAATAAGTCGTATGGGAGATCGAGTTGGGATAGTCGATTAGTATGATTCGGTCGTCACAACAGGTCGATTGAATTCGACCGAGATAAAAGCCTTTCGTTGTGCCCAGCCTTAATAGTTTATAATTGTGATAGTTTATCATTGTGATATCATTAAAGTTTTGTTTGGTTAGACATGTTAGTATGCTTTTTTGACTTATACACTCAAATATGATGTTTGGTTAGCTAATGTGAGCCGGAGACAAAAATTTCGAGCGATAATGTTAATGTAATGATGCTTAAAAACGTTTGCATTTTTTGATCTCGTTTTATTTTGATTACGACAATATATAAAAACAAGCATTTACGAAAACAATGAAAATCGAATTCTTGAGTTCAAGTATTTTTCATTTCACCCATTATCACTTAAGGTATGAACAAACAAGTTTTCAACCTAACTAAGTGATCAATAATTTAGCTTTTCTTAAAATTCACTTTTTATTAAATGTAACAAAAGTTTTTATTAAACTTTATTTTTAAGAAAATGTTTTATTGAATTAGAAATTTGAAATTTTGAAAATGGCATATTCCATAAGGTTTAGGAATATCCTTTGAGGATAAACATTCCACCAGATGTGACCGCACCACTAAAAGACAAAAGAGAGCGGAGTCTACTCCGGCGGTTCCTTATATAGGTGTGTGGTTCTTTATCGATAAAGAACTGCTGGCACCTTTAATGAACCGCACTCAGTTATAGCCATTGGAGCTTTGTCTTATAAATAGTGGATCGTTCTCAGATTTTCTCTTCACCTCTTTTACACACAAATTTCCAGATTTAATCCAACTTCTTAAATCACTCAAATCCTTGATTATTTGGTTGATTACTACTTGTTTAGAGGTGAATCTTTCTCCTCCCATCTCATCCTCTCAAGTGTAAAGAGAAGAACACTTTCATCCTTGAAGTGTTGTGCTTACCTCAAAGATCCATTGAAGATCAAACACTTTATTTCATTGTTGTTGTGAAGATCCAAGTAGTTGTGTCTATTTTGAAGTTGTGTATGTATTGTGGTTAATACTTAGTCCTTAAAGTATATTGGTGTAGATTGGTCCTAATTAAGATTAGGGCTCGACTTTTAGCTTAGAGTCAGAAATTGGTTAGGCGACGTGTACGGTTTTCTCCACCATAAGGAGCTTGTTAATTAGTGAACTCTCGACTAAGGAGTACTCGAGGAGTAGAGTAGGAACGAGGAGTGAGCTTCGTTGCCAAACCACTATAAAGCCTTGGTGTTTGGTTTGATCTTTATTTTCCTTATCTCTTTACATTCATTATTCTTTACTTGCATATACTTGTGATTATTAGTTAGTTGTACTATCCATTGTCCATATTGTGTATAAGAAGATTTCACATATTTGCTTAAGTCTAAGTTTTTGAAAATGATTTTTTAAAACCCATATTTAACAAGTAAATTTAAGAAACTATTCAACCCCCCTCCCACTCTTTCTAGTTTCTACAATTGGTATCAGAGCGTGGTTGCTCAAGCGTTTTTAAAATAAATTGTATTTTAAAACTTGAATCGATCTATGGATTCCAACAAGTACCTAGAAGGGCAACCTATGCAAAGACCACCTCTTTTTGAAACCGATAATTTTATTTATTGGAATAATAGATTTGAGACTTATGTGAAATAAAAAGATTTAGATCTTTGGCATGTTATTACCAATGGTGACTTTTTGCCTTATCAGTATAATGAAGTTTCTAAAAGGAAAGAGTTAGTTACTTTTGACAAAGCTAATGATGACACTAAGAAGAAACTTGCTAAAAACAATGAGGCTAAAATGGTGATTTATAATGCTTTACCTAAAAAAAGCATCGAATGATTTTTATGTGTAAAACTACTAAAGATATTTGGAACACTCTTTTAGTAACCTACCAAGGTAATAGCCAAGTCAAAGAAAGTAAAATCGATCTTCTTGTTCAACAATATGAGGAATTTGTTATCTTAGAAGATGAAACTATTGATAGTGCATTTGCTAGGTTTAACACTATTATTACTAGTCTAAAAGCACTTGATGAAGGTTTTTCTAGCAATAACAATGTTAGGAAATTTTTAAGCGTGTTGCCTCCAAAGTGGAGAGCTAAATTCACGGCGATTAAAGAATCAAAGGACCTTACTACATTATCACTTGATGAACTTATTGGTAATTTAAAAGTTCATGAAATGATAATTTTGAAGGACTCGGAAATGGTGAAAACCGAGTGTGAAATAAAGTCTCTAGCACTAAAGGCCAAGAAAGTGCAAAGTGACCATGATAGCTCTTCTTCGGATAGTGATGATGAGGAATATGCTATGGCGGTTAGAGACTTCAAGAAATTCTTCAAAAGGCGAGGTCAATACGTGAGACAACCAAACAATGACAAGAAAGCTTTCTCCAAAAAATGATTTGTCAAGAATGAAAAAGGTGAAAAGAAATGCTTTAGATGTGGCAACCCAAATCACTTCATCGGTGAATGTAGTAAGCCATCTCGCGACAAGAATCACACGGAGTTCGTTGGAGGTTCAAGGAGCGATAGTGGTAAAGAATGTGAGCATAACGCTAAAGACGATAAATGTCTCATGGCTCATTCTTCTAAAGAGGTACATTCTGAAACCGACTATTATAGCAATGATATTTTTTCATTAGATGATTTAGAGCTAGAAGGTCAATACAATAACCTATGCAAACTTAGTCTAAAATTCATTGTAAAGAATAAATTGCTAAAATCAACTAAGACCAAGCTTGAAAATGAAATTAGTGAGCTAAGAGATAAAATAGCTAAGCTTGAGAAAAATCAAGAAGTTGATTTAGGTTGTCTAAGTTGTGACAGTCTTAGACAAGAGAATGAAGATCTCAAGAGCACATCCAATTACTTGGAAAAGTTCATGAAAATTACTAGTGCTCTTGATGATATGTTAATTTGACGAATTCATTCTAGGGAATGACTTGAGTTGGGATTTAACACTAATGAAGCATCTACTAGTGAACCAAAACAAGTCAAGGTTTTAGAAAAACGTCCCACTGCCCGTGGTTCTCCAAAGTATGGGGCGGTTCTATATCAATATGGAACCGCAAGATGCAACAAAGAACCGCGGACAGAAGATGCATTTTGTGAATATCCATAACTTTTTGGAAAGTCTATTTTAGGTAAAGGGCCAAAACATCTTGTAGCTAACAATGTTAAATTGCCGATACTTTTTGAAAAGGAACTTAATAAGTTTTACAAGCCCTTGAGTAAACCTTTAATGGGAATGAGAAATTTATCAAGACAACCATCTACTCCTCCAAGAGTACGAAATGATTCAAGGCCTAGAAGTAGAACACCAAAACCTAAAAGGAACGATCAATCCAAGTCCCGACCTAGAAGTAAGACTCCAACACCTAGAAAAATTAGAAGTTCTAGATCTAGATTAAAGACTCCTAAGAAAAACAATGGACAACCAAAATGCTCATATGAATTGGAATAACTTTCATCAATATTTTGCTCTGTGGGGTATGTGTCCTCCATTCATGCATCCCAACCAAATGCAATGGATGTTTGGAACTAACAACTTTGGACCCATTAGATATTAAGGACCAAATGTTTGATTTTGTGTGTTGTTACCTAGATATGATTGGGAACTAATTTGGAGCCTGATGAGTGGATAAAGGATAGTGGATGTTCTAAACACATGACGGGCAATCGAAATTTGTTCTCTACTTACAAAGCATATAATGGAGGTAACGTCACTTTCTCTTGTAAACTACATGGTAACATCATTGGCAAAGGTACGGTTTCTCTTGACTCTATGACCAATGAAAATGTTGAGCACGTAAATAACTTAGGTTTTAGCTTACTCAGTATAGGTCAAATTTATGACAATAAGTGTAAGGTCATCTTTTCAGAACATGATAGTGAAATCGTAAAAGATGAAAAGATCATTGAAAAAGGTGTTAAAAAGCATAGGCTTTATGTCATGAAGGTCAATAAGAAGTCTAAAGGCAACTTATGTCTAGCGACTTTAGATGATAGTTCTGCTCTTTGGCATAGGAGATTAGGTCACTCTAATATGCGTTTAATTTAACCTTTAGTCTCTAAGGAGTTGGTAAGACATCTCCCCAAGATGAAGTTTGATAGTCACTTTTGTGATGATTGCAAATTTGGAAAGCAAGTTCACTCAAGTCACAAGTCCAAAAATTTCTTTCGACCTCTCGGTGTTTAGAGCTCCTACATATGGATCACTTTGGACCTTCCGCCACATGGAGTTATGGAGGTAACCTTTATACCCTAGTTATAGTTGATGACTACTCTATATTCACTTGGACTAGATTTTTGGCTACTAAGAATAAAGCTTTCAATCAGTTCGAAATATTTAGTCGGAAAATCCAAAATCAACTAGGTTGTCCAATTGTCTCTATTAGGACGGATCATGGCAGGGATTTTGATAATGAAGTGAAATTCGGTGCCTTTTGTGGAGCTCATGGTATTACCCATAAATTCTTGGCTCCTCGCACTCCACAATCAAATGGGACAGTTGAAAGGAACAATAGGACTATTCAAGAGATGAGTAGGACCATGCTAAACGTAACGAGCAATCCTTGCCAAAATTTTTTTGGTGCAATGTCGTTGGCACATCAACCTATATTCTCAACTGAATTCTTATTCGACCCTTTATAGGAAAGACACCCTATGAGATTCTTAAAGGTAAGAAGCACTCATTAGAATACTTTAAGGTGTTTGGAAGCAAGTGCTTCATTCTCAACACCAAATACTACCTTACTAAGTTCGACCCAAAGTCGTACGAAGGTATCTTTTTAGGTTATCTTCAAACTAGTAAAGCCTTCACAGACCTCAATAGAACCTCAGGTGTAATCGAAGAATCACTCAACGTGACATTTGATGAAACCCCTCCTTCATACAAGACGCCACCTTTGATAGATGATGACATGGATAAATTAGACATAGTTAAAGCCAAAGAGGTTAGAAAACTAGGAGTTGAAGACCTTGATGTTGAAAAGGGAGTAAACATTAAGGAGTCTAGGGATCATACTCTCGAAAACGTCATAGGCGACCTTAATCAAAGGACCCTTAGATCTCAAGTCCAAAGTCAAATAACTTCCTTTGTTGTGTCTCCTTGATTGAACCAAAGAATGTTAAAGAAGTTTTGATGGATGAAAGTTGGGTCATCGCCATGCAAGAAGAATTAAATCAATTCATTGCTAATGATGTTTGGGAACTTGTTCCTCCACCTAGAAGTACTACCATCATAGGAACCAAATGGGTAGATATGAATAAGTTAGATGAGAACGGTGTTGTGTCTCGTAACAAAGCTAGACTTGTAGCTCAAGGTTATAATTAACAAGAAGGGATTGATTATGATGAGACATATGAACCGGTAGCAAGGTTATAGTCTATTAGGATTATTTTAGCTTATGCTTGTGCTTTAGACTTTAAGCTTCAACAAATGGATGTAAAAAGTGCATTTCTTAACGGTTTGATCAATGAGGAGGTATATGTGGCTCAACCTCTAGGCTTCATTGATTTTGAGAAACCAGATCATGTTTATAAGCTTAAGAAATCCTTTTATGGTCTTAAGCAATCACCCAAAGCTTCGTATGATGGGCTTAAAGCGTTTCTTGTAAAACATGAGTATACCATGAGAATGGTAGATAATACACTTTTTACAAAGAAGAAAGGTTCTCACCTCATAATCGTACAAATATATGTTGATGACTTTATATTTGGTTCAACGTGTCAAAGTATGTATGATGACTTTGCCAAAATCATGCATGATGAGTTTGAAATGAGCATGATGGGAGAACTTAACATCTTTTTAAAACTCCAAATTAAACAAATGGACGAAGGTATTTTCTTTAATCAATCTAAGTACGTTAAAGAAATGCTAAAGAAATTTCGATTAGAAGACTCTAGACCTATGAAGACTCGCATGGCCTCGGATACTAAACTCACTGTAGATGATGATAATGAGTCGGTAGACAACACCACGTATACAGGTATGATTGGTAGTTTGTAATAACTTACGGAAAGTAGACCGGATATCATGTTTAGTGTTTGTCTTTGTGCTTGCTTCCAAGAGGCTCCCAAAACCTCTTACCTTAAAGCGGTTAAGCGTATCTTCCGATACATTAAAGGCATTATGCATTTAGGATTATGGTATCCTAAAGGGACCGGCGTAGAAACCATAGCATATGCAGACTCGGATCATGCATGAGACTATATGGACTGGAAAAGCACTAGTGGAGTTTGTACCTTCATGGGTTGTTGTTTAACTTCTTGTTTCTCCAAGAAACAAATCGCTCTTGCTATATCCACCACAGAAGCTGAGTATGTGAGTGCCGGTAAATCTTGTCAACAAGCTCTATGGATGAACCAAGCCCTTGTTGATTACGGGATTACACTCAATGATGTTCCCATCATGTGTGATAATAAGGGTGAAATAGACCTTAGTAAGAATCCCGTGCAACATTCTCGAACTAAGCATATAAAAATTTGATGAGACTACTTTTATACATAGTCTCATCGTCTAAAACGGGCTTAAAACGGTTAAAATATCATAAAAAGTACCATATATATGCTTGTGTTTGTTCAATGTGTATTTTAGGTACGAATATCGAGAAAATGACAAAAGATCACAAGAATCAATCAAAAACGAACACGGGAAACGAAGCCGCACAATGAACCGGACCCGAATGTTGATTTTCTAATAAAGTCCTTGAAGTTTGAAGATTTGTCAAGATTAGTCTCTCAAGAATTGAAGACTTGACACTTTTGGCCCTTGTAAATCTCAAATATTACAAGTGGGTCCCTTAAGTTTCAAGAATTTACATTATGAGCCCTTGAGGAATGAACAAGTTGCATGTTTAGTCCTTGGTTGAAGTTTGTAAAGTCATGGTGCCATATTTGACAAGTGGTGCAAAGTTGAATACAAAGGGATTTGGAGTGATGCTGTTTAAAACCTTAGATGCCAAAAACATGGAAGATAAAGGGTGTTTTCTGCCAAACCACTAAAGTATACCCACTTATCCTAGCTTGCCACATCATCACAACCCACCCATTACTTAAAACCGATCGAAGCCCAACCCCAACCCAAAACTTATACCCTAATATTAACTTAAACCCAAGTCAACATAATCAAACGTGATTAAGAAGCGGGTAACATATTTTTTTACCCAAAAGTGCATCAACTAGGACTGTTCAAGTATGAACAAAACCTAATCTCTTCTTCTTAATCCAATATCCCATAAAAGGGCAAAGAAAAATTACCAACAGTTTTGGGTAATTAAGCTATTCAGAAACTCACCCACATGGCCCCTTTGTGTCCAGCTCATCAAGGATTTGCTACATGCCAACATTCTATCACGAGTCTCCATAAACGTCCAAGTATTGCCAGTAAGGAAGACTAGATCAACGATCCTTGATTGATTTCGTGCTCTCCAATTCATAATGGACGACTAAAGATGATCAAGTACTCTTACACATCACATGGTCTCAAGATCAAGGATTCAAAAATCAGCATATACTTTGGAATATGCTTAGGGCATTTTGGGAAGATCAAGCAACTAGGTTTATGTCATCTTTTCATACTGTAATAGTATATATTGCAGTAGTATTCTTCATTGTAGTTGTTCCAAAATTTCTTGAATTTTATTGTAATTTTGATACGATTTAAATGAAAGAAATTTGAGTTCCATTTGTCTTTTAAATTACGTTTACTTTTCCAGCATTTAATTTCCAGTCGTTTACATTATTTTCAGAATTTACATTTTATGTTTTATTCAAGTTAAGATTCTTGACTGAATTTTAGCTTGAAGATCCACAACACTTGATCAAATTCGTGGTGTGTGTTTGTGTTAATTAACTGTTGGTTACCATTTGAATTTTCTTTACAAAAGTTGTGAAAAGTTGGAAGTTTGTGTTTCCTTGACTCAAAATTTGTGTTTGAGTTCTAAAGTTATTGTTTGAGGGTTTGTTTTCAGAAAGCTATTGTTTGAGTTTTCAAGTTTTGAAAGCAAAGAAAAAAACCAGTTTTGGATTTGATATCTTGTGAAACAAGAGCTTGCTCTTGATTGTATAATCCTATGTTTGTTCATCTTAGCAGCCTTGGAAGCTTGCACGTGCGTGTACATAAGCTCACAACTCCCCAAGGTATGGAAATGTATGCCTTGGAGGTATAAGTTCTAGTCCTTTTTATTTTATCTTTTTTTGTCCTAAAATCAATGAGCATGTGATTCTTGTTGTTACTGTTTATGTGTTAAGGATTGTGAATCATTCTTGTTAACTTGTTCATTTAAATGTGTTTGTAGTAAGTTGATAGCCTATGTGCACCATTTGCTTAAGAAACCTTTGAAAAATCTTTCTTTTCTAACTTACAAGCGTGTTTGGGACAGTGTGGGGGTATGAGTATGAGTTATCTACAATAGCCCACACTAAGCTCTGCATAACTTTTAGGTGTAGGAGAGTAAGTTTCCACCAAAAGTTTGCTGTTTTTAGTTTAAAAAAAGTGTTTTGTAAGTTTGGATAAAATTTGTCTTTTTGATAGAAATTGGTTCTTTGTGTGTTTTAGAGATAGAAACAGGATTAGATAAGTTTGATATGTGAAATTAGGTTGAGTCTAGTTGTTGTGTAGGGTGTGGTTTGGTTTTGTGATCAAATTGTGAGCAATTATTTGCAATCCTTGCTGTCATAAACCACCAGCACCATCAGTGAGTCCTTTCACACTTGGGGTTTGGTTTTAAGCTTGGAATCTGCCTGGCGTTAGTGTAGGCTTAGGGTAAAGACATAGTTGCACTCTAATATAAATATTAGAAGTAGTATAATTTAGCTTTTGTTTCTCATAAAACTCAAAAAGAAGAAAAAGGGTAATTGTTAGTTTCTGGTTAAAACCACCAGTAGGAATTAGATACCGCTTAGTATTGTTAGAGGTTAATATTCGATCTTGATTTAAGTTTAATTTAGCATAAATTAGGTCTCTACAAGATCCTTTATGCATAACATCTTTTAAGTTTATAGTTTGTGCGCATCTTAGGCCAATTTTGACATAGACTGTATGCTCCACTTGCGATTGCATTTTCTGCCTAACCTGTTAGATTTCAATCTGTTTTTGTTCCGTGGATATTATAGATGTTTGAAATCTGCTTTGTGTTACTAGTTTTTAGGATAGTTGTAGTCCTCGTAAACCCCACTGTTTTCTGTAGGTTTGTGAGCCCTCTGTGTACATTAAAACATTGGTAGGAATTGTCGATTGTGCATTTGTGTTTTGTTTACATTGTGTCTGCGCATCCACCTAACCCACAAGCAATTTCTTGTGTTGCCTTGTGTAACCAAATTGCAATCACAAAGAAACCAACAAAGTGAATACTAAAAACAAGTAAAAGAGACATAAGAGGTGCCTGCTGAGTCATTTAAGCTCGATCATAGGTGTGAGTAGTGTTTAATAGTTAATGAGTTAGTGAGTTGGTGTTGTGTTAATTGTGCACGCACGTGAACCAACCCTTTGGTTCCAACAGCTAACACCACTCGCAGCTCACATCTGTGGCGAGTTTTCGTTCTTTGAATTGTGTTTTAGGTTTGAGTCTTGATATTGTGTTGCGTGATTATTGTTTCTGTATCCCTGAACCATCAGCAAACATTCAGAACCATTACCAATCCAACAAACAGAAATAAAGGAAGCAAATAGGTGGTTGTGTGTGTGAATTCCTTGAAGTCCAAAGGATTATAGGTTTATCTAGGCGTGTTGAATCTGGATCAAAGTCTGGTGCTCATTATAGCTTACAACCCTTTTTTTAAGTTCATTAAAAAATTCTAATTCAACCCACTGTTCAAGCCTATAAGATCAGCTTATCACCGTTTTAGTATTTTCTATGACTCCCACTTACTGCCTTATTGTACGAGCAAAACCATAAGTGAAGCTGCAATTTAGCCCACTGTTCATGTTAGTTTAGAGTCGTGCAGGTTTGTTAGTTTTAGTTAATTTAGGTAGGTGTTCGTTAAGGTCTTAGTTCTGGAGGTTGGTGTAGCTTGTAACAGCCTTTGAAAGCCACCAATGAGCAACATATAGGTTAAACACAACCCACTGTCTCAAAAAAAAGAGGCGTGTTGTGTGTTATGCTCTTTGTTTATGCTCTTTTGTGTTATGCAATTTTGTGGATTGATTCAAGTATTTGGATTGAGTGTTTTTGTTTGTGTCCTTGTGTTATGTGCCCTATTGTTCCAAACAAAACCAAACGCACCAAAACATAACACCAAAGTAAACCAAGAAAAAGTATAAGTATGCCTACTGATTCTTTTGGATTGTGTTCATATGCAAAATTCATGGTATTAATCTGATTAATTCGAAGGTGTGTTATGGGTTTGAGTAGTACCGAATGACTGAGCATCCAAGCTGAACAAAAAAAAAGAGTATAAAAAAATTGGAGGTTTCCACAGATCGAACCCACGACCCCCATACTCCCCACGACTCACATACACTCACAAAGTCCAACTGCCCTAGGGACTTTATTGGTTTTAGTTTGTTATATTTGGTATTTATAGACTCTTTTTTTTGCCTAAATTAAATAAGCCGTAGCTTATCTGCCTTTTTGTAGCTTATTTGTTAACTTATTTTGCTCAAATCCATTTTTCCTCGTTTTTATATAGTATTAGGATTTTTCTGGCCAAAGTTTTTATTTTTCACTACTATCAGTTATTTTTAATCATTATTTTGTTTTTAATTTTTAGAAAAGTAATAAAAAATAGATTTTAGTTATTAAAAAGTTTCAAAAAATATTTTTTTAGCTTTTATTAGTTATATTTAAGGTTTACAAAAGTAAAAGTCTGAATTTTGTCTTTTTCTTAGTTATTTTAATTTTTAGTTTTTTTAGTTAAGTTTAAAAATTTATATAGATTAATTTAAAAGCTTTCAAAATTTTTGGTTTACGTTTTCTTTTTAATTAGCTTTTTAGAACTTTTTAGCATTTTTTAATTATTCTTTAGGTGAGATTTTTCGTTTGGTCGCGTTTTCACGTTCGTACGTTTAAACGTTTTCGACCGTTTTTAGCATAATTCGTCTCCATTTTCCTTTCTTTCTTTCTTTCCAAAAATGTAATCACTCGATTAAATATGTCTATATCTCTTGGCTAAACAACTACACCTCCTCGAGAACGAACTCGATTATTCGTCTTTACGTTTTTCCTAAAACGTATTGATTAATACTTACCGACGACTTTTGTGTTGCTTTGTTTTCTACTAAAATAAAGTATATACAAAAATACTACATCAAAAATGGCGCCGCTGCCGGGGAGGTGTGTTTAGTCATATTTATTTATCGTGTTTATTTGAGTGTTTACGCTTTATCGTATATATTCTTTTGTTATTTTTCTATATTAGTAAATCGTGTTAAATAGAAATCTATTAACACAAACTCGTTTTCTCGTTTTCTTGTGAATAATATATTGTATTTTCATAGAACAATTAACACACAATGATTATTCAAAAGCGTGGAAACGCAACTTTAATTGAGATTTCATCACTCAATTATTGTATTCGAATCCAAAACGAAAGTCAAAGGCAAAATATATAATACTCCTAAATAATTTAATCTCAATAAATACAAACGATAAGGTGGGTATAAGGCGGTTGTATTTCACGACCTAAATAAAAAAGGCTCTTAAGTGCTTCACGCCGCCTCGTTTTCTCCGCTCGCTTGTGCATATTTTGAAAGTGACGATTAATTAGGGGTTTGTCACATCAAGTATTATTAATCTATTTTTGTTTGTTTAAATTATTGAACCCTCGAAACGTTTTGGCGTTCCGCCAACGTTTCAAAGTCGAACGAAGGTTTTTACTTCACGTGATTTCCTTCACTCCTCTTGGATTAATTAATCGAGACCTTTGATTAGTAGATAATTTTTGTAGATTAATTTCTATGTAAAACACAAAAATTCAAAAAAAATCGAAAAACCAAAACACAAAAATAATCTTCTACTTTGCTTCTCCTTGTCTAAGATTATTGTCTTAGCCAAGCGAGTCCGAAAATCGACTTTGACATCCATTATCAGTCCTGTTGATGATGACCTCTGGCTCAAGGCCCTTAGGCTGAGCCCATTCATTCCATCCAGCCTCTCCCGAGCTCTAGCTCTTTCATTCCTCTCCTTAACAGTCGAGCTCTTACTATTATCATAGAGGAGAGAGCCTAGAACTGCCCTCTATTTTCATAATTTTCTTCTTCAACCCTCTAAATTGTTTAGTTCTCATTACGATTTTCGCGTTACATCATGTCGAATGATGGTGGTTACTATTCGTGTTCATATTGTGGAGGACCGCCCGATGGTGGTAATTGTTATAATTGCGAGATTTTAGGAGGAAGGGAGGGTTATATCTACAACTCTTCTCAAAACGAAAATGGTGACGGATTTCAATCCTACGACCAAGATCACCCATCGTCTTCGTTTTATTCGTCGAATGATTCGTCTTATTATTGTGATAATAATCAAGGTGATGAAACGAATAAATACGCATATGGTTACAAATTCCAATCATATGACCATACTCCACAACCGCCCTCGTCTTATTCGTGTAATTTTTTCGGTTTGGAGCACGATTTCGGATTTATTTGTACGAATAATTATAATGACCACGAACCAAATCCTAATTTCTATGACCAATCTTCGCAATACCCATCGTCATATTCATGTGAGAATTGTGGAAACGAACCTCATTATGGATATGATTGTCAACCTATGAATCAAAATACGTCTTTCGACAATCAATGCTCCGGTTTTGACGAATCACCTCCACAATATACGAGTTACAACTATGACGATGGGGATTGTTATCCACACGACGAACCGGATTTTTCTCAAAATCCGTGTTGCGACAATTGTGTGTGTGTGTGTGTGTGGGGGGGGGGGGGGGGGGGGGCTCACGATACTTATTCTTGCCCACCAATGGATTATGATGAGCTCGATCCATGTTCCAATTCCGATTTTGACCAATCATCTCCACAACATGTTTTTTATGATGATCTCGGTTCTAGCCGCATCGACGAGTGTTGTAGCCTCACGACGAGTGTTGTAGTCGCATCGACAAAAGTTCTAATCGCTACTATGGACGACTTGAAACGCTCTATAAACTAATTATGGAAAGAAATAATAACCCAATTGTTGAAGAGGTTGAAAAGAGCGTCGAAGATGAGGAAACAGGGGTGTCAACGAACGAGGCTTTTGAAAATGTTTTCGAAAATAAACAACAAAAACTCGTAGCACGCGTTGGAACTACGATGTTAAACCTTTGGAACCTAATTTTTCTAATAAAGATGAGATTATCGAAGATTTTTTAAATCAAACTACACCAAATTTTGACGAAGAAATTCGGTTAAGTGATTTTGAAAAAGAAGAATTTTATAAGGTTTTAAGGAAAATCGTTGACCCCTCGACTTTTTAAGTTTATCAACACTTAATTCCGGAGGGACGCGTTACTACTATTTCTACGTCTTTTGCAAACCCGCATTGGATCCCTCCGAAGGACCAATTTGAAACCATCAAGGCTACAACTTCTCTTGACGAGCCTTTTACTCCTAATCCCACACCGTGTGAGATTAAGGATTTATCATGTGAAAAGCCCACCAATGGACTTGATTACATTGATACGTTTTTCGACGCCGATGTCGAAACCACTAAGTCAAAATCTTCAAATGAAGAGCCTTTCACTCCTATACCCATTATGGAAACCGATGCCTCTCTAAGCATGGAGGAGACGAATCTTAGCACTAGTCCTAGTGTCGAGATCCACATTTCAATTCAAAGTGAGCCTACGGTTTTCTCCGAAGATGAGGTAAGTCATTCTGATCTCGATGAATTTTTCCACGAAGATTCTAACGAAGCAAATCACGATAGTGAGTGTGAATCGATGTCTTGTGATGATGTCTCTCCCAATGACACTTCGGGGAGAGAATCAACGACTTTCTCGAACCCACTTTTCAATGACGAAGACTTTTCCGCTAGTGATGACGAGTCACTAATCGACTAGGACGTTCAAAACAATGATTTTAAAATCTTTTCAAACCCTATTCGAATTTGATGACGCGTTTATTTTTGGTGACGTAAATCCTCTCTTTGATGAGACGTTCGAGGACATCGAGAGTGAGGATTCTAAGGATCCTAAACTCGATGATCCGGATTTGCTAGTCACCCTCCCGAAGTCTCATACGGATGAGACTTCTTTTTCAACTCATAATGTTTCCATTCTCGAGGGGTTCACCGATGGACCACCTCTCGATGAGAATGAGGATTTTAATGAGGCTTTTGCCTTTGATCCGGGGGGAGATTTTGAAACTCCTATTTTTGGCAATTCTCTTTCAATTTCACATGTGTTTCAAAGTATACCAACCAACCCCCTCGGATTTGATGAGTTTACATACGTTGTGAGGAGTTTTCTTCCTTACAAGACGTATCCTCCGGCTTTGCGTATTTTATTTTCAAAAAAATGTGAGGATACGATCTTCGATCCCAGTATAGAGGCTTTGCCTTTATTATCGGTTGCTTTCGTGCCTTGATTACATGTAAGTCCCGCCAAAAATGACCGAACCAAGATAATCCCTAAATGGTCACATTTATGGGGATTCGAGTCGAGCTTTTGACTCGGTTATAAAAAACAAGGTGCCTCGTGGGGGAGTTCCCTTGTTTATCCTTGTAAATATTATTGCTTCTTAGTTAACCTAATGAGGGGATCTGTGCCCTTCCAACCTTTGTCCCGTGGTTGTTTGTGAATTGCGATTATTTAGATCATCATCTTCATGATTGGAGCATCTCGTGTTCATTTTACTCGAGCTTCAATCGTTTACTTTGAAGAATTTTCTGACATCCAAATGATATATCATTTGTTGTTCTAACCTTAGGTCTTTTAGCACACTTCATAAACGGCTATAGATTTAATGGTTCCACCCTTTCCATGCTAGATTAAGCATTCTACTTCTTCTCTAGTATGGGGGTATCCCACCCTTAGACTCGAAACATTGAGGACAATGTTTAACTTTAGTATGGGGTGGGGGGGGGTGAATAGATACTTGCCTTGCTAAACCTTCACGCTCTCCAAAAATTTTCGTTTTGTTTCTCGTTTTATGCAAAATAAGGCTAAAAATGGCCACATTTTAAAATTTTCTAGTTTTTCATAAGTGTTAATGACACGAATGTAGATTTTCCGATGGCGAGAATAAGAGTAATTTTTGACTCGACCGTGCGTGTTGACCACTTAGCTTCGATTACTTAACTTTTATTAGGCTAAGTCTCTTAAATGAGGACGAGAAATGATAGAGTTAATTATAAGTTACTATGCTAAACGTAGAGTATTCGTATTCTTTCAAAAACTCATATGTCCTAATTATTTGCTTATTCTCCCCACACTTTTATTAATAAATTGTTAATAAATATTGATTTAGCGATTTAGTCTCTATTGTTGGTTTCTAATTTGTTTTAGTAGCTTCCATGTAATTAAATTGGGAAAACATTAAGGTATCGTCAGCGTCACGGTTTTGAAGTATTGGCACCCGAATAATCACAGGCTTCCCCAATAATAATTTTTAAGTTCCTCCTCACCTAAATCAAGCAAAAATTTAAAGCTCACAAGGCCGAAAAATCTATGAAAAATTGAATTAAATGTCTTAAATCGCGAAGCCTTGAAGATCCAAAATTCTCTTTAGCGTGAGGATATACGTCATGTCATAATAAACACCTCATGGCGAGGTTAAATAAAAGACAAGGGCAAGACCGAAGTCATAATAAAAGCTCCATGGCGGAGTTGAATAAAAGGTGGAGGTAAACCATGATAATCAAAGCTACCGATCATGAGGTGGGTAATAAAGTTCATGGTAATAAGTCAAATGTTCAAAACCGTTCTAAAACCGCGTTTCCTTTTTGTTGACTTAAAATTTTGACATCGTTGTCTATTAGGATTGATTATCAATTTAATGATTTTGATTGCACCGTTAAGGCTCTATTTTTGGACCTAATCTCTATTCACGCATAAGTCAATGATGTATCCTCGTGATCATTAAGACAAAAAAAAAATATAAGAGATACACCTTAGGAATAAGGGAGCGTACGTATGTGATTAGAGCATATGAGTAGTGTTAGCATTACTAACTTATAATGACAATGATCTTGTTTCACGCTTAGCATGGAATTGGGTGAAAATAGAGGACGACGAAATTATTTCTAACGAAGCATTCACGTGTTCTTGTTCTATGAACCTAAACGTCTCATTTTGCGATGAAAATCATACATTAGGTTTAAAACACAAATAGTAGTATTGTAGTAAGTTTAAATTTCAATAAAAGTCGATAAAATGAATTTTGGAGATGCTAAGATACTTTATTCTAGCATTGCGTGAGGGCACGAAAATGGTTTAGTATGGGAGAGTGACGAGACTGCTTTTATACACAGTCTCATCGTCCAAAACGGGCTTAAAACGGTCAAAATATCATAAAAAGTACCATACATATATGCTTATGTTTGTTCAATGTGTATTTTAGGTACGAATATCGAGAAAATGACAAAAGATCACAAGAATCAATCAAAAACGAACACGGGAAACAAAGCCGCACAATGAACTGGACCCGAATGTTGATTTTCCAAGAAAGTCCTTAAAGTTTGAAGATTTGTCAAGATTTGTCCCTCAAGAATTGAATACTTGACACTTTTGGCCCTTGTAAATCTCAAATATTACAAGTGGGTCCCTTAAGTTTCAATAATTTACATTATGAGCCCTTAAGGAATGAATACATTGCATGTTTAGTCCTTGGTTGAAGTTTGTAAAGTCATGGTGCCATGTTTGACAAGTGGTGCAAAGTTGAATACAAAGGGATTTGGAGTGATGCTGTTTAAAACCTTAGATGCCAAAAACATGGAAGATAAAGGGTGTTTTCTACCAAACCACTAAACTATACCCACCTATCCTAGCTTGCCACATCATCACAACCCACCCATTACTTAAAACCGATCCAAGCCCAAGCCCAACCCAAAACTTATACCCTGATATTAACTTAACCCTAAGTCAACATAGTCAAACGTGATTAAGAAGTGGGTAACATATTTTTTTACCCAAAAGTGCATCAACTAGCACTGTTCAAGTATGAACAAAACCTAATCTCTTCTTCTTTAATCCAATATCCCATAAAAGGGCAAAGAAAAATTACCAACAATTTTGGGTAATTAAGCTATTCAGAAACTCACCCACATGGCCCCTTTGTGTCCAGCTCATCAAGGATTTGCTACATGCCAACATTCTATCACGAGTCTCCATAAACGTCCAAGGATTGCCATTAAGGAAGACCAGGTCAACGATCCTGGATTGATTTCGTGCTCTCCAATTCATAATGGACGACTAAAGAGGATCAAGTACTCTTACACATCACATGGTCTCAAGATCAAGGATTCAAAAATCAGCATACACTTTGGAATATGCTTAGGTCATTTTGGGAAGATCAAGCAACTAGGTTTATGTCGTCTTTTCATACTGTAATAGTATATATAGCAGTAGTAATCTTCATTGTAGTTGTTCCAAATTTTCTTGAATTTTATTGTAATTTAGATACAATTTAAATGAAAGAAGTTTGAGTTCCATTTGTCTTTTAAATTACGTTTACTTTTCGAGCATTTAATTTCCAGTCGTTTACATTATTTTCAAAATTTAAATTTTATGTTTTATTCAAGTTAAGATTCGTGACTGAATTTTAGCTTGAAGATCCACAACACTTGATCAAATTCATGGTGTGTGTTTGTGTTAATTGGTTACCATTTGAATTTTCTTTGCAAAAGTTGTGAAAAGTTGGAAGTTTGTGTTTCCTTGACTCAAAATTCGTGTTTGAGTTCTAAAGTTATTGTTTGAGCGTTTGTTTTCAGAAAGCTATTGTTTGAGTTTTCAAATTTTGAAAGAAAAGAAAAAAAAAATCAGTTTTGGATTTGATATCTTGTGAAACAAGAGCTTGCTCTTGATTGTATAATCTTGTGTTTGTTCATCTTAGCAGCCTTGGAAGCTTGTACACGTGTGTGACATAAGCTCACAACTCCCCAAGGTATGGAAATGTATGCCTTGGAGGTATAAGTTCTAGTCCTTTTTATTTTATCTTTTTTTGTCCTAAAATCAATGAGCATGTGATTCTTGTTGTTACCGTTTATGTGTGAAGGATTGTGAATCCTTCTTGTTAACTTGTTCATCTAAATGTGTTTGTACTAAGTTGACAGCCTATGTGCACCATTTCCTTAAGAAACCTTTGAAAAATCTTTCTTTTCTAACTTAAAAGCGTGTTTGGGACAGTGTGGGGTATGAGTATGAGTTATCTACAATAGCCCACACTAAGCTCTGCATAACTTTTAGGTGTAGGAGAGTAAGTTTCCACCAAACGTTTGTTGTTTTTAGTTTAAAAAAAGTGTTTTGTAAGTTTGGATAAAATCTGTCTTTTTGATAGAAATTGGTTGTTTGTGTGTTTTAGAGATAGAAATAGGATTAGATATGTTTGATATGTGCAATTAGGTTGAGTCTAGTTGTTGTGTAGGGTGTGGTTTGGTTTTGTGATCAAATTGTGAGCAATTATTTGCAATCCTTGCTGTCATAAACCACCAGCACCATCAGTGAGTCCTTTCACACTTGGGGTTTGGTTTTAAGATTGGAATCTGCCTGGCGTTAGTGTAGGCTTAGGGTAAAGACTTAGTTGCACTATAATATAAAGATTAGAAGTAGTATAATTTAGCTTTTGTTTCTCATAAAGCTCAAAAAGAAGAAAAAGGGTAATTGTTAGTTTCTGGTTAAAACCACCAGTAGGAATTAGATACTGCTTAGTATTGTTAGAGGTTAATATGCGATCTTGCTTTAAGTTTAATTTAGCATAAATTAGGTCTCTACAAGATCCTTTATGCATAACATCTGTTAAGTTCATAGTTTGTGCGCATCTTAGGCCAATTTTGACATAGATTGTATGCTCCACCTGTGATTGCATTTTCTGCATAACCTGTTAGATCTCAATCTGTTTTGGTTATGTGGATATTATAGATGTTTGAAATCTGCTTTGTGTTACTAGTTTTTAGGATAGTTTGTATTCCTCGTAAACCCCACTATTTTCTGTAGGTTTATGAGCCCTCTATGTACATTAAAACATTGGCGGGAATGGTTGATTGTGTGTTTGCGTTTTGTTTACATTGTGTCTGCGCATCCACCTAACCCACAAGCATTGCTTGTGTTTCCTTGTGTAACCAAACTGCAATCACAAAGAAACCAACGAAGTGAATACCAAAAAACAAGTAAAAGAGACATAAGAGGTGCCTGCTGAGTCATTTAAGCTCGATCATAGGCGTGAGTAGTGTTTAATAGTTAATGAGTTAGTGAGTTGGTGTTGTGTTAATTGTGCACACACGTGAACCAACCCTTTGGTTCCAACAGCTAACACCACACGCAGCCCACATCTGTGGCGTGTTTTCGTTCTTTAAATTGTGTTTTAGGTTTGTGTCTTGATATTGTGTTGCGTGATTATTGTTTCTGTATCACTGAACCATCAGCAAACATTCAGAACCATTACCAATCCAACAGACAGAAATAAAGGAAGCAAATAGGTGGTTGTGTGTGTGAATTCCTTGAAGTCCAAAGGATTATAGGTTTATCTAGGCGTGTTGAATATGGATCAAAGTCTGGTGCTCATTATAGCTTACAACCCTTTTTTAAGTTCATTAAAAAATTCTATTTCAACCTACGGTTCAAGCCTATAAGATCAGCTTATTATCGTTTTAGTATTTTCTGTGACTCCCACTTACTGCCTTATTGTACCAGCAAAACCATAAGTGAAGCTGCAATTTAGCCCACTGTTCATGTTAGTTTAGAGTCGTGTAGGTTTGTTAGTTTTAGTTAATTTAGGTTGGTGGTCGTTAAGGTCTTAGTTCTGGAGGTTGGTGTAGCTTGTAACAGCCTTTGAAAGCCACCAATGAGCAACATATAGGTTAAACACAACCCACTGCCTAAAAAAAAAGAGGCATGCTGTGTGTTATGCTCTTTTTTTATGCTCTTTGGTGTTATGCAATTTTGTAGATTGATTCAAGTATTTGGATTGAGTGTTTTTGTTTGTGTCCTTGTGTTATGTGGCCCATTGTTCCAAACAAAACCAAACGCGCCAAAACATAACACTAAAGTAAACCAAGAAAAAGTATAAGTAGGCCTACTGATTATTTTGGATTGTGTTCATATGCAAAATTCATGTCATTAATCTGATTAATTCGTAGGTGTGTTATGGGTTTGAGTAGTACTGAATGACTGAGCATCCAAGCTGAACAAAAAAAAAGAGTATAAAAAAATTAAAGGTTGCCACATATCGAACCCACGACCCCCATACTACCCACGACTCACAAACACACACAAAGTCCAACTGCCCTAGGGACTTTATTGGTTTTAGTTTTTTATATTTGGTATTTATAGACTCTTTGTTTTTGGCCTAAATTAAAATAAGCCGTAGCTTATCTGCCTTTTTGTAGCTTATTTGTTAACTTATTTTGCTCAGATCCATTTTTTCCTCGTTTCTATATATTATTAGGATTTTTCTGGCCAAAGTTTTTATTTTTCACTACTATCAGTTATTTTTAATCATTATTTTGTTTTTAAATTTTAGAAAAGTAATAAAAAGTTGATTTTAGTTATTAAAAATTTTCAAAAAATATTTTTTAGCTTTTATTAGTTATATTTAAGGTTTACAAAAGTAAAAGTCTGAATTTTGTTATTTTCTTAGTTATTTTAATTTTTAGTTTTTTTAATTAAGTTTAAAAATTAATACTACCTCCGTCTCACTTTAATTGTCCTCATTTGACTTTTAAAGTCTTACTTTATCAACTTTGATTTTTAATTATTTTCTTTGTGTTATATGAGAATAATAATAATGAAAATACATTTAAAAAGCAATGTATTCATATATTTTGCATCAATTATTATATAATACAAAGAAAGATATTTGAGATCAAAGTTGAAAAAGTAAGACTTCAAAAAGTCAAATGAGGATAATTAAAGTGGGACGGAGGGAGTATAGATTAATTTAAAAGCTTTCAAAATTTTTGGTTTACGTTTTCTTTTTAATTAGAGTTTTTAGAACTTTTTAATTATTTTTAGGTGAAATTTTTCGTTTGGTCGCGTTTTCACGTTCGTACGTTTAAGCGTTTTCGACCGTTTTTAGCATTTTCGTCTCCATTTTCCTTTCTTTCTTTCTTTCCAAAAACGTAATCACTCGATTAAATACGTCTATATCTCTTGGCTAAACAACTACACCTCCTCGAGAACGAACTTGATTATTCGCTTTACGTTTTTCCTAAAACGTATAGATTAATACTTACCGACGACTTTTGTGTTGCTTTGTTTTCTACTAAAATAAAGTATATACAAAAATTCTACATCAATATTCGCCACCATTTCCTTAGGGATAGTGTTCAAAAGGAGCACATTTCGATTGAAAAGGTACCCTCGGTAGAAAACTTAGGCGACATATTCACTAAGCCACTTAAGAGGGAACCTTTCAATTACTTGCGTCTAGGTCTAGGTTTAACGGAACATATACCTTAATTACGCATTTTCTTAATCGAGCTTTTTTTTATCTTTTGAGTCTTTTGTTTCTTTGAGTTATTGAGTCACATAGACTCTTTTTGAAAAATTCTCTCTTCTCTTTTTCAAATATCTCAAAGTTCTTTCGAAAATGGTCGATAAATTTTTTTGCATTGTTAATTCAATCTAAAAATGATTTTCATAGCTTCTTGCTATTGATATCAAGCAGCCATAATTCATATGTACGAGTTTCTAATATAGCAAGAACAACATTGAACTATGGAGGATCAATGTGTCATGACTATGTGTCTAAATTAACACACTCCAACATCGATTTTATTTCAAATCAAGTATTTTGGTCAAAGTCGTGTTATGTTGAGTTCTTGTGTGCTTCTTGGTCTATTATTGATTTTAAGCATGTATCTATGATTAGTTATACTAGAAAATTATGATTTGTTGAATTGGAAAATTCTCCTTATCCCCTAAAATTCACCCTTTATGGGCGGTTCTTTAAATAACCCGCGGTTCTCTATTAATAAGGAACCACATGTAGAGATAAAGAACCGCAGGCAGCAGCATACGAACTTAAGTTTTTTGTAACTCCAAATTTGCTCCAACACTTTTTGGAATCCTTGTTTCAAGCCTTTTACCACCCCCAAAATATCTTGAAATTTCTCTACTAACCCTAAGCATTTTGCATCCTTTTCTCAAATCAAAATGTCTTATTCACCAAATGAAAGCCTTGATTCTCCTCCATTTTCTCCAATTGCTTTCAATCCAAATTCACCCAATAACACATTCAATCAAATTTCTTCTCCTTCTAAGAAAATTGATTTTGGAAATTCTTCTATTCCACCACTACCCTTTTTTGTGTTCTTCATCCCTCACATGATAATGTCATGCATCATGGTACATATTGCCATTGTTGTCAATATCAACATCTTGCAATGACTCATATCTATGAGGAGTTGATTTACATCAAAAGTCTCCTAGTCAAGCCTCATCTTCACTATGACTATGAGACAATTAACAAGCCACCACCACCTCCTTCCGCCACTACCTTGGCTTTTATTTAAGCATGTGGAATTTTTATTACCAAGACATCTAATTCTAGCAAATCTTAGAATTCTAGGTTGACTAGGATTATATTTATGCTTTTATTAGGCTTGTTTTTTATACATCTTTGTATGACTTGTTTCCTTGTATCTTTTTCATGTTTTCTTTTAACATGACTTATTATGGATCTTGGCTAACTTCTCTTTTTATTCTCTTATTTCTTTTATTGTGTGACCATTATTATATCTTGTTGAGTGTTTCTTTTCTTCTTCTAACCCTTCTATGTAGCTTGTCACCATACCTCGATCTCTTGGTTCCCCAAGCAAGGGGGAGTAAGCACCAAGGGGGAGCATTTGCAAAGTCTGATTCTTTTCTTCTACAAAGACTTTTGCAACCTTTTTTCTTCGACAAAGGGGGAGAAATGAAATAATCTCGTCTTCAAAAATCTTGTTTTTCATGTGATTGAGTTTATGTATTATTGGAATCAAAAAGGGGAGATTGTTAATGCAATGATGCCTAAAAACGTTACTTGCATTTTTCGGCCTCACTTTATTTTGATTACGATAATATGTAAAAACAAACATTTACGAAAACAATGAAAATCGAATTCTTGAGTTCAAGTATTTTTCATTTCATTCATTATCACTTAAGATATGAAAAAACAAGTATTCAACATAACTAAGTGATCAAGGTTTTAGTTTTTTCTTAAAACTCACTTTTTATTAAACGTGACAAAAATTTTTTAAAAAATTAATTTTTAAGAAAGTGTTTTATTAAATTAGAAATTTGAAAATTTGAAAATGGCATATTCAATATGGTTTAGGAATATCCTTTGAGGATAAACATTTCACCAGATGTGACTGCACCACTAAAAGACAAAAAAGAGCGGAGTCTACTCCGACGGTTCCTTATATAGGTGTGCGGTTCTTTATCGATAAAGAACCGTGGGCACCTTTAAGGAACCGCGCCCTGTTATAGCCGTTGGAGCTTTGTCTTATAAATAGTGGACCATTCTCAGATTTTCTCTTCACCTCTATTGCATACAAATTTCTAGATTCAATCCAACTTCTTAAATCACTCATATCCTTGGTTATTTGGTTGATTACTACTTGTTTAGAAGTGAATGTTTCTTCTCCTATCTCATCCTCTCAAGTGAAAAGAGAAGAACACTTTCATCCTTGAAGTGTTGTGCTTACCTCAAAGATCCATTGAAGATCAAACATTTTATTTCATTACTGTTGTGAAGATACAAGTAGTTGTGTTTATTTGGAAGTTGTGTATGTATTGTGGTTAATACTTAGTCCTTAAATTATATTGGTGTAGATTGGTCCTATCTAAGATCAGGGCTCTAATTTTAGCTTAGAATCGGAAATTGGTTGAGCGACGTGTATGGTTTTCTCCACCATAAGGAGCTTTTTGATTAATGAGCTCTCGAGTAAGGAGTACTCGAGGTGTGGAGTAGGAACGAGGAGTGAGCTTTGTTGCCGAACCACTATAAATCATTGGTGTTTGGTTTGATCTTTCTTTTCCTTATCTCTTTATATTCATTATTCTTTACTTGCATATACTTGTGATTATTAGTTAGTTGCACTATCCCTTGTCCATATTGTGTATAAGAAGATTTCACATATTTACTTAAGTGTAAGTTTTTGAAAAGGATTTTTGAAAACACATATTTAACAAGTAAATTTAAGAAACTATTCAACCCCCCTTCTAGTTTCTAGAAATAAGTTTATAAAAAATGTGCTAGGTGCTAGCTCTCAACTTCTATCATTCATTTTCATTTAACATTTATTTCATGCTTCTTCAGCTCATCTAAGTTCAAAGGATGATACAGAAGATCCTAAGAAGGGACTTTAGGGAGAGAAAGAAGAGGGATGGAGAACTCCTCCAAATTCTATGAAGTCCCCGGGGAAGGTGAATAAAGATACCAAATATGAGGATGTGCGTATCGAAGCCTTATGTTTCTCCGCTATGAATGGAAAAGGTAAGAATGGTGAAGAAACGGATGAGGAAAAGGTGGATGAAGGTGAGATAACCGAGGACGACGAGGAAGAGAATGTAGGGAAACAAAGTGATGAGATGGTCCTATGTGATCATATGGAGAAGGCTAATCCAATTGGCGGATCCTCTGATTCGGGTGAGATAGGCATTAGGCAGTCTACTAGAATTGGGAATCGGGCCAATCGTGTGAGGGGTAAGGGATGAAAGTTGAAACCAAAGGATAACACCAACGGAATTCATAAAAAAGTAACTTCTCAGAAACATTATTAGTATGACGGGTTTCATATGGAATATTCAGGGTTTTAATAAGGAAAGTAAACAAACCGTAGTAAAGGATTGGATCTAGTGTTGTGATTTTGATTTTGGATGTTTGATTGAGACTAAGATTAAAGAAATTAGGGAAGAAACCATTGTCTCTCGTGTTTTTCATGGGTGGTCATCGATGTCGAATTATGAACACCATCGTCTAGGAATGTTGTGGGTCCTCTAGAAACAGAATGTTCGACTAACTCCTCTTTTCAAATCGTCACAACTAATGTCTTGTTCTATTATATTAGAAGCAAGGACAAAAGAGATATTCATAACTTTTGTGTATGCTTTCAACACTCTACAAGAAAGAAAGGTGTTTTGGAAAGATTTAAGGACTCATAAAGACTCGAGAATGTTTCATGGCAAACCTTGGTTAGTATGTGGAGACTTTAATGAGATTCTAGACATAGAGGAGCATTCTCTACATGATAGCACAACTACTATCCCGGATGGAATGAGTGATCTTCAAGATTTGGTGAATTATTGTAAACTAGATGTGAGACCCCCAAAATCAGGTATGGAACAACTAGGCAGCAAGGGGGTGCCACATCATGGTACAAGAAATAATGAAATACATGTTGACATAAAGTTGACGTAATAAAAATTATACATTACATCATAAAAATCAGAATTTTAAAACAAAGGTCCCAGAGTTTTATAAGCAGAAAAATCTATTATTTAATTATGATTTTGTAACATATAGTTACCAAGAATATATGATAAACTTCTGATAGTTTTTACTAAACCATAGTTTAAATACACACATAAATCTTCAAGCTATGATAATATCTCGCGGGCTCCTATCCAAGGAAAGCTAAGTATTAATACCTGAGATTAATACATGTAAAATTGTCAACATGAAGTTGAGTTATATTCATAGTGGAACACAAGCATTCATTTGTAAAACAAGTAAATAGGGAAAATGGTTATGACCATTAACCATTGCCCGAAACCATTATTATTTCTATTTAGTTCATGAAACGAATCTTAACTCAATGTAAGTACCTTTAGTGAGTATTCATCCTAAATACTCCAGTAACAAATCAAATGTAATGCGTCAATGGTTAAACAACCGCAACATGGGACAGGGATTGTCAATCCCGATGGATCCACCCACAACATTCACGCTTAGAAACACAAGTAAATTAACGGATCATGATCAAGAGAGGAAACTTAAGGGCTATAGACTAAAAGCAATAATATCAATGAAAACTGTTGGAAAGCATACAAGTTCTGGATGGCATACATGTTTTAAATGGATGTGTTCCACCATGTAAAATCTCACCCCGCGTTTAGAAACAATGTACAAGTAGTAAAAAGGGGCTAAGATTCAAATTAACCACGAGATAAGTGAATCACGGAACTCAGATGCGGAGTATAAACAGTAGTTGTAAGACGATCGTCGACGATATGGATGCCCGGTATACATGAAAGCCGCAACCTACCAAATAAGGCTCGCACTTTAGTAATAATTGACTCAAGTATATACCATACTTAATAACATAAACTCAAAATTACAAAGCCATGACAAACCCGAAAGAACAACAATGCAAGTGATACTACAACACCCTTCTATATGTTCACTTTATTAAACTACTTCCTCGATAAAAATATGTCGGCACATACCAAATGTACAAGCTCATTTCTCTTACTTAGACAACTAGGATTTTTATGAAACTTGGTGAAAAACTCAATCATAAACTGAATAAAACTCAGTTTAAATTTCATCCAAAATTTTTCATTTTAGAACCACCTGCTCAACACATTTCTAAACATGAAAAACCGGACTGATTTGATCACTTGACTTGTGAAACCATTATGACCATCATAACCTTTATCATTTGTAAACTCGAAACCTAAGTTTGAAAATAGACTCAATAGCCCAGGTTTAGAGCCTAAGAACAGCCCTTGAACATTTTTGAAACTCAATCTATAGTCCCCAAGATTTGCCAAATATCAACAACAATTTCATGTTGTGTCGATACTCGCCTCCCGGCACACGAATATTCAAACTAGTGTAACTTCTTACTCGTTTTGAGTTAGAAGGCATACTTTATACCAAAACGAGCGTCTAAACAACCAATACAACTATATACTATCATCTCAACCTATATTTAAACTTGAACCCACGAAAAACAGCCCTAAACCTGCTGGTCAAAAATACCCTTTTGAAAATCACACTAGATTATCATTTTAACCCATTTCAAACACTTTTCTACCATAACTAACATCCCATAATTACCCAATATCAATCCTAACTCTTGCATGTTACTTATAACAAGATCAAAATCAAATTTCAAACTTTTTAACATCAAAACAACATGATCTTAACAAGATCATCACATGCATGATCATCAAATACTTCCACCAACCCTAGTTTATATCAAAAATTAAAACTTGTTGCATGTAAGAAATTTTGGTATCAAAAGAATCACCTTTGAATTTTAAGAATGGGTCTTAGTTTAGATTTAGGTAGATCAAGCTCAAAATCAACAAAAATGGGTGTTTGTGGCTTGTGGTGGTTCACGACAATAGCAAGAAAGAAAGAGAGGTGTTTGATTTTTTTTGTTTATACACATTTATTATGTGTTTCCTTAGTGGAAAATTAATATATAGTGGGATGGATGGGCTTGTTTTGCCAATTTTGTAATCTTTGGACTAAAATGCACTCAAATAGTTTAAAGGGTAGAAAATGACTTTTAGTAAAATTTGAAAATATTTACGGGACTCGGGTTTCGTAAAAATACTTTTCAAAAGTTAAAACGCATCAAAAATATGATAATATGGTTTCCCAACAGAACTTAACACGTCATTAAAACAAGACATCGAAAATAATCGACTATGAAACGTAAAATATCGAGCATCCGTCGGAATCGCGATCACTAGTAGTTCTCGTTATTCGTTGATTTGAGTAAACTTTTGTAAAATGCACGCGTGTGATTTTTAAATCAAAAGTTTTGATTTAATAAATATGGAAAAATAAAATAAAATATTTTATAATTCCGAGTAAAGTATTATCAATGATGAGAAAATACTTAAAAGTATAATGTATTAAATTATCAAGATCTCATGATTTACGTACAAAGAATACAAGAAAACGTAACATGTTGGAAAATTCAAGAAACATTAATAAAAGAATAAAATAATACCAGGAAAATGCGAGATCTCAAAGTCTACCCCCTAAAGGAACTCTGGTCCTTCAGAGTTCAACTTGAGATAGAAGAAGATGCAAACAAAAGGAGATGCATAGTTTAGAACTGATCCATTGCTTCCCAGGTATTTTTAGCACCACGACGAACCTTAACAATTGGTATTCAACTACGCTTCAGTTTCTTAACTTCTTTTCGGAATTATCTCAAACTCAGATTGAAATAATAACCATTTAGTATGAAGGAATATAAAGAGTTAGAATGAACACGGGAATTACTTAAACGGAGAAGGTGCGCTAGAACGAGTAAGATTGATAATCGATAAGGAATCACAAATCGCGCAAACTGTAAACACGACAATCTACACACTAGAGAAATAGTGGGAAAATATGAATTACCTATAGACATTTGAAATACGAATTGCCACAATTATCCGTCCTGGATTTGGTATTACTTTAAAATTAAGCTTAGGTGCTTGCTTGATTTTAAAAATACAAGGTTTGTTCGTTTGTGGCTTTAAAATGTTACGACACTTTCAGAATGGCGTCAAATATAGCTACAGTTGCTTATCAAAGCGTTTGGTGATTTGAATCCAGAACTACGAGTAAAGAAAATTTATAACTATGTTACTATATGGATTAAGAAGAAATTGAATATTTACTGAGAAAAAATCAATAAGTCTTTTTCTTGATAAGGATTTCAAAGTAAAAGTAACTTAGTTAGAATAATTATTTCAATCAACTGAAGAGATTTTGGATGACTGTATGAAGTTATTGGTAAAAACTCAAGTTTATTGTTACCATTAGAGAAAATCAAATTTCTAAATTATTTAGAATCATTGTTAGAAATTATAAATTAAATTGATAATTTCATTAGATTAAAAGTAAAGTATGATACAATCAAATGCTTTATAAGATAAAGCTTGACATCCTTTTAAACACTAGTTATAAATCTACCAAAGAGGATGTATAAACCGACATTAAACTTGAAACGGGTATTTTGGTAATTTAAACACTTGATAAAATGTGTAAAACGTTCTTAAAAATTCATAATAATTTTTAGAAATCCAAGAAGGTGTTTGATGCATCAAATGGTAAACATGTGACATGTTCGGATTTTTAAAAGGTGACAAGATAGCAAGTAATAGTCAACAATTAGAATACAAGCAACATCAAGATGGAATAAAACGAATTTGTATGAATTCTTAACGAACATGATAGAGTAGATACGTCAATGATAAGAAAATAAGAAACTAAATGATTTTGCAAGATTTATTCATGAGCGTGGTTGGGGTCACCAACAACGGCTTGTTAAGTTCTCGATGGACGATACACGATCGAAAGAGAAAAGACACACAATAAATTTTCGAATCAAATAAAATTCTTAAGAAGTCACTTGAGAGTAATTCCAGTAAGATGAACAACATTAGCGATGAACAACATTAGCAATGAGAGAGCGAAGTCATCACATGGTTTACACGAATGAATTTCAAGACGATAGAGTCTAACACACATCATGACAAATACACGAAATCATTGTTCACTTCAAGTCACAAATCACTATTCGTGTCCGGAGATGTTTCAAAGGTGTACCAAAATAGATAGAGAAGGTCGATCGATGTAGAAGCATAACAACGTTGAAACATTCAAGTCTGGTATCAATGGTAAGAAATTAGACGAGTGATAACGAGAATTATATCACGAAGGAAGATGAGGTAACAAGTAAAACAAAGATCGTTGAGTAAGATAATATGTGCTTGAGGCATGTAATTCGTTCAAGAAAAGATAATGGATCATATGTGTATGTCGCGAACTGGTGCTACTCGTATAAGATGTAAAAATTTTCAAAACTTTATTTTATCTAAATTTTTGAGAAACATAAGTAAAAAGTTGGTTCTTGGCCAAATATTTAAGGTGACTACTATTCGGCCTCGCATGGCTCCTTCTAAGTTACGCATAGGTGATCAGGCCATGCATAATTTAGGACTAACAATGCGATGCTCAGTTCGTCAAACCAGTATTGCATGTCATATATTTAAAATACATATATGATACCCAGAAATAGAAATAGAAATGATTTATGAAACTTTTCGCAAATAAGTAACTAGCTAGATATTTAATTCAACAATTTTAATGTTACAATATTTCTTTATAAGACCAACATTGAATAACTTGTGAAAATACATCGTAAAATAATGACCATTGTAGAACATTTTATAAAATGTTTCGCAAACAATACCAGTTTAAACTTATATGGTAACTTATAAAATAGCGAGTGGGTTACACGAGAATAGTAAAGAGTTGTTCATAAGACAATCAATGAAATGGTTACAAGGTAATAAGATTTCCAAAAGGTTTAGTCGGATTCGCCATGAGACACGTGTCAAAATGATAACGAAAGATATGAAAACAATAACTTCAAACCTCGGCCCAAATCAGTGTTACGTTAGAAGTAGAAGAAAGATAAGATAAATTGACAAATAAGTCATTTATAAAAGAAAGAATAAAGGAATCCATAGGTGCTCACATCGTAATTTATTTGACATAAATATGCTTTTAAGAGAGTCAAATATCAGTTTTCGAATGATATAACTAACCCGAATAGTTTTTATTTTTGGAAAGTTTCTATATTAAGAAAGTTTCCGATATCAAAAGTTTAGGAATTTAACACGTAAATAGTGACGCATAAAAATGTACACATTTTTCGAAACATATGGTTCATTATCAGTTTATCAAATCACTTGGTTCCAAAAGTTCAAGAAATATGTATGTATGATCGAACTCAAAGTTACTATTTTAAACGTTTTCAAACGCAATCAATGTTTGGTAGTTGTAAAATTTCATTCGTTAAAGTTTTGCGAGCTCAAAAACGCTACAAACTATATTTTTAAATTCTATCAGCTTTGACTTTTAAGTTTGACTTTTTGGGGTCCGACCAGACCAATTGACCCAATAAATGACATTTTCAAGACTCGGAGTTTAAAGCAATTTGGTGTAAAACGACGTCTAAGACAACTTTCTAGTTTTACTCAAGACTTGATAGGGATCATAAATGGACGAAAATGCCCTCGCATCAAATCTGTCAACAAAATGATATTTTAGAAATATGCAGAAAATAAGTCTTTAAATTTTACAATTTCAAATGAGCGTAACTTGCTTGTTTTTAAGATTTTCGTGTTGAATTTTATGTCCTAGACGAACGTCTCAACAAGTAGAAACATATTTTTATGTCTAAAGTTTATAAAAATATTTTCTCGACACCGTTAAATTACATGTAACTTTTCTGCAGGAAGTATATTTTTCGACACACCTTGAAATTTAATCAAACTTCATAACGACCCGGAATTTATGTACACACATGACTTGTGGATTCCATAAAAACGAAAGAGGATAGATTGTATAATTAAGCGTATAAAGAAAACATAGTATAAAATGGTTTAAGAAAGCAACGATAACTTTAAGAAACTGTAGAATAGTGATAATCTTATGAATCAATAAGGTGGGTTGAAGGTTCTAGAGAGAGAAAGTAGTGAGAGAAAGTGAGAGAGAAATATGTGTGTTTTTATTAAAATGGAAATGTGAAACTAACCAAAACAACCCCTTTCCATGGTGGAAAGGGGTATTTATATCCAAGCCTCTAATGGGCTTGGGCCGACCCATGAGAAGCCCATGGGCCGGTTTTACTTAACTAAATAAGCAAACATTAACTACGAGCTATACAACATTTAATAATATTGGGGAGTGACCGATACTTCTAATATACGTTAAAAACGTATTTCTAACAATCTCTCCCTAAGGGAGGTCACTCCACGTTACACAGTTCTAAACCTAGCATACTATACTAAGTCTTCGTTCTTCAGCTCGTATTCTTTTCTTCTTTTCTTTTTGTTGTGAATATGTTGATTTGATCTTTTAGGCTTTGGCTTGAGAGCATTGTTCTTTTGACCAATCACGTGCGATCTTTGCCTTCTTGTGAATCTTACCTCCTCGTGACTCCATGTTCCACACACTTATGTCTTTTGTTGAATTCTTGAAAGCTTCAGAGTTTGGTACAGCGGAAGACTTCATTTTGTACTTTCTTGAATTTTGATGAACTTTGATGCAGAAAAACATAAGCATGTGGGAACGACTTTAGCTGGTACACCGCAACGCCACCGTCTTCGCAGCAACATAATAAGACACGAGTGAAATGGCTTAGAACATTTCATTCTAAATCGGTAGCGTTTTACCTCCGGTCGGTGAAGACCGTTGGACGATATTAGATATCGTACCTGTGACGGATAGTTTCAATTAAGTAACTTCCTGACAGGATTTCGCGGGTAAACCCGTTCTCTTTATTCGACGATCACTAAGCTTGACTGCGAACATAAAGAGTGAATCACTTGGATAAATTATCCTTGTGATTGAAGCCGTCAATTCATGAAACCTGGAACAAGTGAATCTCAATTAAGATTTTCACCATCGTTGCTTTCCAGTTCTCACGAGCTTGATTCATAAAGAATCTTGCACGTCACCTACCAAGTGCTGTTTGATGTTAACACTAGAAGGATTTCCACTCGTCACTGTGAACACTAAAGAGTGTCACTCTGAGTGTTCTGGCAAGATCATATGATAATGCGTAGAGGCCTGGAACGAGTTTAAGTTCAGTTAAGAATTAAACTACTGTTTCTTTCCAGTTTTTCACAAGATTGGTTCTTAAAGAACCGCACGTGTAACCTACCATGAGCTTGTTTGATGTTGGCTCAAGCAGGATTTCCATCTTCATTGTAATACTTGCGTATCACTCGGATGTTCTGGCAATATTACAAGAATACTGCGTAGGACTCATAAAGATCTCTTACTTTTCACAGTGTGTGAGAAAGCAAGGAATAAATGGAAAGTGTCCTAATGAGACTTTTAATGATCTCGTGGCTCTAGACTCGATAGTGCGTTTTGATTTAGTGAGCGATGGCTGGAGAGGAGTGCCACCTATTCAATATCAGTCTATTCGGAGTGAATAAACCAATAGATAACGTGTTGATCTCCGTGTGATTAAAACAAATACCTTTCGAGAGATATTTGAGTTAGCTGGGAAGGGTTGTGCATTGCATCACTGGGTCCATGATGTCTTTCTTCAATATCGAGAATCATTAACAAATGATCTCAATAGCATATGTGTTGACCCGGTTTTTGCCTAAAGTTGTAAGGAGTGCTTCTTTCTTTACACCCTTTATCTTTACAATTCTTTTTCATTCTTCAACCCCTTCAATGCTTACCAATACGTCATAACTAGCACCTTGTTGTGATTGTTCCAGTGCTAGCTTAAGTACTTGGTCGGCATTCAGCTACGTTCACAATATTTCTCCATCTTTCCTAGGACTTCTAATTCTATCTAGGGAATTGTCCTTGGGAAGATTCCATCGGCTCTGATGAATCATTGGACTAATACCTATTCCTACCACCCTTTTGTCACCACGTCCGTCGTGAATTAAGCGTGTTTTGGGAAAGTATAGTCACCATGAAAAATCCTTGAAAATCACTTAAAGTACTTGTGATATTGAAATCAAAAGTTTTGTACCTTAAGTGTTTTGTTCATCAAAAAGCGCTCCCCCTTAACACGTGCTTTACACATATTAAATTGGATTATCGTTAAGTCTTTTTCATCTTTTAGCCAAGTATCGTTTAAGTCTCCTTAATCCCATTTTCTCCCCTTATCCAAAATGTTAACCATTAATATTTGGGATATTGAATGGATTAACCGGTCTTTGGGTAAAAATGACATCAATGTTTGGCCATAGAACATGTTAATGCCCCCCCTTAAATTAATAAGGGTTAATTGTAGTGCTTTAGTATGACATATTTTGAAAGATTTAGAATCTCGTGAGAAATTCTTGAAAAATTATCATACCTTAACACTACATCAAGCCATAAAAGCACAATATTCACAAAAATTTACATATTCACAAATAAAACCAATATAGAGTGGACCTGAGATGTACGACCCATTAGATGGATCGTTGCAGTAACTTGTAGTGCACTCCATATGGTCTGCCACCAACGAATTTTTCTAAGCTCCCCATCAATCTACGTTCCCGGAGCTTTTCATCAATCTTCTTGATCACATATGTCGCCATCTTCTAATAAGCCGGATGCCAATCCTCAATCATTTCTGGTAATGTCCCGCCAGAATTGAGATGCTCCAATTTTCCTCTGACGAATATGAGAGTCCCATCACTGTATTTATGAAGCTCAGCTACCCTCATAAACTTCATGATCCCACGACTGTTCATGTAGAAAATCCAGTACATTGGAACTGACGTGCCGGTATAGGGACATCTTTCGACATGTTGAGGTAGAACTTGATTCATTGGACGGGTCATGTTAAGCTTCCTTTGGTAGCTTTCAACTCCCAATTGAAGATCTTCAACTCGTTTCTTGATAACAACGCTTCGTGTGAACATACGAAGTGCTGTATTCAAGGCAATGATTTCTTCACGAGTCAGATGGGTAACTTGATCACGGGTCATCATAAGCAACATGTCTTCGATATCTTCAAGGCGAATGATAGAAAAATCTCCCTGCTGTATCTTGTATTCCCTGTCATCCTCCCTTTTTAGACGAATCTCCGTCACATGATGATAGCCATTCTTGGGTTCAATCTTCAGTCCCAAAATACTTGTGATTCGAAGATTGGATCTGACGATACTACCTGAGTTGGCTAGGCAGCAACCTCTGTATGCCCTTCGGACTTTCTCATCCCAATGTGATGCTCCTATAGCAGCATACATGTCATAATTATGGTTTACCTTAGGGACCCAGAGGCGGTTTACCTTTTCCTCGATCCAGGGTATTGTCCCCCAATTAGCAGCTTTCAACAATGTCAGGGAGGTCGCGCACTTGGATGAACCCTTGAGGAGATACTCAAGATCATAGGTGACAAAGAAGTCAAGAGCAATTTGATTATCTTGAGTGGGATCAAGTGGAGGTGGAGCTCTTTCTGACTCATGAAGGCCTGGCCTTTGAATGGTATTGAGAGCTTTCAGGACCTCGTCAGCATAATACTCGTACTCCATGCGGCTTAACCTGGTTTTGGCATGAAGTCTCTTGTCCTTTAGCGCTTTCTTTACCAGAGATGGAGTGACCGAAGATTTGAACTCATGAGCCAAAAATGCACACAAATCTATCGGACTATGGATACGAAGATATAGAACATCTCTATCAGCGTCTGTGATTGGATCATATCTTGCTGCTGTCGTGATCCAAGCTTGTGGCTGTGCAGTTTCATCAATCTCCAATGTATCCGCCCAGTCCCGTGTGCTTGACTCGGGAACAGTAGATTCTGGTTCTTTTTGCAGAGGAGTAGAAACATGAACACTTGCTGGTTCTGATTCAGGCATTTCGGCGGTATCATGAACAGGCGAGTGTTGTGCAGATTCAGGTTCATTTACTGGTTCTGCAATCACAGGAGCAACAAAAGAACTAACAGGATTAGTGGTAACAGGTATAAAAACAGAAACAGATGTACCGGGAATCGATGATGCAGTAGCAGCATTCACATCATGGCGCCACTTGGTTCGTCTTGACTCCGTAGATGTGGACTTTTCCTTTTGGGCAGCATCTTTCTGAGACTTGGTACCAGACTTGGATGGTTTCTTTTTGCTGGCAACCTTGTCCCCCGTTTCATCGTCATCGGACTGATCAGGCTGGTCATTTTTACCACCATCATCCTCATCATCATCCCCGTTGCTACCCTTATCACTCTCCTCATTTTGATCACCACCATCACCATCATCATCATTATTACCATCATCATCATTACCATCATCATCATCATTTTCTTCTTCACCATCATCCTCTTCTTCACCATCATCCTCCTCTTGCTCACTATCTTCCTTTTCCTCCTCATCCAAGATGTGGTAAGGTACCACACTTCCAAAAGTCTTAAACAGCCGATCATCCTCCAAGATAGCTTCATTGAGTGCTTTGTAGAGTGTCCGCTGAATTTTAGACTTGTCAAAAGACCCAACTTCCTTCATGCGAGCTTTGAGGATCTTCTTAAGTTCAAAATCTGTTAAGTCATACGCAATTTTGTAGGCTGACTCGGAAGGATTGGACGACTTAATCATCAAGTTATCAGCCGCAAGTTTCCTCATCTCTTCACGCAGCTTTGGCATAAGGGACTCAACAGATTCATTCACTCTCTCTACAATAGAAGCTTCAAGTGTTTCTTTCTGCTCCTTATATTTATCCTTTATAGCTCGAAGTCTCGTAAATCGTGCTTCATTCTTATCAGCTTCAGCCTGTTTGACCTGAGCAAGTTCTTCTGCATGAGCTTTATGTGTCAACTCCATCTCTGCAGTGAACTTAGCTAGCATCTCTTCTTGGGCTTTCTTGGATGCCTCCTCACTTTGTACTCGTCGAAATAGCTCTTCTCGAAGTTGATCCATCTATTTTCTTTGACTGTCCATGTGTTTATCTAACATTTCTGCCATTACGAATGCAGCCATTAAAGATGGTACAGAGCTACTCTGGGATGGTTGAAGAGGCACGGTTGTGATTACGGTACTCATGGCGGAAGTAGGTGGAGGTGGAGGGAATGGTAGTGGTGTTGGTACCGGTCGTGTTGGTAAAGGCTGGATTGGTGGAGGTTGAGTTACGAGAGGCTGTGTAGGTACAATGATTGTTGTAGCACCGGACTCCTTCTCAACACTTGCTGTATCAGCAATGGATGTCTCCTTCGATGCTGAGTATCGTTCGGGTGATCCAAACTCATTAATGTCATGTGGCTCCTCGTATTCTTCTTCAACATCCATCTGTGCACCCGAACCACTACCGCCTGTGTCTCTCCTACTCTTTTCAATAGCCTTCTTCATTAACCTTTTCTCAGTCTTGCGAGTTAGCTCGAGAGTAGGATCATCATCAACATCTTCTTCATCGTGAAGAACAAGCTCGTCAGCCGTGCTCTTACCCTTCTTAGCCACAGTCTTTTTCTTCTTGGTTTCGGGTTCAGGTAAAGCTGTTTGTTTGCGTTTACCTTTACTCTTAACCGTGGTCGACGAGTCTTCTCCTACTTGAATGCTTGCTTGTTGATTCTTGATTTCTATTAGCATGTTCTTATAATCAGCAGAAGCGATAATCTTATCTGTCAAGAGATGACCGGGAATAGGACCAGGGATAACAACATTGGAGTGAGTTTCTTGCCTTAAGTCCACCAGATCATCAGCATCCTTTGTGTGGTGACGGCTACCTGCACGCTTATCAATAGACGCATCGTTTTCCATAAAATAATGTATGATTAGCTTTATTAACCTAGGCTACTGGTAACCTTTAGCCTTAGTCTTCGTGTTTGTGAAGAGTTGAAAAATAAACTCGTCCCACAACAATGATGCATAATCAATATTTATACCTTTGAACATACCATAGAACATCTTGATGATTGGCGGACGCACAACATCATGCCCAGTCGTTTTGGGTGTGAGACATCGGCTGAGAATACCAAACATCGCTCTCCAAGGTTGACCCACTTTGGCTGTGGTAAAATCGGACACTATACGTAAGTCCGCACATCCAATATTAGAGAACATCTCCATGAGCTCGTTCTTGGTCGGGTTTGTTGAGAATGTTGTTCCTTTGGGTGACTCCCGAAAAACAAAGATCTTGCGGAAGTCTGACACGGTGAGAGTCTGTTGCTTGTTGTCCAGGAAGAATGTGATCTTGTTTGACGTCTTCTCTTTGGTTGCCCAGAATTCGTACATGTAGTCGAAGGGCACCGAAGCACTACCCCTTAGCGCATTCTTGAAGTGAGAATTGTCAAGAATGGCTGAACCTACCTTGAATCCATTGTGAGTGGAGTGAGAGACCTCCTTCAACCGGTAGTTGTTTGGAAAGAACTTGAGGGTTTTGGCTTCTTCAATGGCTGCTGCTCTATTGTCTTGTATTTGTTGCATGGTTGGGTTAGTCATTGTTTCTGCTTAAGATAAAACATAAAAGTTGATACATACAGATATGAATACCATTATGAATTTATACCTAAGCATTATACATATGACATAATCCCTTAAGCTTTTAAAACACTCAAACATCCTTCATTCGGAATAAACATTTAATTCGGAATAAACTGGTCTATCTGGAATAATCATCTATCCGGAATAAACTGGTCTATCCGGAATAAACTGGTCTATCCGGAATAAACAGGTCTATCCGGAATAAACTGGTCTATCCGGAATAAATTGGTCTATCCGGAATAAAATGGTCTATCCGGAATAAACTGGTCTATCCGGAATAAACTGGTCTATCCGGAATAAACTGGTCTATCCGGAATAAACTGGTCTATCCGGAATAAACTGGTCTATCCGGAATAAACTGGTCTATCCGGAATAAACTGGTCTATCCGGAATAAACTGGTCTATCCGGAATAAACTGGTCTATCCGGAATAAACTGGTCTATCCGGAATAAACAGGTCTATCCGGAATAAACAGGTCTATCCGGAATAAACAAGTCTATCCGGAATAAGTGGTTTATCCGGAATATTTTTGCCAAACACTTGCTCATTCGAAATACTTAAAGACGTGATCTAAGATCGATTAATCTAAGCTCATCTGAGTGTTTTCAGCTTTCTAAAGGCAACTAAACTTAATCTCAACCTATTCCGGTGAAACCCACTTAATACCCTAATCAATTAATATCTAATCATCTATAAACCCTAATTTGATTAACCCTAATTAAATTGGATTAATTAAGTGGATAAGACAACGAATTAGACGAATTAAAAGCGATTATGTACCTTTGATAATCGAATGAAATGGATTGCTTAATTAAACGAGAAGATTTAGACCTTATGTGTGTGTTTCTTGGTGTGTTTTAATGGCGGAAAAAGAGAAAGATAGAAAGAGGGAAAAGAGAAAGAAAGGAGACAGGGGGGGGGGGGTTGACTTAAGTCAAACCTTCACAAGTTTTACTTTTTGCCATTTTTACCCTTTCACTTTAAGTCTCTTACACTTATTGTCCCTTAACTTTTCATTTTTTTCTTTACTTTTCCTTTTCTTTACTAGTTAATAACAACTTTAGGTTAACATTCGTTAAAGTAATTAATAATCGTTAGGCCTATCTCATTGAATTAACTATTCTAGCCCTCACACCACTTAAACAAAATATCCGAGGCCTAAAACTCACGACAAATCACGAACGAATACAAAACGAATACCAAAGCAATTCCAGTCATTAACCAATTAGCCAATTAATTTTCCTCAACAACTTTTGAAAACCGTTTTGATGACGAAGACGATTTAATATTATCTCCCCCTTAAACGATGACCCGTTTTCTATTTAAAGAGCTGTAGTCATTGTTTAAAGAGTCAAATATTGATGAAAACATTTCCAATTAATGTCTTGAAAAGATTGATTCGTGGTGGCAATAAGATTTCTCTTATTTTGACAAATTAATGCACTGAGACGTACACTAACTCGTGTTAGACCAAGTTGTAAAGTAACCTTGATCCCTTTTGCATGATTTGGCTTGTAAATCATGCCCGAGAAAATTAATTCCCGTTGTGAGCCAACGTTTTCCAAGGAAATACGTGACTTTAAAGCGAAAAGCGGGTTGCAGTCTGAAATAACTACAAGCCATAATGAGCATGTTTTAAAAATGTACAACTTTTATACGGACTCTATTTATGGCGCCGTGTCAATATTGATCGACATTTCTAAAGCCGTAAATATTACTGATGTAGTGATTTTGTATATACTTTATTTTAGGAAAAACAAAGCAACACAAAAAGCGGTAAGTATTAAGCGTACGTTTAGGAAAACGTAAACACTTATGACCCTTGATGGGTGGGGATCGTTCTCTCGAGGAGGCTAGTGCGTTGTGTAATGAATGATTGATTATGTTTTTGATTATTAATGAGAAGAAAAGAAGAAAAAATGACGAAGACGAAAAAAATAAAAATAAGGCAAAAACACTATTAGAAAGTTACGACGTAGAACGTGAAAAAGAGCAAAATTTAAAATTTTAATCTAAAAATTCCTAAAAATTACTAAAAACTCCCAAATAAAATTCTAAGAGTTTACAAAAAATTCAAACTTGCCAAAACCTTTTAATTAATTTAATAATGACTTTTTAATGCTAATTAAAGCCCTAAAAATCACTTTTAAATATTAAAAAGCCCTAAACAAGATTTAATAGTTTGTAAACCTCAAAAATGACCTAATTAAACTAAAAACTATTTTTAAAAATTTTAAAACCAAATTAAACTATTTTTTAACTCCTAAAAACTATTAAAAACTATTAGATCTTAAATTAATTCTAAAAATTAATTGAAAAGCCTAAAAATTAAATGGAAAGTGAAAAAGGTCCTATTTTAATGTCTAGTATCTAGGAAAAATGAAAAAAAGTTAAAAATAAAACTTTTTATTTTAACGAATAAAATAATATTAAAATATTCTAAAAAATTAAAAGTTCTTAAATAAATTCTAAAAAATTCTCAAAAATCCTAAATAATCTAACTAAGAAGAAAATGTAAACAAAAGTTCCTAAAACCTTTTAATGAATTTTATATTAATTTTCAAAGTTGTCTAAAAACCCTAAAATTAAATAAAATCAAAAATTAAAGTTTTTGAAAACTTTTTTATATGTAAACCTCAAAAATACAAATAGAAACCTAAAAACTATTTTTTTGTATTTTTTTACTACTGTTTAATATTTTTAAATGACTTTCTAAATTAAAAACTAAAAATAATCCTAATAAATAATTAAATAAAAGGAAAAATGAAATTTTTAAACAGAAAAATCCTAAACTCTCTAAATATCCTAGGAAAATTCAAATAAGCTAAAAACACTACCTAAATAAGCTGAAAAGAGCTTAAAAGCTCACGGCTTATTTAAATAAGCCAAACTCAAATATTCCTTATATATTAAACCAAACCAAACCTAGCAGTCAAAGACCCTAGGGCAGGATGGTTAACGCGTTTGGTTGTGAGAGGAGTGGCGCAGGTTCGAGTCCTGGCCACGTCCTTTTTGGAATTTACCTTTTTTTTTTTTTTTTTTTTTTTTTTAAAAAAAAAAAAAAAAAACTCAAACAGTAACTCTAGCTAGGCTCAAAAACACAAACACCATGCAAAATAGATCAAGATTAAGCTTGTTAAAGACCAAAACGTGACCAAGTCTGCACTTGTTTCTGATGAACAAGTGTAGCTTATAAAATGTGATTTGGAAACCAAGAGGAGCTTGATTTTTGCTATGTTTGTGGTGTTTGATGGATACAAAGGCACCCTTGTGCTCTTTGGAGCACAAGGAGTCAAGATATAAGCAAGTACAAACACTTAATCACACCAAAATCTCAGAACCAAAGCACATACAGCCCTAGCTTGTTTCTGTGATGAATGAGCAAGGTCTTTGGACAGATTTGCTATTTACTTGCAATATAATGAACTTCAAGTGACCAAATTCAGCATACAAACTCTCCAAGCATTACACAAACAATCTCAAACCTTAAATCTCCCTATAACTCAAACAGGATCCAAGATTTTAGCACAAATTTTTCATGAAAAATTATCAGAAAATGGATATGCAGATTTGCTATTCTATTTTCAATTTTTAATCATCCAACTTGCTCAAATCTTGCTCAAAACTACTCTACAACTACCAAGCAACCTAACACCATACTATATATCCTATCTAACACCTTGTAAAAAACTCAATCAAAGACTTTACCCTGCTAATAACCGTTTCCAAACACCCTGTTAAAAATCTTGTTTCACACTTTTTCAAAGCAAAACCAATCTAATCCTATTCAAACTGATCCTAACACCATCTAACATGCATACCAACTCAATAGAACATAAATCCAACAACTTTAACACACTTAAACAACAAATCAACAAAATTGCATGAACTATCACTTTTCTGAAATTTTTAAAAGGGAACCAAGAGAATACCTTTGGACCTTACATCCAAGGTCCAAGTGGATGAAATCCACCTCCTTCCAACTCGGGTTGGAGCTGAACACTTCAACAAATCAACAATTAACAACCTGAAAAAGAAATATCAAGCAAAAACAGTATACAAGATAGATATAATCTGTTTCTTTCTTAAAACCTTACCAAAATCTTTAAAACTGACCAACACGTTTCAAAAACTTTCTAAAATCACAAATCAACTTTCTTTTTCCACTTTCACTTCAAAAAAAAACTTGATTTATAAGATTTAAAAGCTTTTTAAATACTTCTTGAAAAATTCTCAAACCAATCTCTAACACTTAAATGGAACTCAGCTTTAGCACAAAAATCAACACACAAACTTTTTAATTAAATAAAAGGAATTACAATGACTTTAACAAACACCAAACTTTACTAATTAAAAAAGGGATTACAAGAGGTTTTGCTAAAAACTGGAACAAGAGAGTGTGAACAGGCTCACATCCCTTTAAATACTACTACAAAGAACATTCTAGGACTTAAAACCCTAATGTATGAATTGTACAAAAATGCCCTTGAGTCTTGGTCTTCATCTTGGTCAAAAGCTGGATACATGTGACTTGACAGCTTGGACTATGAATCTTGGACGTTGGATGATCCTTGGGGACCAAGGGGAGTGATCCTGGGTGTTAAATTGGTCGGGTGGGGGTTTTGAGGAGAAAGAGACGTTGCAGGGGAGGCTTGGGGAGGGTCCCACAGCCCATGTGGGTGTGTTGGGTGAAGTGGGAAAGGATGAGAGGGACGTGAATCAAGGTTCTGGAAGGTTTGGGGGAATAACCCCTTGATTTGGGTTAGATTGAAACTGGGGTGAGGCTAGGGTTTATCAGGATTAGGAGAGGGTTTTGATTCGTTTTGGGTTTAATTAATTTTAAATTTAGTGTTTAGGAGGGAATGAAAGGGGTGTTGACTGGTTGACCCAGTTTAAGTTAATAAACTTGGGTTGGGTAATGGGTAATGGGCGGGTAGGTTAATGGGTTTGGGTTGGTGGGTGGGTAGGGTTGACGTGTCAAGGTCTGAGTGGGGGAAAGAGTTTGTTGTTTTGACAGTTTGAGTCCCCAAGGATTATACATTCTTCCACTTTGTAATAAAACCCCAACAGCGCTTGATTTAGCTTTATCAACTTTTGCCAAGTTGTCAAAACTGGCACAAAACTTTCTAAAATTTTTCCAAAGGGTTTTATATGTATAATCTTCAAACTTGATGGACCATTCTTGTAATATCTTCAAATAATAAGGATCATACTTGTACAATTGATAAATGAAGGGTCAATTGTGACAAGTTCTTCAAAGATGAGGGGCCATTTTTGCCAATCTTCAATTCTTCAAGGGTCATTTTGCAAATTTCCAAACTTGGGCCCGGTTCATTGTGCGACTTCGTTTCCCGTGTTCGTTTTTGATTGATTCTTGTGTTCTTTTGCCAATTCCACAATATCCGTACCTAAAAATACACAAGTAACAAACACGAGCATATATTTGGTCTATTTTATGATATTTTATGCAGTTTAAGGCCGTTTTGGACGATGAGACCATGTATAAAAGCAGTCTCATCAATTACCGTACTAAAAGACATGCCCGATTTAAAAAAAAACGAAAATATTTTTGGGTTTTCTTGGTTTTATATTTTTTGTGGTTTTTGTAGGTTTTATATTTTTGCATTTTTCTTTTTGTGGTTTATATATATACGATAATATACATGATCACGATCAAAGGATACACATGAATAGTTTACCACCACTATTCTGCTGATTCTTCTGCCAACTCTTTGAGAGTCGCTGGAGAGAAGGATTTCATGCCAAGCTTGTCGATCAAAAACTCGATTCGTCCTCGATCTAAGGCTTTTGTGAACATATCTGCCAGCTGATACTCAGTAGTGACAAAATATAGCTCGATCACTCCATTTTCCACTTGCTCTTTAATGAAGTGGTAGCGAATGTCAATGTGCTTTGCCCGGGAGTGTTGAACGTAGTTGCAGCAAAGGGCAATGGCGCTCTTGTTGTCACAATACATTGGGATTTTGATAAATCCAAGACCGTAGTCAGTTAGTTGTGATCTCATCCAAAGGACTTGAGCACAGCAACCGGACATGGCAATGTATTCAGCCTCTGTGCTAGAAATTACAGCGCTTTTCTGCCTTTTTGAAGACCAACTAATCAATCTGTCTCCAAGGAGTTGCACAGACCCAGAAGTGCTACGCCTCGTGTCTTGACACCCAGCATGATCGGCATCTGCATATGATATTAAAGCAATAGAGGAATCTTTCGGATACCATAGACCACGATGAAGTGTTCCTTTGAGATACCGAAAGATCCTTTTAACAACATGTAGGTGATTTTCGGTAGGTCGAGCTTGATACCGGGCACACATGCATATGGAAAATTGCAGATCAGGCCTGCTAGCAGTCAGATAGAGAAGGGTGCCGATCATCCCACGGTAAAGTTTTGGATCGACAGCAATCCTATTCCTATCTTCATCTAACTTGGATTTCTCCACCATTGGAGTATCCACGGGGTCACAATTTTCAAAATTATATTTCTTTAAAGATTCTAGAGCATATTTGGATTGATTAATAAAGATGCCTCTGGGATTCTAAGAAATTTGTAATCCTAAGAAAAATGAAATTTTTCTCATCATTGACATCTGAAAGCGTGTGGACATTATTTTCTCAAAGCGGTTTGACAATTCTATGTTAGAGGCAACAAATATTATATCATCAACATAAATTTGTACCAGTATCATGTCGTTGTCTTCCTTGAGAGTGAATAGAGTAGGGTCTACCTTGCCTTTGGAGAAGCCTTCTGAAATGAGATATGTTGATAGGAGATCATACCACGCGCGTGGAGCTTGTTTCAACCCATATAGAGCCTTCTTAAGCTTGTACACATGATTAGGAAACTCCGTGCTAACGAACCCATTCGGCTGACTAACATAGACTTCTTCCCTTAGTTCACCATTCAAAAATGTCGTCTTCACATCCATTTGATAGACGATCATGTTCATATGAGCAGCATACGCGAGGAATAGTCTAATAGCCTCCAATCTTGCAACAGGAGCAAAAGATTCTTCAATGTCGATACCCAAGGCTTGTTTATATCCTCTAGCAACCAATCTAGCCTTATTCTTCAAAACTCCACCCATCTCATCGAGTTTAACCTTATAAATCCACAACAAAGTAAGGATGTTAACCTTGTCAGGGAGAGGAACTAATTCCCATACTTCAAGTCTTTGGAATTCATTTAGTTCCTCTTGCATGGCTTCAATCCAAGATGATTGAGTCATAGTATGTTGCCAGTTTTTAGGTTCAACTTCGGAGAGAAATGCATCAAAATAGCAATAGAGTGCACTCTCTTGTAATTGATGGCGTGTCGAGACTGGTCGATCGGGACTTCCAATAATATTCCTAATTGGGTGATCTTTTGTCCATTTGGTGCTGTGGTTTTCAATCCGTGGTGGTCTGGAGTGAACGATTGTAGGAGCTTCTTCTGAGGTAGACGCGGCTGAAGGATTTTCAGGCATCGGTATACCAAAGAATGGAAGCTCTTGTTGGTGAGCATATTCTAAATCGTGATCAACAGGATCCTCTTCAACATCATTAGGCACAAGTAAGGGTGAAGATTCAGGTGTAGTTTGAGAATTACTTGGTGAAGGTGCATCCGGTTCAATGTTAACTGAAGATGCATTTGATGAAGCTTCATTTGCTGGAGCAACAACTTCAGGGATTGGAGCTAACACTACAGGTGCTGGAACTTCATCATTTGGGGGAACAAAGAATTCATCAAACAAAGGTTGAAATAGTTTATCCCACTCGGGCCTTGTAGGTGGTATAAATGATGTAGAAGTAGGATTATTGGGAACTAATCCGGAACTAATAGCACCGGTTCCCATCTCGTGAAGCGTGGGTACAGAGCTGCGTTGCTAAGAAGCCATCGCTGTCAGCTCATCAAAGTCTGTGTCCATAGTTTGTACGATCTTACCAAGACGACGGTTGTAAATTCGGTATGCTTTCTTTGAGGGTGAGTAACCAATGAAAATACCTATATCGGCTTTCGGTTGAAGTTTACCCAAATTCTCACTATTAATGTTTGGATAACAAAGAGCACCAAACACATGAAAGAATGAAACATCGGGTTTACGATCATGTAGAAGCTCGTAAGGTGTTTTTCCATGGCGTTTTCGAATGATAGAGCGGTTTTGGGTGTAACATGCGGTAGATACAGCTTCTGCCCATAAGAATAATGGAGCGTTCGCATAAATCAGCATAGTCCTAGCAGCTTCCATAAGCGTACGATTCCGTCTTTCAACGACACCGTTTTGTTGTGGAGTACGTTCAGCGGATGTTTCATGTGAGATACCAACTTCTTCATAGTAATCACGAAGAGTCTGGTTGACGAACTCTATTCCATTATCAGTACGAATACGACGGACAGTAGTATTTAAACGTACCTGAATGAATTTCAGGAAAGTGATGATAGCCTTCGGTGCTTCATCCTTTGTACGTAGAAATCTAACCCATGTAAACCTTGAGAAATCATCCACAATAACAAGGATGAATTTCTTACCACTCACACTTTCGGTTCGCATTGGCCCACAAAGATCCATATGCAAAAGATGAAGTTTTTCTTGATTGGTGTCTTCAGTTTTGGGCTTGTATGATTTCTTGGTGCTTTTCCCCCTTGAACACGCGGAACATAAATGGTCCTTGTGAAATTTGAGCTTTGGAAGACCACGAACTAATTCGTTTATAGCCAAATGATTAATAGCATCAAAGTTGAGATGAGATAATCTGCGATGCCATAACCATGACTTGGTCTAAGATGCTTTGGAGAGAAGACATACTGGAGAGGCGGCCATCATGTCTTGTAGGGACAAAGTATAAATATTTGCACCACGAGACCCCTTCAACAAGTCTTTTCCTTCCAAGTTGCGGATGAAACAAGTGTGTTGTCGAAAAGCAACCTCTAGGTTGGAATCACAGAACTGTCCTACTGAAAATAAATTATGACCAAGACCTTCTACATAGTATACCCTTGAAATCGTGACAATTCCAATCTGATATTCACCATACCCCATTATCTTAGCAATATGATCATTACCGAATTTTACCGTTCCAAGAAACTTGCTGACGAAATTTTGGAGCATCGAGCGATCTCCGGTCATATGCTTTGAGCAACCGGAGTCCAAATACCAGAGGATGATTTGGACCACCTGAAAATATCACCAAACGAGGACAATGTATAGGTTTCGGAATCTGAATGTTCCTTGTTATTAGCATGTATAGATTTAATGATCTTAGATTTGCTAACTTTAGGTTTCTTAGATTTCCTAGCCTTCTTCCTAGTTGGTGGTGTAGATTCAAGTTGGCTTAAATCTTGAGGTATTTCTTCACTGATAGGCACTATAGTGGGGGCTAACCTAATTAAAGGGCGCGGTTTCCATACTTTAGTGCTAGTGTGCCTAATTAAAGGACGCTGAGACCTAACCTCAATGGATGCATTCCTAGTTAAAGGGCACATTTTTCCATCTAATGTAAAGGTCCTACCAGTGGGACGCCATTGCCATCCAACATGGGAACGAGTTCTCCCAGTTTGCTTCCATTCAAGATCATTCCTAATGGCATTCATTTCATTCACATGATCAATAAGACACAAATCATGACATTGAGAAAACATGCATTCATTACAATTTCAACATTTTAAATTAGAATTCACAAATGGTTTAGGCTTCTGCACAGGCGCAGAGCTTTTAGTCTTAGCAACATGATTCTTTATATTTAAATCTGAAATAACATTCCTAGGGTGAGCTTCTACTTTCTTCTTGATGGTACTACTAGTGGAGGGCTTGATCTTATCTTTCTTGAGTGGCGATCCTTTAGCCTTAGTAGACTCTTTTATTCCTGTAGAAGGCAAAGTGGGAATATTAGCAACAGATTTTAAAGGTGCCTTAGTTGATGGTGCCAATGACGGTTTTGCTCTTGGGGTTTTATTGAATGGAGTTACAGCAATGGGTCGATTATTAGTAAGTAGTGCAGAACCCGGTTTTCCTATGTATTGCAAATATGCTAAGCAATATTGAACACGCTTAATATATTCATGAGCTGAATAATAGTAACTGCTTGAGGGATCTAACGCATACAAATCATCTAAAATATCCCTAACAAGATCCACGTGCTTAATTGCATTCCTCATATAGTCATCGTAAGTAAGCGGATTTTGCTTATGGAGCGGGTTCTTATAGAGCACTACTAAATTGGTTGATGGAGCACTAGAGGACGGTACAGAGTTGGTAGCTAAGTTATTAACAACTTCTTGTCGGGTGAGAATAAGTGTCTCCTTTAACTCGGCCAAGACCATGTTTTTGTCAATGAGCTGGATATTTAAGTCAGAGATTTCCTCACACTTTTGGTTCAATTGTTCAACATAAGATTGTTGCTGTGCCGCATTAAAAGCGAAGCGTTCTTCTAGTGAACCATAAAGAGTGGACATTCCCTGTCTTGCACGATCCATCTCCCCTAGAATAGACGAAAGTCTAATTTCTAAGTACTGGTTTTTAGACTCTGCAGCCTCTAGTTCCAAATTTAGTGTTTCATTCGATGACACATCTCTCTTTAATCTCATAATCTCTTCCTCTAATGCCTTAACTATCTCAATCATCTTGTCACTCGTCTCAACACTGTTTTCGCAACTATTTGTTACCAAAAGATCCTCATTTTGAGTTTGGTGTTTTAATTCTAATGATATACAATGTTGTTCAAGTTGATTAAAACGTTTTGCAAGTAAATTGTAAGAATCTTGAAGCTTTAAAAATTCAGCGTTAGACTCGTGACAAGAATGATTATCTACCTCATTTACAGTCTCAGCAATATTTACAGAGAGATCATGCACATCATCACATATATTCACAGCATCACAGTTATTCATAGCGGATGTAAGCTCATTCGAATAATTAACATTCACAGTAGTAAGCACATCAAACGATATTACTTGGGACAAGAATCGGTCATATTCGGATAAAATCTTTTCCTTTTCAATTAATTGTAGTTCGTAAGCGGTGTCCATTTCATAAAACACTTTTTGAACTTCTTTAATTTCAAATTCGAGATTTTCCGAAAGAGATGCAAAACTTCCTTTTAGACTTTCGACAAAAGGGTTGATCTCATTCTTAAACACCTCGTTCATGTGTTCGAAAGCCCATTCTCCGGCGTTTAAACCATTTGAAGTCGTACATTCCCGGATGACCTTGTCAAAGCTAGCAAAGTATTGATTAATCTCTTGCAAGTTTACCCATACAGTGCTAATAGGTGGAAGATCCTTTGGAATTTCCTTAGGTTCTTCCATTTTGACAAGTGTAGGAAGTGTACTAGGGTTTTCTTCATTTAACATGTAGGTTGGTGCTGTGATGAGATCTTTATCCATATGGAAGCGAATTCTAAAGTCCATTTTTGCAAGCTCTTGATTCATTTTAAAATAATCACACTGAGGATATTTTGCAAAATTGTATGACCGACTCTAATCAATTAGAGCCTTATTCTTGTGATCCTCGAAAATAACAATCGGATCTAAGACTAATCCTAATTTGGTTGCATCATAAAGTCTTGGATTATGGATAAAAGCTTGTCTTGCATACCGTGGGTTAGGGGGAAGGTCTTTTTGACGCGATAAGTTAAAATCTGTAAACGATGAATCAAATAAGTGCACTAGTTGAGAGGCAGCGTATTGTCTTAAAAGCAAATAATCTAAACTCTTAATCTTATTAGCCGCATTAATTTCCACTTCATTCTTTTTAGACTCGAGTAGTTCAAAATCCGTTTGAAGTTTGTGAAAATTAGTGACCACTAACTCCTTTTCTTTAAGTTCGTTAGAAAGATTTGCTCTTAAGGTTTCAATTTCTTGCAAATGACCCATTTGTTTGTTTCGAAAATGATCATATTCGGGATTGGTAAGAACATTTGAAGAAGGAACTAATTCCAAAGTTTGAACTTTTTCGTTGCACAAGGCAATCTCAGCAGACAGATTCTTATTCGTAGCTAGGGTTTCTAAGAGTGGAGTATTCATTTGGCTAAGTAACTTTGAAGGAACCATGACCAAATCTTGTTGAGCAGGAATATGCGTATGCGAAATAACTCCCGGTTGTGATTCACTCAAAGTCTGGGGACTTTCATTGATATTACTATCATTGATTGTCTCCTCATTTGAAAGACTCACCACCGTAGACTCATTCGGATCAGCACCCTCTTGCCCAACTTGATGTGGTTGAATACTAGTATCAGTGGTATTAGTAAGTACCTCAGATATTTGATCTGACCCAACGCTAGAGATAGTTGCCATAAGAGCAGCCTGAGCAGATTGAAGATCATTACAGCCTGAATCGTAAGCATCCAGATCATCTGCTTGGTATGCCGCATTATGTGTAGTGAGAACTTCTTGTTCCGCAATCCCTGGATCAGCCAGAAATGCTAACTCCTCTTCATCAAGTTCCTGTCCCTGTGCTTGAGCATTCACCAGATAAATCTTCTCTGCAAACCATTGACCATCCCTTCTCCTCTTGGGTTTTGTGAAATCCCTAGACATGTGACCTTCTTCCTTGCGGTTGTAGCATGTAATCATTCTCAACTTACCTGTAAAATTGGCCCGTGGAGCAGTAACCATAGGAGCAGTGTTGACCATTAGAGCAGGATTGACCATGCGTGCATTGGTGGTTGATGTAGTGGGTCTCCCCTGATAAGGTTGAATAGGTTGAACCATTACTCTGCCGTCTTGAATGGTAGCTTGTTGGCGAGAATTAGATGAATTCCTCAGCTGATTGTTAGTAGGAGCTGGTCCTCTAAATCCTCGTTTTCTCAATGTCCTTGTGAGATAAGCAGACATAGTGGCAAACACTTCAACTGGGTCAGTTCCTTGTTTAAATTCAGGAATGGGAACCTCATCATTATCACAATACATTTCTTGGTCTTGTTGAGCGGCATATGCACTAGAAGGAATACTTATGTGGTCAGAATAGCTTGATGGATATGCTGCATTTTCTTGATATGAAGAGTATGATGACTGAGCATAAGGTGCAATGCTTGCTGGTGAATATGGGTGAGGTTGTGAAGCATATTGTGATGCTTGTGGTTCTCTCGGAGACAAAGGTGCATTAAACCGATATTGTTGCTGATGTGAGGTTGGTGGTTGAGGTAGAATCAAATATTGGGGGAAGCTTAGAGTCATGTAAGGTGATGGATGATAAGCTTGGTCTCCCATGATATAAGGAGTGTTGTTATATGACAAGCTTGGTTGATTTGCCATCAAAGCTAGAGAATCAGGGTACATACCTCGAGGCGAACGGTGCATGATCACGTGTTTCTCATGCTGTTGGAGAAAAGCATAGAGTTGATCCAAATTGCACTTATGCAAATCCCTAGTTAACTTTACATCAGTAATATACTCACCCCATTCAGCTTGAGGTAAAGTATTCAAAAACTTGGTGTTAACCTGGAATGGAGCAATCACTAGATTGTACACATTTAAATCATTCATGAGAGTAGTGAATCTGAAGTAGTAGTCGTGAAGCGTTTCCCCTGGACTGTACGTGAACCTATCAAACAGATCATACAACTAACATTCCCGTTCCTGTTTAGTAAGAGACGTACCTTGTAGCAAAACCTTTAGACGTTCCCATAAATCCTTTGCAACCGTATATTGACTTACCATTCGATAGATGTCATGTGGAAGAGCTTGGAGAATGGTTTGAAGAGCCTTTTCGTCTGCATCGGCAATAAGTTGTTGAGCTGGTGTAATTTCTTCAAACTCCCGTGGTCGAGTCACATTGTTAACAACTATGGTACCATAATCAAGTGGACCATTTAGAATTGACTTGACCATAAGCCTCCCATATGTCGGTTTTCCCTTAATGTATGACATCATACGGCCTTGCCATGCTTCAAAGACTTCTTTAATGAACATTGGAGGGCGATTATCCATTCCCGTAATGACGGAAATATCCGTAAGTGATGTCATTTGAGGCATTAATGAACTCGGATTCATTTTGATCACTTTAACGACTCAAAGATTATCGGTTGATCGAGCAGTGAAGTAAGGTTGTGAATTGTGTTGTGTTGTTGAAGTAAAGCGTGTGTAAGAAGCCAAGATTAAATCCACTAAAAATCGTCGAAAAAACTCGTAAAATACCCCTTGATCCGGAATAATTAAGTTGATTCGGAATAAATACCTTAATGTGAAAAAGATCTTGATTCGGAATAATTACCTTGATCCGGAATACTTGGTTGATCCGGAATAACTTGCTTATCCGGAATAACTTGCTTATCCGAAATAACTTGCTTATCCGGAATAACTTGCTTATCCGGAATAACTTGCTTATCCGGAATAACTTGCTTATCCGGAATAACTTGCTTATCCGGAATAACTTGCTTATCCGGAATAAACTTGCTTATCCGGAATAACTTGCTTATCCGGAATAACTTGCTTATCCGGAATAACTTGCTTATCCGGAATAAGTTGGTGATCCGGAATCTTTTGCTTTGTTCAGAATAGTCTGTTATTCGAAATAATTCTGGAAAAACACTTCGAGACCAAGAACAAGCCCTTTAAATGAATCTAAACTCGATTTTTTGATCAAAAACCACAAAAAGTTTTGTGATTTGTACCAAAATAAGTTAAACGCAACACTTATCAACTAATCCCAACAACAAAAACACCAAAAATTACAAGATTCAAGGTTGATTTTCCTAAAAATCACTAATACAATCAAAAACTAAAAAGCAACACAAATCCTTACCTTAAATCACCCCATGGCTCTTGATACCAATTGTAGAATAGTGATAATCTTATGAATCAATAAGGTGGGTTGAAGGTTCTAGAGAGAGAAAGTAGTGAGAGAAAGTGAGAGAGAAATATGTGTGTTTTTATTAAAATGGAAATGTGAAACTAACCAAAACAACCCCCTTTCAATGGTGGAAAGGGGCATTTATATCCAAGCCTCTAATGGGCTTGGGCCGACCCATGACAAGCCCTTGGGCCGGTTTTACTTAACTAAATAAGCAAACATTAACTACGAGCTATACAACATTTAATAATATTGTGGAGTGACCGATACTTCTAATATACGTTAAAAACGTATTTCTAACAGAAACCAAAAACGACGCATGACATACGTGTCTTAGATTTCAAGATAAAATGTAGGAAGGTCTCTTGATGGCGTGATTTTTCAAAATCACAAGACATCCCGAGAAAGAAATGGAACATTAACTGGTTGCACTCCCGGAGCGAGGAAGTTAAGAAAGGGGATGATACAAGTTTATAGAAACAGAATCGTATTCCAAACCATCGCCACATAATAGAGGATGAATTACAAGATGACAGTGGTGTTTCCAAGGTATAAACGAACGTTGTAATTTGAAGTCGAAGTGCAGAATGGTCAATGAAGTAATAGTTAATCGATATACAAGTGTCGCGTAAAACGGTGGTGTAAAGGTCAATCAAGGTTACGAAAACCCACAATATTATTCAACATGGTTTCAAGGAATGCTTCGAGATGTGTGACTCACACGCTGTCCTTTAGTCTTTTCCGGGGACACACTGAGCTACACAATGGTCTATAGACTATACATCCAATCACGAATGATCGGAAAACAATTTGGATATCTAAATAGATATCTTAAAGAGGTTTAACAATGGAAGTAACGCACATGGTAGTAAAATGAAAATCGGTAGTTTCATTGAAAGCAACAATTCTTAATCTCAAACAATGGTATCACGAGAGTATGCATAACATATAAAAGTGAGTCGAGAAAAAAAAGTGGTCCAAAACGAATGAGTATGTGAGGTCAGTCGTATCACGCATAAACAAGGTAGCGATAGTACTCAGAAAAGTGAGTGTGAAAGGTCGGCAGCATATGCACTCTGGATACAAGTATGAAATGTCATAGCAATATAAAATTATTGTAACAAGATCAATTCACAAGGACAAGAATTAAAGAAATACAGTAAGGGCAGATGTAATCACAGTAATATCCAATGATAATTTCTTAAACACAAAGGCTTGAAAAAGAGATAGTAATTATCGTCATTAGGGTAATGTAATATTTCAAAATGTAATCAAGAGATGAAATACTACAACGATAATTAAAAGTAAATAATAAGGATTAGAGAGTTACCCGCGCAAATATCGAACAACAATCGCAGATTCTGTGTTTGACACTTAGAAACATGAAATATTTGAACTTTCGGTTATAGACTAAGTTTTGAAAACGACTCAGTTACCTATAACCAGGCTATGATACCGATCTGTGAGACCCCCAAAATCAGGTATGGAACAACTAGGCAGCAAGGGGGTGTCACGTCATGGTACAAGAAATAATGAAATACATGTTGGCATAAAGTTGACGTAATAAAAACTTATACATTACATCATAAAAATCAGAGTTTTTAAGCAAAGGTCCCAGAGTTTTATAAGCGGAAAAATCTATTATTTAATTATGATTTTGTAACATATAGTTACCAAGAATATATGATAAAATTCTGACAGTTTTTACCAAACCAAAGTTTAAATACACACAGAAATCTCCAAGCTGCGATAATATCTTGCGGCTCCCATCCAAGCAAAGCTAAGTATTAATACCTGAGATTAAACATGTAAAATTGTCAACACGAAGTTGAGTGATATTGATAAGTTTAGCAGTAAAGGTGTGGAACACAAGCATTCATTTGTAAAACAAGTAAATAAGGAAATGGTTATGATCATTAACCATAGTCCGAAACCATTATTATTGCTATTTAGTTCATGAACCGAAGATTAACTCAATGTAAGTTCCTCTAGTGAGTATTCAACCTAAATACTCAAGTAACAAATCAAATGTAATGCGTCAATGGTTAAACAACCGCAACATGGGACGGGGATTATTGATCCCGATGGATCCACCCACAACATTCGCGCTTAGCAACACAAGTAAATTAACGGTTCATGATCGAGATAGGAATTTTAAGGGCTATAGAATAAAAGCAATGATATCAATGAAAACTGTTGGAAAGCATACAAGTTCTGGATAGCATACAATTTTTAAATGGATGTGTTCCACCATGTAAAATCTCACCCCGCGTTTAGAAACAATGTACAAGTAGTAAAAAGGGGCTATGAACTCACCTTAGCCACGAGATAAGTGAATCACGGAACTCAGAAGCTGAGTAGAAACAGTAGTTGTAGGACGATCGTCGACGATATGGATGCCCGATAAATACGAAAACTGCAACCTACCAAATAAGGCGCACACTTTAGTAATAATTGACTCAAGTATAAACCATACGTAATAACATAAAACTCAAAATTACAAAGCCATGACAAACCCGAAAGAACAACAATGCAAGGGATACTACAACACCCTTCTATATGTTCACTTTATTAAACTACTTCCTCGATAAAAATCTGCCGGCACATACCAAATGTACAAGCTTATTTGTCTTACTTAGACAACTCGGATTTTTATGAAACTTGGTGAAAAACTCAAGCATAACCTAAATAAAACTCACTTTAAATTTCATCCAAATTTTTTCATTTTAGAACCACCTGCTCAACACATTTCTAAACTTGAAAAACCGGACAGATTTGAACACTTGACTCGTGAAACCGTTTTGACCATCATAACCTTTACCATTTGTAAACTCGAAACCTAAGTTTGAAAATAGACTCAAGACCCCAGGTTAAGAGCCTAAGAACAGCCCTTGAACCTTTTTGAAACTCAATCTATAGTCCCCGAGATTTGACCAAATATCGACAACAATTTCATGTTGTGTCGATACTCGTCTACCGGTACACAAATATTCAAACTAGTGTAACTTCTTCCTCGTTTTGAGTTAGAAGGTCTACTTTATACCAAAACGAGCGTATCGACAACCATTACAACTAAATCCTATCATATCAACCTATAGTCAAACTTGGAACCACGAAAAACAGCCCTAAACCTGCTGGTCAAAAATACCCTTTTGAAAATCACACTAGATTATCATTTTGACCCATTTCAACCACTTTTCTACCATAACTAACATCCCATAATTACCCAATATCAATCCTAACACTTGGATGTTACTTATACCAAGATCAAAATCAAAACTCAAACTTTTTAACATCCAAACAACATGATATTAACAAGATCATCACATGCATGATCATCAAATACTTCCACCAACCTTAGTTTATATCAAAAATTAAAACTTGTTACATGTAAGAAATTTTGGTATCAAAAGAATCACCTTTGAATTTTAGGAATGGGTCTTAGTTTAGATTTAGCTAGATCAAGCTCAAAATCAACAAAAATAGGTGTTTGTGGTGGCTCACGGCAATAGCAAGAAAGAAAGAGAGGTGTTTGATTTTTTTGTTTATACACATTTACATTGTGTTTCCTTAGTGGAAAATTAATATATAATGGTGTGAGGGGCTTGTTTTGCCAATTTTGTAATATTTGGACTAAAATGCAATTAAATAGTTTAAAGGGTAGAAAATGACTATTATTACATTTTGAAAATATTTACGGGACTCGGGTTTCGTAAAAATACTTTTCAAAAGTTAAAATGCATATGATAATATGGTTTCCCGACACGACTTAACACGTCATTAAAAAGAAGACATCGAAAACGTCAAACATCGAAACAATCGACTATTAAACGTAAAATATCGGGTATCCGTCGGCATCGCCATTACTAGTAATTCTCGTTATTCATTGATTTGAGTAAACTTTTGTAAAATGTGCGCGGGTGTTTTTTAAATTAAATTTTTTGATTTAAATAAATATGGAAAAATAAAATAAAGTATTTTATAATTCCAAATAAAGTATTATTAATGATGAGAAAATACTTAAAAGTATAATTTATTAAAATTGTCAAGATCTCAGGATTTACGTATAAAGAATACAAGAAAACGTAACATGTTGGAAAATTCAAGAAACATGAATAAATTAATAAAATGATACCGGAAAAATGTGAGTTCTCACACTAGATTAGTTAAGTTATCAAGGTCCTAAATATACTTGGTGTAATAAAAGGAAGGAAGGTCTAATAAACAAAAAAAATAGACAGGGTTCTTGCAAACCAAGAATGGCTAAATCAGTATACACAACCTTATTATGTATTTGAATCTGGTGGTTGCTCTGATCACAATCGTTGCAGAATGTATATGAAAGGTGAGAGATTCTAGCTAAAAGAGCTTTCAAATTTTCTAATGTCTTGGTGTCACACGCGAGATACATGGACACACTTAAGGAGAAATGGGACAGTATGTGTAACACCCTCAAATTACCATGCAGCGGAATATCCACAATGGGCGTTACTCATAGCACATCACACACAATCATAGGAACACGACCTCATAAGATACGTTAAATTTATAAATATACATTGTCTAAAATATTTTTCATCCCAAAAGATACCATCAGAATAGCGTCTTGTTCGAAAAACCGTTACCAACACACCAATCACCAAAAGAATTTAAGTGAATAGTTCATTTGAAAAGGATGAAAAATAACTAAAGTTAGACAAGTAAGCACCAACTCCCTCCTCGCATGATTCGCTGCTATCGATCTTGATTACCTGAAATACATGGTTAAAAGGGTCAACACAAAGGTTGACCGAATCTATTGGTTTAACAATTCATCATTTGAACACAAGAATTTTTAATCATCTCAAACTTACGGATCAGACAAGTCATATATATATAGATAAATGCCTCAAGCTCATGCCACTGGACGTTAACCAAAACATCAAACCGACACTTACGGCGCCCCTACTAACAGGTAATATTGTCATATACCAACGACCTCTTATACATAATATCCCTTTCAGGTGTTCACAAGGATATATATCCTATGATAAGGCTGTCAAACCAAATAGATCTATCATATGTATTAGTGTTTACCTCGCAAGGTAATTAACAACGCATGAAATTCAGGGACTTCATAAGACAAAGGTACTTAGGCATTTATCATCACATTCAGGTCCAGCATACCGAAAACAACTTGTGTTCATTTTATAAAATATCATGTATTCCCCCTCGCGGGTTAAAACTCATATACAAGATAGTATAAAAGCGAGGCTATAGACTCACCTTGAGCTACACGTCGAGAATGAAGATGCTCCAATTACACACGTCAAAAGCCGCCACCTAACAAATAAGGTGCGCACTTAGCAACATACTTAAGTATCTTAAAACATACTTAGTATAATAAAATCAACGACTCAAAATAGTATGTACATAGACATGGTTAACGAATGCAAGTGAATCTCCTCTAAACTCCATAATATGTACTAGCTTTTCAAAACTAGCACCTTCGATATTGATCCATCGCACGATGCCAAATCAACACGGTCAAGTACCCAACACGGGTCTTCAATCTCAGAATATAAACTCAAACTTAAGACTTATAGCTTTTGGAAATTTCAGAAGCTAATAGATTAGCCTCTCGCCTCAAACTATGACGCGAGGTTAAGTACCTCCCCAATAATACTCAGCCGATACCTACCAAAAGTACCCACTGTTCACCTACTTAAACAACTCCTTTTTTTATGAAACTTGGTGAAAAACTCACACATAACCTGAATAAAACTCAGTTTAAATTTCATCCAAAAATATTACTCCTAAGGCCGTCTGCTCAACACATCTTTAAACTTAAAAAACCGGACTGTTTTGCACACTTGACTCGTAAAACCATTTTGACCTTCTTAAACAGCCCTATTTTTAAATCTGACACTTGAATTTAAAAATAGACTCACAGCCCTATATTTAGAGCCCAAGAAAAGCCTTTGACTATTTCCAAAACTCATTTTATTGTCCCCCAGATTTGATCAAAATATCAACAACAATTTCGGATTATGTTGACACTCGCCTCCTGGTACACGAATAATCAAACTAGTGTAATTTCCTCCTCGTTATGAGTTAGAAGCTCTACCTTATATCGAAAAGACCGTCTAGACGACCACTACAACTATATACAATCATACCAACACTTCCTCAAACTTATACCCACGAAAACTAGCCTTAAACTCACTGATCTAAAATGACTCTTTTAAAACCATACAAAATTCCATTTTGACCCATTTCCAACTTAAACAACCTATATTCATCATCCCCAACAAATCCTAATCCTTAGATTCACTTGCATGATCACATGCATTTACCAAAAATTGAAAACAATGCATGCAATAAAATAAAGAGATTAATAAAATAATATTAACAAGAATGGAACCTTACAATCATTTCAAAATGGATCAATTCACTTGGTCTTCATCAAATAATTTTAAAAGATAAAAGTTAATGCATGTGATCAAATCATATATCAAAATGACCACTTTTCAATTCTAAGGATGAGACTTTGTTTAGTTTTTCATGAATCAAACTAGAAATCAAAATTTTTAGGTGTTTAAGGGTGTTGGCGGTCACGGCTAAAGAGAAAGAAAAGAAGAGAGAAGAAAAGTTTGGTGGAGAAATGTTGTATGTGTTAAATGAGTGAAAAATTTCACTTTATATACGGTAGGTGGAAGATAGATTTTTCAATTTGTGAATTCTATTGGACTAAAATGTAAAACACTAATTAAAAAGCGGGAAATGACTAACAGTCAATATTTTAAATATTTACGAGATTCAGGTTTCATAAAAATACCTTTCAAAAGTTAAAACGCACACAAAATATGATAATAATATAGTCCCGACACGACTTAATACGCAATGAAATAAGAATTTCAAAAATCTCAAATATCAAAATAATTGATACTATAATATAATACTTGGGCATCCATTGGCATTGCGATCACTATCGGTCTCTCCAATTGTCACAACACTCAAATAAAGCCACACATTACTGGTTACAATGTAAACCGTCAAACATAACGATAATTACCATTACTTAGAAATTCAAAATCCGTTACATAGTTAGGTGATTCACTATTTTATATTCCTCAATATTCAAATAGGAGGCGCCATTTTAATATACGAATTTTATGTGTATGTCGTTCACGAATTTTATCGAATTGATCTTTGGTTCAAGTGTGACTCAGTCGTTTTTGGTGGATAAAATAAATTTAGGTTTTCTATTTCTACTTGAAAGGTATATGCGAAAAGTACTGAAATAATCTTGAAACTAAATCTAGAAAAACTGTCACTTTTTCTGTAAAATTAGAAACTACTTGGTAAAACCAGAGATTTCGGGAAACGTGCTATTTTTGGAAAAATAAAAATTACAAATCTAAGTAAAACTACTCATTCAGTAAAATCTACTCATTCGGTAAAATCTACTTGACTCGAAAAAAAAACTTGATTCGGGAAAAAAAAATAAAAACACTGGTTCAGGAAAAAAAAGTTCGTTCGGTAAAAATGCTACTCGTTCGGAATAAATAAGTTCATTCGGAAAAACTAGTTCGTTCGGGAAAAAAGTTCATTCGGGAAAACTAGCTGGTTCGGTAAAAATAGTTCGTTCGGGAAAATATGCTAGTTCGGGAAAAACTGGGAAAAATTAAACAGTTACAAAAATTGTAAGATCCTATTTTCTAGGGGACACGAATTTAACCAAAATCAACCATAATCAATTAAAAAATTTAACTAAACTAACCACTAATAATCAACTAACAACAATCAATCAAACCAAATCAATAAAACTAACAATAAAAACAAAATCAATCAAAACCCACTTACTAAAGTAAAACTTAAATCAACCAAAAACAATAAAACTAACAACAATAAATCACTAATTAAGATCTACCAAGCATTAAAACATCTAAATGAACAAACTTTATAGAATCAAAAGCAATAAAACTATAAAACCCACATGATTAATAAAAGCTAAATCAACAAAATCAACAAAATCAACAAACTAAACACTAAATTAAATCAAACAAGAAAAGAAGGATGAGATTATTAAAAACTTGATTTGAAGATTAAAAGATTGAAAATTCAACAATTTTAAAACATGAAATTAAATGATTCTACATATTAAATCTAGAGAGAGAAAGTAAAACTAGAGAGAGAAAGTAAATTACACCTATAGAATATAAACTACTCCTAATTAGCTAACTCCCAAAAATGGGTTTTGAGTATTCTATTTATAGGGGAGTTGGAAGGTTGGTAGGTGAGTGGTTGGTGAGCTCTCTCTCTTTTTCTTTAAGTCTTCTCGACTTTAAAAATAAACTTGACGTCTTCGACTTTGGCTCGGGATTTGTCGATAAATATTTTGAACTTGTCTTATAATTTATTCGTTTATTAGACTTGGGTTCTTCGACTTGTAAATCTTCCGTCTTTTGACCCTTTCTTCAATAAATCTTCAAAATAGGCCCATTGTCTTCCAATCTTTTACACTCTTGATCTTTTGCCTTTTTCTTCGATAAAAGCCCGTGAAAGCCCGTGTTTTTCTTCCTTTTTCATATTTGGATCCTAAAACACAACAAAAACACAAACCACGCATAATTCCGACATTTATGACATAAAACACACGTTAGGGTCTCGTTTTTAATTATTTTAAGTGGTAAAAGGATGGGTGTTTTCACACCTATCATTAGGTCAAAATAATGACGTTAAGTTCGGGTTATTACATTCTTGTCACACCCTCAATTTAGCCCATGTGTACATTTACACAAGGATGTGACTATCATGACAACCAAGAGACATAGATACAAGAACGACTAATAAAAGTCATTTTTCAATCATAAAATAAAAGAGGTTCCAAAGGAAATTGATTAACACATCATGTCAACATAAATCAAGTTACCAAATGTCATACATTTTAATCAAGTCTCAAAAGTAATCATGATAATTTTATTTATCTCCAAGGCACAACCACGTCACTCCTCCGCCTTGACACCTGAGAAAAACATTGCTAAAACATCAACACAAAGGTCGGTGAGTTTATAGGTTTAAGTATAAGTAGTGTGATGAACCATAAGATTTTAGTTAGGCAACCGACAAATAATCTTATAACAAACACAAGATTATTATCAAAATAGCATACGTTCATGATATCCTACGTCTAAGCTCATGACACCGAAGCGTTAATCGTACCAACAAGTTTATATAAGAGTGAGCCAAAGAAAATACTACCCCAAAGTATCTGTATCGTCTCAAATGTAAGTGTATCTATTTTAGTCACACAACTAACAATAGATAGGGAGACCAAACCCAATAGATCTATCCATAACATTTGCGCTTACACAAAGTAATTAACGGTTCATAATAGTGGGCTAAATCATCTAGGGGTATCGCTACTTAGACATCATGTAGGCACGTATGAGTTTTAGGTGCTTATGTTCATCCGTAAAAACAAGCAATGTTCTCACCCCAAAGAGTTAAAAACAATTAAAAGTGGGGCTATGAAACTCACCTCGTAAATCAAGCAAATGGATGAAAATGCAAAGAAGCTCGAGAATATGACCATGTTATCCACGACCTAGTTAAGTGTAAGTACCATGTTACAACGAGTAGTGCATAAATAAGATGCATGATATCCTAGTTTGTGCTTGACGATGCATTTGTTTACGGAAAACATGACTTTAGTACCCGGTTATTTAATAGATGGGTTTTTGGACTTAATAACACAAATTTATAACCCAATAGTTTAGTTTGGGCTTACATAAACCCGGCCAAACCACACGGCCCAAAACACAAGCCATGTCTAGGCCCATTGGCCTTCGGATCCAACCCGGCCTAGCCCTTAGGCGATAATAACAAGATAACAGGGGGACAATCCCTTTTATTACTCCTCTGTCTCTCTGCCTATCACCAAACACGTCACACACACACAAACATAACCCACCGCCCCATTTACAATTCTCTCTCTCTCTCTGGTTGTTTACTTCTTCATGTTTCATCTTATTATCATCAAAATTAAACCAAAGTATGTGTAGATCCGTTTTGAAACATCAAACATATGTGTTATTGATTCGATTATGGTTCGTATGACATGGTTTCATCCCCACATGTTTTTGGTTCGATTCTTGATGTGGGTTTCGTATTATCTATAGATGATTCTTCCAAAAAGATAAGTCTTGATCCCTTTTGGTTGTTAATAAAACGTTTTCTTCATTAATCTATCGAAACTAAAAGTTTTTCTTGGTTAAAACATTCGAGTTGCTCTTCAATTAAATGAATCTTATTCGGATTTGAATAAATCAAAAATTAGGGTTTCGTATAATTTAGGGGTTTTGATAAATCTTGCGTTTAAACATAATTAATCAATGTTTCTTTCATAAAAACCGAGTTAATTTCATCAATTAAACAGATTTGTAAATACTAGGGTTTCGGTCAAATTAGGGTTTGTTCATACTTGGTTTTTAGTCTAATTAATTAATTAATTCGCGTGTAGATTAGGTTTAATTAGGGTTTTAAATCAATTTGTAGAAATTAGAGTTTGTCAAATTGGGGGTTTTGAATATATGTGTTTATTTCGTGTTCTAATGGTTTTATAGCAATGGTAATAGCATAGATTTCTAGTTTCTTTCATAACTTGGGTGATTTTATATTCGGCCGATTGGTTTAACCTAGGTCTGATTGGGTTTTTGGTTTCTTCTAGCATTAATGGTTTATCTCGTTTAGTTTTTATTAAAATCAGTGTGAATATGTGTAAAAATTGACTCGGCTATCGTTTTGCAATCTTTCGACTGGTATCTAAGTTTTCTAACATATCTGCCTTTGTTTTCCTAGGTTTCGGTCAAGCACCTCTAAGTGATATAGACATGGATGCAAAAAGAGAAGATAGAGGGGACTCACAAAGGAGAACTTTTGGGGTTTCGGCTTTGTTGGATTCGGACAGAATGAAGGCTTGGCTGGAAACTCAGTAGATTTTCTCAAAACTCCTTTGATTGCCCAGATTATAGCAATGTGTTTTTGTTTAGTTTTTGTGTTAAGGACTTGTGAAAAATCGACTGTATATTTAACATTGCATTCTCGGCATGGGGCAAACCCTAATCTGGATTTGGAGGTCTTGTGACATACCCAAATAGGGTAGTTTCGACATGTGTGTTGGCTTGTTGTGTTGGTTAATAAACTATGATTTCCAGATTTTGGGTTGATTGTGGTTGACTAAGTTTGGTTCCCAGGTTTATAAAAATGGAGATTTCAAATCCTTGAGTTCTCTTTAACTCACTGGTGTTTACTTGTTCATTCCTTACATACTCGGCCCAACTCAAGGTTGGTGTGGGCAGGTTTGGCCCAACATAAAACTAATAACATTCGGTCCATTAAGGTAACCCAACATGTTACTCGGCCTACCAAGGGTTTTGTTAAAACGAATATGTATCATAACGCGTCGATACGTAATACAATCATTGTCATACTAAAGTTAAATCATAAGACTTAGACTAGTGTGGATATGTGTATTCTCGAAGGCTTAATAAACTTTAATAACCGACACAAACTGTTAACGAGTGAAAGGTCTTACAAACGGGCACGTCTTATTAAAATAGACGCGGAAATTCAAGTTGTTACATTCGCTCTCTCTAAAGAGGACTTTGTCCGCAAAGCAAAACAAACGATACATTTATGTCGACACTACATTACTAAACAAGTGAGGATATTTCGCTTTGAATTGGTCTTCGCGTTTCCAAGTAAATTCGGGTCCTCTTCGTGCCTTCCAACGCACTTTAACAATAGGTATACGACTTTGTTTAAGTCGTTTAACTTCTCGCTCCATAATTTCCACGGGTTCTTCGACGAATACAAGTTTGTCGTTGAGTTGAATTTCGTCCATAGGTATGACGAGCGTTTCGTCGGATAGACATTTCTTCAAGTTGCAAATGTGAAACACATTATGCACGCGACTAAGTTCTTGAGGTAAATCCAAACGATAGGCAACGACACCTATGCGTTGAATAATTTCGAATGGTCCAATATATCGTGGGTCTAGCTTCCCTCGTTTGCCAAAACGGATTACACCTTTCCTTGGCGCGGCTTTCAACATTACTCGATCTCCGACTTTAAATTCCAAAGGATTTCGTCTTTTGTCAGCATAACACTTTTGTCGATCGCTAGCCGCTTGCATACGACTCTTGATTTGTACGATTTTCTCCGTTGTCTCGTGAATTATTTCTGGAACGGTAAGTTGTGCATCACCAACTTCCGCCCAACAAACGGGTGAATGACACTTTCGACCGTAAAGTGCTTCAAACGGTGCCGCTTTAATGCTAGTGTGATAGCTATTGTTGTACGAAAATTCTACTAACGATAAGTGTCGATCCCATCCGTTTCCAAAGTCGATTACACATGCGCGGAGCATATCTTCTAAAGTTTTTGATGGTTCTCTCGCTTTGGCCATCCGTTTGAGGATGGTAAGACGTACTCATGTCCAATTGCGTTCCTAACGCTTCTTGGAGTGATTGCCAAAATCTTGAGCAATATCGACCGTCTCGGTCCGATATGATAAAAATTGGTACGTCGTGCTTAGCAACGATTTCTTTCACGTATAATCTTGTCAATTGGTCCATCTTGTCGTTTTCTTTCATCGGAAGAAAATGTGCGGATTTCGTTAAACAATCGACGATGACCCAAATTATGTCGTAGCCCGCGGACGTTTTTGCGAGTTTGGTAATGAAATCCATAGTAATTCTCTCAGTAATCCGGAAGGCTTTTGGTGTTCAACCTTAACTTTGGTGCAAGTTAAGCATTTACGAACATAAGTCGCGATGTCGGCTTTCATGTTTGGCCACCAATAGATCATTTTCATGTCATGGTACATTTTTTCCGATCCGGGGTGGATCGAATACTTGGACTTGTGCGATTCATGCATGATTAGAGCTCGAACATTACCATAACGAGGTAACCAACTTCTATTGTCAAAACACAATGTTCCATCGACACGTGCAACAAGATTTTTGGTGATCATACCACCAGCTTCTTCTTTATCAATGTTTTCTATCTTAATAGCTTCTCGTTGGGCTTCTAAGATTTTTGCGGGTATGTTTAAGCCAATAGTCATCACTAAGGCTCAAACTCTTAGAGGTCGCTCTCGAGGTTTTCTACTCAAAGCATCGGCCACAACGTTAGCTTTCCCCAGGGTATAAAGAATGTCACAATCGTAATCCCCAAGTAGTTCCAACCAACATCGTTGTCTCATGTTGAGTTCTTTTTGATCGAAGATATGTTGAAGACTTTTGTGATCGGTGTAAACTACACACTTAGTACCGTAGAGGTAGTGTCTCCAAATTTTGAGAGCAAAGACAACCGCGCCTAGCTCCAAATCGAGTGGTGTAGTTTTCTTCGTTCGGTTTTAGTTGTCGAGAAGCATAAGCAATGACCTTTTTCCTTTGCATGAGAACCGCGCCTAGACCTTTAATCGAAGCATCACAATATACTTCAAAGTCTTCACTACCCTCAGGTAATGCGAGAATGGGCACATCACAAAGTTTTTGTTTTAGAGTTTGGAAAGAAGTTTCTTGGTCGTCTCCCCAAATAAACTTCTTGTTCTTTTGCGTCAATTCCGTCATAGACTTAGCGATTTTCGAAAATCCTTCGATAAATCGTCTATAATAACCGGCAAGCCCAAGGAATTGGCGAACTTCCGTAGGTGTTGTAGGAGTCGCCCAATCCTTTACCACTTCAATCTTAGTGGGATCCACATGGATACCACTACTATCGATTACGTGTCCAAGGAATTATACCGTGTGAATCCAAAATTCACACTTTGAAAATTTGGCGTATAACTGTTCTTGTTTCAAAATTTCCAAATTTTCTTTAGATGTTCCTCGTGTTCTTCCTTACTACGAGAGTAGATAAGAATAACGTCAATAAACACGATCACGAACTTGTCCAAATAAGGTTTACACACGCGGTTCATAAGGTCCATGAATATCGCGGGTGCATTAGTTAACCCAAATGGCATGACTTGAAATTCAAAGTGACCGTATCGGGTTCGAAACGCCGTCTTGGAAATGTCTTCTTCTCGAACTCTAAGTTGGTGGTAACCCGACCTAAGGTCAATATTTGAATAAATGCTCGAACCTTGAAGTTGATCAAACAAATCATCAATCCTTGGTAAAGGGTAACGACTCTTGATAGTGAGTTTGTTCGATTCGCGATAATCGATGCACATACGGAACGATCCGTCTTTCTTTTTCACAAATAAAACCGGGGCTCCCCAAGGTGAGGAACTCGGTCTTATGAATCCTTTGTCGGTAACTTCTTTTAGTTGATCGGCTAATTCCTTCATTTCGGCCGGGGTAAACGATATGGTGCCCTCGCGACGGGTGCAGCTCCGGGAGTTAGTTCGATGTGAAATTCCACTTGACGAAGTGGAGGTAATCCGGGTAGGTCTTCAGGAAAAACTTCGAGAAAATCACAAACAATTGGTACGTCTCTAATTTTCTTCTCCTTCGGTTCGACTTCGTTTTTACTAGTAACTTGAATAAGGAAAATAGGACGACCTTATTCGATGTACTTTTGAGTTTTAGTACATTAGATGACGAAACTAGCCCGGCTTTTCGCACCGTTCTTTTCACCGAGGATGGTTAAGGTTCGGATTCCGTAGGGAATACAGACTTGTTTTTCATGGCAGATTATCTCCGCATGGTACTTGGATAGCCAATCCATACCAACGATAACGTCAAAGTTTCCAAGTTCGATAGGTAAAAGGTCGATGATAAAAGGAATATTTAGGAGGCTTAGGGTACAACCCTTAAGTACGGTGTTTGTAGTGATCGATTTACCATCGGCTAATTCCACATTATAGTCGACATCTAACGGAGTGGAGTTCACATTTAATAGTTCACTAAAGGCAATGGATGTAAAACTTCTATTGGCACCGGAATCAAATAATACGGAAGCATAGATGTTATTGATAAGGAACGTACCGGTGACCACGTTGTTGTCTTGGATGGCCGCTTCGACACACAAAGCGTACACACGTCCCGGTGCTCCCGTTTGATTCCCATTGTTTCGAGCATTCGGATTTCCATGAGTTTGACGAGCTTGTCGATGAGCTTGGTTGTTGTTGTTCCCTTGGATTTGGTTTCCTCGGCCTTGAGTGGTAGCTTTAGGACACTTATTCTTAAAGTGACCTTTTTCGCCACAACCATAGCAAGTGACATCCGCATATTGAACATTTAGAGTGATAGGAGTCCGTTGGTTCGTGGGCTTTGGTGCACTACGACAATCTTTGGCGATGTGACCGGATTTCCCACAATTGTGACACGTGCCTCCACATGCACCATTGTGGTGTTTGCCACACTTACCATAAAACGGTAGTTTTCCTTGGTAACTAGATCCACCGTTCACATTGAACACCTTTACCACGTCTTGGCATTTGTTTGGGTGGTCACCATGATTTGGGCCATGGCTTCCTTCCTATTTTCGTTTATTATCACAACTTTCCAAGGTGACGGAGTCCATTAAACCGTCTGCCATCTCAATGGCTTACTTCAAATCATCGGGTTTTGAAGAGATGACATCTCCTCGGATTGAAGATGGTAGTCCAAAGATAAATCTTTCCACGGCTCGTGTCTCACTTAGGATCATTTCGGGACACATCAATCTTAACTCTTGGAATCGTTGAGTGTAAGCCATCAAGTTAACTCCATGTACATGGAGGTTCCACAAATCGACTTCCAATCTTTTCATTTCATTTCTAGGGCAATACTTTTTGAGAAGCATTCCATTAAAATGAGTCCAAGGAGTAGCGTTGACCGCTTCCAAACTTACGGCTTTCACATTGGTATTCCACCAAGTCAATGCACCATCAACCAAGGTGCTAGAGCTAAACTTCACTTTATCACCTTCAGCGACATTGCTTACGCTAAGTTGAGACTCAAGTCTCTCAATCCATCGTGCAAGTCCCACGCCACCTTCGGTGCCATTAAAAGTGCTTGTGAAGCATTAGCGAAATTCCTTGTACGAGCATGCACGAGTAGGAGGTACCAGAATTGGCACTTGATTAGTCTCCTCTTGCGTGCTTGGAGTTGTCTCGTTGGCGGCGAGAGCGGCGGCAACTCCATCGGCGATCATTCGACTCAATACCGATGGGTCGACGGTGATAGGTGCGGCCGGAGTCAGGTCGACTCTATTCTTGCGTGTTTTATGTGCCATAGTCCTAGATTCACAACAAAGTTCATGGCAAGGTTAGGATTATAAGTTTAATGGATAGGGGATACAAGTATTCTTCAAAATACAATATAGTAATCAATGGTGAGTTAGTCAACCAATCATGTAGTGCACAAAATAATTCATTCCATGGTAAAAACAAAGAGTACAAAGAAGTCACACATAGTCTTAGGAGTTTTAAAGATTACAATCACATGAAGGGACAATTTGGAATGACGTGCACATAAGTAAGCTAAACATAGCTCTTGTAGAAACGACGCTCAAGAGCCGCGATCCTTTCTGACATGTCAATCAAAGCCCTATGTAAGAGGGTACGCAATGCTCCAACCTCATAATGTTGGTCCTCAATTCTTCTAGCAAGTCCCGCGTAATGGTCGGGTGGAGGTGGGGCATTCACGCCTAAGTCTGTAATAACCGCCTCATAGCAAGCCTCGAGTCTCATCAACGACTCATAAGATAGTCCACCCATGTTGCGAAGCACATGTGTCACATTTCCTCGTAAGGTAGCAAGTCTAGTAAAACTATGAGGGGGCATTCCACGTGCCTCGGCGGCCGCGGAGCATTCGGCTCCATTAAAGCCGCATGGTGGGGGTGGCATGGGCATAAGGGGTCGAAAAGAGGCATTGTGCCTAGGAGGCACTCTCACGGATGGTGATTTTGAAGACTTACGGGTTTTACGGGTAGAGCTCACATGTCTAGCGGCCAACCTCTTCCCAAACATAGAGGCTCCCACGGACATCCTCGCGGTACGGTGTTGGCGAGTTGCCTTAGGGGCATGAGATGATGAAGTGGATGGAGGGACCATTGGTGCCTTGTCACGCCTTTAGTAGCAAATGAGTGGTGGTGGTGAGGAGCGAGTAGGTGCACGAGTACTTGGTTCTCCTCGAGTGGATGATAACGGTGAGGCACCACTAGTAGAGGACTCGTGTCGTGCTCCATTCGTGGATGAGCTCAAGAGATACAACGAATCTTCGGGCGAGGTAGACATGTCACTGCCAAATTAAGAAAGGCATGTGTAAGAATAAATCGATTTTGTAATATGTTGTAACTTTAGTTTGTCATGGCACACACCATTTAGCACAAAATTTTTAAGACACGTTGATGTATGATTAATAGCATGGCACAAACCATTTGAGTTGAGATAACATAAATTTTTGCATTTTTCGTAACATGGCACAAACCATTTAGCATAAAGTTTCAAGTAGTGTCGAATTAAAATTCAATTTTGCATTCATATAGCATGGCACAAACCATTAAGCATAGAGTTCTAAGTAGTGTCGAAATAAAGTTCAATTTTTGCATTCGTGTAGCATGGCACAAACCATTAAGCATAGAGTTTCAAGTAGTATCGAAATAAAGTTCAATTTTGCATTCGTATAGCATGACACAAACCATTAAGCATAGAGTTCTAAGTAGTGTGGAAATAAAATTCAATTTTGTATTCATAGAGCATGGCACAAACCATTAAGAATAGGATTTCAAGTAGCGTCGAAATAACATCGATTTTGCGTTCATATAGCATGGCACAAACCATTATGCATAGAGTTATAAATTACGTTATTTAGTACTTGTAACGATGTAATAGTGTAGTAATAAATCTAAGGTAATATAAAGAAATCTTAACTTACAACTTACTTGTCGAAGGCGTGAATTGAAGTGGCTCATGGAGATGGAGAGATAGTTATAGTCTAGTATTACTCTTTTTCCAAAATTTTATCTTTGACCAAAATCTTTGTAAAAAACGTTTTTATAAAAGTAACCTAGTTCTCTATAACCATGTCTCTGATACCAATTTGTCACACCCTCAATTTGGCCCACATGTACATTTACACAAGGATGTGACTATCATGACAACCAAGAGACATAGATACAAGAACGACTAATAAAAGTCATTTTTCATTCATAAAATAAAAGAGGTTCCAAAGGAAATTGTTTTACACATCATGTCAACATAAATCAAGTTACCAAATGTCATACATTTTAATCAAGTCTCAAAAGTAATCATGATAATTTTATTTATCTCCAAGGCACAACCATGTCACTCCTCCATCTTGACACCTGAGAAAAACATTGCTAAAACGTCAACACAAAGGTCAGTGAGTTTATAGTGTTAAGTATAAGTAGTGTGATCATAAGATTTTAGTTAGGCAACCGGCAAATAATCTTATAACAAATACAAGATTATTATCAAAACAGCATACGTTCATGATATCCTACGTCTAAGCTCATGACACCGAAGCGTTAACCGTACCAACAAGTTTATATAAGAGTGAGCCCAAGCAAATACTACCCCAAAGTATTCCTATCGTCTCAAATGTAAGTGTATCTATTTTAGTCACACAACTAACAATAGATTGAGAGGCCAATCCCAATATATCTATCCACAACATTTGCGCTTACACAAAGTAATTAACAATTGATGATAGTGGGCTAAAGCATCTAGGGGTATTGCTACTTAGACATCATGTAGGCACGTATGATTTTTAGGTACTTATGTTCATCCGTAAAAAGAAGCAATGTTCTCACCCCAAAGAGTTAAAAACAATTAAATGTGGGGCTATAAAACTCACCTCGTAAATCAAGCAAATGGATGAAAATGCAAAGAAGCTCGAGAATATGACCACGTTATCCACAACCTAGTTAAGTGTAAGTACCGTGTTACAACGAGTAGTGCATAAATAAGATGCATGATATCCTAGTTTGTGCTTGACGACGCATTTGTTTACAGAAAACACGACTTTAGTACCCGGTTATTTAATAGATGGGGTTATGGACTTAATAACATAAATTTATAACCCAATAGTTTAGTTTGGGCTTACATAAACCCGACCAAACCACATGACCCAAAACACAAGCCATTTCTAGGCCCATTGGCCTTCGGATCCAACCCGGCCTAGCCCTTAGGCGATAATAACAAGAAAACAGGGGGACAATCCCTTTTATTACTCCTCTGTCTCTCTGCCTATCACCAAACACGTCACACACACACACAAACATAACCCACCGCCCATTTACAATTCTCTCTCTCTCTGGTTGTTTACTTCTTCATGTTTCATCTTATTATCATCAAAAATAAACCAAAGTATGTGTAGATCCGTTCTGAAAAATTAAACATATGTGTTTTTGATTCGATTATGGTTCGTATGACATGGGTTTCATCCGCACACGTTTTTGGTTCGATTCTTGATGTGGGTTTCGTATTATCTATAGATGATTCTTCCAAAAAGATAAGTCTTGAACTGTTTTGGTTGTTAATAAAACGTTTTCTTGTGTTTTCTTGATTAATCTATCGAAACGAAAAGGTTTTCTTGGTTAAAACATTCGAGTTGCTCCTCAATTAGACGAATCTTATTCGGATTTGAATAAAACAAAAATTAGGGTTTCGTATAATTTGGGGCTTTTGATAAATCTTACGTTTAAACATAATTAATCAATGTTTTCTTTCATAAAAACGAGTTAATTTCATCAATTAAACAGATTTGTAAAAGCTAGGGTTTCCGTCAAATTAGGGTTTGTTCATACTTGGTTTTTAGTCTAATTAATTAATTAATTCGCGTGTAGATTAGGTTTAATTAGGGTTTTAAATAAATTTGTAGAAATTAGAGTTTGTCAAGTTGGGGGTTTTGAATATATGTGTTTATTTCGTGTTCTAATGGTTTTATAGCAATGGTAATAGTATAGATTTCCAGTTTCTTTCATAAGTTGGGTGATTTTATATTCGGCCGATTGGTTTAACCTAGGTCCGATTGGGTTTTTGGTTTCTTCTAGCATTAATGGTTTATCTCGTTTAGTTTTTATTAAAATCAGTGTGAATATGTGTAAAAATTGACTCGGCTAACCTTTTGCAATCTTTCGAATGGTAGTATCCGTTTTTTAAGTATAATCGTTTTTCCTCGACTCGACTCGAATTGATTAACAACTTTATCACAAGATTAATTGTTTTTGGTTAATAATACTTGTTTGGAATCTATGTCTAATCAAACTAAAAATGGGGATAATATGTAGGCTAAGGAATATATAAAAATGAAAGCGCATTCACATAAAATTAATCTAACATGCAAAATAAAATTAAACTACAAATTAAAATATAGATGCAACAAAAATAAACTATAATTAAAAATAAATCTAAATGAAAAATTAATCAAAATGCAAGCACGTAATAGCAAATAAAAGTGACAAAAAACGAAATCACAAAGATAAACTTAAAATTAAAGCTTAAAGCTTCAACCTTTTTAGCTTATTAATCTCTTAGATGATAAAGCTTGAAGCTTTATATACTAATAAGCTTAATAATCTCAAAAGGTGTAAACTTTATACTAATAATAAGCTAATCTAAATGAAATCTAATTTTTAAACCTTTTAAATCTATTTTTTTAAAATAATAATAACTTTTAAAACTAACTAAACCGATTTTTATGAAAAAGCTATATTTTTATGAAAAAAACAATTTAAACTAGAACGATCTAATTATTTAAACTAAAACGATTAAGATATAAAAATAAAAAGGAGAGAACTTTGGTACCCGTGGTCCGAAGATAACGCTCTAAACAAACAACATCAACTTAATCAACAAAAACTTGGCCCGTAAAGTACACGGCCTCCTAAAAGCAACAAAATACGGCCCGTAAAGTACACAGCCAACCAAATCAAACTTGAACCAAATTAATAAACCATATCAAACTTGAACCAAATTAATCAACCATAAGCTCTCTACAAAACTTGATGAATCGATTCGCCAATATCACAAAAACACAAGAGGTTAGAACAAAAATAAGCAACTATTAATATTCTATAAAGAGATTCAAATAAAGCTAATAGATATAAAATATTTTTTATGTTTTATAAAAATATATTAATTTTTAAGCTTAAAACTTATAGATCTAAACTAATTAATATAAAAAACTAATGGTTCTAACTATTTTTTTGGTTTTATGAAAGTATTTTTAATTTTTAAAACTTAAAACTAATAGATCTTAAAAAAACTAATAGATAAAAACTAAAAGTACTTAAATAAAAAGCTAGCTTATAAATAAGTTGTAAGCCTAAGCTTAGAACTTATGAGATTTAAAAAGCTAAAAAGCTAAATTACTCCAACAATAAGCTAGATCTACGAAAATAAGGCAACAATAAGCTTGAAATAAGCTTGAATATAAATCTAACTTATAAGGAAAAAGTTATAAAAACTTATCCCAAATAATAAGCTAGATTATAATTGAAAGTGAAAGAAAAGTAGAATGAGAATTAAAGAAAGAGATAAACAATTAAACTAAAACTTGAATTTTATTAAAATTGAAAGATTACAAAACTTTGAAAGGAAAATTACAACTATTTGAGAGACAAACTAAACTATGTAAAAAAACTAGATAAATACAATGAGATGGGGCTTTATATATGTAGCTACAAGTGGGGGTATTTTAGTCTTTTCCTTCATATTTTTGCTTGGAGGCCACACCTTTTGCTTGGAGACTACAACTTTTGCTTGGAGGCTACACTTTTTGCTTGGAGACTACACCTTTTGCTTGGAGGCCACACCTTTTATTTGAACTAGTTTATTTTAAATAATAATAATAATAATACAAAAATTTAATTTAATTTAAAAAAAAACTTTATTTTATTTTTATATTTATTGATTTTCGGAAATATTTATATTTATATTATTTAATTATTAAAAACTATTTATTTAATTTTAAAACTTAATAAACTTTAAAAAATAATAGAAAATAAACTGTGAGGAGTTACGACGCGAGGTCGGGACCGTTGGCTTCGTAATTTTGCGCTCTTTTATTGTTCCATATGGTTTGTTAATGGATAACTTTGGAAAATGGCAGAATTGGTCCTTGTTGTTTGCATTTCTTGATTTTAAGCTTGAAGCTTCGTTAAATCTTCATCCTTAGCTCTCCAAACTTCATTCTTTTTGCACTTTTGGTCTTTTGACTTCATCTTTGACTTTTTCTTCAACAATTGACCGTGAAATCCCGTGTTTTCTTTCCTTTTGATCTTTTGTACCTATTTCACATAAAAACACAAAACCACGCGTAATTCCGACTTTTACGATATTAAACACATGATTAGGTCTTGTTTTTCATTAATTTTAGTGGTAAAAGGATAAGTGTTTACACAATTATTAAATCCCCTACACTTGACCATTGCAATGACCCCATGCAATGCATAATTTTAAAGCAAAAAGTTACATTTTCCTCATAATTAATCCATCCTGGCCTTTATTAAGATATACTATTACTACTACAATAAAAAGAAGCTAAAGAATGATGAAAAGATAAAAACTTTATTCAAGGAAACAAAAGTTATAATAATTAATTTATTAACTTTGAAATTATTTGATGGAAGAAACTCGTAAAGAAATCTAAGACTTAAATTAGGGATTTGGTGTCATGAATATTAATGACCCTCAAGTTTCACGTTCCCCATACCAAGCTTAAAAACGAGATCATTGTAATTACAAGTTAGTAAAGCTAACACTTACTCATGTGGTTTAATTATTCACTTAGACCCCCTTATTCCTACGGTGTATCTCTTGTATTTTATTTTTGTCTTGAATGATCACGAGGATGCATTTTTGACTTATTTTGATAATTTATTAAGGTCGAAAATAAAGTAGGACGATTTAATCAATAGTTAGCTAAAGGACAAAATCTTTTAAAACGGCTTCTCGAAACCTCATAAAGTTCATATCTTGGCATAACTCGTTTCACGTTTTGAGACCTTTCTCGGACCGATATTTGGCATTGACTTCAAATTTCAAATCTTGAGAGACGATCTTGAAATTATGGTCTTCTCTTCATTTTGGTATGCATCTTCATTAGGAGTGAGATGCTTCAAACGTTGACCACGACTTCTTCATTTATCCTCTTCTTTATTTAGGATTTTTGATATACAACGATCCGCCTCCTTTTCGGACTTGGATCTATTTATTATCATACCTTGTTAGGGTCTTTTTGGATAGACTTCTCCATGATATTTAGGGGAGTAATTGCTTCTCGTCGTGTGTCTTGATCCTTCATATTGATTTGGATTAATGATCTTCACATCATCTTAGGATCTTTAACAAAAAAAGTGAATCCTCATGCCTTGTGAGGGCCTTTTTGGACTCGGATATCCTCATGCCTTGTTAGGGCCTTTTTGGATACACCAATCTTCGCGTTCCACTTCAATAAGTTATGCCTTGGCTATGAACTCTAATTAATCCCGAGCAACTTTTAAACGATTTTGGGCTAGGAGATAAATAATTTTCAAATCGTACGACCTTATTTATTTCATTTATTTATTTACAAGTGATGGGAGAAAAAGCTCATAATTAACTCACATAAGCTCATGAAAGAATACAAAACTTATAATTGACTCTATCATCTCTCGTTCTCCACAATTTAAAATCTCAAGTAATGAGACTCGTTGATGCTTAGCCTAGTAAACCAATTAAGGTCTACATGGTTAAGGATACTAACTAGAGTAAACTCGGATAAGTAAACTCGGGTTGAGTCAAAATATTCACGACGGGCCTAATATATCAAGACGTCTAAACTTGTTAAAACCATTTTATCTATTTATTTATTTTTGACTTTATTATTGAAATGGAATATATATATACGATGCGATGACAAAAGGAAAGAAAATAAAAGAAAATAAATGGAAAATACTACTTGGCCAAAATAGATCAAAAATTTGAAAAACGTTGAAAAATTAAATTTTCCGGTTAAATGAGGTCAAATTCATGAAAAAGCCCACTAAAATTCGATAGAAGTCCCCCCTACACTTAATATAAACATTGCCCTCAATGTTTAAGCATGTGGGAGAATAAACTCCCCTACACTTATGACATTGAGTACGTTGTTTAAATCTTGCTAAGGAAGAGACAACTAAAGTGAACAATTTTTCACGTTTTATTTATATACAAAATTGAATCACAATAGCAAAAACGAATCAAAGAAACCGGGTACACGGGATCACGGTTTTGCTCAAAAGGCACCAAAAGTGGATCTTGATAACACAAATACTGATACTTAGATTTTGCATGTCTAAAAATTAAAGTTCGTTGTATGTCTAATCGAATTGATTATTGGTTGATTGTGCGACTCAGTTGTTCTTGGTAGAAAAATAAGAAAAGGTGTCGTTGTCTAAAACTAATTAAAGATAAAAGCTTGCTAAGATAAAAATAAAGACTAATAAAAAGAAATAACGAAAGATTAAAACTTGACGAAAAGTAAATAATACAAACTTAAAACGCAAAAAGTTGTCGTTGTAGTAAAGGAAAAATTGCAAAACTTTAAAGTAAAGGGCAAAGTAAATAAAGCTAAAAATGATTAAGAATAAATGACGAGAAATTAAAGCAATAAAAGTAAATAACGGAAACTTAAAACGCAAACTTAAACTTAAACTAAAGGCAAGGAAAGTAAAAGTGTAAACTTAAAACTATCCTAAAGGCAAGTAAACTAAAAGTGCAACTAAGTAAAAAAGCAGGAAAAGTAAAGCTTAAAACTATCTAGAAAAACTTAAGTGCGAAAAGTCCAAAACCTAAGCCTTATCCGGAATCCAAGATTGTCACTATACGGAATCCAACATAAAACCTAATCCGGAATCTATGCTAATAATCTTATCCGGAAAATGCCAAAAGTCTAATCCGCAATCCGTGATTGTCACCTATCCGGAATACGTATCAAAACCCTTATCCGGAATACTAACCTAAAAATGCTTATCCGGAAAACTAATTCTAATCACTATCCGGAAAACGGGCTAGAATTCTTATCCGGAATAATCCTTAAAAGCCTTATCCGGAACACTTTTTAAAAACGTTATCCGGAAAACACAACTAAATGCTTATCCGTAAAACAGCTATTGAAGCTTATCCGGAAAACGTAATAATTCTCTTATCTGGAATCCGTGTTGTCAATACTTATCCGGAATATGAGTTTTATTTGCTTATCAGGAAAACGTCCTTAATACTCTTATCCGGAATGTAGCCTTTTGAAGTCTTATCCAGAAAACGAATTGTAGAGCTTATCCGGAAAACGAATTCCAAGTCTTATCCGCAATAAAGAAGATTAGAAGTCTTATCCGGAATAAGGATAAAATCCTTATCTGGAAAAATATGGGCAAGCTTAAACAGTAGATGAACAAGGAGAAAAACTAAGGCACGAATTTAACCAAAAACTACCATAATCAATCTAAAAATTAAACCAAAATCACCACTAATGATTAACTAACCATAACCAATCAAACCAAATTAATAAAACTAACACTAATGACCAAAATAATCAAAACCCACTTGATTAAAACTAAGAAAAACTCAAGAACACAACCAATTTCAAAAGTAAAGATTAAGCAAGAAAAGTAGAAGAAGATTGATTAAAAGCTTGATTAAAAAGTAAAGATTCAACAATAAAACTATAAAAATCTAAGATCTAAACATTAATCTAGAGAGAGAAAGCAATAAATCTAGAGAGAGAAACTACTCCTAAAAACTAAAAACTAACACTAAACTATCTAAAACTATCTAACCACCAAAAAATGGGTTTTCTTCTTCTATTTATAGGAGGAGGGGAGTGCATGTGTTGTCTTCTCTCTTTTCTTCCGTCTCGTCTTTAATTAAAGTCTCGACTTTGGCTCGGGATTTGTCGATAAAATCTTGAACTCGTCTTATAATTTATTCATTTATTAGACTTGGGTTCTTCGACTTGTAAATCTTCCATCTTTGGTCCTTTTCTTCAATAAATCTTCAAAATAGGTCCATTGACTTCCAATCTTTTGCACTCTTGATCTTTTGACTTCGTCTTTTGTCTTTTTCTTCGATAAAAGCCCGTGAAAGCCCGTATTTTCTTCCTTTTTCACATTTTGATCCTAAATCACAACAAAAACACAAACCACACATAATTCCAAACAAATGACATTAAATACGCGTTTTGGTCTCGTTTTAAGCAAGAAATAAGTGGTAAAAGGATGGGTGTTTTCACACCTATCAAATACCTACACAACATTACAACACAAACAACCTATTTGTCTCCCCCTACACTTATTGGTGGAAATGGGTGAAGGTGAAAAAGGGTGGAAAGGATGGAAAAGGTAAAAATCTAACCTAGTTAAACGATGCTTGATTTATTTATCACGAGTCTCTAGCTCGACTCGATTTTCTGAATATCATCGTTCAAATGGGAAAATCATGGAAAAACGAGATTTCCAAGGGAGGAAAATCTCTCCATGATAAAGAGTGAAACATAGTCATACAAGGAATACCCCATGAAAATCCACCCGGGTCAAACACATAATTTCCATCACGAAAGGAAATAAACCCCAAGGTGGTAAAATCACACAAGCCAAAGAAACGTGGGGTACCCTTAGTCAAAAATCTCTTACAAGGAAAGGTATTATGGAGATATGGTAATGATAGCACTAACATCTCTATTCCCGGATCAAACACCGTTTCCTTAAGGGGAAAATAGCAAGAGGTGTTGACATTAAAGCTCAAAATGTCATCATAATCCAAAGTGGGAAATTCGTCCTCTTCCAAACTCGATATGAAAACATAAGTATCATCGGATTCATAGGAAAACTCATCCTCTTGAGGAAAATAGGTATTTAGAAAGATATCTAAATCCTCCTCAAATGGAATATCCTCTAAAGTAGGAATGATCTCTAAGAGTGGAGGAGCCTCCTCTAAAGTCATGACTTCTGGAATTGGGGTATAAAAGTCAAAAGGAGTCTCCATAATGGAAGAATCACTCATAGAGATATGAGGTGCATTAAGGTCACGAGGTGGGTCATAAAAAAAAATGAGATCACTTAGAGAAGTGTCATCATCGTAATCATCAAAGATTGGTGGATCAAAAGTGGGTGGGTCAAAAGGTGGGTCGTCTAAACCGAAGTGTCATCACTATAAGTATCATAAATAGGAGTTTCAAAAATTTGAGGCTCTAAGGAAAGGGATGAAGTTATCACAAAATCATTTTGATTAGACTTTTTAATTCCAAAAGGACTAATAAAAATCTCTTCATTATCATAATTGAGAACATCAATCATATTGATCGTCTCTTTACCCTTTGATTTAGTTGTGATTTTTCCAATTATAAAAACTTATTGTTCATCCCTAACCCTAAGAATTAACTCCCCTTCGGCCACATCAACTAATGCTTTTCCGGATCTTAAGAATGGTCTACCAAGTATTAACGGAATACGAGGATCCATCTCATAGTCGAAGACGACAAAGTCCACAAGAAAAGTGAATGTACCAACTCGAACAAAAACATCCTCGGCAATACCAATGGGGTATGCGAGAGTTCTATTAGCTAACTCGAGAGTCATGCGAGTCGGTACAAGGTCGGGTAATGATAATTGTTTCCATACCGAGAGTGGCATAAGATTGATGCTAGCGCCGAGATCCGCTAAAGCCATACAATCATCAATTTGAGGAAACGAGCAAGGTAACACGAATCGTCCGGGATCTCCTAGCTTTTCGGGAAGCTCTTTGAGAAGAATCGCGGAACAATTCTCACTTAAACGAGTGTTAACGAGCTCTACCATATTTTCCTTCTTATTGAGAAAATCTTTGAACATTTTCACAAATTTAGGCATTTGAGCAAGTGCTTCAATAAGGATAATGTTAACATTCACTTGGGAAATCATTTTCAAAAAGTTGGAAACATGAACGTCATCTTTGGTGAGCACTTTAGCCTTGTCCAACCTAGAGGGGTAAGGGATATTAGGCTTTGAAGTTGAAGGTTGAGAAGGAGAAGGACTCACTTCTTGAACAACCTTAGGGTTAGGCTCATTAGGCAATGGAGAACTAGTACTAGGAATGGTAGTGGGAGGAATCACCGAAGGGGGAGTAGGATTACTCATTATGACCTCCGGGCCTTGTCTCTCCTTTATGGGAGAAGAGATGGAAGGTCCCACTAAAGTGGCTCCACTTCGAGTAGTAATAGCACTCACATTAGTACGAGGGTTAGTCTCGGTATTCGAAGGTAAGGCTCCTTGGGGTCTAAGGGCTTGCAACATTTGCATAAATTTCTTATCAGTCGATTCTTGCATTTGTCTATTAGATTCTTGCATTGCTTTCATGGTTCTCTCATGTTCGATCAATTTTTGTAGAACCAAGTCCATTTGAGGATTAGTGACATTCCCTTGATTAAACCCTTTATTACCTTGATAATGAAACCCTTGATTTGGAAAACCTTGGTTTTGAAATTGATTAGGATTTTGAAAGCCTTGATTTTGAAAACCTTGGTTATTAAAGACTTGATTTTGAGTATTAAACCCTTGGTTTTGCCCTTGAAAATTCCACTGATTTTGGTTAAAACCCCGTGCATTTGAATTCCCTTGAAAATTACCCATTTGAGGACCTTGGTTCCTATTTTGGTATTGGGTATTTTGGGCGAGTGGGGGGGGGGGGGGTCTTTGTGGAGCTACAAAACCCGGGGGAGCCAAATAGTTAGTACTCGTATAAGACAAATGGTTAACATCAAGGTTTGGTTTAAAGTGAACCCTCTCATTTTCATTTGTGTTATAAGCATAAACTTGTTGTTGTTGATTGTAAACCTTGTCACAATTATAATACGAATGTGATCCACCACATGTTTCACACGTTTCACAAGTCTCTTTTAAGGCATTTACTTGCACATTGTTCTTAGCATGTAAAGCAAGGTCGGTCATGATTGAAGTAAGCTTGTCAATTTTCTTGTCGGCCTCACTAGTACTAGCACTAGTCATAGTAGCCCTTACACTCTTGGTTTGAACTTTTGCCTTGTTTTCAGTTATTGCCCAAGCCTCATTCATGGATTTCACAAGAATATTACCTCCTGCGGCACTATTAAGTGAGTCTTGGTCATTAAGAGTTAAACCATTGTAAAACGTATTGATTTGATGCACTTTTGTAAAACCATGTTGTGGACATTTTCGTAAAAGATCCTTAAAACGGTCCCAAGACTCACTAAACGTTTCCCCATATTTTTGTTCAAAGGTAATGATGTCATTCCTTAAGGCGGTGGTCCGTGATGGTGGGAAAAAGTAGTTAATGAACTTGGTCTCTAAATCCAACCACGTGGTAATACTTTGGGGTGGTTCCTTATCAAGCCAAATCCGGGCTTGTCCCTCGAGGGAAAAAGGTAAGAGGAGTAAACGAATGGCCTCTTGAGTCACCCTATTGTATTTGACGGTGTTTGCCAATTGTATGAAACGTTTTATATGAGCGTGTGGGTCATCATTAGTACTGCCTAAAAATGGTGTAGCTGAAACCATTTGAATAAAACCCGTTTTTAGTTCAAAATTATTCGCTCCAATATCCGGGACCACAATCGCGTCATCATTGCCCTCCACGTGGGATTGCAAGATCTCAATCATCGGTCGGTTATCCGTTGCCATTGTATTGTCGAAAGCTCGATTCTCGGGATCGGCTTGATTGACGGTCTTTTTGTTCTTCTTTTTATTTTTGGAGAATTAGAAGTATTTGGTACACCACTCGGTATGTGTGCACGCGCGCGAGTGGGCATACAACTAAAAACAGGGAATGAGGTAGGAGACCTCGGTCGACTTTGAGAGGAAAGAGATTATCCCTATCGAGGTTCAATATTAAAAGCTACAAAAAATATATACGTAATACTACTTGAGTTGGCAAACCAATAATCGGTCGTCCCTCTCAATATACGCACAAGCAAGCGGGGAAACGAGGTGGCACAAAGCACTTAAAAACGTTTTTCCTTAGACGGCCTTTTATAGCGCGTCGCCTTATACCCACCTTATAGTTTGTATAAATCGAGTTCAAACTTTTTACTAGTATTTATCTATTTTGCCTTTTTTTCGTTTTGGATTCAAATACAATAGCTAGGTGATGAAATCCCAACTAAGGTCTTATTTGGAAGTAGGTAAATTGATTGGTCTACGTAATACAATATAGTAAAAGAAAAATCTTTTTGTATTTTTTTAGAAAAATATATATTCACAATAAAAAGCGAAAGAAATCGAAATTAGAAAAATAACAATAATACATAATATTTTTGGTGTAATACTTGAAAAGTATTACTTTTGGATTTTTTAATTTTTTTGTGCAGATCTTAGGAAAGAGTTTGCTTTTGTGATTTTTTATTTTTTTGTAATTTTAAGTTTTTGATTTTTTATGTTTTTGATTTTTTTTAACAAGAAAAATAACGTTAACAAGTGAACGGATCCCAAAATCCAAATCGTCTCACAAAAAATCGTCAATCGTAACGAGCGAAGCGGCAGCGGCGCCAATATCACAAAAACACAAGAGGTTAGAACAATAATAAGCAACTATTAATATTCTATAAAGAGATTCAAATAAAGCTAATAGATATAGAATATTTTTTATGTTTTATAAAAATATATTAATTTTTAAGCTTAAAACTTATAGATCTAAACTAATTAATATAAAAAACTAATGGTTCTAACTATTTTTCTGGTTTTATGAAAGTATTTTTAATTTTTAAAACTTAAAACTAATAGATCTAAAAAAACTAATAGATAAAAACTAAAAGTACTTAAATAAAAAGCTAGCTTATAAATAAGTTGTAAGTCTAAGCATAGAACTTATGAGATTTAAAAGGCTAAAAACCTAAATTACTCCAACAATAAGCTAGATCTACGAAAATAAGGCAACAATAAGCTTGAAATAAGCTTGAATATAAATCTAACTTATAAGGAAAAAGTTATAAAAACTTATCCCAAATAATAAGCTAGATTATAATTAAAAGTGAAAGAAAAGTAGAATGAGAATTAAAGAAAGAGATAAACAATTAAACTAAAACTTGAATTTTATTAAAATTGAAAGATTACAAAACTTTGAAAGGAAAATTACAACTATTTGAGAGAGAAGCTAAACTATGTAAAAAAAACTAGACAAATACAATGAGATGGGGGCTTTATATAAGTAGCTACAAGTGGGGGTATTTTAGTCTTTTCCTTCATATTTTTGCTTGGAGGCCACACCTTTTGCTTGGAGACTACACCTTTTGCTTGGAGACTACACATTTTGCTTGGATGCTACACCTTTTATTTGAACTAGTTTATTTTAAATAATAATAATAATAATACAAAATTTTACTTTAATTTAAAAAAAAAAACTTTATTTAATTTTTATATTTATTAATTTTCGGAAATATTTATATTTATATTATTTAATTATTAAAAACTATTTATTTAATTTTAAAACTTAATAAACTTTAAAAAAATCATAGAAAATAAACTGTGAGGAGTTACGACGCGAGGTCGGGACCGTTGGCTTCGTAATTTTGCGCTCTTTTATTGTTCCATATGGTTTGTTAATGGATAACTTTGGAAAATGGCAGAATTGGTCCTTGTTGTTTGCATTTCTTGATTTTAAGCTTGAAGCTTCGTTAAATCTTCATCCTTAGCTCTCCAAACTTCATTCTTTTTGCACTTTTGGTCTTTTGACTTCATCTTTGACTTTTTCTTCAACAATTGACCGTGAAATCCCGTGTTTTCTTTCCTTTTGATATTTTATACCTATTTCACACAAAAACACAAAACTACGCGTAATTCCGACTTTTACGATATTAAACACATGATTAGGTCTTGTTTTTCATTGATTTTAGTGGTAAAAGGATAAGTGTTTACACACTTATTAAATGGTATCTAATTTTTCTAACATATTTGCCTTTGTTTTCCTAGGTTTCGGTCAAGCACCTCTAAGTGATATAGACATGGATGCAAAAAGAGAAGATAGAGGGGACTCACAAAGGAGAACTTTTGGGGTTTCGGCTTTGTTTGATTCGGACATAATGAAGGCTTGGCTGGAAACTCAGTAGATTTGCTCAAAACTCCTTTGGTTGCCCAGATTATAGCAATGTGTTTTTGTTTAGTTTTTGTGTTAAGGACTTGTGAAAAATCGACCGTATATTTAACATTGTATTCTCGGCATGGGGAAAACCCTAATCTGGATTTGGAGGTCTTGTAACATACCCAAATATGGTAGTTTCGGCATGTGTGTTGGCTTGTTGTGTTAAGTGGGTTAATAAACTATGATTTCCAGATTTTGGGTTGATTGTGGTTGACTAAGTTTGGTTCCCAAGTTTATAAAAATGGAGATTTCAAATCCTTGAGTTTTCTTTAACTCACTGGTGTTTACTTGTTCAATCCTTACATACTCGGCCCAACTCAAGGTTGGTGTGGGCAGGTTCGGCCCAACATATAACTAATAACATTCGGTCCATTAAGGTAACCCAACATGTTATTCGGCCCACCAAGGGTTTTGTTAAAACGAATATGTATCATAACGCGTCGATACGTAATATAATCATTGTCATACTAAAGTTAAATCATAAGACTTAGACTAGTGTGGATACGTGTATTCTCGAAGGTTTAATAAACTTTAATAACCGGCACAAACCGTTAACGAGTGAAACGTCTTACAAACAGGCACGTCTTATTAAAATTGTAACATCCCGCCTACTCAGACCACAATATTGTCCGCTTTGCCCGCAGGCTCACGGCTTTGCTTTGTGGCCCTCTTGTGAAGACTTCCCGACAGGTCACCCAAGCCAGTACTACTCTCCCATGAGCACGCTTAACTGCCAGTTCCTAAGAACCCCACGTGCAGTAGACCACAAAACGCGTTGTGTCATGAGAAGGCAAATGTTTTCTTATGAGCCAAGATCTCTCTTGGCCACAGCCGATGTGGGATTTGCCTGGGTTGTCACAATCACCCCCCCTTCGGGACTCATCGTCCTCGATGAGGTTTGCCCCACCATCCCGAACGGCTCAGGAGTGGCTCACGGAACATCCCGCCTACTCAGACCACAATATTGTCCGCTTTGCCCGCAGGCTCACGGCTTTGCTTTGTGGCCCTCTTGTGAAGACTTCCCGGCAGGTCACCCAAGCCAGTACTACTCTCCCATGAGCACGCTTAACTGCCAGTTCCTAAGAACCCCACGTGCAGTAGACCACAAAACGCGTTGTGTCATGAGAAGGCAAATGTTTTCTTATGAGCCAAGATCTCTCTTGGCCACAGCCGATGTGGGATTTGCCTGGGTTGTCACAAAAATAGACGCGAAAATTCAAGTTGTTACAATTCTCACCTCCTTAAAGGAGTGACGTCCCGACGCTCGACTCACCTCATACTCGTATTGCGCACTACTAGGAAAGATGAGGGCACTTCTTATAAAGAAGTCCTCACGTTCCCACACGAATCTCGGTCCACGTCTTGAATTCCATCAACACTTCTTCAAGCTCGACACACGAAAATTACACGAATTGTAGGAAGCTCATCCGACGACTCCAACTTATAAGCAACCGGTCCCATCAGCTGGATAACCTCAAACGGTCCAATAGACCTTAGACTTATCTTTTCTCCCTTTTCCAAAACAAATTACACCTTACCAAGGTGACACCTTAATCATTACCATGTCTCTAACTTCAAATTCGAACGGCTTCCTACGGTTATTGGCACAGCTCTCCTGACGACTCCTCCCGGTTAACAAGCGATTCTCAATCCATATGATCTTTTCAGTAGTCTTCCAAATCATTTCAACTCCAATCAATCGTCTTCCTCTACTTCATTCCAACAATTGACGGTCTACACTATCGTCCACAGTTCTCACAAAAACAATAACCCATAAAAGAGAGTCGCATGGGTCACACCTAACTCCATCAAAAACTGTAGAAACTAGACGGGGGGGTGGGGGGGTTGAATAGTTTCTCTTCGGTTTATGTCTTAATTAAAATTCCTTTCAATTAGGTTTGTCTCAAAACTACCTTTTGCTTGAAAGCTAGTTGCATAATGATTAGGTTCATTTCTAATTCATTAACAATGACAAATGATAATGGTGTGTGAAGTGATAATGAAAGTAAGTTGATTGTTATAAATTACGACCTTTAGGAAAAGGAACGTAAAAGCGGTAAGTATTAAGCGATGATTTAGGAAAATCAACACTAATGACCCTTATGATATGAAAGTTCGTTTCTTAAGGAGGTATATGTGTGTGACTAAGATGTAAATGATTTGAGATTAATATTTGGTTTAGAAGGGGATGAGAAAAGAAGATGACGAAGACGTGAAATTAATACTACGATGACAAAACGTAAAACCGTGAAAACTACAAAAATAAAAATTAATTCTAAAAATTACCAAAAATTCGCCAAAAATCAAAATTAATAAACTAAGAGTATACCAATGATCAAAACTTTTTCAAACCTTTTATATAATTAAATATTCAATTTTTAAATGCTAATTAAAGCCCTAAAAATCAAATAAATTATCAAAAAGCCCAAAGAAAGATTTTTCAATTGGTAAACCTCTAAAATGACCTAAAAAGATTAAAAACTATTTTTATAAATTTTTAAACTAAGAAAAACTATTTAAAATGTTTTAAAAACTATTAAAACTTAAAATAATTATAAAAATTAATCTAAAAGTGATAAAATTATTCTAAAAGTTGCAAAAATCCTATTTTAATGTATTAAAGCTAAGAAAAATGTAAAAAGTTGGAAAATGTGAAATTTGAAAAATAATAATAAAATAATATTAAAATAATATTAAAAATCCAAAAATTATAAAAAATTCTAAAAACTTGCAAACTAGTATATTTTAACCTAAATAAAAAGAAAATCAAAGTGAAATGACCAGAATACCCCTATTGGGCCTCCAAATGGGCCAAAACCCAAAACAGTCAACACAAATGGGCTTTTGGGCCCAAAAAGTCAAACCTGGCCCAATTAACTTGGAAAAGCCCAATCTGACTCAAAATTTAATTCTAAACACAAAACTCTAAAGGCCCAAAAGCTGAAAGTGAGCTTATCACAGCTTAATAAGCAAACAGCTTATCCTTATTGGGCTTTTTAACCCATTAAGCAATAACCTAATGCCATAAGCTCTAATTTGACACACAACCTTCTTTTAGGATGCTTAAGAGATCTGTAAAAAGAAATTTTGAAAAAGCACACTCAATAAGCCAGAAATAAGCAATGTAATATTTCACTAAAAGAGAAAATATTCGTTTTTGAGAAATAAGGCACCTCAGGACTTGATTCAACTTGCAAATGTCACAAATGAACTCAATAAGCCAAAACAATCAACAAAATGCCAATAAGCAAAACCAATAAGCCAGAAAAAGCCAATAAGCACTTATGAAAAAGTCAATTGAGTTGGTTTTCTAGTCAAACCTAAAAGTCAACCCACCAAATGCTCCAGTATGAACAAATGGGTCAATAAATGAGCACCTATTACAAAATCCAAGTTGTTGCTGGTTAAAATAAGCTATTATAGCTTATTGATAAGCTGACACCCAATTAACACTAGCAGGGGGAACCACCAGGGGAAAGGAGTTCCCACTGCTTTGACTATTTGACCAAGCTTTTTAGAGAGTTTTAGTTAGATTCAATTGGAAACAAGGGCACCCTTGTGATCAGTGAATCACAAGAAGTCAATATCAACAAGAAAATCACAATTTGGTTCACACAATAAGCCAGAATCAATCAAACAGTCACCAGATATTGCCCAGATATGGAAAATAAGCAGTTATGCACAAATAAGCAGATTAAGCCTGAATAAGCCAACCAAACTCAACAGGATGCATACACAAGCTATATAAACTATGAATAAGCACAAATAAACTTATATCAAACACTGAATCAAAGTAAACAACAAGATCAAAGCAGATGAAGTTACTGATGAACAAAGTGCATATGCAGAAACCTATTTGCTGATCTATTTGACACTAGATCCAATTTCAGGCACTCAAATCTCTTCTCCTGGTGTAATTAACTAAGGTTTAGCACTTGTTAGCCCTAGCCTAAGCTTAGATCTAGGTGTCCTCAAAATCCTAGCCAATTTTACCAAGTAAACAAGATTTTATACCCTATTTAAGAATCTAGGTGTTTCAACCCACAAATATTGCAGCAATATGACCAAGTATATCAGATAAGCATATACCAACAGATAGCAACAATAAACAACCACTCAAAACACCACAAATCCAAACTATGCAGTTGACCCAAACACCCCTTAAAAACCTGTTTTCACAATTTTTCAAAGGATTATTCAGTTCTAACCCACAAATCAAACTAACAACACCTCATAAACATCAAACAACACCAGATTAACAATGATCAACCACCAAATAACAGATTCAAGAACAAACAAGCAGAAATCACAAAATTCAGAAAAATAAGAGAGAAATTGAAAAGGGAAGAAGGTGCAAACCTCCAAGACCTACATCCAGACCCTGGATTGTTTGAGCTTAGGTACTAGCAAAACAAGTACCAGCTTCCAAGTACCTGCTAAGATGAACAAACAAAGTGATGCACAATAAACAAGTACCTTTCTGATTTTTGAAGCACAAGCCTTATGGATTAAAACCTTGCCTCAAAAACCCTCAAATATCAAAGTGGAACTCAGAATTATGCTATTCCAACACCAACTTTTAACAAATATCAAAGAGATTTCAAAATTCAGAAAATCAACTTTTATAAATTTAAAAAGGAATTACAAAGATTAATAGCCTAAAACTGGAACAAAGCTCTCTTATAGGTTGAGGAGTCTATTTATAGGCAAATACCAATGCTAACACTATTCACAAACCCTAGAACTGAAATTCCTATTCTATCCTTGCAGAATCTTCTAGGCGTGTTGCCAGTTGGTTTGGGTGAATCCTGGACGTTTGTTTAGTGCTTGGTGACAAAGGAAAGGTTTTGGTTCATTGATCTTGCCATGTCATGATCAAATGCCAGGTGTCGTATTGTGAGTGGGAATGGGGGTATCATTCTGGTAGTGGGAATTAAGGTTTTTGGTGTGGGATGTGATTGTCTTGATGTGAATTACACGTGGGAACAACCAATTTTAATTTCCCCTTTGTTTTCACCTTTTTAATCCTGGGTAAAAAGAGGTGTTCTTGATGGTAAAATTGCTACAATAACTGTTGCCCGCGTTTTTAGGAGTTTGAACTTTGAGTTTTGGCAGTTTTGTTCCTTATCCTATGGAAAAGATGGTATAACAAGTATTTCAGTCAACATAAACGAATTTCCTTTGTTAATAACTTTACCAACTTGACACTTTTGGCACAAAACTTTGGAAAAGGGGTTATAAGGATTGTTTTTGCCATTTTTGGATAATTCAAGGATTGATCTTGGACATTGTTGATCTTCAAAGGTCTTCAATGCAACTTTAACTTCATGAGGGACCATAATTGGCAATTTAGAATTATTGAGGGACTAAACTTGCCATTGCTTCAAAGTTGAAGGACCATTTGTGTAATTTTGACAAACTTAAGGGACCAAACTTGTAATTATGAATATACAAGGGTTTTAAGTGTCAATTCTTCATTCATTGAGGATCAATCTTGCATATCTTCAAGTCTTCAAGGGTATTTGTTGGATAAAACATGATCTAGGGCCCGGTTCTTTGTACGGCTTCGTTTCTCGTGTCCGTTTTTCCTTGTTTCTTGTGATCTTTTGTCTTTTTCACGATATCCATACCTAAAACACAAGTAAACAAATACAAGAACAATATATGGTATTTTATGACATTTTTATGCATTTAAAGCCCGAAAAGAACGATGAGATCATGTATAAATGCCATCTCATCACTCCCCCATACTAAGCCATTGCCGTGCCCTCACGCAATGCTAGAATAAAGTATCTAAGCATCACCAAAGTTTAAATTTTATTAACCTTTAAAGAGTAAAAGACTTGCAACATACTACGAAGATGTGCAAAGACATAATGTATGATTTTCATCACTAAAGTGACTTTTAAGGTCAAAGAATAGAAACAAGTAAATGCCCCTTAGAGTAAACTTCATCATCCTTGATTGTCATACATTCCATGCTAAGTGCAAAAACGAGATCATTGTTGGTACAAGTCACAATGCTAACACTACTCATACGTCCAAATTGTGTAATACTTTTTCTCCCCGCAATCCTAGTTATTATAAAAGGAAATGGGTTGCTAGCATTTTTTAACTATTTGTCATGGATCACAAGTGATTCATATTGACTTATTTGAGTAGTTATTAGTCCGAATGCAAAGTAGCACGATTTAATCGATAGTTAGCCGAAGGACAAAATCTTTTAAAACGGCTTCTCGTGTATCTCCTTAAGTTCATATCTTGGCATAACTCGTTTCACGATTTGAGACCTTTCTCGGACCGATATTTGGCATGTACTTCATTCTTCAAATCTTGGGAAGACGTTCTTGAAATTATGGTCTTCTCTTCATATCTTTGGAATTTCTTCACTTGACGTTTTTGAGAGATTCTTCACATTTGGACCACGACTTCATCATTTTTCTTCAATCTTTATTTTGGATTTTGATTTACAACGATCCGCCTCCTTTTCGGACTTGGATATATTTATCCTCATACCTTGTAAGGGTCTTTTTGGATAGACTTTCTCCATGATCTTTAGGGGAGTAATTGCTTTTCGTCGTGTGTCTCGATCCTTCATATTGATTTGGGAATAATGATACTTCACATCATCTTGGATCTTTAGCAACAAAATAGAGCTCCTCATGCCTTGTTAGGGCCTTTTTGGATCATTACCAATCTTCGCATCTTGTTTCAATAAGTTATGCCTTGGCTATGAACTCTATTCAACCACGAGCAACTTTTAAACGATCTTGGGCTAGAAGCTAAGTAACCTTTCAAATCGTACGACCTTACTTATTGCAATTATTATTTATTCCTAATGCATTGATCTTATGGGAAGAAAAAGCCACAATTAAAGACATATGAGTTTTTGAAAGAACATTTTCATGTTCTACGTTTAGCATGGTCACATGTCTAACTCTATCATTTCTCGTTCTTCACTATATAAAGACCTCTAATTAAAGAGACTCGTGAATACTTAGCCATGCAAGTCAAAATTAAGCCAAATTTGGATTAGCTTTCATTAAGACTATATCAAATCAAAGTTTTGGGTTTTCAAGCCACCTATAGGATCTGGCACTTTCTTGGACTTTTTCAAGTTTAGAGAATGCGTTTTATAGTTCCCTTGATAAGTGACTTTCTAGGATCAATTATAGGAACTTGTGAAAAGTTCTTGTTCTTAACCCGAATGAGCTAAGACTTTCGCGTTTTAAAGTTCCCTATATAAAAGTCTAGCAAAACTTGAATTGAGCGGGTTAAGGAATGTAAATGGCTCCAAATGCCCATCAAGTCAAAAATTAGCTCTTATTCTACCCATCGGAAAATATACATTCGTGTCTTAAAAACACTTATGAAAACTAAGAATTTTTTTTAAAATTTGGCCATTTTTAGCCTTATTAGCAACAAAAACAAAACATTGAAAGTTGTAAAGCGTGAGGGCGTAGCAAAGCAAGTACCAATTCACCCCCATACTAAAAGTAAACATTATCCTCAATGTTTCGAGTCTAAAGGTGGAGGGCCCCCATACTAGAGACGAAGAATCGAATGCTTAGGATCTAGCATGGAAAGGGTGATCAACAATATATCTAAAGCCGTTTATTAAGTATGCTAAGAGATAATTGTTAGAACAATAAAGGATATGTCATGGAATCGTGAAAAACTTCTTCAAGCAAACGATGGAGGCTCACTTAAACGAACACGAGAGTCTTCAATCATAGATGATGATGATGATCTAGATAACACAATCACAAACAACCACGAGACAAAGAGTTGGAAGGGTACAAGTCCCCTTATTAGTGAATAGTAAGCATAAAAGGATAAGCATGGGATCTCCCCCCACGAGGCACCTCGTTTTTGATTACCGAGTCATGAGCTCGACTCGATCCCCTCAATGCTAATTATCATTGGGGAAGGTGACTTGGTCGAGGGCAACCATTGAAGGAATTTCCCCACCAAAGTAGTGCTTAAGCCTATGTCCATTCACCTTGAAATTAGGACCATCATCTTGAGCTATCTCAATGGTCCCATAAGGAAATACTTGTGTAACGGTGAAAGGACCCGACCAACGAGATTTCAATTTCCCGGAAAATATCTTAAGTCGAGAGTTAAAAAGTAACACTTGATCACCAACGTTAAAAACCCGGTTTTTAATCTTTGAATCATGAAACTTTTTAGTCTTTTCTTTAAAAATTAGTGAATTTACATAAGCATTGTCTCTTAATTCATCTAATTCATTCAATTGTATTTTCCGGTGATCTCCCGCGGTCTTCAAGTCAAAGTTTGCATGCTTAAGGGCCCAATATGCCTTATGCTCCAATTCAATGGGCAAATGACAATTCTTCCCATAGACTAACTTATAAGGAGTGCAACCGATAGGTGTCTTATAAGCGGTCCTAAAGGCCCATAAAGCGTCATCGAGTTTGTCGGACCATGAAGCACGGTTTTCTCCAATCGACCTTTCTAAAATCCTCTTCAAAGCTCGGTTCGAAACCTCGACTTGTCCACTCGTTTACGGGTGATAAGCCGTAGAAAGACGATGAGTAACTCCATATTTCTTTAAAACCTTCTCGAATTGGTCATTACAAAAATGGGTTCCACGATCGCTTATAATAGCACGAGGGGTTCCGAACCGAGAGAACAATTGCTTCAAAAACTTTACTACCACACGAGCATCATTAGTAGGTAAAGCCTTAGCTTCCACCCACTTAGAAAGGTAGTCCACCGCGACGAGGATATACTTGTTACCATGAGACGATGGGAACGGCCCCATAAAGTCTATTCCCCATATGTCGAAAATCTCACACACTTGAATTATATTTTGCGGCATTTCATCATGTTGAGACAATTTTCCTTGACGTTGGCACGAATCACACGACTTCACAAGTGCGTGTGCATCACGATAGATAGAAGGCCAAAAGAAGCCGACATCGAACACTTTCTTAGCCGTGAGATTAGCACCGTGGTGAGCACCCGTGGGTCCCTCGTGACAATCTCTAAGGATATTAGAAGCTTCGGCACCAAAAACACAACGTCGAACGAGTTGATCCGCACAAACCCGAAAGAGATAAGGGTCGTCCCAAAAATAGAACTTGACATCACGAAAGAATTTTCGTTTTTGTTGTGTCGTCATACCCTTGATTATGAAATTGCCCGCATGGTAATTTGCAATGTCGGCAAACCATGGGGTGGTGTCTTTAGAATTCACTACACCGAGAGTTTCAAGAGGAAATGTTTCGGTAGTTTCCTTGTTCTCGAAAACATCTTTGTGAGGATCTTCTAGACGAGAGAGATGATCGGCCGCTAGATTCTCGGCTCCTTTTTTGTCAAGCACGGTGACATCAAATTCTTGGAGGAGGAGCATCCAACGAAGCAATCTCGGCTTAGCATCTTACTTAGCTAAGAGATACTTGATAGCCGAATGGTCGGTATACACGATGCTTTTAGTTAAGACGAGATAAGGTCGGAATTTCTCAAAAGCATGGACAAAGGCAAGGAATTCCTTTTCCGTTGTGGTGTACTTTAATTGAGCCTCGGTCATCGTCTTACTAGCATAATGGATAGGACGGAAATGCTTTTCATAACGTTGCCCTAAGACGGCCCCTATAGCATAATCACTTGCATCGCACATGATTTCAAAAGGTAATTCCCAATTAGGAGCAACAAGAATGGGAGCTTCGGTAAGTTTCCTTTTAAAAGTTTCGAAAGCTCTAACACAATCCTCATTGAAATTAAAAGGAGCATCCTTCTCGAGAAGGTGTGTCATAGGTCGAGAGATTTTCGAAAAGTCCTTGATGAAACGACGATAAAAGCCCGCGTGACCTAGGAAACTCCTAACTCCCTTAACGGTTTTGGGATGAGGTAACTTGGCGATGACGTCTACCTTAGCTTTATCGACCTCAATCCCCGCCTTCGAGACCTTATGTCCTAAGACAATTCCTTGTTTACACATGAAATGACACTTTTCCCAATTAAGCACAAGATTGGTTTCTTCACAACGTTTTAACATTTGCTCGAGATTAGATAAACACGACGTGAACGAATTGCCAAACACCGAAAAGTCATCCATAAACACTTCCATCGACTTCTCGATCATATCGTGAAAAATTGCCATCATACACCGTTGAAACGTACCCAGTGCATTACAAAGTCCGAAAGGCATCCTACGATAAGCAAACGTTCCATAAGGACACGTAAACATAGTCTTCTCTTGATCACGAGGGTCGATAGGGATTTGAAAGTAACCGGAAAAACCATCTAAAAAGCAATAGAATTCATTTCCCGCGAGTCGCTCCAACATTTGATCCATGAAGGGCAAAGGAAAGTGGTCTTTACGAGTGGCGTCATTTAACTTTCGGTAGTCAATACACACCCTCCAACCGGTCACAACACGAGTGGTAATTAACTCGTTGTTTTCATTAGGCACAACGGTCATTCCTCCCTTTTTAGGGACACAATGGATTGGGCTCACCCATGGGCTATCGGAGATAGGATAAATCATTCCCGCGTCAAGGAGTTTAAGAACCTCCTTTTTAATGAGATCGTGAATTTTGGGATTCACCCTTCTTTGACTTTGAATTGCGGGTTTGTAGTCCTCCTCCATTAAAATCTTGTGAGTACAAAATTTTGGGTCAATACCCTTAATGTCGGAAATTTTCCACGCAATTGCCCCTTTATGAGCTTTAAGAACTATCAAGAGCTCGGTTTTTTAATCATTAGCAAGACCTCTTGAAATAATAACCGGCAACTTGTCATCACCTTCCAAGAATGCGTATTCAAGGTGAGAAGGAAGATCTTTTAATTCAAGGATAGGTGGTTCCTCGATTGAAGATTTTGGTTCAACACTCATAACTTCCATCGGCGGAAGAAATGGTGGAATAGAAGTATCATCACTAATCAACACCTCATCTTCATTGTCGATTTCATTTGAAGTGAGATCGCCTCCTTGGAATGGAGTGAGATTTGGTGTGGAATTAGCAAGACTCGGATCCAAAATAGTGGGATTGCCACTTGACGAGCTATCGGAAAAACCTAACACTTCTTGTGAAAACTCATCGCAAACCACATCAACGATGTCAATGTGATTGATGGTAGCGATTGCATAAACATGAGAAGGTTTTGAGTTTTGAGTAGCGTTTATAACAAGTTCCTCTTCGTTGAATCTCAAAGTAATAGTTCTTGCATGAACATCGATAAGCGATCTCGAGGTGTCTAAAAATGGACGACCTAAAAGTAGAGGAACTTGAGGATCCGCGGGGATGTCAACTACTATAAAATCAACGAGATAGTAGAACTTCCCCACTTTCACGAAAACATCTTCGGCTACTCCACATGCTAAAATCGTAGAATGATCGGCCATCTTGATAGACATGTTCGAAGGAGTAAGAGCCGGAAGCGAAAGCGATTTCCAAATGGAAAATGACATCAAATTAATGCTCGCACCAAGATCGGCCAAGGCGAGGCATTCTTTCATATCTTGTATGTCACAAGGAATGAGAAACTTTCCGGGGTCACCAACTTTTTCCGGTATGCGGTTAAGATAAACCGAAGAACAATTAGCAAGCTTTGAAAGCTTTTCCTTATCGCTCATCATAATTTTAAAAGTGGAAGCGAAACGAGGCATATATAACAACACGTCGGCTAAACTCACATCAAAATGCACTTGTTGAAACATTTTTATAAAAAGCTCGATTTGTTGTTTGTTACGTTCTTGCATTTTCTCTTTGTTTCGTCTCGAAGGGTAGGGTAAGGGTGGTGTGGGTTGGACATTAGGCAACGGCCTTGGAATCTCGGGTTCCACAATTGGTATTGGTTCAACCGTAGGTGTGGTATGAGCGGTACTTCGTGGGATTGTAATGTGCTCCTTTTCGACCATTACCTCGGGTTCTTTCTCGATTTCCTTCTTCGTAGAAGTACTTGGACGAGAGATTGGTTCCTTGAAAGTTTTACCACTTCGTGTAGTAATAACCTTCATTTCTCCCTTCGGGTTTGCAATGGTATCACTAGGAACACCACCCGAGGAAGAGGGTTTACACATGATTGCTTCAAACATTTTAGCCATTCGGTCCTCAAATTTTGATTGCCTAGCATCCGCTTTTAACAATTCTTGCTTAATCTCATGTTGTCCTAATTCCATCTTTTGTTGATTTTGTTGAAGACGTTGGACATTTCCTTCCATTTTATTTGCATGAGTTTTAAGTTCATTAGCAAGTTCGTTTTTAAGCTCATTTTTCAACTTGGATCTTAAGCTAATCATCTCACGTTGCATATTATCAAATTTAGCATCATTTGCTTTAGCATAATCCAAAAATTCTCCTTGAAGATTTTTAGTGTGAGCATTTTGAAAACCTTGTGTAGTGTTTTGAAAATCACGGTTTTGGTTTTGATTAGTCACTTGTCCATTCCCACATTGGTAATTCCCTTTGTTGTAATTACGTGAATTTCCTTGATAATTACCACCTTGGTTGTTGTTTCGATAGTTATTAGCATTTTGATTTGGTGGAGCTTGATTTGGGCGGGAACCTTGACCGTTTTGGTTATAAGTTCCCGTTGCTACATAAGCACTCGAAGTGTTACCATCCGCGGTAATGCACTCGGATCATGGGCTCCACCACAAGACAAACAATTTTTAGCAACCGCTTTAACCGAAGCGGAATTTGAAGCTTCTTGAGCTTTTCAATGAGACATAAGATTAGCAAATCTATCGAAAAACCGATTTTCCTCATTAGCTTCATCATGTAAGGCATTAATGCTACGAGACGATGACGACGATGACGAACCCAAATTGGCAACACTCGGTGTGTTACGAGGGCTATAAACCTTAGATCTATTCTCGATAATTTATAAAGCATCATCGGTCGTTTTACACAAAAAATTACCACCCGCGGCGGCATTCAAATAATCTCGTTCATGATCATTAAGCCCATTATAAAAAGTATCAATTTGATGCAATTCTGAAAAATCATGGTGTGGACATTCATGTAACATTTCTTTAAAGCGTTCCCATGCCATTGAAAAACTTTCATTATTACGTTGCACAAATCGTGAAATCTCATTCTTCAAATGTGTTGTTTTAGATGGTGGGAAAAATTTGTTCACAAACTTAGAAACGAGATCACCCCATGTAAAAATCGAATTTGGCGGTTCTTTCTCAAGCCAAATTTTAGCGGGTCCATCTAAAGAGTATGGAAACAACATCATCTTAATGGCGTCATGTGGAACATCCTTAAACTTGCTAGTAGCGGTGAGACGGTTAAAATTCCTTATGTGATAATGCGGGTTGTCTTTCTCATGACCTCTAAACTTATTTGCTTGCAACATTGACATTAAACCCGTCTTAATCTTGAAATTCTCCGCAAGGATAGCGGGAATCACAATAGCCTCTCCAAAACCCTCGGTGGGTGCTTGTAGCAACTCCATCATAGTACGATTAGCCATTACGACTTCTTGTTCTACAATAGGTTCAACAATTGGAGGTTGTTCTTCAATCAACGTCTCTTGATTGGCTTGCTTTTGAAGACGTTTACGAGCTCGTTTTGCTTGATTACGAGTGATCATAAACTTCACGAAGAATGGGAGGTGAGCAAAGAAGATTCTTTTGGGTGTTTTGTGGATTTTTAAATTTTTTGTGTTTTTGATTGTTTTTAATTTTTTTTGGATTTTGGTGTATCTTCGTAGACAACAATCTACCAAATCTCTCCTCGAATCAAACTCTTGATTAAAGAAGCCTCAAAAGAATGAAAACGATCACGTGGAGTGAACGCCTTCGAATGACTTTAGAACTTTGGTGAAAACCAAATTGTTCAAGAGGGTTTAATCACAAAGAAACCAAGCAAATATATTATACGTAATAATACTTTGGGCGGAAAAACCCTCGATTAGCCTTCAATCTTAAAATACTCACAAGCAAGCGGGGAAACGAGGCGGCGCGAAGCACTTAAGAGCCTTTTTCCTTAGGGTATATTTTATAATACCCGCCTTATACCCACCTTATAGTTCGTATTTTTCAAAATCGAGCTTCACGGAAGTATTTATCTATTTTTGCCTTTTTCTTTTTGTTTGAGATTTGAATACAATAATTAGGAGATGAAATCCCAATTAAGGTTGTGTTTTCACACTTTTGGAGATATTGTATATTTGTTGTGATACTTAATACAATATAGTAATAATATTTTCACAAGAAAAACCAAGAAAACCGATAATACGTATTAGTAGATTTCTACTAATACAAATACTATATATGGTTAATATTAAAAACAACAATGCAAATTAATCACGACACACCTCCTCGGCAGCGGCGCCAAAATGATTGTTGTAAATTACGACCTTTAGGAAAAGGAACGTAAAAGCGGTAAGTATTAAGCGATGATTTAGGAAAATCAACACTAATGACCCTTATGATATGAAAGTTCGTTTCCCAAGGAGGTATATGTGTGTGACTAAGATGTAAATGATTTGAGATTAATATTTGGTTTAAAAGGGGATGAGAAAAGAAGATGACGAAGACGTGAAATTAATACTACGACGACAAAACGTAAAACCGTGAAAACTACAAAAATAAAAATTAATTCTAAAAATTACCAAAAGTTCACCAAAAATCAAAATTAATAAACTAAGAGTTTACCAATGATCAAAACTTTTTCAAACCTTTTAAATAATTAAATATTCAATTTTTAAATGCTAATTAAAGCCCTAAAAATCAAATAAATTATCAAAAAGCCCAAAGAAATATTTTTCAATTGGTAAACCTCTAAAATGACCTAAAAAGATTAAAAACTATTTTTAGAAATTTTTAACCTAAGAAAAACTATTTAAAATGATTTAAAAACTATTAAAACTTAAAATAATTATAAAAATTAATCTAAAAGTGATAAAATTATTCTAAAAGTTGCAAAAATCCTATTTTAATGTATTTAAGCTAAGAAAAATGTAAAAAGTTGGAAAATGTGAAATTTGAAAAATAATAATAAAATAATATTAAAATAATATTAAAAATCTAAAAATTATAAAAAATTCTAAAAACTTGCAAACTAGTATATCTTAACCTAAATAAACAGAAAATCAAAGTGAAATGACCAGAATACCCCTATTGGGCCTCCAAATGGGCCAAAACCCAAAACAGTCAACACAAATGGGCTTTTGGTCCCAAAAAGTCAAACCTGGCCCAATTAACTTGGAAAAGCCAATCTGACTCAAAATTTAATTCTAAACACAAAACTATAAAGGCCCAAAAGCTGAAAGTGAGCTTATCACAGCTTAATAAGCAAACAGCTTATCCTTATTGGGCTTTTTAGCCCATTAAGCAATAAGCTAATGCCATAAGCTCTAATTTGACACACAACCTTCTTTTGGGATGCTTAAGAGATCTGTAAAAAGAAATTTTGAAAAAGCACACTCAATAAGCCAGAAATAAGCAATGTAATATTTCACTAAAAGACAAAATAGTCGTTTTTGAGAAATAAGGCACCTCAAGACTTGATTCAACTTGCAAAATGTCACAAATGAACTCAATAAGCCAAAACAATCAACAAAATGCCAATAAGCAAAACCAATAAGCCAGAAAAAGCCAATAAGCACTTATGAAAAAGTCAATTGAGTTGGTTTTCTAGTCAAACCTAAAAGTCAACCCACCAAATGCTCCAGTATGAACAAATGGGTCAAATAATGAGCACCTATTACAAAATCCAAGTTGTTGCGGGTTAAAATAAGCTATTATAGCTTATTGATAAGCTGACACCCAATTAACACTAGCAGGGGGAACCAGCAGGGGAAAGGAGTTCCCACTGCTTTGACTATTTGACCAAGCTTTTTAGAGAGTTTTAGTTGGATTCAATTGGAAACAAGGGCACCCATGTGATCAGTGAATCACAAGGAGTCAATATCAACAAGAAAATCACAATTTGGTTTACACAATAAGCCAGAATCAATCAAACAGTCACCGGATATTGCCCAGATATGGAAAATAAGCAGTTATGCACAAATAAGCAGATTAAGCCTGAATAAGCCAACCAAACTCAACAGGATGCATACACAAGCTATATAAACTATGAATAAGCACAAATAAACTTATATCAAACACTGAATCAAAGTAAACAACAAGATCAAAGCAGATGAAGTTACTGATGAACAAAATGCATATGCAGAAACCTATTTGCTAATCGATTTGACACTAGATCCAATTTCAGGCACTCAAATCTCTTCTCCTGGTGTAATTAACTAAGGTTTAGCACTTGTTAGCCCTAGCCTAAGCTTAGATCTTGGTGTCCTCAAAATCCTAGCCAATTTTACCAAGTAAACAAGATTTTATACCCTATTTAAGAATCTAGGTGTTTCAACCCACAAATATTGCAGCAATATGACCAAGTATATCAGATAAGCATATACCAACAGATAGCAACAATAAACAACCACTCAAAACACCACAAATCCAAACTATGCAGTTGACCCAAACACCCCTTAAAAACCTGTTTTCACAATTTTTCAAAGGATTATTAAGTTCTAACCCACAAATCAAACTAACAACACCTCATAAACATCAAACAACACCAGATTAACAATAATCAACCACCAAATCACAGATTCAAGAACAAACAAGCAGAAATCACAAAATTCAGAAAAATAAGAGAGAAATTGAAAAGGGAAGAAGGTGCAAATCTCCAAGACCTACATCCAGGCCCTGGATTGTTTGAGCTTAGGTACTAGCAAAACAAGTACCAGCTTCCAAGTACCTGCTAAGATGAAAAAACAAAGTGATGCACAATAAACAAGTACCTTTCTGATTTTTGAAGCACAAGCCTTATGGATTAAAACCTTGCCTCAAAAACCCTCAAATATCAAAGTGGAACTCAGAATTAGGCTATTCCAACACCAACTTTTAACAAATATCAAAGAGATTTCAAAATTCAGAAAATAAACTTTTATTAATTTAAAAAGGAATTACAAAGATTAATAGCCTAAAACTGGAACAAAGCTCTCTCACAGGTTGAGGAGTCTATTTATAGGCAAATGCCAATGCTAGCACTATTCACAAACCCTAGAACTGAAATTCCTATTCTATCCTTGCAGAATCTTCTAGGCGTGTTGCCAGTTGGTTTGGGTGAATCCTGGACGTTTGTTTAGTGCTTGGTGACAAAGGAAAGGTTTTGGTTCATTGATCTTGCCATGTCATGATCAAATGCCAGGTGTCGTATTGTGAGTGGGAATGGGGGTATCATTCTGGTAGTGGGAATTAAGGTTTTTGGTGTGGGATGTGATTGTCTTGATGTGAATTACACGTGGGAACAACCAATTTTAATTTCCCCTTTGTTTTCACCTTTTTAATCCTGGGTAAAAAGAGGTGTTCGTGATGGTAAAATTGCTACAGTAACTGTTGCCCGCGTTTTTAGGAGTTTAAACTTTAAGTTTTGGCAGTTTTGGTCCTTATCCTTTGGAAAAGATGGTATAACAAGTATTTCAGTCAACATAAACGAATTTCCTTTGTTAATAACTTTACCAACTTGACACTTTTGGCACAAAACTTTGGAAAAGGGGTTATAAGGATTGTTTTTGCCATTTTTGGATAATTCAAGGACTGATCTTGGACATTGTTGATCTTCAAAGGTCTTCAATGCAACTTTAACTTCATGAGGGACCATAAGTAGCAATTTAGAATTGTTGAGGGACTAAACTTGCCATTGCTTCAAAGTTGAAGGACCATTTGTGTAATTTTGACAAACTTAAGGGACCAAACTTATAATTATGAATATACAAGGGTTTTAAGTGTCAATTCTTCATTCATTGAGGATCAATCTTGCATATCTTCAAGTCTTCAAGGGTATTTGTTGGATAAAACATGATCTAAGGCCCGGTTCTTTGTACGGCTTCGTTTCTCGTGTCCGTTTTTCCTTGTTTCTTGTGATCTTTTGTCTTTTCACGATATCCATACCTAAAACACAATTAAACAAATACAAGCACAATATATGGTATTTTATGACACTTTTATGCATTTAAAGTCCAAAAAGAACGATGAGATCATGTATAAATGCCATCTCATCATAAGTAAAGAGTAAGGAAAGGAACAACCTAATACGAAGACACCAAGATTTATAGTGGTTCGGCAACTAAGCTCTATCTTCGTTCCTACTCCACTCCTCGAGTACACCTTACTCGAGATTTCCAATATCCACAAGCTCCTTTCTTGGCGGAGAAAACCTTACAACGTCGCTTACATTTTTTCCGGCACTAAGCTAAATGTCGAGACCTAATCTTAGCTAGGACAAGTCTACACAACATCGCCCACTTCACTATTTTACGACTCAAGGCTAGATGTCGAGTTCTAATCGAAAGATAGAACCAATCTTAAAAACGTTGCCTACTTCACCATTTAACGACACAAGGCTAGATGTCGAGTTCTAATCGAAAGGTAGAACCAATATTCACAACGTTGCCTACTTCACCATTTTCCGACACAAGGCTAGATGTCGAGTTCTAATCGAAAGGTAGAACCAATCTTCACGACTCTTCAGTTTGAAGCTAAGTGAGAACTCACAAGACACAACCACATCACTTTATAGTTTAGTGAGAACTCACAAGACACAACCACATCACTTTATAGTTTAGTAAGAACTTACAAGACACAACTATTACAACTCAATAAAACACATATCCAAGTAGACACATGTAACTTGGATCTACACAACACAAATCCAAGCATACACATATACAATGGATTTACACAAGATTTAATCCAAGTATTCACAAATACAATGGTTTAACACAACTAATCCAAGTATTCACAAATACATTGGATCTATAAAAGACTCAAATAAAATAAATGATAAACATGACTAGATCTTTAGGAGAGGATGATCTTCATCAAGGCTGCATCTTTAATCACATCACAACTGTGTGAGTGATCTTCTCTTTGGACAAGGTAAAGAAGGAGATCAAGGGGATAATCATAAGTAAACATATTTAACACATTAAGTGATCATTTACAAATGATTAGGAATTAGATAGGAGAAAGATGGCAGAAAGAGTGTCCAAAAAGGGTTGTGGAAAATGCATATTTGATCCACTATTTATAGGAGACAAAAGCCAACGGCTCCCTGAGCGCGGTTCCTTAATTGTGCCTGCGGTGCCTTATCACTAAGGGACCGCATAGGCATTTAAGGATCCGTGGTCATAGACTCCGCTCGCTTTTGTCTTTTAGTGTAGAAGTAATATCTAAGGTAAGTTTTTACCTTCAAAGGATATTCCTATGTCACTTGAAATATGCCATATTCAATTTTCATTTTCCATTTTAATAAAACATTTTCTTAAAAAGAAAGTTTATTAAAAAAAATTTTGTCACATTTGACAAAATGTAAGTTTAGGTCTAATCACTTTTATGATCACTAATCATGATTAAGATATGTTAGTGCAATACTTAAATGATTATTATCTTGATGATAGTGTTTGTTAGATAATTCGTCTTATGATTGTATTTGATGATAAATGTCTTTTTAATTTGCCGTGATCAAAACTAAGAACGACTAGTTAACACTAATAATGTTTTTAGGCATTACTTTGCATTAACAATCTCCCCCTTTTTTATTACGAGAAACTATAAACTCATTTATGTAAAATTAAAAAAATTTCGAATTATTAACGAGTTTATCACTATCATTTCTCCCCTTTTGTCAAAGCAAAAAGGTTAGCACAAGTCTTTTGAGGAAGAGAAGAAGTGACTTTGCTAGAAGCTCCCCCTTGGTGTTTACTCCCCCTTGCTTGGGGCACCAAGTGAATGAGCTAAGGTGACATGATACACAAAGATTAGTAGAAGAAAAGAAACACCAATGTATATTTAGTTACTACCTACTAAGTAACTTGAGAGGGAGAAAGAAAAGAAATATCAAATTAGAAGTAAGTATTTGCTAAGCATGTCCAAAGAGGGTGTTTTGACAAAATTAAAGTTCAATAGGTGGAATAAAGGTAGAAAAGAAACATCCATACCAATTGAAGTGATAATATGTCAAAGGGTTAGAAACTTACAATTGGTGGAACCACCCAACAACAATTTTAGGTTTTAACCATGATCTACTCTAAACAATGTGTTAAAAAGAATTGATGGGAAAGTTAATAACACACATAACATTCATATTGCAAAAATATGAAGGAACATACAATAAAAATATTCATACACACAATATGAATAAAAGTAACACATAAACAACATAAGCATAAACTACTCTAGTAGCGATAAGCTTCCAAGATTTGCTTAAGTTTTTATTTGACTCAAACAACTAAAACACAAAGTGTTCTTTAATTGGAAAAATAAGACGACGAGGCATCATTAGAAGATTTGTTCATAGGAACAAATACTTTGAGAGGAGGTCGAGTGAGAAGAAATACAAGAAAATTTAACTTGTCATATACATGAGCAAGTTCAGTTTGTTGAAATCGACAACAAGCACACGAGCTTCCATGATGCAAAACAAAGTCGTTAGATGGGGGAGGAGCATCCAGAAGAGAAGGTAGCGGTGGAGAGGGAGATAATGGATAAGAAATGTTTTCACAATGCCTAGTAAGATTTGGGAAAGAAGAAAGGTCATTGAGAGGTGGAATGTTGCAAGGTTTAGGTGGTGGTGGAAGAACTTCTCTTTCTCCGGTAATTGGATCGATTGAGAAAATCTCATTTCAATACGCAATGGGAGAGAAAGAAGTCTTGCAAGGTTTGGAAGAAGAGGAATCATGATGATCCTTGTTCTTCTTGATCCAAACGGGTCGAACCGTGATTTTCAATTTCTTGGAAAGCTTAGAAGAAGAAGCTTTAGGTTTAGAAGTTTGTGACAAAGACATGCCAAGGTTAAGGTTAAAAGAGTTAGACATTGTGAGGGATGAGAAGAAGAACTCCCAAAAGAAGAGAACTTAAAAGAAAATAGACAAGGTAAAGATTTGAAATGAAAACAAAGTGTTTCAAGTAATTTTTAGCCAAAAATGGCAAACAAGGAATCTTGAAAAAGGTTGTGGTCAAAGTAGAAAGACAAAAAACGGGCCAGAAAATGGCCTGCTGTCCGCGGTTCTTTAAAGGAACCCACGGTTCCTTATATATAAGGGACTGTGCGGATTTTAAGGATCCGCGTACAGTGGACTTAAAAATGCAACTTTGCAGAGTTTTGAGAAAAAATAATACTTTTTCTAAAATTGCAAATCTTGGATTTTTTCCCTCTTTTAGCATTAGATTATGCTTTGGTTGCATAAAAGGCAACACACTCACAAAGAGCGTCTTGACAAAAGGTGACAAAATATTTAAATAACATTTTGATTCAAATTCAGTCAAGTCTTAGAGGTTGTGATAGATTTAGGTTCAATTTTAAATAAAATGAGGTTGATTAGTGTGAGTACATAGATTTGAAACACACAAAAGCTAAATCCATAACACATCTTCATGAAAACTCATGAAGGAAAGGAAATACAAGAAATAAAAAACAACTAACTATTACAAAGTTAGCTAAACTAGATCTTGATAGACAATCATCCTTGGCTTGATATTTCATTAAAAACATATTAAGAAAATTTTCATTCATTTCCTAGGAGGTGGAGGATTAGCAAATAAATCCAACAAAAAGCTTTGCAACTTAATGTGAACCCTAATCATCTCCAATATAAGGATATTAATGAGGTAGAAGTTGTTTGAGAAACAAGGACATTTAGTTCCATTGTGCATGAAAAGATCAATCAAGTGTCGATCGCCCAAGGGGTGGGAAAAAGGAATACCTAAAATTGAGGTGTTTGAGGGAGGCATGGCGTCCAATAGTGAGATGAGTGAGTTTGGTGGTGTGAGAGGTGAGGAGACCAAAGACTCAACAAAGTCATTCACAATGGTAATGCTTTGAAGAGGTTGCGGGTTCACATCCAAGAGAGGACTAGGAGTGAAGGGTGAGGACAACTCATTCATCGTAGATTGGAATGAGGGTGAGGTAGAACCATGTGAATGGTTAGTACCATGAGTTGAACTAGTCGTGCATGGTGCAAGAGGTGGTGAAGGTGATGAAGAAATAAGAGTTGGAGAAATCTTATTTTTGGGTGTGAGAAAAGATGAAGAATCAAACTTAGGAAACTTAATCTTGATCTTAAGGTTTCTTTTGGATGAGGATTTTTTGGATGAGATTGATGATCTTGAGGACACCATGGTTGTGTGTTTTGGTTTAGAAAGAAGATTTGGGGGATGACGAAGAATATCAACCAAGAGAGGTTTAAGAAGGAGAAGGGATGATCCAAACTAGTAAGAGTTAAAAATTGTTTTGGTGAATAATGAAAATAGATAGGCTAGTTTAAGAAAAAGCTGGTTTTTAGCAAAAATTTCATCAATGTTTACAGAATTTTAGAGAAAACGGTGTAAAGTAAATATTCTATCGTGACCAGAGCCTGCGTTTCCTTAAATAGGACGGTTCTTTATCACTAAGGAACCGTAGGTATTTAAGGTACTGTGGACAGTGGTCTCAGAAAAAGAAGTTCCAGCAATTTTCAAAGCCCCAGATTTTTCACAAATCTAAATCAAGCCAAAGTGTATTATAAGCCAAAATCTAGAGAGCTAACTAACACATAAAAATGCACAAAGATATGTGAATCGAAACAACGATCACATAAACACTTAAGGATTAACATTCTAAACAATCCAACACAAAGTATAAGTTAGTTTAAATACCAAATTCTAAAAACAAGAAACATAAAACAAAGTCTAAAGAGATGAAATTGTTCAACATTTCAAAACATGTTTACAAACATGTTGATCCTTGACCATTACCATTTCTTCATTTCTTCTTCTTACCAAGGCTCTTGATCATCTTCCCAATGCTCTTTAGGGTTTCCCTTTGCTCCGATCTAAGATCATGTAACTCACCACAAGTTTGAAGGTTTGAACGATAAACATGCTCAAGTGAGAGGTTTTCCGAAATTTCACAAGTGGCATAGTGAGGTGGAAGAACAAGAGGGTCTAACCCGTCCATGAAAGTGTTCATGTATGGGGTGGAGTCACTCGAAGAGCCGAAATGAGCACTCGTACCTTCATCACCACCATCACTTGGTGACACAGAAGTGTCCGCATCATCGAACTCTTGTGGTTCATTCCTTCTCGTACCACGATCACTTCTTGGATTTCGTGGTTGTACCTCTCGAATAGACATCATGACACGATTGACAGAACGAAAGCTAGAGAGATCAAGCTCAGGTTAGTGTTCACCAACATTTTTAAAAAGACGAGTGAGGAGCATGGCATATGGGAGATTTATGGTTGGTCGAGAGAGAGCATAGGTAATCCGTCGAGCGATGTAAAATGCAAAATTGTACTTGGTGTTGGTAAAGATTCAACACATCATGTGTGCCATACACGCCGGGATATGATCCCGGTTTCCCCCAAGACAATATACATTTTCCCTAAGAATGTCGGCCCATCGGACCATGCAATCATTAAGGTCGCTTTCGAGTATCTCATGACGATTTAAAGATCGCTTAGAAGAATGGATACTTCGAACAATGGTTGAGCTATGCTCTTTGATAATGACATCAAGTATGAGCTCAAGGTCTAGCTCTTCGTCGTCATTTGGAGCACTATCGGAAGACTCAGTTAACGCATCAAGTTTCCAAGCATCCGTGAACCGACAAGTTCCAACAAATGGCACACGAAGAGCCGCGCCAAAAGCCTCGAGAGAGTATTGAATGAGTTTACCATTTAAGATGAACCTAACAAATACTCCATTATCCATTACAAATAAGGGAATATCCTCTAAAGAACTCCAAGAGAAATTCGGGGTAAATATCTTCTTTGATATATAACAAACACTCAAACCCAATTTGAGCAAACATTGATTTGATGTAAGTATAACCCCCAATGTTCTCTTCGACAACTCTACCCTCATGAAAGCAACGGTTTTGGAGTGAACAAAAGGTATTGGCAAAGGTTGGTGAGGAACAAAATTCGGCAAGGTTTGGCATATAAGCTTTAGTATTTTGGTTGTCTTTATGGTATTCTGAAGGCATGATTAGTTACCTATAAGCAAAAAAATATTTTCCAATCACTCATATGTTACATAATTACCAAAAACCAAAATCATGAAAAATGTGTTTGATCAAATGATTGTCAAACTAAGGGTTGATCCTTAACATTTGCATGTTCACAATGAACCAAATTCATCATTAACTATAACATATGAACAATGTAAAATCAACCATGAATTTTGAACAAAGGTTTTTCAAAAACATTTTTTGGGTAAGGATTAACAATGCAATTATCAATTTGTTCATGGGTTCCTATCAATTCCATCATTCAACCAAAAATATTTAGTCAAAATTCGGATTGTTATACAAGTGGGTTTTAGTGAAATCTCAATGAATTCGAACCTAAGGAATCATAGTAAAATAACTATGCCAACCTACATTCCTAGCAAGGTTCTAATTCAATATTAATTTTATAAATCCCCAATTATGAAATAAGATCCCTCGAACAAAGTAATTAAAATTGAATGAAATTACTTACAATTAATTGATGTTGGAAGAGTGGTGAGTGAAACCCACAACTTTGAATCAATTAATCTTGAGTGATTTGGTGTTTTTAAAGGTTCAACAATGGTGGAATGAAGAAAATCTGTCGCCTCTATGGAGAAGAAAGGGAGGGTTTGTTTGAAATAGTTTTATTTAATAAAAACTGATTATTTTAGTCACCTGGTGGGACCACGGTGCTTTATCGATATGGCACCGTGGGTTAGCACCGTGACAATTAAAGATCCACGCACAGTGACAAGTTTTTAACAAAGAAACACATTGGATTTTTCAAAACTAAGTTTTTCTAAAATACTTATAATATATCTTAATCCTTTTGGAAATTATTGGACCACTTCAATACTAGGTAATATAAGGATTACGAGTTAAATCAAGACCGAAACGGAAGAACGACTACTCGTAGCAAGGAGCAAAGAAGAAAGAAACCAAGGGGAGTGAATCAAGACCAAGGTCAATGGTCAAGAGATAAGTGACAATATTCAAGTGGTAGAAATGAAGAGCTTGTGTCATTTATAGTGGTTTAAGACGTGCCTTTCCGGCGAAAGTCTAAACGGTTTTGGTAATGAACCATACTAAGCAATTCTGTAAAGATAGATTAAGATCATTTTCAAAAGTAGTCTTAATGCTATTTCAAGTAATGAGAAAAGTATAGATTCAATTTCTCTCCCACATGGTCGGATAATTATTATTGCTAGGATTTACAATACAACATCCTTGGAATATTTCAATTCCAAATGTGTAATATCCTAACTACAACTTATGGAGTAGTTTGGTACCTTAAGGGATTAATCAATCATCCTAGAGATGAAATCAATTGCACATATGCCACATGATAAAGGGCCTACTAACCGTATGGGTGTAAACTATGAAATTCATGCTTGATACTTTACGCTACTACTAACTCACTATACATCTCCTATGTGAGTCAAGTATCCAAGTAATGAAGATTTTAGATAGTGTAAGAAAAGAATCACATACCACAAACAAATGTCAAGGCAAGGATGCGAAGAGCGAGCATATAGTCAAGTAATGATCAAAAGCATGATCAATAGGGCGTGTGAAAGGACGAAAACGTACCTTAGCCGTAAAGAGCATTCCAAGACTTCAAGGAGCCAATGCAAAGCCCAACCATGACTAAAATGACTACTAAGTCTACAAAGACTAGTATCATTCTCATCCATCTTGGTATCATCATTCAATGATGTTGGGAATCAAAGAAGATGAGTCTTCTACAAGTGTAAGTAACTCAATTCACAATCACTCAAGTGATTAATCTTCATGAGTAACTACACATAGCAAGATACAAACTAGTAGATACATTTCTAAGGATAAATCTAAAATGTATAAATGATACTAATCTAGATGAGCTGCAATATTACCAATTAAAAGGCCTATTTTCAATGAAAAAATAGTTTTAACCAAATAGAAACTTTAGTACAACGAAACCTTCTAATTTAAGGAGACAATGCATCGATCCAAATTTTAAAGTACAATATACTTCAAAGATCTCGAGTAACCATCTCTCTGATACCAATTGTATAAACTAGATGGGGGTTGAATAGTTTCTCTTTGGTTTATGTCCTAATTAAAATTCCTTTCAATTAGGTTTGTCTCAAAACTACCTTTTGCTTGAAAGCTAGTTGCATAATGATTAGGTTCATATCTAATGCATTAGCAATGACAAATGATAATGGTGTGTGAATTAATAATGAAAGTAACTAAAGATTAAGGAAAGGAACAACCTAATACGAAGACGCTAAGATTTATAGTAGTTCGGAAACGAAGCTCTATCTTCGTTCCTACTCCACTCCTCGAGTACACCTTACTCGAGATTTCCACTATAGCCACAAGCTGAAAACATTACAACGTCGCTTACATTATTTTTCGACACTAAGCTAAATGTCGAAACCTAATCTTAGCTAGGACCAATCTACACAACATCTCCCACTTCACTATTTTACGACACAAGGCTAGATTTCGAATTCTAATCGAAAGATAGAACCAATCTTCAAAACGTTTCCTACTTCACCATTTAATGACACAAGGCTAGATTTCAAGTTCTAATCGAAAGGTAGAACCAATCTTCACAACGTTGCCTACTTCACCATTTTCCGACACAAGGCTAGATGTCGAGTTCTAATCGAAAGGTAGAACCAATCTTCACGACTCTTCACTTTGAAGCTAAGTGAGGACTCACAAGACACAACCACATCACTTTATAGTTTAGTGAGAACTCACAAGACACAACCACATCACTTTATAGTTTAGTGAGAACTTACAAGACACAACTATTACAACTCAATAAAACACATATCCAAGTATACACATGTAACTTGGATCTACACAACACAAATCCAAGCATACACATATACAATGGATTTACACAAGATTTAATCCAAGTATTCACAAATATAATGGATTAACACAACTAATCCAAGTATTCACAAATACATTGGATCTATACAAGACTCAAATAAAATAAATGATGAACATGACTAGATCTTTAGGAGAGGATGATCTTCATCAAGGATTCATCTTTAATCACATCACAACTATGTGAGTAGGGATGGCAACGGGGCAGGTTTGGGGCGGGGCTACCATCCCCATCCCCAAACCCGATTAGTAAAGTTCTCCCCAAACCCGCCCCGATCCCCTTCGGGGATTTAATCGGGGTGCCCCGTTGGGGCGCAATGCTCCCTCAAACCCGCCCCGTACTAATCGAGGATCTTATCGGGTGCCTTTTTTGGGTGAAGTTTTCTATCAAAACCGCATCATTTTACATTTATTATTATTTTTATACTATTATAAATAAGCTTAAAGTATTAAAAACTTACTAATTATATAATAATGAATTACAAACAAGACTTTTAAGGCTTAAAAGGATACTATTATACATAAATAATGATATGTTACACCACAAAGAACTTAAAATACATTAAACAAGTTTTTGTAATAACAATTTGCAATAATAAAAAGATAAAATACTAAAGAAATATTTATTATGACGTAAATAGTAAGAAAATACTATATATAAATACTTATATTTGTATATGTGTATATTAATCGGGCGGGGCGGGTCGGGGACCTTATTCCCCGCGTTTGCCGCAAAACCGATTAAAAATCCCCGTTTAAGCCCCAAACCTGCCCCATAACCCAATAAAGTTAACCCGCCCCGTCCTAATTATTTCGGGTTTCGGGTTTCCCCGTCGGGTTCGGGTTTTTCTGCCATCCCTATATGTGAGTGATCTTCTCTTTGGACAAGGTAAATAAGGAGATCAAGAGGATAATCATAAGTAAACATACTTAACACATTAAGTGATCATTTACAAATGATTAAGAATTAAAAAGGAGAAAGATGGCAGAAAGAGTGTCCAAAAAGGGTTGTGGAAAATACAGATTTGATCCACTATTTATAAGAGACAAAAGCCAACGGCTCCCTGAGCGCGGTTCTTTAATTTTTCCTACGGTGCCTTATCACTGAGGGACCACATAGGCATTTAAGGATATATGGCCATAGACTCCGCTCCCTTTTGTCTTTTAGTGGGGAAGTAATATCTAAGGTAAGTTTTTACCTTCAAAGGATATTCCTATGGCATATGGAATATGCCATATTCAAATTTTCATTTTCCATTTTAATAAAACATTTTCTTAAAAAGAAAATTTATTAAAAAAACTTTTGTCACGTTTGACAAATTATAAGTTTAGGTCTAATCACTTTTATGATCACTAATCATGATTAAGATATGTTAGTGCAATACTCAAATGATTATTACCTTGATGATAGTGTTTGTTAGATAATTCGTCTTATGATTGTATTTGACGATAAATGCCTTTTTATTTGTCGTGATCAAAACTAAGAAAGATTAGTTAACACTAATAATGTATTTAGGCATTACTTTGCATTAACAAAAACGTTCCAAAATACTCAAGACGAGATGACACAAAGACACTATCTCACTTCCGCCCTACGCGCAGTCAAAGCCTCAATAATCATCGTCATTGAAGGTCAAAAAGATATTACATGTTCTCCTTGATCGGACGTCATTGAACAATGCCGTCTCACGTTCTCACAACTTACGATCACTCGACTAGATCACATACCACAAAAGTACATAAAAAGCAAAGGTCGAACATAAACATCAAATATAGATCTACACCGTTGATCATCGATAAAAACTTTGAACGATCCCTTGATAACAACAACTCAATTCCCAAAGTCTACTCACTTGCAGCGTCGGCTACAACATACTCCTCGAGGTGGTGACGAATTTATTAATCCCAGACATTAAGAAATTTGTTCCATTGGCAAAGATCATAATATAATGGGCGTATCAACAGCTTATGCTCAAGTAGTCAACATACAAAGGCGTCCCACTAACTTCTGCTTCAGCACTCATCATACAAAGGCATCCCGATAACTTCAACTTCAGTGCTCAAGGTGATGCATCATATTCCTCGTTTTGTTCGTCATACTAGCCCCCAAGAGTTTCGTCATCAAGAAAAGTCTTTTGTGACCCTTCGATAGTAGCAAGTAAAATTAAAAAATCTTCAAATCCACGATAAGTTTCCGTTGATAACTTGTGCTCAGTGAATCCACAAGTACACGCATAGATACTGGTGACGCTTAAACAAGTCGCCTATTCTCAAAAGGGTTAACAGTTCTTAACGATTAGCTCCAAAAGCACGCGATCGTTGAGACACATTAGAAATGGTCCATATAAATTAATCAGAACTCGAGATAAGTCCAACGGGTTACTCGCACATATATGATAATCGATGATAACCACAATGACTGCGACACTGAACGACTCATACCAACATAACAAGATTCGAAGAAAGATGTATGCATACGAAACAATCACAAATCGAGCCAGGCATACTTGGGCCCACTCATTTATAACTCCTTGTCTACATCAAAAGGCGCCCCCCTCCATGTATACAAGTGTTTATAAATTTACGGTTCAGGAACTTATAACTTTCTTGTTCAAATGAAAAGGCGTCCCAATCCATTTCAACAAGACGATTATAAGTCATCCTACACAAGTATTAATATCTCAAAACACGATATCATATCCAAATTACATCCCATAGTAAGTACAAGTGTAACACCCCCAATTTCACAAGGCAGCGGAATATCAACATTGGGCGTTACTTCATAGCACATCACACATAGTCATAGAAAACGACCTCAAAAGAGACGTTTTATAAAATAAACCATTCGATAATTTTATTAAACCAGAGTTAACTAAAAGAAGGGGTCCCACCAATTTATACAAACCTTAAGAAGTAATAAATATTTGTCAAATGTATCGAATGGAAATTGTTTGTTTTGCCTTTACTTTATCCCGCGCGGCTCCATGCTCCAGCTGCTCTTAAACCTATACACCTGAGAATACATGCTAACATGTCAACACAACGGTTGAGTGAATTCATAGGTTTTTAATAAACAATAATGGGTTTTTAAATAACCCATAAAGCTTTTGAACACAAGAATCTCATCCATTGGCGATATTGCAACACATGCAATACCTGTATTCCACACTATTATGCTAAGCTCATGACACCGATGCCTTAATCAATAAGTTTGCCCTAGTCAGGTATCTTGCCAAATACCCCATACTTCACGTACAACACACCCAGCTGAGCCTCCAACTCACAGGTGCGACCTGCCTGGGTGGGGGTCATCATTCCCAATGGATCCATTCGTCTGTACGAGCGCCTACCCATCATAGGTAGTTAACGGTTCACGATTTATAGGGACTTTTCACTGGCAATAAGCAACTTAGCCTTACTAAAAGTGGCTCATTACCTATACAATCAACGCTTGTGTTCATTTTCCAAAAGCATTCAATCAAACTTATTTACATTTATTAATCAACAGCTTGTATTCGTTCAAAGCATACAACCAAACATCGCATGTTTATTCATAAACATATTCTCCTAAAATCATATATATAAGCAACATATCTTTTTATACCAAGAGCATGTATTCCCCCTCGCGGGTTTATAAAACATATAAAGCAGTAAAAGCGAGGCTATGAACTCACCTGATATAGCTATAACACGTAGATCAAGGAACAAACGTCCAATAATCGATACACGACTTCACGAGATATCAATCGCTCATTGATCGTGAACGAGATGCTCAACGGTCGACATATGACCAAACAAAACCTATAATGACGAGGCGCGTCTTAGGTTCGAGACTATACATAAGACATTCATATATGTAAATAGTTCATTTTAGTAGGTTCGGACATTGCATAAGTTTTATAAAACTTTTTCATAAAACTTTTGTAACAATTTATCATGGGTTATCTCATTATAACCATTAAGCCCATTCTAGCCCATTAGTGACCCATTAAACATTTATATAACCTAAGTCCATTTCCAACTCAGTATTGATCTTCATATACATTATTAATCTCAGGTCCAATAATGGCCCAATAGCCATTACAAGTGTAAGTTAGGCTTTTGTGGCCCAAGTCCACTTTATATGTTTTTTTTTCGGTTCTAAAACGCCTCCAAACGATGTCCACTTAATATTTCACGTTGGTCGAGTCTCGGGTTTCATAAATATCAGTATATAGATGAGTCTATATTTCTCGACAAGTGGGTCCTACCACCTCGTGTTATATAAAAATGGTCAAGTTTTATGTTATATTCATATGGTTCAATTTTTACAAATTCTGGACATACCCCGTAAATTTGATCGTTTCTCTTAAACCGTAAGTCTTCTAGATGAGTTATTTATATAAATATTAATCTCAACTCATGTACTTTACTGATCTCAAGCATATATGACCTTAAGTTATGCTTTACATAGCTTAGATGTTCATTTTATAATTAGAAATATGGGCTGTGATTCGCAGCCAACTTCAGTTCTACCGTTTTGGCCGCCATTTCCAAACCGTAAGGAACTGGTGGACTATCCAATTGATTTTAGTTTCTTATGATTTTATCTACAACCCATAGTTTTACCTTTTTCACTGGTTATGAGTTCTTATACGACTTTTCTGTCCGTTTATACAGCATGTTCAGATTTTATACTTTTTGTCGTATCGACCATATATAATTTATCGGGTATCGTCATGGGACGGACCACCCGGACAAATCACCACAAAACATAGGCCTATCAACCCATAACCTTCAAACAAATTCAAAACCTACTGATTTCCCACAAGGGTCACGTTTTTGCCAGTGACGTAACGTTTTACCATCACAACTTTTAATCTAGGCTTATTTAACTTGCCTCTTTGGTGTTATAATTTCATATACAATGTCCAATACATAATAATCAACTACTATATGATCTAAATCGGTAGAAATATTATAAATACATGATTAAAAAAAATAGATTTAAAAATAAAATGCTACAAGAAAAGTGATAAACAAAAATCCTTACAAGGATGATGATCAAACTAGCTTATACGTAGGACCTTGTTACCAATCAAATCTCCAAGCACCCAATATAATCATCTTATTAATCAAGCTCTCAAACCACCTTATGATCACTACTCCAAAGACTTATCCAAGCTTTATTAACACATGCAATACCTTTTATTTATTCAGCCCCATCATCAACCAAAACAACTTTGATAGAGCCAGATTCAAGCAATTAAATATTATTCGAATGAAATTAGTATTACCCAATAACTAGAATCACTAGTACTCTAGATAAGAAATTTGTATGAAATGAGTATTAAGGGTATGATGGGTCACGGGTAGAAACAAAGAAGGCAAGAGATGTGTGTTACTTTAAGACTTTACATATTAGATAAGATATGTATAAGTGATAAAGGGAGGGACAGATGTCACATACTAAGAAAATATTGATCCTAGTATTTTCGCCAACCAAAGTTGTAGTAGGATAAGTTTTATATTAAGATTGTCCCATGATTTATAAAGCGGGTATTATTAAAGACCGATAATTTAAAAGTTACGCGTTAAACACGAAAAATAAACGCTCAATACAAAATAAAAACGTTAATATTCAGAGAACATTTATATTTTGATATATAGATGAGGGCTTATGATTTAATAAAGGTTAACACGTCGTATAAACGAATGACGTTTAAAGGCTGATTGTAAATTACAAAGAATGCTCGTAAAATTATAAATTAAAACGACGATAATAGAAAATATTTATATGTCTTAATGAAAATGGTCACGGTCGATGACAGACATAGACTTTACCGATAATGAATAAATGACATGTACTCAATACGTTAAAGCCTTAACCTTGCTGGTGAGCCGAGAACTCAATATTATTCGCAAAAAAGTTCATGACAAATAAAAGTCGATTAATAAATATTGGTCTGAATATTAGAAATAGTGTTAGAACTCGGTCTAAATGTTGATTTTAAAGTTCGAGTTACTACAGTAGCTACCCCTTTAGGAAGCGACGTCCCGGCGCTTAATTCTTATTAATAGTCTTTCGTTTAATGGAGAAGAGGTGAGAAATAGACCAGTCATTGCCGAGGTTCTTAACGAAGGTTGAATAAACAAAAGTCAAAGCAATGAGTATACATAACGGGCACAAATGAACGAATTGAATGAAGCTTCAATCCTTATAAGGAAAAATGAATAGATAACTCAAAGGAGAAACCATTGGAAGTTAAAAATTAACAAGTTGTCAATTTTTGGAAGTGCCTCAAGGTACATTACTACTAGCTTATCAAACTTGCGACGGTAGATATAAGTTAGAAAAATTCCACATGAAAAGCGAAGAGTTAAAAGAAGTAGGCGCATTTGAAAAATCTTCAATGCGAGAATCAATTAAAAACTATCGATGATCACATCGATTACATCGAAACACATATGGTCCACGAGTTTCATAAAAAAAATTACCCCATAAAAGAAAATCGTATGGATCAGACATAAATCCATGGAAAACGTTACAAAATATTCACGACGAGGCAATTATTACGAGTCGCACAAAATCATCAAGTTGCATGATCTCAAACATGCAAACCTATTTCTTCAAGATCAAATTTATCGACACAGAAATCTTTCGGAGTATGAAATACTCTATCGAAGGAACTACGATCCAAATCAAATACAAAAGCCATCACTAGGCACATATAATCACATTACGGCATGCTTGCAAAATAGTCAAGCCATGCCAAATCAATAAGTTCAATTAAGTTAACTCATGCTTGCTAAATAGTCAAGACATGATAAAATGAATATTTGATAGGATTTTCAAATAACTCCAGTCAAAGGAAAGTTTTTAAAGGGTGTTCACGATGTTGATTGCATAGATGCATATAGAACAATATTTTTGTCATCATAGGGTGCTCACACACGGATCCATACCCAGATGACATTGCAGGGTGCTCACAAACGGATCCATACCTAAAAGATAATTCTTGTTATGTCTGGAAAAATTATTCGATAAACCATCTGTAATAACAGGCAAAATTTCAAAATCTTTTCACCCAAGATAAGCTATCAGCGATAACTTAATCGTCGGTCGATCCACACGTACACACTTAAATATTAATGTCGATTAAACAAGTCGTCTATCCTTGGAACGTGTAATGGTTCTTAACGATCAGTTTATCAAGCTTACGATAGTCGGGGCACATTATAAATGGTCCATAAAGACAAATCATAACTCGAGAGAAGACTAACGAGTTACTCGTACATAGACGATAATCAATAATAACCATAATGAGGATAGTAATAAACGATACATACCAACGAAACATGAGTTGAACAAATACGTCCGTATACAAGATAATCACAAACCAATTCGGGCACACTTGAGTCCACTCATTTATAAATCTTTGTTTACATCGAAAGGCGTCCCAATCCATGTAAACAAGAATTATAAATTTATGGTTAGGGAACTTATAACTTTCTTGTTCAAATAAAAAGGCGTCCCAATTTATTTCAACAAGACGATTATAAATCATCCTACTCAGTAATACCGTCACAAAACACGATATCATAACCAATTTAAATGCCAAGAAAAGTACAGGGTGTCAAACTTACTCCATGATTTCTGTATTCAAACGTCCCATTCCATCTGAATAAAGAAACCATAAACAATCTAAGGTCCAGTGGTTTAAAACTTTCTTATTCAAATGTCCCAATCCATTTCAATAAGAGAACCTTAAACGACACATAGTTGGACTATTTAATATCCTATATCTAAATGTCCCATTCCATTTAGATACAAAGTATTAAGTCACTCAACCGAATGACTACTTCGAGCATATCTTTGTTGTATCCAAATATATAGATGATTGGGTATATATATATTTTAGGTCCAACATTAGCATCCTCCTTTTCGCCACAAAACGTAATAAAAAACAATTAAATTAAACGTTATATTACGTAGATGTCTCCTTGAAGAAATGATTCTTCAAAATCATAAGGAGTGTAGAAATATAATAATACGCTTAGCAATTACGTTTAAAAAATGAGATATCCTAAAATGGCACATCACGATGCGATGACAAAAATCGAGCTTAAATTAGTCGACATGTGATAGATTATGAAACAATATATGTGTACCCAAAATATCAAACGGGTCTCATACTCATATACGGATAATAAATTATTAATCGAGAAAACTGATTGGCGGCGAGGCCAAACACTCTATAAAACCGTATCATAAAATGTACGATAATCACGCAAGGACCATTGCTTCATGCGCAATGCCCTTAAATACCATAGTATATACATTCATATACATACAACCATTTCTACATACACACGGGATCACATTATCACAACCAAGCATTGGTTTCTAGGAGCCATGAGCGCGCGGATACTTTGTAAGGCAACAAAACAATTTTACGAAAAAGCAGTTATAGTCTAGGTTTTAAAAATGACCTAGTTCGCTATAACTAGTGCTCTGATACCAATCTGTAACACCCCCAATTTCACAAGGCAGCGGAATATCAACATTGGGCGTTACTTCATAGCACATCACACATAGTCATAGAAAACGACCTCAAAAGAGACGTTTTATAAAATAAACCATTCGATAATTTTATTAAACCAGAGTTAACTAAAAGAAGGGGTCCCACCAATTTATACAAACCTTAAGAAGTAATAAATATTTGTCAAATGTATCGAATGGAAATTGTTTGTTTTGCCTTTACTTTATCCCGCGCGGCTCCATGCTCCAGCTGCTCTTAAACCTATACACCTGAGAATACATGCTAACATGTCAACACAACAGTTGAGTGAATTCATAGGTTTTTAATAAACAATAATGGGTTTTTAAATAACCCATAAAGCTTTTGAACACAAGAATCTCATCCATTGGCGATATTGCAACACATGCAATACCTGTATTCCACACTATTATGCTAAGCTCATGACACCGATGCCTTAATCAATAAGTTTGCCCTAGTCAGGTATCTTGCCAAATACCCCATACTTCACGTACAACACACCCAGCTGAGCCTCCAACTCACAGGTGCGACCTGCCTGGGTGGGGGTCATCATTCCCAATGGATCCATTCGTCTGTACGAGCGCCTACCCATCATAGGTAGTTAACGGTTCACGATTTATAGGGACTTTTCACTGGCAATAAGCAACTTAGCCTTACTAATAGTGGCTCATTACCTATACAATCAACGCTTGTGTTCATTTTCCAAAAGCATTCAATCAAACTTATTTACATTTATTAATCAACAGCTTGTATTCGTTCAAAGCATACAACCAAACATCGCATGTTTATTCATAAACATATTCTCCTAAAATCATATATATAAGCAACATATCTTTTTATACCAAGAGCATGTATTCCCCCTCGCGGGTTTATAAAACATATAAAGCAGTAAAAGCGAGTTTATGAACTCACCTGATATAGCTATAACACGTAGATCAAGGAACAAACGTCCAATAATCGATACACGACTTCACGAGATATCAATCGCTCATTGATCGTGAACGAGATGCTCAACGGTCGACATATGACCAAACAAAACCTATAATGACGAGGCGCGTCTTAGGTTCGAGACTATACATAAGACATTCATATATGTAAATAGTTCATTTTAGTAGGTTCGGACATTGCATAAGTTTTATAAAACTTTTTCATAAAACTTTTGTAACAATTTATCATGGGTTATCTCATTATAACCATTAAGCCCATTCTAGCCCATTAGTGACCCATTAAACATTTATATAACCTAAGTCCATTTCCAACTCAGTATTGATCTTCATATACATTATTAATCTCAGGTCCAATAATGGCCCAATAGCCATTACAAGTGTAAGTTAGGCTTTTGTGGCCCAAGTCCACTTTATATGGTTTTTTTTTCGGTTCTAAAACGCCTCCAAACGATGTCCACTTAATATTTCACATTGGTCGAGTCTCGGGTTTCATAAATATCAGTATATAGATGAGTCTATATTTCTCGACAAGTGGGTCCTACCACCTCGTGTTATATAAAAATGGTCAAGTTTTATGTTATATTCATATGGTTCAATTTTTACAAATTCTGGACATACCCCGTAAATTTGATCGTTTCTCTTAAACCGTAAGTCTTCTAGGTGAGTTATTTATATAAAAATTAATCTCAACTCATGTACTTTACTGATCTCAAGCATATATGACCTTAAGTTATGCTTTACATAGCTTAGATGTTCATTTTATAATTAGAAATATGGGCTGTGATTCGCAGCCAACTTCAGTTCTACCGTTTTGGCCGCCATTTCCAAACCGTAAGGAACTGGTGGACTATCCAATTGATTTTAGTTTCTTATGATTTTATCTACAACCCATAGTTTTACCTTTTTCACTGGTTATGAGTTCTTATACGACTTTTCTGTCCGTTTATACAGCATGTTCAGATTTTATACTTTTTGTCGTTTCGACCATATATAATTTATCGGGTATCGTCACGGAACGGACCACCCGGACAAATCACCACAAAACATAGGCCTATCAACCCATAACCTTCAAACAAACTCAAAACCTACTGATTTCCCACAAGGGTCACGTTTTTGCCAGTGACGTAACGTTTTACCATCACAACTTTTAATCTAGGCTTATTTAACTTGCCTCTTTGGTGTTATAATTTCATATACAATGTCCAATACATAATAATCAACTACTATATGATCTAAATCGGTAGAAATATTATAAATACATGATTAAAAAAAATAGATTTAAAAATAAAATGCTACAAGAAAAGTGATAAACAAAAATCCTTACAAGGATGATGATCAAACTAGCTTATACGTAGGACCTTGTTACCAATCAAATCTCCAAGCACCCAATATAATCATCTTATTAATCAAGCTCTCAAACCACCTTATGATCACTACTCCAATGACTTATCCAAGCTTTATTAACACATGCAATACCTTTTATTTATTCAGCCCCATCATCAACCAAAACAACTTTGATAGAGCCAGATTCAAGCAATTAAATATTATTCGAATGAAATTAGTATTACCCAATAACTAGAATTAGTAGTACTCTAGATAAGAAATTTGTATGAAATTAGTATTAAGGGTATGATGGGTCACGGGTAGAAACAAAGAAGGCAAGAGATGTGTGTTAGTTTAAGACTTTACATATTAGATAAGATATGTATAAGTGATAAAGGGAGGGACAGATGTCACATACTAAGAAAATATTGATCCTAGTATTTTCGCCAACCAAAGTTGTAGTAGGATAAGTTTTATATTAAGGTTGTCCCATGATTTATAAAGCGGGTATTATTAAAGACCGATAATTTAAAAGTTACGCGTTAAACACGAAAAATAAACGCTCAATACAAAATAAAAACGTTAACATTCAGAGAACATTTATATTTTGATATATAGATGAGGGCTTATGATTTAATAAAGGTTAACACGTCGTATAAACGAATGACGTTTAAAGGCTGATTGTAAATTACAAAGAATGCTCGTAAAATTATAAATTAAAACGACGACAATAGAAAATATTTATATGTCTTAATGAAAATGGTCACGGTCGATGACAGACATAGACTTTACCGATAATGAATAAATGACATGTACTCAATACGTTAAAGCCTTAACCTTGCTGGTGAGCCGAGAACTCAATATTATTCGCAAAAAAGTTCATGACAAATAAAAGTCGATTAATAAATATTGGTCTGAATATTAGAAATAGTGTTAGAACTCGGTCTAAATGTTGATTTTAAAGTTCGAGTTACTACAACAAGGTATCAATAAACTTACATCATGATTTGCGTATTCAAACGTCCCATTCTATTTGAATAGGGAAATCACAAAAATCTAAGGTCCAGTGGTTTAAAACTTTCTTATTCAAATGTCCCAACCCATTTCAACAAGACAACCTTAAACGACTCATAGTTGGGCGAGTTAAAATCTCTATATCTAAATGTCCCATTCCATTTAGATACAAGGTATTAAGTCACTCAACCGAATGACTACTACAAGCATATCTTTGTTGTACCCAACTATATAGTTAATTTGGACATATATATATATATATATATATATATATATATATATATATATATATATATATATATATATATATATATATATATATATATATATATATATATATATATATATATATATATTGGGTCCAACATTGGCATCCTCCTTTCGCCAATAAAATATAGTCATATAAAATCAAATCTCACATCGCATTACATAGAAGATGTCTCCTCGGATAAATGATACTTCAAAATCATAAGAAGTAATCGAAACACGAATATCACATCCATCAATTACGTCTCGAAAGGAGATGTCATAAAATGGCATGTCACGATGCGATGATAACAATTAAGCTTAAACAAGTCGACATGCGATAGATTGCGAAACAATATATACATACTCAAAGTATCAAACGAGTTTCACACTCGTATTCAGATAATACATAATTGTTGTCCCATATTATTAGATGATTAAAAATAGAAAATAGATGGAAAAGATAGATGATTTCTAGAGAGAGAAAGTAGTGAGAGAAGGTAGAGAGAAGGTGGAGAATAATATGTGAGATTAGATTAAGAAAAATGAAAGATCCAACCACTCCTAACATGCTAGGAAAGGTATATATAGTCGGGCTTACATGTGGCATTAATGGACTATATTGTTTAATGGGCCGGGCTTGTCTTTTGGGCTTTATGTAGCTTAAATCTAAGCCCGTGAACCACAACTAATTAACTAACTATTACAACGTTCTAATAAATTTTACAATATAAACCTATGACCGAACATTCTTGTTTGACTCAATATTTTGAGGCTAACAATCTCCCCCAATGTGAGGTCATTCCTCTTCAATATTTGGAGATCAATGGAGATTGCGAATTTCATCATAAACGAGTCTTGAACGTGTAATAGTAGTCTTGTTCCATCATGCTGTAATCTTTGAGCCTTTGTCGTTGTCTTTCGACTTTGTCTTTAAACTTGAGATCTTCAAATCATTCTTGACTTGTCTTTTCCATCTTGTGATCTTGTGTCTTTATACACATGCTCATACTTTGCATCATCTTGAAAGCTTGCTAACAATCTCCTTTGAAGAGAGGTCATTCCTCTACATTAATTGATAAGGAAGATTTTGATCATCAGAGTTGCGGAAGTCTTTTGCTTTCTTGATTGTTGAATATGTATTTGGGCATGAGTATGTGGTTTTGAGTCTTCGACTTTGCTGAGTACACCGTAACGCCACCTTCTCGAGATAGAACATAGACGCGGACTGAATGGCTTTGACATTCGTCCTAAATCGGTAGCATTTTACCTCCGGTCGGTGAAGACCATTACACGACATTAAATATCGTACCTGTGATTAGGTAGATTCAATTAAGAACCTCCTTGACAGGGTTTCGCGGCTGTACTAGCCGTTCTCTTTACTCGAACGTCTCAAAGCAAGACTGCGAACGTAAAGAGTGAACCAATTGGATAAATATCCGCTTGATTAAAGTTGTCAATTCAAATTCCTGGAACAAGTTTGATTCATTAAGAATCTTACCAGTGTTGCTTTCCAGTTGACACAAGCTTGATTCATAAAGAATCTCGCAAGTTACCTACCATAGCGCTGTTTAATGTTGACGCTAGAAGGATTTCCATTCGTCATTGTGCATATTAATGAATATCACTCTGAATGTTCTGGCAAGACCATAAAGATATTGTGTAGAAACCTGAAACGAGTTTGAATCGATAAACAAACAAACCACTGTTGCTTTTCAGTTTTACATTTGTTCAATTCATAAAGAATCTTACACATGACCTAACGCAGTGCTGTTTGATGTTAACACTGGAAGGATTTCCACTCATCATTGTGAATACTAAGTAGTATCACTCTGAGTGTTCTAGCAATATCGCAAGGATATAGCGTAGGACTCTCTTGATCGTCATTCGTGTGTCCTAACGAGATTTGATTGATCTCATGGCTCTAGACTCGATTTGTGCACTTTTAGTGGTCGGAGGCTGGAGCAGATGCCACCTATTCAATATCAACTATCTCGGACTGAGAAGGCCAGTAGAAGTCATGTTGTTCTCCGTGACAATGAAACAAACTTCTTTTGAGAGAAGCCTGAGTAGCTAGGTAAAGGTTGTGCATTACATCATTGGGTCCATGATGCGTTTCCTTCATGATGTGTTGACCTGGTTTCTGCCTAAGTTGTATGGAGGGCTAATTTCTTTTCACCCTTTATACTTACATTTCTTTTTCATTCTTCAACCCATTCAATGCTTACCAAGACATCATTACTAGCACCCTGTTGTGATTGTTCCAATGCTAGCTTCAGTACTTAGTCGGCATTCAGCTACGTTCACATTCTACTCCATCTTTCCTAAGGACTTCTAATAATCTATTGGATTGTCCCTGGGAAGATCCCTCCGGTTCTGGTTGGATCATAGAAATTAAACCTAACCACCCTTTTGACACCAATAACGTCGTGAATTAAAGATGTTGTGGGTATTTGATCGTAACCATAAGTGCTTGAGTCTTTAGATCACATTTTAAGCACATTTTCTCCCCTATCTCTAATATATAAAATCATTTCGATATTAGAGATACCAAATTTGATTAAAATATATTACGAAAAATTGTCTTGAAAACTTTTGGGAGAAAAATGTGTCTACATGGAACATTTATGTAGTGTCGAGCACACATTTTTTGAAAGATTTTGAATAATCATTGAAAAACTCTTGAAAAAATTGTACTCGCACACTACATGTTCATGAACACATAAAAGATTGTCATTGAATAATGTGCTCACGAACATCAAAGCTTTTTATGTGAATAGTACCAAAGGATACTTACGCACAATGTGTTGGATACATAAAATTGTTTTGACATAACATATCCAACAACATTAAAAACTTTGATTTTGGAAAGCTCCCCCTCAAAAATTGATCCAATTGAATTGTCATTAGAGGATGTGATCCACATTTCGCTTTTTGAGGATAGAAGTTGTTGAACACACAATTTTTGAAAGATTTTGAATAATCATTGAAAAATTCTTAAAAAAATTGTGTTCAACGCTTTTCGAAAAAACCAGTTCTTTTTGGCGACATGGTATTTCTAAAGCATAAACTTGAGTTCATAGACTTGGAATGTCTTGCCGAATCCACTCAAGTATAAGAAGATTTCTCTTCTTTTGCTGAGGGTAAGAGCACTAAATCGTACACTCCCCCGTGAATATAGAACCGGCTTGCAATCTGAAAGTGATTACAAGCCATAGTGTTGAGCTCAAAACGTTGAATGTTTTGTGACAAGCTCAACCCAAGATATATTGCTCTACCGTTGTTGGAAAAATTGTCCAAAATAGACATTTTCCTTTATTAATAGAAGAAATGACATGTTTTGAAAAATATTTACAACTTTCTTTCGAGCTTTATGTACACACCCGTGTCGATATTGAGCGACATTTCTAGGCACGTCCATATTATCGATACTGAAAGACATGTCGAGAAGAATATTTTTTGTATTATGAAAGATTTTTTCATTTTGTATTTTGTTTTCTATGTTTTATATTTTTATATTTTGCTTTTCCATAGATATATACAAGTAGATGTTTGAAAGATGAATCAAGCAGGTACCTTTGCCAGAATCTCCAGGTCTGCTGCAGTCAAACATATCATACCAATTTGCCTAACGAGGTACTCAAACCTATCTTTCGACAGAGCTTTCGTGAACAAGTCGGCTAACTGATAATCCATCCCGACAAAGTATAATTCAACGCGTTTAACTTGTTCCTTTATGAAGTGATATCTGACATCAGTGTGCTTCGTGCGGGAATGCTGTGCTGGATTTGCAGGAGATGGCTATGGCCAAATTTGAGTCACAGTACATATGTACTTTATCAAAGTGGAAGCCATAATCCGTGAGTTGTATTCTCATCCAAAGAACTTGAGCACAACACGCAGATAGAGACACATACTTCGCTTCGGCTGATGACAGTGACGTGCAATCTTGCTTCTTGGAAGATAATGTTAGACTTTAGCAAGGCAAATCTTTTAAGCAATTATTGTTCGTTTCCTCGACTCACTCGAATTGAAATCGGATTAAACGTAAGACTTAATTTGTTTTTGGTGTCTAAAAACTTTTTGTAATTTAAACTAATTAAAAACTATTAAAATAAAAGCTATTTAATTAACAAAAAAGAAACTAATTTAATCTAATTTAAATAAACACTATTTTGAAAGTAAAACAAAATTTAAAACTAATTTGATTGAAAACTAGATAAAAGTAACTTTTAAAAACTTTAAATGAAATATATTTTAAAATAAAACTTAATTAAATGAGATAAACTAATTTTATACTATTTAAAAAAAACTATTTTAAAGACTTTTTATGAAAACTATTTTTAAAACCTAAACTAAAATTTAAACTATTAAAATAATTAAAATAAAATAATTTTTATCTTTTTTATATTTTTTAAACAAAACTGTATAAAAGAAAATTTGATATAAAACCTTTTTAAATTAAATAAACTAAAAAACTTGTATTTAACTAATTTAATGAAACTGCCTATTCTAAATAACCTATATTAATTAAAAGATGCAGAATACAACACAAATAAGAGTCTAGCTCGAATGGTTGTGGCGTTGGACTTGTATACGAGAGGTCTGGGGTTCGAAACCCAGCCCAAACGACTTTTTTGCAATTTATATTTTTTTATGACTTTTGGAATAAAAGCTTAAACTCCACAGAACAATTGGGTCTGTTGAATTCACACAGCAATATTAGCAAATATCAAAAACCAAAATAAGAAATATAAGCCTAAACAAATAAGCAGAAATAAGCTGAATGAAAACTAATAAGCAGATCCAAATGACATTAACAATTAAACAGATCCTATATGACAGTAACTAAACATAAACATAAACAATTAAGCAAATCCAAACTAAACGAAACCAAATAAGCAGACTAGCAGATTATTATAGATAAAAACTTAACAAAAATTAAAAGAGAAAGGAACCTATTGACGAATCCTTTGCGACGAAGGATGGCGCTGAGCCTCCTTGTGAACCGAAGCAACAAACACCACCATCAATCATCGTAAGCCACTCGAACAAACAATATCCAAACCGAACAATGAACAATCTTCGAACCACCAAACAACACTCGAACAGTATTTGTAATAATTTCCCAGTGGGGGAAATTATTATAATCCACTTTCTTACTTTTTTAATGATTATAAAAAAACAAATAATAATAAAAACAGTTTTAAATTGCAATAAAATAAATTCAGACGAGATTCAATTTAATTGAAAATGAACTTTTCATTAACAAATCAAAATCATTACATTACTGGAAAATAAAAAAATACATTAAACCTACAATCTAATTTGCATAAAATTAAAACTAATTTAATCTACTCCTAAATTAATTAAAGAAAAACAGTAAAATAATAAAGAAAAATGGACTAAATCTTGATTACAAGTTGTGAGGGGTTTTATAGGCAACCCAAATGCCTTGTTGATGAAGATTGGTGCCCACGGCTTCAAATCATAGCCGCTCATTCATTTCTCTTTCTTCATTCTTTTCATCAACGGTTAGAAACACCACTTGAGCCACGGATTGCCAAGGTGGATAAATTTGTGTTTGTTGTGCTTTGTTGATGCTGAGGTGGATTCACATGATTTGTGGATTTATGATGTGTGATTTGGTTTAACTAATCAAAACAAAGGCACTAACCACGTCGGATTTGGAGATAGGACCACCATGAGTGGATCTTCCGATTTTTGTGGGTATTTAATCAAGATACGTGTGAATCACACGTATGGATTAAAACCCCCAATTTTCATGGTAAATTTTGTGTGAGGTAAATTAGGGTCTTGGTAGAAATAAGGTGGAGGCTGCGTTAGTTTTGGGAGAAAGATGAAGTGGGGCTTTGCTTTGTTATTATCGAACAAATAATGGGAGTGGGTAAATAAATAATCGTGTGTGAGATGGAGTGTTTGTTGAAAAACACGTGTGAGGGTTTTGTTCAGAGTTGACTGAAAAAGTAAATTACTTTTGACTAACAAATGTATAACCGTTCCAACTTGTTCAATTAAATGGGCTTGGGCCCAAAACCTAATACTCCCTTCCGTCTCATCTTGTTTAGAAAAATGGGCTTGGCCCAAATTTGATCTTCTTCCCATCCATGTGATTTTATTGGAATTTTGGGCCATTAATGGGATTTTGCAAAAAGTGAATAGTATTATATCTACTATTGGGCTTTTGGGCCCAATAAGTAAATGTGGGACCTACTAAGCTCGAATATCTTCAAAAGATTAAATCCGCTAAAAACGAATATGATTTCAGCTTCTTTGATCATTACTTCAAAACCGTGTCGGTTTAGCCGGTTTTCGTGAATTTGGGCACACTTTTGGTCTTTTGACTTTGTCTTCGTCTCTTTATGGACTTTTCTTCAACATTTGACCGTGAAATCCCGTTTTTTTTTCCTTTTGATCTTGTGTACCTATTTTAACGCAAAAACACAAAACCACGCGTAATTCTGACTTTTACGACATTAATCACATGATTAGGTCTTGTTTTTCCTTGATTTTAGTGGCAAAAGGATAAGTGTTTACACACTTATTAAATCCCCTACACTTGACCATTGCTATGACCCCATGCAATGCATTATTTCAAAGCATAAAGTTACATTTTTCTCATTATTAACCCATCTCGGCCTTTATTTAGATATGCTATTACTACTACGATAAAAAGATAAAAACTTTAAAGGAAACAAAAGTTATAACAATTAACTAACTTGGAAATTATTTGATGGAAGAAATTCGTAAAGAAATCTAAGACTTAAATTAGGGCTTTAGTGTCATGAATATTAATCACCCTCAAGTTTCATGTTCCCCATACCAAGCATAAAAACGAGATCATTGTTATTACAAGTTAGCACAACTAACACTTACTCATGTGGTTTAATTAATCACTTTCCCTTATTCCTACGGTGTATCTCTTATATTTTATTTTTGTCTAGAATGATCACGAGGATGCATTTTTTACTTATTTCGATAATTTATTAAGGCCGAAAATAAAGTAGGACGATTTAATCAATATTTAGCTAAAGGACAAAATATTTTAAAACGGCTTCTCGAAACCTCAAAAAGTTCATATCTTGGCATAACTCGTTTCGTGATTTGAGACCTTTCTCGGACCGATATTTGGCATTGACTTCAAACTTCAAATCTTGAGAGACGATCTTGAAATTATGGTCTTCTCTTCATTTTGGTATAAATCTTCATTAGGAGTGAAAGATGCTTCAAACGTTGACCACGACTTCTTCATTTATCCTCTTCTTAATTTAGGATTTTGATATACAACGATCCGCCTCCTTTTCGGACTTGGATCTATTTATCCTCATACCTTGTTAGGGTCTTTTTGGATAGACTTCTCCATGATCTTTAGGGGAGTAATTGCTTCTCGTCGTGTGTCTTGATCCATCATATTGATTTGGATTAATGATCTTCACATCATCTTTGGATCTTTAGCAAAAAAAGTGAATCCTCATGCCTTGTGAGGGCCTTTTTGGACTCGGGTATCCTCATGCCTTGTTAGGGCCTTTTGGATACGCCAATCTTCGCGTCTCGCTTCAATAAGTTATGCCTTGGCTATGAACTCTAATTAATCCCGAGCAACTTTTAAAAGATCTTGGGCTAGAAGCTAAGTAATTTTTCAAATCGTACGACCTTATTTATTGCATTTATTTATTTACAAGTGATGGGAGAAAAAGCTCATAACTAACTCACATAAGTTAATGAAAGAATACCAAACTTATAATTGACTCTATCATCTCTCATTCTCCACAATTTAAAATCTCAAGTAATGATACTCGTGGATGCTTAGCCTAATAAACCAATTAAGGTCTACATGGTTAAGGATACTAGCTAGAGTAAACTCGGATAAGTAAACTCGGGTTGAGTCAAAATATTCACGACGGGCCTAATATATCAAAGACGTCTAAACTCGTTAAAACCATTTTATTTATTTATTTATTTTGACTTTATTCTTGAAATGGAATATATACATACGATGCGATGACAAAATAAAAAAAAATAAATGAAAATAAATGGAAAATACTACTAGGCCAAAATAGATCAAAAATTTGAAAAACGTTGAAAAGTTAAATTTTCCGGTTAAAATGAGGTCAAATTCATGGAAAAGCCCACTAAAATTCGATAGAAGTCCCCCTACACTTAATATAAACATTGTCCTCAATGTTTAAGCATGTGGGAGAATAAACTCCCCTACACTTAGGACATTGAGTGCGTTGTTTAAATCGAGCTAAGGGAGAGACAACTAAAGTGATTACATTTATTCGTTTTATTTATATACATGAATGAATCACAATAGCAAAAACGTATCGAAGGAACCGGGTACACGGGAACACGGGTCGCGTCAAAAGCACCAAAAGTGGATCATTAAGGCACATGTCCCTGCACACATCACAACACACAAACAACCTACTTGGCTCCCCCCTACACTTATTGGTGGAAATGGGTGAAGGTGAAAAAGGTGGAAAGGGTGGAAAAGGTAAAAATCTAACCTAGTTAAACGATGCTTGAGTTTTTCTTCGCGAGTCTGTAGCTCGACTCGATTTGCCGAATTAAGCATTCAAAGGAAAGCCTCGAATATCGATACCGGGATCAAAAATCTTGTCCTCGTTCCCGGGGGAAAATAGTAAATGAGAGGCCGGGGGATAAGTCATGAAAGGTAAAAAGGTCCTCTCAACATACGAGAAATATGTAAAGTTATCATCCACGGGAGTATCAATATTAAGAGACTCATCGATCTCGGGAATGAGAAAACCATCACTAAAAGTGATATGTGGAAGAGAATCGATGGTAGAATCAAAAGTAATTGGCGAAGAGGCAAATGTGAATTTATCAAAATCCGAGTTTTCAAAATCAATATCAATATCAAGTTGTAAAACTCCATTTGCCTTCTCATCAATACCATGATCACAATTAAGCTTATGCGAGAAATCCAATAACACGGGATCATAAAAAGCATCCTCGTGATGGAATTTCTCAATACTCGAGGTATAAAAGTCATCACTAAGGAGTAAAGAATCCGATAAATCATTAGTATCATGGTTTTCAAAAGTCGGTTTTGGTAAAATAGGAGAATCATCCTCATCCGAACCCGAGGAATAATTAAAAATGTAGTCAGAATCACAAGATAACTCATCCCTATCTACAAACTCCTTAGGTGTAGGACAAATTAAGGGTTCTTCTTCTATGCACTCATTATAAAGTTCTTCACACTCCTCAAAAATTGGTTTATCAAAACATGTCTCGCAAAGAGGATTAGAAGAAAGCATAAAGTCATTTGAAGGAGTAGGTGAAGGAGTCATAAAAGAAATGGGGTCATCAATGGGTAATGGAGGCTCAAGTGTAATCTCGGGAATTTCCTCAATAGGTGAGCTAATAGTATCCGTGGGTGTCAACACCGGAGGGTGAGTAAAACTCATGATAATCTCCGGGCCTTATCTCTCCTTTATTGGCGGAGAGATGGAAGGATCCTCAGTGGGAACATCACTACTAGTAGTGGTGTTAGCCTCAATATCAACTCTCAAAGATGGTTCAATATCAAATTGAGCTTGATAGGTTTCTAAAATGAGCATGAATTTCCTATCGGTGGACTCTTGCATTTGTCTAGTAGATTCTTGCATTGCTTCCATGATTTTCTCATGTTCGGTCAATTTTTGTAGAACCAAGTCCATTTGAGGGTTGTGCATGTCTATTTGATTAAAGTTTTGAAAATTGCCGTCATTTGGAAAACCTTCATTATTTGAAAACCCTTGATTTTGAAATTCCCCATAAAACCGTTGATCATAATGTGATAGGTCACTAGTGGTAGGAAAACTAGGGGAGCCAAAATAAGTATTAGTAGCATAACACATACTTTCCTCATTATTATAAACTTCCTCATAAGTTTTGTCACAATTAAAATAAGCATGAGGTCCACCACAAGTCGTACACTCCTCGGACATAATCTTATAACGCTCTTCTTGCAAGACTTCCCAAATCGGACGATTATCCATGTAGTGTCGAAAGCTCGATTCTCGGGATTGGCTTGAAAGACAGTCTTTTTCGCCTTCTTTGAAGGACGAGATACACCAATCGGTATTTGTTGTGACAATCCGTAAATTTATGATTGATATTTTATTCTCAAATATTATTTAAAAACATTATTTTAATGTTATATTATGAACTCACTTATTTTTGGGAAGAAATTTGGATTTACGTCTTGAAGTAGCATCGACTACGTCTAAACCGGAGGATTCCACGTTACGTGCTTACGTTTACATACACCATTTTGGTGACAGTCCGACACTTCAGGAAATAAATCTGTCCGTAAATATTATTTTGGGATTATAAATTTGAGTTAGTTCATAAACTCACAAATTTACGAGAAGAAATTAGAGTTTACGTGAATAATTTAACGTCCTTTACGACTAAACCGGAAACCCTAGGTTTACGTATTTACGTTTTTGAACTCCGTTTTTGATGAGACAATTTTTATTAGATTCGTTTTGTGCCGTTGATTTAAAATTTATAAAAACGTTTTTCGTAAAACGACCCGGGGGCACGCAAATCGAGGAAACTAGAATCGAGGAATACCCGTAAATTAGTGGAGATGAGACAAGTGGGACACTTGTCCCACCCCCACTATGTGTGGCAAAGACAAGATATAACACCACATTTGGTGTCAAGTTTACACAAGCTAAGAGGACACTTGTCCTCCTAGCCTTCCAAACCATCAAAACCACTTACTTGAAACCATTTTCTCATTTCTAACATGCAAACTAGCAAAATCTTCACAACTCTCTCTTCTCTCGCTATGTTGAACGTCCCAAAACACCACCATTTGATCAAAAATAAACCATAAATCATATGTATAATTTACATATGATGAAAACCCATTGAAAATATGAAGACTGGAGGTGGTTATAACAACTAGAAAGGAGTTTACATGGAGATCAAGGGCTGACTTTCAAGAAGATATCCATGCATATGAAGATCTCAAGGAGTTCATTTTCCAAATTGAAGGTTTGGTAACAAGGAACCAAACCTTGTTCATCAAAAACTCATCATTTCATCACTTTGGTGGTATAAGGATTATTCTTCCTATCATCTTGTTATTTTGAATATGTAATCTTGTATTTTCTTCATTTATGTATATGTATATGATGATGAATGATGATCAAAATATTATGTGGGGATTTGGTGTTGATAGATTTGATTAAAATGATTGAAAGCTACATAAAAGAATGTTAAAATCATGGCTAAATTAGGAGGCTGTATAAAACAGTAAAGAATCTTATGATAAACTGATAAAATGGCTTGGATAAATTAATATACAGTAAGCTATGAGTCTTGTACACATGTGAGAGTTGGCCATACAATGGAATCATAAAAATGAGTGAGATATGATCAAAACAAGTTTAGAGTGCAAATATGAGTACACTGTTTTGGATGAATTTTATAAAATGCTTAGAGTTTGATTCATCAGTAGCTAAGGAATAAAATGGAGCACATATCATGTAGTTTCTGTGATAAAAATTTGGGGTTCTATCTCCGTGTAGAACTCTAGATATGATCATTTTAGTTAACTAGATTTTTAGGACTGATTTTGTGAAATTAAAGTTTAATATTATTATATAAGCACTCAAATAAATATAGTATAAAATGTTAATTAAAACCCACTAACTTATATATTTCATTTATATAAAAATACATAAGGATAAATAAATGTACATTATATAAAAATGGTAGTTTGGTAAGTTTTATAAGTTATAAAAACTATATACTAAGTTTTACGTCTTTTCGGCTAAAACCGAAAGATTAACGTTTTTGTTAAATAAAACTTAGACGGTTGGACCCGTCTAGTGTAAACTTTTATAAACCCACATACTGATATATAAACATATATAACAAGTAAAAATCGATAAAACCCGAGCTTTACAACATATAGACATTAACGGGCCAAAGTAGCCTTAATGGACAATAAACCCGACTAATTTGGTAAAACACTTATAAACTTAATTATTGGGCTTAACCCATTTGGGCCCAACATATAAAGTATAATACTGATAATAAAAGTATAATTGGGCTAATGAATAGTATTGGGCCTGTAATAGGCCCATTGGGCTTTAAAATGTAAACAAGTTGAACTAGTGTAACTAGTCTTGAAACTTACCAACACATAAACACTATAATGAATGAGTAAAGATGTATAAACCCACTTGATCATCATCATATATATAGAATCATCATATGTATACATAATTATTATTTTGATAAAGTCATTGGACAAGAGTCTAAGACGAGTATTATTTGTCTAGGTTTCCGTGATTGAAGCACGTACCGTACATCCGAATTGCCGATAACCCGCTTTCCCACATCAACGTGAGTTCATAGCCTCGCACTCTTTTGAATGTTTTTATGAAATGTTTTATAAACCCGCGATGGAGATAACATGTTAGTTTTACTAAAATAGGACACCAATTGTCCCGATTGTTTGTTTATTGATTTGGACCCGAATGATTGTATGACCCGATGAATGATTAAATGACCCGATAGATGAAATAAAATGGATTATTAAAGTTAGGTTATGTCACTGAAAGTCCCATTATCATGAATTGTGAACTACCGGGATTTGGTAGACGCTTATGCATATAATAGTACTATTTGGGGACGATCACCCCAGTTCGCACCTTGACGGTTGATCCCCGTCGTGCCACATTGATTGGTAAGCGAATTTATGTATGAGAAGATTTACATAGCGTGACCTTTGTGACGACACGCTAATTTAGATGGGCAAATGAGTTTCGGGCTAGCTACCCATTGTTTGTTGTAGTAAGGTATCAATGTCATGCGGCTTATAATAATCCAATTAACGAAATACTGCTTTAAGCATTAAATTACGATACATTGCCTGACTAGCAATACGGGGTCTTACTATTGATATTATGTTCGTGTTTTGGTTTTCATAACCATAATCATATAACGGTTTTTATTTAACTCCATACAACGTTATAAAACGTATTGTATGATATTTTTACGACATTGATTCGTATAATGATTTTGAAGGCGAAAGCCTATATTATGATTTTGACAAGGATTTGTATAAAATGATTTTTTGGCTATTTTATGGCCTACTACATGGATTTGTACAAAATGACTTTCGATAATAATTTTATACCGATGTTATATTGATGGATTTATTAAACACTATGAATTCACACGGCGTTATCGTTGACCTTTTCTTTTAACATGTTTTATCTCAGGTACTTGAAGGTAATTCTCGGGAAGACAACAACAATTCATGGCCCGCACCTCAATACTTATTTCCATTCAAATGCTTCGTAAAACCTGTATTAAATACAATGACTTGGGACCTATGTAACTTTGATATTTATGAATGAAAATGCTTTATTATTAAACGACGCGATTTTTAAGCGTTGTCTATGATGTGAATAATGTGCTATCCCGTAACACCAACGAGTCTTCCATTGTATTGAGTTGTATAAATTTGGGGGTGTTACAGTTTGGTACCAGAGCTCTCGTTATAGAGAACGAAAGATTTTTAAAACTAAGGTTTTGAATAAAACATTTCAAAATCTTTTAACTATAAACATTTTTCTAAAAATGTCTAAAAATCTTTTGACTATAACGGTGCCGAAGAATTCCCGAGTTACCGACAAGGCCAGACTGAGAAGTGTTATTTTAATATATATATACAACTTGGATTATAGATATATGATGTATTTTGATTACATGATTGTTTGATAATTATTTTAATATTTATACGAGGTATTTATACGATGTAGATTTTCACAAGAAATCCTAACTCTCCTAGTAAATTAATTTAAGCTATTCCTGTAGGAAATCTAGCTATTCCAGATCTAAACCAAGTTTTGGATATTTATGATCCCAACAAAATGGTTGATATTCGTAGAAATGTAGATATTAGTTGACTGTGATACTGAAGAAGAATTGGCGAGATTAAAACTGATATCGATGTCATGACGATCTTTCCTTATAGAGTGGAGTTTGACAAAACGTTACCACCTAGAAAGATGTCATCTGATTCGTTGTCATCCAATTCTTATATTTGAAAATCGAAAGGGTGAATGTTGCACTTGAGGCTATCATTGGAACCATTACCCAAAAACCTCATGCCACTAGTACCTTTCCGAGAAGTCTAATTGAATGATCGAGTCATTTCATACTAGTGACTCATTTGATAACTATTGTTGAAAGAGCTATAGGATTGGAAACTAAGTGTTGTTCATATCGAGCTTTTATTGCCCTATTAAGGTCTAAGAATAAGGTTGAAAGTATTGAAGAATGATGTAGGATATCGCATTGAGTATAAGTTGATTAAAACTTGAATGAAGTAAAAATTTAACTTGTATGGAATATGAGATTGTTAAGAGGAATTCGTTAAGTACTGTGATTGAATTATAAGGTTTTAATTGATTGTTGATTCGTGTTAAGGGTTGTTCCTAGGCCATTGTCCAATAATAAGGATGCCTAGTGTCCAGGGAATAAATTGAAGAAATCTTCTTCTGAATTGGGACCGATGGATCTACTGGGACATGTGGAACACCTAATGACTCTTGTAGATTAGTATTCATTGTGGTATCTTTTAAAAATCCCTAACTTAACTAAGACATCAGTTGGTAGGATGAGTTCTGGGAATTGTATGACATAGTGACACGTAATGTGTTACGGTACAATTTTGACTTGTTTGTGATTAATGAAAAGACTATCTTTGATTGCTAAATTATACATGTATCGATGATATCTATCTTTTCTTGCTTCTTCCTAATGCTCGCATTAGTGATTCAACCATTGAACAAGTACTCATCTCAAATTGAGTTACGTTGTGGATTATTCTTTTTGAGTGCCATCGAGGTCATGCACCTCATGATTAATTGGCTAATCTCATTTCCTATTATATTGTGGTTAGTTCTGGTAAACAACTTTTCATCACTCTTTTGCAGATCACTCATTGTTTTTATAAGATAAAACAATATCCTTTGAGAAAATTGAATTTTCATCACTATAAGGATTATTCACAGTAAGATCTATAAATAATCGCTATCGAAATGAAGTTGTTTATAAAACACCTTGGAAAACTTAATTGTTTTCATAACAAAGAAAATGTTTGTAAATTTATTTTTGATTCTTATTTAAGAATTAAGCATGAAAATGTTTTTATTATAAACATGATGATAAAATTTTGATGAACTGAGTATTGCATCGTTAATCTTGAAATTGTATATAGTCGCGCGCCTACATACAATTTGGAATGGACCATGCAAGGCTGATTAGTAGTCACCATAAAACTGATTAATAAACACTACATTTTCTTTAAAGATTGTGAAAGATAAAATTTTATGAGATCTGCAAGAAGTGAAAAATAGGGATATAGTGTTAGGGACACCTACATATGTGCCTGTAGCATCTATTCTTCCGAGTCGAATTTACTCATCTGTGGAATTTGTCTTATTTGACAATTGATATTTCCTTCTTGTCCAATTCTCCCGTGGTAAGATTCTTTGAAAAAGTATCTGATTACCGAGTGTTGATACCCGACTGGATGTATTGACGTTCGTATCATTTCTTTTGATTAAATTTCATTTGAATGACCTGGGTAACGATCCGAGGAGCTTTCGAATGCGTACTCAAATTATGAAAACATAGGATATATTCATATTCGTTAAATGTTTTCGTCTGTATCTGATTTGAAATTCTCTCGCATAGATTATGTGTTGAACTTACTCTTTTGATGGTAGTTGTGTCTCCATATATCCCTGAATTTGTGAAGGATTATGTGTTATTATTAGTCTTTTGAGAAGTTCACATCTTATCGATGGCAATAAAACTAAAAAGTTGATAGTGCCAGTAAAATGGATTGATTGATTATGACATGACGGCATTGTCTTAATTGATGGGAACTCGAATAGAATTCCCCTAAATGATAAGATGTTGATTATCAAAAGTGATCTAAATAATTCTTGATGGATGACTTGAAATTATACCATGAATGGTTGTGAATTAGTCATAGATATTATAATCTAGAAAGAACCTAATATAAATTTATTAAAAGATGTTTCCGTTATCTGAAACTTTAGGAGGTATTTGTTGATGAATTACCTAGACTTTCGCCATTAAGGCAAGTTGAATTTGGTATTGATTATATTCCCGGTGCTGCACCTGTGGCATGTGCACTGTACGTCAGCACCATCTGAATTAAAGGAATTACCGTACAACTGAAAGAGTTGTCGGAGAAAGATTTTATTCTACCAAGCTCGTCATCATGAAGAGCTATGGTGTTATCATTCCTTATATTTATAGATTACTGTGAACTGAGTAAATTGACAATCGAAAACGATATCCATGACTCGAAATGGAAGATTTGTTCGATCATTTACAAGGTTCTAGCGTATGTTTTAAAGATTTGATCCACGGCATGGTTATTATCAACTTCGCGTCCGCGAAGACGATTATGTATTCCAGTCACTACATCTGGTACTTGTAATGAACATTATGAGTTTCATGTTATGTCGTTTGGATTGACTAATACACATGTAGCATTCATAAATTTGGTGAATCACGTGTGTAGGCTGTAATTTGATAAATTCATGCTCGTGATCATTAAGGACCATTTATTTGTTTATAAGAATAAGAATGAGTTAATAATTATTTATAGATTGCCCTGAATTGGCCGAACGATAAAAACCTGTACCTTAAATATTTAACATGAGATTTAAGACTTAATCTTTTACATTATTTGATCGTGTGATTAAAAGATAATGGAATCTATATTGACTCTTCAAAAATTAAGAGCCCTTTTAAGATTTTGGGTTTTTACCAAAAAGAAAGTGCAAATGTGTTTTGACAAAGGGTTTTTAAGGGATTATTCCCTTATACACAAATCATTTAACTAAACTCCTGTTTAGGGGTAAATGTTTGTGTATACCTCAAGACAACTTAAAAGGGATTGAGGAAACCGTTAAACCATGACTTGAAATTTGAAACGACAATTTTTTTGCTTTTCAACTAAGAAAATTTTGACCAAAGTATAACCAAAGATTTTTCAAACATTTACGAATCTTATTAATTATTTCCGATAAACCAACAAAAATTGTGTTAAGTAAATTCAAATTTATTTTGAACATTTTCATATAATTGGACGGACTAAGAAATTTAAAATCTTTGCGTTTACGTTTCATAAAAACTGAATATTTAATATTTAATTAGTTGTAATAATTATCGACGCTTTAGACGTCGGATTGAGTAAAACGGATAAAAATGATAGTTGAGAAGAAACTAAAACTTAGAAAATATGAAGAAAGAAATTTCGAATAAATACGGTCATGATATTTATTCCATCTAGGAAAGTGAACGTAGATACTGACACCTTATATAAAAAGGATGAAGAATCAATGGACATGTTCCTTAATAATGAAGGTGCAAAATAAATTGCCGAACAATTTAAAAATAGCTGATGTTTGTAAGAAGGATAATATAGATAAAAAAGGGGGTTCGCGGCTAATGTGAACCATTAGAAATCAGGAGCCGATGGCGTTAAATGATTAAAAGGCCATTTGTGATTGTTTAAATATGGAGGATTGTGAGATATAGTTATGTTGGAGTCTTGTAAGTATAGGTATTCTATTTATGTCATTTCTGACTAAATGTATCTTTGTCTGAAGAAGTTGTACTAATGAAAAATTATGAAGGCAGACATTGCCTCATACATTAGTAAACGTCTAGCTATCGCAAAGGTCATCATCTGAATTTGATTCGATTTGGGTCATCGTCGGCAGACTGACCAAATCTGCTAATATCATTCTCGTTAATGATAAATTCTTGATGAAGAAATTGACTCTTTTGTATTTAAAGGAGTTATGTAAACATAGTGTGCCTGTATCGAACATCTTTATCAAGATCATCGCTTCGCATCGAATTTCTAGAGATTTGCTCAGAAGTCATTGGGAACGAACCTTGATGAGAGTACTGTTTACCACCCTAAATCGAAGGGACGGGGTAAAGTAATAATACACAACACTAGAAGTCTTGTTTTATGTTTGATGATTGACCTTTGGTAATGAACCGTATAATCGTTTTCCTTTGGAAAGATTATCATTGATAATTATCGTGTTAGGATCGAGATCGAATCTTGTTAAGATTTATATATTAGAGCATCTGTAAGCAGGAGTTGAGATGAAGACACCCGACATACACCCATTATGAGTTGGACATGTCTTTTAGGTTTAAGGTTTCCTATGATGGCGAACCTATCCTTGCAAAATATCCAACCCGCGAGACCTGAAATGATTGTTGAAATTAGGATCTGATTATTGACTGCCGGTAGTGGGCAAGAGGTTATGTGAATATGAAATGTAGATCTGGAAGTGCCAGATGGGTAGCGAAGTTATGCCAAAAATTTTAACCATGGAAAAATGAATTGATGATCTGGAAGATCATGGGATATAAGTCCCCGTTGTATGGGACCACTGAGATGTAAAAAGATTGGTTTGAAAGGCATATAAGCTGGATCTACCCTAGGACTTCAAGTACTGCGTGAATTATGTTTCGTATATCTAGCTTGATTAAATGTCTATCAAGTGAAAATTTGATTCTTTCTTAGTAATGTTTAGATCGGCGAAAAGTTGCATTCATCAAAAACCCGTGAACATCATGGATAGAGAAAGTAAGTCAACATTAAGCCTGATCTTATTTTCGTAGTTATATTTGATGAAACTCGCGTATTGTAATGAATTACACTTGTGAGAAAAGACCGAATGTGGAGGAAATACCCACATGGCTTTAACTCTATAAGAAGCGAGTAGTAAGGTAAGATGATCTTTGAGGACAAAGATCCTGTTTAGGGGTAAATGCTATGACAATCCGTCAATTTATGATTGATATTTTATTCTCAAATATTATTTAAAAACATTATTTTAATTTTATATTATGAACTCACTTATTTTTGGGAAGAAATTTGGATTTACGTCTTGAAGTAGCATCGACTACGTCTAAACCGGAGGATTCTACGTTACGTGCTTACGTTTACATACACTATTTTGGTGACAGCCCGACACTTCAGGAAATAAATTTATCCGTGAATATTATTTTGGGATTATAAATTTGAGTTAGTTCATAAACTCACAAATTTACGAGAAGAAATTAGAGTTTACGTGAATAATTTAACGTCCTTTACGACTAAACCGGAAACCCTAGGTTTACGTATTTACGTTTTTGAACTCCGTTTTTGATGAGACAATTTTTATTAGATTCGTTTTGTGCCGTTGATTTAAAATTTATAAAAACGTTTTTCGTAAAACGACCCGGGGGCACGCAAATCGAGGAAACTAGAATCGAGGAATACCCGTAAATTAGTGGAGATGAGACAAGTAGGACACTTGTCCCACCCCCACTATGTGTGGCAAAGACAAGATATAACACCACATTTGGTGTCAAGTTTACACAAGCTAAGAGGACACTTGTCCTCCTAGCCTTCCAAACCATCAAAACCACTTACTTGAAACCATTTTCTCATTTCTAACATGCAAACTAGCAAAATCTTCACAACTCTCTCTTCTCTCCCTATGTTGAACGTCCCAAAACACCACCATTTGATCGAAAATAAACCATAAATCATATGTATAATTTACATATGATGAAAACCCATTGAAAAGATGAGATTGGAGGTGGTTATAACAACTAGAAAGGAGTTTACATGGAGATAAAGGGCTGATTTTCAAGAAGATATCCATGCATATGAAGATCTCAAGGAGTTCATTTTCCAAATTGAAGGTTTGGTAACAAGGAACCAAACCTTGTTCATCAAAAACTCATTATTTCATCACTTTGGTGGTATAAGGATTATTCTTCCTATCATCTTGTTATTTTGAATATGTAATCTTGTATTTTCTTCATTTATGTATATGTATATGATGATGAATGTAGTAACTCGAACTTTAAAATCAACATTTAAGACTGAGATCTAATCTTATTCCTATTATTCGGACCAATATTTATTAATCGACTTTTATTTGTCACGTTGGTTCGACGAATAATATTGAAGTCTTGACTAAGTCTTGACTAACCGACAAGGTTAAGGTCTTAACATATTGAATATGTGTCATTTATTATTTATCGACAAAGTCTATGTCCGTCACCGACCGTAAATATCCTCGTTATGACAAAGAAATATTTTCTATTGTCGTTGTTTTAATTTCTCGTTTTATGAGCATTTTTTTTTTAATTTACGTTAAACCTTTAGGCGTCATTCGTTTATTCGACACATTAATATTTGTTATATTATAAGCCCCATTTATTTGTCAAAATATCAATGTCCTCCAAATGTCGATGTTTATATTTTATATTGAGCGTTTATTTTTCGTTTTTAAATACGCATCTTTCAAATCGCGTAACTTTTAAAATATCGGGCTTCGATAATACCCGCTTTACCAAATTTTGGGGCAAAATTTATATCAAATCTTACCCCACTTATTAGCCTTACACGTCCCATTCCCACCTCACTTGAATTGATAATATTATGGACACATGTCCAATGCCTTGAACAATCCACTTTACATCTCAATGCATTCTTTACTTCCATTTCATTTGTAAAAACATTTCATCTCCTCTTTTCTCTCTATGTTGTACGACACACCAAAGACACAAACACCAAGTCACACAAATTTATCATATCAATTTTTTTTAAAAGAAACTTGTTCTTTTATGATCACGTAAACCAATAGTGATGATGATCTAATCATTTGGAGCTTGGATAAGAAGTTGTAATGGAGTTTTTGAGGCTGAAGTTGAAGCTCATCTTGGAGGTTTATTGCATGTCAAGTTTTATGCTTGATTTGCATTGCTAAAGGTGTAGATAGATTGGTCTTGTGGTTGATAAATCTCTTGCTATCAAATCTTAGATTTGAAGGTTTATAACACCTCTTTTTATTTCCATCATTTTCATTTATCTCATGTATATATTTGATCAAATATATTCTGAGAATATATATATAATAGTTGATTATGTATTTTGGGACATTGTATATTAATTCGTAACACAAAAATGCAAGCAAATAAGCTCTAGATTGAGTTATGATGGTTGGAATTCAGAACAGTGGCTAAAACGTGACATATGTTCAAACTCAGTAGGTTTTGAACCTTGAATAATAGTATAGGGTGATAGTCCTTTGTTTTGTGAAGATTTTGCCGGGTGACCCGTCCCGTGACGATACCCGATGAATTAGATATGACCAAAATAGTAAAAGAGGCCTATTCTGAACATACAGTATTGACGGACTAAAACCTGATATATAAAATCCGAACCAAGGAAAAAGTTAAAACTACGGTTCTAGATAAAGTTATAAAGAAGTAGAATCAATTGGATACTTTACCAATTCATTACGGTTTAGAAATGGCGACCAAAACGGTGAAAACGAGATTGGCAGTCAAAAACAGCCAACTCTTCTAAGTGAGAAAATGAGCAAATGAGCTACGATAAGTATACATTTGGGGTATTTGGACTTATAATCAGTAAAGTATATAAGTTTATAATGATCTTGGTAAAAATAACACACTCAGATCATTTACGATTTATGAGATATGATGTAGTTAACAAGGCATGTCGAGAAAATTGTAAGAATTCGGCTATACTTAAGTATCGTAAAACATGATGATTTTTATAAAAACCGAAGTGGTAAGACCCACTTGTCGGGAATCTTAGACTCATTCGTATACCGATTATTGGAAAACCCGATACCCGGCCAACGTAAAATATTAAGTAGACATTGTTTGGAGGCATTTTAGAACCCGAAAAGCGTATAACGTGGACTTGGGCCATAAAAGCCCAACTTACACTTATACTGACTATTGGGCCCTTATTAGGGCCTGCGGTTAATAAACTAATTGAAATATAATACTTATTTTAAAAGGGCCTAAGTTCTATAATGTTTAATGGGCCACTAATGGGCCTTAATGAGCTTAATGACCATAATGGGATAATACATGGTAAATTGTTATCAAAAGTTTTATAAAACTTATGCAATGTCCAAACTTACTAAAGTGAACTATTTACATATATGTATGGCTTACGTATAGACTCGAGCCTAAGACGCGTCTCGTCATTATAGGTCTCGTTCAGTCATATGTCGACCGTTGGGCATCTCATTCTTGGTCAATGAGCGATTGATATCTCGTGAAGTCGTGTATCGAATATTGGATGTTTGTTCCTCGATAAACGTTGATAGCTATATCAGGTGAGTTCATAGCCTCGCTTTTACTGCTTTATATGTGTTTTATAAACCCGCGAGGGAGAATACATGCTCTTGGTAAATAAGCATATGTGTTGTATCCTTTTGAAAGGATACATGATTGTGAATAAACATTCGTTGTTGGAATATATGCTTTGAACGAATACAAGCTGTTGTGAATAAACGTAAAGACGATTGATTAACTGCTTTTGGAAAATGAACACAAGCATTGATTGTATAGGTAATGAGCCACTATTAGTAAGGCTAAGTTGCTTATTGCCAGTGAAAAGTCCCTATAAATCGTGAACCGTTAACTACCTATGATGGGTAGGCGCTCGTACAGACGAATGGATCCATTGGGAATGATGACCCCCACCCAGGCAGGTCGCACCTGTGAGTTGGAGGCTCAGCTGGGTGTGTTGTACGTGAAGTATGGGGTATTTGGCAAGATACCTGACTAGGGCAAACTTATTGATTAAGGCATCGGTGTCATGAGCTTAGCGTAATAGTGTGGAGTACTGATATTGTATGTGTTACAATATCGCCAATGGATGAGATTCTTGTGTTCAAAGGCTCTATGGTTTATTTAAAACCCCATTATTGTTTATTAAAAACCTATGAATTCACTCAACCGTTGTGTTGACATGTTAGCATGTATTCTCAGGTGTGTAGGTTTAAGAGCAGCTGGAGCATGGAGCCGCGCAGGATAAAGTAAAGGCAAAACAAACAATTTCCATTCGATACATTTGACAAATCTTTATTATTTCTTAAGGTTTGTATAAATTGGTGGGACCTCTTTTTTAGTTAACTCTGATTTATTAAAATTATCGAATGGTTTATTTTATAAAACGTCTCTTTTGAGGTCGTTTTCTATGACTGTGTGTGATGTGCTATGAAGTAACACCCAATGTTGATATTCTGCTGCCTTGTGAAATTGGGGTTGTTACAGATTGGTATCAGAGCACTAGTTATAGCGAACTAGGTCATTTTTAAAACCTAGACTATAACTGCTCTTTCGTAAAATTGTTTGATCGCCTTACAAAGTATCTGCGCGCTCATGGCTCCTAGATACCAATGCTTGGTTGTGATAATGTGATCCTATGTGTATGTAGAAATGGTTGTATGTATATGAATGTATATACTATGGCATTTATGGGCATTGTGCATGAAGCAATGGTCCTGGCGTGATTATCGTACATTTTATGATACGGTTTTATAGAGTGTTTGGCCTCGCCGCCAATCACTTTTCTCGATTATTAATTTATTATCCATATATGAGTATGAGACTCATTTGATACTTTGGGTACATATATATTGTTTCGTAATCTATCGCATATTGACTAATTTGAACTCGATAGTTGTTATCGCATCGTGATGTGCCATTTCAGGACATCTACTTTCGAAACGTAATTGATTATTATGTTATTCGTAATTCCGTTAGTCCCTATGATTTTGACGAATCATTTATTCAAGGAGACATCTTCTACATAATATAACGTTTAATTTAATTGTGTTTGATTATGTTTTATTGGCGAAAAGGAGGATGCCAATGTTGGACCTAAATAATATATATACCCAAGTAAACTATATATAATTTGGGTACAACAAAGATATGCTCATAGTAGTCATTAGTTGAGCAATTTAATACCTTATATTTAAATGGAATGAGACATTTAAATATAGAGATTTTAAATAGTCCAACTATGTGTCGTTTAAGGTTCTCTTATTGAAATGGATTGGGACATTTGAATAAGAAAGTTTTAAACCACTGGACCTTAGATTGTTTATGGTTTCTTTATTCAGATGGAATGGGACGTTTGAATACAGAAATCATGAAGTAAGTTTGAAACCCTGTAATTTTCTTGGCATTTAATTTGGTTATGATATCGTGTTTTGTGAGGGTATTACTGAGTAGGATGATTTATAATCGTCTTGTTGAAATAAATCGGGACGCCTTTTTATTTGAACAAGAATGTTATAAGTTCTCGAACCATAAATTTATAAATTCTTGTTTACATGGATTGGGACGCCTTTTGATGTAAACAAAAATTATAAATAAGTGGGCTCAAGAGTGCTTGACTTGGGTTGTGATTATTTTTGTATACAGATGTATTTCTTCGACTCATGTTTCGTTGGTACGAATTGTTTGTTTTTGTCGTCATTATGGTTATTATTGATTATTGTCTATATACGAGTAACCCGTTAGTCTTCTCTCGGGTTATAATTTGTTTACATTTCTAATGTGTCCTAACTATCGCGAGCATTATAAGCTAATCGTTAAGAACCATTACCTGTTCCGAGAACAGATGACTTGTTTAATCGACACTAGTTGTGTACTTGTGGATTGACTGAGGATTAAGTTAGCAACACAACTCATCGTGAATGAAAATATCTTGATATTCTTTCTTATTATTATGGATGGTTCATCGAATAGTTTTTCAAACGTAACGATAAAATATTTTGGGTATGGATCCGTTTGTGAGCACCCTATAATATCTTTTGGGTATGGATCCGTTTGTGAGCACCCTGCAATGTCATCTGGGTATGGATCGTGTGTGAGCACCCTCTGATGACGAAAATATTCTTCTATATGCATCTATGCAATCAAGATCGTGAACATCCTTTAACTTGCAAAGTTTCCTTGACTGGAGTTATTCAAAAATCTTGTTAATTATTTTTTTATTTATCATGGCTTGGCTCTATAGCAAACATGCTTTAACTTGATCGAACTTTTTGATTTGGCATGGCTTGGCAAATTTGCAAGTATGTCGTAATGTGATTATTTGTGATTAATGATAGCTTTCTGTTTGATTTGGATCATAGTTCCTCCGATCGAGTAATGTATACTCCGAACGATTCCCGTGTCGATGAATTCGCTTTTGACGAAATAAGTTTGCATGTTCGAGATCAATGCAATTAGGTGATTTTGTAGGACTAGTACTAATTACCCCGTCTTGATTATTTGGTAACGTTTCGATGGGCTTATGTGTGATCCATGCGATTTTCTTTTACGACGTAATTGTTTTTATTAGACCCGTGGACCATATGTTTTTTCGATTTGATCGACGTGATCATCGATAGTTTTGAATTGATTCTCGCATTGAAGATTTTTCAAATGCGCCTACTTCTTTCAACTCTTCACTTGTCAGGTGGAATTTTTCGAACTTATATCGACCCCCGCATGCTTGATAAGCTAGTAGTAATGTACCTTGAAGCACTTCCAAAAATTGAAGACTTGTTAATTTTTCACTTCCAATGGCTTTTCCTTTGAGTTATGTATTCATCTCTCCTTATAAGGATTGAAGCATCATTCAAACCGTTCATTTTTTTCCCGTTATGTATAATCGTTTCTTTGAAAAAAAAAAATTCATTTAACCTTCTTAAGAAACCTCGGCAATGACTTGTCTATTTCTTACGTCTTCCCCATTAAACCAAAGACTATTAGAACGAATTAAGCGCCGGGACGTCGCTTCCTAAAGGGGTAGCTATTGTAGTAACTCGAACTTTAAAATCAACATTTAAGACTGAGATCTAATCTTATTCCTATTATTCGGACCAATATTTATTAATCGACTTTTATTTGTCACGTTGGTCCGACGAATAATATTAAAGTCTTGACTAAGTCTTGACTAACCGACAAGGTTAAGGTCTTAACATATTGAATATGTGTCATTTATTATTTATCGACAAAGTCTATGTCCGTCACCGACCATAAATATCCTCGTTATGACAAAGAAATATTTTCTATTGTCGTTGTTTTAATTTCTCGTTTTATGAGCATTTTTTTTGTAATTTACGTTAAACCTTTAGGCGTCATTCGTTTATTCGACGCATTAATATTTGTTATATTATAAGCCCCATTTATTTGTCAAAATATCAATGTCCTCCAAATGTCGATGTTTATATTTTATATTGAGCGTTTATTTTTCGTTTTTAAATACGCATCTTTCAAATCGCGTAACTTTTAAAATATCGGGCTTCGATAATACCCGCTTTACCAAATTTTGGGGCAAAATTTATATCAAATCTTACCCCACTTATTAGCCTTACACGTCCCATTCCCACCTCACTTGAATTGATAATATTATGGACACATGTCCAATGCCTTGAACAATCCACTTTACATCTCAATGCATTCTTTACTTCCATTTCATTTGTAAAAACATTTCATCTCCTCTTTTCTATCTATGTTGTACGACACACCAAAGACACAAACGCCAAGTCACACAAATTTATCATATCAATTTTTTTTAAAAGAAACTTGTTCTTTTATGATCACGTAAACCAATAGTGATGATGATCTAATCATTTGGAGCTTGGATAAGAAGTTGTAATGGAGTTTTTGAGGCTGAAGTTGAAGCTCATCTTGGAGGTTTATTGCATGTCAAGTTTTATGCTTGATTTGCATTGCTAAAGGTGTAGATAGATTGGTCTTGTGGTTGATAAATCTCTTGCTATCAAATCTTAGATTTGAAGGTTTATAACACCTCTTTTTATTTCCATCATTTTCATTTATCTCATGTATATATTTGATCAAATATATTCTGAGAATATATATGTAATAGCTGATTATGTATTTTGGGACATTGTATATTAATTCGTAACACAAAAATGCAAGCAAATAAGCTCTAGATTGAGTTATGATGGTTGGAATTCAGAACAGTGGCTAAAACGTGACATACGTTCAAACTCAGTAGGTTTTGAACCTTGAATAATAATATAGGGTGATAGTCCTTTGTTTTGTGAAGATTTTGCCGGGTGGCCCGTCCCGTGACGATACCCGATGAATTAGATATGACCAAAATAGTAAAAGAGGCCTATTCTGAACATACAGTATTGACGGACTAAAACCTGATATATAAAATCCGAACCAAGGAAAAAGTTAAAACTACGGTTCTAGATAAAGTTATAAAGAAGTAGAATCAATTGGATACTTTACCAATTCATTACGGTTTAGAAATGGCGACCAAAACGGTGAAAACGAGATTGGCAGTCAAAAACAGCCAACTCTTCTAAGTGAGAAAATGAGCAAATGAGCTACGATAAGTATACATTTGGGGTATTTGGACTTATAATAAGTAAAGTATATAAGTTTATAATGATCTTGGTAAAAATAACACACTTAGATCATTTACGATTTATGAGATATGATGTAGTTAACAAGGCATGTCGAGAAAATTGTAAGAATTCGGCTATACTTAAGTATCGTAAAACATGATGATTTTTATAAAAACCGAAGTGGTAAGACCCACTTTTCGGGAATCTTAGACTCATTCGTATACCGATTATTGGAAAACCCGATACCCGGCCAACGTAAAATATTAAGTGGACATTGTTTGGAGGCATTTTAGAACCCGAAAAGCGTATAACGTGGACTTGGGCCATAAAAGCCCAACTTACACTTATACTGACTATTGGGCCATTATTAGGGTCTGCGGTTAATAAACTAATTGAAATATAATACTTATTTTAAAAGGGCCTAAGTTCTATAATGTGTAATGGGCCACTAATGGGCCTTAATGAGCTTAATGACCATAATGGGATAATACATGGTAAATTGTTATCAAAAGTTTTATAAAACTTATGCAATGTCCAAACTTACTAAAGTGAACTATTTACATATATGTATGGCTTACGTATAGACTCGAGCCTAAGACGCGTCTCGTCATTATAGGTCTCGTTCAGTCATATGTCGACCGCTGGGCATCTCATTCTTGGTCAATGAGCGATTGATATCTCGTGAAGTCGTGTATCGAATATTGGATGTTTGTTCCTCGATAAACGTTGATAGCTATATCAGGTGAGTTCATAGCCTCGCTTTTACTGCTTTATATGTGTTTTATAAACCCGCGAGGGGGAATACATGCTCTTGGTAAATAAGCATATGTGTTGTATCCTTTTGAAAGGATACATGATTGTGAATAAACATTCGTTGTTGGAATATATGCTTTGAACGAATACAAGCTGTTGTGAATAAACGTAAAGATGTTTGATTAACTGCTTTTGGAAAATGAACACAAGCGTTGATTGTATAGGTAATGAGCCACTATTAGTAAGGCTAAGTTGCTTATTGCCAGTGAAAAGTCTCTATAAATCGTGAACCGTTAACTACCTATGATGGGTAGGCGCTCGTACAGACGAATGGATCCATTGGGAATGATGACCCCCACCCAGGCAGGTCGCACCTGTGAGTTGGAGGCTTAGCTGGGTGTGTTGTACGTGAAGTATGGGGTATTTGGCAAGATACCTGACTAGGGCAAACTTATTGATTAAGGCATCGGTGTCATGAGCTTAGCGTAATAGTGTGGAGTATTGATATTGTATGTGTTACAATATCGCCAATGGATGAGATTCTTGTGTTCAAAGGCTCTATGGTTTATTTAAAACCCTATTATTGTTTATTAAAAACCTATGAATTCACTCAACCGTTGTGTTGACATGTTAGCATGTATTCTCAGGTGTGTAGGTTTAAGAGCAGCTGGAGCATGGAGCCGCGCAGGATAAAGTAAAGGCAAAACAAACAATTTCCATTCGATACATTTTACAAATCTTTATTATTTCTTAAGGTTTGTATAAATTGGTGGGACCTCTTTTTTAGTTAACTCTAATTTATTAAAATTATCGAATGGTTTATTTTATAAAACGTCTCTTTGAGGTCGTTTTCTATGACTGTGTGTGATGTGCTATGAAGTAACACCCAATGTTGATATTCTGCTGCCTTGTGAAATTGGGGTTGTTACAATGAATGATGATTAAAATATTATGTGGGGATCTGGTGTTGATAGATTTGATTAAAATGATTGAAAGCTACATAAAAGAATGTTAAAATCATGGCTAAATTAGGAGGCTGTATAAAACAGTAAAGAATCTTATGATAAACTGATAAAATGGCCTGGATAAATTAATATACAGTAAGCTATGAGTCTTGTACAAATGTGAGAGTTGGCCATACAATGGAATCATAAAAATGAGTGAGATATGATCAAAACAAGTTTAGAGTGCAAATCTGAGTACACTGTTTTGGACGAATTATATAAAATACTTAGAGGTTCATTCATCAGTAGCTAAGGAATAAAATGGAGCACATATCATGTAGTTTCTGTGATAAAAATTTGGGGTTCTATCTCCATGTAGAACTCTAGATATGATCATTTTAGTAAACTAGATTTTTAGGACTGATTTTGTGAAATTAAAGTTTAATATTATTATATAAGCACTCAAATAAATATAGTATAAAATGTTAATTAAAACCCACTAACTTATATATTTCATTTATATAAAAATACATAAGGATAAATAAATGTACATTATATAAAAATGGTAGTTTGGTGATAGGTGTGTAAACACCCATCCTTTTACCACTTAATTCTGGCTAAAACAAGACCAAAACACGTATTTAATATCATTTGTTTGGAATTATGCGTGGTTTTTGTGTTTATTGTGTTTTCAGAGCTAACCGGATGAATATTAAAGAAAACATGGGATTGCACGGGTTTTATCAAGGAAAAAGACTAAAGACGAAGTCTATTGTCCAAGAGATGCAGAAGATTTGAAGTCAATGGGCCTATTTGAAGATTTATCGAAGAAAAGGACCAAAGATGGAAGATTTACATATGTCGAAGAAACTCAAGTCTATTTAACGAAGAAATTAAAAGACGAGTTGAATTTAATCGACGACAAATCCCGAATCAGAATCGAAAACGTCAACTTTTCTGAAAAGACGAGAAGACAAGAAGAAAGGGAGAAAGCCCACTCACCAACCAACCACTAGGACTATATATAGTTTCTTCCTTCACATTTTAGGGAGTGAGAGTTTTGTTTTCTTCTTTCCCAGTTTCTTTGGTTCGTTCCATCACCAACACCATTAGGGTGTTTGGTGATTTTTAATTTTCTTTCAATCTTGTAAGCTTTAATCATTACTCTTGTTACCTTTACATTAATCTTTCAATTCTAAACTTTCTATTCATCTTGTTCATCTACTTTTCTATTCAAAGTTTTCAAGTTCTTGGTTGATTAATTTTAATCTTTTAAACGTGGTTGATTTTGTATTTTTGTTGTTGGGATTTGTTATTTATGGTATTTAAGTGATTATTGGTTAGTTTGGTAAAACCTTTTTGCGTATTCATCTTGATTTTGGATTTAAACCGTGTTTTCTGTCCTTGCGATACTGCTACTGTTCTTACCCAGGAATATTCCGAATAGGCGATTTTCTATCTCCCTTATTCGGAATATTGGATATTCCGAATAGGGCTGTTCACCTTTCTCTTACTCGGAATAATTTATTCCGCATAGCCAGATTTTCATTTCCTTACTCGGAATATTTTATATATTCCGAATAGCTTATTTTTCCGCATAGGTTTATATTTTCCGCATAGACACATTTTTCCGAATAGGACTTATTTTCCGAATAGCCAGTTTTTCCGCATAGGTTTATATTTTTCCGAATCAGACAAATATTCCGAATAGAGTCACTTTTCCGCGTAGATATCCACATTCCGAATTGTCCATTATTCCGAATTGAGAATCATTCCGCATAGGACTATTTTTCCAGTAAGGGTATTTTTCTGATTTAATTCAAGTATTACTTTTTACTTGTTGATTGTTTTCCTGTTTAATAGATTAGAAAACTAAACCCACTTTTTGTCACCAAGAACAAATCATTCCACTTTTAACTGAGATCAATTCGAGAGGATTCCGAGAACGAACTTTTTCATCATAGCAAAATCATTTGTATCAAATGGCGCCGCTGCCGGCTCTTCTCGTTAAGATCAACAGTTTTTTGTGAGAACTTGGATTTTGGGATCCGTTCACCGTGAACGTTACTTTTTCATAAAAATTTTCAAAAACACAAAAAAATATAAAATTTTCAAAAATCCTAAAAAGTAAAAAAAAAAAAACATAAAAACCAAAAATATTTTTGCTTTGTTTTTCCTCTTGTTAGTTCTTTTGCAAGTGTATGCGCACTCGTTCCACGTCTTATCAAGAGCCCGAGCCTCTCGATCACTTAGACATGGCCGGTGTACCACCTCCAAACAATAATCACAACAACAACCCGCCTTTTAACAACATGAACAATAACAACAATGAGCCCCTTCCGGATAATCGCCCGATGATTGAACTGCTGCAAGCTCATGTCGATGGCAACACGGATCCAATTGTCATACCTCCAATTTCCGCCAACAACTTTGAGCTAAAATCAGGCTTTATCCAGATGGTCTCCGCTCAACCATTCTTAGGACGTACCATTGATGACCCACATGACCATATTAAGAGATTCTTGCAACTAACCAACACGGTCAAGTTCAATGGTGTTCCACAAGAGGTTATAAGGTTACAACTTTTTCCCTTTTCTTTAGAGGGACAAGCCCGGCATTGGCTTGCTAAGGAACCGCCACAGAGTATTCTCTCGTGGACGGATTTGGAAACCAAGTTTATCAATTATTTTTTCCCACCCTCTCGTACTACCGCTTTGCGGAATGAAATCATAAATTTTGAACAAAAGTACGATGAGTCGTTCAGTGAATCTTGGGATCGTTTTAAAGATCTTTTAAGAAAATGCCCACAACATGGTTTTACCAAAGTACATCAAATTAATACTTTTTACAATGGTTTAAGCATGAGTGACCAAGATTCACTGAACAGTGCCTCGGGGGGTAATCTATTGGCTAAGACTTCCAATGCTGCTTGGGATATCATCGAGAACAAATCTCGTGTGCAAACCAAGAGTGTTCGGACCAATGTCGCTAGTGCTAGCACTAATGACAGCGACAAGCGATTGGACAAAATCACCACGCTTCTTGAATCGCTTGTCACCCACACCGTCAGCAACAACAACAGCAACAACGCAAAAAATGCTCAAGTGAACGCTGTCAGCCAACCTTGTGAGATATGCGGTGGTCCTCACTCTTACACAACTTGTACCGCCACCCAAGACTACCCTGCTGAGAATGTGAATGCGGCATATGGCACCTATCCTCAACCAGCTTATCAAGCTAGACCTCAAGGTGACCGTAACTTGCTTAGCTACCGCTCCAACAATTATCTTTCACCACCTGGTTTTCCCCCAACCAACCCAAACCAACAACAAAATCTCAATCACTCTCCTCAACAACAACAACAACCTCGACAACCATACATACCTCCTCACAAGCAGCAACAACCACCTCAACGAAACAACCAAGTCTACCAACAACCTGCTTATCAACCACCCGCATACAATGCTCCTCCCAACCAACCTACCGCTCTTCACCAAGAAATAGAAACTTATATGAGGACTAACGATGCGATAGTGGGAAATCTTCAGAGAGAGGTGCTCAACCTGAAAGCAGACTTGGTCAAGCAAGGAAACGATTTGAGAGCCGACATGAGAAATACGTTGGATAGCCAAACTAATGATCCGAGGAACATGATGGCTAGTTTCTTCCAAGGTAATCAACCCTCTCCTTCGGGTACTCTTCCGAGTAATACCATTGCGAATCCAAGAGGGGAGATGAAAGCAATCACCACTCGAAGTGGTAAAGGTACCAAGGAACCCGAGCTTCCTATACCTCCACCGGTGGTTGTGAAACAACCAAGGAGAACGAGTCACCTGCTCCTATTCCTCATCCTTCTCCTTCCCCAATTTCTCCACCTCTTCCTTCTACCCCTCCTCCACCCGTGGTTGTGAGTGATCCTATTCTCCCAAAGCCCTCCTCTTCTTCCAATATACCTTATCCATCTAGGTTGAGGAAAGAGAAGCTCAAAAGCAAGGACGATATTCAGGTTTCGAACTTCCTTAAAATGTTCAAACAATTGAATTTCAATATCTCCTTCGCTGAGGCTCTCGCTCACATGCCCAAATACGTGAAAATGTTTAAAGATCTTTTGAGCGACAAGGAAAAGCTCCTCGATATTGCCAACACCCAACTTAATGAGAATTGCTCTGCAGTGCTCTTAAGGAAATTGCCAACCAAGCTTGGTGATCCGGGTCGTTTTCTTATCCCTTGCAATTTCCCGGGAGTAGAGAATTGCATGGCCCTAGCCGATCTAGGTGCCAGTATTAATCTCATGCCTCTAAGTGTTTGGAAGCAATTATCTCTCCCAGAGCTAGTCCCCACCAAAATGACTTTGGAATTAGCTAACCGTACGGTTGCTTATCCAGTGGGGATAGCCGAAGACGTCATTGTAGGAGTCGACAAATTCACCTTTCCTGCTGATTTTGTTGTCGTCGACTACGAGATGGACCCCCGTGTACCACTGATTGTTGGTCGTCCATTCTTGAGGACCGGTCGCACTCTCATTGATGTTGAAGCCGGTGAGCTTATCATGAGAGTGGGTGACGATAAAGTAGTCTTCAACATGGGAAAGTTGTCTAAACAGCCTTATTCATATGAGAGTGTTAATTTGACGTTCTTGATGAGGCTTGTGAAGAACACTTTAATGATTCTTGCAAAAGCATTCCTACCTCTCTTCCCACTGTTGAGACCGTGTCCTCCATTGATTCATCGTTGTCTCTATTTGGAGATAGTGATTTATTTTGGAACCATCTTGAAGATACCATGGGAGATGAGAATTTAGCTACTAATGATTCTCCTACCGATGGGGATGAAGACATGAATTTCTTTGACAATCTTCTCACCGAAGACAATCTTTCGCCTCCATCTTCCACGGTTATTGCTATCGATGCCACGACTTTGAAAACGCCTCCCGTCGAAAATCCTCCGGATTTGGAACTTAAGGAGTTGCCGCCACATCTCGAGTACGTGTTCCTTGACGACAACAAGAAGTCGCCCGTCATTATTGCGACGGATTTGAAAGATGAAGAGAAGACTCGCCTCGTTGCCGTGTTGAAAGCTCATAAGAAGGCTATTGCTTGGAAGATTTCGGATATTCGTGGAATTGATCCTCACTTCTGCACACACAAAATTCTCATGGAGGACGACTTTAAGCCCACAATTCAAAGCCAACGAAGGGTGAATCCAAAAATCCATGAAGTCATCAAAACAGAAGTTCTCAAACTTCTTGATGCGGGTATGATTACCCTATTTCGGATTCACCATGGGTTAGTCCAATCCATTGTGTGCCCAAGAAGGGCGGAATAACCGTTGTTCCCAATGAACACAACGAGTTGATTCCCACTCGTCTCGTTACTGGGTGGAGAGTTTGTATAGACTACCGCAAACTCAATGATGCCACGAGAAAGGATCATTTCCCTCTACCTTTTATGGACCAAATGCTTGAACGATTAGCAGGTAATGAATATTACTGCTTTCTTGATGGTTTCTCGGGTTATTTTCAAATACCCATCGATCCCCAAGATCAAGAGAAGACTACATTCACTTGTCCCTATGGCACATTCGCTTACAAAAGAATGCCTTTTGGTTTATGTAATGCGCCCGGGACTTTCCAAAGGTGCATGTTAGCTATCTTCCATGACATGGTTGAACAAACCATGAAAGTCTTCATGGATGATTTCTCGGTCTTCGGGGATTCTTTCTCTTCTTGCCTTGCCAATTTGGAACGTATGCTAAAGCGGTGCGAAGACACTCGCCTTGTTCTGAATTGGGAAAAATGCCATTTTATGGTAAAAGAAGGCATCGTGCTTGGACATAAGATCTCGAAAGCCGGTCTTGAAGTAGACCGTGCTAAAGTCGATGTTATCGCAAAGTTGCCTCCACCTTCAACCGTGAAGGGTGTGAGAAGTTTCCTGGGTCATGCGGGCTTCTACCGTCGATTCATCAAAGATTTTTCTCAAATCGCTCGCTCGATGACCCACCTCTTGGAAAAAGATACTCATTTTATCTTCTCCAAAGAGTGTCTTGAAGCCTTCAACTCGCTTAAGGATAAGCTTACTAAGGCACCAGTCTTAGTTACCCCTAACTGGGAGCTTCCCTTTGAGTTGATGTGCGATGCTAGTGATTTTGCTATTGGAGCGGTTCTTGGACAAAGAGTGAACAAACACTTCCAACCGATCCATTACGCTAGCAAGACAATGACAGGGGCACAATTGCATTATACGACAACCGAAAAAGAGCTTTTAGCTGTTGTCTATGCTTTTGAAAAATTCCGCCCCTATCTTGTCCTTTCTACTACAATCGTGTATATCGATCATTCCGCGCTGAAGTACTTGTTGACAAAGCAAGATTCCAAACCAAGACTTCTTCGCTGGGTTTTGCTGCTCCAGGAATTTAAAATAGAAATTCGCGATAAAAAAGGAGCTGAAAACCTAGCCGCGGACCATCTTAGCAGACTTGAGGATCCTTACCAAGGGGATCATCCGACCAAAGAAATCAATGATTCTTTTCCCTTGGAGACCTTAATGTCTATAAACTCGAAGCCGAACGAAACCCCGTGGTTTACAGACTTTGCAAACTACTTGGCGGGTGGAATTCTCAAGGAAGGGTTGACGTCTCAACAAAAGAAGAAGTTCTTCACCGACATTAAGACTTACTTTTGGGACGACCCTTACCTATTCAAACAATGTGCCGACCTGATTATTCGCCGATGTGTTGATGGACCGGCAGCTTCGGAAATCCTTGATGCTTGCCACAAAGGACCCACCGGTGGTCACTTTGGTCCCAACTACACCGCCAAGAAAGTGTTTGATTCGGGATTTTATTGGCCCTCCATATATCGTGACGCTCACGATATGGTTAAACGATGTGATGCTTGCCAGAAACAAGGCAAGATCACACATAAAGACGAGATGCCTCAGAATTTCATTCAAGAGTGTGAAATCTTTGATGTTTGGGGTATCGACTTTATGGGGCCATTCCCTTCCTCTAAAGGAAACAAATACATACTTGTATCCGTTGACTACGTTTCTAAGTGGGTTGAAGCCAACGCTTTACCTACTAATGACGCAAGGGTGGTTTGTAACTTTTTGAAAGCTCTATTCGCTAGATTCGGTGTGCCTCGTGCCATTATTAGTGATCGTGGTACTCATTTCTGCAATGACCAATTAGCAAGAGTCATGGCTAAGTACGGTGTAAATCATCGTCTTTCCACAGCCTACCACCCACAAACTAATGGCCAGGCTGAAATATCCAACCGAGAACTGAAGCGAATTCTTGAAAGAACCGTGGGAGAGCATCGTGCCGCATGGGCTGATAAACTTGATGATGCTTTGTGGGCTTTTTGTACCGCTTACAAGACCCCGATCGGCTGTACGCCTTATCGTCTTGTGTACGGGAAAGCGTGCTACCTCCCCATTGAGTTGGAGCACAAGGCTTATTGGGCCTTGAAGTGGGCTAATTTTGATATCAACAAAGCCGATGACCTACGCAAGATCCAACTCAATGAGCTCAATGAACTCCGCAATGAGGCTTATGAAAATTCTTTGATCTATAAGGAAAGGACTAAGCTCATTCACGACGCTAAGATTAAGAACCGAGAGTTCCATATTGGAGACAAAGTCTTACTTTTTAACTCTCGGTTGAAAATCTTTTCGGGCAAGCTGAAATCTCGTTGGTCCGGCCCATTCACCATTGCCCAAATTTTTCCATATGGTACTCTCGAGCTCGCTCAACCTAATGGACCTAATTTTAAGGTGAATGGCCAACGAGTGAAGTTGTACTTTGGTGAGGACACCTCTCGTGAGGTGATTCCATCCCTCACCACGTTTCCCATGAACTAATTTTGGGTCGAGTCAGGCTCGTGACTCGGTTATCAAAAACAAGCGCTCCTCGGGAGGCAACTCGAGTATCTATCCTTTTATGTTTTAACCTCCTAAGTGTAGGGGGGCCTCTATAGGTTCTTTCTCTTTATGTGGTGATGTGATTACAGGGATGAATGCACTCTTGGAACCTTCAAAGAACCGTGCTCCTATGTTATCCGATATCCGGTTCTATCTCTCAACTATCGTGATTCAATTTTCTTCATACTCACATTTGAAATTGATCACGTTAGTCGTCTCTTCCTTAACTTGATTTAACCAACGTGCACAATGTTATAAGTGTCTGGGAGACTTTTCCCACATGCTTAAACATTGAGGACAGTGTTTATCTTAAGTGTAGGGGGACTTCTATCGAAGTTTTAAGTGGACTTTTCCATGAAAATGCCTTCATTTAACCAGAAAATCATCTTTTTCAACATTTTTCAAATTTTTAATTAGCTTTGGCCATTTAGTCGTAATTTTTAAATTTTTATCGTTGCTTTCATATGTATATATCCCGCAATAAAGTCAAAAATATTAATAAGTGGTGTAGCTAGTTTAGAAGTCTTTGACATATTAGGCCCGTTGCGTTTATTTTGACTCAACCCGAATAAACTTATCCAAGTCTATTCTAGCTAGTATCCTTAACCATATAGACCTTAATTGGTTTATTAGGCTAAGCATCCACGAGTCTCATTACTTGAGATTTTAAATTGTGGAGAACGAGAAATGATAGAGTCAATTATAAGTCGGTATTCTTGCACAAGCTCACTTGGTGTAATTATTTGCCTATTCTCCCATCACTTGCTAATAAATTATCTGCAATAAGTAAGGTCGTACGATTTGAAAAGTTACTTAGCTTCTAGCCCAAGATCGTTTAAAAGTTGCTCGGTAATGATAAGAGTTCATAGCCAAGGCATAACTTATGAAGCGGGGCGCGAAGATTGGCGAGTCCGAAAAGGCCCTAACAAGGCATGAGGATTCCATTTTATTGCTAAGATCCAAAGTGATGTGAAGAGCATTATTCCTAAAATCAATATGAAGGATCAAGACTCACGACGAAAAGCAATCAACTCCCATAAAGATCATGGAGAAGTCTATCCGAAAAGACCCTAACAAGGTATGAGGATAAATAGATCCAAGTCCGAAAAGGAGGCGGATCGTTGTATCTCAAAATCCCAATTAGAGATTGAAGAAATAATCATGAAGTCGTGGTCAACAAAGTTGGAGTACCCCTCAAAAGTCTCCAAGTGAAGAAACTCTATTACGATGAGAAGACCATTATCTCAAGCACGTCTCTCAAGATATGAAGTATGAAGTACATGCCAAATATCGGCCCGAGAAAGGTCTCAAATCGTGAACCGAGTTATGCCAAGATATGAATTTTTTGATATCCCGAGAAGCAGTTTTAAGAGATTTTGTCCTTTAGCTAACTATTGATCAAATCGTCCTACTTTGCTTTCAGCCTAAATAAACTATCGTAATAAGTCCAAAAATGCATCTTCATGATCATTCTAAGACAAAAATAAAATATAAGAGATACACCTAGGAATAAGGGAGTTTGAGCATTTAATTAAGCCATGTGTGCAAGTGTTTGAATTGCTAACTTATAATAACAATGATCTCGTTTTTAAGCTTAGTTTGGGGAACGTGAAACTTGAGGGTGATAAATCTTCGCAGCACCAAAGCCCTAATGTAAGTCCTTGGTTTCTTTGCAAGTTATTTCCATCCTTTTGTTTACTTTAAAGTTTTAATTTCTCTTAGTATTTTAATTTTTATTTAGTAGTATTTGAATAAGGCCAAGGTTGATTAATTATGAGAAAAGTGTAAAATTGCTTTATCACTAAGCATTGCATGAGGGCATGGCAATGGTTAAGTGTAGGGGATTTGATAGGTGTGTAAACACCCATCCTTTTACCACTTAATTCTGGCTAAAACAAGACCAAAACACGTATTTAATATCATTTGTTTGGAATTATGCGTGGTTTTTGTGTTTATTGTGTTTTCAGAGCTAACCGGATGAATATTAAAGAAAACATGGGATTACACGGGTTTTATCAAGGAAAAAGACTAAAGACGAAGTCTATTGTCCAAGAGATGCAGAAGATTTGAAGTCAATGGGCCTATTTGAAGATTTATCGAAGAAAAGGACCAAAGATGGAAGATTTACATATGTCGAAGAAACTCAAGTCTATTTAACGAAGAAATTAAAAGACGAGTTGAATTTAATCGACGACAAATCCCGAATCAGAATCGAAAACGTCAACTTTTCTGAAAAGACGAGAAGACAAGAAGAAAGGGAGAAAGCCCACTCACCAACCAACCACTAGGACTATATATAGTTTCTTCCTTCACATTTTAGGGAGTGAGAGTTTTGTTTTCTTCTTTCCCAGTTTCTTTGGTTCGTTCCATCACCAACACCATTAGGGTGTTTGGTGATTTTTAATTTTCTTTCAATCTTGTAAGCTTTAATCATTACTCTTGTTACCTTTACATTAATCTTTCAATTCCAAACTTTCTATTCATCTTGTTCATCTACTTTTCTATTCAAAGTTTTCAAGTTCTTGGTTGATTAATTTTAATCTTTTAAACGTGGTTGATTTTGTATTTTTGTTGTTGGGATTTGTTATTTATGGTATTTAAGTGATTATTGGTTAGTTTGGTAAAACCTTTTTGCGTATTCATCTTGATTTTGGATTTAAACCGTGTTTTCTGTCCTTGCGATACTGCTACTGTTCTTACCCAGGAATATTCCGAATAGGCGATTTTCTATCTCCCTTATTCGGAATATTGGATATTCCGAATAGGGCTGTTCACCTTTCTCTTACTCGGAATAATTTATTCCGCATAGCCAGATTTTCATTTCCTTACTCGGAATATTTTATATATTCCGAATAGCTTATTTTTCCGCATAGGTTTATATTTTCCGCATAGACACATTTTTCCGAATAGGACTTATTTTCCGAATAGCCAGTTTTTCCGCATAGGTTTATATTTTTCCGAATCAGACAAATATTCCGAATAGAGTCACTTTTCCGCGTAGATCTCCACATTCCGAATTGTCCATTATTCCGAATTGAGAATCATTCCGCATAGGACTATTTTTCCAGTAAGGGTATTTTTCTGATTTAATTCAAGTATTACTTTTTACTTGTTGATTGTTTTCCTGTTTAATAGATTAGAAAACTAAACCCACTTTTTGTCACCAAGAACAAATCATTCCACTTTTAACTGAGATCAATTCGAGAGGATTCCGAGAACGAACTTTTTCATCATAGCAAAATCATTTGTATCATTTGGTAAGTTTTATAAGTTATAAAAACTATATACTAAGTTTTACGTCTTTTCGGCTAAAACCGAAAGATTAACATTTTTGTTAAATAAAACTTAGAAGGTTGGACCCGTCTAATGTAAACTTTTATAAACCCACATACTGATATATAACCATATATAACAAGTAAAAATCGATAAAACCCGAGCTTTACAACATATAGACATTAACGGGCCAAAGTAGCCTTAATGGACAATAAACCCAACTAATTTGGTAAAACACTTATAAACTTATTTATTGGGCTTAACCCATTTGGGCCCAACATATAAAGTATAATACTGATAATAAAAGTATAATTGGGCTAATGAATAGTATTGGGCTTGTAATAGGCCCATTGGGCTTTAAAATGTAAACAAGTTGAACTAGTGTAACTAGTCTTGAAACTTACCAACAGATAAACACTATAATGAATGAGTAAAGATGTATAAACCCACTTGATCATCATCATATATATAGAATCATCATATGTATACATAATTATTATTTTGATAAAGTCATTGGACAAGAGTCTAAGACAAGTATTATTTGTCTAGGTTTCCGTGATTGAAGCACGTACCGTACATCCGAATTGCCGATAACCCGCTTTCCCACATCAACGTGAGTTCATAGCCTCGCACTCTTTTGAATGTTTTTATGAAATGTTTTATAAACCCGCGATGGAGATAACATGTTAGTTTTACTAAAATAGGACACCAATTGTCCCGATTGTTTGTTTATTGATTTGGACCCGAATGATTGTATGACCCGATGAATGATTAAATGACCCGATAGATGAAATAAAATGGATTATTAAAGTTAGATTATGTCACTAAAAGTCCCATTAGCATGAATTGTGAACTACCAGGATTTGGTAGACGCTTATGCATATAATAGTACTATTTGGGGACGATCACCCTAGTTCGCACCTTGACGGTTGATCCCCGTCGTGCCACATTGATTGGTAAGCGAATTTATGTATGAGAAGATTTACATAGCGTGACCTTTGTGACGACACGCTAATTTAGATGGGCAAATGAGTTTCGGGCTAGCTACCCGTTGTTTGTTGTAGTAAGGTAACAATGTCATGCGGCTTATAATAATCCAATTAACGAAATGCTGCTTTAAGCATTAAATTACGATATATTGCCTGACTAGCAATACGGGGTCTTACTATTGATATTATGTTCGTGTTTTGGTTTTCATAACCATAATCATATAACGGTTTATATTTAACTTCATACAACGTTATAAAACGTATTGTATGATATTTTTACGACATTGATTCGTATAATGATTTTGAAGGCGAAAGCCTATATTATGATTTTGACAAGGATTTGTATAAAATGATTTTTGGCTATTTTATGGCCTACTACATGGATTTGTACAAAATGACTTTCGGTAATAATTTTATACCGATGTTATATTGATGGATTTTATTAAACACTATGAATTCACTCGGCGTTATCGCTGACCTTTTCTTTTAACATGTTTTATCTCAGGTACTTGAAGGTAATTCTCGGGAAGACAACAAGAATTCATGGCCCGCACCTAAATACTTATTTCCATTCAAATGCTTTGTAAAACCTGTATTAAATACAATGACTTGGGACCTATGTAACTTTGCTATTTATGAATGGAAATGCTTTATTATTAAACGACGCGATTTTTAAGCGTTGTCTATGATGTGAGTAGTGTGCTATCCCGTAACACCAACGAGTCTTCCGTTGTATTGAGTTGTATAAATTTAGGGGTGTTATAGTTTGGTACCAGAGCTCTCGTTATAGAGAACGAAAGATTTTTAAAACTAAGGTTTTGAATAAAACATTTCAAAATCTTTTAACTATAAACATTTTTCTCAAAATGTCTAAAAATCTTTTGACTATAACGGTGCCGAAGAATTCCCGAGTTACCGACAAGGCCAGACTGAGAAGTGTTATTTTAATATATATATATATATACAACTTGGATTATATATATGATGTAATTTGATTACATGATTGTTTGATGATTATTTTAATATTTATACGAGGTATTTATACGATGTAGATTGTCACAAGAAACCCTAACTCTCCTAGTAAATTAATTTTAGCTATTCCTGTAGGAAATCTAGCTATTCCAGATCTAAACCAAGTTTTGGATATTTATGATCCCAACAAAATGGTTGATATTCGTAGAAATGTAGATATTAGTTGACTGTGATACTGAAGAAGAATTTGCGAGATTAAAACTGATATCGATGTCATGACGATCTTTCCTTATAGAGTGGAGTTTGACAAAACGTTACCACCTAGAAAGATGTCATCTGATTCGTTGTCATCCAATTCTTAAATTTGAAAATCCAAAGGGTGAATGTTGCACTTGAGGCTATCATTGGAACCATTACCCAAAAGCCTCATGCCACTAGTATCTTTCCGAGAAGTCTAATTGAATGATCGAGTCATTTCATACTAGTGACTCATTTGATAACTATTGTTGAAAGAGCTATAGGATTGGAAACTAAGTGTTGTTCATATCGAGCTTTTATTGCCCTATTAAGGTCTAAGAATAAGGTTGAAAGTATTGGAGAATGATGTAGGATATCGCATTAAGTATAAGTTGATTAAAACTTGAATGAAGTAAAAATTTAACTTGTATGGAATATGAGATTGTTAAGAGGAAGTCGTTAAGTACTGTGATTGAATTATAAGGTTTTAATTGATTGTTGATTCGTGTTAAGGGTTGTTCCTAGGCCATTGTCCAATAATGAGGATGCCTAGTGTTCAGGGAATAAATTGAAGAAATCTTCTTCTGAATTGGGACCGATGGATCTTCTGGGACATGTGGAACACCTAATGACTCTTGTAGATTAGTATTCATTGTGGTATCTTTTAAAAATTCCTAACTTAACTGAGACATCAGTTGGTAGATTACCTCGTATAAAGTTATTAAAGTTAGGTTATGTCATTAAAAGTCCCATTAGCATGAATTGTGAACTACCGGGATTTGGTAGACGCTTATGCATATAATAGTACTATTTGGGGACGATCACCCTAGTTCGCACCTTGACGGTTGATCCCCGTCGTGCCACATTGATTGGTAAGCGAATTTATGTATGAGAAGATTTACATAGCGTGACCTTTGTGACGACACGCTAATTTAGATGGGCAAATGAGTTTCGGGCTAGCTACCCGTTGTTTGTTGTAGTAAGGTAACAATGTCATGCGGCTTATAATAATCCAATTAACGAAATACTGCTTTAAGCATTAAATTACGATATATTGCCTGACTAGCAATATGGGGTCTTACTATTGATATTATGTTCGTGTTTTGGTTTTCATAACCATAATCATATAACGGTTTTTATTTAACTCCATACAACGTTATAAAACGTATTGTATGATATTTTTACGACATTGATTCGTATAATGATTTTGAAGGCGAAAGCCTATATTATGATTTTGACAAGGATTTGTATAAAATGATTTTTGGCTATTTTATGGCCTACTACATGGATTTGTACAAAATGACTTTCGGTAATAATTTTATACCGATGTTATATTGATGGATTTTATTAAACTATATGAATTCACTCGGCGTTATCGCTGACCTTTTCTTTTAACATGTTTTATCTCAGGTACTTGAAGGTAATTCTCGGGAAGACAACAAGAATTCATGGCCCGCACCTAAATACTTATTTCCATTCAAATGCTTTGTAAAACCTGTATTAAATACAATAACTTGGGACCTATGTAACTTTGATATTTATGAATGGAAATGCTTTATTATTAAACGACGCGATTTTTAAACGTCGTCTATGATGTGAGTAATGTGCTATCCCGTAACACCAACGAGTCTTCCGCTGTATTGAGTTGTATAAATTTGGGGGTGTTACATTTGTGCATGCGCGCGAGTGCGCATACAACTCAAAACAAGGAATGAGGTAGGAGACCTCGGTCGACTTTGAGAGAAAAAGGATTTTCCCTCTCGAGGTGCAATATGAAAAAGCTACAAAAATATATACGTAATTACTACTTGAGTTGGCAAACCAATAAGCGGTCGTCTCTCTCAATATACGCACAAGCAAGCGGGGAAACGAGGTGGCACAAAGCACTTAAGTACCTTTTTCCTTAGACGGCCTTTTATAGCGCGTCGCCTTATACACACCTTATAGTTTGTATAAATCGAGTTCAAACGTTTTATTAGTATTTATCTATTTTGCCCTTTTTTTGTGTTTTGGATGCGAATACAATAGTTAGGTGATGAAATCCCAACTAAGGCCTTATTTGAAAAGTATGTAAATTAATTGTGCTACGTAATATAATATAGTAAAAGAAATTTTTTTTGTATTTTCTAGAAAAATATATATTCACAATAAAAACGAAAGAAATCGAAATAAGAAAAATAACAATAATACGTAATATTTTTGGCGTAATACTTTTAGCAAAAAGTATTACTTTTTTGATTATTTATTTATTTTTTTTGGTGCAAATCTTAGGAAAGAGTTTGCTTTTTGATGATTTTTATTTTTTTGTATTTTTATCTTTTTGATTTGTTTCGTGTTTTTGATTTTGTTAACAAGAAAAACAACGTTCAAAAAAATGAACGGGTCCCAAAATCAGAATCGTCTCACGAAATCGTCAATCGTAACGAGCGAAGCGGCAGCGGCGCCAATTTAATTTTAAGATTTTGCATGGTTAAAAATAGTTCGTTGTTATGAATAATATGTGGATGTCTAGAATAAGGCCCATGGCCCAAATAGTAATTAGGGTTTACCCTAGTATTTGTCTTATAAATACTCATTGTATTTACCCTATGAGATATATCAATTGAAGAATACCACTTATTCTTTATCTACTACTTATTCTTTATTTATTCACAACACGTTATCAGCACGCTCAAAATTTGAATTTTTTGACTTCTTGTTGAAGGCATGTCATTCTCTAATGAATTTACTCTCGGGTACGTCTGGAACACTTTTACTGTGCTCGTTCTATTTTAACTTAAACATTGATATTCTTTTTATCATATAATGGTTTTCTTTTCTATGTTAAACATAAAATAAAGATACTTAAATGACGAATTTGTGTTATAATAAAATACTAATAAAGCAAACATGGGTGTTAATTGATTTTGCACTTGTTACTTGTTTGTATTTGATTGTTGGTATATCATAATATTGGATCAAATTGCCACTCTAATTTTATATTGCTATGTGGATGATAAATCATGATAAACCAACATGATATGAGATCTCTTATGCATGTTTGTTAGCTATATATCGTAGATCATATGTTTTTGGTAGATGTTATAATATATCTTATAGAAGAATGTACCGCAGTATGCGTATTAATTACGGAGTATATAAGTGAATTTAAATATTTGATCTAAACTAATATGATTTATCACTTATACAATGGGTGATTATTGTTTGAATAAACGATAAGTTGTTAACTATGCAGTAATAATACTTTGTGAATCTTTTGTTTTTTAAGAGCCTTAAACTATCATAAAAATCAATCGGTGAAATTTCAGTAAGGCCAATATGAAAAGGACATTGAGATCTCTTATCTTTTGACATTGATATAAGCATTGAATATAGTTTGCCAAATTCCTTAATTACATGTACATATTTGTTTTTTTAACTTGACACACGTATATTTGCATTAGATTTATGTATCGAATTCTCGAGATACTAAATGGATAAATGCATGTTTTAATAAAAAATGATATTCGATCATATGATTTGTTTTTATGTGCCTTGGTATGCTACATATATATTAATGCATGTAACATTTAATTTGATATAAGAGATTTGAACAAGATGATTCATGTTTATTTTGAAGTTGAAAAGCTTGTCCATCATATATTACAACTTTGTTAAATCATTTTTTTTAGCTTTATTTACTGCTAGTATGTTATCTATGGTTATGTGACATTGTCGGATTATGCACAATATTGATGATTTAGTTGCATTTTATTTAACAGAGATGATTTAGTTGCATATCCTACTATTTGATTTGTTGGTTTTTTTTTTATAATTAATATTCAACATTAAATTTTGTAGTCATTGAAAACTAGAATTAATATTTACATGCACATATATGTTTAAATGTTTAATGGTGATTATTGGTCACGGGTATTTACCTTTAATTTAATATAAACGAATACCCGCGTATAACGACGGAATGTCTAGCGGCGAATAATTGACGTAATGATTCATTTTGTAGTAAATGTTTCTTGAAATCCAAAGTGAATTTTTTTAAATAAAAATGAAAACGTTCATAACATTCCATGAGTTCTGAGTTGTATGGTGAAAGTTTTAAGATTTGCATTGAAGTTGTAATATTTTTCTTGTTTAATTAAAATATTGAAAATTTTAACTTTTTAGCAATTGAGATAAATATTTTATATGGTATATAAATTTTGTTTTTTATTAGGGCTCACATTTTCAATCATTTTATGTTTTCAACATTTCAACCATAAAGATACTATCATTTATAAGATAATAAAGATAAAGATAATAATATTCCCAATTGATCTAATATTTTCTTTTGTACATGGTTAATATATATTTTATTAAGTTGCTAGCTGACTTATATATGAATAAGATTGAGTATCTGTTTTATGAGAAATACTTCAGACACCAAATATTCTGGTATGATCAGACAATAAGAACTGATATTGCCTGTTGCAACCCTACGATCATTGTCGTGTCAATTTTTGTAATGACTAACAATATTGTGAATGCTAAAGAAAAATAATTAAGGCATTAAATATTTTAATAAGGTGTCAGTCATTGACTAACAAATTTTTTTTTTTGTGAACTCGATTTTGCTATTTGACTTATCATGTGACTTATGTGTTTGATTGTAACACGCTGAATTAATTGATTTACAAGCAAATTCGCTAGTGATATCAATAGAGCTATATTGAGTGATATGTATGGTTTATATGTGCTAAATTGACGTTTATTGCTCATAGAAAAATATCATAGAGAGCTATATTATGTGTTTTTATGTATTACGAGACCAACTTGACTCGTGCGAAGTATGTGGTTTTTTTGTTAAAGAGAGTCAAAGAGTAAAACAACTATCAAATGTATAAGAATAAGATATATTTTATTTAACACACGTTATGATATTTCATTTTGGTATTTATATATGTGACTTATTTTTCATGTGACATTATTTGTTTGCATTTTGGACATTTGATAATTTATATGTGATGCCATATGGAAGTGTGAATATTATATAAATTGTGTGAAAGATATAAAAGAGATGGTTGAAAAATGTGAGCTTTTCGTATTATTTAGTTTTATTTATAAAATGTGCAAATGAAGCATATCTGGTCATAAAATATAAGTTTACGAGCCAAGATTATTTTACTAATTGGCATGACCGGTTGGATCATTCCGAGTCAATGATGATGCGAAAAATATAGAAGAACCATGAGTTTCTTCAAAAATAATTTTGATTATCTATATTGTTCTCAATGAAAGTTCATTACTTATCACCATTGAATATAAATAAGGACTCATTCCTTGAAATGTTGGAAAAGTAAAAAGAGCATGTATGGGCCTATACATGTATCATATGGATCATTTTGAGTTATAAAATCGATGCATCGTCAAAATGATCATCAAATACTTAACTTAAAGTTGGCGTAATTAGTGGCTCGATGCGAGCATGATTTTCCAAACAGAATATTAAGAATGATGGTGAATAAAGTGTTGGGTGATTATTGGAATATATGTGAACTTAAAGATAGCACATATTTATATGTGAATTGATTTTGTTGAAACGTTTATAAAACGTGTTCAGATAATTGCAAAGCAAATAGTTATGAGAACAAGATTTTTAGTTTATGGGGCATGTTATTACATATGAATTCGCATCTTGCCAACAATTTTTCATGAATACTCCCTATTAGAATGATTTTTGGTCACATACCATATTTCTCATATGAGATTATTATGTAATTGTGCGACATATGTTATAGTAAATCCACCACAATGCACAAAATAGGATGTTGAGAATGATAATTCATTCAGAGGGAGAATGAGCAGCGAGAAATTTGGAATGAATTATGATAATGAAAAGTTGATCCTCACAAGTAATGAATATGAACATAAAGTTCATGGGACAATTTATATTCCAGATCTAGTAATTGCCAGACAAGGTTAGAGACCTAAATAAAGTGACTAGATCACAAACGCTGCTAGTGCTCCAATTAAAATAAAACCAATGATTGGTAGTAAGTCTATGGCACGTCTACAACGTGATAGACTATTCGATTCCAAATAAAAAATCACGATTAAAGAGATAATATGGAGCAAGAAAATTAAGATGGTCGAATCGAGGTAATAAAAGACCCCACGATAGTCTCCTAAAGAGACACTAGACATGATGATAATTGAGAAAACCCCGGGTACATGAAATACTATGAGATCTCAATAAATGATAAAATGCAATGTCTAGTAGAGTGTGGAATCGAAAAGAAATAAATCGACGTCGATAGAGATATAGTTATAATGTGAATGATAATGATAATAAAGAATATAGCGCTAAAGTGAATGTGAGGATCATGGATAGATGAATATCCAAAATATTAATGACGCAAGAATATGATGAATAATGGAGGTCTCTTGTGATGAGACATATGGTTGAAGGTTACAATCTATTTATAAAACTTATTGGATACGCAAAAGTCTATATGGGAGAGCGAAATTAAAATATGCATAAGTTGCAAATGATGGCACACACATATTTCTCAAAGACTTGAAAAGGATCATGTAGATACATGTTCACATGTGGTGGATCCAATAAATATTGTATAAGTCTGGCAATGTGATAATAAGTGATATGCGTCTAAAAGATATATATATGAATAAAGCTCAAGTGATATTGATATTTCATTATTGCATATAATATGCATGGAGCATGCTAGAGATAATTAAAGCTTAAGGCATATAAGAAACATTCTCGAGAACATTATTTATTGTATTCAACTAATCATGATTTGAGTATATATGTTATAGTCGCCTTAGTGTGTAGTATTGTGCCAAATAAAGAGTTATGGTCATAAAGGAGACTAAGTGCATAGAAATTGAATTTGAAACAAAAGACAAAGTTTGTCTTAGTTCCAGAATTGAACATCTTAATGATGAAATATGTATGTATCATGAAAACTAAAGATAAAGTTGTATCTTTATGTGGATAAACAACACTCATATTTATGAAGTCACATGATGTTAGAAAAAATCTCTTGATTTATAGAGTTGATGATCACAATATCGATTGAGATATGTCATTTGAAAATGAACAATTCAATTTTTGCTAAGGGTCATACTTGTTGGAAATGAATAACTTGCAAAGTTTGATGATAAACTTAAACGATATGTATGACGTATTATTATGCAAATAATATGTGTAAATAGTGTTCATACATATGATTTTATTATTACACCTTAATGTGTATTTTAGTGACTCGGTGAGCTTAAGTAATGTGATCATCCGGGGAGAATATATATGTTGTACTCTTTTTCCCTTGACCATGGTTTTGTCCCCGTAGAGTTTTCCGGCAAGGTTTTTAACGAGGCAACATCCCTAAGCGTATAAAAGATTTAATGTACTATTTTCCTTCACTAGATTTTTGTCCCACCGGGTTTTATCTAGTAAGGTTTTTAACAAAAGATATGGGTTTATACTCTAACCCATCAAATACAAGTTTAGTTGATTTTGCAGATGCAGGATATATGTCTGACCCTTAAAAATGGTCGGTCACAAATTGGATATGTTTTTACAAGTGGAGGAATAGCGATTTCATGGTGTTCGATAAAGCAAACAATTGCAGCAACTTCATTCAATCATGCATAAATTGAAGCAATCCATGAGGCAAGTCGAGAACGTGTTTGGTTAAGAAATGTAACACAACACATACGCAGGTCATGTAGTATTTTTCAGAGAAAGAGGCACCAACAGTTTTGTATGAAGATAACGCAACATGCATTGCTCAACTCAAAGGAGGTTACATGAAAGGCGATACCGAAGTTCGTTTCACTCATGACTTACAAAAGAGCGGTCATATTCTAGTTCAACAAGTTTGTTCAAGTTACAATTTGGCGGATCTATTTACCACGGCACTTCCAACTTCAACATTCAAGAAGCTTATTCACAATATTGGAATGCGACGAGTTAAAGATCTTAGGTGATGCAGTAATCAGAGGGAGATAATACGCGTTGCACTCTTTTCCATAGTCATGGTTTTGTCCCACTGGGTTTTCCTGACAAGGTTTTTAACGAGGCAACATTCTCAAAGCGTATTATCTATAGAGACATCCAAGAGGGAGTGTTATGAATAATATGTGGATGTCTAGAATAAGGCCCATGGCCCAAATAGTAATTAGGGTTTACCCTAGTATTTGTCTTATAAATACTCATTGTATTTACCCTATGAGATATATCAATTGAAGAATACCACTTATTCTTTATCTACCACTTATTCTTTATCTATTCACAACATTCGTTTTGTTCTCGGTGTCTAATCGAATTGATCTCCGGTTAAATGTGTGACTCAGTCGTCTTTGGTGAATAAAAGAAAAGGGTTTGTCGTTGTCTAAAACTACTTAAAAGAAAAGGCATCGTTGAGTAAAAAAATAAAAAATAAAAATAAAGCGAAAAAAGATTAAACTAAAAATAAAGACTTTTTAAAAATAAATGACGAGAAATTAAAACGTAATAAAAACGAAAACGTTAAAATAAGACACTTTCTAAAAATAAATTAAGAAAAGACAATTTAAAATAATGCTTAAGAAAATTAAGACAAGATAAGTAAAAACAAGACTTAAGAAAATGGCGGGAAAAATAAAGTTAAAAAAAATAAAACACTAAGGGTATCTCAATATTCAACCATCGCAATGAGAAAACTATCACAATATGGAAAATCTATCACAATATGGAAAATCTATCACAATATGAAAAATCTATCACAATATGGGAAATCTATCACAATATGAAAAATCTATCACAATATGGAAAATCTATCACAATATGGAAAACCTATCACAATATGGAAAATCTATCACAATATGGAAAATCTATCACAATATGGGAAATCTATCACAATATGAAAAATCTATCACAATATGGAAAACCTATCACAATATGGCTGTTGAAAATTGGACAGCGTTTCGTCGCAATAGGCCTTAAATTTCGATCGCAATCCACGATGCCAAGGGCTATCGCAATCCTCGATCGGAATAAGGAATATTACACTACGATCGCAAAGTAGAACCCCAAGGGTTATTACGAATAAATCTATCGGAAAGAGCTATCACAATAAGCTGTCATAATGTCAAAACCCTATTGTGATGGAAAAATCACAATATTCGGATGGAGTAAAAATAAGCATAAAATCAAATAAGCACTTTTATAAAAAGAACAATTAACAAAAACTTAACCAACTCAATAAGCACAAATTTGAAAAATTTTAAAATACGAAATAAGCAAACTTTATGAATCAAACTTTAAAAGACGAAACCTTTAAGAAAACTTTAAAGCAAATAAGCTAAATACAAAATAAGCCAATAAGCATGATAAGCTCAAAACTCAAGTTGTATAAAAACTTAGAGATGAATAAAAAGATAAACTTTTTAATCACATAAACATCAAAATGAGACAAAATAAAAGATGATCACGAATCAAAGGTAAATAAAATCAAGAAAAGTAGAATGAGAATGATTAAAAACTTGAAGTTAAAGATGAAGATTAAAGATTCAAATACAAGATTAAAGTGAAAAGCTTAAAACTTTAAAGAAAAACTAGAGAGAGAAAGTGAAAAACTAGAGAGAGAAAATAAAACTACACTACTCCTAAAACTAAACTAACTAACAATTAATGTTTATAGTCAATTTAATGTTAGACTTTAGCAAAGCGAATCTTTTAAGCAATTATTGTTCGTTTCCTCGACTCACTCGAATTGAAATCGGATTAAACGTAAGACTTAATTTGTTTTTGGTGTCTAAAAACTTTTTGTAATTTAAACTAATTAAAAACTATTAAAATAAAAGCTATTTAATTAACAAAAAAGAAACTAATTTAATCTAATTTAAATAAACACTATTTTGAAAGTAAAACAAAATTTAAAACTAATTTGATTGAAAACTAGATAAAAGAAACTTTTAAAAACTTTAAATGAAATATATTTTAAAATAAAACTTAATTAATTGAGATAAACTAATTTTATACTATTTAAAAAAAAACTATTTTAAAGACTTTTTATGAAAACTATTTTTAAAACCTAAACTAAAATTTAAACTATTAAAGTAATTAAAATAAAATATTTTTTATCTTTTTTATATTTTTTAAACAAAACTACATAAAAGAAAATTTGATATAAAACCTTTTTAAATTAAATAAACTAAAAAACTTGTATTTAACTAATTTAATGAAACTTTGTAGAAATGCTAAATATGATCCGGTGGTCTAACATGGTGGTAGATGGTGGTAGCCATTGTTGGTTTAGAGAGAGAGAAGAGAGGTTGAATGTGAAGATGAAATGTATTGAAAATGAACAAATGAGAAGCAACACCCCTCTTTGGAAGCTAAGGAGGGGTATATATAGTCACACACGATACGCTTAACTGTACAAGACCCTAGTCTAGTCTAAACATGTGTGACTATGATAACTAATGGGAATTCTTAAATGTCGTCACATAAAGTGAGTTTCCAACAAACTGCCTATTCTAAATAACCTATATTAATTAAAAGGTGCAGAATACAACACAAATAAGAGTCTAGCTCGAATGGTTGTTGCGTTGGACTTGTATACGAGAGGTTTGGGGTTCGAAACCCAGCCCAGACGACTTTTTTGCAATTTAAATTTTTTATGACTTTTGGAATAAAAGCTTAAACTCCACAGACCAATTGGGTCTGTTGAATTCACACAACAATATTAGCAAATATCAAAAACCAAAATAAGAAATATAAGCCTAAACAAATAAGCAGAAATAATCTGAATTAAAACTAATAAGCAGATCCAAACGACATAAACAATTAAACAAATCCTATATGACAGTAACTAAACATAAACATAAACAATTAAGCAAATCCAAACTAAACGAAACCAAATAAGCAGACTAGCAGATTATTATAGATTAAAACTTAACAAAAATTAAAAGAGAAAGGAACCTATTGACGAATCCTTTGCGACGAAGGATGACGCTGAGCCTCCTTGTGAACCGAAGCAACAAACACCACCATCAATCATCAAAAATCATCATCGTAAGCCACTCGAACAAACAATATCCAAACCGAACAATGAACAATCTTCGAACCGCCAAACATCACTCGAACAGTATTTGTAATAATTTCCCAGTGGGGGAAATTATTATAATCCACTTTCTTACTTTTTTAATGATTATATTAAAAAAATAATAATAAAAACAGTTTTAAGTTGCAATAAAATAAATTCAGACGAGATTCAATTTAATTGAAAATGAACTTTTCATTAATATATCAAAATCATTACATTACTGGAAAAAAAAAATTACATTAAACCAACAATCTAATTTGCATAAAATTAAAACTAATTTAATCTACTCCTAAATTAATTAAAGAAAAACAGTAAAATAAAATAAAGAAAAATGGACTAAATCTTGATTACAAGTTGTGAGGGGTTTTATAGGCAACCCAAATGCCTTGTTGATGAAGATTAGTGCCCACGGCTTCAAATCATAGCCGCTCATTCATTTCTCTTTCTTCATTCTTTTCATCAACGGCTGGAAACACCACTTGAGCCACGGATTGCCAAGGTGGATAAATTTGTGTTTGTTGTGCTTTGCTGATGCTGAGGTGGATGCACATGATTTGTAGATTTATGATGTGTGATTTGGTTTAACCAATCAAAACAAAGGCACTAGCCACGTCGGATTTGGAGATAGGACCACCATGAGTGGATCTTCCGATTTTTGTGGGGATTTAATCAAGATACGTGTGAATCACACGTATGGATTAAAACCCCTAATTTTCATGGTAAATTTTGTGTGAGGTAAATTAGTGTTTTGGTAGAAATAAGGTGGAGGCTGCGTTAGTTTTGGGAGAAAGATGAAGTGGGGCTTTGCTTTGTTATTATCGAACAAATAATGGGAGTGGGTAAGTAAATAATCGTGTGTGAGATGGAGTGTTTGTTGAAAAACACGTGTGAGGGTTTTGTTGAGAGTTGACTGAAACAAATAAATTACTTTTGACTAACAAATGTATAACCGTTCCAACTTGTTCAATCAAATGGGCTTGGGCCCAAAACCTAATACTCCCTTCCGTCTCATCTTGTTTAGAAAAATGGGCTTGGTCCAAATTTGATCTTCTTCCCATCCGTGTGATTTTATTGGAATTTTGGGCCATTAATGGGCTTCTGCAAAAAGTGAATAGTATTATATCTACTATTGGGCTTTTGGGCCCAATAAGTAAATGTGGGACCCACTAAGCTCGAATATCTTCAAAAGATTAAATCCTCAAAAAACGAATATGATTTCGGCTTCTTTGATCATTACTTCAAAACCGTGTCGGTTTAGCCGGTTTTCGTGAATTTGGGCACACTTTTGGTCTTTTGACTTTGTCTTCGTCTCTTTGTGGACTTTTCTTCAACATTTGACCGTGAAATCCCGTGTTTTCTTTCCTTTTGATCTTTTGTACCTATTTTAACACAAAAACATAAAACCACGCGTAATTCTGACTTTTACGACACTAATCACATGATTAGGTCTTGTTTTTCCTTGATTTTAGTGGCAAAAGGATAAGTGTTTACACACTTATTAGAAGACCATCCCACAAGCTTATGTTGACCATGAAATTGTGCACCACCAGAAGTAATTTTGCGAGTATCAAGACACCCTGCATGATCAGAATCTGAATAGGCCGTTAGAAAGAAACTGGTTTCCCTAGGATACCAGAGTCCCATGTGAATGGTATTCTTAAGGTATCGAAAGATCCGTTTAACCTCCTTGAGGTGCTTTTCAGTGGGTCGTGCTTGATATCATGCACAATAGCGTGTAGCATGATGAATATCAGGTCTGCTTATTGTTAAGTACATGAGGGACTCGATCATAGCACGATATCTCATTTGATCTATGGGTAATCCCTCCAAGTCAGCATCTAGGGATGTTGTGGATAATGGTGTCCTAACTGGGTCACATGAGGTCATACCATGCTTTTTGATTATCTCTTTACAATACTTAGCTTTAATAAAGATACCACGTGGGGATTGGTGAGCTTGAATTCCTAGAAAGAATTTTAGTTCGCCCATCAATGACATTTCAAATTTGCTGTGCATTACTTTTTCAAACCATTTTGAAAGTTTTGGGTTTGTAGACCCGAAAATAATGTCATCAACATAAATCTGCACAAGCAAAATGTCATCCTCATATTTATAAATGAACAAAGTTAGATCAATGGAACCTTTTGAGAAACCTTTCGATACCAGATATTTTGAGAGCTCATCGTACCATGCCCTTGGAGCTTGCTTGAGTCCATAAAGTGCTTTGTGGAGACGATACACCTTGTTAGGATAATGAGGATTGATGAATCCTTCCGGCTGAGTGACATAGACTTCTTCCTTCAAAGGAACGTTAAGAAACATCGTCTTTACGTCCATTTGATAAACGATGAATCCCTGATGTGTAGCATAAGCAAGGAAAATCCTGACCGCTTCCATTCGAGCCACTGGTGCAAATGATTCTTCAAAATCATTACCCTCTTTCTGACCATACCCTTTAGCCACTAGCCTAGATTTATTCTTGATGATCGTGTTTTCTTCATCCATCTTGGTTTTCCAGATCCATCGAAGATTTAATGGTGTTACATCGTATGGTCTGTCAACAAGTTCCCAGACTTTAAGTATTTCAAATTGTTGAAGTTCATCCGTCATAGATTCAATCCAAACGTGATCTGCCAAGGCTTTTTTGATATTCGTTGGTTCAGATGTACTCACGGTGAATGCGAACATACAAACATCGCCATCGGTTTCTAGTTGCCGTCTTGTACGAACGGGCTGTGAAGGGTTTCCAATTACTTGAACCAACAGATGATCTCGGGTCCAATGATGTGTTGAGGGGTGTCGTTGGTAAAACGTATACATATTTGACAGATCAACATGGCGAGTAGAAGACTCTCCAGTTTCGTGTACCGGTGTACCGAATGGGTTGATAAAGTCGTCTTCGTCATTTAATGCATGGTCTGCTTGATTTGTGTTCCCTGGAGCAATGACAATAGTTGTGGATGTTGTAGGATCGACTGTATAAAAGATATTCCGAGGAGGTAAATCTGCAGCAACCCGTGTTGAAGTGGATGAAGTTGTATCCTTTTGTTGACGATGATCGGTATGATCATTCTTATCATGAGTGAAAGCGGAAGACTTCGATACAACATGTTTCTCCCCCGTGAAATATTCATCATACATTGGTCCATATAACATTTCCAACTCTTCAATTGTTGTGTCCACTGTCATATCAGCTCTTGGAACACTTTTTGGAACCAACTTTGAACTTGACGGTTCAATGCTGTGGTCTTGAGTTCCGAGTTCTGTACTGTTGTGAATGGAAGTCGTTTTTCATTGTGGATCGGGACTTAAACTGCTTTGTTCAAGTGCCATTTCTTGCAATTCATCAAATCTAAAATGAATAATTTCTACGATCAATTTAGTTCTCTTGTTGTAAACTCTATATCTCTTAGACTGAGTTGCATATCCCAATAGAATACATGCATCACCTTTCTCTTTCATCTTATCTAAATTTTCACCATCTCGGATTATGTAACACGTACAAAAAAAAACGTGAAGGTGTTTGAGTGAAAGTTTGCGATCATGAATTATGTGATATGGTGTATTTTCATGTCTTGGAATAATTAAGGAACAGTTTTGTGTGTAGCATGCGGTTGACACGACTTCGGCCCAAAAGAATAGTGGAAGTTTTGAAGCGGATAATAATGTTCGAGCAGACTCAACGAAAATACGATTTCGTCTTTCAACAACGCCATTTTTTTCAGGTGTTCGAGCAATGGATGTTTCATGTTCAATCCCTTCGACTTCAAAAAATTTCTTCAGAGTTGAATTCAAGAATTATGTGTCTCTGTCAGTACGTACCACTTTTACTTGAGCTTGAAGACCACGTGTATCTGCTTAAGGAAGTTGATGAGAACTTCGGGTGTTTCATTGGATCTCAAGAAGAAAGTCCATGTGTACCTTGAGTAATCGTCGACAATTACCATAATGTATTTCATCCCATTAATACTTTGAACACGCATGGGACCACACAAATCGATATGAAGAAGATCTAACCGTCCTTTAGAGCTTGGTATAGTCTTTGTCTTGAAACTACTCCGTTTAGCTTTACAAAGCTCACAAGAAGAACAAAGATGATCCTTGATGATTTTTAAGTTTGGAAGGCCTCTCACAATATCTTTCTTGGAAAGCAAGTTGATGGTATAAAAATTGAGATGAGGTAGACGTTGATGCCATAACCATGCTTGAGTCGTTGACGCTTTAGCCATGAAGCAAATTGGAGTTGAGGAAGTTGTGTCTTGAAGTGATATTTTGTAAAGATTTGTACCCCGTGAACCGGTGAGTAAATCATTCCCATCATAATCACGAACAAAACATGTCTTCTTTCTGAAGGCAACCTCTAAATCTGCATCACAAAATTTACCAACCGAGAAAAGATTGTGATTGATCCCTTCGACGTAGTATACCCTTTTTATCGTTATATTCCCCTGAACCAAATCTACATATCCTAGGATCGGTGCAAATTGATCATTTCCAAATCGGACCGTACCCAGGAACTTCTCCACTAAGTTAATTAGAAGCTTGAGATTCCCCGTCATGTGCTTGGTGCACCCGGGGTCCAGTATGAAGACAATTATCTCGATCACCTGTAGAAGAATTAGAACATGATGGAGAATTTGCTAAAGTGGATTCCATGTTAGTTGTGATTTCCGAATCATTAGTTTTCCTAGTTGCAACAATTAAAGGCACACTAACGCTCGTTGTCACGTTTTATTTCCTAACCTAGGCACCCATTTATATCCTGGAGGACACTGATCAGCAAACCACCATTTCCAAGACTTGCTAGAGGACTCATATAATTCCCCAATTCTGCTTCTAGTGTACTTAGTGGTGGAGTCTGATGCAATACTTTTCTTAGGGGGGTTGCACCAGAATGGTTCACATTGTGGTTGGGTTTACTAGCACTAATACGCATCACAAGTTGCTTCTTAGTTCTAGTATCTACGCCTTTGACTTTATTTGAAGCACACATATAATGATTAGCATTGGCACATTTTCCACATTTCACACAAACAAACAGAACATTCAAAGCATTCAAATTCGAATCATTCAAATCGTCATTACATGCGATTATAGACGTTTTATTCTTAGAAAAAATTAAAATCCTAGGGTGGTCTTCTAATTTCTTCATCTTCCCTTGAGTCTTGTTTTGCCAAACCTTTTCATTCCTTGGAGTGCTCTTAAGCTGAGGTCGGCTAACACTAGCAGTGGGGACTACTCCTGTAGTAAAAGACACACGTCTATTAGTGTTTCTAGAGGTCTGAGAAGATCGACTTTCATTGTTGTGTGTGGGTTTAGTGACCAATCTATACATCCCTGGTTTAATCACATTATTGTACTTAACGCTTGGTGCTTGAGTATCCCTTGTGGTTTGAGTCTATGGAAACCTTTCCTTTCCATCCATCTTGGGGGCAAACACGGGTTTTTCAAACGAGGAATTTGAGAAAGTATATGGTTTTCCCAAGATAGAGGATCTATGCACTTTATGGGCATTGGGTTGTCTAATAGGTCTCTTACCACTAGGTTCCACAACTTTCCCACCCATCTTAGCAACGAGTTTCTTCAACTCTGCTATCGCGATGTCTCTTTCTTGTAACTGAGCTTTTAAATCCGTAATTTCCAAACTCTTTTCATTCATTTCTCGAAACATTTGGAAAGTTTTTCTTGCAAGTTATTATCGTTTAAAAAACTACCGACATGTTTTTGCAAAGCAGGTTCAGGATCAGGACAATGTTTTTGAAGGAAATCACATCGGTGTTGAAGTAGCATAAAAGATTTTTTATCAATATTTTCTTTACGTTTCGAAAGCTCATTTCAAGACGTTTACACTCTTTGATCTTATCAAGATATTTGCATGCAACATCATAATATTCATCTATATCAGCAGAAGATGTAAAATAAGCACACATGATATCTTGTGATAGGCATTCTTGCAAGAGTAAATCATATTCATCTGAAAAAACGGACTTGTCCATTTGAAGATCATCAACTTCTTTCTCAAGAGACTCAACATATTTTAAATCATCAAACATTTCAGACCGAATTAATCTTTCAAATTCAAGAACATTTTCTTTTAGTGTGGCCATGTTCGGTATTAAGATTTGTTTGACAAGCACGGTTATATCTTGAGGAATTGGTTTTTTCCACTCGTCATTTTCTCGTTGTTTCCATTCATTGTCAACAATGGATTTAATATTATCAATGTAATGGTTAAGAAACCCAAATTTCTACCTACTCTTGCTTTTAGAAGCATCAAGGGGCAAGTAGTTGATAAATTTAGAAACGTTTGTTTTCTTAGTGGCAAAAACTTTCTTCCATTGAATTCTTCTTTGTTTGCTTTCGAAAAACAATTGCTCACGAGACTTCTATTTTTGTGGAGAGAAAAGACCATAAAGACTATTTTCATAAGCATAATTATATGGTTTCACAAACTATTTATTGATCGGTGATCTACTATCCTCTTCCCAAAGGGATGTCTCTTCATTATCAAGCCTAACAAGAGGACATTCAGGATCGGTCCATTCGGACTCATCCAAATAAAGGCGCGGGTTCGCATCTTGGCTTGGGCAAGGTACTCAGGACTTGCAAAGCTAGCTTGACTCTTAAACATCGACGGAGGTGCTATCATTCTAACGGTTTGAATAGAGTCATGCATTTTATAAACAACTTTCTTCAAAAATTCGACTTGTTCTTCTAGTGCCGTTATTTTTTAGTAGCTTTTTCATGTCGACTTTTGAAATCTTGTTTTAACGTTTCAACCTCTTGTTTCTTAACCTCAAGAATTTTAGGAGAGTCGGTGTTATTCATTGAAATCTGTTGTTCAAGTTCTTTAACTTTGGTGGTAGCAAGGTACGATTTTTGACGTTCATCCATTAAGAAAAAAATATATTGACGATTCACTTTGGCTAATAACTCAAGAGTTGTGTTATATTTATTTTCAAAATCGTCCTTTTGACTTTTTAACGCACTACCTTTGTACCCCTCAAGCTCTTTGGTTTTCTGAAGAAGCTCATCTTTATAACGTTCAATGGTCTCACTAGATGTAATTAATGCAGCTTTGCATTCTTCAAAATTTTGAGTGAGCGTAGTGTTTACCTTTTTAATTGCTTTTGACTCTTTCTAGTTTCTTTAACATCCTTTTGTAAAGTTAAAATTAATTTAGCAAGCGCAAAACGTTCCTCTTCATCATACTCATTTGCATGTTGATCATCCTTAGACTCATTATTGGACATGTCTGATGAATCGGGTGTGGTATTACTATCACCCGTTTCCATCGTACATGTGTCATTAATGGCATTGGGTAGGTCACTATGCTCATGATTATCACCAAACACATTATATTCGTCAGTGGTGTTTACCTTATCGAGTGGCTCAGTGTCAAAGATAGGGCCATTGTCATCTTCAGTGACTTTGAGAACTTCTTCAACCTTTGTCATGTACGAGTAATGTGCTTCTAGTTCTTGGTCGGAGGCTTCATCATCAGTGTCATCAAGCATTGCTCCTTCCTCAGCCGATAATTTGACCCCTGCTTCCATCTTATTGCATAGCAGCATCTTCTCTTTATGATAGCTAGAGTACCTAACTCGTTTCGGATTTCTGCATTCCTTTGCCATATGCCCATAACTTTGGCAATTATAACACTGAATCCCACTTTGTTGAACCACTTTAGTTCTAACAGTTTCCCTATTCCCAGTAGCAACATCAATCCTCTGAGTATCATACTTGACAGTTTGTCGATCATACCTTGCAACACCCTCAACATGTGTTGGATTACGTCGGTCATACCTAGAAGGACTTTCACCACGTCGACGTGTGTCATACCTTGGAGGACTCTCGACATATTGGTTCTTTGTGTTAGATGATGTTCGAAGATTGTTGTTGGTGGGTTTGAAGATTTTCTGGTAGGTCTTCATAATGAAAGCAATTTGTTGTTTCATCTCCCGATCCTTCTGAGCTTGGTGTTCATCACTATCCTCTTCAGATGATGACTCAGATGGTGGTGATGGTGCTCTTGGTTCTTTGCCGCGTGATCTTGTGGAGGATGAAGACTTGGATGAAGTAGAATATCGTGGTGAGGATGATTGAATGGAGTATGACTTTGGAGCACGAGAACGATGATCTTGAACGTGTAATAGTAGTCTTGTTCCATCATGCTGTAATCTTTGAGCCTTTGTCGTTGTCTTTCGACTTTGTCTTTAAACTTTAGATCTTCAAATCATTCTTGACTTGTCTTTTCCATCTTGCGATCTTGTGTCTTTATCCACATGATCATACTTTGCATCATCTTGAAAGCTTGCTAACAATCTCCTTTGAAGAGAGGTCATTCCTCTACATTAATTGATAAGGAAGATTTTGATCATCAGAGTCGCGGAAGTCTTTTGCTTTCTTAATTGTTGAATATGTCTTTGGGCATTATTATACCAAATCCCTACCACAACTATGTAGGAGATTTATATGAAGATTTAGAACCCGAAAAAACTAAAAAAAATTAATTCGAGATGATTTATGGATCAAATTTAAAACTAAACAACCAATCACAAATCTACCCGTGGAGATTGATACCAAATCTTGTCCCATATTATTAGATGATTAAAGATAGAAAATAGATGGAAAAGATAGATGATTTCTAGAGAGAGAAAGTAGTGAGAGAAAGTAGAGAGAAGGTGGAGAATACTATGTGAGATTAGATTAAGAAAAATGAAAGATCCAACCTCTCCTAACATGCTAGGAGAGGTATATATAGTCGGGCTTACATGTGGCCTTAATGAACTATACTGTTTAATGGGTCGGGCTTGTCTTTTGGGCTTTAAGTAGCTTAAATCCAAGCCCGTGAACCACAACTAATTAACTAACTATTACAATGTTCTAATAAATGTTACAATATAAACCTATGACCGAACATTCTTGTTTGACTCAATATTTTGAGGCTAACAATACTTATCAAGATCGGTGATTGGCGGTGAGGCCAAATCCTATAAAAAATCGTATTATAAAATGTACGAGAATCATGCAAGGACCATTGCTTCACGCGCAATGCCTTTAAATACCATAGTATATTCATACATATACATATTACCATTCCTACATACACATAAGATCACATTATTACAACCAATCATAAAGTAATGCAAGAATAGTCTTACCGGAGCCATGCGGAGTAGTTGCGTGCTTACAATTTTTTAGAACATACCAAAAGTTATAGTTTAGGTTTTTCAAAATCGACCTAGTTCTCTATAACTTGTGGCTTTGATTACCATTTTTGTAACACCCCCAAATTACCACGCAGCGGAATATCCACATTGGATGTTACTCATAGCACATCACACACAATCATAGGAACACGACCTCTAAAGAGACGTTAAATTTATTAATATACATTGTCTAAAATATTTTTCATCCCAAAAGACACCATCAGAGTAGCGTTTTGTCCCAAAAACAGTTACCAACACAAGAATAATCAAAAGACTTTAAGTAAATAGTTCATTTGAAAAGGATGAAAAATAATTAAAGTTAGACAAGTAGGCACCAACTCCCTCCTCGCATGCTCCGCTGCTATCCATCTTGATTACCTGAAATACATGCTTAAAATGGTCAACACAAAGGTTGAGCGAATCTATAGGTTTTGCAAATCATCATTTGAACACAAGAATTTTTAATCATCTCGAACTTGCAGATCAGACAAGTCATATATATATATATATATATATATATATATATATATATATATATATATATATATATATATATATATATATATATATATATATATATATATATATATATATATATAGATAAATGCCTTAAGCTCATGCCACTGAACGTTAACCAACACGTCAAACCGAATCACTTACGGCGCCCATACTAACAGGTATTATTGTCATATACCAATGACCTCTTATACATAATATCTCTTTCAGGTGTTCACAAGGATACCTACTGATACTATGCTTTTGCATGGATTAAAAATAAAGTTCACGAATCTCTTCGAATTAAAAAAGGATTAAATGTGTAACTCAATCGTTCTTGGTGGGAAAAATAAGAGGTTGTCGTTGTAGTGAAAGAAAAGTGCAAAACTTTAAAGTAAAAAGCAGGGTAAATAAAACTGAAAAGTAATCGAAAATAAATGACGAGAAATAAAATCGTGACGGGAAATTACAAGGCAAACTTAAATTTAAACTAAAGGCAAGCTTAAAATAAATCTAAGGCAAGTAAACTAAAAGTGCGACTAAGGAAAAGGCGGGAAAAGTAAAGCTTAAAACTTAAACCTTAAAAACACAAACTTGAAAGAGCCTAAAAATGCTCATTCGGAAAAACACCCTCATTCGGAATAATTACTCGTTCGGAATGTCACCTTCACTCGGAATAATTCTTCTTCGTTCGGAATATTCACCTCATGCGGAATAAAAGCTCATCCGGAATAATTGCTTATTCGGAATAAAATGGTGATTCGGAATAACAAAGCTCGTTCGGAATAATTAAGCTCGTTCGGAATAATCAAAACAAATCATTCATCCAGAATAATCGCTCATTCGGAATGATTGCTCATCCGGAATAAAATGGTTGATTCAGAATATGAAGCTTGGTTCGGAATAATCTAAACTAACCCTTCATTCGGAATGTATAAGCTCGTTCGGAATAATTGAAAACAAAGGTTGGTTCGGAATAAATCACTGGTTCGGAATAAAAGAAAGAAAGTGCTGGTTCGGAATAACAACTCATCCGGAATAATTAAACAAAGACTTCATTCGGAATATTAGCTTCATGCGGAATAACTAGGAGAAAAGCTTCGTTCGGAATAAATGAAGTAAATACTGGTTCGGAATATAACAACTGATTCGGAATCTGGGAAAAAGGATATGATACGAAGAACAGGGGAAACTAAAAGGACACGAATCCAATCAAATCTAACCAAGATAAACCAAAAGATTAAGCAAAACTAATCAATAAACATCTAACAATGATAAACTAACAATCCTAATCAATAAAACTAACAATAAACACCAACAAATCAAAAACCCACTTGATTAAAAACCATAAAACTCAAGAACATAACATAAACATAAACATGAAGATTAAATCAAAACAAGAAAGGTAGATAAGATATTAACAATAAAAGTAAAGATTCAATAAACATAAAAAGTAAACTTACTTGGAATTAAAGGTGCAAAACAAGGATTGAAATTTGCAAGAAATTAAAAGTGCAAGAAAAATAAATGGTGGAAGACTATTTGTCAAGTAGCCAACAACAAAAATAAAATACATAGGATCCTATTTATAGTGAAGGAGGGATGAGTGGGTAAGAAGCTTCCTCCTCTCTTTCTTCTTTCTTTATTTCTCGTTTAGTCCTTAGTCTTCCAAATTCATCGACTTTTCCGACTTTTGTCTTGGGATTAATTAAACTCGTCTTGTAATTTCTTCATAAATTAGACTTGAGTTCTTCGGCTTCATTAAACTTTCGTCTTTGGACTTTTTCTTCGATAAATCTTCAGAATAGGTCTTGGACTTCCGTTCCTTTTACACTCTTGAGTTCTTGACTTCGTCTTTTGTCTTTTTCTTGGATAAAAGCCCGTGAAAGCCCGTGATTTCTTCCTTTTACACATTTTAATGCTAAAACACAACAAAAACATAAACCACGCATAATTTCGACATTTACGACATAAAATACACGTTATGGTCGCGTTTTGATTGTAATTAAGTGGTAAAAGGATGGGTGTTTTCACACCTATCAAATCCCCTACACTTGACCATTGCAATGCCCTCATGCAATGCTTAGTGACAAAGCAAGATCTACACTTTCCGTCATAATCAACCTACCTCGGCCTTTACTTAACAAATAGAAACTAAGAAAAATTAAAAAGATAGAAAATTATAAAATGCTAGAAGGAAGAAACTTGTAAAGAAATCTAAGACTTACATTAGGGCTTTGGTGTCATGAATGTTTATCACCCTCAAGTTTCACGTTCCCCATGCCAAGCTTAAAAACAAGATAATTGTTAGTACAAGTTAGCACAACTAACACTTACTCATGCGGTTCAATTAATCACTAAGACTCCCTTATTCCTATGGGTAACTCTTATATTTTATTGATGTCTTGAATGATCACGAGGATGCATTTTTGACTTATTTTGATAGTTTATTAGGCCAAAAATAAAGTAGGACGATCTAATCCATATTTAGCTAAAGGACAAAATCTTTTAAAACTACTTCTCGAGACCTCATAAAGTTCATATCTTGTCATAACCCGCTTCACGATTTCAGACCTTTCTGGGACCGATATTTGGCATTTACTTCATACTTCAAATCTTGAGAAGACGTTCTTGAAATTATGGTCTTCTCTTCATATATAGTGTATATCTTCACTTGGGGTAGTTGAGATATTCTTCAAACGTTGACCACGACTTCTTCATTATTTCTTTAATCCTTATTTGAGATTTTGATATACAACGATCCGCCTCCTTTTCGGACTTGGATCTATTTATCCTCATACCTTGTTAGGGTCTTTTCGGATAGATTTCTCCATGATCTTTATGGGAGTTGATTGCTTTTCGTCGTGCGTCTTGATCCTTCATATTGATTTTGGAATAATGCTTTTCACATCATCTTGGATCTTTAGCAACAAAATGGAATCCTCATGCCTTGTTAGGGCCTTTTTAGACTCACCAATCTTCGCGTCCCGTTTCAATAAGTTATGCCTTGGCTATGAACTCTAATTAATACCGAGCAACTTTTAAACGATCTTGGGCTTAGAGCTAAGTAATTTTTCAAATCGTACGACCTTACTTATTGCATTTATTTGTTTACAAGCGATGGGAGAAAAAGATCATAATTAACTCACATAAGTTAATGCAAGAATACCAAACTTATAAATAACTCTATCATTTCTCGTTTTCCACAATTTAAAATCTCAAGGAATGAGACTCGTGGATACTTAGCCTAATAAACTAATTAAGGTCTACATGGTTAAGGATACTAGCTAGAGTAAACTTGGATAAGTAAACTCGGGTTGAGTTAAAATATTCACGATGGGCCTAATATATCTAAGATATCTAAACTCGCTAAAACCATTTTATTGAACAACAAAAGAAAATAATAAAAATAAAGGAAACTACAACTAGGCCAAAATAGATTAAAAATTTTGAAAAATGTCAAAAAATCGAATTTCCGGTTAAAATGAGGTCAAATTCATGGAAAAGACCACTTAACTTCGATAGAAGGCCCCCCTACACTTGATATAAACATTGTCCTCAATGTTTAAGCATGTGGGAGTAAACTCCCCTACACTTAGGACATTGTGCACGTTATTTAAATCTTGCTAAGGAAAAGACAACTAACGAGATTCCTAGTTTAATATAGAGATATATAAAATAGTGAATCAAAAAGAGTTTAGGATAGAACCGGGAAGACGAGAACACGGAATCACGGGTCGTCAAAAATCATCAAGAGTGGATCGTTGAACGCTCGAATCCCTGAGTATGAGAAGAGAGAAAATAACAAACACCAACGGGTCTCCCCTACACTTAGGATAGAAATAGCTAAAAGATAGATACTTGGGTTGCCTCCCAAGAAGCGCTTGATTTTTGTTCACCGAGTCGTGAGCCTGACTCGACCTTGATTAGCATGGAAATAACCTTGAAGAACATCCACCACGATCAAATACATGGTTTTCATCCATCAAGTAACACAAGCTTAAGGCGAACAAGGCAATCCAAAGAAGAGAAGGCAAGGTTCCCTTAAGCAGAGATTGAGCACGGTGGTAGCAAGGGTGATGGGGTGACAGCATAGCTCCAGTAGTTCCAAAAATAATTCTTTTTATTTCATCAGATGGATACTGAGATGGCTAAAAAATTGCAATACCGGGGTCGAACACCTTTTCCTTTAGGGGAAAATAACACTCAGGCTCAGCAGAATTTGAAGATGATCCGCTAAGAAAATGCACAACCTCGTCCTTGGAGGGTGGACAGAGAGGTGTTAAAACATACGTGTTGCGGACGTTGGTATCTTCCGGCGTCTTCTCCTTGGAAAGAAGTTTCTTCAAGTCCGTAAAGGGATGAACACCATAATCATCAAAGTCTATAAGAGGGGCATCACTCTCTTGAGGAAAGTAGGTATTGAGAAAAGTAGCAAACTCTTCCTCAAATGAGTAGTCATCCAAAGTAGGATCAAGCTTCGATGACGGAGAATCACTTGAAAGAGTATCGACATCATCAAAGTCATCATAAGTAGGTATGTCTTTATACTCAGAAGCAAAATCATCATAATCTTCCTCATCGGAACTTGAATCATCATAGGCATCATAAATTGGTGGAGAATCATATATGGGTGGGGGATCCAAATTGGGGAGAGAATCATCCACATCATCTTGAAAAAGTGGATTATCATGGAGAGGCTCGAAAAGAGGATTGTTGTGGATAACAAAATCATCAAGCACATTAATCATATTCGCCGATTCTCTTCCATTGAATTGGCTTATAAGCTTCCCCATTTCAAAAACTTGTGCATCATCCCCGACTCTTAAGATGAGTTCACGTTTATCCACATCTACTAAACCTTTTCCGGTTCTCAAAAATGGCCGTCCAAGTATTAACGGAATACGAGGGTCCATGTCATAATCAACAACGACAAAGTCGACCGGAAAAGTGAAGGTACCAACTTTAATAAAAACATCTTCGGCGATACCAAGGGGGTACGCGAGAGTGCGATTTGCGAGCTCAAGAGTCATCTTAGTTGGTGTAAGATCGGGCAATGATAACTTTTTCCAAACACTTAAAGGCATCAAATTAATACTTGCCCCGAGATCGGCTAAGGCAGTAAATTCGTCAGTTTGGTTAAAAGTACATGGTAGCACAAAACGACCGGGATCTCCAAGTTTTTCCGGAAGTTCTTTAAGAAGGATAGCAGAACAATTCTCATTCAATAGAGTATTAACAAACTCGGCCATCTTCTCCTTCTTATTAAGCAATTCCTTAAACATCTTGACAAATTGTGGCATTTGGTCGAGAGCTTCAACAAGGGTGAAGGTGATGGTCATGCCGGCAACCTTTTTCAAAAGATTGGAGACGTGAGCGTCATTCTTAGTCTGAAGTCTAGCCTGGTTGAGCCGAGAAGGGTAAGGAATTTTTGGGTTAGGTGGTGTAGGTGTAGAAGGGGAAGGTTGAGATGTTGAAGGGTTAAAGGTGGAAGGTGGGGTTGGTGGAGGATTCTTCTTGGTTACTTCTTCTTCACGAGGCGGAGACGGTAATGGTGGACTAATACTAGGCGTGGGCGTAGGAGGGATAAATGGTGGCGGAAGAGGTGTAGATGGAGTAACTGGGGGAGGGATAGATGGTCCTACTAAAGTTGCTCCACTGCGTGTAGTAATAGCACTTACATTCGCTCTCGGATTGGTGACGGTATTTGAAGGAAGTGAGCCCGAAGTAGATGGTTGATTACCTTGAAAGAAACTAGCGATCATGTTCTTCAAATCAGTCGTTTGGGTGCTGATAGTAGCTTCCATATCTTGACGAAGCTCGTTTCTAATATCATTCCCTTGTTTAGTGATATCACCTTTCAAGGTGATGATTTGGCTTTGAAGATTGTTAACTAGCTCTCGTTGGGTTCTCATAAAAGTTTCAACATTTTGATTTACGGGTGGAGGTTGGGGGGCGGGTGGGTGATATGGAGTAGAAGCTCGAGGTGGGTTTTGAGTGCTTCTATTGTAGTTGTTGGGGTTGTAGTTTTGAGGAGGAAAACCGGGTGAAAGGTAGTTGTTGGACCGGTAACTTAGCAAATTTCGATCCCCTTGAGGTCGGGCTTGGTAATTTTCCGGTGAATAGTTACCATAAGCCGCATACATGTTTTCTGGATTGCCTTGAGTAGAAGGACAATCAGTGTATGAATGAGGACCGCCGCAAGTCTCGCAAGAAATTGCTACCGCTTTAGCTTGTTGTTGTTGATTTGAAGTGATGAGCAAGATATTTTTGTTCATTTCAGCCATCATGCGGGTGAATTCGGTCATATCGGGGTTTGCTGAAGTAGAAGAAACATTGACTCTCGGGTTATTCCTTGAAGAGGATGAATCCCAATTCTTGTGATGAGTAGTCATGTTCTCAATAAGCTCTCTACACTCCTCGGGTCTTCTTTTCATAAATGTGCCACCGGCGGTTGCATTAATAGTATCACGATCACGAAAAGTTAAACCATTGTAGAAAGTATCAATCAACGTAACGTGGAGCATGTTGTGGTTTGGACATCAATCGATCAAAACATTATATCTTTCCCAAGCATCAAAGAGAGATTCATCGGGTTCTTGCATGAAACCGATGATTTGATTTCGAAGGCTCGTGACCATGGATGGTGGAAAGTAGCGCGACAAAAATCGTTGAGTCATGTCGTCCCAAGTATGAATGGAATTCTTCGGGAGACGATCTAACCATTTTTCGGCGTGGTGAGATAAAGTATGTGGAAAGAGCTGTAGGCGAAGGACATCCATAGTAACACCGGGTGACTTCATGCTTTGAGTAAGAGTATTGAATTTGTCGAGGTGCTTCTTGGCATCATCATCTGGCAATCCGCGAAATTGATTAGTTTGCACTTGTTGGATCATGTGATGCTTCAACGAAAACTCTGGAGCCGTGATTTGCATCGGCGCAATCGGTCCTCCTCGTCCATACATTGTGGGTTGACAAAGCTCCTCCATTGTGCGAAGATCGGGTGGTGGAACATTGTTGTTATTGATGTTGGGGGGTACACTAGCCATATCTAAATCTTCACGAGTCTCGGGCTCTGGATAAGTTGAAGATCTAGTACGCATGCACCTGCAAAAAGCAAAAGAAAAATATACCAAACACAAAGAGAATATATATGTACACTTATAAAAAGAAAATCTTTTTGGTGCAAAACTTTGAAAAAGAAATGCTTTTTATGATTTTATTAATGTTTTTGTATTTTTGAAATTTTTTTAATCTTTAGGTATTTTTGAAAAAGTTTAACACGAAAAATAACGCTCACGAATGAACGGATCCCAAAAAGCAACGCGTCTCTCACAGAAAACCGTTAATCCTCACGAAAAGAGCCGACAGCGGCGCCATTTGATACTATGCTTTTGCATGGATTAAAAATAAAGTTCACGAATCTCTTCGAATTGAAAAAGGATTAAATGTGTGACTCAGTCGTTCTTGGTGGGAAAAATAAGAGGTTATCGTTGTAGTGAAAGAAAAGTGCAAAACTTTAAAGTAAAAAGCAGGGTAAATAAAACTGAAAAGTAATCGAAAATAAATGACGAGAAATAAAATTGTGACGGGAAATTACAAGGCAAACTTAAACTTAAACTAAAGGCAAGCTTAAAATAAATCTAAGGCAAGTAAACTAAAAGTGAGACTAAGGAAAAAGGCGGGAAAAGTAAAGCTTAAAACTTAAACCTTAAAAACACAAACTTAAAAGAGCCTAAAAATGCTCTTTCGGAAAAACACCCTCATTCGGAATAATTACTCGTTCGGAATGTCACCTTCACTCGGAATAATTCTTCTTCGTTCGGAATATTCACCTCATGCGGAATAAAAGCTCATCCGGAATAATTGCTTATTCGGAATAAAATGGTGATTCGGAATAACAAAGCTCGTTCGGAATAATTAAGCTCGTTCGGAATAATCAAAACAAATCATTCATCCGGAATAATCGCTCATCCGGAATGATTGCTCATCCGGAATAAAATGGTTGATTCGGAATATGAAGCTTGGTTCGGAATAATCTAAACTAACCCTTCATTCGGAATGTATAAGCTCGTTCGAAATAATTGAAAACAAAGGTTGGTTCGGAATAAATCACTGGTTCGGAATAAAAGAAAGAAAGTGATGGTTCGGAATATCAACTCATCCGGAATAATTAAACAAAGACTTCATTCGGAATATTAGCTTCATGCGGAATAATTAGGAGAAAAGCTTCGTTCGGAATAAATAAAGTAAATACTGGTTCGGAATATAACAACTGATTCGGAATCTGGGAAAAAGGATATGATACGAAGAACAGGGGAAACTAAAAGGACACGAATCCAATCAAATCTAACCAAGATAAACCAAAAGATTAAGCAAAACTAATCAATAAACATCTAACAATGATAAACTAACAATCCTAATCAATAAAACTAACAATAAACACCAACAAATCAAAAACCCACTTGATTAAAAACCATAAAACTCAAGAGCATAACATAAACATAAACATGAAGATTAAATCAAAACAAGAAAGGTAGATAAGAGATTAACAATGAAAGTAAAGATTCAATGAACATAAAAAGTAAACTTACTTGGAATTAAAGGTGCAAAACAAGAATTTAAATTTGCAAGAAATTGAAAGTGCAAGAAAAATAAATGGTGGAAGACTATTTGTCAAGTAGCCAACAACAAAAATAAAATACATAGGATCCTATTTATAGTGAAGGAGGGATGAGTGGGTAGGAAGCTTCCTCCTCTCTTTCTTCTTTCTTTATTTCTCGTTTAGTCCTTAGTCTTCCAAATTCTTCGACTTTTCCGACTTTTGTCTTGGGATTAATTAAACTCGTCTTGTAATTTCTTCATAAATTAGACTTGAGTTCTTCGGCTTCATTAAACTTCCGTCTTTGGACTTTTTCTTCGATAAATCTTCAGAATAGGCCTTGGACTTCCGTTCCTTTTGCACTCTTGAGTTCTTGACTTCGTCTTTTGTCTTTTTCTTGGATAAAAGCCCGTGAAAGCCCGTGATTTCTTCCTTTTACACATTTTGTTCCTAAAACACAACAAAAACACAAACCACACATAATTCCGACATTTACGACATAAAATACACGTTATGGTCTCGTTTTGATTGTAATTAAGTGGTAAAAGGATGGGTGTTTTCACACCTATCACCTACCCTAGGATAAGGCTGTCAAACCAAATAGATCTATCATATGTATTAGCGTTTACCTCGCAAGGTGATTAACAGCGCATGAAATTCAGGGACTTCATAAGACAAAGGTACTTAGGCATTTATCATCACATTCAGGTCCAGCATACCGAAAACAACTTGTGTTCATTTTATAAAATAGCATGTATTCCCCCTAGCGGGTTATAAATCATTTACAAGATAGTATAAAAGCGAGGCTATAGACTCACCTTGAGTTACACGAGAACTAGAAGTAGTGATCGTCGAGAATGAAGATGCCCCAATTACAAACATCAAAAGCCGCCACCTAACAAATAAGGTGCGCACTTAGCAACATACTTAAGTATCTCAAAACATACTTAGTATAATAAAATTAACGACTCAAAATAGTATGTACATAGACATGGTCAACCAATGTAAGTGAATCCCCTCTAAACTCCACAACATGTACTAGCTTTCTAAAACTAGCACCTTCGATATTGATCCATCTAACGATGCCAAATCAACACGGTCAAGTACCCAACACGGGTCTTCAATATCAGAATATACACTCAAAAATAAGACTTATAACTTTTGGAAATTTCAGAAGCTAATAGATTAGCCTCTAGCCTCAAACTATGACGCGAGGTTAAGTACCTCCCCAATAATACTCAGCTGATACCTACCAAAAGTACCCTCTATTTTCACCTACTTATACAACTTGTTTTCCGACGAAACTTGGTGACGAACTCACACATAACCTGAATAAAACTCAGTTTAAATTTCATCCAAAAATATTACTCCTAAGGTCGTCTGCTCAACACATCTTTAGACTTCAAAAACCGGACTATTTTGCACACTTGCCTCGTAAAACTATTTTGACCTTCTTAAACAATACTATTTTTAAATCCGACACTTGTTTTCAAAAATAGACTCACAACCCTAGGTTTAGAGCCCAAGAACAGCCTTTGACTATTTTCAAAACTCATTTTGTTGTCCCCGAGATTTGATCCAAATATCAACAATAATTTCGGATTGTTTTGACACTCGCCTACCGGTGCACAAATAATCAAACTAGTGTAATTTCCTCCTCGTTATGAGTTTGAAGCCCTACCTTATATCGAAATGACCGTCTCGACGACCATTACAACTATATCCAATCATACCAACACTTCCTTAAAGTTATACCCACGAAAACTAGCCATAAACCCACTGATCTAAAATGACTCTTTTAAAACCATACAAAATCCCATTTTGACCCATTTCTAACTTCACCAATACATCATAGAACCTATATTCATCATCTGCAACAACTCCTAACCCTTAGATTCACTTGCATGATTACATGTATTTACCAAAAATTAAAAATAATGCATGCAACAAAATAAAGAGATTAATAAAATAATATTAACAAGAGTGGACCCTTACAATTATTTTAAAATGGATCAAATCACTTGTTCCTCATCAAATAATTTTGAAAGATAAAAGTTAATGCATGTGATCAAATCATATATCAAAATGATCACCTTTCAATTCTAAGGATGGGACTTTGTTTAGTTTTTCATGAATCAAACTAGAAATAAAAAGTTTTGGGTGTTTAGGGGCGTTGGAGGTCACGGCTAAAGAGAAAGAAAAGAAGATAGAAGAAACGTTTGGTGGATAAAATGTTGTATGTGTGAAATGAGTGAAAAATTACACTTTATATATGGTAGGTGGAGGGTAGATTTTACAATTTGTGAATTCTTTAGGACTAAAATGTAAAACACTAGTTAAAAAGCGAGAAATGACTAACAGTCAATTTTTAAAATATTTACAAGATTCAGGTTTCGTAAAAATACTTTTCAAAAGTTTAAACGCACACAAAATATGATAAAAATATAGTCCCGACACGACTTAATACGCAATGAAATAAAAATTTCAAAAATCTAAAATATCAAAATAATCGACACTAAAATATAAATATTTGAGCATCCATTGGTATCACGATCACTATCGGTTCTCTCCAATTGTCACAACATTCAATAAAGCCACACATTACTGGTTTACGTAAACCTTCAAACATAACGATACCTACCATTACTTAGAAATTCAAAATCCGTTACATAGTTAGGGTAAAATAATGACATTAAGTTCGGGTTATTACAGTATGCAACAACCGTTGTATCACTCGACTTCTGCTCTTTATAAATTATCCAAGAAATTTAAAGTCGAGCCTTAGAAGTTTAGGGAGAGAAATGCTCTTTGATTTGACAAGGAAAACAAAGGAATCTTATAAACATATCGGTGAAACGCAAGAGGTAACGATGTCTAACCCTTCCCCGCAAGCTATGGAAGAGGAAGCTTTTGCTTATAATCGTTGGAACCTTTTGGACGATATTGAAGAGAGATATATTAAGTAGAAAGAAAAGTTGAGGTGGATCAAACACGGACATCAGAAAACAAAATCATTCCATACGGCCGTAAAGCTTCGCGAGGTTCAAAATAATATTCTAGAGATAATTTGTTCCGATGGAGGTGTTGTATCTAGTAAAGAGGGAATTAAACGAGAAGCTGAGTGTCACTTTTGGGTTTTCATGAATGAGAGGCCAACCGAATTTGTGGAATGGTCGATCTTTGATTTGATTAAAGTGTTGGATTACCAATGTACAGAATAAGACAAGCAATTACTTGTTAGGGAAGTTAACGAAGAAGAGATTCAAAAGGTTGTCTTCGTAATGCTAAGAGATAAATCCACAGGACCTGATGGCTTCACCATTAAGTTTTTAAAAGACACTTGGGACGTAGTAGGGAGAGACTTGGTGGTATATGTGCAATCCATTTTTCAATTTGGATTTTTACCTAAAGGAATTAATTCTACGCTCTTAGCATTAATTCCAATGAAAAATGGTGCGAAAACAATGAAGAACTATCGGCCTATTTCATGTTGCAATATCATCTACAAGATCATATCAAAGCTTTTGGCTAACCGTCTAAAAATCCTTCTCCTAATAACTCCAAATCAGTCGGCTTTTGTCTAAGATCGCCTTCGATGGAGATTGTGTTGCTTGCAACTGAAATAATCAAATATTACCACAAATAAGACGTCACGCCTCGTTGTGCAATGAAAATTGACATCTCAAAGGCTTTCGACTCCATTCAATGGACTTTTTTACTTAATGTGCTGAAAGCGTTGGACATGCCAGAAAGGTACATTAATTGGATATATCTATGCATCTCGTCCGCTTCATTCTCCGTGCAGGTAAATGGGGAGCTTGTGGGGTATTTCTCTAGTGCCCGAGGCTTAAGACAAGAATTCTCTTTATCTCTATATCTATTCGTCATATGTATGAATGTTCTTTCAAAAAAAGATTGACGAGACTGCCAGAAACCAACATAGTGGCCTTCATCCTGAATTTCGTGACATGAACCTCGCTTATTTATGATTTGAATACGATCTAATAGTGTTTGTGGAAGGTGATAAATGATCAATAGAGGATGTTTTGGCTGTTTTTTTATGATTTTACTAATCATTCGGGATTGAGGATTAGTCTTGAGAAATTAACTATCTATATGGCGGGGGTCAGCGATGAAGTGAAAGAAGATATCCTTAATGAATTCCCCTTCGAGTATGGTACATTACCGGTTAGGTATTTAGGACTTCCATTTTTGACTAAGAAGATGCGAGTTGCTGATTTTTCTCCATTGGTTGAAAAAATTAAGCTACAAATTAGTTCTTGGGCGGCTAGGCAATTGTCGTTCGCTGGTCAATCCAATTGTTAAGATATGTTATATTCAGGTTGACGAACTTCTGGATGGCAACCTTTCGTTTGCCTAAGTCATGTACTAATGAAATTGATAAACTATGTACGGTGTTCCTGTGGTCTGGACCAGAGCTTAAAAAAACAAAGGCGAAAGTCTCCTGAAAAGTGGTATGCACTCCAAAAGAAGACTGGGGTTTAGGCCTAAAATCCCTTGAATGTGAACAAGGTTTGTGTTATGAAACTTATTTTTCAAATTAGTTCATCAAAGAACTCGTTATGGGTTAATTGGATAAAGAGGCATTTAATCCGTAATGATTCTTTTTGGGCGCTAAAAGATACTATGCTTGTTGGGTCTTGGATTTGGAAGAAACTCTTTAAGTATAGAAATATGGCTATAATATTTTATAAGGTGGAGGTAAAGTGTGGTTATTCAGTTTCCTTCTGGTATGATTCTTGGTGTTTCCTAGGTTGTTTATTTGACTTATTAGGGCAACGAGGTTTTATAGACATGGGGGTTTCAGAAAAAACAACTCTTGGAGAGGTTATGGAGAGAAACACAAGGAGAAGACATCCAAATGCTCTTCTTAATTAAGTATAGCATGAAATTTTGATTTTGAAAGAGAAACGAGTTCATGGGCAAGAGGAAAAGTTTTTGTGGCGCCAAAAGGAAAATACTTACTCAAAACGGTTTCGATTGAAGGAAACATGGCTAATCCTTCGTGGTTCTCGTCCCACTTGGGATTGTCATCGGGGCATTTGGTTCTCTTTCGCTACACAAAAGTTTGCTTTTTTATCTTGGCTCGCAGCAAAAAATAGACTTGCGACGGGAGAGAGAATGGAAAGATGGAATACAAATTTACATATTGGATGCTCTTTTTGTGCGGAACTAAATGAGACAATGGAACACCTATTCTTTGATTGTCTTTACTCAAGGTAAATATGGGAACCGTTGGTTGGAAACCTGATGGGTTCTGACTTTACATGGGAACGGACAAACATCTTGAACCAAATATCTCAGGAGGCAATGAACGATATAAACCTTTTCATTATAAGGTATGTGTTCCAAGCTACCATATACTCTTTATGGATGGAGAGGAACATAACATGACATGGAGAAAAACCGTCCACCATTAAATTTTAGCAAAAGGATAGATGTTATGGTGCAAAATAGGTTAAGCACAATGCGGATGAAGGGTGTCAAAAAAGATGAAGACGATATTAACATTTGGTTCAGTGCAAGAAGACTGTTATAAGATTTAAGCTGTTTTGATTTTTTGTAAGAGCATAAAAACTGTTTTAACCTTTATTTTTGTAAAAAGATTTTTTATTTGAATATAAATTTAACATTTAGATTCAAATAAATAAATAAATAAAAATATTTATCTTTTATTTTTTATATTTTTTAAAATAATATATAAGTAATTATTGTATAAGTTTTCTCTTTTTACTTACTTTTTAAATATTTACACTAAATCTAAATTCAAATCTTAAAGTTCGTTTTGTTTGTAATTCAGAATCACTATCGGTAATGGTTTAAATTCAAATAAGTATTTATATGAGTACAACTTTCAGTCGTTGTAATCACGTTTGGTATGAGTAGGCTTTAAAAACAAATGTTCAGATACTATTGTTGCATCTTCAATCATAAATAACATATCCACAAGAGTAAAAAATATTTACACAATTTATAGACAAAGTGATAATTATAACTTAAACATCAAAAACTTTTAATCATAAAAACAAAAAGCATAAAAAATAAACGTTTAACTCACCATGCTTGATTCTCAACTCCAGACCAATCATAATGTATAAATCTTAATAAATAAACACACGTTTAGTTTATAAGTTCAAAGATATGCAATCAATCTTATACCAAAAATCCAAATTCAGTAGGGAGAGTTGCTAACAAATCAACAACAATCGTAACATGAATCAAGGTTTTGATGCAAAAGCCTACCAAGTGGTCAAATGGGTTTTTCTTTTTGTTGATAATAAAAAAACAAAGTAAATTAAAAATACATAGGACTCAAGTATGAACGATAAACACAACTAATAATAAGATTTTACATCCTAATTTGATACCTGGTCCACTAATCAAATTACTTCAATCGATATCATATTTATTCCTAAATAGTCATTATATGATACCAAATGGGCCTTTAACCTAAAGTTAAACTTAAATCTATCTCCAAACCTCTTAACAAACCAATCAACCCTAAAACTAATAATCATGTAATTGGCTTACATAAAAAAATTATTATATATTATATATATTTTGGACGGTATAAGAAACAAAAATTATAATACGTAGAAAGTATATGATTATTTTTTAAAGTTATTAAAAATATAAAATATTTATCTAAAATTTTACTAGTAAACATCTATTAATTGCCTCGTGTTATTTTTAAGTTTTATTTGTTAACAAATATGACACCTAAATTTAACGTCTTTTTTTCTCCATCAAATTTTTAAATCAATTTTTTTTAAAACATTTTCCACATAAGAAATTTTTTAGGTTTTAAAAAATAAAATAAATAAGAGATTATTCATTATTAAAGAAATATTTTGTTTTGAAATACAAGAGTCCTCATTAATCGTCTTGTTTTACTAAATAGAAAAATAGAGTTTCGAGTTGACATTATAAAATGATTAGTTACAAAACAATTATTTTTCTAAACAAGTTAGAGTCATATAGACGGGTGACTAACAAAAAAATAATTTCCTCCACAAAATTTGAGGCTAAAATTTATAACCACCTTCTATCTAATAAGCTAAACTCTTACCGATGAGTTGGCTTACTGATCTGAACTTAAATAACTTAAAACTAAACAGATACTCGACGAAAGGTTTAATTTTAGTCATTCTAATAAAAAAAATACGGGTGCTATAAATGAAAATATTAAAAAAATGCTAACCTACTAATTTAATAGTGGGTGTTGTTACCGTATTTATTAGTCAAGCGCATGTTAATAAATGAAATTTATCGAATATTTAAGTTTTTAATTTAGAGAAAACGAGGTTTCTTTTATATATATTAAAAAATTTATTGCGTATAATAGCGATAATATATAATAGTTTTAATTTGTGTATTCAATTTATGTATGCTCTTTTATTTCTATCTTTCTATAGGTGTAACGAAAGTGATAATGAAAAAAGTATTGTATTGTGTTTTATATAAACGTGTTTTTCTCTTTATATGTGATGCACATATAAAGACTAAAAATAAGTTACTTAAGGCAAATTATATCTAAGTCAAACTTAAAACGAGTTCAAGCACATTCAATAAACAACCTGAGATCAAATCAACCTTTGTTTCATTTATAACTGTCATAAAAATAATATGAGCGCGAGTTTTTAACAAATATGTCATGATCCATGCTTGAGAAAAAATCGAGTCTTATAAACTCAAACGAGCCAACATGTCTACCCACTTCTAAATCGATTGTTTGAAAGGTTTTAGCCCACTCTTTTTATAACCTGCCTAACCACTCTTCTAATATCTCTATTGGTGGCGTATAATCTCTAGTCGGACCGACCATAAATGATTTCTTCTGCCTATGAAACTATAAAATGAATTTAGAATGGTGAACTGCAAAAGATCAAGTCTTTTGTTATCTTAATTAGCATATTAACTAGTTGCTGCCACTATGCTTATTTCATTTTGCTATATGATGTGGGTCGTTAGTGACGACAATGGTCAATAAATTAAGAAAGAAATAAGATAGAACAAAGATATGTTTTGGAGCAATTTTTTGTATATCCCATAACATAAAACATGTGCTTTTAAAGCAGAACAAACACATAAATCACTACATTCTAAATTGGCAAAAACAAGGAAACGTGGGCATTCCCTCAATTCCCTTTATTTTAGCACAATTCTAACTGACATAAAATAAAAGTAACACCTATGTTGACTTCTTCTACTACATGAGATTCGCAGAGACTAAGTCACATAACAATCCACCCCACTTACACTCGACTTGTCCGCAAGGCAAAAGTTAGGGTAAAACCCAATAAACCTCTATTTTGTTTCCCATGTTGCATCTTCACGAGGGTGACCCAACCACTTAACCAACAATTCTGTTTTGGGCCGATACTTTCCCTATTGAACTACACGCTCATCCAAGATGCATTCCGCTTGTAAGAAATAGAAGGTAGAATCGAGGCATCTATGGTCGTCGGGCTTGGGTCGATAGCCGATCCAATAAATCGTCTTAGAAAACTGACATTAAACACATCGTGTATAAGTGACTCAGGTGGTAACTCTACTCGATACGCCACTGCTCCCACCTTGTCAAGTAGGCGGTATGGCCCAAAGAATCAGGGGTTGAGTTTATTAGACACTCGTGTCGCCACTGACGTCTTCCGATAAGGTTGTAATTTCACGAAGACCAAATCACCCTTCTCAAATTCTAATTCCCTCTTGTGATGATCGGCTTGAGTTTTCATGCGATGTTGGGTAGCCAATAAATTAGCTCACAGCTGCCTTAATAACACATCCCGGAAACAGAGATACTCATCAACAGCTTGGATGTTCGTTGTGCCCGGAACATAAGGTAACAATTTTGGAGGAGGTCGTCCATACATCGCCAGGAAAGGTGTAAAATCCATGATTTTACCATCATTTTATGTAATGAAATTTCACCTATTAATCCTAGAACACAAACCCCTATGCCATATTTTTATAGGTCATGTGAGAACTTATCTAACATGTACATATACTTTCACATACACTTGTGTAATAAGATTCATAATATAAACCTTGTACATATGAATCAGGAAAACATATAGTATAATGCATAACCAACATTTGATTAAGACAACACTTAGCAAAAAAAATGAGAAAATATGTTACACTATGTGTATACATACGTGTATATAAGTATGTTTGTTATAGGCATGCTCAAACTTTCATGGACTAAGCCCAAGACCACACAAATGGTGCTCTAGCCCAACACAAGCCCATCTCCCCCCCCCCCCCTTGGTTAGCCTTACACGGCATCCCACCCTAGGTGGAAGAAGAAGAGATGCATGGGGAACATAAGGCTATACACTTGGCAAGATTTCTCTTACCAATACTAGTCATGCCTTTTGCCCTTCTCTCTCTCTCTCTCTCCTTTTAGCCGAAAATCACACACATTCCCATTCTCATACTTGCAATCTCACTTCTCCCTTCATCTCTCTCTATTCAATTCGGCTACAAGCCACAAAAATCCAAAGTTTATCCATTAAATCAACTCAATCTTTGTCCCATCTTGATCTCAAATCATTTGGTAGCATCATTCCCCCTAGAAACAAGCCCTAGCCGAATCTATATACGCCACAGCTTAGTTATAACTAGGGTCTCCTTCATCATCTTGAGTAGATCTCAAAACTCCTTGTTCATCTAGACCATTTGTGGTACTTTTAGGAAAGAGAGGTATACACATCATAACTTTTCAATTTCTTTATGCATGCATCATCATACACCTATAAAACACAAGTAAGTAACATGTTAAAACCAAGATTTGATGAAGCCATGACCATTATAGGTCACGGTATATTTATAAAAATCATGTTCATGATTTAAAAATTGTTTAATATGAAACTTATGACTTGCATGCTATGTTTTAAACTTGATTTGAAAACCATATGAGACATTTTATGAATCTAAATATTGCTTGAGTTACAAATCTTGTTTTATGAGACTATGGTTAACTAATAATCATAGATCTCATAAGATGAACATGTGTAACTTCTAAATCATGAAGACCATGACCTTAAAGGTCACGACATACATGGTTGATGTGTATGTGAATTATGTGCTAAGTAAATGATGGAATATGTATCATTACATGTTAATTAGGCTTTTATAAATCACTAAAATGTTATATGTGTACATATCTAGCCGTGGGCTATATATGTACCTAGATGGTCTATAATGTACATGCATGCTAATGTAGAACCTAGATCTATGGTTAAATGATAAACATGAAACTAGCATAAAGATCTTATGGAAATTTTTAGGGAAAAGACAACATAGCCGTAGGCTATATGTTGTCTAGGTTGGTTTATGAAAGATCTTGAAAACGTGCAATAGGATTACATGATTGTATTGGAACTTATGAATGTATATAAATCATAAGACTAACTAAAAACCTCATCTTAGAAATACAAAATATTAAAAGGGAGGGGCTAGCCATAGGCTATATATATGGTGTATATGGACTATGATTTATTTTCTTAGTATATACATAGCTAGATCTTAATATTGAAACACTTGCAAGTACATGCAACCTTGAAATAAGACTTGATTTATCTTAATAAGCTATATAAGTAATAGCCTGAGTTATAAGCTCCAAAAAGGGCTTATGACTTACTTGTAACCTAGTAACACACCTAGATCTAATTTAGAACATCACATAAAACAACTATAAGTTTAATTCCTTTATTTTAGATTTAAAACTAAATATGAATAAGCTAATAATGAGCTTACAAGATTATCCTAAGTTAAAAACTTACATAAAATGTAGAATAGTGTTAATGGACTATTTAAGCCCATATAATGTAAATCCAAGACTTAATGGACCCAATAAGCTCATTTGATAAATCTTAATAACTTAATGGACTTAAAATTTCACTTAGACCCATTTGAATAAATTAGCAAACTTGAAATATATTTAGGCCCATTAAATGGCCCAATTAGATGTATTAACCCATTTGAATGAGCCCATATAGTGTATGAAGGTTTAAGTAAAAGTTTTAATAATAAAACATAACTTATAAAAAATTTTGGATTAAAATAACAATTTATGAAACTTAAGGACTAAAATTGTAACTTATGAAACTTGTTTTGATAAGTTAATAAGCACAAGGACTGAAAATGTAAATATCCGAAAGTATAGGGTTTAATAAATACCATCCGTGGCAAATTAAACCCTAGGGACCATTTGGGGAAAGTTCTAAAAACTATTTTGTCATTTTATAACCCTAAGGACTATTTTTGTAATTAGCCGAAACTTAAAGAAGCCCTAGGGGCTTTTTTTGACATTTTAGTAAAATTGTAAAAACCTAGATAATACTAGGAGGACTAAACCTGCCATAAGCCGAAACTTTAAATGAACCCTAGGTACCAAATGTGTAAAAATCCAAAACTTATAATAGTTTAAAATATGGAGGGACTAGCTTTGTCATGTTCCGAAACATTAGCAAGCCCTAACCCTAAAATCCATTTTTAATTATAATCAAACATAATTAAACACTTAGACCATAAGAATTAATATATAAAAATTCTTAATTTTTAATTATTAAATTATTTTATAAATGTTAAAAATAATTTATGGAAATAAAAATATTATATTTTATTTTTTTTATAAATAAAATATTTATACTTACTTTATGAAATAAATTGTATAAACAATTACGAGTATGTATTAGTAAAACATGAACTCATATACTTTTAGAAAATAAAATTTTATGAACATTGAATAAATTGAACACCAATATTTAAGTAAAACACCTTACGTTTACTTAAAATATGAAACTATAAAATAAGTTAAATGAATGGTTATAATACATGAACTACAAACGTAAACAAGTATTTTAAATAAAATTTTTATGTTTACTTAATAATGAAATTTAATAGTAAATGAGTGACTATAATACATGAACAAAGAACGTAAAGTAATATTTTAAGTAAGACATCTTTTGTCTACTTAATTATGAAATCATATACAAGATGTATAAGAACGTTAAAAGAACTATCTGCTAATATATGTGTTATAAACGTAGACTGATATTCTAAGTAAGACATTATGTGTTCATTTAGAAATGAAACCTATATAGATAAGTTTAAATGAATATTATTGTTACTTGAACTACGATTATTTAGATAAATACCGTAGCATAAACGACTGACTAAAATATGTATAAGCATACATATATGTTCTTTGTACTATCTATTAAGACTGTACTATTTGATTAGGCATAACTTTGGCGTGAACTTTAATTGGATATTCGTATTGAACAACTATTGCCTACTCCCAGGTGAGTTTACAGCCCCATATAAACTCTTGATAAATCTTTCCTTTTTTGGGAAAGAAAATATACAAACATATAATGGACATAACCGGATTGTATAAACTTGTCTATGGTTGTTTATTATTGAAACTGTTAAATCATTGTAATTGCCCAAATGTTATAAATAGATCTATTAGGGATTAACCATCCCCGTCTGGGTGAGTCATGCTCACTGTGCCTTGGCCGGGACAACAGATGTATACCATGTTGGAACTAGAATGGGTGTCTTTTTGTGAGACACTACGTCCTCATCTGTTGAGGACTACGAAGGTTCAGCTTCAGTTTCTAATAATAATAAACAAATGTTACTTACATTTTAGTGAGAATGCTTTGTGCATTGTCACTACTATGCTTAATATATGTCCAAACTTATAATTGTTAAAAATCTGTAAATTCACCAACTTTATGTTGACCCCCTTTAGTATGTCTTGCACAGGAATATCAAGTAATTACGTGGTGTGTGTGCATGGCCTCCAGCATCTTAGTAACCTACATCATAGGACTCGTCAGGGGTTCTATTTGGGGAAACATAATCAATCTACCTTGTCATGTTGAAGACAATTTTATCAAATTTGTTTAAATAATCTTGTAAACTAATTTGAATAACACTTTATCTTATGCTCTACGGACTATATGCTATCGATCCACCCTAGTGACATCTCCGTAGATATTTTCGCGTATTTTGACCCTACCCGGGGTGTCACAGTGAATGGTATCAGAGCATTAGTTATAGAGAACCAGATAAATTTTTAAATAAAATTTAAAATGATTTTTCTTTTATTTAAAACTGGACTTTAACTTATAAAAATCTTTTGGGGATTTTTTTTTGGGACCGTATTAGTTAAGCATATAGATCTTAGGACACTTTATGTTATGTGAACTAAATGTATATGTTGTTACTAAACTTGATTGTTAATACTGCTTAGTAAGATATCACTATGGATATGATAGATATGCTAAACTTGAAAAACTGCACTGCTTACAAAAATATAGAAATGAAAATGTAGAAATACAAAAACCAAACATTGCACTTGTTGCTTGATAAATGAATTGCCTAATATATATATATATATATATATATATATATATATATATATATATATATATATATATATATATATATATATATATATATATATATATATATATATATATATATATATATATATATATATATATATATAGAATTAGGATCAAATGAGAACTAACTTAAAGTTTTAAAAATGAGAACCATTGAATAACCAATAGAATTAAAGCATGATAATTAAATGTAGTGTAATTAATACAAGAAATGAAAATTAAATATATAACAATAAATGTATTATAGGTATTTTTCATTTTTCTTATTTTGACTAAACATAAATGTTATTTTATTTTCAAGTTATTGTACCACATCGCATCAGTTATTTTCGAGATATTGTACCACGTCGCATCAGTTATTTTCGAATTATTATACCACGTCGCATCAGTTATTTTCGAGATGTTGTACCACGACGCATCATTTATTTTCGAGATATTGTACCACGATGCATCAGTTATTTTTGAGATTGTATCGCGACGCATCAGTTATTTTCGAGATATTGTATCACGACGTATTTGTTATTTTTAGATATTGAACTAATGGTGAAATGAATAATGCATTAAAATATCTTTGAAGTATACTTAATGATCATAATGTCACTCATTTAATATTATTTTCATTAAATACAACATAATAGATCCAACGGTATAGATTGGTTCTCATCTTAATAACTTTAAAAATTCTCTTACAATAACCCTCCTCTCTCTCTCTCTCTATATATATATATATATATATATATATATATATATATATATATATATATATATATAAGTATTAATATGTGTAACCTTAAAACATTACGATAATGGTTTAAGAGGGATATATTTCATAAAGCATGTAATCTAGAATAATATTGTTCTCTGTTTGCAAGCTCATACTCACTTCAAACTTAAAATAAAACTATTTCAGAGCATCATGACTCCGCCTACTACCTCTTCGACTCTTCTGCCCATAACAGATCCTACTCTAGTTGTTTGTTCATCTCCATGATCCACGCAGAATGAATGGTTCTCAACCTCAGATCCAGAGGATGGCCCAACTATTGAGGTTGTACCCCCAGAGAATCCTTTCCCTATCTCAGCATCGGCCATACGGGTCCCGACCTCTATGGAGGAGGACCGGGTTTCTCCTAGCCTGCCATCTTCTGTGCCTCTATCTGTTTCATCAGGCTATTCTTCTGGGTCCGCACCTGTCCCCACTTGTGAGACCGGGGAAAGCTCCAGGGAGGGGCATGTCGATTCCATCCAGGCCCAGATTGCGGCATTGGCCGTACGCTTGGAACAGGAGATATCGGACCTACGCAGCCTAATGACAGCCAGTCAGCAAGGCTGCATCGCCCTTCATAATCATATTGACTCTTTCTCTCGTACCATGAGGAGATAAGCCCAAGCCACTAAAGGTGTCTAGGCCAAGACTGATGAAGCATTAAAATGGCTCTTAGAGGAGAACCGCCGTCTCCACCAGCGTGTTCAGACCATGGCAGGTCCTCAGCACCAGACCCATACTGCCTTATCTGCTCAGGAGCAATCATTGTCTATCTTTTGTGATCTTGCCACCGTTCGACATGATGGGATTACTGCAGAAATGACTCATCTTCGAGGAGCCACCAATAGACTCCGAACCCATTTATTGACAGCATTTCATGCGCTTAAAGAAACTCGAGCAACAGTTCGGACATTACAGGGTTCCAGGAGGGCAATTGCAGCACCATCAGCACCTACCTCATCCAGTAGAACACCTAGGCAGAAGTAGTATGAATGTACTAGACCTCTTGTACATCATGACAAGCTTACGGGTTGCACCCCGGCTGTCATGATATAGGACCTTCGTACTTTTATTTCTATTCTCAGCTTTTGGTGATGTATCCTCGTACTATATTTTCCTTCTCGGTTATGTATTTTGGATATGATGTAGTTAAGACAAAGTATACCATTACCCAGGACAGGACTAGTTAAGTCCTTGTCCCGGAATTGATATGCTCGATGAATGTTTAATTCCTTACGGAAATTTGCATGTTATCATTATCTTATGTTATGTCTGTGTGCAAAGTATTATATTATGAAATTTTGACAAGTTATCCCAATTTGTTATGAATTTCGTGAATGAAATCATCTCTTGCAAATGATATAAAAACTGTACTACCGTTGGAACTAATGATCTCATCTTGTGTATGAAAATAGACAAATGGTGATTACGCGATCAAACCCCAATAATGCAACTGCTTCCAACACCGCTAATACCGAAATTCCTGAAGCCACTTATGATGTTACCGCTGCTCAACTCAGGGAGATGATTGGTGAAGGCATTACGGCAGCTATGGCAGCCAAAGAAGCCAATATGAGCAATGATCCAAACCATGACATATGCAGAAACAACGTCAACAGGAGTTGATCTTACCCCGACTTCTTGAAATGAAAACCCTCATACTACCGAGGAAAGGAAGGGGTTGTTGGACTGATGCAATGGTTTGAAAGATTAGAAACAGTTTTCCGCATCAGCAGTTGTGCTGACGAGAACAAAGTTAAGTTCGCTACATACACTCTCCTTGAGAGCGCCCTTACCTGGTGGAACTCTGTGGTCGCTACTCTCGGATATGGCACTGCATATACTCTCACTTGGGCAAATCTCAAGGAGAGAATGACGGAGAAATACTGTCCCAAAAGAGAAATGAAGAAGTTGGAAGTCGAGTTGTGGGAGCTCAAGTATAAAAACAATGATATCCTTTTTCAAGAGTTAAGCTTGATGTGCACCAGAATGTTTCCTCTAAGGAGTGACAAGATTGAGAAGTATGTCAGTGGACTCCCTGATAACGTCCAGGACAGTGTGTTAGCCTCACGACCCATTACTCTGAAAAGTGCTATGGAATTTGCAACTGAATTGATCAATGAGCGAGCCCGCAATCTGTCCGAGAGACAAACGGATAACAAGAGAAAATCAGATGGGGACTCTCGTAGCCAGCACCAGCGACCTACCAAAAAGCCAAACGTTGGGCAAGCTGATGACACTACTCCTACAATCCGCACCAAGAACTACTCGGGGACCAAACCTAAGTGTTCAAAGTGCAACCACCATCATATCATCGGAGGATAATGTCAAGGATGTTACAAGTGCGGCCAACAAGGCCATTTTACACGTGAATGTCAAACAAATGTTGCTATCACAGGTCAACCCAATACCGATCCCAGAAAAAGCAACAAGGGCAAGCCCAATACACGTGGAAGTAGCAATGGGCCAAAGGAAGCTGTGACATGTTACGAGTGTGCGACCCCCGGGCATGTGAGACCCGATTGTCCAAAGCTGGCCAACCAGAGGAAGGACAATGAGGGAACTCCTTCTCAAGTGTACATGGCCAGCAATGCCAAAGCTAACCCATGCTCCAACATCGCAACCGGTACGCTTTTACTAAAACAATGATATATATCCATCTTGTTTGGCACATGGGATTGATCAAAGCCTTATATTTACTAAATATAGCAAGAGATTGGGAACCTCTCCCCTCGTAAAATTCTAGACTCCTATTATACGATGGAAGGGTTAGGATGGTTAACACCATCATTCGAGGTTGTTTCTTAAAACCTTCCAATCGCCTGTCTTACATCAACCAGATCCTACAAAGTCTCGACAGCTTGGGTGACATCATTAGCATGAATTTCTTAGCAAGTATCATGCAACTATACTACATGACCAAAATTTGGGTCGTGTACTCTAGAGAGATGAAAACCTGATTATACTGGGAAACCATAACCCCAATATAGTTAACACTAGATTTAGTGTCATCTCTAGCTTCAGCAAGCCAGAGAATACTGGGTTCGGGGATACTCCATTTCCCCTAACCTGTTCCTCCTCTACCTGAACCTGAAAGACACATCCAAATCACAATGGGTGTATCATGTGGGATTGTATCCGCCATTTAGGCAACCCTAAACCTGAACCCACATTCAACTCGCAATAGGTGTGTTCCATAGGATTAAGCTCAATATCCCTCGTAGAGAAATATTGAGTGTCCCATAATTTTGAACATCCCTCTTTCCTCTTCGGGTCCAATTAGTTCGACAATACCCTCCTTCATTAAAACCTAGGAAGTATAATTTACTCTATTTAGAAGACATAATTTGTACAAATTTTGAACCATCAATAGTAGATGCAAAGCCCTTCTTACAGCACCCCGCAAGGCGCGTACTTATTTATTTTTGGTATCTTCTTTTATTTCCACCATTTGAGGTACTTCTTTTCTGCGCCCCTCTCGCTCAGCCCCGCAGCGAATGAAGCATATTTTTTTTGCAACTTCTTGCCCAAATCGCCATCAACCATAATCATAACCTTTTTGTTAGGTAGAAACTTTAGTATTAGTAACTGACGTTTGTATCTCACAAGCTTGAGGTATAATTGTAAGTCTTTTCTTAAAACTATTGATATAGGAAGGGTTACAGTTCAATTATTCTATTTTACCTTCAACCCCCAATTCACATTATCAGGTGTGGAGATATAACCTATATCACACCCGGGAAAAAAGATGTAGATATAGAATATCCCCGGCTTCCCCAGCGTATAAAACATGCTGGCGTATCCTCCTCATATCAGAAACCATTTGTAATGGATTTATCCTCTTAACTAAATCCACAACTCCAATGGTCCCCCTTCCAGGCCCAGGAGAGGTATGACTACGATGTCTGTTGGGAAGCCTGCACCTATCCATCCATCACGGCAGTCTCTTTTACTGCTCAGTCGGATGTATAGTGCGATTCGGATAAAAATCTCTTTGCTTTTCCTTCCTATCCATCCATCGTAGCAATCTCCTTTACTGCCCAAACGGATGTGTAAGGATAACCTAAGCATAGACTACTCCGCGATTATATCGCCATCTGTACCCGAGGGTGAACCTGAAACAAATCATGCATTTAGAACTTCTTGCTTTTAAAAGATAACTACGTTTTTAGTAGCTTTGAGGACAAAGCTAAAATAACGGGGTGGTGCTATAAAATCCATGATTTTACCATGATTTTATGTAATGAAATTTCACCTATTAATCCTAGAACACAAACCCCTATGCCATATTTTTATAGGTCATGTGAGAACTTATCTAACATGTACATATACTTTCACATACACTTGTGTAATAAGATTCATAATATAAACCTTGTATATATGAATAAGGAAAACATATAGTATAATGCATAACCAACATTTGATTAAGACAACACTTAGCAAAAAAAATGAGAAAATATGCTACACTATGTGTATACATCCGTGTATATAAGTATGCATGTTATAGGCATGCTCAAACTTTCATAGACTAAGCCCAAGACCACACAAATGGTGCTGTAGCCCAACACAAGCCCACACAAGCCCATCTCCCCCCCTTGGTTAGCCTTACACGGCATCCCACCCTAGGTGGAAGAAGAAGAGATGCATGGGGAACATAAGGCTATACACTTGGCAAGATTTCTCTTACCAAGACTAGTCATGCCTTTTGCCCTTCTCTCTATCTCTATCTCTCTCTCCTTTTAGCCGAAAATCACACACATTCCCATTCTCATACTTGCAATCTCACTTCTCCCTTCATCTCTCTCTATACAATTCGGCTACAAGCCACAAAAATCCAAAGTTTATCCATTAAATCAACTCAATCTTTATCCCATCTTGATCTCAAATCATTTGGTAGCATCATTCCCCCTAGACACAAGCCCTAGCCGAATCTATATATGCCACGGCTTAGTTATAACTAGGGTCTCCTTCATCATCTTGAGTAGATCTCAAAACTCCTTATTCATCTAGACCATTTGTGGTACATTTAGGCAAGAGAGGTATACACATCATAACTTTTCAATTTCTTTATGCATGCATCATCATACACCTATAAAACACAAGTAAGTAACATGTTAAAACCAAGACTTGATGAAGCCATGACCATTATAGGTCACGGCATATTTATAAAAATCATGTTCATGATTTAAAAATCGTTTAATATTAAACTTATGACTTGCATGCTATGTTTTAAACTTGATTTGAAAACCATATGAGACATTTTATGAATCTAAATATTGCATAAGTTACAAATCTTGTTTTATGAGACTATGGTTAACTAATAATCATAGATCTCATAAGATGAACATGTGTAACTTCTAGATCATGAAGACCATGACCTTAAAGGTCACGACATACATGGTTGACGTGTATGTGAATTATGTGCTAAGTTTAAATGATGGAATATGTATCATTACATGTTAATTAGACTTTTATAAATCACTAAAATGTTATATGTGTACATATCTAGCCGTGGGCTATATATGTACCTAGATGGTCTATAATGTACATGCATGCTAATGTAGAACCTAGATCTATAGTTAAATGATAAACATGAAACTAGCATAAAGATCTTATGGGAATTTTTGGGGAAAAGACAACATAGCCGTAGGCTATATGTTGTCTAGGTTGGTTTATGAAAGATCTTGAAAACGTGCAAATAGGATTACATGATTGTATTGGAACTTATGAATGTATATAAATCATAAGACTAACTAAAAACCTTATCTTGGAAATACCAATATTAAAAGGGAGGGGCTAGCCATAGGCTATATATATGGTGTATATGGACTATGATTTATTTTCTTAGTATATACATAGCTAGATCTTAATATTGAAACACTTGTAAGTACATGCAACCTTGAAATAAGACTTGATTTATCTTAATAAGCTATATAAGTAATAGCCGTGAGTTATAAGCTCCAAAAAGGGCTTATGACTTACTTGTAACCTAGTAACACACCTAGATCTAATTTAAAACACCACATAAAACAACTATAAGTTTTATTCCTTTATTTTAGATTTAAAACTAAATATGAATAAGCTAATAATGAGCTTACAAGATTATCCTAAGTTAAAAACTTACATAAAATGTAGAACAGTGTTAATGGACTATTTAAGCCCATATGATGTAAATACAAGACTTAATGGACCCAATAAGCTCATTTGATAAATCTTAATAACTTAATGGACTTAAAATTTCACTTAGGCCCATTTGAATAAATTAGCAAACTTGAAATATATTTAGGACCATTAAATGGCCCAATTAGATGTATTAACCCATTTGAATGAGCCCATATAGTGTATGAAGGTTTAAGTAAAAGTGTTTATAATAAAACATAACTTATAAAAACTTTTTAGATTAAAATAACAATTTATGAAATTTAAGGACTAAAATTGTAACTTATGAAACTTGTTTTGATAAGTTAATAAGCACAACGACTGAAAATGTAAATATCTGAAAGTCTAGGGTTTAATAAATACCATCCGTGGCAAATTAAACCCTAGGGACCATTTGGGGAAATTTCTAAAAACTATTTTGTCATTTTATAACCCTAAGGACTATTTTTGTAATTAGCCGAAACTTAAAGAAGCCCTAGGGGCTGTTTTTGACATTTTAGTAAAATTGTAAAAACCTAGATAATACTAGGAGGACTAAACCTGCCATCAGCCGAAACTTTAAATGAACCCTAGGTACCAAATGTGTAAAAATCTGAAACTTATAATAGTTTAAAATATGGAGGGACTAGCTTTGCCATGTTTCGAAACATTGGCAAGCCCTAACCCTAAAATCCATTTTTAATTATAATCAAACATAATTAAACACTTAGACCATAAGAATTAATATATATAAATTCTTAATTTGTAATTAATAAATTATTTTATAAATGTTAAAAATAATTTATGGAAATAAAAATATTGTATTTTATTTTTTTTATAAATAAAATATTTATATTTACTTTATGAAATAAATTGTATAAACATTTACGAGTATGTATTAGTAAAACATGAACTCATATAATTTTTGAAAATAAAATTTTATGAACATTGAATAAATTGAACACCAATATTTAAGTAAAACACCTTACGTTTACTTAAAATATGAAACTATAAAATAAGTTAAATGAATGGTCCTGGAGTGCTTCCTATTTGAGAGATTTCGTATGTTGGACAAACTTGAGACACGTTGGACCGTTCCATTTATCGAGGCAGATTTGGTAAATCTTATAGTAAATGGCAACGTGCTAAGTTTGAGTGTATCATGTGAGATGTGCTTCAAAGTGATATCCTTTATTCTCCATGATGGTTTCCCCAAGGACAACTTAATTCGGGGCCGAGTCGAGCTAGCGACTTAGGGTTAAAAAAACTCAAGCATTGAATAACTAGGTTAGAAAACGTAGAGTAGATTTTTAATAGGTTAGGTTTAATTAAAAGGATGTTATAGTAGAGTTGAAGTGGAGGGGCGCCTTTCTTCGTCTTTTGGTGTTTGTTTCTAGGGTTGCTCTCTCTCATTTCATGCTTGGAGCTTATGGAGGAGGCCCGTGTATCTGGTTCACTTCGATTAGTTTTTGCTATTGTGATATTAAAAACTTGTGCTTAAAATGAATACCCTTTAGTTGTCTCTTCCTTAACTTGGGTTAAGCAAGGTTATCAATGTCATAAGTGTAGGGGAGTTCACTTCCATGCTCTTAAACATTGAGGACAATGTTTATCTTAAGTGTAGGGGAGACTTCTATCGAAGTGACCTTACCTAGACCATTGCCTTAACTTCATGATAATTGGGAAAATTAATTTTTCAACATTTTTCAAATTTTTGATCTACTTTGGCCACCAAAAATATGAATTCATAATTTTTGCACCAATCATTTTTCATTTGCATAACACATTTGCATTGTATATATTTCTTCTTTTATTTTTCATCAAAAATATATAAAAAGGAAAAATATAATAAAACATGGTTTTAACAAGTTTAGATTTCTTTGACATATTAGGCCCGCCATGGATATTTTGACTCAACCCAAGTTTGCTTATTTTAGCACTCTCTAGCTAGTATCCTTAACCATGTAGTCCTTCATTGGTCTATTAGGCTAAGCTTCCACCAATTTCATTCTTTGAAATTTTAAATTTGTGGAGAATGGGAAATGATAGAGTTGAAGCAAGTGTAAAAGGGCTAGATAGACTTCATGGCAATTACTTGTGGCTAAACCCTTCTCTTCTTTATCTCTATTTTCTTCGCATGTATATAATTGTTAATAAATAATCAAGTACGGTTTTAATTGGTTTGTAATCTCTTATGCATTTTTGGCTAATCATTTATGGTTGATATGAGTACGTCTTAAGATTCTAAGTTAGCACGTTTTATGTGTACTAGACTTATGTCATGCTCCATATTTAGCGGGTGTTTTTCCTTTTCTTCTTTGCAAATTTCTTGGTGAGGAATAAAGAAAAATAAGAGCGGCTTATGAAAAAAAATGAGTGGCTAGAAAAAAAAAAAAAAAAAAAGAAAAAAAATAATGCAAGACTCCCAAGAGGGGCAGTGTGGTGTTAATTATAGTGACTATTGAGTTCCAATATTACCTTGACGGGTTGCGGGGATTCAATAGATTGCTCCAATCCAATATTACCTTGACGGGTTGCGGGGTTGAAGATCCAAAATCTCAAAAAGATGCGGATGTAAATTATTGCGTGAGTTTTATTTTTCTTTCCTTAGCGAGTGTGTAGTTACTTATGAAAGCATGACATGAGGATTTTACACATAAGGCGAATGACTTATTACTCTTAATACGGACTTAAATTAATTATGAGCGGTTTTTCAAGTAATGGATGAGAAGATTACTTAGGATTAAAACCGTGCTTCCTTATTTTTGGATTTTACACTTCTTATATTTCACACTTGAATAATGACAAATTTGCCCACAAGCAATTTGCTCAATTAATAACCGGTTCCACATTTAATTGTCATGAATAAGTTGATGCACTTTTTACTTGTGAATGCAATGATCCCATTTATTAGCTTGGTATGGGGAAAGTGAAACTTGAGGGTGATAAATGTTCATGGTATCCAAGCCCTAATCCAAGTCATTGAATTCTTTATGAGTTATTTCCATCAAAACCATTTCAATAAAAATCAAAAAGATATAAATAGAATTGTTTTCTTTGCATTGCATTGTAAATATTCAAACCATTCATCATGTAGTATAGTTTAGTTTATTAAATCATATAATGGCCAAGGTGGGTTAATTATGAGAAAAGTGTAACTTGGTGCTTTGAAATGCTGCATTGCATGAGGACATGGCAATGGTCAAGTGGAGGGGAGTTGATAAGTGTGAAAACACTCATCAATAATGATCCAAATACCACTCAAAACACAGTCAAATACATTATTTTAACTGTTAAATATCAGAATTATGCGTGTATTTGTGTTTCATGTGTTTTCAGGTAACAAGATACAATTTTGGAACAAAGACGAGCTTTTAAGGACTTATTTGATCAAAAGACGAAGAAAAAGATGAAAGATGCTTCAAGGATCTTATTTGCCAAAATTTCTAAAGATGAAGGGCTTAAGTTGAAATTTCTACATACATAAAGGATGAAAAGAAATGTGCTAAAGAGTTTATATCACTTTTGATTAAAGAAGTAAAGATGAAGGACTTAAAAGGCAATTATTTGGAAAGTAAATATTATTTACTTTGGTCATTGACCAAACTCGGTCAAACACAGAACACAAAAACGTCTCTTCTTCCCATCGAAGAGAGAGAAAGATAGGAAAGATAGTTTCTGTCTCCTTCAACCTCCATAACCTGCAAATCGCCATATCAAACGATCCATGAAGTTTCAGCAAAAGTTTACAACAAGAAAAAGACTCCTTTTGATCTCCTCTACAAGGAGATACTACTTAATTAAATCAAGACTCGAAGATAAAGAAATCCCCAAATTGGAAGAAGATGAAGAACGAGTATATCCTCGTATTTTACACGTGGCATCCAATCATTGGTGGAGCCACGTCATCCATTCTCTCGACGGCTATATAAAGGAGATGAAGACCTCATTTGCATTCGGTTAGCTTAGGTGTTAGTTTTCACATAGTTAGGTTAGTTAGGATAATTAGTTTAATGTTCTTTCAAAGCTTTTATGAATTTTAGTTAGACATTCTGTTAATCAGTTGTAACCGATTCATGTTTTTACCTCCATTAATGAAGTCTTCAATCTTTCTTATTCTCTTCATTTTTCTTAAAGCTTTAATTTTCTTCTGTTACCTTTACTGTGCACTGAGTTTCAATCTGATTGATTAATTGATCATCATTGCTTTGCAAACTTGAGTTTTGATTTTGTTGTTAGATTCATAAGGTCTGATATAAGGTACTGTTCACGATAAGATTTAGTAAGGTCATAGTTTTGATTTTAAATGTTTGCTATTCTAAATAGTTTGTGATTTGAAAGTTTGCGATAGTCTCTCGTGTATTCAGTTTTTTTAAATAGTTTTGTATTCAGTTTTGTATTCAGATTTTTGAGTTTATAAGAACTTATAATGAGCTTTTCAGTTTAGCAGTTAAAACAAGAGATCAGTTCAAATGAGTTCTTTGTTTGTGTATTGATTAGGATTTTCGGTTTTGTGAATTGCGGATTTCGTTTGTTTTAGTCAGTGAAGTTCTAAAGAAAGTTTTGTTAATCTGTTTAAAAAACGTTTTTCTGAACATTAGTTAGTAAATCGGTTTTATCTGTTGATTTAGCTTATCAAGTTAAAAACAGTGATGATTCTTAAGCTGAAGGTTAGAATAACGAGTTTTTGTAATTGATAAGTGATCGGTCATAGAGTTTCGATTCAGTAATTGATCAATTTAGATCAAGTCATTTAGTTTCAGAATCGAGAGATTTCGTCCAGTTTTCTTTGCTTTGTTTTGATTTTGCAGGTTTACACGTTTTGGAGTTGCTATAGCAGATAATCAGTCAAGATTAGATTGGTGGTGTTTGGATTTGTTGAAGATAGCAATAGAATAGACGAAATTGGTGGTGTTTGTTTTAAACCGGCTCAGCGCCGCGTTTCTCGTCTCAACGGACTAGGCTTGGATGTAACTGGTCAAGCTCGTTGCATTTTACTGTATATGTTAAATCTGGTAGTTATGCTATTCTAGAGTAAATTTTGATATGGACTATTATATGATTGATAGCTGATTAACTCTGCTCTTAACTAGTTCAATTTTGCGTTATATCAAGTTTTTATTCAGTTTTTGGTTCAAGCTATGTCCAATGCAGATTTAGAGTCTAATCTGTACATTTTCAGAAGTTTAGTAGTGTTACACGTTTGATCCTTCACCTTATATGTTCGCATTACAGTCACAGTCCTGTCTCGTTAGGAAGTTAACTGTTGCCTCGTTAATTGATGTTAACGTCAGTTGCTAGGATGTTAATGTAAAGCTTATTGGGCTTACTTTTGATTTGGGCTAGCCAAATTAGGCAGCAGATCTAGTTTTAATTTTAACAGTAGGATTAGATTTTTAGTTTTATAAAATTTGATTTTTAGTTTTATAAAGTCCATTTTAGAATTGCTAGAATCAGTACTTTTACTTTTATAGATATATTTCTATATTTTGTATTTTTCAATTTAATTTTGTAGTATAAATTTGTTTTATACATTTTTGTATTTTGTGTGTTTAAGTGTGGTAATTGCAACGTGTTGTAGCGTAGTACATATACGTAGCTAGATAATATTTTTACATTTTTAATTGCTTTGTGCTAATTAGACATAAATACCAACAAATTTGTATAACCAAAAACAATTAAGTCTTTGCTAGAAAACGTTATATCAATTCGAATCGAGCTGAGAAGACAACTACACTAAAAAACGAAATATTAAATGGCGCCGCTGTCGGTTCTATTCGTGAAGATTAACGATTTCGAGTGAGACGATTGGATTTTGGGATCCGTTCACTTTGTGAACGTTATTTTTACGTATTATAATCAAAAACATAAAAAAAATCAAAAAGATAAAAATACAAAAAAAAATAAAAAACCACAAAGTCAATTCTTTTCCTAAAGAATTGAACCAAAAAAATAAAAAATCCAAAAAGTAATCTTTTTCCTAAAAGATTACAACAAAAAAAATATATATTATATCGTTTTCATCGCTTTTTACGTACATATAGTATTTTTCTTAAAAAAAAATCAAATAAATACAAAAATATTTTCCATATATTATTATATGTAAATAAGTATACGTATAAGAACAACCAAGTTACCTATCTCCATAAGTATTGCCGAGGCAATACACCGTGTTGAGGGGCGTTCCGGTCCTTGACACGCGTATCGATCAAATAAAATTAAGCAAGGATAGATAAATACTTCCAATTGGCAATAATTCGAAGAATACAAACTACTAAAGTGAATAGATAGGCGATGTGCTATAAAATGCCATCTAAGGGTCAATAGGTACTTAAGTGCTTCGCGCCACCTAACCCCCCGTTCACTAGTGCGTATTCTAAGAAGGAAGGCTTTATTGGAGGTCTTGCACCCAAGTAGTAATTATATATATATATTTTCTTGTGGATATTTTATATCGAACCTCGAGGGAGATAATCTCTTCTCCTTCAAAAGTCGACCGAGGGCTACTCCCTCATTCCTCGTGTTTACTTACACGTGTACTCGCACACGTGTAAACATACCACCTTTGGTGTATCACTTCCTTTCCCGAGGAAGCTTTTAAACGTCATTATACTTGTATATACATTCGGCCACCTTGTTACACATGGATACTCGTTCCATGTTGGAGATTTTGCAACGACAATCCGCCACCGCTAATTATTCGCCTTGCTCGATTTGTGGTGGTCCACACGATACTTATTTATGTGATCAAAATAATGGTTATTATGGGGAGGGATATGCTTACAATGGAACCGAGAACCCTAATTTTCAACCTAACACTCGAATGGACTACACTTGTAATGACTATATGGGATATTCCGGTTTTTCATCACAACCTCCACCATCATTTCATGATCAAACTTTTGATGTGCCATACCAAAACCAAGGATTTTCCAATTATGAAGGTTTTCAAAACAATGAAAATTTTCAAGGCTATAATCAAGAAACCTTTCATAATCAAGGATTTTCAAACAATGAAGGTTTTCAAAATGATGAGAATTTTCCATGCCATAATCAAGACACCTTTCAACATCAAGGATTTTCATATTCGACCACTTTGCCACACTTGGTTAATCGTCCTATTTTGGAGATATTACAAGACGAGCAATATCGAGCTATGTATGGGCCTTGTGCGACTTGTGGAGCATTACATAATGAAAATAACTGTGATCTATACGCGAGTAATTATGATCAAGGGTTTGATGAGGATTTTCAAAATCAAGAATTTTTAAATCAAGACGATTTTCAAAATGAAGAAAATTTTCAAAGTCCTAATAAAAAACCCGTTAACAATCAAGGCATTTATCATTTCTTGAGTAAAGACGCTTTTAATATGGTAATGCAAGCACTTGAGACAATGCAAGAGGCAACTGATCCGAGAATCTTAGGCTTGAGCACATACATCTTGCAACACATGAGACCGAATGATGCTTTACCTGATGATGAGCCTTCTTTGAGAGTAGATGTTGAGGATGATACACTTAGTGATGTTCCTATTATAGACCATTCCATCTCTCCACCGACTATACTTGAGCCATACACACCTTCATCACCTTTACCTCACATGGGACCCACCGACTCTTTCACCATGGGGGACGAGCCTCTTAGCACTAATACAAACACCGATTTGGAAGAATTAACCGTTTCTAGTGTTGAGAACCTTATCCCAATCCAAAGAGAGCTTGAGAGGGTTTCCAATGAACCATGTGATGAGCTTTGTGTTGATACCTCTTCTCCTCATGATCACATTGAGATTTTATCACATATTGACCTTCATGCTACTACTAGTGATTTTGGTGACTTTGATCTTGATGAATTGTTCAAAGAAAAGGATAATGAGATTGAGGAAGAGTTTGTGAAAGACTTGACACAAATGGAGGATGATGATTGTGATTCTAGTGACGCGTCTTATGCTATATCATCCGATGATTTGTCTTGTCAAGATAACATTCCTAATTTGGATGAAGAGTTTGCTCCTATAGGAAAAGTGGATCCTTCTCCTCTACCACTTTATGATTCTTGTGATGAACCCTTTGATGATCCTTATGATAGTGATGAGTCTTTTACATCTGATGATGAATCCATGTCCTCTATGACTCTTTCACCTATTCCTCTAAGTGATTTTGTGATGAATTCGAATCCTCTTTTTGAAACATCATTTGATAACCCACTTTTCCATCATGCTGAAGAAACCAATGAGGATTTTAGTGATGATGAACCTTCTCTTTGTGATACACCAATATATGATGATTATAGTGATAATGAGTTTTCCACTTGTGAATCTCCATTTTTTGATGATCACACTTCCTTGAGTTTTAAGGAGTCACCAATCTTTGACAAACCAATCTATGATTCCTATAGTGATGAGGAGGGGTCTATCATTGATGAGAATGAGGAGATTTTAAAGACTGAAAGATTGCTTAGTGAAGATGAGTTGATAGATAAACAAATTGAAGATTATCTTAAGAGAGATGATATTGTGGTTGATACATCTTCTTCTAATTGGGAAGAGGATATTCGTCTTATTGAGAACATGCTTTTTGGGACCCTAGAGCCTACACCTTCTCCACAAGACACTATTAATCTTGATCCTTCTTATTCTATGCCTTCTATGGAAGATTACCCACCTTTTGATGATGATGAGCCCAATATGGACATAATTGTTATGAATGTTTTGATACCTACACCTTCATATTCTCATAATGCTTTGATATCTAAGGGGGAATCTTATATGGTTGATATGAGCTCATCTTCTTATTTTCCCATGAAGGGAAAGGTTTTTGCTCCTGGGATACATATGTTTGGAAAAAATTGGTTTTCATCTACTCCACTTAAGAGTGTGCCTTCGATTGATATGCGCTTCTTGTATGAGCTTACTTTGGTGATGCTACCTATTTTGGAGTTGTTCACTTGTCGAGATGGAAATTATGTATTTGATCCTGGAGTGCTTCCTATTTGAGAGATTTCGTATGTTGGACAAACTTGAGACACGTTGGACCGTTCCATTTATCGAGGCAGATTTGGTAAATCTTATAGTAAATGGCAACGTGCTAAGTTTGAGTGTATCATGTGAGATGTGCTTCAAAGTGATATCCTTTATTCTCCATGATGGTTTCCCCAAGGACAACTTAATTCGGGGCCGAGTCGAGCTAGCGACTTAGGGTTAAAAAACTCAAGCATTGAATAACTAGGTTAGAAAACGTAGAGTAGATTTTTAATAGGTTAGGTTTAATTAAAAGGATGTTATAGTAGAGTTGAAGTGGAGGGGTGCCTTTCTTCGTCTTTTGGTGTTTGTTTCTAGGGTTGCTCTCTCTCATTTCATGCTTGGAGCTTATGGAGGAGGCCCGTGTATCTGGTTCACTTCGATTAGTTTTTGCTATTGTGATATTAAACACTTGTGCTTAAAATGAATACCCTTTAGTTGTCTCTTCCTTAACTTGGGTTAAGCAAGGTTATCAATGTCATAAGTGTAGGGGAGTTCACTTCCATGCTCTTAAACATTGAGGACAATGTTTATCTTAAGTGCAGGGGAGACTTCTATCGAAGTGACCTTACCTAGACCATTGCCTTAACTTCATGATAATTGGGAAAATTAATTTTTCAACATTTTTCAAATTTTTGATCTACTTTGGCCACCAAAAATATGAATTCATAATTTTTGCACCAATCATTTTTCATTTGCATAACACATTTGCATTGTATATATTTCTTCTTTTATTTTTCATCAAAAATATATAAAAAGGAAAAATATAATAAAACATGGTTTTAACAAGTTTAGATTTCTTTGACATATTAGGCCCGCCATGGATATTTTGACTCAACCCGAGTTTGCTTATTTTAGCACTCTCTAGCTAGTATCCTTAACCATGTAGTCCTTCATTGGTCTATTAGGCTAAGCTTCCACCAATTTCATTCTTTGAAATTTTAAATTTGTGGAGAATGGGAAATGATAGAGTTGAAGCAAGTGTAAAAGGGCTAGATAGACTTCATGGCAATTACTTGTGGCTAAACCCTTCTCTTCTTTATCTCTATTTTCTTCGCATGTATATAATTGTTAATAAATAATCAAGTACGGTTTTAATTGGTTTGTAATCTCTTATGCATTTTTGGCTAATCATTTATGGTTGATATGAGTACGTCTTAAGATTCTAAGTTAGCACGTTTTATGTGTACTAGACTTATGTCATGCTCCATATTTAGCGGGTGTTTTTCCTTTTCTTCTTTGCAAATTTCTTGGTGAGGAATAAAGAAAAATAAGAGCGGCTTATGAAAAAAAATGAGTGGCTAGAAAAAAAAAAAAGAAAAAGAAAAAAAATAATGCAAGACTCCCAAGAGGGGCAGTGTGGTGTTAATTATAGTGACTATTGAGTTCCAATATTACCTTGACGGGTTGCGGGGATTCAATAGATTGCTCCAATCCAATATTACCTTGACGGGTTGCGGGGTTGAAGATCCAAAATCTCAAAAAGATGCGGATGTAAATTATTGCGTGAGTTTTATTTTTCTTTCCTTAGCGAGTGTGTAGTTACTTATGAAAGCATGACATGAGGATTTTACACATAAGGCGAATGACTTATTACTCTTAATACGGACTTAAATTAATTATGAGCGGTTTTTCAAGTAATGGATGAGAAGATTACTTAGGATTAAAACCGTGCTTCCTTATTTTTGGATTTTACACTTCTTATATTTCACACTTGAATAATGACAAATTTTCCCACAAACAATTTGCTCAATTAATAACCGGTTCCACATTTAATTGTCATGAATAAGTTGATGCACTTTTTACTTGTGAATGCAATGATCCCATTTATTAGCTTGGTATGGGGAAAGTGAAACTTGAGGGTGATAAATGTTCATGGTATCCAAGCCCTAATCCAAGTCATTGAATTCTTTATGAGTTATTTCCATCAAAACCATTTCAATAAAAATAAAAAAGATATAAATAGAATTGTTTTCTTTGCATTGCATTGTAAATATTCAAACCATTCATCATGTAGTATAGTTTAGTTTATTAAATCATATAATGGCCAAGGTGGGTTAATTATGAGAAAAGTGTAACTTGGTGCTTTGAAATGCTGCATTGCATGAGGACATGGCAATGGTCAAGTGGAGGGGAGTTGATAAGTGTGAAAACACTCATCAATAATGATCCAAATACCACTCAAAACACAGTCAAATACATTATTTTAACTGTTAAATATCAGAATTATGCGTGTATTTGTGTTTCATGTGTTTTCAGGTAACAAGATACAATTTTGGAACAAAGACGAGCTTTTAAGGACTTATTTGATCAAAAGACGAAGAAAAAGATGAAAGATGCTTCAAGGATCTTATTTGCCAAAATTTCTAAAGATGAAGGGCTTAAGTTGAAATTTCTACATACATAAAGGATGAAAAGAAATGTGCTAAAGAGTTTATATCACTTTTGATTAAAGAAGTAAAGATGAAGGACTTAAAAGGCAATTATTTGGAAAGTAAATATTATTTACTTTGGTCATTGACCAAACTCGGTCAAACACAGAACACAAAAACGTCTCTTCTTCCCATCGAAGAGAGAGAAAGATAGGAAAGATAGTTTCTGTCTCCTTCAACCTCCATAACCTGCAAATCGCCATATCAAACGATCCATGAAGTTTCAGCAAAAGTTTACAACAAGAAAAAGACTCCTTTTGATCTCCTCTACAAGGAGATACTACTTAATTAAATCAAGACTCGAAGATAAAGAAATCCCCAAATTGGAAGAAGATGAAGAACGAGTATATCCTCGTATTTTACACGTGGCATCCAATCATTGGTGGAGCCACGTCATCCATTCTCTCGACGGCTATATAAAGGAGATGAAGACCTCATTTGCATTCGGTTAGCTTAGGTGTTAGTTTTCACATAGTTAGGTTAGTTAGGATAATTAGTTTAATGTTCTTTCAAAGCTTTTATGAATTTCAGTTAGACATTCTGTTAATCAGTTGTAACCGATTCATGTTTTTACCTCCATTAATGAAGTCTTCAATCTTTCTTATTCTCTTCATTTTTCTTAAAGCTTTAATTTTCTTCTGTTACCTTTACTGTGCACTGAGTTTCAATCTGATTGATTAATTGATCATCATTGCTTTGCAAACTTGAGTTTTGATTTTGTTGTTAGATTCATAAGGTCTGATATAAGGTACTGTTCACGATAAGATTTAGTAAGGTCATAGTTTTGATTTTAAATGTTTGCTATTCTAAATAGTTTGTGATTTGAAAGTTTGCGATAGTCTCTCGTGTATTCAGTTTTTTTAAATAGTTTTGTATTCAGTTTTGTATTCAGATTTTTGAGTTTATAAGAACTTATAATGAGCTTTTCAGTTTAGCAGTTAAAACAAGAGATCAGTTCAAATGAGTTCTTTGTTTGTGTATTGATTAGGATTTTCGGTTTTGTGAATTGCGGATTTCGTTTGTTTTAGTCAGTGAAGTTCTAAAGAAAGTTTTGTTAATCTGTTTAAAAAACGTTTTTCTGAACATTAGTTAGTAAATCGGTTTTATCTGTTGATTTAGCTTATCAAGTTAAAAACAGTGATGATTCTTAAGCTGAAGGTTAGAATAACGAGTTTTTGTAATTGATAAGTGATCGGTCATAGAGTTTCGATTCAGTAATTGATCAATTTAGATCAAGTCATTTAGTTTCAGAATCGAGAGATTTCGTCCAGTTTTCTTTGCTTTGTTTTGATTTTGCAGGTTTACACGTTTTGGAGTTGCTATAGCAGATAATCAGTCAAGATTAGATTGGTGGTGTTTGGATTTGTTGAAGATAGCAATAGAATAGACGAAATTGGTGGTGTTTGTTTTAAACCGGCTCAGCGCCGCGTTTCTCGTCTCAACGGACTAGGCTTGGATGTAACTGGTCAAGCTCGTTGCATTTTACTGTATATGTTAAATCTGGTAGTTATGCTATTCTAGAGTAAATTTTGATATGGACTATTATATGATTGATAGCTGATTAACTCTGCTCTTAACTAGTTCAATTTTGCGTTATATCAAGTTTTTATTCAGTTTTTGGTTCAAGCTATGTCCAATGCAGATTTAGAGTTTAATCTGTACATTTTCAGAAGTTTAGTAGTGTTACACGTTTGATCCTTCACCTTATATGTTCGCATTACAGTCACAGTCCTGTCTCGTTAGGAAGTTAACTGTTGCCTCGTTAATTGATGTTAACGTCAGTTGCTAGGATGTTAATGTAAAGCTTATTGGGCTTACTTTTGATTTGGGCTAGCCAAATTAGGCAGCAGATCTAGTTTTAATTTTAACAGTAGGATTAGATTTTTAGTTTTATAAAATTTGATTTTTAGTTTTATAAAGTCCATTTTAGAATTGCTAGAATCAGTACTTTTACTTTTATAGATATATTTCTATATTTTGTATTTTTCAATTTAATTTTGTAGTATAAATTTGTTTTATACATTTTTGTATTTTGTATGTTTAAGTGTGGTAATTGCAACGTGTTGTAGCGTAGTACATATACGTAGCTAGATAATATTTTTACATTTTTAATTGCTTTGTGCTAATTAGACATAAATACCAACAAATTTGTATAACCAAAAACAATTAAGTCTTTGCTAGAAATCGTTATATCAATTCGAATCGAGCTGAGAAGACAACTACACTAAAAAACGAAATATTAAAATCATATACAAGTTGTGGTAGGAACGTTAAATGAACTACCTGCTAATATATGTGTTATAAACGTAAACTGATATTCTAACTAAGACATTATGTGTTCATTTAGAAATGAAACCTATATAGATAAGTTTAAATGAATATTGTTGTTACTTGAACTACGATTATTTAGATAGATACCGTAGCATAAATGAACTGACTAAAATCTGTATAAGCATACATATATGTTCTTTATACTATCTATTAAGACTGTACTATTTGATTAGGCATAACTTTGGCGTGAACTTTAATTGGATATTCATATTGAACAGCTATTGCCTGCTCTCAGGTGAGTTTACAGCCCCATATAAACTCTTGATAAATCTTTCCCTTTTTGGGAAAGAAAATATACAAACATATAATGGACATAACCGGATTGTATAAACTTATCTATGGTTGTTTATTATTGAAACTGTTAAATCATTGTAATTGCCCAAATGTTATAAATAGATCTATTAGGGATTAACCATCCCCGTCTGGGTGAGTCATGCTCACTGTGCCTTGGCCGGGACAACAGACGTATACCATGTTGGAACTAGAATGGGTGTCTTTTTGTGAGACACTACGTCCTCATATGTTGAGGACTACGAAGGTTCAGCTTTAGTTTCTAATAATAATAAACAAATGTTACTTACATTTTAGTGAGAATGCTTTGTGCATTGTCACTACTATGCTTAATATATGTCCAAACTTATAATTGTTAAAAATATGTAAATTCACCAACTTTATGTTGACCCCCTTTAGTATGTTTTGCACAGGAATATGAAGTAATTACGTGGTGTGTGTGCATAGCCTCCAGCATCTTAGTAACCTGCATCATAGGACTCGTCAGGGGTTCTATTTGGGGAAACATAATCAATCTACCTTGTCATGTTGAAGACAATTTTATCAAATTTGTTTAAATAATCTTGTAAACTAATTTGAATAACACTTTATCTTATGCTCTACGGACTATATGTTATCGATCCACCCTAATGACATCTCCGTGGATATTTCCGCGTATTTTGACCCTACCCGGGGTGTCACAGTGAATGGTATCAGAGCATTAGTTATAGAGAACCAGATAAATTTTTAAATTAAATTTAAAATGATTTTTCTTTTATTTAAAACTGGACTATAACTTATAAAAAGCTTTTGGGGATTTTTTTTGGGACCGTATTAGTTAAGCATATAGATCTTAGGACACTTTATGTTATGTGAACTAAATGTATATGTTGTTACTAAACTTGATTGTTAATACTGCTTAGTAAGATATCACTATGGAAATGATAGATATGCTAAACTTGAAAAACTGCACTGCTTACAAAAATATAGAAATGAAAATGTAGAAATACAAAAACGAAACATTGCACTTGCTGCTTGATAAATGAATTGCCTAATATATATATATATATATATATATATATATATATATATATATATATATATATATATATATATATATATATATATATATATATATATATATATATATATATATATATATATATATATATATATATATATATATATATATATATATATATATATATATATATATATATATATATATATATATATATATATATATATATATATATATATATATATATATATATATATATATATATATATATATATATATATATATATATATATATATAAGTATTAATATGTGTAACCTTAAAACATTACGATAATGGTTTAAGAGGGATATATTTCACAAAGCATGTAATCTAGAATATTATTGTTCTCTGTTTGCAAGCTCATACTCACTTCAAACTTAAAATAATACTATTTCAGAGCATCATGACTCCGCTTACTGCGTCTTCGACTCTTCTGCCCATAACAGCTCCTACTCTAGTTGTTTGTTCATCTCCACGATCCACGCAGAATGAATGGTTGTCAACCTCAGATCCAGAGGATGGCCCAACTATTGAGGTTGTACTCCCAGAGAATCCTTTCCCTATCTCAGCATCGGCCATACGGGTCCCGACCTCTATGAAGGAGGACCGGGTTTCTCCTAGCCTGCCATCTTCTGTGCCTCTATCTGTTTCATCAGGCTATTCTTCTGGGTCCGCACCTGTCCCCACTTGCGAGACCGGGGAAAGCTCCAAGGAGGGGCGTGTCGATCACAAAAGGAATCATTTTAGTGGAGGTGTGCACTGAGGTATTGTAACTATATTCTGCCCATGGCAGCCACTCAACCCACTTCTTCGGCTTATCACCAGCAAAACACCTCAAGTACTGTTCCATCATGAGATTAACAACCTCAGTTTTCCATTCCGATTGAGGGTGGTAGCTCGAACTCATACCTAAACTTGTACCTTGCAGCTGGAATAGAGCTTGCCAAAACGAACTAACAAAAACTTTGTCTCGGTCGCTTACCACCGATGATGGAATACCATGAAGTCGTACAGTATTAGACATAAACTCTCAGGTGTGGTGGTGGTGAACGGGTGTCGCAAGGATACAAAGTGAGCATATTTCGAGAGCCTATCAACTATGAAGCCATTTGAATTGGGCATACCTTCCACGAAATCCATGCTTACATCTTTACATACTTGCTCTAGAATCGGTAAGGGTGGTAACTGTGACAACCACGGTTTTGAGGTTCGTTACATAGTTTTATTTTGTGCAAGTTACGTGTCTTTACGTGTTTATGTGCTAATTGATGTGTATAGATTATGGTTTGGATATCGTTTTGGGTACAGGGTACCTTGTGAGTGAAACGATGTGTGATGATTTTATGTTCATGAGCTCACAATGTACGGAATATTAAATGAGATGGTGTTGTTTAGTGGTTTTATGTATACGTATATGTATTATAGAAAATCGTATTTTTTACGGTTTAGGGTTTTGCATTTAGGGGTCTCGGAAGAGGTATTTAGTCACGGGAATAATTTACGGGATGGTTTTAAGTCATTTAGGACTTAGTTATATAGTTTATTTTATATTCTAAGAGTTTTTATAAAACTGTGTATTTTTACGTCTTTTACGGTATACGCGTAAATTTGACTAATTTTGCGGTTTTGAGGTTTCGGAGGCTTTAGGAGTTGAAATAAAGTAAGGGAATTTAAGGTAATAGTATTTAATAGTTAATTTACAGTAATTTAATTAAAAAAGTCATTCATATGGTGTTTGGGCTTGGATTTGGGCTGACTTAAACTTAAGGAAGGGAAAGGGAGCCCAATTTGAGTCCTAATAGGAAGCCTTTTTAAGTTTAACCATAAATAAGACACCATATGACCAAAAAAATGAATTTAGCCTTCCCGAAACCAGATCTCAGTCGTTTGTATCAATGGAGGAGCAAGAAAACCCAATAATTCAATTAGGGTTTAAGGTACACACTAAAACTATGTTAATTAACGTTTAATTTACGTATTTTATTTTGTTCAATAAAACACCCACTGCCTACTTTTTTTTACCCTTAAACATCATTTTTCATTTCAAAACTAAACATCACACCTATTTTAAATAATGTAACCTTATAACCTTTTTCGATTTCATGACAATCAAACGCAGATACTCATTGCAATTTTCATATTCTTTAACATTAAATCCCCTTAAATGTTTTTCTACACACCAAATGTTTGTGAAAATGTCTCAACCACAAAACATACATAAAACACATCATCTTTTTTTTTCAAACCGGTTTCATATATATTAATCATTCTAATTTCATGACATCATCATCTACCTCTTCGGTCGGTACTTGGCCATGTCCGTTTCGAGGTTTTCATTATTGCGCGGATGGTCAAGTGGGCAATAAAGGGTTTGCTCGTTTGTTTTCTCATATTAAGAGGCACCATTTTTCGACCAATGAACGTAAAGAGGCATTACGTGAGGCTATTTCTACAGACCATGGATTATATATGGCAGTCGAGGAAACTTTGAAGGCATTTGAAAAATGGTTATGTGGGAAGTGTATGACTTTCCATGCTGTGAGTCGGTCTTGTCATCATGAAGATGGTCTTATTCGTCCTTCAAACGAACCAGGAGACATGAATGGTTACATTGTTGGCATTTCCAAGCCTTCCTATAATGAATACGAGATAGAGGTAACTGAAGGGTTGGCTTTGGATGTTGAGCTTCTTGATCGTGTTTTTAAATTGCCTATCACGACTGTCAAGAGTATTCCCCATGGATGTCGTCTCGCTTTCTCTCAGGCGTTAAAAACAGTTCTTTACCAAGTGGTCGCCCGACCCGATTCCTTTGGTGCGTGGGTTAAGTTGTTGCTTCTTCCACGATGTACGCTGCAGGTGTGTAGGCCCAAGATAGACAAGAGCGTAGGTCCAGAAATAGAAAATCTTTGCAACAAAGTTCTATCTTGAAGTCACTGGCTACATGGGGGAAAGATGATGGTATCGCAACGTTAGTTAAAAGCATGTTGGATGTTGCTAGGTCGGGATCCTTTGGCGAGGGTCGAGGTGATTTGATGGAGGATAGTACAACGAACAATACCAACATCAGACAATGTCTTCGCAAGGTTGCGGATGGGCACTTTACAACTACAGTAAAAGTGCTATCCTCTTCTGGTGTAGCTCCATACTCAGGTGTTACTATTAAAGCCTTGGAGGCTAAGCATCCTTACAAGCCACCCCCATCCATGCCGAGCAACACTTTTTCTGAGTCTGCTCTAGTAGCAGAGATTGATTGTGTCTTTGCTTGCATTAAATCTTTTCCTAAAGGTACTTCATGCGGGAGAGATGGTTTGAGGGCACAACATATATTAGATGCTCTGTGTGGAGAGGGTTCTACTACTGCCACGGATCTCCTAATGGCCATCATATCGGTCACTAATTTATGGTTAGCAGGGAGGTGTCCGCCTATTTTGGCAGAGTTTGTTGCATCTGCTCCTCTCACGCCTCTACTTAAACCTGATAACGGGATTCGACCTATTGTAGTGGGCACTATATGGAGACGTTTGGTTTCCAAAGTTGCTATGAAAGGTGTGGGTAAGGAAATGTCCAAGTACCTTGGTGATTTCCAGTTTGGAGTCGGAGTGTCGGGTGGCGCTGAGGCTGTTTTACATAGCGCCAATAGGGTGTTGACTGAATACCATAATGATGGGTCTCTTGCAATGCTCACTGTGGACTTCTCAAATGCATTTAACCTTGTGGATAGATCGACACTACTTCATGAAGTTAGGGTGAGATGTCCCTCTATTTCTTTGTGGGTTAATTTTTTATATGGTCAATCAGCGAGGTTGTATATAGGAGACACACATATTTGGTCTGCCACGGGAGTGCAGCAAGGCGACCCATTGGGACCTCTTCTTTTTGCTCTTGTATTGCACCCGCTTGTACATAAGATCAGAGACAGTTGCAAGCTTCTTCTTCATGCTTGGTATCTTGATGATGGAACCATTATTGGAGATTCAGAAGAGGTATCCAAGGTGTTAGACATTATAAAGACGACTGGTCCAGGTTTGGGTCTTGAACTTAACATCAAGAAAACAGAGATTTTTTGGCCCTCTTGTAATGGTACGAAGCTTCGGGAGGGTTTATTTCTGGTTGATATTCGTAGGCCGTCTTTGGGTGTGAAGCTCCTTGGGGGATCTGTTAGTAGAGATGCGGATTTTATTAGTGGGTTGGCTATGAGGAGAGCCGTAAATGCTGTTGAGTTGATGGGTCTTCTTCCACAACTTCATGACCCGCAAAGTGAGCTTCTTCTGCTTCATTCATGTATGGGTATTGCTAAACTTTATTTTGGTTTAAGGACATGTCAACCTATACACATGGAGGAGGCGGCTTTGTTTTTTGACAAAGGGTTTCGTGGTTCAATCGAAAATATAGTGGTTTGTGGAGGACCTTTTTTTGGTGACTTGCACTGGAGACTTGCTTCTTTACCCATTCGTCTTGGTGGGTTGGGCTTGTACTCAGCAAAAGTGGTCTCCTCTTATGCTTTTGTGGCCTCGAGGGCCCAATCTTGGGTGCTACAAGACCACATCTTACGTGACAGTGGCATATGTGGTATGGAAGATGATTACGTTTCTACTTTGGCTTGTCTCCGTGATACGATTCCAATCTTTGATTTTAGCGTTTTCGCTAATAAGGACACCGCCCCATCTAAAGCCCAAGAAACATTGGCGAGTGCCCTTTTTAGTGAGATGGTCAAAGATATGGAAGCCCACTTTGACATGACGGTTAGACAGAAAGCAGTTTTCGAGTGTCTGCGCGCACCACATGCTCAAGATTTTCTACAAGCAATCCCCATAGACGGGCTCGGTCAACATATGTCGCTGGTGGAATATCGCACTATCCTTAAGTATCGCCTTATGATTCTATTATTTCCGGTTGATGCTATATGCCCTATTTGTAGCAAGGCATGTTTGGATTCCTTTGGGGAACATGCGGTTCATCGTAAAGAACTTCCGGGCTTCAAATACCGACATGATTTTGTTAGGGACGTTCTTTACGATATATGTAGGCGTGCCGGGATCTCCTCCAAGAAAGAGGCACCTGTGAATTTCTTAACTGATCCGTCAGATGGAAGATTCACACTCAGACCCGCTGATGTTTTGGTTTTTGGATGGGTTGGAGGTAAACATGCGTGCGTTGATTTGACAGGGGTTTCTCCTCTCGTGGGGCTAGGCAGTCGAGATTTTACAGCAGGCTAGGCTGCTATAAAAGCCGCCTCGTGCAAAGTGACTAAACACGAGAAAGCATGTGTTGAAAATCAACACGTGTTTATTCCTTTCGCGTTTGATACATTTGGTTTCCTTGCACCTGAGGCGGTGGAGTTACTTACCAGAATACAACGTGTTATGAATAGTCATGTTTTGACTCCTAAATCCACAAACGTTGTATTTACTAGACTTGGTTTTGCTATACAAAAAGGGTTAGCGGCGCAGCTTGTTGCCCGTTTTCCTTCTCCTAATATGTAAATTATAATTATTAATAAAATTATGTGAATATAAAAAATTTACGTATATGTAACCTAATATGATGGATTAGGGTTGAGATTCATAAATTTTTATTAGGGTTTGTTAAGGACCTGTAATTAGTGAGGTAATTAATGGGTTTTTATCATTCAAAATCGTTTTTAGGTTTTAATTAGGGTTATGTATGATTAATTAGGGTTTAATCATGTTTAAAATTATTTTTAAAAACTGGGCAAAATTTTAGGCTTATTATTTTGATCATATCTAGAGTTTTAGGAACATTCATTAATCGAACCAAGTATCCCTGAAAAGGTATTTGAGTTGGCTTTTGAATTCAAGAAACGAGGAATAAATTGGAGGTAGGGAAGTAGGTCAAAAACAGGTTACAACAGTCGGAGGTCAAAACAGTTTTGAAATCAGTCGGGTTTAAATTAATGTTTTGAATTGTTTGGGGTACTTAGGAGTACAATTGGACCTTCAAACGAACGTGAGGGTTAGTTTATATGTTATATAAGATATCTGGAAGAGGGCTAATCAATTAGGATAGTAGAAGACCCTCTGGTCATAACAAACTTTTCATATGTTCAAAATCGGTAAAATCTAAATAGGCGAAAGTATAAGTTGTATATCGGGGACTTAAAATTAGCTTCGGGGTTGGGGCAAGGGCTGATATTTTAGCTAACACATATAAATTTATGATAAGTTCATTGAAAGGAATGTGGTTTAGGTTTGGTGGGCTTTTTGCTCATAATACGGAGTATGAAAATCGAGACTGTTTTGGGTAAAATGTTAACGGGACGAGTTATGAACTTAACTAAGCTAAGGGCTTACTAGAGGAGTGTAATGGGATGATTATGACATATAAATGGGTTTAAGTTGAAAGATAAGGTTAGATATCCATCATAGGTTGATGAGCCATTTTGGTATGTGGTTCATGTCTTGATTGTGTATGTTTGTGTGTTTAGATTTTGCTAGAGCGTGGATACTTGGAGAAGCTTGTTCAGGTGAGTTTCGTAGTCCCATGTCTTTTTATGATTTGATTTCCAGATGGGATGGAAGAGACACTATATGGTTTTGTAAAGAATGCTGTGAATGTTTTTATGGTTTGTGATGGACTTGTGTGTACACTTATATGATTAACTGCTATGTGATTCTTGATTATGTTTATGATTTGGATCGAGGGACACGTCCTGTCTCAGTTATTGTAGGTTGACTTGGTACCAAGGGGATGTTGACAAGGCGGGGCCTTGGGATTGGTTCATAGGTGTATGGGCGCCTATGGGACCATGGTTGTTGGTAAGGCTGGGAGCCTTGGAATTGTGATGTATGGTTAATCTTGAATGTTAGTTGTTAATACATAATTGTAACACACTGTCCATATGTTCTTTTATTGATGGTTGTTATTCACAGTTTATAACTTGATTAGAGTTGGAGTCTAAACCTATGACTCTCACCAACTTTATGTTGACGTGTTTTAGTGTCTCTTTCAGGTGAGAATGTGGTTAAGTGTGAGAATAGGAGTGGCTAGCTTTGGAGTCTTAGGGTTGCATGTGGAGGGACCCCCTTTTCCTCTTAGTCTTTGTTTGATGTTTGTATAAGTGATACTTTGTTGACACCTATATGTTCACTTTCTTTATGTTAATTGTTTGTCTCGGGTAAGCGGTAGGACTGTTACCTACTTACCTAGACTCCTACATTGTTGAGATATTGTCATGACATTTGTGTCACCATTTTATGACATTTCTTATTTCATTTAGTTATCTCTATAGACACGCCATGTTGTGATGATCCATACGTCGCGCCCCATATTCCGCCATGGTGGGATGTGACAGAATGGTATCAGAGACAATGGTTATAGAGAATTAGGTTCCCTAGCCTAGTCTATAGCTTAAGGATCCATGCATGTAGGTGTCGTAGGGGTATGTGTGCATTATAGTATATGGAGTGCTTAAGTGTTAATTTCATTTTGGATATTTATTTACTTTCATATTTACTTATTGAGATATAATATATGTAAGTACATTCATTTATTTTCTAGTGATGCGACGTATGAAACGAAAGTGTATGAACCTATTTAGTGTTACCCATGTCGCGTAAAAGAAGAGGTGCACTAGGTAATAATAGGATAGTACCGATGTTGAGTCTGCGACTAGTAGTAGATGCGAATTTCCGCTTGAATGGTTATGGTATTTTTTTTAATGTTGGATATTTTGTTGTTATTGATTTGTTTTGGCGATTGAGCCTCGAGTTATGAATGAAGTTAGGGTTGAGGTATGAGATGTTCTTATTTTACCTATACGGTATATATAGAGTGTATTTTATGTGGTATATATGTGGTAGACTTATGTATTCCGTGTAGTACTAATTCCTTATAAGTGTCGTCATAGGAGGGAGTACATGGGTGAAAGGGGACATCTATAATTATGGAGGCCTACGTAATTATATATGTGCCACAACATCGACGGACTTTCAAGTATGGTTGCATGAAAAAGGGGTTAGTACATGCTTGTATATGATGAGATATGTATTTTGGGTATTTTTAAACAATAGGGGTTTATGTAATGGTTGCCTATGATATGCTATTTTTTGGTGTTTTATGTTTTGAGTAATAGTCATGTTGTGTGATTATGGCGTCCCACGATATGGGTTGGTTTTGGTGATGGGTTTTATGCCTTGTTGTGGCATGGTGAGATGGTTAGATGGTGATTACTCGTATGGAAAAACGAGTGTATGACGCGATCGATTGACTTGACATGTATGATAACGATTATGTTTTGGGAGATTTAATAGTTATATATATGCGGAGGTATATATACTACTAGATGTTATGTTATGCTATACGGTCGTTCAATAGTCATTATAACCTGAACGTACCTAGTGTTCTCTCGTGTTTAAATAGTTTAATAGTGCTAGAGTTCGATGGAGTTCCAATGACGTTTTGAATCTTTTGAAGTGTGTCTACATTCGCGTATGTATTTTAATTGATGAGAACTACCAAATTTTCTTGCAAAGGAGTCTAGCTAATTAAAAGGAAAATACTTTTGAAAATACTTTGTGAGTGTACGGTATGATTTCCTAACTTACATATCTTTTCTTTAAGTTTGTTGGTAATAAGTTAAAAAAAATCTTGACAATGGATGGATTAGTTTTCTAGGTAACATGTGATAGTACATATAAAGGGTAAAGAAATTTTACGATAATTTTTTTAAAAGTGGAGTTAAAATTTTAGAAGTATTAATAGACGGGAAGAGTAAAAAGGAAGATTTTATTATAATAATGATAATAATAACACCACACTTTGTAAACGTGTAATAGTTAGTTATAACAAGCCTAAATGGATTATATAAAATAATTATAATATTGAATAAAATGAATAAAAACACCATATTTTATAAACATGTATTGGTTTCATAATAACAAGTGAAATGAGTTTAATGTGAGTAAACAAGATAACGGTTAGAATAACGTTATACTATACTAACTAGTGGATACCTTTGATAAAATAATGAAGATAAAAGAAGAGTTTATTGTTAAAGGAGATGATAGATAAAGTGAGTTTTAGTACACTAACTGAGTTATGCCCTTTGATAGTAACGAAGATGGTAAAATATGACTATGGTTTCATTTATTGGTGTTAAAATATGGTGTAACACCCCCAAATTTATACAATTCAATACAGCGGAAGACTCGTTGGTGTTACGGGATAGCACATTACTCACATCATAGACAACGCTTAAAAATCGCGTCGTCTAATAAAGCATTTCCATTCATAAATATCAAATTTACATAGGTCCCAAGTCATAGTCATTTCATACAATTTTACAAAAGATTTGAATGGAAATTGTTATTTAAGTGCGGGCCATGAATGCTTTGTTGTCTTCCCGAGAGTTACCTTCAAGTACCTGAGATAAAACATGTTAAAAGAAAAGGTCAGCGAAAACGCCGAGTGAATTCATAGAGTTTAATGAAATCCATCAATATAACATCGGTATAAAATTATTACCGAAAATCATTTTGTACCAATCTTTGTTATAGGCCATAAAATAGCCAAAGTCATTTTATACAAATCCTTATCAAAAATCATAATATAGGCTTTCGCCTTCAAAACCATTATACGAACCAATGTCGTAAAAATATCATACAATACGTTTTATAACGTCGTGTAGAGTTAAATAAAAACCGTTATATGAATATGGTTATTTAAAACCAAAACACAAACATAATATCAATAATATGACCCCGTATTGCTAGTCAGGCAATATATCGTAATTCGGTGCTTATAGCAGTATTTCGTTATTTTGGATTATTATAAGCCGCATGACATTGTTACCTTACTACAACAAACATCGGGTAGCTTACCCGAAACTCATTTGCCCATCTAAATTAGCGTGTCGTCCCAATAATCACGCTTGTGTAAATCTTCTCATACATAAATTCGCTTAGCAATCAATGTGGCACGACGAGGATCAACCGTCAAGGCGCGAACTGGGGTGATCGTCCCCAAATAGTACTATTATATGCATAAGCGTCTACCAAATCCCGGTAGTTCACAATTCATGCTAATGGGACTTTTAGTGACATAACCTAACTTTAATAATCCATTTTATCTCATACATCGGGTCATATAATCATTCATCGGGTCATACAATCATTCGGGTCCAAAGCTATAAACAAACAATTGGGACATATGTGTCCTATTTTATAAAAACTAACATGTTATATCCCTCGCGGGTTTCTAAAACATTTCATAAAAACATTTAAAAGAGTGTGAGGCTATGAACTCACGTTGATGTGGGAAGGCGGTTATCGGCGATTCGGATGTACGGTACGTGCTTCAATCACGGAAACCTAGATAAATAATACTCGTCTTAGACTTTTGTCCAATGACTTTATAAAAATAACAATTATGTATACATATGATGATTTTATACATATGATGATGATCAAGTGGGATTGTACATTTTTACTCATTCATTATAGTGTTTATGTGTTGGTAACATTTTTATACTAGTTTTACTAGTTTTACTTATTTACATGTTTTAGGACCAATAAGCCTATTATAAGTCCATTACCTTAAATTAGACCTTTTTATACTTTTATTATCAGTATTATACTTTACATGTAGGGTCCAAATGGGTTAAGCCCAATATGTAAGTTTATAAGTGTTTTACTAGCTAGTCGGGTTTATAGTCCAATAAGGCTACTTTGGCCCGTTAATGTCTATATGTTGTAAAGGTCGGGTTTTATCGGTTTTAACTTGTTATATAAGTTCATATATCAGTATGTGAGTTTATAAAAGTTTATATTAGACGGGTCCGACCGTCTAAGTTTTAATTGACGAAAAACGTTAATTTTACGGTATTAGCCGAAAAGACGTAAAAATCATGTTTATAGTTTTTATAACTTATAAAACTTACCAAACTACCATTTTTATAAAATATCCATTTATTTATCCTTATAGATATTTATATAAATGTAATATATAAGTTAGTGGGTTTTAATTCACATTTTATACTATATTTATTTGAGTGCTTATATAATAATATTAAACTTTAATTTCACAAAATCAGTCCTAAATTTTAAGTTCACTGAAATGTCCATATCTAGAGTTCTATATGGAGATAGGACCTCAGATTTTTATCACAGAAACTACATGATATGTGCTTCATTTTATTCCTTTATAGCTACTGATGAATCAACCTCTAAATATTTTAATAAATTCGTCCAAAACAGTGTATGCAGATTTGCACTCTAAACTTGTTTTGATCATATCTCACTCATTTTTATGATTCCATTGCATGGCCAACTCTCACATGTGTATAACACCTAATACTTACTGTATATGGATTCCACTTTACCATTTTATCAGTTTGTCATTTGGTTACTTACTGTTTTTATACAGCCATCTTATTAAGCAAGATTTAACCATTTTTACATGTGGTTTTTCCATCTTTTTACCCATGTTTATCAAATCTATCAACACCAAATCCCCACATAGTATTTTTAATCATCACTCATCATCATATACATATACATAAATAAAGAAATTACAAGATTACTTAACCAAAATAACAAGAGGATAGGAAGAACAATCTTTATACCACCAAGATTAAGTAGTTGGAAGGATCAAGACTTGGTTTTGGGTCACCAAATCTTATGAACTCTTGTATGAAATCTTCAAGATCACCAAGGGAGATGTTGGTCTTTGAAAATCAGCCCTACTTCATCTTGCAAACTTCTCTTTGAATGTTAAAATCACCACCAATCTATAGAGCTTAAAAAGGGCTTCATCATATGTGTGAATAACACATGATTTCAAGGTTAAAATTGATCATATGAGGGTGTTTTTGGTTGAAATGGGACGAATTTAGAGAGAGAGGGAGGATTTTGGTGGTTTTCATGAGTGAAAATGAAGTTAGTGGTTTAGTCTTGAATGGTTTTGTTAGGTTGCTAGTTTGGGAAAGTAAGTAGGACATGTGTCCTAGCTTACTTTGTAAGCTTGACACATGAGATGTGTTGTTGGCTAAGTTAAACCATCTCATATTGGTGGGGTGGGGCAAAACTTTTTTTGTCTCATCCCACTAATTTACGGGTATTCCTTGATTCTAATTTCCTCGATTTGGGTACCCTCGGGTCGTTTTACAAAAAACGTTTTTATAAATTATGAATCAACGACACAAAACGAATCTAATAAAAATTGTCTCATATAAAACAGAGTTCGAAAACGTAAATACGTAATCCTAAGGTTTCTGGTTTAGTCGTAAAGGACGTTAAATTATAATCGTAAGTCCTAATCTCTTCTCGTAAATTTGTGAGTTTATGAACCATCACAAATTTAAAATCTCAAAATAATATTCACGGACAAATTTATTTTCTGAAATGTCGGACTATCACCAAAGACGGTGTATGTAAACGTAAGCACGTAACGTACAATCCTCCGGTTTAGACGTAGTCGATGCTACTTCAAGACGTAAATCCAAATTTCTTCCCAAAAATAAGTGAGTTCATAATATAACATTAAAATAATGTTTTTAAATAATATTTGAGAATAAAATATAAACCATAAATTGACGGATTGTCACAGCATTTACCCCTAAACAGTATCTTTGTCCTCAAAGATCATCTTATCTTACTACTCGCTTCTTATAGAGTTAAAGCCATGTGGGTATTTCCTCCACATTCGGTCTTTCCTCACAAGTGTAATTCATTACAATACGCGAGTTTCATCAAACATAACTACGGGAATAAGATCAGGCTTAATGTTGAATTACTTTCTCTATCCATGATGTTCACGGGTTTCTGATGAATGCAACTTTTCGCCGATCTATACTTTACTAAGAAACAATCAGATTTTCACTTGATATGCATTTTATCAAGTTCGATATACGAAACATAATTTACGCAGCTCTTGAAGTCCTAGGGTAGATCCAGCTTATATGCCTTTCAAACCAATCTTTTACATCATCTCAATGGTCCCATACAACGGGGACTTATATCCCATGATCTTTCAGATCATTAATTCATTTTTCCATGGTTAATATTTTTGGCATAACTTTGCTACCCATCTGGCACTTCAAGATCTACATTTCATATTCACATAACCTCCTGCCTGCTACCGGCAGTCAATAATCAAATCCTAATTTCAACAATCATTTCAGGTTTCACGGGTCGAGTATTTTGTAAAGTTAGGTTCGCCATCATAGGAAACCTGAAACCTAAAAGACATGTCCAACTCACAATGGGTGTATGTCGGGTGTCTTCATCTTAACTCCTGCTTACAGATGCTCTAATATATAAATCTTAACAAGATTCGATCTCGATCCTAACACGATAATTATCAATGATAATCTCTCCAAAGGAAAATGATTTTATAGTTTATTACCAAAGGTCAATCATTCCAACATAGAATAGCACTTATAGTATTTTGTATCGTTACTTTACCTCGTCCCTTCGATTGGGGTGGTACACACTACTCTCATCAAGATTCGTTCTCAATGACTTCTGAGCAAATCTCTAGAAATTCAATGCGAAGCGAGGATCTTGATAGAGATGATCGATACAGGCACACCATGTTTACACAACTCCTTTAAATACAAAAGAGTCAATTTCTTCATCAAGAATCTATCATTAACAGGAATGATATTAGTAGATTTGGTCAGTCTGTCGACAATGACCCAAATCGAATCAAATTCAGATGATGACCTTTGCAATAGCTAGACGTTTACTAATGTATGAGGCAATGTCTGCCTTTATAATTTGCCATCAGTACAACTTATTCAGATAAAGATACATTAAATTGGAAATGACAGGAATAGAATACTTATACTTACAAGATTCCAACATGACTACATCTCAAAATTTCCATATTTAGGCAACCACAAGTGGCCTTTTATACATTTAACGCCATCGGCTCCTCAATTCTAATGGTTCATATTAGCCGCGAACCCCTTTTTATTATCTATATTATCCTTCTTACAAGCATTGTTTATTTTTATATTGTTCGGCAATTTATTTTGCACCTTCATTATTAAGGAACATGTCCTAATTGGTTCTTTATCTTTTCTACATAATGTGTCAGTAATTATATTCACCTTCCTCGATGAAATAAATATCATGACCGTATTTATTCAGAAATTATTCCTTCATATTTTCTAAGTCTTAGTTCTATCTCAACTATTATTTTTATCCGTTTTACTCAATCCGACGTCTAAAGCGTCGATAATTTTTACCAGTAATTAAATAATAAATATTTAATTTTATGAAACGCAAGCGTAAAATTTTTAAATTTTCTCAGTCTGTCCAATTATATAAAAATGTTCAAAATAAATTTGAATTTAATTAACACGATTTTTGTTGATTTATCGAAAATAATTAGTAAGATTCGTAAACGTTCGAAAAATCTTTGTTTATACTTTGGTCAAAGTTTTCTTAGTTGAAAAGCAAAAAGTGTCGTTTAAAATTTCAAGTCATGGTTTAAATGGTTTCCTCAATCCCTCTTAGGTTGTCTTGAGGTATACACAAACATTTACCCCTAAAGAGGAGTTTAGTTAAATGTTCTGGGTATAAGGGAATAATCCCTCAAAAGTTCTTTTTGATAAAACATTTGTCAAAACATATTTGCACTTTTCTTTTTGGTATAACCTTAAGCCTTAATGGCTCTAATTTTTGAAATTTCAATATAGATCCCATTATCTTATTAATCACACGGTCAAATCATGTAAAGGATTAAGCCGTTAATCACATGTTAAATATTCACGGTACATGTTTCCATTGTTCGATCAATTCAGGGCAATCTATAAATGATTATTAACTCCTTCTTATTCTTATAAGCAAACAAATAGTCCTTAATGATCACGAGCATGAATTTATCAAATTACAGCCTACACACGTGATTCACCAAATTTATGAATGCTACAGGTGTATTAGTCAATCCAAACGACATCACGTGAAACTCATAATGTTCATTACAAGTTCTGGATATAGTGATTGGAATAGATAATCTTTTTCGCGGATGCGAAGTTGATGATAACCATGCCGTGGATCAAATCTTCGAATATACGCTAGAACCTTGTAAATGATCGAACAATCTATCATCTTGGATAGTGGATATAGATTTTAATCGTCAATTTACTTAGTTTACGGTGATCGATAAACATAAGAAATGATAAGACCATAGCTCTTCATGATGACGGGCTTGGTAGAATAAAAGCTTACTCCGACAACTGTCTCAGTTGTACGGTAATTCTTTTAATTCAGATGGTGCTGACGTATAGTGCACATGCCACAGATGCAGCACCAGGAATATAATCAATACCAAATTCAACTTGCCTTAATGGTGAAAGTCTAGGTAAAATACCTCCTAAAGTTTCAAATAGCAGGTACATCTTTTAATAAATTTTCTTTAAGTTCTTTCTTGATTATAATATCTATGACTAATTCACAACCATTCACGGTAAAATTTCAAGTCTAAATGCAGGATATGGTCATCCATCAAGAATTATTTAGATCACTTTTGATAATCAACATCTTATCTTTTAGGGGAATTCTACTCGAGTTCCCATCAATTAAGACAATGTCGTCATGTCATAACCAATCAATTCATTCTACTGGCACGATCAACTTTCCAGTTTCATCACCGTTGATAAGATGTGAACTTCTTAAAAGTCTAATAATAACTCATAATCCATCACAATTCAAGGATATTTGGAGACATTGTTAACACTATAAGAGTAAGGTCAACGCATAATCTATGCGAGAGAATTTCAAATCAGATACAGACGAAAACATTTAACGAATATGGATATATCCCATGTTTTCATAAATTGAGTACGCATTCGAAAGCTCCTCGAATCGTTACCCAGGTCATTCAAATGAAATCTAATCAAGAGAAATGATAAGAACGTCAATACATCCAGTCGGGTATCAACACTCGGTAATCAGATACTTTTCCTAAGAATCTCACTACGAGAGAATTGGACAAGAAAGAATTGTCAATTGTCAAATAAGATAATTTCCACAGATGAGTAAATTCGACTCAGAAGAATAGATGCTACAGGCACATATGTAGGTATCCCTAACACTATGTCCCTATTTTTCACTTCTTGCAGATCTCATAAAATTTAATCTTTCACAATCTTCAAAGAAAATGTAGTGTTTATTCGTTAGTTTTATGGTGACTACTAATCAGCCTTGCATGATCCATTCCAAATTGTATGTAGGCGCGCAACTATATACAATTTCAAGATTAACGATGCAATACTCAGTTCGTCAAAATTTTATCATCATGTTTATAATAAAAACATTTTCATGCTTAATTCTTAAATAAGAATCAAAAATAAATTTACAAAGATTTTCTTTGTTATGAAAACAATTAAGTTTTCCAAGGTGTTTTATAAACAACTTCATTTTGATAACGATTATTTATAAGTCTCACTTTAAATAATCCATATGGTGATGAAAACCCAATTTTCCTCAAGGGATACTATTTTAACTTATAAAAACAATTAGTGATCTGCAAAAGAGTGATGAAAAGTTGTTCACCAAGAACTAACTACAATATGCTAAGAAATGAGCTTAGCCAAATAATCATGAGTTTCATGACCTTTGTGGCACTCATAAAGAATAATCCACAATGTAACTCAAATCGAGATGATTACTTGTTCAATGGTTGCATCACTAATGCGAGCATTAGGATGAAGCAATAAAAGATTATTAACATCAATACATGTAGAATTTAGCAATCAAAGGTAGTCTTTTCATTAATCATAAACAAGTCGAATTGCACCGTAACACATTACGTGTCACTATGTCATACAATTCCAAGAACTCATCCTACCAACTGATGTCTCAGTTAGGTTAGGGATTATTTTTAAAAGATACCACAATGAATACTAATCTACAAGACTCATGGGGGTTCCACCTGTCCCGGAAGATCCATCGGTCCCTATTCAGAAGAAGATTTCTTCAATTTATTTCTTGGACACTGGGCATCCTCATTATTGGACAATGGTATAGGAACAACCCTTAACACGAACTAACAATCATTTAAAACCTTATAATTCAATCACAGGACTCAACAACTTCCTCTTAACAATTTCTTATTCCATACAAGTTAAATTTTACTTTATTCAAGTTTCAACCAATTTTATACTCAATTCGATAACCTACCTCATTTCCCAATACTTCAACTTTATTCTTAGGCCTTAATAGGGCAATAAAAGCTCGATATGAACAACACTTAATTTCCAATCCTATAGCTCTTACAACAATAAATATCAAATGAGTCACTAGTATTAAATGACTCACACATTCAATTAGACTTCTCGAAAGGTACTAGTGGCATGAGGTTTTTGGGTAATGGTTCTAATGACAGCCTCAAGTGCAACATTCACCCTTTTGATTTCAAATTTAAGAATTAGATGACAACGAATCAGATGACATCTTTCTAGGTGGTAAGGTTTTGTCAAACTCCACTATATAAAGAAAGATCGTCATAACATCGATATCATATTTAATCTCGCCAATTCTTATTCAATATCACAATCAACTAATATCTACATTTCTACGAATATCAACTATTTTGTTGGGATCATAAATATCCACAACTTGGTTTAGATCTGGAATAGCTAGATTTCCTACAGTAATAGCTTAGATTAATTTACTAGGGGATTTAGGGTTCCTTATGACAATCTAGGTCATATAAATACCTCGTATAAATATAAAAATAATCATCAAACAATCATGTAATCAAATTACATCATAAGTATATATATAATCCAAGTTATATATATATATATTAAAATAACACTCCTCAGTCTGGCCTTGTCGGTAACTCGGGAATTCTTCGACACCGTTAAAATCAAAAGATTTTTAGACATATTGAGAAAAATGTTTATAGTTAAAAGATTTTGAAATGTTTTATTCAAAACCTTGGTTTTAAAAATCTTTCGTTCTCTATAATGAGAGCTCTAATACCAAACTGTAACACTAATAGGTGTGTAAACACCCATCCTTTTTACCACTTAATTACAATAATAACCGGACCAAAACGTGTATTTTATGTCATTTATGTCGGAATTATGCGTGGTTTGTGTTTTTGTTGTGATTTAGGACGAAATTGTGAAAAGTGGAGAAAACACGGGCATTTACAGGCTTTTATTGAAGAAAAAGATGAAAGATGAAGTCGAGAAGTCAAGAGTGCAAAAAGAACGGAAGTCCAAGACCAATTCTGAAGATTTATCGAAGAAAAAGTCAAAAGACGGAAGTTTATCAAAAGCCGAAAAACTTAAGTCTAATTTATTGAAGAATTAAAAGACGAGTTCAAAGAAATCCCGAGCCAAAAGTCATTAAAGTCCAAGATTAAAGAAGATTTCAAGGCTTAAGGACTAATGGTGCAATTAACAAAGAGATTAAGAAGGAAGGGCCTAATGATGCAATTAAGAGAAAAGGAAAGAGGGGAGGAAGCTTCCTAAGCACCCTTAATCCTCCCCTATATATAGATTAGGAAATTAATCCTTTTTCTTTGTTGGCTAATAGTGACAATTAGTTGTTCCACTTTTAATTACCTTGTCATTTAAATACTTGTCAAATTTAAATACTGTCTTGCACCTTAATTACCATTTAATTTCAAGTAAGTTTTTCTTTTAATTCTTGTTAATCTTTATCTTTATTGTTCATCTCTAATTCTACCTTTCTTAATCTTTGATTTTTATGTTCATGTTTATGCTTTTGTGTTCTTATTTTTATTAAGAGGGTTTTGATCATCTTGATTAGTTTTGTTAGTTTTGTTGTTTTGGATTGATTGTTTATCATTAATATATGTTTATTTGTTTGTTTGATTCAATCTTGTGGTTGATTTAGCTTTGTTTTGATTAAATTCGTGCTATATTTCTTTCCCTTGTTCTTCGGGGTGTTTGTTTATGCATTTCCCAGGTACTGATCTTTTCCAGCAATATTCCGTATCAAGTTCTTTACCCAGGAGCTCCATCCGGAATATTGGATATTCCGGATAGGGAAACATTCCGCAGAGGGAAGGGTATTCCGAATAGGCACTTCATTCCGAGTAAGGGTAGATATTCCGAATAGGAATAGATATTCCGGATAGGGGTGCATTCCGAATAGCCAATATATTCCGCATAGGGGTGTTATTCCGAGTAAGGCTCGATATTCCAAATAGGGGATTTATTCCGCATAGCAGCACTATTCCGCACAGGGACTCATTCCGGGTATGTGACAATATTCCGGGTAAGGAACTATTCCGAATAGAAACTTTTTCCGCATAGAACACTTTATTCCGCATAGCTTAGTTAATTCCGCATAGCATTTATTCCGGATAGAGCTGATTTTTAGATTTTCTTCTTTTTAATTTTGAATTTTATTTTTCCCGCCTTTTTACTTAGTCGCACTTTAAGTTTATTTGCCTTAGATTTATTTTAGCCTTGCCTTAGTTAGATTTAAGTTTGCGTTAGTTATTTTTAGTGCCCTTTAATTTTAGTCACGCTTTTAATTACTCGCACCATTTGCTTTTAATTAGATTTAGATTTTATTTTAAAGTCTTTTATTTTAATTGTTTTTGCACATTTCCCTTTACTACAACGACAAAACTTTTGTTTTCACCAAGGGACAACTGAGTCACACTAAATCCGGTTTTCAATTCGAAGAGACATACTTAAACGAATATTTTTAATTAGGCAAAAAGCAAGTTATCAAATGGCGCCGCTGCCGGCTCTTTTCGTAAAGATTAACGGTTTTCTGTGAGAGACGCGTTGCTTTTTGGGATCCGTTCACTTGTGAGCGTTATTTTTCTTGCATAAAAATTTCAAAAAATTCATAAAAATTAAAAATTGATAAAAATCTATAAAAATTAAAAATTTCAAAAATCCAAAAAGATTTTATCTTTATTGTGTATATATATTGTCTTTGTGTTTGGTTTCTTTTTCTTTTGCATTTTCAGGTGTATGCGTACTAGATCTTCTAATTATCAAGAGCCCGAGACTCAAGAAGATTTAAGTATGTCAGGTGTTAACAACAATAATAATCCACCGCACCTCAACAATAACAACAATGTTCGTCCACAGCCCGATCTTCGGACAATGGAGGAGCTTTGTCAACCTACCATGTTTGGACGAGGAGGACCGATTGCGCCGATGCAAATCAACGCTCCAGAGTTTTCGTTGAAGCACCACATGATTCAGCAAGTGCAAACTAACCCATTCCGTGGATTGCCTGATGATGATGCCAACAAACACCTCGACAAGTTCATTACGATCACCCAAAGCATGAAGTTGCCTGGTGCCACAATGGATGTTCTTCGTCTTCAACTCTTCCCACATACTTTATCACATCATGCCGAGAAATGGTTTGATCGTCTTCCAAAGAATTCTATTCACACTTAGGATGACATGACTCAACGTTTTTTGTCACGCTACTTTCCACCATCCATGGTCACGAGCCTTCGCAATCAAATCAGCGGTTTCATGCAAGAATCCGATGAATCTCTTTTTGATGCTTGGGAAAGATATAATGTCTTGACTGATCGTTGTCCAAACCACAACATGCTTCCCGTCACATTGATTGATACTTTCTACAACGGTTTGACTTTTCGAGATCGTGATACGATTAATGCAGCCGCCGGTGGCACATTCATGAAAAGGAGACCCGAGGAGTGTAGAGAGCTAATTGAGAACATGACTACTCACCACAAAAACTGGGATTCCTCTGCTTCTTCCAGGAACAACCCGAGAGTCAATGTTTCTTCTACCTCAGCAAACCCTGATATGACCGAACTCACCCGCATGATGACTGAAATGAGCAAAAGTATCACACTTCTCGCTTCAAACCAACAACAACAACAACAAGTTAAAGCGGTAGCACCTTCTTGTGAAACATGCGGCGGTCCTCACTCATACACCGATTGTCCTTCGACTCAAGGAAATCTGGAAAATGTGTATGCAGCTTATGGTAATTATTCACCGGAAAATTACCAAGCTTGACCACAAGGGGATAGAAATTTGCTTAGTTACCGGTCCAACAACTACCTTTCACCCGGTTTTTCTCCTCAAAACCAAAACCCCGCCAACAACTACAATAGAAGCAACAAAATCCCACCAAGAGCTTCTAATCCTTATCACCCACCCGCTCAACAAGCCCCACCCATTAATCCCGATGTTGAAGCCATCATGAGAACCCAAGGTGAGCAAATCAAGAATCTGCAGAGCCAAATTATCAATCTTAAAGGAGATATCACAAAGCAAGGAAATGAGATTAGATCCGAGATTCGAGATAATATTCAATCCTCCTTCAGCAATCAAACAAATGATTTAAAGAATATGCTTGCTAGTTTCTTGCCCGCAGCTCTACCTTCAAACACCGTCACCAATCCGCGAGCTAATGTGAGTGCTATTACTACTCGTAGTGGAATTACCATTGTCGATCCACCAATCCCACCCCCATCATCTACACCTCCTCCACCACCATTTATCCCTACTCCTCCTGCACCTAGTAATAGTGCACCATTACCGTCTCCGCCTCGTCATGACGATGTACCTAGGAAGGACCCTTCAACATCTCAACCTTTATCTACACCTACACCTTCACCACCCAAACCCAATATCCCATATCCTTCTCGTTTAGGCAAAACCAAAATGCTAACCAAGGATGACTCTGAAGTGTCACGCTATGTGAAGATGATCTCTCAAATGAACTTCAACATTAGCTTTCTTGAAGCACTTGTCCACATGCCCAAATTTGTTAAAGCATTTAAGGAATTGCTTAACAAGAAGGAGAAGCTGATTGAACTCGCCAACACAAGCTTAAATGAAAACTGCTCTGCAGTTATTCTTAAAGAACTTCCGGAAAAGCTTGGAGATCCCGGTCGTTTTGTGTTGCGTTGCGTGTTCAACAAAACTGAAGAATTTACTGCCCTTGCTGATCTCGGGGCCAGTATTAATTTGATTCCATTGAGTGTTTGGAAAACACTATCATTACCCGACCTCACTCCAACAAAGATGACTCTTGAACTTGCAAATCGCACTCTTGCTTACCCCGTTGGTATAGCCGAAGATGTGTTCATCAAAGTTGGCACATTTACTTTCCCGGTCGACTTTGTCGTTGTTGATTATGAAATGGACCCTCGTATTCCTTTAATACTTGGTCGGCCATTCTTGAGAACCGGACGAGCTCTAGTTGATGTTGCCGAAGGCGAGTTAATCTTAAGAGTCGGGAATGATTCACAAGTTTTTAAAATGGGAAAGCTTACAAACAAATCCTTTGGAGGCCGAGAATCAGTGAATATGATTAATGTGCTTAATGATTTTACCGTCTACCTCTATTCGATTCTTGCATCGATAATCCACTTTTTCATGATGATGTGGATGATTCTCGCTCTAATTTGGAACCTTCTCCCATTTATGATTCTCCACCGATCTTTGATGCTTATGATGATGAGTCTAGCTCAGATACGGATGATTATGATAACCTTACTTCCGAGTATCCCGAGATGCCCACTTTCGATGATTTTGATGAGGCCGATACTCTTTCGAGCGATTCTTCACATGATGAAGATCCTCCACCATCACTCGATCCTACTTTGGACGATTACTCATTTGAGGAAGACTTCTCTATGTTTCTCAACACTTACTTCCCTCATGAGAGTGATGCTCCTCCTTTTGATTTTGAAGATTATCGTCTTGATCCTACTTTGGATTTGAAGAACATTCTTTCAAAGGAGAAGAAACCGATCGACACCGATATCCGCAGCACATATGATTTAACACCTCTTTGTCCCCCTTCTGAGGACGAGGTTGTGCTTCTTCGCGGATCTTCTTCACACTCTGCTGAGCCTGAGTGCTATTTTCCCTTAAAGGAAAAGTGTTCGACCCCGGTATCGATATTCTGCAGCCATCTTAGTATCCACCTGATGAAATAAAAGGAAATATCTTTGGAACTTATGGAAATCTGCTTGCACCACTTCACCCTTGCTTCCACCGTCTCCATCGCTGCTTAAGGGAACCTTGCCTCTTCTTCTTTGGCTTGCCTTGTTCGCCTTAAGCTTGTGCTATTTGATGGACGAAAACTATGTCTTTGATCCTGGTGGATATGTTTCATGCTTCTTCCTATGATAATCAAGGTCGAGTCAGGCTCACGACTCGGATAACAAAAACCAAGCGCTTCTTGGGAGGCAACCCATGCATCTATCTTTTAGCTTTCTTTATCCTAAGTGTAGGGGGGACCCGTTGGTTTGCTATTTCCTCTCCTCTCTTAAATCAGGGATTCGAGCGCTCAATGATCCACTCTTGATGATTTTTGACTACCGTGATTTCGTGTTCCCTTCTTCCCGGTTCTATCATAAACTCTTTTCGATTCACTATGTTATATTTCTCAATATTAAAATAGGAATATATTTAGTTGTCTTTTCCTTAGCGAGATTTAAACAAAGTGCACAATGTCCTAAGTGTAGGGGAGTTTACTCGCACATGCTTAAACATTGAGGACAATGTTTACGTTAAGTGTAGGGGGACTTCTATCGAAGTTAAGTGGTCTTTTCCTTGTATTTGTCCTCATTTTAACCGGAAAATCAATTTTTCAACATTTTTCAAAATTTTTGATCTATTTTGGCCTATTAGTTTTTACCCTTGTATAGTTATTTTCTTTCCTTATTAGGATAAAGTTTGAATAAAGTGGTTTTAATTTTCAAACGTTGTGAATCTTTTGACTCAACCCGAGTTTACTTGTCTAAGTTTACTCTAGCTAGTATCCTTAACGTGTTTAAGTCAAGTTTTGCTAGGCTTTTATATAGGGAGCTATAAAACGCGAAAGTCTTAACCCTCACGGGTTAAGAACAAGAACTTTTCGCAAGTTCCTATAATTGATCCTAGAGAGTCGTTTATCAAGGGAACTTTAAAATGCGATTTCTAAACTTGAAAAAGTCTAAGAGTTTGCAAGATCCTATAGGCGACTCGAAAACCCAAAACTTTGATTTAATAGGCTAAGCATCCACGAGTCTCATTCCTTGAGATTTTAAACTGTGGAGAACGAGAGATGATAGAGCCAATTATAAGTTTGGTATTCTTTCGGGAATTTATGTGAGTTAATTATAAGCCTATTCTCCCATCGCTTGCTAATAAATTTATCTGCAATAAATAAGGTTGTACGATTTGAAAAGTTACTTAGCTTCTAGCCCAAGATCGTTTAAAAGTTGCTCGGTATGGATTAGAGTTCATAGCCAAGGCATAACTTATTGAAGCGGGACGCGAAGATTGGTGAGTCCGAAAAGGCCCTAACAAGGCATGAGGGCTATATTTTGTTGCTAAAGATCCAAAGTGATGTGAAGAATCATTTATCGAAAATCAATATGAAGGATCGAGACACACGACGAAAAGCAAAAACTCCCCAAAAGTCATGGAGAAATATATCCGAAAAGACCCTGGCAAGGTATGAGGATAAATAGATCCAAGTCATAAAAGGAGGCGGATCGTTGTATATCAAAGTCCAAACTAATGATTGGAGAAAAATGAAGAAGTCGTGGTCCAAGTATGAATCTCTCAAAACTTCAAGTGAAGAAATTCCATTATGAAGAGTAGGCCATTATTTCATGAACGTCTCTCAAGGTTTGAAGTATGAAGTCGCTGCCAAATATCTGTCCGAGAAAGGTCTCAAATCGCGAAGCGAGTTATGCCAAGATATGAACTTTATGAGGTCCCGAGAAGCAGTTTTAAAAGATTTTGTCCTTTAGCTAACTATTGATTAAATCGTTCACTTTATTTTCGGCCTAATAAACTATCGAAATAAGTCAACAATGCATCCTCGTGATCATTCAAGACAACAATAAAATATAAGAGATACCCCTAGGAATAAGGGAGTCTAAGTGAATAATTGGCCCACATGAGTTCGTGTTGGTTTGCTAACTTATAATAACAATGATCTCGTTTTTAAGCTTGGTTTGGAGAAAGTGAAAACTTGAGGATGATGATTATTCATGACATTTCCAAAACCTAAGGTATGCTTTTGATTTCTTTGCTTTGAATGTTTATAGTTTTCTATCTCTTTAATAAAGGCCACTATGGATTGATTATGATGAAAAGTGTAAACATGCTTTGTAACTAATGCATTGCATGAGGACATTGCAATGGTCAAGTGTAGGGGATTTGATAGGTGTGTAAACACCCATCCTTTTTACCACTTAATTACAATAATAACCGGACCAAAACGTGTATTTTATGTCATTTATGTCGGAATTATGTGTGGTTTGTGTTTTTGTTGTGATTTAGGAAGAAATTGTGAAAAGTAGAGAAAACACGGACATTTACAGGCTTTTATTGAAGAAAAAGATGAAAGATGAAGTCGAGAAGTCAAGAGTGCAAAAAGAACGGAAGTCCAAGACCAATTCTGAAGATTTATCGAAGAAAAAGTCAAAAGACGGAAGTTTATCAAAAGCCAAAAAACTCAAGTCTAATTTATTGAAGAATTAAAAGACGAGTTCAAAGAAATCCCGAGCCAAAAGTCATTAAAGTCCAAGACTAAAGAAGATTTCAAGGCTTAAGGACTAATGGTGCAATTAACAAAGAGATTAAGAAGGAAGGGACTAATGATGCAATTAAGAGAAAAGGAAAGAGGGGAGGAAGCTTCCTAAGCACCCTTAATCCTCCCCTATATATAGATTAGGAAATTAATCATTTTTCTTTGTTGGCTAATAGTGACAATTAGTTCTTCCACTTTTAATTACCTTGTCATTTAAATACTTGTCAAATTTAAATACTGTCTTGCACCTTAATTACCATTTAATTTCAAGTAAGTTTTTCTTTTAATTCTTGTTAATCTTTATCTTTATTGTTCATCTCTATTTCTACCTTTCTTAATCTTTGATTTTTATGTTCATGTTTATGCTTTTGTGTTCTTATTTTTATTAAGAGGGTTTTGATCATCTTGATTAGTTTTGTTAGTTTTGTTGTTTTGGATTGATTGTTTATCATTAGTATATGTTTGTTTGTTTGTTTGATTTAATCTTGTGGTTGATTTAGCTTTGTTTTGATTAAATTCGTGCTATATTTCTTTCCCTTTTTCTTCGGGGTGTTTGTTTATGCATTTCCCAGGTACTGATCTTTTCCAGCAACATTCCGTATCAAGTTCTTTACCCAGGAGCTCCATCCGGAATATTGGATATTCCGGATAGGGAAACATTCCGCATAGGGAAGGGTATTCTGAATAGGCACTTTATTCCGAGTAAGGGTAGATATTCCGAATAGGAATAGATATTCCGGATAGGGGTGCATTCCGAATAACCAATATATTCCGCATAGGGGTGTTATTCCGAGTAAGGCTCGATATTCCGAATAGGGGATTTATTCCGCATAGCAACACTATTCCGCATAGGGACTTATTCCGGGTATGTGACAATATTCCAGGTAAGGAACTATTCCGAATAGAAACTTTTTCCGCATAGAACACCTTATTCCGCATAGCTTAGTTTTTTCCGCATAGCATTTATTCCGAATAGAGCTGATTTTTAGATTTTCTGCTTTTTAATTTCGAATTTTATTTTTCCCGCCTTTTTACTTAGTCGCACTTTAAGTTTATTTGCCTTAGATTTATTTTAGCCTTGCCTTAGTTAGATTTAAGTTTGCGTTAGTTATTTTTAGTGCCCTTTAATTTTAGTCACGCTTTTAATTACTCGCACCATTTGCTTTTAATTAGATTTAGATTTTATTTTAAAGTCTTTCATTTTAACTGTTTTTGCACATTTCCATTTACTACAACGACAAAACTTTTGTTTTCACCAAAGGAAAACTGAGTCACACTAAATCCGGTTTTCAATTCGAAGAGACATACTTAAACGAATCTTTTTAATTAGGCAAAAAGCAAGTTATCAAACACACCCAAATTTATACAATTCAATACAGCGGAAGACTCGTTGGTGTTACGGGATAACACATTACTCACATCATAGACAACGCTTAAAAATCGCGTCGTTTAATAATAAAGCATTTCCATTCATAAATATCAAATTTACATAGGTCCCAAGTCATAGTCATTTCATACAATTTTACAAAAGATTTGAATGGAAATTGTTATTTAAGTGCGGGCCATGAATTCTTTGTTGTCTTCCCGAGAATTACCTTCAAGTACCTGAGATAAAACATGTTAAAAGAAAAGGTCAGCGAAAACGCCGAGTGAATTCATAGAGTTTAATGAAATCCATCAATATAACATCGGTATAAAATTATTACCGAAAATCATTTTGTACCAATCTTTGTAATAGGCCATAAAATAGCCAAAGTCATTTTATACAAATCCTTATCAAAAATCATAATATAGGCTTTCGCCTTCAAAACCATTATACGAACCAATGTCGTAAAAATATCATACAATACGTTTTATAACGTCGTGTAGAGTTAAATAAAAACTGTTATATGAATATGGTTATTTAAAACCAAAACACAAACATAATATCAATAATATGACCCCGTATTGCTAGTCAGGCAATATATCGTAATTCGGTGCGTATAGCAGTGTTTCGTTATTTTGGATTATTATAAGCCACATGACATTGTTACCTTACTACAACAAACATCGGGTAGCTAACCCGAAACTCATTTGCCCATCTAAATTAGCGTGTCGTCACAATAATCACGCTTGTGTAAATCTTCTCATACATAAATTCGCTTACCAATCAATGTGGCACGACGGGGATCAACCGTCAAGGCGCGAACTGGGGTGATCGTCCCCAAATAGTACTATTATATGCATAAGCGTCTACCAAATCCCGGTAGTTCACAATTCATGCTAATGGGAGTTTTAGTGACATAACCTAACTTTAATAATCCATTTTATCTCATACATCGGGTCATATAATCATTCATCAGGTCATACAATCATTCGGGTCCAAAGCTATAAACAAACAATTGGGACAAATGTGTCCTATTTTATAAAAACTAACATGTTATCTCCCTCGCGGGTTTCTAAAACATTTCATAAAAACATTTAAAAGAGTGCGAGGCTATGAACTCACGTTGATGTGGGAAGGCAGTTATCGGCGATTCGGATGTACGGTACGTGCTTCAATCACGGAAACCTAGACAAATAATACTCGTCTTAGACTTTTGTCCAATGACTTAATAAAAATAACAATTATGTATAAATATGATGATTTTATACATATGATGATGATCAAGTGAGATTGTACATTTTTACTCATTCATTATAGTGTTTATGTGTTGGTAACATTTTTATACTAGTTTTACTAGTTTTACTTATTTACATGTTTTAGGCCCAATAAGCCTATTATAAGTCCATTACCTTAAATTAGAACTTTTTATACTTTTATTATCAGTATTATACTTTACATGTTGGGTCCAAATGGGTTAAGCCCAATATGTAAGTTTATAAGTGTTTTACTAGCTAGTCGGGTTTATAGTCCAATAAGGCTACTTTGGCCCGTTAATGTCTATATGTTGTAAAGGTCGGGTTTTATCGGTTTTAACTTGTTATATAAGTTCATATATCAGTATGTGAGTTTATAAAAGTTTATATTAGACGGGTCCGACCGTCTAAGTTTTAATTGACGAAAAACGTTAATTTTACGGTATTAGCCGAAAAGACGTAAAAATCATGTTTATAGTTTTTATAACTTATAAAACTTACCAAACTACCATTTTTATAAAATGTCCATTTATTTATCCTTATACATATTTATATAAATGTAATATATAAGTTAGTGGGTTTTAATTCACATTTTATACTATATTTATTTGAGTGCTTATATAATAATATTAAACTTTAATTTCACAAAATCAGTCCTAAATTTTAAGTTCACTAAAATGTCCATATCTAGAGTTCTATATGGATATAGGACCTCAAATTTTATCACAGAAACTAAATGATATGTGCTTCATTTTATTCCTTTATAGCTACTGATGAATCAACCTCTAAATATTTTAATAAATTCGTCCAAAACAGTGTATGCAGATTTGCACTCTAAACTTGTTTTGATCATATCTCACTCATTTTTATGATTCCATTGCATGGCCAACTCTCACATGTGTATAACACCTAATACTTACTGTATACTGACTCTACTTTACCATTTTATCAGTTTGTCATTTGGTTACTTACTGTTTTTATACAACCATCTTATTAAGCAAGATTTAACCATTTTTACATGTGGTTTTTCCATCTTTTTCACATGTTTATCAAATCTATCAACACCAAATCCCCACATAATATTTTTAATCATCATTCATCATCATATACATATACATAAATAAAGAAATTACAAGATTACTTAACCAAAATAACAAGAGGATAGGAAGAACAATCTTTATACCACCAAGATTAAGTAGTTGGAAGGATCAAGACTTGGTTTTGGGTCACCAAATCTTATGAACTCTTGTATGAAATCTTCAAGATCACCAAAGGAGATGTTGGTCTTTGAAAATCAGCCCTACTTCATCTTGCAAACTTCTCTTTGGATGTTAAAATCACCACCAATCTATAGAGCTTAAAAAGGGCTTCATCATATGTGTGAATAACACATGATTTCATTGTTAAAATTGATCATATGAGGGTGTTTTTGGTTGAAATGGGACGAATTTAGAGAGAGAGGGAGGATTTTGGTGGTTTGCATGAGTGAAAATGAAGTTAGTGGTTTAGTCTTGAATGGTTTTGTTAGGTTGCTAGTTTGGTAAAGTAAGTAGGACATGTGTCCTAGCTTACTTTGTAAGCTTGACACATGAGATGTGTTGTTGGCTAAGTTAAACCATCCCATATTGGTGGGGTGGGGCAAAACTTTTTTTGTCTCATCCCACTAATTTACGGGTATTCCTTGATTCTAATTTCCTCGATTTGCGTGCCCTCGGGTCGTTTTACGAAAAACGTTTTTATAAATTATGAATCAACGACACAAAACGAATCTAATAAAAATTGTCTCATCAAAAACGGAGTTCGAAAACGTAAATACGTAATCCTAAGGTTTCTGGTTTAGTCGTAAAGGACGTTAAATTATAATCGTAAGTCCTAATCTCTTCTCGTAAATTTGTGAGTTTATGAACCAACACAAATTTAAAATCTCAAAATAATATTCACGGACAAATTTATTTTCTGAAATGTCGGACTATCACCAAAGACGGTGTATGTAAACGTAAGCACGTAACGTACAATCCTCCGGTTTAGACGTAGTCGATGCTACTTCAAGACGTAAATCCAAATTTTTCCCAAAAATAAGTGAGTTCATAATATAACATTAAAATAATGTTTTTAAATAATATTTGAGAATAAAATATAAACCATAAATTGACGGATTGTGACATATGGTCCTTATGTGAAGTAACTAATTGAGATGAAAATTTAATATTTTATAAGATATTGAAATTTGGTACTACAAATCGTGATGAGTCTATCTTTTGTTGTTGGCACACTCCATTGATCTTTCGGATTACATTGTTTTGTTTTCAGTTGTTTTGGCTAGGGTTCGTTTTACCCGATATTTTATTTTGGGACACGATTGTTTGGAATTCTTTTGGTACACGTCATGGTTGATATAATTATGCGGCTGTGGGAACGTTAGGATGAGAGGATAGAGTTGGGCAGTATTACTTATGGTTAGATATTAGAACGGAGAGATGTATTTTGGTTTAAAGGTTGTGTTGAAGGAATGATTAAGATTTTTGGAGTTTTGAAAATTAGATTGGTTACGGGAATAAGGGAGTAAGTAAAGTTAGTTGACTAGTTGTGGGAACGAGATGTCATGCTATGAGAAGTTGGTTGAAGTACCATTAGGAGATTGATGAAAGTACTAGAGGATTTGAGGGTAGAGTAGAAAGTTTCTACTAATGTAAAGATGGGGAAAATAACAAGCAAGCGAATTGGTATAGTTATGGAGGCATGGTAGTAGTAGACACGTGAAGGAAAACATGGATGTGAAAGAATGATTGGTAGGAGGCTGATTAATGGTGAAGTACAACAAGTAAGGAAGAGTGAGCCATTGAGGGGTTGAAGTACCTTTAGAAATATTGTGGTAGATGAGTTGAAGTTAGAAGCTACTACGTAGTGTGAAGTTCCTAGGTAACATCATAGAGACGAGAAAGAGTGCGAAAAGAGCTACATCGTGAAGCAAGGAGCTGAAAGGAATATGTGCCGACTGCTAGAAGGATGCAAGAGATTTCGAAGGAGTCGCAGAAGTTACAAGGACTGGAAAGGTGACAAGCACTATGATGGGAATCTTCGTATGGTTCGTGACGAAGAAGGACAGATCGAGTACCGGAGTGGAGCTACAAAGAGCTGAACCAGTGGATCGTGATGAAGTGAATACATAACATGAGGGATTAATAACTCGTGGAAATAAAAAGGAGAGTCGAGTGACTAAACAGATAGAATTTTGTGGCAATCAATATCGATGGATGAGTAGTGAAGCTGAGCTGAATAAGTTCGTGGAGAAGTGATTACAGAGTCGGTTTTGTGAAGGTGTTATGAAAGATCTTTGGAAGAGACAATTATTCATTATCCAATGCACTAGCGATTTCCAATTAGATTTGATGAATAAAGTATGATATTTCTGTTGGATGGGATAGTGTAGGAATTAGGGAAAACCATGGAAGGAGAGAACCAAGTATTCTAGAAGATGATGATTGAAAGTACCTCATCTTAGGTGCAAGATCATAATAGAAGTAGGAGACTTGAGTAAGAATTTAGAATACGACTTAGTTTAGACAAATGGAAACTAATATGGGTATAAGATGAAAGGGTGGTATGCATGTAATCACAGGAACTCTAGTATGTCCCTATTAGGAGGGAGGAGGAGAACTGGTCGTGAGGAAAACAATGAAGCTAATTGGAAAATTTTGACGTATAGATGACTTGAAAGACGGGAAGCATAACATCGTGATGTATGCCATGATCTGAGGAAGAAGAAGGAAGTGTAGATAGATGCGAATCATAAATGAAATAGGTCGAGATAGGAACCGATGGTAAAACTTTGGAATAGCCTAATGAGTAGTCTAAGGCACTAAGCATGCTCATATTGCTGTAGTGTGGAAAGAAAATGGCACTGACATATATTGTTTGATTTGAAAGGCTTAGTATCGATAATCGAATGAATGAGGGGTTATAGATGTGATATGTCATGAGGGACGAAGGGCTTGGAGTAACTGAGACAAGATGAGGAGCACTATGACCTTGGAGGTAAGACATTGTGTAAGTATAAAGAAAGTGTTGAGTATCAAAAAAATATTTCATTGAGGAAAGTAAGAAAAGAAGTGTATGAGTGCTACTAATGAGCTATCCAAATTTGATGGAAGTAGTTGTAGCATGGGTTTGGATGGCATTTGATAAAACTAACTAATTAATATGTGAAAGACCGTCATAGGATTACTTTTGTAAGAAAATTGGAATTTTTAAGTAGTTTGGGGGTACGGACTAAAGGGAGTTGATGAACATGATTGGATATGAGTATTTCCAGCTAATTGGAAAAGGATGGACGAAGTGAGAAATTGCTACAAGTATAGGAGTCGTGTTGAGAGCTTGGGTGACTGATTTAAAGGGAAATGGGAAACTCGTTAGTGATGTCTGAGTTTTCATATAATGATAGTTATCATACTAGAAGTCGATGAATGCCATTTGAGGCACTATATGGAAGGGTAGGGTGAGTTGTCCTTATGGTGGACTAAAATTGGTGAAAGAGTCTACTAATGTGGAAATGGTGTTTGTGGAAAGGATGAGAGCGCACAAGAGATTCTATGTTGAAAAAGAGGAAACCACTAGAGTTTAGTGACAAAGTTATGTAGGAAGTTTCACCCATAGTAACGGGTGGTATATTTTGGTAATATGGAAAAGTTGATGTAGAGCTTTGTAGGTTCATTTATGATCCTTGGAAAGATCGGACCAGTAGCTTATGAGCATAGAATTACCTGGGGGAAATGAGTGGTATACATGACATATTTCATGTATTAAGATTGGTAAATGTTGTTTGGGAATGCATATCTGCATGTACGGTTATTTGGGATTTGTGTTGATAACAGTCTTTGTTTTATCAAAGAGTTACTTGTGAGATTTAATGGCTGTGAGGTCAAGAGTTTGGGAATGAATTTAAATATTGTTGGTTAGTATATGTGGTAAATTGAATCAGGAACTATGGTACACATGGTAATGAGAGGAGTTCATTTAGAACAAGTATCCTCATGTGATTTGTTAATTGTGTGTTTGATCCTAAGGAGTAAATCTCGGGACGAGATTTTTATTAGGAGGGAGTTATGTGACAACCACGGTTTTGAGGTTCGTCACTTACTTTTATTTTGTGCAAGTTACGTGTCTTTACGTGTTTATGTGCTAAATGATGTGTATAGATTATGGTTTAAATATCGTTTTGGGTACAGGGTACCTTGTGAGTGAAACAATGTGTGATGATTTCATGTTCATGAGCTCACAATGTACGGAATATTATATGAGATGGTGTTGTTTAGTGGTTTTACGTATACGTATATGTATTATAGAAAATCGTATTTTTTACGGTTTAGGGTTTTGCATTTAGGGGTCTTGGAAGAGGTATTTAGTCACGGGAATAATTTACGGGATGTTTTTAAGTCATTTAGGACTTAGTTATATAGTTTATTTTATATTCTAAGAGTTTTTATAAAACTGTATATTTTTACGTCTTTTACGGTATACGCGTAAATTTGACTAGTTTTGCGGTTTTGAGGTTTCGGAGGCTTTAGGAGCTGAAATAAATTAAGAGAATTTAAGGTAATAATAATTAATAGTTAATTTACAATAATTTAATTAAAAAAGTCGTTCATATAGTGTTTGGGCTTGGATTTGGGCTGACTTAAACTTAAGGAAGGGAAAGGGAGCCCAATTTGAGTCCTAATAGGAAGCCTTTTTAATTTTAACCATAAATAAGACTCCATATGACCAAAAAAACGTATTTAGCCTTCCCCAAACCAGATCTCAGTCGTTTGTATCAATGGAGGAGCAAGAAAATCCAATAATTCAATTAGGGTTTAAGGTACATACTAAAACTATGTCAATTAACGTTTAATTTACGTATATGTAACCTAATATGATGGATTAGGGTTGAGATTCATAAATTTTTATTAGGGTTTGTTAAGGACCTGTAATTAGTGAGGTAATTGATGGGTTCTTATCATTAAAAATCGTTTTTAGGTTTTAATTAGGGTTATGTATGATTAATTAGGGTTTAATCATGTTTAAAATCGTTTTTAAAAACTGGGCAGAATTTTAGGCTTATTATTTTGATCATATCTAGAGTTTTAGGAATATTCATTAATCGAACCAAGTATCCGTGAAAAGGTATTTGAGTTGGATTTTGAATGAAAGAAACGAGGAATAAATTGGAGGTAGGGAAGTAGGTCAAAAACAGGTTACAACAGTCGGAGGTCAAAACAGTTTTGAAATCAGTCGGGCTTAAATTAAGGTTTTGAATTGTTTGGGGTACTTAGGAGTACAATTGGACCTTAAAACGAACGTGAGGGTTAGTTTATATGTTATATAAGATATCTGGAAGAGGTCTAATCAATTGGGATAGTAGAAGACCCTCTGGTCATAACAAACTTTTCATATGTTCAAAATCGGTAAAATCTAGATAGGCGAAAGTATAAGTTGTATATCGGGGACTTAAAATTAGCTTCGGGGTTGGGGCAAGGTCTGATATTTTAGCTAACACATATAAGTTTATGATATGTTCATTGAAAGGAATGTGGTTTAGGTTTGGTGGGATTTTTGCTCATAATACGGAGTATGAAAATGGAGACTATTTTGGGTAAAATGTTAACGGGACGAGTTATGAACTTAGCTAAGCTAAAGGCTTATTAGAGGAGTGTAATGGGATGATTATGACATATAAATGGGTTTAAGTTGTAAGATAAGGTTAGATATCCATCATAGGTTGATGAGCCATTTTGGTATGTGGTTCATGTCTTGATTGTGTATGTTTGTGTGTTTAGATTTTGCTAGAGCGTGGATACTTGGAGAAGCTTGTTCAGGTGAGTTTCATATTCCCATGTCTTTTTATGAGTTGATTTCCAAATGGGATGGAAGAGACACTATATGGTTTTGTAAAGAATGTTGTGAATGTTTTTATGGTTTGTGATGGACTTGTGTGTACACTTATGTGATTAACTGCTATGTGATTCTTGATTATGTTTATGATTTGGATCGAGGGACACGTACCGTCTCAGTTATTGTGGTTTGACTTGGTACCAAGGGGATGTTGACAAGGCGGGGCCTTGGGATTGGTTCATAGGTGTATGGGCGCCTATGGGACCATGGTTGTTGGTAAGGCTGGGAGCCTTGGAATTGTGATGTATGGTTAATCTTGAATGTTAGTTGTTAATACATAATTGTAACACATTGTCCATATGTTCTTTTATTGATGGTTGTTCTTCACAGTTTATAACTTGATTTAGATTTGGAGTCTAAACCTATGACTCTCACCAACTTTATGTTGACGTGTTTTAGTGTCTCTTTCAGGTGACAATGTGGTTAAGTGTGAGAATAGGAGTGGTTAGCTTTGGAGGCTTAGGGTTGCATTTAGAGGGACCCCCTTTTCCTCTTAGTCTTTGTTTGATGTTTGTATAAGTGATAATTTGTTGATACCTATATGTTTGCTTTGTTTATGTTAATTGTTTGTCTCGGGTAAGCGGTAGGACTGTTACCTACTTACCTAGACTCCTGCATTGTTGAGATATTATCATGACATTTGTGTCACCATTTTATGACATTTCTTATTTCATTTAGTTATCTCTATAGACACGCCATGTTGTGATGATATCCATACGTCGCGCCCCATATTCCGCCATGGTGGGGTGTGACAGTAACAAGCCCGCGGGTTTCATACTATTTTTTTTAAAACGCTGACAAACTTGACAACCGTTTTAGCTTTTCTTTCAAACTGACCCACCAAAAACTTTGTTTTAAGTTTGTCAAGGATTTGTGGAACCCAAAATGGCCTCCTTCTGGTGATGAGTGACACATCTCGAGTACAGGTAATAAAGGATAAGTGGGACTGATCAAGATAGCCCCTTCTCGAAACCACACACCATCGCAAACAACCAAATTCTTCCGTGAATTAGTAGGAAGTGAAGAAGGCAAATCAGCATAATAAGATTCAGTCTTGACCTCATTTTAAATGTCAACCCAAATAAGAGAACACAAATGAGAAATAGCTAATAAATGACGCTCGGGTCATCGAGAAAATGCATCTGCTCCTTTGTTTGAAACCTCTTTCTGGTACTCAATTTGGTAATCAAATCCCAGGAGTTTTGATAACTATTTTGCTTGAGCATGTGTAGTGATACGTTGTTCCAAAACATATTTTAAGATCATATGATCCGTCTTAAGTACGAAGGGTCGCCCCAATAGATAATGCATCCATTTATGAACCGCCTTAACCACCGCCAACATCTCTTTTTCGTATGTCGACCATGATGACATACTACATTTTAAAGGGGCACCAAAATAAGCGAGAGGTCTTCCTTTTTAGGTAAGGACGGAACTAATACCTACCCCACTCGCGTCACACTCGAGGGTGAATGGAAGAGACCAATTTAATAACCCCAAAGTAGGAGCTTTGGTGAGAGGTTTCTTCAACTGTTGAAAGGCTTGATTAGTAGAGGCATCCCATTGCAAAAGTGCCTTTCCCACTAACCTATGCAAAGGGGTTTCAATACCTCCAAACCCCTTGATAAACTTGCGATAATACCCAGACAACCCTAAAATTTCGCAGACAGCTTTTGTGTTGGTAGGTGTGGGCTAAGAGGACACGGATTTGACTTTGCCTAATTCAAATGTTACCTCATATGACGAGATAACATGACCCAAATAATTGACTCGTGTGACACCAAAACAACATTTTCTTGGATTTGAAAATAGTTGGTTAGAATCTAGAATGCCCAAAACAACTTTTAAATGATCCACGTGCTCTCCAAAAGTTTTGTATTAAATTAAAATATCATTAAAAACCCAAGATAAACTTACGATGGTACGGTCGAAATAAATCATTCATGAGGCACTGGAAGGTTTCGGGTGCGTTGATAAGACCTAAAGGCATCACAACAAACTCGTAGTGTCCCTCATGCGTTTTAAAAGCAGTCTTATAAATGTCTTCATCTCGGACTCGAATTTGATGATACCCGAACGTAGATATTTGTCTGTCTAATTTTTTACCAATAAGATTGGCGACGAGAAAGGACTATGACTTGGTCGAACCAGTCCTTGTTGGAGTAACTCATGCACTTGTTTCTCGATCTCAGCCTTCTGCAAATCAGGTTGTCGGTATGGTCGGGTGCTCAGTGGTCGGGCTCCGGGAAGTAATGGAATTCCATGATCTTGGAATCGCTTAGGTGGTAAGGTGTTGAGGTTTTGAAAAACTGTAGCAAAAATTGGTTCAGTACGCATTGTATAAATGGGCAAGGACTTTTAAGTGGAGTTTCAGTAGGGACGGGGCTGATTTGGAGGAATAAGGTTGTGCCTTGTATTCCCACCAGTTCGCTAGGTTTCAATGCAGCGATTTCACAACCCATTAGACCCTGTAGTATATGTGATGAACCTGCCAAACGAAACCTTATCGTTAGTTTCTCATTTTCCTTTAACCATTTAACCCCAAGCACTATTGGACATGCTGCAACTGGAAGGATAAAAAACAGTAGAGAAGACGTAACCTTGAATTACTATTGTTAAATCACGTACACGCCCGGTGCAAGTGACATGTTCCCGGTTCCCGACCACCACCTTTAAAGGTGTATCCATTTCTACCAGTAGACCAAAACGATCAACTAAGACCTGGACCACGAAGTTATGTGTACTACCACCATCTATTAATACAACCACATCCTTGTTTTTTATTTTGCCAGGTAACCGTAAAGTTGAGGATTAATAGAACCTGATATTGCATGGAAAGAGATTTATGCGTGAGAATCATCCATGTTTTGTTCCTGATGAATGCTAAAAGTTTCTTCATCTTCAACCCCCTTGAAATATCAGTGACCATGAACAATTGCGGCTTGCTACACTTATGACCCTGTGTGTACAGATCGTCGCAATAGTAACATAACCCTTTTTCTTGTCATTCACGGGCCTCGGTTTGTGACAATCTTCGAATCAGGTTTGAACAAGTAGGGGAAGTCACTGGTTAAGAATTGGGCCAAGTATTCCTTGGGTAGTGGTGGACCGGCCTGGTGCTGTAAGGGTCGACAATCGTTGGCTCGTATAACCCCGACGTTGAAGCTTGAGTTTTTACTCCACCAACAGAGCCATGCCTATTGACTCTGTCAAGTTCTTCGGTGTCTTAAGTTTAACTTCCAACCATGTAAAACCCGTATTTAAAACCTATGAACAGTAATTATACGCAATCTCAGATTAAATGAATAGTACACAATTATTTATTTCGGAAAAATAAATAAAGGTATTTATTCAAATATTACGAAATAAGTATTTATTCATAAAATAAATAAAACATGTGGGATTATTAAACGAAGTTTAATCACGAACAACACATGAATAATTATAACACGGAAAAGTTACAAGTATGTTTGTGGGTGTCTTTGGGCTGGCGGCTAGAAAACAAGAACAAGGAAAAGAAAATGGGCCTTAAGGCCCAGCCCTTTGTGAAAACCAAAACACAGGAAACAAAATGTTGCCATCATTTCATTTTAACACAAACATAAAACAAATTAGGGTTTATGTGGGTGTGCTTGTGCCGCCGGCTGTGAAGAACAAAAGGGAGTCCGAGTTGATTTTCTTCAATTGATTATCGTATTCATCATCTCATTCTTAATCACGTATCGGTAATCGCCCTCTCCTTTATCTCTTTGATAAACCAAGAATAGGTATGTCAAGATCTAAAAAACATGTATTAGTATATTGTAAACATGGAAGTTAAATCCTTGTGATGTTCGGGTTTTCGTTTGGTTCACGAAAACCAAGACCTAGAAGGTCTCGGTGTGTCTCCTGTTGGCCAACCGTGACTCACACAAGGGCGGTGGTGTTTGTGAGGATTAGGCCGCAGCCAACAAACCCCAAACAGGGGGTAAACGAACAAAAGGGGGTGTTTGTTTTTAGTAAATAGTAGGTAGAAAGAGGTTAGCAGGGGGTGTTTGTTTTTGTCAGTGGCAATCGAGACATGGTAAATTTCTCGGTGGGCATTAGAACATAAAACAGTGGGAATAAGACATTAACAGTGGATACGAAAATGAAACAGTGAGAACAAATAACAAACAGGGGGAAATAACGACAAGCACTGGGTACTGTTTTGCCAACGGTGGCAACTGGCACAAGGCCAGTGGCGGCTGTTTGGCTGACGTTAGCATAGGAGGGCCACGGCGGTGACTGTGGTGGGCTCGGTTTGGTTTGACTCCGGTTTTCAGGTACACGTGTTTATATAATAATGCAAGGGTTTATCTTATTATATTAATTCATTTTAATTAGTTAAGTTTTTAACATAAATTAACTTAGTTATACATGTTTTATTTATATTAGTAAATTAAATTTAAGATGATTTAATTGGTTTATTAATTAAAATGTTTAGTTTTATATAAATGATTTAATTGTCCATGAAACCATTTTGGAAACTTTCTATTTTTTCTGAAACTTTCTATTTTTTTCTGAAACTTTCTATTTTAGGAAACTCCTATTTTTGGCACGTTACTATTTATAGTAATATTATAATACCAGAATACAGTATAATATACAAGTAATCAGAAGTACAGGATATACGTTAATCAGTAATATTATAGAACAGTGAGAATTTACCAGATTATACGCCAACAATAATACAAGAATAAAAGAAATCAAGTTAAGAACAGTAAGAATCAGTAACAGTAAACAGAAAAAAGACAACTCATTCACGTCCCTTATTTATGTAGTATCCGGGAAGTCGGAGTAGATTTTTTAGCTTCATTCTCATTTCATTACTGGACACAAGGTACGGATATTCCATCGTTTAGTTTGGACACTTCCTTCGTAGGTTTGTTAGGATTCCCCATTTTTCAGCCATATGTTTTCCCCAGTACTTTTATATTATTATTCAGCTTTTCAGTAATATTTATGTTTATTTTAAAATGCCTGAGCTATATACAAGCATGACCATGTCATCTAGTTACGGAGGTACTGTAACCATAACACTTGAGGCACCGGTGTTATGACTCCTCCACGGGGGTGATTTCTCGTGGCGTCCCTTTTAGTTTGGCCATTATCAATATTATCATGTGGGGCGTATGGGTGCATCGTAGTTTACAGCATACAGTTATCAAGTGAATGTGGTGTGTGCTCTGCATCCTTCACAAGGAGCTGATCCCTCCTACCCTGATTATTATTTATTAGAGGTCACCCCTCTAATGCATGATGTAGTTGATGTTTCTAGAGAGAGAAACTAGAGAGAGAGATGAGAGAATAAACTTTTATTAAAGTTAAAAATAAACAACAACCAACACCCTTTCCTTGGAAGGAAAGGGTTTATATACCTAAGTCCTTACTGGACTTGGGCCTCCTACCCATGACAAGCCCATGGGTTAGGTTAGTTATAAAAGTAACTAAAGTTTAACTACGAACTGACTAACGTTTAATAATATTGTTGGAGTGACCGATCCTTCTAATATACGTTAAAAACGTATTTCTAACAATCTCCCCCTAAGGGAGGTCACTCCAAATTACAAAGTCCTAAACCTAGCATACTATACTAAGTCTTCGTTCTTGAGTTCGTAGTCTTTTCTCTTTTCATCTTTTTCTTTTTGTGCTTGTGAATATGTGTTGATAATCGTTGGGCTTTGGCTGAGAGCATGTTCTTTGGCCTTCCACGTGCAGTCTTTGCCTTCTTGTGATGTTTGCCTCTTCGTGACTTCATGTCCCACATACCTATCTCTAGAAACTAGAAGGGGGGGGGGGGGGGGGGGGGTTGAATAGTTTCTCTTCGATTGGCAACCAAATTAAATTACTTTCAATTTGGTTTGTATCAAAACTATCTTTTACTTGAAGCTAAGTTGCATAATGATTAGGTTCAATTCAAATGCACTAGCAAAGATAATAGGTAAGTGTAATGATAATGAAATAAGTAAAGAGTAAGGAAGGAGACAACCTAGTGGGAAGACACCAAGATTTATAGTGGTTCGACAACGAGGCTCTATCCTCGTTTCTACTCTACTCCTCGAGTACACCTACTCGAGATTTCCATTATATCCACAAGCTCCTTTCTTGGCTTAGAAAACCTTACATCGTCGCTTACATTATTTTCCGACACTAAGCTAAATGTCGAGACCTAATCTTTAGCTAGGACCAATCTACACAACGTTTCCTACTTCACAATTTAACGACACAAGGCTAGATGTCGAGTTCTAATCTCAAGGTAAAACCAATCTTCACGACGTTGCCTACTTCACCATTTTACGACACAAGGCTAGATGTCGAGTTCTAATCCAAAGCTAGAACCAATCTTCACGACTCTTCACTTTGAAGCTAAGTGAGAACTTCACACAACACAACTACTAATCACTTTCAAGTTAAGTGAGAACTTACAAGACACAACCACATCACTTTATAGTTTAGTGAGAACTTCTAATCAATCTATTACAAGTCAACTAAACATATCCAAGTACACACATGTAGCTTGGATCTACACAACATAAATCCAAGCAAACACATATGCAATGGATGTACACAACAAATCCAAGTATTCACAAATAACTTGGATGAACACAACTAGTCCAAGTATTCATAAATACAATGGATTAACATAAAACAAAAAGGGTATCATGATGAATATGACTAGCTCATGGATTCATCTTTATCACAACACTAGTGAGTGAGAAATCTTCTCTTTGGACAAGGTAAAGGAGGGGATCAAGAGGATAATCATATGTAAACATACTTAATAAATTAAGTGATCATTTACTAATGATTATACTATAGAAAAGAGAAAGGGGCTGAGGAAAACGTCCAAAGAGGCTTAATGGAAAATGAGATTTGATCCACTATTTAAAGGAGACAATGTACAACGGCTATCTGGGCGCGGTACCTTATCTAGCCGGCGGTTCCTTATCGCTAGGGAACCGCCTAGCTATTTAAGGTTCCGCCCGTAGACTACGCTCCGTTTTTTGTCTGTTAGTGGGGTAAGAATATCTGAGGTATTTTAAGCCTTCAAAGGATATTCTAATAGCATATGGAATATGCTATTTTCAAATTTACATTTTCCATTTTAATAAAATATTTTCTAAAAAATAAAGTTTATTAAAAAGACTTTTGTCATATTAACAAAAGTGAGTTTTAAGGATAATCATTTTGATGATCACTAAGTATGATTAAGAAAGGTTAGTGATATGATTATTACCTTGATGATAGTGTCAGTTAAATAATTCGTTTTATGTTTTACACTAAATGTGTTGTATAGTTTGTTGTGATCAAAACTAAGAAAGATTAGTTAACACTAATAATGTTTTTAGGCATCACTTGCATTAACAATCTCCCCCTTTTTTATTACGACAAACTATAAACTCATTTACGTAGAAACACAAAATATCGAATTATTAACGAGTTTATCACTATCATTTTTCCCCCTTTGTCGTAGCAAAAAGGTTAGCACAAGTCTTTGAAGAATCGGACTTTGCTAGTAGCTCCCCCTTGGTGGTTGCTCCCCCTTGCTTGGGGCACCAAGTATATGAGCTAAGGTGACATGCTACAGAAAGGTTAGTAGAAAGAAAAGAAACACCAATGTATATATAATCACTACCTACTAAGTAACTTGAGAGGGAGAGAGAGAAGAAATCTCAAATTAGAAGCAAGTATTTTGCTAAGTATGTCCAAAAAGGTAATTGACAAAATCAAAATTCAATCCAATGAAGATGATAAACTTGTCAAGGGGTTAAAGTTTAGAATTGATGGAATCACCCATAAGCAATTGTAAAAATTAACCATGATCAACTCAAAAGAGAACTAAGGAAATAACACACAAACAACACAAAGGTTACAAAAAAAGAGCCACAACAAGGTAGATAGTCATACACACAATATGAGTATCAAAAAAAATATGGAAAATAAACCACAAAGCATAAGCTATTCTAAGAGTGATAAATTTCCCAAGATTACAAAAAAAAAGACTCTAAAACAACTAAAGTAATAAAGACTCTAAGAGTAGTTAGTCCTTTAGTTGGAAAAATAAGACGACGATGCATCATTCGAAGTTTTGTCCACCCGAACGAAAACTTGGATAGGAGGTCGAGTGAGGAGGAATTCAAGGAAATTTAACTTCTCATACACATGAGCAAGTTCAATTTGTTGAAATCGACAACAAGCACACGAGGATCCATGATGCAACACAAAATCAGTTCATGGGGTAGGGCATCAAACCTAGGGTTTGGTGGTGGAGGGGTAATGGGGTAGGAAATGTTTTCACAATGTCTTGTGAGGTTTGGGAAGGTTGAAAGGTCATTGAGTTGAGGGGTGTTGAAGGATTGTGGTGGTGGGGGAACATTTTCTTTTGCTCCGGTGATGGAGTTAATGGTATAAGTCTCATTCCAATACTTGATTGGAGAGAAGGTAGGGTTTTTGGGTGGTTTGGAAGAAGATGGTTCATTCTTCTTAATCCAAATAGGTCGAACCGAGATTTTCGGTTTCTTTGAAAGCTTGGATGAGGAAGCTTTGGGTGAGTGGGGTTGTGACAAAGAAATGTCAAGGTTATGAATGGAGGAGTTAGGCATTGTGAAGGTGTGAGAATAAAATCTCAAGGTTGGGAAGGTGTGAGAATGAATTCTCAAGGTTGGGAAGGTGTGAGAATGAATTCTCAAGGTTGGGAAGGTGTGAGAATGAAATCTTAAGGTTAGGAAGGTGTGAGAATGAAATCTCAAGGTTGGGGTATAAGTAGAATGTAATCAAGGTAAGAATTTGAATACAAAATGTGAAGTGTCAAGGAATATTTAGCCAAATTGAGTAAACAAGGAATCTTGACAGGGTATAGGGTTTTAAAATTTTTGACCAAGAACGAGTCAAAGGCTAGTTGCTGTCCGCAGTAGCTTATAGGGACCGGCGGTTCCTTATCACTTAAGGAACTGCGCGACTTTAAGGAGCCGCATGCAGTGGACTAGAAACCAAGTTTTTCCAGGGTTTTGAGAAAAACTAAGACTTTTTCAAAAAGTTGCAAATCTTGGACTTTTACCTCTAATAGCACTAAATTATGCTAGGGTTGCATAAAAGCAACACATTCACAAAGAATGTCTTGACAAAGGGTGACACAATATTTATATATCATTTTGAACCAATTTTAGTCAAGTTTTTTTTTGAGGTTGTGATAGATTTAGGTTCAATTTTAATTTCAAATTAAAGTTGATTAATGTAGACATAAGGATAGAAACACATAAAGCCAAATCCATATATCAACTTCATGAAACACTCATAAAGGAAGCAAATACAATGACAAATGAAAAGAAAAACAACTAACTAACATAAAGCTAGCTTAACATAAAATCTAGATGAGTAGTCTTCTTTGGCTTTGTTTTGTTGAAAAACATTTATTTAGAAAACTCATCATTCATCTCCTAGGAGGAGACATGGAGAACAAGGCAAGCAAGAACTCTTGCAACCTCCTATGTAGTCCAAACATTTCCATCCTAAGGTTATGGATGATGTAGTGGTTGTAGAGGCAACATGGAAAATTATGACCATGAGTCTCTTGAAACCCATAGTAAGGATCACCCAAGAGGAGGGAAAGTGGGACACCCAAAATTGGAATGTTTGAGTGTGGTGGAGGTGGAGGAGGCATGTTCTCCAAGGGTGATGTTGTTGAGTGTGAAGGCAAGTTCTCCGAAGGAGAAATGGGTGAGTGTGGAGGTATGTTCTCCAAGATTGGTGAAATGGGTGAGTTTGGAGGGGTAAATGGTGAAGTCACCAAGGTGTCATCAAAGTCATTCTCAAAAGGAATGCTTTTGGAGTGGTTGTGGTTGTGTAGTCACATCCAAGGGTGCACTTGGAGTGAAGGGTGAAGCAAGCTCATTCATTCTTGAGTGGAATGAAGAGGAGGTAGAACCAATAGAATGGTTAGTACGATGGGTGGAGTTTGTCTTGCATGGTGCAAGAGGTGGTGAAGGTGATGAAGAAATGAGGATTGGAACCATCTCATTTTTAGGTGTGTGAAAGGGTGAGGAGTTAGGCTTGGGTACCTTAATCCTAATTTTGAGTGTTTTTCTTGGGGTGGAGGTCTTGGAAGTGTTTGAGGTTTTTGTAGAAACCATGGTTGACAAGGGTGGTTTAAGGGTTAGGGAAGGATGTTTTGATGTGTGAAGAACATGACTAACAAGGTGGGTTTAAATGGGTGAGGGGATGATCCAAACTAGTAATGGGTTAAAATCATTTTAGGTGAATAATGAATTTAGGTAACCTAGTTTAAGAAATGTGCAGGTTTTTGCAAAGAATCAAGCGATGTTTACACAGATTGAAGAAAATAGTGTAAAGCAAAAGATTCTGTCGGACACAGTGGCCAGCGGTTCCTTATCTAGGACCGGCGGTTCCTTATTGATAAGGAGCCGCTGGTCGATATGGAACCGCGACCAGAGGTGTTTCAAAAATTTCACATCCCAAATTTTGGTTAACCCAGATTTTTACCAAAGGATTCAAAAGCCAAAGTTAACTACTGACCAAAATCTAAGAAGCTAACTATCATAAAGGATGTACAAAGCTATGTAAATCACAAACATGATGGCATAAGAAACATTTAGGATTGAAATAAATAGTAATCCAAACATGTAGCATAAGTTAATACACAAACAAACCAAAGTAATAATAAGCAAATGTTTTAACCATCACAAGACAAGTAAACTTTGACACAATTCAAAGGCTTCACCTCCTTTTCTTGCCTAAACCCTTGATCATTTTTCCCAAGAACTTGAATCCCTTCCTTGACTCAACCCGATGTTCATGCAATTCACCTCGAGTTCTAAGATTTTCACGGTAGAGATGCTCCATATTGAGATCTTCCGGTATTTCACTAGAATGATGAGCTGGAGGAGCTAAGTCTTTAAATTCATCCTCGAATGGGTTTGAGGATGGATGGGAATTACTCGAAGAGTTGAAATGAGAACTAGTACCGACGCCATCACCATCACTTGTTGGCATTCGGGTGTCCTCATCATCCGTCTCTTGATGACCGGATTTTCGCGAACCTCGGTCACTTCTAGGCTTTCGTTCATATACCTCTTGAATAGGCAACATAACCCGATGAACCGGGTGAAAGCGAGAAAGATCGAGGTGAGGAAAATCATCACCAACCCTTTTAAAAAGGCGAGTAAGAAGCATAGCATAGGGAAGGTTTGTTTTGGGCTTGGAAAGCGCATAATTTATACGCCGAGCGATATAGAATGCCAAATTGTACTTGGTTGATGTAAAGATGCAAAACAACATATGCACCATACAAGCCGGGATATGATCTCGGTTTCCACCAAGACAAAATACATTCTCCCTAAGGATATTTGCCAATTGGACCATAAAATCCTTAAGGTCGCTTGAGAGCACTTCATAGCGATTCACATTTCGCACATTAGTATGAAGGCTTCTCACAACGTTTCCATCACGCTCTTTCGAAATGATATCAAGGATGAAATCTAGATCAACTTTGGTGATGTCATTTGGAGGTTTGTCGTTGGATTCCAAGAGAGCATCAAGTCTCCATTTATCCGTAAAACGACAAGTGCCTACAAATGGCACACCAAGAATATCACCAAACTCATCGAGGGAATATTGAATGATTTGATCATTCAACATGAAACGAATGAAGATTTCGCCAATGAATTCAAGCATGGAGTAAGTGCTAAATAATTCAAGAAGAAACAAGGGATATATATCTTCTTCTATGAAGAGCAAGCTATCAAACCCAATATGCCCAAACATAGACTTGATATAATCGTACCCCGTTATTTCTTCATCTACGACTCTACCCTCATGGAAATTTCGAGTTGAAAGAAATGGAAAGGAGTTTTGAAGTTGAGTGGAAGCATAGGTTTGGGAAATGTTTGGCATATAATTTCTAGTGAGTTGATGATCCTTTTGGTATTGTGAAGGCATGATTAGCACCTAAATACAAACAAGAAAATATATTTCCAATCACTCATGTGAAAAATTAAAATCAAAAATCGAAAATATGGGAATGTGTTATATCAATTTCTTGACAAACAAAGGATTGAATCCATATCATTCTCATGTTCACAATGTAGCTATTCCATTATTTACCAAGAACATATGAACTATGTTGGATCAACAATAGACTAGTACATTGGTTTTTCAAAACAAGGTTTTTAGGTAAGCATTAACAATGTCATTACCTATTTATTCATGGGTTCATCTCAAATCCATCTTTAAACCAAAATAATTTAATCAAAATTCGGATTTGTTCTACAAGTGGGTTTTAGTGAAATCTTAATGAATATGAACCTAAGGAATCATAGTAAAATAGCCTTGTCAACCCACATTCCTATTAAGGTTTTAATTCAATTTCAATTTTAAAAATCCCCAATTATGAAAGGATGAACCCTAGAACAAAATAGATGAAATTGAAAGAAAATACTTACAATTAATTGATGTTAGATGAAGGATGAGTGAAACCCACAACTTGGAATCAATTAATTTGAGTGACTGAATGTTTTTGAAGCTTCAACAATTATGGAAAAGATGAAAAACCGTCGGCTGCGTGTTTTTGGGAGAGAGAGATAGTGGTTTGAAAAAGAATAAAATAATCAAACTGGCGCTCTGACAGATTTTACTGCCCGCGGTTCCTTATCGATAAGGTACCGCGGGTTTGAACCGCCAGAGATAAAGAACCGCCTACAGAGGCTGGTTTTTATCAATGAAAAACGCCAAATTTTAAAAACCAAGTTTTTCTAAAATACTTAAAAATATATCATGAGCCTTTTAGAATAACATTGGATCATCATAACACTAGGCAATATGCTTTAATGAAGGATTACGAGTTGAATCGAGATCGAAAAGAACCGAAACGAACAAACGACTACTCGTAGCAAAACAGCAAAGTGGAGAGAAGTCAAGGGAAGTGAATCAAGACTAGGACTAATGCTCAAGGGATTAATGACAAACTTCAAATTGTGGTAATGAAGAGCTTGTGTCATATATAGTGGTTTAAGACGTGCCTTTCCGGCGAAGTATTAAACGGCTTTGGTAATGAATAAACACAAAGCAAATATTGATGCGTAGACTAAGATAAGTTTCAATAATAGTCTTAGTCTAAACCAAAATATGAGCAAGGTATTGATTCACTTTATCTCCCACGAAGGGCCTACTAACCGTATGGGTGCAAACCATGAATATCATGCTTGATACTTTAAGCTACTACTAACTCACTCTACATCACCATAGTGAGTCAAGTATCCAAGCAATGAAGGTTTGAGAGGATAAAAGAAAAGAATCACAAACCACAAACAAATGTCAAGGCAAGGATGCCAAGAACAAGTACATAGTCAAGTAATGATCAAAAGAATGATCAAAGGGCGTGTGGAAGAACGAAAGCGTACCTTGGCCACAAAGAGCATTCCAATCCATCAAGGAATCAATGCAAATCCCAACAATGACTATGATGAGTACTAAGTCTTCAAGGACTAGTACCAATCCCAATCATCTTGATATCATCATTCAAAGATGTTGAAGATCAATGAAGATGAGTCTTCTACAAGTGCAAGTAGCTCAATCCGCAACCAATTGAATGATTGATCTTCATGAGTACCTACACAAGACAAGATGCAGAGTAGATACATTTAAAGAGTAGATCTAAAATGCATAAAGGCTACTAATCTAAGTGGGATGCAATATTACCAATTAAAAGACCTATTTTCAAAGAAAAAATAGTTTTGACCAAAGAGAAAATTTAGTGCAACTAGACCTTCTAATTTGAGGAGACAATGGATCGATCCAACTTTCAAAGTAAAATATACTTCAAAGATCTTGAGTGACCATCGCTCTGATACCAATTGTAGAAACTAGAAGGGGGGGGGGGGGGGGTGTTGAATAGTTTCTCTTCGATTGGCAACCAAATTAAATTACTTTCAATATGGTTTGTATCAAAACTATCTTTTACTTGAAGCTAAGTTGCATAATGATTAGGTTCAATTCAAATGCACTAGCAAAGATAATAGGTAAGTGTAATGATAATGAAATAAGTAAAGAATAAGGAAGGAGACAACCTAGTGGGAAGACACCAAGATTTATAGTGGTTCGACAACGAGGCTCTATCCTCGTTTCTACTCCACTCCTCGAGTACACCTACTCGAGATTTCCACAATATCCACAAGTTCCCCTCTTGGCGGAGTAAACCTTACATCGTCGCTTACATTATTTTCCGATACTAAGCTAAATGTCGAGACCTAATCTTTAGCTAGGACCAATCTACACAACGTTGCCTACTTCACAATTTAACGACACAAGGCTAGATGTCGAGTTCTAATCTCAAGGTAGAACCAATATTCACGACGTTGCCTACTTCACCATTTTACGACACAAGGCTAGAAGTCGAGTTCTAATCCAAAGCTAGAACCAATCTTCACGACTCTTCACTTTGAAGCTAAGTGAGAACTTCACACAACATAACTACTAATTACTTTCAAGTTAAGTGAGAACTTACAAGACACAACCACATCACTTTATAGTTTAGTGAGAACTTCTAATCAATCTATTACAACTCAACTAAACATATCCAAGTACACACATGTAGCTTGGATCTACACAACATAAATCCAAGCAAACACATATGCAATGGATGTACATAACAAATCCAAGTATTCACAAATAACTTGGATGAACACAACTAGTCCAAGTATTCATAAATACAATGGATTAACATAAAACAAAAAGGGTATCATGATGAATATGACTAGCTCATGGATTCATCTTTATCACAACACTAGTGAGTGAGTGATCTTCTCTTTGGACAAGGTAAAGGAGGGGATCAAGAGGATAATCATATGTAAACATACTTAATAAATTAAGTGATCATTTACTAATGATTATACTATAGAAAAGAGAAAGGGGCTAAGGAAAACGTCCAGAGAGGCTTATTAGAAAATGAGATTTGATCCACTATTTAAAGGAGACAATGTACAACGGCTATCTGGGCGCGGTACCTTATCTAGCCGGCGGTTCCTTATCGCTAGGGAACCGCCTAGCTACTTAAGGTTCCGCCCATAGACTACGCTCCGTTTTTTGTCTGTTAGTGAGGTAAGAATATCTGAGGTATTTTAAGCCTTCAAAGGATATTCTAATAGCATATGGAATATGCTATTTTCAAATTTACATTTTCCATTTTAATAAAAAAATTTCTAAAAAAGAAAGTTTATTAAAAAGACTTTTGTCATATTAACAAAAGTGAGTTTTAAGGATAATCATTTTGATGATCACTAAGTATGATTAAGAAAGGTTAGTGATATGATTATTACCTTGATGATAGTGTTAGTTAAATAATTCGTTTTATGTTTTACACTAAATGTGTTGTATAGTTTGTTGTGATCAAAACTAAGAAAGATTAGTTAACACTAATAATGTTTTTAGGCATCACTTGCATTAACACTATCCTTTGTTGAATTCTTGAAAGTTTCAGAGTTGATACAGCGGAAGACATTTAGGTCAGACTTTCTTGAATTTGCTGAAATATGTGAAGCAGAAGGAATAAGCATGTGAGGACGACTTCATCTGGTTCACCGCAACGCCACCGTCTTCAAATGCAGCAACATAATAAGACACGAACGAAATGGCTTAGAACATTTCGTTCTTAATCGGTAGCATTTTACCTCTGGTCGATAAAGACCGTTGGATGATATTAGATATCGTACCTGTGACGGTTAGTTTCAATTAAGTAACTTGAAAAAAGAGATTTTGTTACTCTTTTTTATTTCGTTTTTATCGTTCCTCGACTCGACTCGAATTGAAAGCCAACTTTATCGTAGAGATTAATTGTTTTTGGTGACGAAAATTCTTTTTGATATTTTTACTAAACTCTACTTAATATTAAAAACTATTAAAACAATAAAACTAATTTTAAAATTAAACTTAAATCTAAATTGAAATCTAGTTTATTTTAAACTAAAGATTTATAAAAAACTTTAAATGAAATCTATTTTAAAATAAAACCAACTTAAAAACTAATTAATTTGAAACTAAAAAGAACTTTTAAATGAAATTTTATAAAAACTATTTTAAAACAAAACTAAATCGAAAATTAATTTGAAATTCCTAAAGTAAATAAAAATTAAAATATATTTTTTTTATCTTTTTATTATTTTATAAAAACTGATTAAAAGAAAATTAATAGTAAAATACTTTTAATTAAAATTAAAACTAAACCAAACTTGTAATTAATAAATCTTGACAGCTATAAATAAGAAAACTATATAAACTTAATGTTGCATAATAAAACTCAAAAGAAGTGCTAGTCTAGATGGTTATGTCGTTTGACTGATAAGCTTGAGGTCAGGGGTTCGAGTCCCCTGACAGATGAATTGTTGCTATTTAAAATTTTTGGAATACAAAAGCTAAACAGATCAATTGTATCTGTTTTTATGCACATCAATATCAGCAAAACAAGCTAAGCAGCTTAACCAAAGACTCAGGCAAACAAATAAGCAAACAACAAAATAAAACAAACCAAAACCAAATAAGCTAAATAATTGCTAAATAAGCAAGTAAACTTAAAACAATAAGCTGAAAAGTCTAAAAAGCACAAAAATCCTAAATCGAACTCAAAACTAAACAAGCAGATAAAAAATGAATCTAAACTTATCAGCAAACAAACTAAATAAGCAGATCGAAACATTAATAGGATAAATAATCAAGATAAGCAGATTCAAACTATCTGAAAGCATAAACACAATAAATCAATCTTAACAAATAAACTAAAAATAAGCAATAGCCAAAAAAAACAATAAGCAAATATAAGCAGACAATCAACTCAACAATAAACTTAAACAAAAAGATTAAAAGAGGCAAGAACCTATTTGACGAAACCGTTGAGAAGAAGGAGAGGCGCTGAGCCCCCTTTTAATCGAGCCGAGACCGAACACCACCAAACATCAACAATTTAAGCAAATCCTCCAACCTCCAACAGTAACTCTCGAACCAAGTGATTATCCGAGCCAAACGAACAGTACTCATTTATTTTATTTTATTATTTTTTTTTTTTTATAATTAATTGGACGAAAAAAGTAACAGTATATAAAAAATGAATTAAACTTTTGAGAATTAAACAATAACTGGAAATAAATATAAGACAGAAAATAAATAAAGGAAACTTTTCATTAATATTAAATCCAAATTACAAGTGCTGGAAAATTGAAATTACAATATTAAACTAAAACTAATTTGCAAAAATTAAAACTAATTAAATCCTACTCCTAATTTAATAAAAAAAACTGAAATTAAAATAAAGAAAAGCTTCCTTTGATGGATTACAATGAAGGGGTTTTATAGAGAAACCCTAGAAACTTTACTCCTTGGTGCCTACGGCTTCGGATCTTGATCGTTGATTTTCATTCTCTTTCTTCTCTTTTGATCAAACGGTGGATATGATTTTGTGCCAAGGATTGCCACGCTGGAGGGAATGAGGACCACATGTGGTGTTCGATCCAAAAATTTTGGGGGTTTGTAGTGGATTTGTGTGAATTAATATTATATGTAAAAACCCCCAAAATTTTATGGTAAAATTTGATGGTAAAATTAATTAGGGTTTGAGGGAAGCTGCTAAGTTTGGGGAGAGGAGATGAAAAAGAACAGTAAATGGGATTTTTTATTTTGTGTTTCGTGGGGTTGGGGTTGGTGTAAAAAAAAGGTTTATTAATAAAAAAAGGTGAGAATTGGGTGTGAGTGAGGTGTATCGGGTGGGGATGAGGTGCAGGGGAAAGTAAATGGGTTTTATTATTTTACTTGTGTTGTGGAAAGGCGTGGGTTGACTGCTAAGTTGTTGACCGAACAAAACAAATAAAAGAAATAATGAAAAATTGGGTGTTGACTGGGGTTGTGATGTTGACTTGGCCAGAGAATGTGAATTGAGATTCACTTAATAACGTCCCAATCTTTTGAGCAACTTTGGGCTTTAAAAAGCCCAAATCTTCCATCCGTATGCTATTATTTCCAAACATGGGCTTGAAATGGGCTTAATCTTCCAAAAGCTAATAATATATCCTCACAAATGGGCTTTTGGGCCCATTAATCAAAAGTGGGACCCACAAGCCCGATAAACTTCATTTAAGATTAATTCCGCTAAAACGAGCTCGATTCCGACTTTCTTGATCTTTTTCTTTAAGTTCGTGTCGGTTTTCGTGATCTTTGGCACACTTTGGTCTTTTTGATCTTGTCTTCGTCTTTTCTTGGACTTTTCTTCAACTTTTGACCGTAAAATCCCGTGTTTTCTCTTCTTTTGCTCATTTGTACCTATTTTAACACAAAAACACAAAACCACGCGTAATTCCGACTTTATTGATATAAAACACATGATTCGGTCTTGTTTTTCCTTGATTTTAGTGGCAAAAGGATAAGTGTTTACACACTTATTAAATCCCCTACACTTGACCATTGCAATGACCCCATGCAATGCATAGTTTTAAAGCATAAAGTTACATTTTTCTCATAATCAATCCATCTCGGCCTTTATTAAAATATGCTATTACTACTATGACGGAAAGATAAAAACTTAAAAGGAAACAAAAAATTAAAATACTTTATGAACTTGAAAATTATTGATGGAAGAAACTGGTTAAGAAATCTAAGACTTAGATTAGGGCTTTGGTGTCATGAATATTAATCACCCTCAAGTTTCACGTTCCCCATACCAAGCTTAAAAACGAGATCATTGTTATTACAAGTTAGCACTACTAACACTTACTTATGTGGTTTAGTTAATCACTTAGACCCCCTTATTCCTACGGTGTATCTCTTATATTTTATTTTTGTCTTGAATGATCACGAGGATGCATTTTTGACTTATTTCGATAATTTATTTAGGCCGAAAATAAAGTGGGACGATTTAATCAATAGTTAGCTAAAGGACAAAATCTTTTAAAACTGCTTCTCGAAACCTCAAAAAGTTCATATCTTGGCATAACTCGTTTCACGATTTGAGACCTTTCTCGGACCGATATTTGGCTTGTACTTCAAACTTCAAATCTTGAGAGACGATCTTGAAATTATGGTCTTCTCTTCATTTTGGTATACATCTTTATAAGGAGTGAAAGATGCTTCAAACGTTGACCACGACTTCTTCATTTATCCTCTTCTTTATTTAGGATTTTGATATACAACGATCCGCCTCCTTTTCGGACTTGGATCTATTTATCCTCATACCTTGTTAGGGTCTTTTTGGATAGACTTCTCCATGATCTTTAGGGGAGTAATTGCTTCTCGTCGTGTGTCTTGATCCTTCATATTGATTTGGATTAATGATCTTCACATCATCTTAGGATCTTTAGCAAAAAGTGAATCCTCATGCCTTGTTAGGGCCTTTTTGGACTCGGGTATCCTCATGCCTTGTTAGGGCCTTTTTGGATAAGCCAATCTTCGCGTCCCGTTTCAATAAGTTATGCCTTGGCTATGAACTCTAATTAATACCGAGCAACTTTTAAACGATCTTGTGCTAGAAGCTAAGTAACCTTTTAAATCGTACAACCTTATTTATTGCAAATATATTTATTAACAAGTGATGGGAGAAAAAGCTCATAACTAACTCACATAAGTTAATGAAAGAATACCGAACTTATAATTAACTCTATCATCTCTCGTTCTCCACAATTTAAAATCTCAAGGAATGAGACTCGTGGATGCTTAGCCTAATAAACTAATTAAGGTCCATATGGTTAAGGATACTAGCTAGAGTAAACTCGGATAAGTAAACTCGGGTTGAGTCAAAATATTCACGACGGGCCTAATATATCAAAGATATCAAAACTTGTTAAAACCATTTTATTTATTTATTTATTTTTTTACTTTATTCTTAAAATAGAAAATATAAATACGATGCGATGACAAAAGAAAAGAAAATAAATAAAAAAATACTACTAGGCCAAAATAGATCAAAAATTTGAAAAACGTTGAAAATTTTTTAAAAATTTCCGGTAAAATGAGGTCAAATTCATGGAAAAGGCCACTAAAATTTCGATAGAAATCCCCCCTACACTTAAGATAAACATTTCCCTCAATGTTTAAGCATGTGGGAGAATAAACTCCCCTACACTTAGGACATTGAGTGCGTTGTTTAAATCGAGCTAAGGAAAGGACAACTAAAGTGATTACATTTATTTATATACAAGATTGAATCACAATAGCAAAAACTTATCGAAGGAACCGGGTACACGGGAAACACGAGAACACAGGTCACGTCAAAAGTACCAAAAGTGGATCATCAAAGCACATGTACCTACACAATCACAACACAACACACAAACAACCTACACAGCTCCCCCTACACTTATTGTAGAAAATAGATAAAAGATAAAAAGATAGATCATCGGGTTGCCTCCCGAGAAGCGCTTGTTTTTGTTAACCGAGTCACGAGCCTGACTCGACCCCGAATTAAATGGTCCATGGGGAAGCCTCGAATGTGATACCGGGATCAAAGATCTTGTCCTCGGTCCCGGATGAACATAATAAATGGGAGGTAGGAGGATAAGTCATAGAAGGGAGAAAAGTCCGCTCAACATACGAGAAGTATGTGAGGTCATGATCCACGGGAGGTGGGATGGGTAAAGGAGACAAATTGTCATCCCCCAAAGACAATGGATGGTCATAATTTGGCAAAGCCGTAAAGGTATCAATCAAAGAATGGTCAATGTCACCTCCCGGGTCAAAGTAATCATCCTTATGAACGTGAATCTCTTCGATTTATTCATCATAGATAGGCTCGTCAAACAAAGGTTTGTCGTTCCCCTCATTTAGGATATTAGAAATTCTCTCGAAAAGATCACGATCAAGTACGAAACCATCATTCATTTGTGGGATTTGTTGATAAGTTAAATCCTCACGAATGTGGTAAACATAATTCTCGTTAGAGGAGTGTTTATTAGGTAACTCCTCGAGAATTGGATGTGTGGTCATGTGAGTTGGTTCGTCATTATTATTAAAAATAAGACGTTCCAACTCATCAAGTTCGGCCTCGATTTTGGAAAAATCGACCTCACTTGTAGGTGGAAGTGGAGGTAAAAGAGCTAGCTCTCGGTCGATAATTTCCTTAATCTCGGGCTCGAAGATGAAATCATCATACTCACCACATATTGAACTCTTATTGGAAGAATCAATTATTGCATTTGGATTTGTGAGTATGTGATCATGGACTAGCGGAACGACCGTGTCCGTAAGCTCAGCAAAAATCGGCGCATCACAAACTTCATCAAAGAATTTGTCGAGCCCAAAATCACTAATCTCACTCGATGTATCAAGATCCTTAGATGCATTTGGGATATTGAGAGAAGGGATTACAATTGCACTAGGACATTGAGCACAAAGATCACTCCAAGAAATAGTAGTCTCATCGTCATCATAATAGTAAGAACGCACAAGAGGAGGAGTAGAAACACTAAGAGTAGATACTTGCTCTTGTTGTCTTTCGTCAGGCAAGCTAATTTCGAGTTGTTTTAAGCGTTCTAAAATTTCATCCAAACTAGTGCTTTGCTCCTTAAAAGAAGGTTGATGAACGACGGAGTTTTGTGGGGGTTCAAAATTTTGAAAACCGGAATTATAGCACGGATGTGGCTCATAATCCATCGGTTGACAATAAGAAGTATCGTGAGGGCCCCCACAATGATTGCAACACGGGTATTGAGAAAAACCCGGTGCATGTTGATGATAAGGATTGTCATAGACGGGAGGAGGGGAGAAATTTGTGTAAGAGGAGAAGTACGAATTTCTAGAATTGCACAATGGACAAAATCCAAATTGTGTATTGTCGATATCGGAACCACACTTCGCACAAGTACACCATGGACAAATTGGAAAACCGAGCCATGGTCTCCCACACTGAACGCAAGACAAATCCATGAAGAATTATAAATAAGAGGGGTTGAGAAAAAGAATTAAACACAATAGAGGATAAAGAAGAATATTTTTGTATTTTTTAGAAAAATATATATATTCACAAAAAACAAAAGAAATCGAATAAGAAAAAATAACAATAATACGTAATATTTTTGGTGTAATACGTTTAGGAAAACGTATTACTTTTTGATTTTTTAATTTTTTTGGTGCAATTCTTAGGAAAGAAATTGCTTTTGTGATTTTTTTAATTTTTTTTAATTTTTATGTTTTTGATTTTTTGTGTTTTTGATTTTTGGTGCAAGAAACGTAACGTTCAAAGAATGAACGGATCCCAAAATCCAAACGTCTTCACGGAAAATCGTCAATCGTACGAGCGAAGCGGCAGCGGCGCCATTTTGAAACTAGAGATTTTGTTACTCTTTTTTATTTCGTTTTTATCGTTCCTCGACTCGACTCGAATTGAAAGCCAACTTTATCGTAGAGATTAATTGTTTTTGGTGACGAAAATTCTTTTTGATATTTTTACTAAACTCTACTTAATATTAAAAACTATTAAAACAATAAAACTAATTTTATAATTAAACATAAATCTAAATTGAAATCTAGTTTATTTTAAACTAAAGATTTATAAAAAACTTTAAATGAAATCTATTTTAAAATAAAACCAACTTAAAAACTAATTAATTTGAAACTAAAAAGAACTTTTAAATGAAATTTTATAAAAACTATTTTAAAACAAAACTAAATCGAAAATTAATTTGAAATTCCTAAAGTAAATAAAAATTAAAATATATTTTTTTTATCTTTTTATTATTTTATAAAAACTGATTAAAAGAAAATTAATAGTAAAATACTTTTAATTAAAATTAAAACTAAACCAAACTTGTAAATAATAAATCTTGACAGCTATAAATAAGAAAACTAATATAAACTTAATGTTGCATAATAAAACTCAAAAGAAGTGCTAGTCTAGATGGTTATGTCGTTTGACTGATAAGCTTGAGGTCAGGGGTTCGAGTCCCCTGACAGATGAATTTTTGCTATTTAAAATTTTTGGAATACAAAAGCTAAACAGATCAATTGTATCTGTTTTTATGCACAGCAATATCAGCAAAACAAGCTAAGCAGCTTAACCAAAGACTCAGGCAAACAAATAAGCAAACAACAAAATAAAACAAACCAAAACCAAATAAGCTAAATAATTGCTAAATAAGCAAGTAAACTTAAAACAATAAGCTGAAAAGTCTAAAAAGCACAAAAATCCTAAATCGAACTCAAAACTAAACAAGCAGATAAAAAATGAATCTAAACTTATCAGCAAACAAACTAAATAAGCAGATCGAAACATTAATAGGATAAATAATCAAGATAAGCAGATTCAAACTATCTGAAAGCATAAACACAATAAATCAATCTTAACAAATAAACTAAAAATAAGCAATAGCCAAAAAAAACAATAAGCAAATATAAGCAGACAATCAACTCAACAATAAACTTAAACAAAAAGATTAAAAGAGGCAAGAACCTATTTGACGAAACCGTTGAGAAGAAGGAGAGGCGCTGAGCCCCCTTTTAATCGAGCCGAGACCGAACACCACCAAACATCAACAATTTAACCAAATCCTCCAACCTCCAACAGTAACTCTCGAACCAAGTGATTATCCAAGCCAAACGAACAGTACTCATTTATTTTATTTTATTTTATTTTATTTTTATTTTTTTTATATAATTAATTGGACGAAAAAAGTAACAGTATATAAAAAAATGAATTAAACTTTTGAGAATTAAACAATAACTGGAAATAAATATAAGACAGAAAATAAATAAAGGAAACTTTTCATTAATATTAAATCCAAATTACAAGTGCTGGAAAATTGAAATTACAATATTAAACTAAAACTAATTTGCAAAAATTAAAACTAATTAAATCCTACTCCTAATTTAATAAAAAAAACTGAAATTAAAATAAAGAAAAGCTTCCTTTGATGGATTACAATGAAGGGGTTTTATAGAGAAACCCTAGAAACTTTACTCCTTGGTGCCTACGGCTTCGGATCTTGATCGTTGATTTTCATTCTCTTTCTTCTCTTTTGATCAAACGGTGGATATGATTTTGTGCCAAGGATTGCCACGCTGGAGGGAATGAGGACCACATGTGGTGTTCGATCCGAAAATTTTGGGGGTTTGTAGTGGATTTGTGTGAATTAATATTATATGTAAAAACCCCCAAAATTTTATGGTAAAATTTGATGGTAAAATTAATTAGGGTTTGAGGGAAGCTGCTAAGTTTGGGGAGAGGAGATGAAAAAGAACAGTAAATGGGATTTTTTATTTTGTGTTTCGTGGGGTTGGGGTTGGTGTAAAAAAAAGGTTTATTAATAAAAAAAAGGTGAGAATTGGGTGTGAGTGAGGTGTATCGGGTGGGGATGAGGTGCAGGGGAAAGTAAATGGGTTTTATTATTTTACTTGTGTTGTGGAAAGGCGTGGGTTGACTGCTAAGTTGTTGACCGAACAAAACAAATAAAAGAAATAATGAAAAATTGGGTGTTGACTGGGGTTGTGATGTTGACTTGGCCAGAGAATGTGAATTGAGATTCACTTAATAACGTCCCAATCTTTTGAGCAACTTTGGGCTTTAAAAAGCCCAAATCTTCCATCCGTATGCTATTGTTTCCAAACATGGGCTTGAAATGGGCTTAATCTTCCAAAAGCTAATAATATATCCTCACAAATGGGCTTTTGGGCCCATTAATCAAAAGTGGGACCCACAAGCCCGATAAACTTCATTTAAGATTAATTCCGCTAAAACGAGCTCGATTCCGACTTTCTTGATCTTTTTCTTTAAGTTCGTGTCGGTTTTCGTGATCTTTGGCACACTTTGGTCTTTTTGATCTTGTCTTCGTCTTTTCTTGGACTTTTCTTCAACTTTTGACCGTAAAATCCCGTGTTTTCTCTTCTTTTGCTCATTTGTACCTATTTTAACACAAAAACACAAAACCACGCGTAATTCCGACTTTATTGATATAAAACACATGATTCGGTCTTGTTTTTCCTTGATTTTAGTGGCAAAAGGATAAGTGTTTACACACTTATTATAACTCCCTGACAGGATTTCGCTGGTAGACCCGTTCTCTTTATTCGACGATCACTAAGCCCGATTTCGAACATAAAGAGTGAATCAATTGGATAAGTTATCCTTGTGATTGAAGCCGTCAATTCATGAACCTGGAACAAGTGAATTTCAAATAAGATTTTCACCATCGTTGCTTTCCAGTTGTCACGAGCTTGATTCATATAGAATCTTGCACGTCACCTACCAAGTGCTGTTTGATGTAAACACTAGAAGGATTTCCACTCGTCACTGTGAACACTAAAGAGTGTCACTCTGAGTGTTCTGGCAAGATCATACGATAATGCGTAGAGGCCTGGAATGAGTTTAAGTTCAATTAAGAATTAAACCACTGTTTCTTTCCAGTTTTCACAAGATTGGTTCTTAAAGAACCGCACGTGTCACCTACCATGAGCTTGTTTGATGTTGGCTCAAGCAGGATTTCCATCTTCATTATAATACGTGCGTATCACTCGGATGTTCTGGCAGTATTACAAGAATACTGCGTAGGACTCATAAAGATCTCTTACTTTTCACATAGTGTGAAGAAGCAAGGAATAAATGGAAAGTGTCCTAATGAGACTTTTTAATGATCTCGTGGCTCTAGACTCGATAGTGCGTTTTGATTTAGTGAGCGATGGCTGGAGAGGATTGCCACCTATTCAATATTAGTCTATTCGGAGTGAATAAACCAATAGATAGCGTGTTGAACTCCATGTGATTAAAACAAACATCTTTTGAGAGATATTTGAGTTAGCTGGGAGGGGTTGTGCATGACATCACTAGGTCCATGATATATTGTCTTCAATATTAAGAATCATTTAAAATGATCCCAATAATAGATGTGTTGACCCAATTTCTGTCCTAAGTTGCAAGGAGGGCTTCTTTCTTTACACCCTTTATCTTTACATTTCTTTTTCATTCTTCAACCCCTTCAGTACTTACCAATACATCATTACTAGAACCTTGTTGTGATTGTTCCAGTGCTAGCATCAGTAATTAGTCGGTACTCTGCTACGTTCACAATCCTCTCCAACTTTCCTAGGACTTCTAATTCTATCTATGGAATTTTCCTTGGGAAGATTCCATCGGTTCTGATGAATCACTGAACTAATACTTAATCCTACTACCCTTTTGTCACCACATCCGTCGTGAATTAATTGGGTTATGGGTAAGTATTTTCACCATGAAAAATCCTTGAAAAATCACTTAAGGCACTTGTTATATTATAATCAAAGTTTTTGCGCATTAAGTGTTTTGTTCATCAAAAGCGCTCCCCTTAACATGTGCCTCACACATATTAAGTTGGTTTATCTTTTAAGTCTTTTTCATCTTTAGCCAAATATCATTAAGTCTCCTTAATCCCATTTTCTCCCCTTATCTAAAATGTTAACCACCAATATTTTGGATCTTAATGGAGTAACCGGTCTTTGGGTAACAAAATGAAATCGGTTGATGGCCATAGAACATATTAATGCTCCCCTCAAATTAATGAGGTATAGTTGTAGTGGTTGAGTATGATATATTTTGAAAGATTTAGAATCTCGTGAGAAATTCTTGAAAAATTATCATACTTTCACACTACATCAAGTTACAAAAGTACAATATTCACAGTATTTACATATTCACAAGTAAAACAATATAGAGTGGACCTGAGATGGTACGACCCATTAGATGGATCGTTTTAGTAGCTTGTGGTGCACTCCATATGGTCTACCACCAACGAATCATTCTAGACTCCTCATTAGCCGTCTTTCCCTCAGCTTTTCATTGATCTTGGTGATCATGTACTTAGCACTTGTGATGTATCCATCGTGCCACTTGATGGTAACCTTTGGATGCCTTCTGGTTTTGTTGAACTGAATCAATGTGTCCCGTACATGTTCAAGAGTTCTGTCAGTAAACTTGTGAAGTTCGGCGATTCTCATGAATTTATTCTCACCGGATCCATTTAGGTAGAAAGTGACTGGAACCGGTTTTAAGGTACTCGTGTAGGGACTTTTGTCGCGATGAATGGTAGGAACATCCGTGTATGGAACGGTGAGATTCAGCTTCCTCTGATAACTTTCTACACCAAGTTGCAAGTCTTTAACTCTCTTTTTGATTACAACCCTTCTTGTGTACATTCTAAGAGCTGAATTCAGGGCTATGTCTTCGTCAGGCTCCAAGTGTTTGAGCGTATCTTGAGTCATTAACGACAGCATGTCTTCAATGTCTTCAAGACGAAGAAGCGGAAAATCTCCCTCCATTATAGAGTAGTGTTTGCCGTCTTCTCTTTTGAGTTTGATCTCGATTAAGTGATTGTAGCCGAACTTGGGTTGAGTTTTCACTCCTAGAATGGCTTTGATCCGAAAGTCAGATTTTACTTGAGGGCCTGAATTGTGCCTACATGCATAGTTGTAAGCGGATCGGATAGTTTTGTTCCAATGCGAGGCACCCAATTTATCATAGTAATCATACTCGGGTATAAGTTATCTTACCCATATACGATCAACCTTTTCCTCAATCCATGGTATTGACCCCCAAGTCGCAGCTTTAGCCAACGTTAAGGAAGTCGCATACTTGTTTGCACCTTTAACCAAAAACTCAAGATCGCGACAAACAAAGAATTCTCGTATGATTTGTCCATCATTTGCTGGTATTGGACGACGAACATTCATAGGGTTGTGAAGACTTCTTGGTAGTGGTGTTTTCATTGCTTTTAACAGCTCATTCTCGTTTTATTCAGCCTCTATTCTGCTGATTCGTGAATTAGCGAGGATGGTAGGATCACGAAATGCTTTATTTATCATAGCTGGGGTTATGTTTTCATCTCCATAAGTGTACACTAGATAAACTGAGAAGTCAATGGGGTTGTTGAGGACTTGTGAAAAATCTAATGCGTCTTCTTGAGTGAGAGGACGAAGATTAGCAGCTTCCGAGACCCAATGCTGCGCAGGTTCATTCTCATCTACAGTAATCGTATTGACCCATGCCGGTTCACTCGATGCTGGAATATCCTAAACTGGTACAGACTCGGAAGGTTCATGTATTGGTTGATCGGGTTCGCGGATGGGTAGTTGTGGTGTTGGAGTTGTAGATGTGATAGCTGGAGTAGATGGAGGGGAACCGGATGAATCAATCATATTAGCATCAACATCATGACAGTGTTTGGTGTGTTTGCCCTTTTGAGGTGTGTCAGAGTCTTGAGGTTCCTCGGGTTGGTCGTTTGTAACATCATCCTTTTGAGACTTATCACCTTTTCCTGACGTTTGATCACCTTCACCATCTGACTTGTCTTTGTTAATGTCCTCATCATCTGCCTCTTCTTCGTTCTTTTCCTCTTCGTCATTATTTACTGGTTCCTCCTCATCATCATCATCATCATCGTCATCTTTATTGTTATGGAACTTGTCATTGTCATCGTCAGCGTCATCGTCATCGTCATTGACATCGTCATCTTCATGTCTGGAAGATTCATCGGGTTGGTCAGATTCATCCTCATCTTCATTTTCTTGGTCTACAATTAGACTATTGTATGGGATGACTGAGCCATGTTTGGCAAAGATCTCAGTGTTTTGATCCATCACGTCTTTAACGCTTTGTGAAGTGCTTTTTGTTCGGGCGTTCGGTTGTAGGACCCGATTTGAATCATCTTAGCATGCAACAACTTCTTCAACTCGTAGTCTGTGAGCCGTTGAGCTATGAGAAAGTAAGATTTCTAAGTTTTGGAAGACTTGATCATTATTTTGCTTGCAGCAATGGTTGTCAATTCATCTCGCATAGCCGGAAGTGCCGTGTTAATAGACTCTTGAACCTTTTCGTTGATCGATTCAACGAGTGTAGCATTAGTTTGAACAAGTTCTTCTTCTTCGTCCTTGTATTTGTCTCTAAGTCCACGAAGACGTCTAATTGAATCTTGCTTCTTGTCTACTTTAGCTTCTAAGCTTGCTCTGAGTGACTCTTCAGATTGTTGATGACTTTCTAATTCTTCTCGAAGCCGAGCTATTTCTTTCTCAAATTCTTTCTTGCTTGCTACTTCTTCACGGAGGCTAGCGAGTTCCTTTGCATAGTCTGTCTTTGAAGATTCTAGTTGTGCTGTAACTAGAATAGTCTTATCCTCTTGAACCTTCAAGCGTTGTTCGATGGTGCTCATGAAATCTGAGGTGACAGGTGGAGATGCCAACAATTATGTTGGATGAGCAGTTGGTTGGGAAGGAGTTACAGGAGTTGTGACAATGGTGCTGAATATTGATGTTGTGGCCATAGTGACAGGGACATTTACCATGTTAGGGTTTGTGGAAGCATCAATGTTAGTAACTTCTGTTTCTAGAGGGCCAGAATTCAAGTACCTACCAACTGGATCCGACAAAGAAGAGGATTGGGTAGCACTCTTTTCCTTATGAATGTTGCCGGTCACTGTAGTTTCTGGTGAAATATCATCGATCAGAGTGTCGTGATGGTCATGTTGTTGATCATCGTCGTCATCCTGAACTGGCTCGTCCACATACGAATCTAGTTCTCCAAAATCAGCAATGTCAGACATTTCGACTACCTTTGTCTTCTTTCCCGAACCACTACCTCTTGTTTCTTTCCTACTTCGAATTAAGACCTTCTTCAATTACTTGGACTGTTGTTTCTCAGTCAACGGTGTATGTTGTTCTTGTTCTTCATCCATGTCTTCATCCAAAAGAAGTGTTTTCTTTCCCTTTGACGTTTTATCCCAAAGAGGCAATGTCCTTGTCATTTTGCCTTTCTCTTGTTTTGGGGTGTCAGTGTCAGAAGATTCAGATTCCTTGCGTTTGCCTTTGGGTTTTGGTACATCGAACTCGCCAGCTTCGACTTTCTTCTTGTGTTCTTCATTTTCTTTCAGAAGCTTCTTATACGCAGTACTCTTTTTAATTTTGTCACTTAGCATTTGATCCGGAACTGGAGCTGTAATACCTGAGTAATTGATTTCAGATCCTTCTAGTCTCATTACTACCATGAAGAAATCATCATCTTCTGAATTGAAAAAGAATCCTTCACGTTTATCAATAGCTGCATCTGCTTTCATGAAGTAATTGATGATGAGCTTTGTAAATCGTGGAAACTGAAGGTGTTCAGATTTCTTCTTAGCGTTTCTGAAGGCTTGATAATAAAGTTCTTCTCATATGAGAGCGGCATAATCGATATTCAGGTTCTTGTAGATTCCATAAAATATCCCAGCCTGAGATAGTCGGAAGGACTCTGCACCTCTGGCTTTTCCTGTCAAACATCGAATAATGATAGTAAAAATTGCCTTCCATGGTTGTCCAAGCCTCGAGGTGTGAAACAGTGATAGGGATGGCAAGTCTCCATCATAACCCAGAGACATAAGCAACTCTATGAGTTCTTTCGTGTCTGGAACAAGGTCATGTGTTGTCTCTTTTTCTACCGGAGGAAACCCAAAGATTTCGCGGAACTGTTTAAGAGAAAATACCTTTTTCTTTGTGTTGATGTTGAAAGAAAACGATGTGTTTGTTATGGCTTTGATAAATGACCAAAACTCATGCATGTAGATCTCAGGAACACTTGCTGACATTCGTAGTGCATTTTTGATCGGAGAGTGTTAGAAATACGTTTTTAATGTATATTAGAAGTATCGGTCACTCCATGATATTATTAAATGTTGTATAGCTCGTAGTTGAATATTTAGTTACTTTGTTAAGTAACCCGACCCATGGGCTTGTCATGGGTTGGAGGCCCAAGTCCATTAAGGACTTAGGTATATAAACCCCTTTCCACCTAAGGAAAGGGGGTTGGTGGTTTTAGTTTTTCAAGATTAATTAAGCACATATTCTCTCACTTTCTCTCACTACTTTATCTCTCTAGAAACATCAACCCACCTTATTGATTCACAAGATTATCATAATTCTTCAATTGGTATCAGAGCTTTGGGGTGATTTAAGGTAATGATTAGTGTTGTTTTTTAGTTTTTGATTGTATTAGTGGTTTTTAGGAAAATCTATCTTGATTCTTGAAAGTTTTGGTGTTTTTGTTGTTGGGATTAGTAGATAAGTATTGGGTTTTGCTTATTCTGGTAGAAGTCACAAAACTTTTCGTGGTTTTTGGTTAAAAATCGGGGTTTGGATTTGTTTGTTTTAAGAAAAAACACAAAAAGTCGGTTTTTGGTCTCGAAATCGTTTTTCCCAGATTATTCCGAACCAAGACGATATTTCGAACGAAGCATTTATTCCGGATAAACAAATTATTCCGGATAAGCTAGTACTTCGAACGAAGCAATTATTCCGAATCAGCTGATATTCCGAACGAAGGATATTCCGAACGAAGGATACTCCGAACGAAGGATATTCCGAACGAAGGATATTCCGAACGAAGGATATTCCGAACGAAGCTTATTCCGAACGAAGCTTATTCCGAACGAAGACATTCCGAACCAAGCTTATTCCGCATCAACAATTATTCCGAATCAAGGTATTCCGAATCAAGGTATTTATTCTGAACCAAGGTCTTTTTTCGCATAAAGTTATTTTTATTCCAAATCAACTTAATTATTCCGAACCAAGGGATATTATTCCGAACCAAGGGGTATTTTACGAGTTTTTTTTACGATTTTTAGTGGATTTAATCTTGGCTTCTTACACACGTTTTACTTCAACAACACAACACAATTTACAACCTTACTTCACTGCTCGATCAACCGATAATCTTTGATTCTTTAAAGTGATCAAACATGAATCCGAGCTCAGTCATGCCTCAACTAACATCACTCACGGATATCTCCATCATAACGGGAACCGACACTCGCCCTCCAATGCTCATTAAAGAAGTCTTTGAAGCATGGCAAGGCCGTATCTTATCTTACATTAAGGGTAAACCGACATATGGGAGGCTTATGGTCAAGTAAATACTAAAGGGTCCACTTGATCCTGGTACCATCACTGTTGACAATGTGACTCGACCAAGGGAGTTTGAAGAACTTACGCCAGAACAAAAACTTGTTGCCGATGCCGATAAAAGGGCCCTTCAAACCCTTAAACAAGCTCTTCCACATGACATCTATCGAATGGTAAGTAAGATTACAGTTGCAAGGGAGTTATGGGAACGCGTACAGTTTTTGCTACAAGGTACGTCTCTTACTAAACAGGAACGCGAATGTCAGTTATATGACTTGTTTGATAGGTTCACATACAGTCCTGGGGAAACGCTTCACGACTACTACTTCGGATTCACGACTCTCATGAATGATTTAAGTGTGTACAATCTCGAGATTGTTCCATTCCAAGTCAACACCAAGTTTTTGAATACTTTACCTCAAGCTGAATGGGGTGAGTATATTACTGATGTGAAGTTATCTAGGGATTTGCATAAGTCGAATTTGGATCTACTATACGCTTTTCTCCAGCAGCATGAGAAGCACGTACTCATGCACCGTACGCCTCAGGTATGTACTCTGAACCTTTAGCTTTAATGGCAAATTAACCACGCTTGTCATATAACAACACTCCTTATATCATGGGACACCAAGCCTATCATCCCTCTCCGTATACGACTCCAAGCTTTCCCAATACTCGATTCTACCTCAACCACCCACCTCACATCAGCAACAATATCGGTTTAATGCACCATTGTCTCAGGGAGAATTACAAGCATCACAATATGCTCACCCATATGCTCCACAACCTCACCCATATTCACCAATAAGTAGTGCACGTTATGCTCAGTCATCATACTCTCCATATAAAGAAAATGCAGCATATTCACCAAGCTATTCTCAACACATAAGTACTCCTTCTAGTGCGTATGCAGCTCAGCAAGACCAAGCGATGTATTGTGACAATGATGAGGTTCCCATTCCTCAATTCAAACAAGGAACTGATCCAGCTGAAGTGTTAGCTACTATGTCTGCTTACATCACAAGAACATTGAGCAAGCGAGGATTTAGAGGCCCAACTTGGACTAACAATCAGTTAAGGAACTCATCTAATTCTTGACAACAAGCTACAATTCAAGATGGCAGAGTAATGGTTCAACCTATTCAACCATATCAGGGGAGACCCACTACATCAAACACCAATGCACGCATGGTCAATCCTGCTCCAATGGTCAACACTGCTCCAAGGGCCAATTCCACAGGTAAGTTGCGAATGATCACATGCTACAACTATAAGGAAGAAGGTCACATGTCTAGGGATTGCAAAAAACCTAAGAGGAGAAGGGATGATCAATGGTTTGCCGAGAAGATTTATTTGGTGAATGCTCAGGCATGAGGACAGGAACTTGATGAAGAGGATTTAGCATTTCTTGATGATCCAGGGATTACGGAACAAGAAGTTATCACTACACAGAATGCAGCATACCATGTAGATGATCTAGATGCTTACGATTCAGACTGTGATGAACTTCAATCTGCTCAGGCCGCTCTTATGGCAACTATCTCTCGTTTTGGGTCAGATCAAATATCTGAGGTACTTACCAATACCACTGATACTAGTATTCAACCACATCAAGTTGGGCAAGATGGTGCCTATACGAATGAGTCTTTGGTGGTGAGTCTTTCAAATGAGGAGACAAACAATGATAGTAATATCAATGCAAGTCCCTAGACTTTGACTGAATCACAACCGGGCCCCATTTCGCATACGAATCTTCATGCTCAACAAGATTTGGTAACGGTTCCTGCAAATTTTCTTAGTGAAATGAATACTGCGCTATTAGCTACCCTAGATACGAATAGGAATTTGTCAACTGAGCTTGCCTTGTGCAAAGAGAAGGTTCAAACTTTAGAATTAGTTCCGTCATCCACTGTTCTAACAAGTCTCGAATATGATCATTTTCGAAACAAACAACTGGGTCATTTGCAAGAAATTGAAACCTTAAGAGCAAATCTTTCTAATGAACTTAAAGCAAAAGAGTTAGTGGTCACTAATTTTCACAAACTTCAAACGGATTTCGAACTACTCAAATCTAAAAAGACTGAAATGGAAATTAATGCGGCTAATAAGATTAAGAAGTTAGATTATTTGCTTTTAACACAATACGCTGCCTCTCAACTAGTGCACTTATTTGACTCATCGTTTAGAGATTTTAGCTTATCGCGTCAAATAGACCTTCCCTCTAACCCACGGTATGCAAGACAAGCTTTTATCCATAATCCAATACTTTATGATGCAACCAAATTAGGATTGGTCTTAAACTCGATTGTTACTTTCGAGGACCCCAGGAATAAGTCTCTATTTGATGCGGATCGGTCATACATTTTTTCAAAATATCCTCAATGCGATTATTTTAAAATGAATAAAGAGTTTGCAAAAAAGGACTTTAGAATTCGCTTTCATATAGATAAAGATCTCATTACAGCACCAACCTACATGTTAACTGAAGAAAACCCTAGTACACTTTCTACACTTGTCAAAATGGATGATCCTAAGGAAATTCCAAAGGATCTTCCACCTGTTAGCACTGTATGGATTAACTTGCAAGAGATTGATCAATACTTTGCTAGTTTTGACAAGGTCATCAAGGAATGTACGACTTCAAATGGCCTAAACGCCGGAGAATGGGCTTTCGAACACATGAACGAGGTGTTTAGGAATGAGATCAATCCTTTTGTCGAAAATCTAAAACGAAGTTTTGCATCTCTTTCGGAAAATCTCAATTTTGAAATTAAAGAAGTTCAAAAAGTGTTTTATGAAATGGACACCGCTTACGAGCTTCAATTAATTGAAAAAGAAAAGATTTTATCCGAGTATGACTGTTTCTTGTCCCAAGTGATATCGTATGATGTGCTTACTACTGTGAATGTTATTTATTCGAATGAGCTTACATCTGCTATGAATAACTGTGATGCTGTGAATATATGTTGTGATGTGCATGATCTCTATGTAAATATTGCTGAGACTGTAAATGAGGTAGATAATCATTCTTGTCACGAATCTAACGCTGAATTTTTAAATCTTCAAGATTCTTACAATTTACTTGCAAAACGTTTTGATCAACTTGAACAACATTGTATATCTTTAGAATTAAAACAACAATCTCAAAATGAGGATCTTTTGGTAACAAATGTTTGTGAAGACATCGTTGAGACGAGTGACAAGATGATTGAGATAGTTAAGGCTTTAGAGGAAGAGATTATGAGATTAAAGAGAGAATTATCATCGCAAGAAACACTAAAATTGGAACTAGAGGCTGCAGAGTCTAAAAACCAGTACATAGAAACTAGACTTTCGTCTATTCTAGGGGAGATGGAACGTGCGAGACAGGGAACTTCCACTCTTTATGGTTCAATAGAAGAACGCTTCGCTTTTAATGCGGCACAACAACAATCTTATATTGAACAACTGAACCAAAAGTGTGAGGAAATCTCTGACTTAAATATCCAGCTCATTGGCAAAAACATGGTTTTGGCCGAGTTAAAGGAGACACTTCTTCTCACCCGACAAGAAGTTGTTGATAACTCAGCTACAAACTCTGCACCGTCCACTAGTGCTCCAACAACCAATTCAGTGGTGATTTATAAGAACCCGTACCATAAGAACAATCCGGATGCTTACGGTGTTTATATGATGAATGCAATTAAGCACGTGGATCTTGTTAGGGATATTTTAGATGATCTTTATGCGTTAGATCCCTCAAGTAGTTACTATTATTCAGATCATGCATATATTCAGTGAGTTCAATATTGCTTAGCATCTTTGCAGTGCATAGGAAGACCGGGTTCTGCACCACTCACTAATCGACCCATTACTGTAACTCCACTCAACAAAACCCCAGGAGCAAAACTGTTATTGACACCATCATTGAAGGCACCTTTAAAATCTGTTGCTAATGTTCCCACTTTGCCTTCTACAGGAGTAAAAGAGTCTACTAAGGCTAAAGGATCACAAGTCAAGAACGATAGGATCAAGCCCTCCACTAGTAGGACCATCAAGAAGAAAGTAGAAGCTCACCCTAGGAATGTTATTTCGGATTTAAATAAAAAGAATCATGTAGCTAAGACTAAAAGCTCTGCGCTTGTGCAGAAGCCTAAGCCATTTGTGAATTCTAATTTGAAATATTGGAATTGTAATGAATGCATGTTTTCTCAGCGTCATGATTTGTGTCTTATTGATCACGTTAATGAAATGAATGCCATTAGGAATAATGTTGAATGGAAACCAACTGGGAGAACTCGTACCCAAGTTGGATGGCAATGGCATCCCACTGGTAGGACCTTTACATTAGATGGAAAAATGTGCCCTTTAACTAGGAATGCATCCATTGAGGTTAGGTCTCAGCGTCCTTTAATTAGGTCCGTTAGCACTAAAGTATGGAAACCGCGCCCTTTAATTAGGTCAGCCCCCACTACAGTGCCTATTAGTGAAGAAATACCTCAGGATTTAAGACAGCTTGAATCTACACCACCCCCTAGGAAGAAGGTTAGGAAGTCTAAGAAACCTAAGGTTAGCAAATCTAAGATAATTAAATATATACCTGATAGGTGTGTAAACACCCATCTTTTCTACCACTTAATTACAATAATAACCGAGCCAAAACGTGTATTTTATGTCTTTTATATCGGAATTATGCGTGGTTTGTGTTTTTTGTTGTGATTTAGGACGAAATTATGAAAAGTGGGGTAAACACGGCATTTACGGGCTTTTATTGAAGAAAAAGATGAAAAGACGAAGTCAAGAAGTCAAGAGTGCAAAAAGAACGGAAGTCCAAGACCAATTCTGAAGATTTATCGAAGAAAAAGTTAAAAGACGGAAGTTTACTTAAAGCCGAGGAACTCAAGTCTATTTTATTGAAGAATTAAAAGACGAGTTCAAAAGAAATCTCGAGCCACAAGTCATTAGAGTCCAAGTTTAAAGAAGATTAGAAGGAAAAAGGACTAATGGTGTAATTAATGAAGATTAAAGGCTTAAGGACCTAATGACGCAATTAAGAAGAAATGAAGGAGGGGAGGAAGCTTCCTAATCCTCCCCCATATATAGATTAGATCATTAATCATTTTTCTTTGTTGGATAGTTTGACACACTATTTCTTCCACTTTTAATTACCTTGCAATTTAATTACCTTGTCATTTACTTTATTGTCAAATTTAAATACCTTGTCTTGCACCTTAATTTCCATTTAATTTCAAGTAAGTTTTTCTTTTAGTTCTTGTTAATCTTTATCTTTATCTTGTTAATCTCATTCTACCTTTCTTTAATCTTTGTGTTGATTTGTTTATGTTCATGTTCTTAATTTTTGTTGATTTATTTAAGTGGGTTTTGATTATCCTGATCTTTATTGTTAGTTTTGTTGTTTTGGATTCATTGTTTATACTTAATAGATGCTTATTTGATAGTTTGATTTATCCTTGTGTTTGATTTAGCTTTGTTTTGTTTAAATTCGTGCTTTATTTTGTTCCTTGTTCTTCGGTATTATTGTTACTGTGTTTCCCAAGAAAACGAACCCAACAGCATTCCGAATAGAGGTTGTAGAAAGCTTCTTATTCGGAATATTCAGTATTCCGGATAGTGAAACATTCCGAGTAGGCCAAATATTCCGGGTAGGAATAATATTCCGAATAGGGTATTTATTCCGCATAGCCAAACTATTCCGGATAGAAGAACTTTATTCCGAATAGGACAGTATTCCGGATAGAGGAACTTATTCGGCATAGGGCTGGTTATTCCGGGTAAGGATTATTCCGCATAGGATTATTCCGAGTTGCCATTATTCCGAATAGGCTGCATTGTTCCGAATAGAGGGTTTTATTCCGGATAGGTGACATATTCCGAGTAAGCTTAATATTCCGAATAGGGTATTTATTCCGAATAGGGTATTTATTCCGAATAGGGAATTTTCAGTTTCTTTATTTTCAGTTTTTAATTTTCTGCTTTTTAATTTCTAGCTTTAATTTTCCCGCCTTTTTACTTAGTCGCACTTTAAGTTTATTTGCCTTAGATTTATTTTAGCTTTGTCTTAGTTTAAGATTTAGTTTTAGTTGCGTTTTAAGTTTGCCTTAGCTAGTTTTAAGTTTGCGTTATTTACTTTTAGTGCCTTTTAATTTTAGTCGCGCTTTTTAATACTTGCACCATTTACTTTAAATTAGACTTAGGTTTACTTTTAAGTCATTTACGTTAATTGTTTTTGCACATTTTAATATACTACAACGACACAACTTTTGTTTCCACCAAAGACAGCTGAGTCGCACATAGAACCTAGATCAATTCGATTAGACACACATCAACGAATCTTTTTAATTAGGCAAAAGCCTAGTTATCAAAGGGCGCCGCTGCCGGCTCTTTTCGTAAAGATTAACGGTTTTCTGTGAGAGACGCGTTGCTCTTTGGGATCCGTTCACTCGTGAGCGTTACTTTTCTTGCATAAAAATTTCAAAAAACCATAAAAATTAAAAATTGATAAAAATCCATAAAAATTAAAAATTTCAAAAATCTAAAAAGATTTTATTTTTATTGTGTATATATATTGTCTTTGTGTTTGGTTCCTTTTTCTTTTGCATTTTCAGGTATATGCGTACTAGATCTTCTAATTATCAAGAGCCCGAGACTCAAGAAGATTAAAGAATGGCAGGTGTTAACAACAACAATAATGCACCACACCTCAATAATAACAACAATGTTCTTCCACAGCCCGATCTTCGAACAATGGAGGAGCTTTGTCAACCTACCATGTTTGGACGAGGAGGACCGATTGCGCCGATGCAAATCAACGCTCCTGAGTTTTCGTTGAAGCACCACATGATTCAGCAAGTGCAAACAAATCCTTTTAGAGGAATGCGTGATGATGATGCCAACAAACACCTCGACAAGTTCATTACAATCACCCAAAGCATGAAGTTGCCCGGTGCCACAATGGATGTTCTACGCCTTCAACTCTTTCCACATACTTTATCACATCATGCCGAGAAATGGTTTGATCGTCTTCCAAAGAATTCAATTCACACTTGGGATGACATGACTCAATGCTTTTTGTCGCGCTACTTTCCACCATCCATGGTCACGAGCCTTCGCAATCAAATCAGCGGTTTCATGCAAGATCCCGATGAATCTCTTTTTGATGCTTGGGAAAGATATAATGTCTTGATTGATCGTTGTCTGAACCACAACATGCTCCCTGTGACCTTAATTGATACTTTCTACAACGGATTGACTTTTCGAGATCGTGATACGATTAATGCAGCCGCCGGTGGCACATTCATGAAAAGGAGACCCGAGGAGTGTAGAGAGTTAATTGAGAATATGACTACTCACCACAAAAACTGGGATTCCTCTGCTTCTTCAAGGAACAATCCGAGAGTCAATGTTTCTTCTACTTCAGCAAACCCTGATATGACCGAACTCACCGGCATGATGACCGAAATGAGCAAAAGTATTACGCTTCTCGCTTCAAACCAACAACAACAACAAGTTAAAGCGGTTGCTAATCCTTGTGAAACATGCGGCGGTCCTCACTCATACACCGATTGTCCTTCAACACAAGGAAATCCGGAAAATGTGTATGCAGCTTACGGTAATTATTCACCGGAAAATTACCAAGCTCGACCTCAAGGGGATAGAAATTTGCTGAGTTACCGATCAAACAACTACCTTTCACCCGGTTTTTCCCCTCAAAACCAAAACCCCGCCAACAACTACAATAGAAGCAACCAAATCCCACCAAGAGCTTCTAATCCTTATCACCCACCCGCCCAACAAAACCCACCCATTAACCCCGATGTTGAAGCCATCATGAGAACCCAAGGTGAGCAAATCAAGAATCTTCAGAGCCAAATTATCAATCTGAAAGGAGATATCACAAAGCAAGGAAATGAGATTCGATCCGAGGTTCGAGATAATATTCAATCCTCCTTCAGCAATCAAACGAATGATTTAAAGAATATGCTTGCTAGTTTCTTGCCCGCCGCTCAACCTTCTTCTTCGAGTTCTCTACCTTCAAACACCGTCACCAATCCGCGAGCAAATGTGAGTGCTATTACTACTCGTAGTGGAATTACCATTGTCGATCCACCAATCCCACCCCCATCATCTACACCTCCTCCACCACCATGTATCCCTACTCCTCCTACACCTAGTATTAGTGCACCATTACCGTCTCCGCCTTGTCATGACGATGTACCTAGGAAGGACCCTTCAACATCTCAACCTTTACCTACTACACCTGCACCCTCACCACCCACACCTAATATCCCTTATCCTTCTCGCTTGGGCACGAACAAAATGCTAACCAAGGAGGACTCTCAAGTGACGAGCTATATCAAGATGATTTCTCAAATGAACTTCAACATTAGCTTTCTTGAGGCACTTGTCCACATGCCCAAATTTGTCAAAGCATTTAAAGAATTGCTTAACAAGAAAGAGAAGTTGCTTGAACTCGCCAACACACGCTTAAATGAAAACTGCTCTGCAGTTATTCTTAAAGAACTTCTGGAAAAGCTTAGAGATCCCGGTCGTTTTGTGTTGCCTTGCGTGTTCAACAAAACTAAGGAATTTACTGCCCTTGCTGATCTCGGGGCTAGTATTAATCTTATGCCTTTGAGTGTTTGGAAAACACTATCATTGCCCGACCTCACTCCAACAAAGATGACTCTTGAACTTGCAAATCGCACTCTCGCTTACCCCGTTGGTATAGCCGAAGACGTGTTCATCAAAGTTGGCACATTTACTTTCCCGGTTGATTTTGTCGTTGTTGATTATGAAATAGACCCTCGTATTCCTTTAATACTTGGTCGGCCATTCTTGAGAACCGGACGAGCTTTAGTTGATGTGGCCGAAGGTGAGTTAATCTTACGAGTCGGGGATGATGCACAAGTTTTCAAAATGGGTAAGCTTACAGGAAAATCCTTTGGAGGCCGAGAATCAGTGAATATGATTAATGTGCATGATGACTTCGTTGTCTACAACAATCCTCTATTCGACTCTTGCATCGATAATCCACTTTTTCATGATGATGTGAATGATTCTCGCTCCAATGTGGACGCTTCTCCCATTTATGATTCCCCACCGATCTTTGATGCTTATGATGATGATGATTCTAGCTCAAATTCGGATGATTATGATGACCTTACTTCTGAGTATCCCGAGCTGCCCACGTATGATGATTTCGATGAGGCCGATACTCTTTCGAGCGATTCTTCACATGATGAAGATCCTCCGCCATCACTCGATCCTACTTTGGACGATTAATCATTTGAGGAAGACTTCTCTATGTTTCTCAACACTTACTTCCCTCATGAGAGTGATGCTCCTCCTTATGATTTTGAAGATTATCGTCTTGATCCTACTTTGGATTTGAAGAACATTCTTTCAAAGGAGAAGAAACTGGTCGACACCAATATCCGCAGCACGTATGAGTTAATACCTCTTTGTCCCCCTTCTGAGGACGAGGTTGTGCTTCTTCGCGGATCTTCTTCCTACTCTGCTGAGCCTGAGTGCTATTTTCCCCTAAAGGAAAAGGTGTTCGACCCCGGTATCGATATTCTACAGCCATCTCAGTATCCACCTGATGAAATAAAAGGAAATATCTTTGGAACTTATGGAAATCTGCTTTCACCACTTCACCCTTGCTTCCACCGTGCTCCATCGCTGCTTAAGAGAACCCTGCCTATCCTTCTTTGGCTTGCCTTGTTCGCCTTAAGCTTATGCTTTTTGATGGACGAAAACTATGTCTTTGATCCTGGTGGATATGTTTCATGTTTCTTCCGTTGATAATCAAGGTCGAGTCAGGCTCACGACTCGATTAACAAAAACCAAGTGCTTCTTGGGAGGCAACCCATGCATCTATCTTTTCGCTTTCTTTATCATAAGTGTAGGGGAGACCCTTTGGTTTGCTATTTCCTCTCCTCTCTTAATCAGGGATTCGAGCTTCAAAGACACACTCTTGATGATTCTTGATGACCCGTGATTCCGTGTTCACTTCTTCCCGGTTCTATCCTAAACTCTTTTCGATTCACCATTTTATATTTTCTCAAATAGGAATCCCTTTAGTTGTCTTTTCCTTAGCGAGATTTAAAAGAAGTGCACAATGTCCTAAGTGTAGGAGAGTTTACTCCCACATGCTTAAACATTGAGGACAATGTTTATATTAAGTGTAGGGGGGACTTCTATCGAAGTTAAGTGGTCTTTTCCTTGTTTTTGTCCTCATTTTAACCGGAAAATCAATTTTTCGATATTTTTCAAAATTTTTGATCTATTTTGGCCTATTAGTTTTCCCTTTGTATAGTTATTTTTCTGCCTTATTAGAATAAATCTTTGAATAAGTGGTTTTTATTTTCAAACGTTATGAATCTTTTGACTCAACCCGAGTTTACTTATCTAAGTTTACTCTAGCTAGTATCCTTAACGTGTTTAAGTCAAGTTTTGCTAGGCTTTTATATAGGGAGCTATAAAACGCGAAAGTCTTAACTCTCACGGGTTAAGAACAAGAACTTTTCGCAAGTTCCTATAATTGATCCTAGAGAGTCGTTTATCAAGGGAACTTTAAAACGCGATTTCTAAACTTGAAAAAGTCTAAGAATTTGCAAGATCCTATAGGCGACTCGAAAACCCAAAACTTTGATTTAATAGGCTAAGCATCCACGAGTCTCATTCCTTGAGATTTTAAACTATGGAGAACGAGAGATGATAGAGCCAATTATAAGTTCGGTATTCTTTCGGGAATTTGTGTGAGTTAATTATGAGCCTATTCTCCCATCGCTTGCTAATAAATTTATCTGCAATAAATAAGGTTGTACGATTTGAAAAGTTACTTAGCTTCTAGCCCAAGATCGTTTAAAAGTTGCTCGGTATGGATTAGAGTTCATAGCCAAGGCATAACTTATTGAAGCGGGATGCGAAGATTGGCGAGTCCAAAAAGGTCCTAACAAGGCATGAGGGCTATATTTTGTTGCTAAAGATCCAAAAGTGATGTGAAGAATCATTTATCGAAAATCAATATGAAGGATCGAGACACACGACGAAAAGCAAAAACTCCCAAAAGTCATGGAGAAGTGTATCCGAAAAGACCCTAACAAGGTATGAGGATAAATAGATCCAAGTCATAAAAGGAGGCGGATCGTTGTATATCAAAGTCCAAAATAAAGATTGGAGAAAAATGAAGAAGTCGTGGTCCAAGTATTAATCTCTCAAAACTTCAAGAGAAGAAATTCCATTATGAAGAGAAGACCATAATTTCATGAACGTCTCTCAAGGTTTGAAGTATGAAGTCGCTGCCAAATATCGGTCCGAGAAAGGTCTCAAATCGCGAAGCGAGTTATGCCAAGATATGAACTTTATGAGGCCCCGAGAAGCAGTTTTAAAAGATTTTGTCCTTTAGCTAACTATTGATTAAATCGTTCACTTTATTTCAGACTAAATAACTATCGAAATAAGTCAAACAATGTATCCTCGTGATCATTCAAGACAACAATAAAATATAAGAGATACACCTAGGAATAAGGGAGTCTAAGTGAATAATTGGCCCACATGAGTTCGTGTTAGTTTGCTAACTTATAATAACAATGATCTCGTTTTTAAGCTTGGTTTGGAGAAAGTGAAAACTTAGGATGATGATTATTCATAACATTTCCAAAACCCAAGGTATGATTTTGATATCTTTACTTTGTATGTTTATAGTTTTCTATCTCTTAAATAAAGGCCAATGTGGATTGATTATGATGAAAAATGTAAACATGCTTTGTAACTAATGCATTGCATGAGGACATTGCAATGGTCAAGTGTAGGGGATTTGATAGGTGTGTAAACACCCATCTTTTCTACCACTTAATTACAATAATAACCAAGCCAAAACGTGTATTTTATGTCTTTTATGTCGGAATTATGCGTGGTTTGTGTTTTTTGTTGTGATTTAGGACGAAATTATGAAAAGTGGGGAAAACACGGCATTTACGGGCTTTTATTGAAGAAAAAGATGAAAAGACGAAGTCAAGAAGTCAAGAGTGCAAAAAGAACGGAAGTCCAAGACCAATTCTGAAGATTTATCGAAGAAAAAGTTAAAAGACAGAAGTTTACTTAAAGCCGAGGAACTCAAGTCTATTTTATTGAAGAATTAAAAGACGAGTTCAAACGAAATCCCGAGCCACAAGTCATTAGAGTCCAAGTTTAAAGAAGATTAGAAGGAAAAAGGACTAATGGTGTAATTAATGAAGATTAAAGGCTTAAGGACCTAATGACGCAATTAAGAAGAAATGAAGGAGGGGAGGAAGCTTCCTAATCCTCCCCCATATATAGATTAGATCATTAATCATTTTTCTTTGTTGGATAGTTTGACACACAATTTCTTCCACTTTTAATTACCTTGCAATTTAATTACCTTGTCATTTACTTTATTGTCAAATTTAAATACCTTGTCTTGCACCTTAATTTCCATTTAATTTCAAGTAAGTTTTTCTTTTAATTCTTGTTAATCTTTATCTTTATCTTGTTAATCTCATTCTACCTTTCTTTAATCTTTGTGTTGATTTGTTTATGTTCATGTTCTTAATTTTTGTTGATTTATTTAAGTGGGTTTTGATTATCTTGATCTTTATTGTTAATTTTGTTGTTTTGGATTGATTGTTTATACTTAATAGATGCTTATTTGATAGTTTGATTTATCCTTGTGTTTGATTTAGCTTTGTTTTGTTTAAATTCGTGATTTATTTTGTTCCTTGTTCTTCGGTATTATTGTTATTGTGTTTCCCAGGAAATCGAACCCAGCAGCATTCCGAATAGAGGTTGTAGAAAGCTTCTTATTCGGAATATTCAGTATTCCGGATAGTGAAACATTCCGAGTAGGCCAAATATTCCGGGTAGGAATAATATTCCGAATAGGGTATTTATTCCGCATAGCCAAACTATTCCGGATAGAAGAACTTTATTCCGAATAGGACAGTATTCCGGATAGAGGAACTTATTCCGCATAGGGCTGGTTATTCCGGGTAAGTATTATTCCGCATAGGATTATTCCGAGTTGCCATTATTCCGAATAGGCTGCATTGTTCCGAATAGAGGGTTTTATTCCGGATAGGTGACATATTCCGAGTAAGCTTAATATTCTGAATAGGGTATTTATTCCGAATAGGGAATTTTCAGTTTCTTTATTTTCTGTTTTTAATTTTCTGCTTTTTAATTTCTAGCTTTAATTTTCCCGCCTTTTTACTTAGTCGCACTTTAAGTTTATTTTCCTTAGATTTATTTTAGCTTTGTCTTAGTTTAAGATTTAGTTTTAGTTGCGTTTTAAGTTTGCCTTAGCTAGTTTTAAGTTTGCGTTATTTACTTTTAGTGCCTTTTAATTTTAGTCGCGCTTTTTAATACTTGCACCATTTACTTTAAATTAGACTTAGGTTTACTTTTAAGTCATTTACGTTAATTGTTTTTGCACATTTTAATATACTACAACGACACAACTTTTGTTTCCACCAAAGACAGCTGAGTCGCACATAGAACCTAGATCAATTCGATTAGACACACATCAACGAATCTTTTTAATTAGGCAAAAGCCTAGTTATCAATACCTGCTAATCACAAGGAACATTTAGATTCCAAAACCTATACATTGTCCTCGTCTGGTGATATTTTCAGGTGGTCCAAATCATCCTCTGGTATTTGGACTCCGGTTGCTCAAAGCATATGACCGGAGATCGCTCGATGCTCCGAAATTTCGTCAGCAAGTTTCTTGGAACTGTTAAATTCGGTAATGATCACATAGCAAAGATAATGGGGTATGGTGAATATCAGATTGGGAATGTCACGATTTCAAGGGTATACTATGTTGAAGGTCTTGGTCGTAATTTATTTTTAGTAGGACAGTTCTGTGATTCCAACCTAGAGGTTTCTTTTCGACAACACACTTGTTTCATCCGCAACTTGGAAGGAAAAGACTTGTTGAAGGGATCTCGTGGTGCAAATCTCTACACTTTGTCCCTTCAAGACATGATGGCCGCCTCTCCAGTATGTCTTCCCTCCAAAGCATCTAAGACCAAGTCATGGTTATGGCATCGCAGATTATCTCATCCTAACTTTGATGCTATTAATCATTTGTCTAAAAACGAATTAGTTCGTGGTCTTCCAAAGCTCAAATGTCACAAGGATCATCTATGTTCCGCGTGTTCAATGGGGAAAAGCACCAAGAAATCATACAAGCCCAAAGCTGAAGACACCAATCAAGAAAAACTTCATCTTTTGCATATGGATCTTTGTGGGCCAATGCGTACCGAAAGTGTGAGTGGTAAGAAATTCATACTTGTTATTGTGGATGATTTTTCAAGGTTTACATGGGTTAAATTTCTACGTACAAAGGATGAAGCACCGAAGGCTATCATCACTTTCCTGAAATTCATTCAGGTACGTTTAAATACTACAGTCCGCCGTATTCGTACTGATAATTGAACAGAATTCGTCAACCAGACTCTTCGTGATTACTATGAAGAAGTTGGTATCTCACATGAAACATCCGCTGCACGTACTCCACAACAAAATGGTGTCGTTGAAAGACGGAATCGTACGCTTATGGAAGCTGCTAGGACTATGCTGATTTATGCGAACGCTCTGTTATTCTTATGGGCAGAAGCTGTATCTACTGCATGTTACACCCAAAACCGCTCTATCATTCGGAAACGCCATGGAAAAACACCTTACGAGCTTCTACATGATCGTAAACCCGATGTTTCATTTCTTCATGTGTTTGGTGCTCTTTGTTATCCAAACATTAATAGTGAGAATTTAGGCAAACTACAACCGAAAGCCGATATAGGTATTTTCATTGGTTACTCACCTTCCAAGAAAGCATACTGAATTTACAACCGTCGTCTTGGTAAGATAGCAGAAACTATGGACGCAGATTTCGATGAGCTGACAACGATGGCTTCTGAGCAACGCAGCTCTGAACCCGCGCTTCACGAGATAGGAACCGGTGCTATTAGTTCCGGATTAGTTCCCAATAATCCTACTTCTACATCATTTATATCACCTACAAGGCCTCAATGGGATGAACTATTTCAACCTTTGTTTGATGAATTCTTTGATCCCCCAAGTGAGGAAGTTCCAGCACCTATAGTGATAGCTCCAATTCCTGAAGTTGTTGCTCAAGCTAATGGAGCTTCATCAAATGCATCTTCAATTAACATTGAACCGGATGCACCTTCTCCAGGTAATTCTCAAACTACACCTGAATCTTCACCCGTAATTGTGCCTAATGATGATGAAGAGGATTTTGTTGATCACGATTTGGAATATGCACACCAACAAGAGCTTCCATTCTTTGGTATACCGATACCTGATAATCCTTCTGCCGCGTCTACCTCAGAAGAATCTCCTACAAACGTTCACTCCAGACCACAACGGATTGAAAATCATAGTACCAAATGGACAAAAGATCACCCAATTAGGAATATTATTGGAGGTCTCAATCGACCAGTCTCGACACGCCATCAGTTACAAGAGAGTGCACTCTACTGCTATTTTGATGCATTTCTCTCCGAAGTTGAACCTAAAAACTGGCAACATGCTATAACTCAATCATCTTGGATTGAAGCCATGCAAGAGGAACTAAATGAATTCCAAAGACTTGAAGTATGGGAATTAGATCCTCTCCCTGACAAGGTTAACATCCTTACTTGTTGTGGGTTTATAAGGTTAAACTCGATGAGATGGGTGGAGTTTTGAAGAATAAGGCTAGATTGGTTGCTAGAGGTTACAAACAAGCCTTGGGTATCGATTTTGAAGAATCTTTTGCTCTGGTGGCAAGATTGGAGGCTATTAGACTATTCCTTGCGTACGCTGCTCATATGAATATGATCGTCTATCAAATGGATGTGAAGACGACATTTTTGAATGGTGAACTAAGGGAAGAAGTTTATGTTAGTCAGCCAAATGGGTTCGTTAGCACGGAGTTTCCTAATCATGTGTACAAGCTTAAGAAGGCTCTCTATGGGTTGAAGCAAGCTCCACGCGTGTGGTATGATCTCCTGTCAACATATCTCATTTCATAAGGCTTCTCCAAAGGCAAGGTGTACCCCACTCTATTCACTCTCAAGGAAGGAGACGACATGATACTGGTACAAATTTATGTTGATGATATAATATTTGTTGCCTCTAACATAGAATTGTCCAACCGCTTTGAGAAAATAATGTCCACACGCTTTCAGATGTCAATGATGGGAAAATTTTCATTTTTCTTAGGATTACAAATTTCTCAGAATCCCAGAGGCATCTTTATTAATCAATCCAAATATGCTCTAGAATCCTTAAAGAAATATCACTTTGAAAACTGTGACCCCGTGGATACTCCAATGGTGGAGCGATCCAAGTTAGATGAAGATAGGGATGGGATTGTTGTCGATCCGAAACTTTACCGTGAAATGATCGGCACCCTTCTCTATCTGACTGCTTGCAGGCCTGATTTGCAATTTGCTGTATGCATGTGTGCCCGGTATCAAGCTCGGCCTACCGAAAAGCACTTACATGTTGTTAAAAGGATCTTTCGGTATCTCAAAGGAACACTTCATCATGGTCTATGGTATCCGAAAGATTCCTCCATTGCTTTAATATCATATGCCGATTCCGATCATGTTGGGTGTCAAGACACTAGGCGTAGCACTTCTGGATCTGTGCAACTCCTTGGAGACAGATTGATTAGTTGGTCTTCAAAAAGGCAGAAAAGCGCTGCAATTTCAAGCACGGAGGCTGAATACATTGCCATGTCCGGTTGTTGTGCTCAAATCCTTTAGATGCGGTCACAATTAACTGACTACGGTCTTGGATTCAACAAAATCCCAATGTATTGTGACAACAAGAGCGCCATTGGCCTTTGCTGCAACTACGTTCAACACTCCCGGGCAAAGCACATTGACATACGCTACCATTTCATTAAAGAGCAAGTGGAAAATGGAGTGATCGAGCTGTATTTTGTCACCACTGAGTATCAGTTGGCAGATATGTTCACCAAAGCCTTAGATCGAGGACGAATCGAGTTTTTGATCGACAAGCTTGGCATGAAATCCTTCTCTCCAGCGACTCTCAAAGAGTTGGCAGAAGAATCAGCAGAATAGTGGTGGTAAACTATTCGTGCGTATCCTTTGATCGTGATCTTGTATATTATCGTATATATTTAAACCACAAAAAGAAAAATACAAAAATATAAAACCTACAAAAACCATAAAAAATATAAAACCAAGAAAACCCAAAAATATTTTCTTTTTTAAATCGGGCATGTCTTTTAGTACGGTAATATTTACGGCTTTAGAAATGTCGATTAATATTGACACGGCGCCGTAAATAGAGTCCGTATAAAAGTTCTACGTTTTTTAAAACATGCCCATTATGTCTTGTAGTTATTTCAGACTGCAACCCGTTTTTCGCATTAAAGTCACGTATTTCCTTGGAAAACGTTGGCTCACAACGGGAATTAATTTTCTCGGGCATGATTTACAAGCCAAATCATGCAAAGGGATCAAGTTTACTTTATAACTTGATCTAACGCGAATTAGTGTACGTCTCAGTGCATTATTTTGTTTAAATAAGAGAAATCTTATTGCCACCACGAATCAATCTTTTTAAGACATTAATTGGAAAATGTTTTCATCAATATTTGACTCGTTAAACAATGACTACATCTCTTTAAATAGAAAACGGGTCATCGTTTAAGGGGGAGAAAATATCAAATCGTCTTCGTCATCAAAACGGTCTTCAAAAGTGTTCGAGAAAAATTAATCGGTTAAATGGTTAATGATTGGATTGTCTTTGGTATATAAGTTGTGATTGTTCGTGATTTGTCGTGAGTTTTAGGTCTCGGATATTTGCTAATAGGATACAATGTTTAAGTTGTGTGAGGGCTAGAATTGTTAATACAATGAGATAGGCCTAACGATTGTTAATTCATTTAACGGATGTTAACCTAAAAGTTGTTATTAACTAGAAAAGAAAAGAATAAGAAAAGTAAAGGGACTAAAGTTGTTAAAATGTGAAAGTTGCAAAACTTTAACCTAAGTCAACCAACCCCCCCCCCCCCCCCCCCCCCGTTTTTCTTTTCTTTCTTCTTCTTTCTTTTCTCTGGCCGCCATTAACACACACAAAAAACACACTCAAGCTCATAAACTCGCGTTTGTTAATCACTCAATCCGTTTCATTCGATCAACAAGGTACAAACATACTTCTAATTCGTCTAATTCGTCTTTAAAATCCACTTAATTGCTTTGTTTTAATTAATTCATCAAAATTAGGGTTTACGACATAATTAGGTCAAATTGATTATCGGTTTTAGGTGGGTTTTGCTCGGAATAGAATTAGAACAAGTCTTGTTGCCTTAGAATGCCTTAAAACTCACATACGCGATTAGAATAATCCTTCATAGGTGCGTTTGGTTTATTCCGAATGAACATGTTTTTCAAAGTATTATTCCGGATGAACGTTCTTTTTCCGAACGAACGTTTATTCCGGATGAACGTATTATTCTGAACGAACATCATTCCGAATGAGAGAATTATTCCGAACGAGAAGATTTTTCCGAATGAACGATTTATTCCGAATGAGTTGTTATTCCGGATGAACGTTTTATTCCGGATAAACGTTTTATTCCGGATGAACGTTTTATTCCGGATGAACCTTTATTCCGGATGAAGGGTTTATTTCGGATGAAGGGTTTATTCCGGATGAAGGGTTTATTCCGGATGAAGGGTTGATTCTGGATGAAGGGTTTATTCCGGATGAAGGATTTATTCCGGATGAAGGGTTTATTCCGGATGAAGGCATTCCGCATGAAGTTTTTCCAAATGAAGGATTTTTGCTTAATGAATTTTTGCTTGTTACATGCTTGTGTTATAAGTGCTTAATGAATTAAGTCATATGTGTAATGCTTAGAAATAAAATCATAATGTTATTTATATCTCTGTGTATCAACCTTTATGTCTTATCTTAAGCAGAAACAATGACTAATCCAACCGTGCAACAACTCCAAGAAGCTAGAGCAGCAGCAATTGCCGAGGCCAAAACCCTTAAAGTTCATTCCGAACAATTACCGGTTGAAAGAAGTCTCTCATTCTACTCACCTTGGATTCAAAGTCGGCTCGGCCATCCTTGATCAATCTCACTTCAAGAATGCGTTAAGGAGTAGTGCCTCGGTGCCTTTCGATTACATGTATGAATTTTGGGCCACCAAGGAGAGGACTTCAAACAAGATCACCTTCTTCCTCGACAACAAGCAACAGACACTCACCGTGTCAGACTTTCATAGGATATTTGGGATTCGGGACACACCCAAAGGTATGACATTTTCAGAGAACCCGACCAAAGACGAACTCATGGAGATGTTCCCAGCTCTTGGATGTGCTGACTTACGAGTGGTGTCCGAGTTTAACACAGCCAAAGTAGGTCAACCTTGGAGAGCTATATTCGGTATCCTCAGTCGGTGTCTCACACCTAAAACAACTGGGCATGATGTTGTGCGCCTTCTAATTATCCGTATCTTCTATGGTATGTTCAAAGGTATAAATATCGATTATGCATCATTCTTGTGGTAAGAGTTTAATTACCAACTCTTCCTAAACACGAAGCAGAAGGCTAAAGGTTTCCAGTACCCTAGGTTCATCAAGCTTATCATTCACTACTTTATGGAAAATGATGCTTCTATTGATAAGCGTGCAGGAAGCCGTCACCACACTAAAGAGGCTGATGACCTTGTGGACCTAAGGCATGAAGGACACTCTAGTGCTGTTAACCCTGGTCCTATTCCTAGTCATCTCCTGACGGATAAAAATGTAGCTTCTGCTGATTACAAGCTACTGCTAAGAGAAATCAGACAACAACAGGAAAAAGGTCAGGCGGGAGAAGTCTCGTCAACTACAGTCAAAAGTAAAGGCAAACGTAAGCAAGATGTTGTCTTACCTGAGCCTAAAACCAAGAAGACAAAGACTATGGCTAAAAAGGACAAGGGCAAAGCTGATAAGTTTGTTCTTCGAGATGAAGAAGATGTTGATGACGATGCTACTCCCGAGCTAATTCGCAAAACTGAGAAAAAGCTAATGAAAAAGGCTGTTGAAAAGAGTAGGAGACACACAGGCGGTAGTGGTTCGGGTGCACATATAGAGGATGAAGAAGAATACAAGGAGCCACATGACATTCGTGAGTTTGGATCACCCAACAACTACTCAACACCGAAGGAGACATCCATTGCCGATACAGCAAGCGTCGAGAAGGAGTCCGTTGCTACGACAATCATTGTGACTACACAGCCCTTATCAACTCAACCTCCACCAATCCAGCCTCTACCAACATGACCTTTGACAACACCACTACTATCCCCTCCACCCCCACCTACTTCCGTCATGAGTACTGTAATCATAACTGTGCCTATTCAACCGTCCCAGAGTAGCCCTGTGCCATCTATATTCTCTGCGTTCGTCATGGCAGAAATGATGGATAAACACATGGAAACTCAAAGAAACGAGATGGCTCAACTTCGAGAAGAGCTACTCAAACGAGTGCAAAGTGAAGAGGCATCCAAGAGAGCCCAAGAGGAGATGTCAGCTAAGTTCCATGCAGAGATGGAGTCTACACGGAAATCTCATGCAGACGAACTTGCTCATGTCAAACAGGTTGAAGCTGATAAAAGTGAAGCAAGGATTGCAAAACTCCGAGCATTAGATACAAAGAGGAGAAAGAAACACTTGAAGCTTCCATCTTGGATAGAGTGAATGAATCTGTTAAGTCTCTTATGCCAAAGTTGCGAAAAGAGATGAAGAAAATTGCGGCTGATAAGTTGATGATCAAATCGTCAAATCCTTCCGAGTCAGCCTATAAAATTGCATATGACTTAACAGACTTTGAACTAAAGAAGATTCTCAAAGCCCGCATGTTTGAAGTTGGATCTTTTGATAAATCCAAAATTCAGCGGATACTTTATAAAGCACTCAATGAGGCAATAAAGGAGGATGACCGGTTGTTTAAGACATTTGGAAGTGTGGTGCCTTACCACATCTTGTACCAAAAGAAAGATGGAGATGCTTCTGGTGAGGAGGATAGTGAGCAAGAAGAGAGTGGTGGTGAAGAAGAGAGTGGTGGTGAAGAAGATGAAGCAAGTGATGAAGACAAGGGTAGTGATGATGATGATGATAATTATGGTGATGGTGGTGATCGTAATGAGGAGAGTAATGAGGATAGCAACAGGGACGATGATGAGGATGATGATGACAACGAAAACAGGGATAGCGGCAACAACGACAAATCTGACAAGCCTGATCAGTCTGATGATGATGATACGGCTGATCATGCTGCCAGCAAAAAGAAACAGTCCAAGACCAGTAACAAATCTCAGAAAGATGTTGCTCGCAAGGAAAAGTCCACATCTACGGAGTCACGCCGAACCAAGTGGCGCCATGATGTGAATGCTACAACAGCATCGTAAAATCCCGGTACATCTGTTTCTATTTCTATACCTGTTACTATTAATCCTGTTAGTTCTTTGGTTGCTACCATAATTGCAGAACCAGTAATTACACCTGAATCTGCACAACACTCGCCTGTTCATAATACCGCTGAAATACCTGAATCCGAACCAGCAAGCGTTCAAGTATCTACTGCTCCACCTAATGAACCAGTTCCCGAGTCACGAACAATGGATTGGGCTGATACATTGGAGATTGATGAAACCGCACCAGAACAGCCATGGATCACGGCAGCTGCTGCATATGATCCAATCACAGATGCGGATGCTAATGTTCTGTATCTTCGTATCCGGAATCCAATCGATCTGTGTGCATTTTGGTCTTATGAGTTTGGATCTTCGGTCACTCAGTCTTTGGTGAAGAGAGCGCTTAAAGACAAACGACTTCGGATTAAATCTGGCTTAAGTCGAATGGAGTATGAGCATTATGCTGAAGAAATTCTGAAAGCTCTCAAAACCATTCAAAGGCCAGGCCTTCATGAGCCAGAAAGACCTGCTCCTCCACTTGATGCTACTCAAGATAATCAAATTGCACTTGACTTCTTTGTTACCTACGATCTCGACTATCTCCTTAAGGGTTCATCCAAGTACGCAACCTCACTGACTTTGTTGAAAGCTGCTTCGTGGGGGGCAATTCCTTGGATCGAAGAAAAGGTCAATCACCTCTGGGTTCCAAAGATAGACCGTCATTATGATATGTATGCTGTTATCGGAGCATCACATTGGGATGAGCGCGTACGAAGAGCGTACAGAGGTTGTTGCTTATTCAACTCATGAAATAGAGTCAGATCTGATCTTCGAATCACAAGCATTTTGGGATTGACGATTGAACCCAAGAATGGATATCACCATGTGTCAGAGATTCGACTGAAAAGAGAAGATGACAGAGAATACAAGATACAGCAAGGAGATTACTCCCTCATTCGTCTTGAAGACATCGAAGATATGTTGCTTCTCATGACCCGTGATCAGATTACACATCTTACTCGTGAAGAAAACATTGCTTTGAACACAGCACTTCGTATGTTTACACGAAGCGTTGTTATCAAGAAACGAGTTGAAGATCTACAACTGGGAGTTAAAATCTACTAGAGAAAGCTCAACATGACCCGTCCAACTAATCAAGTCTTACCTCAGCATGTCGATAGGTGTCCTTATACCGGTACCACCCATCTGATGCACGGGATTTTCTACTTGAACAGTAGGGAGATAATGAAGTTTATGCGGATAGCTACGCTTCATAAGTACAGTGATGGGAATCTCATATACGTCAGAGGAAAATTGGAGCATCTCAACTCTGGCGGGACGTTACCCGAGGTGATTGAGTATTGGCACGCGGGTTATCAGAAGATGGAGACATATGTGATAAAGAAGATTGATGAAAAGCTCAGGGAACGTAGGTTGATCAGGAGCTTAGAAAGATTCGTTGGTGGTAGACCATATGGAGTGCACCACAAGCTACTGCAACGATCCATCTAATGGGTCGTCTCATATCAGGTCCACTCTATATTGGTTTTAATTGTGAATATGTAAATTCTATGAATATTGTGCTTTTGTGGCTTGATGTAGTGTGAAGGTATGATAATTTTTCAAGAATTTCTCACGAGATTCTAAATCTTTCAAAATATATCATACTCAAGCACTACAACTAACCCTCATTAATTTGAGGGGGAGCATTAATATGTTCTATGGCCATACATTGATTTCATTTTTACCCAAAGACCGGTTAATCCATTCAATATCCCAAATATTAATGGTTAACATTTTGGATAAGGGGAGAAAATGGGATTAAGGAGACTTAATGATATTTGGCTAAAGATGAAAAAGACTTAAAGATAATCCAACTTAATATGTGTAATGCATATGTTAAGGGGGAGCGTTTTTGATGAACAAAACACTTAAGGCACAAAAACTTTGATTATAATATCACAAGTGCCTTAAGTGATTTTCCAAGGATTTTTCATGGTGACTATACTTTCCCAAAACACACTTAATTCAAGACGGATGTGGTGACAAAAGGGTGGTAGGAATAAGTATTAGTCCAATGATTCATCAGAACCGATGGAATCTTCCCATGGACAATTCCCTAGATAGAATTAGAAGTCCTAGGAAAGATGGAGAAAGATGGTGAACGTAGCAGAGTACCAACTAATTACTGACGCTAGCACCGGAACAATCACAACAAGGTGCTAGTAATGATGTATTGGTAAGTACTAAAGGGGTTGAAGAATGAAAAAGAAATGTAAAGATAAAGGGTGTAAAGAAAGAAGCCCTCCTTACAACTTAGGACAGAAACCGGGTCAACACATCTATTATTGAGATCATTTTAAATGATTCTTAATACTGAAGACAAGACATCATGGACCTAGTGATGTCATACACAATCCCTCCCAGCTAACTCAAATATCTCTCAAAAGATGTTTGTTTTAATCACACGGAGCTCAACACGTTATCTATTGATCTATTCACTTTGAATATATTGATATTGAATAGGTGGCAATCCTCTCCAGCCATCGCTCACCAAATCAAAACGCACTATCGAGTCTAGAGCCACGAGATCATTAAAAGTCTCATTAGGACACTTTCCATTTATTCCTTGCTTCTTCACACACTGTGAAAAGTAAGAGATTTTTATGAGTCCTACGCAGTACTCTTGTAATATTGCTAGAACATTTGAGTAATACGTAAGTACTACAATGAAGATGGAAATCCTGCTTGAGCCAACATCAAACAAGCTCATGGTAGGTGACACGTGCGGTTCTTTAGAAACCAATCTTGTGAAACTTGGAAAGAAACAGTAGTTTAATTCTTAATTGAACTTAAACTCGTTCCAGGCCTCTACGCATTATCGTATGGTCTTGCTAGAACACTCAGAGTGACATTCTTTAGTGTTCACAGTGATGAGTGGAAATCCTTCTAGTGTTAACATCAAACAGCACTTGGTAGGTGACGTGCAAGATTCTATATGAATCAAGCTCGTGACAACTAGAAAGCAACAATGGTGAAAATCTTAATGGAAATTCACTTGTTCCAGGTTCATGAATTGACGGCTTCAATCACAAGGATAATTTATTATCCAAGTGATTCACTCTTTATGTTCGCAGTCAGGCTTAGTGACGGTCGAGTAAAGAGAACGGGTTTACCCGCGAAATCCTGTCAGGAAGTTACTTAATTGAAACTATCCGTCACGGGTACGATGTCTAATATCGTCCAACGGTCTTCACCGACCGGAGGTAAAATACTACCGATTTAGAATTAAATGTTCTAAGCCATTTCATTCATGTCTTGTTATGTTGCGGCATTTGAAGACGGTGGCGTTGCGATGGACCAGTTGAAGTCGTTCCCACATGCTTATGTTTTTTCTGCATTAAATTTCAGCAAAATTCAAGAAAGTACAAAATGAAGTCTTCCGTTGTACCAAACTCTGAAGCTTTCAAGAATTCAACAAAAACATAAGTGTGTGGAACATGGAGTCACGAGGAGGCAAGAATCACAAGAAGGAAAAGATCGCACGTGAAGGGTCAAAAGAACAATGCTCTAAAGCCAAAGCCTAAAAGATCGAAATCCACATATTCACAACAAAAAGAAAAGACTACTAGATGAAGAACGAAGACTTAGTATAGTATGCTAGGTTTAGGACTTTGTAATTTGGAGTGACCTCCCTTAGGGGGAGATTGTTAGAAATACGTTTTTAACGTATATTAGAAGTATCGGTGACTCCATGATATTACTAAATGTTGTATAGCTCGTAGTTGAATATTTAGTTACTTTGTTAAGTAAACCCGAGCCATGGGCTTGTCATGGGTTGGAGGCCCAAGTCTATTAAGGACTTGGGTATATAAACCCCTTTCCACCTAAGGAAAGGGGGTTGGTGGTTTTAGTTTTTCAAGATTAATAAAACACATATTCTCTCACTTTCTCTCACTACTTTCTCTCTCTAGAAACATCAACCCACCTTATTGATTCACAAGATTATCACACACCTTCAGAGAGAGATCGAGGATTTCGATTGCGATTCTGAATGCTGCCTGTGTTGGAATAAAGTCTGGTTTCAGTCGGTAATTGTTGGGTTGAATTGGAAGACGGTCTCTTCTGGGACGAGTGCATTGTCGAGTGCAATTTGTTGCTCTTGAGTGCGAGACATAATAGCTGCTAAGACAAAACATACTTGTTGATACACAATAGCAATATATCATAATATATAATCCTAACAAGCATCATATGTCACTTTCCTGAAAACATAGCAAAATACCATGCAAACACTACCCAAAGTAATCATCGAGTTGAAACACATACAAATCAGACTACTAAGCAAGCATATCAAAACCCTTAACCAAAATTCAACATATTCCTAGACCTTATCCGAAAAATATGTTCGTAGACCTTATCCGGAAAACGTGGTTTTGGGTCCTTATCCGCAATCTATTTCGTATGCCTTATCCAGAAACCATTTCCTACGTCTTATCCGGAAAGTGAATTCCGAGTCCTTATCCAGAATCCATTTCCTACGTCTTATCTGGAAAGTGAAGTCATATCCCTCATCCGGGATACGTATTTGGGTCCTTATCCGGAATCCATTTCCAACGTCTTATCCGGAAATTGAATTTTGAGTCCTTATCCGTAATACATTTTCGGGTTGTTATCCGGAATCCAAATTTCTAACTCCTATCCGGAATCCAAATTTCTAACTCTTATCCGGAAACCAGTTCCTGTGTCTTATCCGGAAAACACATTTTGAAGTCTTATCCAGAAAACACATTTTGAAGTCTTATCCGGAAAACACATTTTGAAGTCTTATCCAGAAAACACGAAGTCTTATCTGGAAAAAGCATTTGGAGGTCTTATCCGGAAAACGGATTTTGAAGTCTTATTCAGAAAAAGGATTTTGTATGCTTATCCGGAAAATATATTTTGAGGGCTTATATCTATATTTCTAAGGCTTATACGGAATAATTGTTTCTAAGGCTTATCCGGATTTTTTTTTGTTGCTAAAACTGGGGACCGACTAACAAACGCACCTAAGCAATGATTTTAACCCAAGAGGAAAGGAATGGTTTGCCTATAACCATAAGGTTGTGTGTTCTTCTAAGACGCATCTAATTAAAAGATGTATACGAGCTAATCGAATCAATCAATCCTATCCTGATCTTGTAATCAATTAATTAGAACGAGTGAATTAAAGAAACACGTTTACCTTAATGGTTGTTAGATCGAGAAATCAAGGCGAGGTGGTGGTGAATTGATCAAGATTAATGGCGGCAAAATAAAGAACACAAATCCCTACCACAACTATGTAGGCAATTTGTAAGAAAAATTTGTGGTGAAAAACACAAAAAAAAATTGAAAACCTGGATATATCTTGATTAAAAGAGTATAAAACTAGAAACTAACACAACAAAAAATTTATTTCACCCCATGGCTCTTGATACCAATTGTAGAAATATGATAATCTTTGATTCTATCAAGAGGGTTGATGTTTCTAAAGAGAAAAACTAGAGAAAGAGATGAGAGAATAAACTTTTATTAAAGTGAAAAATAAACAACAACCAACACCCTTTCCTTGGAAGGAAAGGGTTTATATACCCAAGTCCTTAGTGGACTTGGGCCTCCTACCCATGACAAGCCCATGGGTTAGGTTAGTTATAACAAAGTAACTAAAGTCTAACTACGAACTGACTAACGTTTAATAATATTGTTGTAGTGACCGATCCTTCTAATATACGTTAAAAACGTATTTCCAACACATGACGAAGTCTCCCCTCTATGTATTCATGCCAGTTGATACCTTCATGACCTATATGGGCTCTTGGCAAATTAAAATACATCTTTCATATATAAACGTATGTTTTCAGAAATATAAATCAGTTTATAAACATGTTTCAGATTTTCCAGAATATACACAGTGTTCCGCTGCACTTTCATTATCATGTTTTCATATCAGTCTTTACTTATGTGAAGGTCTATGATTTCTTAGGATTTGGTAAGTTATGATTAATCTATTGATTGGAATGGAGATGGAGGATAAAGATAAGATGGAGAAGATGAACTAGAGAGAGAAAGGAGATGAGAAAGAGGTAGAGAGAGAAAGTATGTTTTGTTAAAATGAAAGTGAATAAAACAAATGAGCAACCCCTCCTAACATGCTAGGAGGGGGTATATATAGCCCACCCTACATGTGGGCTATATGGACTATATCTTAATACATTGGATCACGAGCCCAATACTTGAATATATCATTGGAGTGGCCGATCCTTTCTAAATACGTAAAAAACGTATTTCCAACAATCTCCCCTTAAGGGAGGTCACTCCAAGTTATAATGTCCTAAATAGTCTATAGCTCGTGATCTATGCTAACAATGATGTGACTGAGACTTTTTTAGAAAAACGTATTTCCAACAATCTCCCCCTAAGGGAGGTCACACCATTTTACAAAATCTTAAACCTAGCATACTATGCTTGAGTATTCGATCTTGTTCTTGTGAATATGCAGATGAGATCTTTGACTTTAGTCTTGAGCATGTTTCCTTGCCTTGACCTTGTGCATTCATCACTTGTGAAATTTGCCTCTTCGTGACTTCATGTTCCACATACTTATACCTTTATAATTCTTGAAAGCTCCAGATTTTGATACAGCGGAAGACTTGACCTTCACACTTTCTTGAATTCGTTAAAGTACTAAGTGTATGCAGTATAAGCATGTGGTAACGACTTCTTCTGGATTGTACACCGTAATGCCACCTTCTTGTTATGCTGCATAAGACAGTTAGCAACAAACCATATACACGGATGAAATGGCCTTGAACATTTCATTCTAATTCGGTAGCATTTTACCTCCGGTCGGTGAATACCGTTGGACGATATTAAATATCGTACTTGTGGCAGGTAGTTTCAATTAAGAACCTCCTTGACAAGATTTCGCGGGTAAACCCGTTCTCTTTACTCGACCGTCCAAAGTTGATTGCGAACGTAAAGAGTGAATCATTTGGATAAAATTATCCGCATGATTTGAAGCCGTCAATTCATGTTCCTGGAACAAGTGAAGTTTAATTAAGAACCGCACCATCGTTGCTTTCTAGTTGTCACAAGCTTGATTCATATAGAATCTTGAAAGTTACCTACCAAGTGCTGTTTGATGTTAACACTAGAAGGATTTCCATTCGTCACTATAAATACTTAATAGTATTACTCTGAATGTTCTGGCAAGATCATAAAGATATTGTGTAGAGACCTGGAACGTGTTTGAGTTCTTTTAAGAATTAAACAACTGTTGCTTTCCAGTTATCACAAGTTTGATCCATAAAGAATCGCACAAGTCACCTACCATGAGCTTTTTGATGTTCGCTCAAGAAGGATTTCCATCTTCATTGTAAATACTTTCGTAATACTCGGATGTTCAGGCAAGATCATGAAGATTTTACGCAGGACTCTTAAGATCTTTCTTACTTGTCACAGTGTGTGAAGAAGCAAGGAATTATGAAAGTGTGTCCAAATGAGATATTTGATGATCTCAAATGGCTCTAGACTCGATCGTGCATTTTGGATTTTAGTGATCGGAGGCTGGAGAGGAGTGCGACCTTTTCAATACAATTTATTCGGAGTGAATAAATCAATAGATAATGCATTGTCTCCGTGTGATTAAAACAAATATCTTTTGAGAGATATCTGAGTTAGCTGGGATGGATTGTGCCTTGCATCACTGGGTCCATGATGTCTATCTTCAATATCAAGAATCATTAAAAATGATCTAGATAGCATATGAATTGACCCGGTTTCTGCCTAAGTTGTAAGGAGGGCTACTTTCTTTATACCCTTTATCTTTACAATTCTTTTTCATTCTTCAACCCCTTCAATGCTTACCAATACGTCATAACTAGCACCTTGTTGTGATTGTTTCAGTGCTAACTTAAGTACTTGGTCGGCATTCAGCTATGTTCACAATCTTTCCCCATCTTTCCTAAGGACTTCTAATTCTAGCTATGGAATGTCCTTGGGAAGATTCCTCCGGTTCTAGAAGAATCATTGGACTTTAACCTATCCTACCATCCTTATGTCACCACAATCGTCACCGTCGTGAATTAAGATGTTTTGGGTAAGTGTCTGTCACCATGAAATCTATTTTGATATTCAAATCCATTTTGCTCCCCCTTAACATATTCCACGATATTCTAAAACATTTCGCACATGTCGGGATGAGCCACAACATTAAGTCAAACCATTGAGATACATTAAATCACATTTTCTCCCCCATATTAAAAATATTAACCCAATCGATGTTTTTAATATCAATTGATTTAATGATGTTTTAAGAAAAACTCGGGAAGAAAAATGCAAATGCAATTAAATCTATTAATCTTCATGATTTTTACAAGGTCCCCATCAAATTAATGAGGTTGCACTTGAATCGCAGATAATAATATTCACGAGCAAAGATCATATATAATAATGAAATCACAAGATTATAGTATACGAGTTAGGACCTGAAATGATGAGAACATCATGTGATAAGATCACGTGGTTCTTGTCTGTGAACGTTGGTCTTCCTCGTAACTTCTGAAATTATCTTCTCCTTTTCACCACATGGACAATTGATATCGTTGTCTTGACACCAACTTGTGAACATTGGCACTTTCGGCATCGAAGAGTCTGAATGCTTGACAATTGCTCCCCCTCAATTGTTGACCCGTGTTCTACTTAAAGAGCTGTAGTCGTCGTTTGAGTAGTTGCATCGTCTAGTATGTAGATATCAATTGCAACAAACTTCGGATTATGGAGTTGATAACTTCGGATTCTGAAGTCAAAGCTTTCCGGTGAAATGCTTGACTTCAATGTGAAAAACGGGTTACTATCTGAAATAATAGCAAACCATTTTGAGCATGTTTTAAATCATTTAAACTTATGCTCGAACTTTATTTACAACCCCGTGTCATTATTGAACGACATTTCTAGGATCGTAAATATTATCGATTCCAGAAGACATGCTCTTTTTATCAAAACATATTTGAACACACAATTTTGAAAGATTTAGAAAAACCTTTTGAAAAATTCTTGAAAAATTGTGTTCAAAGTTTTGAAAACAATTACTTGAGCTTAAGAATGTTGAATATCTTAGGAAAGCTCAAGTCCGAAAACTTGTAAACTTCTCGTTGTAAGGATAAGTTACCATCGGCGATAAACTTTCCTTTTATCTGAAGGACGAGTCCTAAGCTGACATTTACTTAGAAGTTGTTTTCATGAGCTTGAAAACTTTGACTGTTTTAACGGAAAGCTCATGACCGGGAAAGGTTAATTTCTCGTTATGAGGAAAAGTTCTCTTATTTAAAAGATACACTTTCCTTTCTGAGCTTAAAACTTCGAATGTTTTAATACAAGCTCATGAACGAGAAAGGTTAATTTCTCGTTAAGAGGATAAGTTATCATAAAAGATAATCTTTCCTTTATTTGAAGTTCGAGTTACAGTCTGACATTTAACTGTAAGTCCTTGTGCATGAGCTAAAAAACTTCGAATGGCTTTAATATTAGCTCATGCCCGAGAAAAATTAATTTCTCGTTGTAAGGATAAGTTTATCATCAGCGATAAACTTTCCTTTCTTTGATGCACGGGTTATCGTCTGATATTTAACGATAAGCCATTTACACGAGCTTAGAACCTTTGAATGGTTTTAACGTAAGCTCGTGTCCGAGAAAATTTAATTTTTCGTTAATGAGGATAAGCTAATCATCGGTGATAAACTTTCCTTTATTTGAATAACGGGGCATCGTCTGACATTTAACGATGAGCCTTACACACGAGCTTAAATCCTTTGAATAGTTTTGATGATAGCTCGTGACCGAGAAAATTTAATTTCTCGTTAGTGAGGATAAGTTTATCATCAGCGATAATCTTTCCTTTCTTTGAAGTCCGGGGCATAAACTGTGATGTGATTATACGCCATTTACACGAGCTTAAAAACTTTGAATAGTTTTAACGGAAGATCGTGACCGAGAAAATTTAATTTCTCGTTTTGAGGGTAAGTTATCGTTGCGAGATAAACTTCACTTTCTTTAAAGAACGGGTTATAGACTGTGATTTATCGATAAGCCTTTTACACGAGCTTAACCATGAATCCCCTGAGACACTTGTTTCTCCGATATCTGCTTCTTCAGCAGCCAAACTCTAAGAGTGTCCTTATTTGAACGGTATGCAACGATTGGACCGCTTCGTTCTTTTGGAACATCAACAGTGGGACCTGCATTCTCATTAGGAATTTGCATGCTTTGACATGGGTTAGCGATATCAATTATAGAAGCACGCGAGGGTTCACAGTTTGCTTTACTTGTGTCAGAGGCGACCTGATTAGATGATTCATTTATCTTAGCTGCCAAATGTTTCCTTATATAGAAAACCTTAAGTTTAGGCTTAAGTGAAGTATCATCTTTATCAATTTCCTCCCTAGTAGTCTTAGTAGAATCGGAGACTATCCTAGTTAAAGGGCACTCGTTTCCTACAAGAGTGAAAGTTCTACCAGTGGGGCGCCAAACTTTACCCATGGGTTTGATTTTAGCTATCCACTGGGTTTTAAGTCTAGCACGGGAGTTCACCTCATCAAGTAATTTTTTGACACAAGAATCATGATTTGCCGTAAAGACGCATTTTCTACATGTCTTACAAGTAGCATATTTAATGTCCGAGTAATTCCTAGATGATTGATCGATGCTCCTAGGAGATGACATGCTAAGGTTAGTAGTGTTGGGTAATCTAGAAGGCATCTGACTAGGTTTGACATTGCTATCTCTTACATGTGTCTTTTGCTTAGCTTCCTTAAGACTGGATTTATGGCAATCGTCATTTGAACTAGTTCTAGACGTGGTCTTGGTATATTTAGGGAAACTAGAGGCAATCATCTGATTAGGTCTTGCTAAAGCTATTTTGGTCACATTGGGCCTAGTTGCTGGAGTGACTGGTCTAGAATGATGAACCAAATCAACTTGGGAGGCAAACCGCGGTCTCGAGGATTATGGTCGCTCGGATCTAAATGCAGTAGGTTGTTTGACATTCGGTTGTCTGACGAACTGATTTGTAGGCGGTTTCCCCAAGATTGATGGTTTTTCAAGCATAGTGTCCTCATTAGGTCCTCTAGTTTTCCTTAACTCGTTTTTCAACGTAGCTATAGCAAAAACCTTTTCCTGAACTTGAGCTTTTAAGGTCTCATTTTCTTTGAGCAATTCATCTTGGGATGACAACTTAGATTCAAGCAACTTAATTTGTTTCAAAAGATTATCCTTTTTAGCTTTGGAATCTAGAACTTTTTGATCCAATTTTCTTTCAAGAACAACGTTTGACTTTTCAAGTTTTTCAAAATATGTTTCAAATTTGTCCGTTTTCTTGGAAAATTCTGATTTTGCATCCTCAAGATCTTTTGATTGTTGAGCTACAATCGTTTCGAGCTCTCTAATCTTGGAATCAGAAGCAGTCAATGAAGCAGCTATAAGACAATTATCATGATGTTTAGCATTTTGAACACTTTCTCCCTCATTATGACTCACATCGGATGAATCAAAAGTGGTATTTCTATCACTCTTTTCTATCCCATGTTTGTCATAATTAGGTTCAGAATGCTCAATATGCGGCATGTCATCAGCATATACATCATAAACAACATTACATTGTACCATGTTCGCAGGCTCTTCGTCATAAACGGGTAAGGTGTCATCAAAAAAGAGCTCGTGAACATTCCCTGACGTGCCACTGGTATCATGTTGTCCTCCTGATTCCGTGCTCTTGCCATCATTAGGCTCCAATGTGTCAATCGTATGACCATCTTCCTCTTGCATTGAAGATTCTTGCACTCCATTATCAAACGCGAGTTGAAGTTGTGATCTTGCATAAATCAAAGATGAAACCGATGACATGAGTTTCAGTATTGTACCACGGAAAACTTGAAGCTCGGTATGTGTGTCTCGAAGAAATGACTGGCAAATCACTAAACTTTCAGACTTGACAATATTGAAATGGAGGAAAGGCATGAGTTGTGTCACAAGAGCCTTATATGCAAGTACAGATGCAGAGTGATTAAAGTCGTTATTGTGGAGTTGCTCTGCTAGTTGGGTCAAGATGAAGAACATCGATTCCATGAACATATGACGATCTTGACCAAAGATTGTCACAAATTCGCTCCCTCCTTAAATCCGTGAAAGTGTAACTAGATGATACTGAAGCATTAGAAATGAAGTGATGCCATTATCACTAACTTTATCTTGCATTATATGCGCTTCTCCCTTTTGACATGTCGAATCGAACGGATCCATTGAATATCGATGAAAAATGATGTGGATGTGGTTGTTTTCGGGATTTTACAATTCGTGAAGAAATCGTGAAGTCGATTTTATGAGATTTTACAAATCAACCAATTAATAAATCGTAAAGACTTTTTTACAATCTTATTTGCTAAGACCGAGAAAGGTTTTCGACAATGAAACACTTTCGTTTGAAAAATAGCAAATACCCGAAAAACCGATTCACCCAAGTTAACGTTAACTAAAAAATAAACAAACCCCAAACAAACCAAATTCGAAAAAGGTCGTTACCTTAAAGAAAAATGTCAAAAAAAAAAAGAAAAAAAAACTTTGTAATCAAAATTAAACGTCAAAAAAACTGAATCAAAATTGAACTTTGTAATCAATTTTGAAGATTTTAAAAAATCTTAAAGAAAAAACGTATTACCTTTTAATTTTCAAAAAAAATAAAATAAAAAAATAAAAATGGGACGTGTTACCACACGTGGCCTAAGCTGAAAAGTCTTGGTTTCTCCGTCTGCCTTTACTTTATATAAATCTAAAAAAAAATCGAATCTCACTTCTTCAAACAACCGTTTTCTTCTCACCTACTCAAATAAAATCCTCCCTCTCTATCTCTTCTCCCTTATATCTCTCTCCTCTATAACCTAAACCTTCCACCTAGTAAAATCCGCCCCACTCTCTTTGTTATCTCTCTGTGCTACCAATCTCAATCACCAAGCAAATCTCAAAGCTATCAATCTATCTAATTAAATCTTATGCAAATCATAGGGTTTAAGCTCGAATCGAAGACACAAATTCCTTTACCGAATAGACTTTTGAATCAAGCCCCAATGACCATAAACTGAGAACCAAGCTTCGATGATGTTGGTTATGTGACCGGTCAATAACCGAGCAGACGAATGCTTCAAGATCTTTTATTGGTCTCGGGTAGGTATTATGTGGTGTTTGATTGTCACGTTTTTTAGTTTTTATCAATGAAGGTTCGTAACGAACTGAGATTTTAAAAAATAGTGTTTAATCGAGTCAGTTGGAGTCAGTTGGATTCTGTTGGAGAGGATGTGGGTGAGTCGAGTGTGGTCAAAAGAGGTCTAGGTTGGTTATGAGAGTTTGAGACTGTATATCGTGAGTCTGTGTTAAAACTTGTTGGTTTGGACTGTTGGTGAGTCGAGGGTGTCGATCGTGTGTTCGAGGGTTTGTTGGTTTCAAATGAATTTTGGTTTCAGTCTGGGTTGGTGTTTGATTCGGTTTAGGTGATGTTTGTGTTAGTGTGTCAGTTTAAGAGTCGTGTGGGTGAGTGTTTGTTCGAGAGTTTTGTTTGGGTCGAGGGCAATAAGTCTGTTTGTTCGAGAGTTGTCGAGTCTAGGTTTAGGTAAGTTTGAGTTTCGTGGGTCTGTGTTGAGGTTGAGGGAGTCGAGTCAGATGAGGATTTTGGTTTCGTGATTCTTGTCGTGAGTCGAGTCCTGAATGAATTGAGGCGTGGTTGAGTCGTGAGGTTGTGGGGGAGTTGAGAGATCGAGTCTTGGTTTGTTTTGATCGATGAGTGAGGGTGTTGGTTTGTGGAGTCGAGTGGTCAGTCGAGAGTCGAGTCAAGGTTGTGTTTTTGTTCGAGTGTGAGTTGAGGCTGGATGTATTTGTGAGTCGAGCGTGTAGTCGAGAGTGTGAGACTGTGTCCCGTTAGATTTGAATCAGGAGAGTCCTTATCCGGAATGCTATTTCCGAGTCTTATCCGGAAAACACTTTCCGAGTCTTATCCGGAAAACAATTTCGACCCCTTATCCGGAAAAACTTTTCGACCCCTTATCCGGAAAAACTTTTCGACCCCTTATCCGAAAAAACTTTTTGACCCCTTATCCGGAAAAACTTTTCGACTGCTTATCCGGAAACTGCTAAGTCCTCTTATCCGGAAAACATTTTCGACTGCTTATCCGGAAAAAAAATTTGTGATACTTATCCGGAAAATGCCCAACTTCTTATCCGGAAAAAACAAAAAATTGACAGTTGGATACTGACGATGGAGACCAAAGAAACTGATTACCAGAAATGAAAAAAAATGATAGAAGATGAGACAAAAAGATTAAAACAAGATTATAAAAAAGATTATAAAAAAATAAAATTATAGAAAACTGATTATAAAAAAGATGAGACAAAAAGATGAGACAAAAAGATTATTTAAAAAAAATAAAAAGATTATAGAAAACTGATTATAAAAAGATATTGAGATTTGATAAAGAAAAATTGATTACCAAAATTTAGAAAAATTGATCAAGTATGATAAAAAAAATTGATAGATAAAGAGATGATAAAAAAATGAGAAAAAATTAGAAAAGAAAAGATTTTTATCACCAAATCAAAAGATAAAAATATGTTAATCCTAAGATTTAACCATGGCTCTTGATACTAATTGAAGGTCTAAAGTTTCTTAGGATTTGGCAATCTATGATTTCTATTGAAAAGATGGAAGAAGAGGAAAGATAAGATGAAGAGATGAGGGTGTAGAGAGAAAGGAAAGGAGAAAGAGGTAGAGAGAGAAAGTGTGTTTTGTTAAAATGAAAGTGAATAAAACAAATGAGCAACCTATCCTAACATGCTAGGAGGGGGTATATATAGTCCACCCTATATGTGGGCTATATGGACTATATCTTAATACATTGGATCACGAGCCCAATACTTGAATATATCATTGGAGTGACCGATCCTTTCTAAATACGTAAAAAACGTATTTCCAACATTATGTTTATATTACTCCATATTATGTCATATATCCGTTCACTGAGCGTATCGCTCAGCCGTTTTCTCTTTTCATGTCCCCAAACGGCAGGTACACAAGGTTAGACATAAGCATGGAGAGGTTGTGCATAGGAAGGGAGCTATTTTATGTTTCTGTCCCTTTTTGCATTACTTTTACTTTATGCCTTGTTTATGAGTTTATGTTTGGGAGCCGATGTTTGATTCCGGTTATCCCTATGTTCATGTAATGTTTTAGGACATTTACCTTGCATGCTTTGATGAAACGCCATAAATACACATAACGGTCCACTTATCAAAGTGAGGTGTTAGTTATGGTATCAGAGCGCAAGGTTCGACCTGTAGGCTCTAAAACTTGACATGTGACTAGTGGGTAGTCACCAGAGTCTTCCTAAGCCGACGCTTGTTATTCCACGTATTCATGTTTTTCAGCACCTTGTTGTTCTAACCATGATGTTTTCATCGGTATTGTTTTACTAATATTGATTGAACAACCGTCATCCATACTTAGTTATGTGTCATTGTTTTATGCATTATGTTGCCTTGTGGATTTTGGCTAATATGGACTGAACCCCAATAGTTCATACTTGGTCACACGTTTTCTGTTAAGTTTTGACAGTTGATTCTCACTTATCTATTTTTCATGTATCAATGTTGCAGGTATTTTGACTAAGTAATGGTTGGTACATGACTGGTCATATGTAGTCGCATGTGCTTTTATTCGAACTCTTTTGGTTTTGGTGGACCAACCCATAGGCGTCCACCCTCGTTATGTCAATTTTGGTGAACCGACCCATAGGTGTTCACCTTCGCCCATACAAAACTTTTTAATAAACCATGCTTTATAGACTATTTCATGCATCAGTTCCTTATGTTCATCTTATGTTCTAATCAGATTAATCATGGCAATTTTTTTTTGAACCGACCCATGGTCATCCACACCAGTGAATTTCAGATTTCATTTCAGTACAGTCGTATTACTTTCATTTACCCTCATTAACTCTATGTTCATCATGTCAATTATGTTTTCATACTATCATGATTAACCTCATTTTCATGATGATTACGTTTTATGCTCCGTATGACGACGATGCCTTCATACTCTCATGCTCACTTCGTTTCCATGATGATTATGTTCCATGCCTCCTTATGTTAATTATGTTTTCATCATGTTGATCATAAACATTGATGGAATTTCCTTTAATCTTGATTTTTCTGATAGTCATGGTTGGTTTTCATTAATCATACTTTCATGCTAATCGTCATTGAGTTCCTGTAACCATCCTTTTGGTGTTCCTCTATGCAACCAGAATGAAGGCTACGCTGTTATTGCTAGGATATCAGGTTGCTCACTCCAGTTCGGATTCCTAACCGTTTAATCAGTTTCTCTTTTAAAATCACGTCAGATGGTCGACAACCAATACCTTTCAATAGCAACAGGAACTCTGGTAACAGACGTAACCAGAAGCACAAAGGTTAGCAGTCCAGCAGATCCGCCAACTTTGGCATTTTGACCTCCACTTTCTTTATGGTTTCTTTATATATGTCAAGGCATCCTTCAAGATACATCATCTCACGAATATGTACTGAAGACACATGTCACGACACATGTCACACGTATAGTTCTCAGGACATGAGTCAAGACACACGACTCACGCATAATTTCTGAACTCAGCCTCAGTGATTTAAGACACCTTTCCAAAGTCAAGCCACAAAAATTTCAGTACCATCTCTGACTTATTGTTCATAGTTGGTCACGTAGTGTTCATTCCGTGTGAGACAGACGAAACACATTCAGTAAAATCTTCCACGTTTACTTCGTGTGCCGACATAACACTTTCATTTCTCGATTCCACATTTGTACATTCATGTCCATCTAAGACGTCGTTGTATCACCCATGCATATAAAGGATTTCATTTCAGTTTGACGACGAGATCTTTCATTTCTACAATGGATCGCCATTTGTATCAGATAATATTCAACAGTGTTCAGGTCCCTGAATACATCCATCATGATTTCCACCAGGAAGTGGGAAAAAATTTCTGCTTTAACAAGCATGTGTTGTGTCTTGTCACGACTAAGAAGATTGTCTAGCTACCATTTATGACACGGCTTCTGAAGTTTCTTTTATTCATCATCAGCCAATTATTTCAAAATTTTCCTAGATACAATACCGGCAGGAACTACCAATCATACCACCATCCATAATTGTATTTTCCTCCCAAGTGTTATTGGTCTATCCGACCAACTACCAGACTCTAAACACTTTCCAAGACCGTTTACGATTAGGCTATAAACAGTCGCGAGTAAAAGAGCAGGACACTTCCGTGATTGCTCTTCACACACGTTATGGTCACTATGTATTTATATTCATATTTGTAGGATATTGTAAATCTTGCTTATATTCTAGAGATAGAAAGAGATAGAGAGATGGTGAGAACACACACTTTTAGAGAGATAAAGTATAAAGATTACACCTTCAACTATGTGAAATAAATGGGAACTACACCCTCTCCATCAAAGGAGAGGGTTTATATACTCAAGTCTTATGATGGGCTTGGGCTTACATATTGGGCCGCTTGGTTTACAAAGGAATACCAGGCTTGGCCTTGTTTGTTAAATGTAAAGATACTAGACTACGAGCTACTAGCTTAATATATTGTTGGAGTGACCGAACCTTCTAAATACGTAAGAACGTATTTCCAACAATCTCCCCCTAAGGGAGGTCACTCTAAAGTACAAGAGGTTTACCCGAGTTACAATACAATAAAAATAAACATAGCATACTATGCTTGTCTTGAGCTCGTAGTCTTCGTCTTTTCTTTTCTTTTTCGTTTTTGGTGAATATGTTGATGTGATCTTTGATATCAATCTTGAGCATGTGTCTCTTGCTTTGATCTTGTGCATCACTTGTGATCTTTGCCTCTTCGTGACTTCATGTCCCATATTCTTATATCTTTGTAATTCTTGAAAGCTTCAGAGTTTGATACTGCGGAAGACTTGACTTCTAAGCTTTCTTGAATTAGTTGAAGTATGTAATGTTGAAAATATAAGCATGTGGGAACGACTTCTTCTTCTCGGACACCGCAGCACCACCGTCTTCAAATGCCGCAACATAAGTAGACACGAACGAAATGGATTTGAACATTTCATTCTAATTCGGTAGCATTTTACCTCCGGTCGGTGAAGAGCGTTGGACAATATATAAAATATCGTACTTGTGACAGGTAGATTTAATTAAAAATCTCCTTGACAAGATTTCGCCGGTAAACCCGTTCTCTTTACTCGACCGTCCAAATCTGACTGCGAACGTAAAGAGTGAATCATTTGGATAAAATTATCCGCATGATTGAAGCGGTTAATTCCGATTCCTGGAACAAATTTGATTCATTAAAGAATCACACCATCGTTGCTTTCCAGTTGTCACGAGCTTGATTCAAATTAACTTTTGTAAGTTACCTACCAAGTGCTATTTGACGTTAACACTAGAAGGATTTCCATTCATCACTCTAAATACTAAAAAGTATTACTCTGCAAATTCTGGCAAGATCACTAAGATATTGCGTAGAGGTCTGGAACTTGTTTAAATTCAGTTAAGAATTAAACCACTGTTTCTTTCCAGTTATCACAAGTTTAATTCATAAAGAATCGCACAAGTCACCTAGCATGAGCTTTTTGATGTTCGCTCAAGAAGGATTTCCATCTTCATTGTAAATACTTGCGTATTACTCGGATGTTCAGGCAAGATCATGAAGATTTTGCGTAGGAATCTTAATATCTTTCTTACTTTTCCCAATGTGTGAAGAAGCAAGGAATTATGAAAGTGTGTCCTAATGAGATATTTGATGATCTGAAATGGCTCTAGGCTCGATCGTGCATTTTGGATTTTAGTGATCAAAGGCTGGAGAGGAATGCCACCATTTCAATATCAATATATTCGAAGTGAATAGATCGATAGATAATGTGTTGTCTCCGTGTGATTAAAACAAATACCTTTTAAGAGATATCTAAGTTAGTTGGGATGAGTTGTGCATTGCATCACTGGGTCCATGATGTCTATCTTCAATATCGAGCATCATTAAATATGATCTCAATAGCATATGTGTTGACCCGGCTTCTGCCTAAGTTGTAAGGAGGGCTTCTTTCTTTTCACCCTTTATCTTTACAATTCTTTTTCATTCTTCGACCCCTTCAATGCTTACCAATACGTCACAACTAGCACCTTGTTGTGATGTTCCAGTGCTAACTTAAGTACTAGGTCGACATTCAGCTACGTTCACAATCATTCTGCATCTTTCCTAAGGACTACTATTTCTAGCTATGGAATGTCCTTGGGAAGATTCCTTTGGTTTAGGAAGAATCATTGGACTTAAACTACCCCACCATCCTTATGTCACCACAATCTTCATCGTCGTGAATTAAATGGGTTGTGGGTAAGTATAAATCACCATGATATCCATTTTGATATAGCAAATTCATTTCCCCCCCCCCATAACATATGTCACGATAATCGAAAACATTTCGCACATGTCGAGATGAGCTATCACGTTCATTAAATCACATTTTCTCCCCCATATTAAAAATATTAACCCAATCGATGTTTTTAATATCAATTGATTTAATGAAATTTTAAGAATTTTTGGGAAGAAAAATGTAAATCCATTTATCTACACGATTTAAACAAGCTCCCCCTCAAATTAATGAGGGTGTACATATCACGTGCACAGATCAAATATGATAATGTATTTACAAGATTAATAATGTACGAGGTTGGACCTGAATGTTGAGAACATCATGTGATAAAATCACGTGGTTCTTGTTGACGAATGTTGGTCTCCCCGTAACATCTGAAATTATCTCCTCCATGACACCATATGTACGATTAATATCGTTGTCTTGTCACCAATTTGTGAACTTGGCACTTTCGGCATCAAAGATTCTGAACGCTTTACAATTGCTCCCCCTCAATTGTTGACCGGTGTTCTATCTAAAGAGCTGTAGTCGTCGTTTGAGTAGTCGCATCGTGAGTATGTAGATATCTGTTGTAAATTGCTACGGTTTATGGAGATGATAACTTCATAAAAACAATATTTCTCTCGTTTTAACAAATAAATGCACTAAAACGTACATATATTCGTGTTAGATTGTGTCATTACGTAAACACATCCCTTACATGGTTATAAAGTAAACCATGCCCGAGAAAATTAATTTCGGTTGTTGAGTCAAAGCTTTCCAGTGAAATGCTTGACTTAAATATGAAAAGCGGGTTACAATCAGAAATAATAGCAAGCCAAATTGAGCATGTTTTAAAACATTTGAACTTCTGCTCGAACTTTATTTACAACCCCGTGTCATTATTGAACAACATTTCAAGGATCGTAAATATTATCGATTCCAGAAGACATGCTCTGTTTATCAAAACATTGTTGAACACGCAATTTTGAAAGATGTTGGAATGAATCACATGACTATATAGGATATAGAAATAAAGATGAAGATTAAACCAAAAAAGAAAGATTAGATTAGATGAAGGAAAAGAGAAAAACAAAAGGTTGTGAATTCCTAGTGAGAGAAACACATACGTTTCTCTCTCTACAAAACAATAAAATGGAAAACACACACACAAATGAGGCTTAGGAGGCCTTTTATACTAAGTAGTAAGTTTTTAGGAGGCCTTCCTCATTTGTGTGTTCGGGACTAATTCCCGTTACATAAACATTAATAACTAAGAACTCTCGACACCGTTGAATAGTATTTTTCACGAGCTTCGCAACGGTATATTATATGACCATCACTTTAAATATGGCTAACAATCTCCCCCTAAGGGGTGGTCATGTAATATGTGACTTCTCTTCGTTGGTGTTGCAGACTTTGAAGCTCGTAGTCTTGAGAGTTCTTTCATCGTTCCTTTCATGACTTGTGATCTTGGATCTTTGATCTTTGCCTTGACTTGATCTTGTAACTTTGCCAGCTTGTGTTCTTGTGTCTTTCTCCACATACTCATGTGTTGTGTTGACTTGAAAGCTTGTTAACAATCTCCCTTGATCATCAGAGTAGCGGAAGTCTTTGTCTTTAGATGTTCTTGAGCTTTCTTCATTTATATGAGCATGTGGTCTTGAATTACGACTTCTTGAAGTTACGCCACCGTTTGCATTCCTCCGGTTTCCCGTTATACAGTAAGAATACTGTACATGTGATTAGGTAAGTTCAAAGAACTTCCTTGACAGGGTTTCCGGCTGTGGTAGCCGTTCTCAATACTTGAATTTATCGAAATATAATTCATAGCAAAGAGTGAATCATACAGTTCCATTCTGTTGATTAAGTCGTCAATTCAATTTCCTGGAACAAGTTTGAATCAATTAAGAATCAAACCATCGTTGCTTTCCAGTTGACACAAGTTTGATTCATATAGAATCGCACAAGTTACCTACCACAGTGCTGTTTTGATCATGACACTGGAAGGATTTCCATTCGTCACTGTAAATACTGAAAAGTATTACTCTAAATGTTCTGGCAAGATCATAAAGATATTGCGTACAGACCTGGAACGAGTTTGAATCAAATAAGAATCAAACCACTGTTGCTTTCCAGTTAGCATATGTTTAATTCAAATTGAATCGTACATATGACCTACCGCAGTGCTGTTTGATGTTAACACTGGAAGGATTTCCATTCATCACTGTGAATACTAGAGAGTATCACTCTGAATGTTCTAGCAATACCACAAGGATAGAGCGTAGGACTCTGTAAATTATCGGTTGTGTTCTAATGATGAACAACAATTGATATATGGAATAAGTGACCTAATGAGATTTTTGATGAATCTCGTTGGCTCTAGACTCTATAAGTGCACGTTTATTTGGTGATCGGAGGCTGGAGCAGACTGCCACCTATTCAATATCTACTATCTCGGAGTGAGAAAGTCGATAGAAATGAGTTGAACTTCGTGACAATAAAACAAACTTCTTTTGAGAGAAGCTTGAGTAGGCTAGGAGGGGTTGTGCATTGCATCACTGGGTCCATGACACTTTGTCTTCAATACCAGAAATCATCAACGTGATTCTGATAGTAGATGTATTGACCCGGTTTCTGCCTAAGTTGTATGGAGGGCTTCTTTCTTTACACCCTTTATCCTTACATTTCTTTTTCATTCTTCAACCCCTTCAATGCTTACCAAGACGTCATAGCTAGCACCTTGTTGTGATTGTTCCAGTGCTAGCTTAAGTCATTAGTCGGCATTATTCCCGTACACTCAACTACTCCATCTTTCCTAAGGAATTCTATTTTCTAATGGATTTTCCCTGGGAAGATCCCTCCGGTTCTGGTTGGATCATAGGACGAATACCTAACCACCTTTTGACACCAATACCATCGTGAATTTATGTGTTGAAGGGTATAGATATCGTAACCAGAAAAATCAATTGAAAATGCAGTCAAGGTGTTGATGAAATCAATGTTTACACCTTGAAAGTTTTCTATATCACCAAAAACGCTCCCCCTACATATGTGCATCATAAAAGGAGAGATTTTTGCACATATTAGGAAGAGAAAGCACTTATATCAAAGATCTTATTCAAGATAACACATTTTAATCACTATTCTCCCTCTCAAAAATTGCATGAAATTGAAATTTTTGTGAAACTAGTGATGAAACATGGAGAGAATAATGTGTCATGAAACTTTGGAACAAATGTTTATGAAATCATTATGCTCCCCCTCGAAAAGAGATTCTATTTAAATAGGGGAGTATATGAGCACATTGTTTTGAAATACTTTAAAAAATTATGCTCAAAAGTCCGAGAAAAATTGTGTTCATGAGCTTAAAACTTTGAATGTTTTGATATAAGCTTATGACCGAGAAAAATGAATTTCTCGTTCTTGAGGATAAGTCAAAGACTTTCCTTTATTTAGGGACCGGGTTATAGTCTGACATGTAACTATAAGCCATTATGAGAAGAAAAATAGAAAAGACATGTTTTGAAAACATTTGAACTCTCATTCGAACTTTATGTACGTACCTGTGTCGTTATTGAACAACATTTCTAAGCACGTCCATATTATCGATGCTGAGAGACATGTCGGAGAAGAATATTTTTTGGTATTTTTTGAAAGATTTTCTCATTTTTTATTTTGTTTTTATAGGTTTTATATTTTTGTATTTTGATTTTCTGATAGATATATACAAGGTTACTACGAATGTGCAAGACTTTCAAGTTCATCAGGAGTGAAACTACGCATACCAAGTCGACGAACCAAGAATTCAAATCTGTCTTGGGAAAGAGCTTTGGTGAAGATGTCGGTTAGTTGGTAGTCCGTCTTGACAAAATACAGTTCGATCGTTCCTTTTTCCACATGCTCCTTTATGAAATGGAATCGGACAGCTATGTGCTTGGTCTTGGAGTGTTGGACCGGGTTGCAGGATATGGCTATGGCTGATTGTGAATCACAATAAACAGGGACTTTGTTAAAGTAAAAGCCATAATCCGTGAGTTGTGCTCTCATCCAAAGGACTTGAGCACTACACACGGATGGAGACACATATTCTGCTTCTACGGTTGAAAACGCCGTACAGTCTTGTTTCCTTGATGACCAGCTCACTAGCTTCTCGCCTAAGAATTGTGCCCCACCGGAAGTGCTCTTGAATGTATCATGACACCCTGCATGATCGGCATCTGAAAAACCAGTGAGATTAAAACCAGAATCCTTCGTATACCAGAGACCCATGTTAATGGTTCCCCGGAGATAACGAAAGATCCTTTTAACCTCCTTGAGGTGCTTCTCGGTTAGCTTAGCCTGGTACCGAGCACATAAACAAGTAGCATGCACAATGTCCGGTCTGCTTGAGGTTAAGTACATAAGGGACCCGATCATACTTCGGTATTTTGTAGCATCTACAAATGTCCTTTTCTTATCCAAATCAAGCTTGTGTTTAGTGTCCATTGGAGTACCAATAGGATCACAGATATCCATACCAAATTTCGTTAGAATCTCTAGCACATACTTGGACTGATTTATGAAAATACCACGGGGCGATTGGTGAACTTGGAGACCAAGAAAGAACGTCATTTCCCCTATCATGGACATTTCGAATCGACTTTTCATAAGGTCGGCAAATAATATGGAATATTTTGGGTTAGTAGAACCAAATATAATATCATCTACATAGACCTGAGCCACCAAGATGTCGTTGCCGTAGTGCTTGATAAACAACGTTGGATCAATGGTTCCTTTGCTGAAGTGATTTTGTAGAAGAAATGATGATAATTCGTCGTACCATGCCCTCGGTGCTTGTTTCAAACCATAAATTGCCTTTTTCAACTTGTAGACATGGCTTGGATGTTCGGTATTAATGAAACCTTCAGGTTGACATACATACACATCTCCTTTTAACGGCCCATGCAAGAAAGCCGTCTTCACGTCCATTTGATACACTGTGAATGATTTGTGTGCAGCATATGCCAAAAAAATCCTAATAGCTTCCATCCGAGCAACCGGGGCAAAGGATTCTGCGAAGTCAATTCCTTCCTTCTGTTTATAACCTCTCACAACTAACCGAGTCTTGTTCCTAATGACCGTTTGCTCCTCATCCATCTTGTTTTTGAATAACCATTTCAGAGTAAGGGGGTCGATATTGTCCGGTCAAGGTACTAACTCCCATACATCAAGCCGGATGAACTGATTGATTCTTCTTGCATAGACTCAATCCATGATGCATCGGTCATTGCTTCTTTCACACTTGCTGGTTCCATTGTGCTGACTGATAGTGCATAGATACACATATCACCATCGGTACGCAGCTGATTTCGTGTTGAGACCGGTCGTGAGAGATTGCCAATCACTTGAACCAAAGGGTGATTCTTAGTCCATTTGTGTTCATGTGGAAGTGTATGAGAAACTTGATGCGAGCTCGACGGATCCACATATGATGTTGAAGGCTGAGTAGTACTTGTGGAAGCCGCAAATGGGTTAACAAACTCATGTTCGTTGAGCATCGCATTGTTTGCATTTTCAGCAACAATTTCATTCTAAAGATGAACATGATTTGGAATTTGCTGAGAATGTTGTTGAGTTGCGTCAGCAATCGGAGAAGTGGTTGGAATGTTTTGAGTCACTATGGTTGAGGTTGACGTAGATGGTGCAGAAGTAGATGCCGATGGTGTAGATGCAGTCGGAGGTTCTTGAACTACCGTAGCAGGTGCAGCCGGGGCATTTTGAGGAACACCAAATGACGAAGGACCCTCCATATATTCATCATAAATAGGCCCAAATAAAACTTCCAAGTCACGTTCCGAAGGTTGTAACGATGAGATTGCTGACGGTGCAAATTGAAGCGCGAGTCCTGAACTTATGTATCCAGAAGTCTGACCTTCAAGCTCGGGATGTGAACTTCTATGCTGAGAGGCCATACCCGAGAGTTCATCAAAGGTAACGTTCATGGTCTCCATTACCTTTCTTGTCCTTCGATTATAAACCCTGTAAGCACAAGCAGTTGAAGAATAACCAATGAAAAAGCCAATATCACCTTTAGGTTTAAGTTTACTGATATCTTCACGATCATTCTTCGGATAACATAAAGCACCAAAGACATGTAAAAATGAAATATCCGGTTTTCTTCCATTAATGATCTCATAAGGTGTTTTGTTGAAGCGGGTGTGAATAATGGAGCGGTTTTGAGTATAACATGCAGTTGCTATAGCGTCGGCCCAAAGGAATAACGGTGCACTGGAGGAGAGAAGCATCGTTCGAGCAGCTTCAACTAACGTACGATTCCTCCGTTCCACAACTCCATTCTGCTCTGGAGTTCTTACAGCCGAAGTTTGATGAGAAATCCCAACTTCGTCAAAATAAGCTTTCAATTTCTGATTGGTGAATTCTGTACCGTTATCCGTTCTCACAATAATGACAGGGGCTTGCAGTAGTACTGATGTTTTCTTCAAGAAGTTAATAATTACATCAGGGGTTTCATCTTTCGAAGCAAGAAAATGAACCCATGTATAACGAGAATAGTCATCCACAATGACAAGGACATACCGCTTTCCATTAATACTTTTGATTCTCATTAGGCCACACAAATCCATATGTAGGAGATGTAACCTATTCGTTGAGTTGGGAACAGGTTTGGGTTTGAGATCATCTTTCGCGAGTTGGGTGATGGCATCGAAATTGAGATGATATAACCTTTGATGCCATAACCACGACTTTGTTGATGTGGCTCGGGCCATGAGACAAATTGGAGAAGCAGCAGACATTTGAAAAAGATCAATGGTGTAAAGGTTGGTGGTACGATTTCCTTTCAACAAATCAATTCCTTCAAGATCTCTTACAAAACATGTATGACTTCTGAATGCGACCTCCAAGTCTGAATCACAAAATTGCCCATCCGAGAACAAGTTATGTCCCAAGCCATCAACAAAAGAGACTCTGGTGAGGATTATATTTCCCCAATGAAGATCACCATAGCCTAGAATTGCCGCAACATGATCATTTCCAAATCGAACAGTTCCCATGAAACTCCATACAAAGTTCTTGTAAAGGCTTCGATTCCCAGTCATATGTTTGGAACAGCCCGAGTCCACGCACCAGAGACAAATTTCAACAGCCTGCCAATGATAAGAGAAACAAATATTTTGGCAACCGATGAAATAGGTTCATGTAGGGTTAGAAGATAATTAAGCCGTATCACATACCGACGTTTCACTGTCAGTATGAGATCTACTAGTGTCGATAATTTTGCCACTACAGTCAAAATTTCTACCAGTAGGCAACCATTTAGAGGTGAGTCTAGGGCTACTAGGCTTAGCAAGACTTTCTGTGGACCCTACATGCGTAGTTTTTACAACATACACCTTAGCCTTAGGAGTGCGTTGTTGTTCACTGACTGACAGCTTGTCAATTCGAGTGTAACCGCCATAATTCAAACCATTCATAGTCAAACCACAAGCATCATGACTAAAAGTAAAGAAACATTTATTACATTTAGCACAAATAACTTCAGATTTTTCATTCCGAATAGCAAGCTTAAAGTCATTACATTCAGATGAATTAGGTTTCTGATTATGATTAAAAAGCGGTAAATTCCTAGGGTGTTCTTCTACTTCCACATTATTGATCTTGGGGCGACTACTTCTAGAGGCAAAAGGGACCCTATCATTCCTTGTATTGCTCGTAGGCTGTGGCCTTCTGCTCTTAGTGTAGTTGTTTATTCCTGTAGAAGAAGACACGCGTCTATTAGAATTAGCACTTTTTAAATCAATAACTTGTGGTTGAGTTATAGTGATCGGTTTTGTCCTAACGCTTGCTTTACGTTGTTTGCTAGGCACAGAGGGAGAACTAACACGAAACATTCCTGGGGCAATCACAGCAGTTTTCGTTCCAGCAACCTTGGGAAAAGGTGTCACAGCAATACGAGTGGGTCCCGAGGTTGCTGGTTTCTAGATCATCGTATCCACAATCGAGCTAGGTTCAGAAGTCTTATCTTTTAACAAGGCCTTTAACTTACAGTTCTCACAGATTTTATCAATAAGTTTATGATAGACAGACTTACTTTGTTCAACAGCCCGCTTATATGAAACAACAACAGATTCTAAATCTACAATCTTAGCCTTAAGCTTCTGAACATTACCCCCACTCGCACTCTCTAACCCTGACGAGGCCAAATTTGTTTCCGAAACCCCTCCTAACTGAGCCTGCAACCGTACGATAGTTTGTTGCATTTCATTGTGAGCTTTTTCATACGAAATCTTGTCATATTTGCATTCATCACATTTTTTGACAAATTTATTCCAAAGATCGGTGAATTCTTTACCCTTTTTAATGACATAAGATTCCATTTTCTCTTTCATAAGATCAAGCTCAGTTTGGAGGTTTTCATTATGCGACATAGAGGTACCTAACTCAACAGGGCTACTATCAATACAATCACGAGCTTTAGAGAGGCGTTCAAGATCGTTTTCCAAAACTTTGATTTTATCAAGAGATTCATCAACTTCCTTCGTCAAAGATTTAAAGTCTTCAACAAAGTTGGCTAATTCTTTTAGAAAAGCGTTTTCTAAATTTCCTAACCGAGCATCAACTTGATTAATAATCGGATTAATATCGTTTTGAAGAATTTTATGAACCTCAATCTGAACAGATGATGTAAAATTACCTCCAGTTATTTTTGAATTAACAACACGTTTAAGGATGACAAAGTTATCTTTAAGCTCGTTTAGAAATCGGCGAGTGATACTCGGTTTAGGAGGGTCATCAGACACTTCCTCACTTTGTAGCAAAAGCATTTCAGTACTCGTTTTAGAACGAACAAAAATAGTTGGAGGATTAACTTTCGGATAATAAACGGGTATCACTTCCTTATCAAGCTTTTTCATTCTTAAACGAGTCTCTACAGCAAGTTCAGTAGTTTCCTCGGAATCATGCACACTAGGAGGATCATGCTCATCAGACAATAGCACACTACCATTATATAAAGTTTCATTAGTGGCCTGAACTTTCTTAAGGTATCCAGGATTAGGGGGAAGAGGACAACCTAAAGCCAATTTGTATCGAGTGTAATTTATCTCATTCACTTTAGGTGCGAGCATATTTATCGTCTGCATAGTTTGGCCACGTTTTACTAAAAGGTTGTCTAACTCTCTAATCCTATCCTGCGCTTTGAAAAAATCCTCAAGAAGCCCATCTTCTCGAATTTTGAGATCATGTTTCAGCTTTTTTCTTTCTTCTTTTAAATCAGAAACAATAGATTTTTCAATTGAAAGTTGTTTATTAAGAGAAGTGATTTCATCATTCAATTCGCTTATATTTTTAGCACTACTTAAGTGTAAGGCATTTAATTTCTTAGTTGTGCATTTTTCTTGATAAACCGATGTAGCATGAGCTTGTTCAAGTTCCTTGATTTTAGCATGATGAATCTCAAAACTTTTCTACCATTCCTTATATCCCTCAAGCTCAGTGGTTAACTTGGCATTAGTTTCTCTAAACTTATTATTAACCATCGTAGCATGATCTACATCCTTCGCAAGCTTATCAAATAGAGATTTATAATACGCATGTGTCTCATCAGGAAGGGTTGTAGGCTGATCAACTTGATCCACACTAAGGTCCACACTAGGCTCATTCGAAATAATATTACTATTATTCGTTTGATCTTGGTGTGTCTCAATGTAGGGCTCAAGCATCTCAGTATACTCTTCCTCCTGATTAGACATATTATATATATCATTATCATCAAAACTTGGGTGTACCTCAGAGGGACCGTTTGAATCATAGACGGGAGCTCTGTCATCATGCATTCCTGAGGTTGATGCTTGCTGTAAGTTTGCCATCAAGATGTAGTTGGCATTCACCTCTTCTTCCTCGTCATATTCTGCAGCAGAAGCCATAAGATCAAATTCCTCAGCTTGAAGTGGAATCCCTGCCTCTTCCTTTTGTGCTATGAGAAGCTGAGTCTAAAGATAAGCAGCATCCCTCTTCTTTTTGGCTGTGCAATCTCTAGCATAATGACCAAATCCCCTGCAGTTGTAGCACTGAACCTGACGATTGTTGTTTCCATTTCCCGTACCAGTATTCTCAGCCCTTGCAGCCACAATGTTTCCCATCTGATTACCAACCGCTGGCACAACTATTAACCTATTCTGATTTCCCGCATTCGGAACACCCGGATTTTGACCACGGTTTTGACCATACTGATTCCCTGCATTGCCAACGATCTGCCCAGCATTCTAACCATATTGTTGAACCTGAGTCCCCGTGTTTCCAGCAACTACCAATTGGCGATCTTGATTCGCATTCATAAAGGGTTGAGCAATCTGCCTATTTCTAGTGTTCGAGGAGATTCTCTGATTGTTGTTGGTGGGGTTAATGGTGAATTTGAATGCCTTTGCAAGTAGGGCAAGACCAGTATTAATAGCATGAGTAGGATCGGTGATGTCATCAAAACAGGCAATGGGTTGTTGTAAGTAATTCATAGCAGCAGGATGTTGATATCCATAAGCGTTGAGTTGTTGTTGTTGTTGTTGTGGCAGGAAGTTACTTGGTGAGGGTTGATGGTAGGGTACCATGGGATATGACATGATGATGGAGAGTTTGCCATAAAAGCCAATGGATCTTGTGTCTTGGCACGTCTTTCTGCCCTAACTTCGTTAGCTTCATCTTGATTCATCTTCAAATAGTCATAAACTTGAGTGTAGTCCACGACATGAAGATCCTTGGTTTGATTGACAAGAGTGACATATGGTGACCATTCAGAAGGAAGATTATCAAGAAATTTGTTGTTGACAGCAATTTGTGCAGGTTTATGTTTGTTTCTTCTAAGATGGTTCATGAGGGTTGAAAACCGATGATAATAAGGTTCAATTTGTTCCCCTTCAGTAGACGTAAATTTCTCCCATTCACGAAGCAACTTAGTTTCCTTTTCTTGTAAACCGATTTCGCTGCCCTTCATCATTTTCTGAATCCTAAGCCACATCTCGTGTGCGGTTTCACAACTATCGACAGCAGCATAAACATCTTCAGGGAGTCCCATAAGAATGACTTGAATTGCTTGATCATCAGTGTCGAGTTGTTTGGTTTCAGCTTTAGTTAATTCTTCATCTGTTTGCTCATGACTTGAGTCAGCTACTGGGTTAGCATTCGTAGGGTCCCCAGGCACAATAATTGTTCTTCTAACATACAGACCCTTTTGAATCGAGTTGACAATCAACTTTCCCAGAGGTTTACATTTTTCATAACGAAGGAGACGACTAGCCCAAGTAGTGTAGTTCTCCTTGGTAAGCATGGGTGGACGATTCTCAGTACCCGCAGCATAAATATCTTGTTGAGACGTCATCGTAGAAGTCGTGTGAAAAACAGGATCTCAATTCGTAGAAAGCGTGTGATGTTGTTGAAATTCCGAAACTTCCGATTTTTTTCTCAGTCCGACAATAAATTCCTCAGTCCGACAAAAACGGTAAGCTGAAAAATTGTGAATCGCCAAATTTTGAAATTGAGTTCGAGATAGCCAAAAACTAGTAGGGAAAAAATTTGATTTTACTTGACCTAAAAGTTTTAACTTTTTTGTTTTTTTAATCTTCATGTAAACTATGTTCCGAGACTAGTCTAGATGGTGGCTAAGACTAGAAATTACTCAAACAAAATTTCCATCGGAATATTCTATCGGAATGTGCTTCTATCGGAATGTCCTACGATCGGAATGTCCTACTATCGGAATGTGCTTCTATCGGAATCCTAGATCGCAATGATGACCTGTCGGAATGCTTAGATCGGAATGTTCAGATCGGAATCTTCAGATCGGAATAACTTCAGATCGGAATATGTTCAGATCGGAATAACTTCAGATCGGGATATGTTCAGATCGGAATGTGGCTAAAATCAATTTGGCAGAGTAACGACTCAAAGTTCCTTAAAAACCGTCGGAATCCCAGATCGCAAAGAACGATCGGAATGTCCAGATCGGAATAAGGTATCGAAATCTTTAGATCGCAAAGTAGAACCTAGAGGTTATTGCGATCTGGCCTCACTCCCTTTGTACTTTCCGATGGTGAAACTTGCAAGAATTTTGGAAAGATGAAAAAACAAGAAATTTCTCAACTTTTGATCCAAAAGACTTGTGTTTTAGCCAAAACCAAGATGCCCAAATCACTACTACACGATTTAAAGAAGGTATACGACTTAGAAACATAAACAAACGCGAAATTTTTTTGATGTTTTGGCGAAAAACAATCAAAATCACACGAAATGCTTAAATACGAATCCCTTGGCGAATGATACCACTTGTTGGAATGAATCACACGACTATATAGGATATAGAAATAAAGATGAAGATTAAACCAAAAAAGAAAGATTATATTAGATGAAGGAAAAGAGAAAAACAAAAGGTTGTGAATTCCTAGTGAGAGAAACACATACGTTTCTCTCTCTACAAAACAATAAAATGGAAAACACACACACAAATGAGGCTTAGGAGGCCTTTTATACTAAGTAGTAAGTTTTTAGGAGGCCTTCCTCATTTGTGTGTTCGGGACTAATTCCCGTTACATAAACATTAATAACTAAGAACTCTCGACACCGTTGAATAGTATTTTTCACAAGCTTCATAACGGTATATTATATGACCATCACTTTAAATACGACTAACAAAAGATTTAGAAAAACCTTTTGAAAAATTCTTGAAAAATTCTGTTCAACGGTTTTAATAAACCAATTACTTGAGCTTAAGATTTTGAATATCTTACTACGAGCTCAAGTCTGAGAAGTTGTAAACTTCCCGTTGTGAGGATAAGTTTATCATTAGCGATAAATTTTCCTTTTAACTAAAGAACGAGTCCGAAGTTGACATTTACTTATAAGTCGTTTTCATGAGCTTGAAAACTTTTGAATGTTTTAACGGAAAGTTCATGCCCGAGAAAGATGAATTTCTCGTTATGAGGAAAAGTTCTCTTATTTAAAAGATACACTTTCCTTTCTGAGCTTAAAATTTGGAATATTTTAATACAAGCTCATGACCGAGAAAATTTAATTTCTCGTAATGAGGATAAGTTATCACAAAAGATATGCTTTCCTAAAACTGAAGTCCGAGTTACAGACTGATATTTAACTGTAAGTCATTGTGCATGAGCTTAAAAACTTCGAATGTTTTTAATATAAGCCCATGCCCGAGAAAAAAATAATTTATCATCAGTGAGGATAAGTTTATCATCGGCGATAAACTTTCCTTTCATTGAAGTGCGGGTTACAATCTGTCGTGTGACTGTAAACCGTAGTACACGAGCTTAAGACTTTTGAATAGTTTTAATTTCATCTCGTGTCCGAGAAAATTTAATTTCTCGTTTTAAGGGTAAGTTATCGTGGCATAGATAAACTTCCCTTTATTTGAAGTCTGGTTCATCGTCTGTAATTTAACAATGAACCATTTACACGAGCTTAAAACCTTTGAATAGTTTTAATGTAAGCTCGTGTCTGAGAAAATTTAATTTCTCGTTTGTGAGGATAATTTATCATCGGCGATAAACTTTCCTTTATTTGAAGATCGGGTCATCGTCTGATTTTAACAATGAGCCATATAGGTATGTTTTAAAATATTTACAACTTTTGAACGAACTCTATTTATGGCGTCGTGTCAATATTAATCAACATTTCTAAGACCGTAAATATTATCGTACCAAAAGACATGCCTTTGAATAGGGGTGGAAACGAGCCGAGCTGCTCGTGAAAATCTCGGGATCGAATCGGTAAAAAGCTCGAACGAGCCGAGCCTAAACGAGCTCGAGACCGAGCACGAGCCTAAGTTTCAGCTCGAGCCCGAGCTTTATCTACAAAGCTTGTTTGGGCTCGCGGGCCTAAACGAGCCTAATGTTTTATATACGAGCTTCTTAACGAGCTTAATAACAAGCTTATTAACGAGCCTAATTTAGGTATATTACGAGCCGAGGTCGAGCCAAATTTTATGTTTACATTGCAAAATCGTATAAACGAGTCGAGCTCGAGCCGAGCCCGAGCTTGTCTACCATACCACGAGCCGAGCCCGAACCTAAATAATAAGGCTCGAAACGAGTCGAGCTCGAGCTCGAGCTTCGTAAAACTTAAACAAGCCGAGCTCGAACCCTGGCAAGCTCGAGCTCGCCTCGGCTCGTTTCCACCCCTCCCTTTGAAAAATAAAGTAAAAATATTTTTGGATTTTACTGAATTTTTCAATTTTTTATGGTTTTTATATGGTTTTATATTTTTGTATTTTGCTTTTGTGGATAAAAATAGGATTAGCATTATGTCATTCCTACAAGTGATCCCCCATCCAGGATTGGAAGAAGTGCTATATGAGGACTTCGAGATCAAATATAATATAGACAATATATACGAATGATCACCAAGGATACGGAGAATAGTTTACCACCACTATTCTTTCGCTTCATCTGCCAATTCCTTTAGAGTCTCGGGTGAGAAAGTTCTCAATCCTAGCTTATCGACCAAAAATTCAATTTGAGCTCGATCTACAGCCTTCGTGAAAATATCCGCCAATTGATACTCAGATCGGACAAAGTAAAGCTCGATCACTCCATTTTCCACTTGCTCCTTGATAAAGTGGTAGCGAATGTCAATATGCTTTGATCGGGAGAATTGAACATTGTTGCAGCATAAGGCAATTGCACTTTTGTTGTCACAGAACAACGGAATTTTGTTGAAACATAGACCATAGTCGGTTAATTGTGATCTCATCAAAAGATTTTGAGCACAGCAACGGGACATAGCTATGTATTCTGCCTCCGTACTTGAAATTGCAGCGCTTTTCTGCCTTTTCGATGCCCAACTGATTAGTCGATCTCCAAGTAGTTGCAAAGTTCCACTTGTGCTACGCCTTGTATCTTGACAACCCGCGTGATCCGCATCTGCATATGCCATAAGTGAAATCGAAGAGTCCTTCGAATACCAAAGTCCCCGATTAATGGTTCCTTTAATATACCGAAAGATCCGTTTAACAGTAGCTAAGTGTAACTCAGTAGGTCTAGTTTGATACCGAGCACACATACATATAGCAAATTGAAGGTCGGGTCGACTAGCTGTAATATACAGAAGGGTACCGATCATTCCATGATAAAGTGTCGGATCAACGGCAATCCCATGTGGATCTGCATCTAGCTTAGTTCGTTCCACCATTGGAGTATCCACGAGGTCGCAAGATTCCATCTTATGCTTCTTAAGCGATTCAAGGGCATACTTGGATTGATTGATAAAGATGCCTCTGGGACTCTGAGTTATCTGAAGACCTAAGAAAAATGATACCTTGCCCATCATTGACAACTTAAACTTGGAAGACATGAGTGTCCCAAACTTATCCGATAAGGTTTGGGTCGAGGCAGCAAATATAATATCATCAACATTTATTTGTACCATAATCATATCTTTACCTCGTTTCTGAATGAACAGTGTGGGATCCACCTTGCCTTTAGCGAAGCCTTGCGTAACGAGGAATTGTGACAATAGATCATACCACGCGCGTGGAGCTTGCTTCAACCCATATAGAGCCTTCTTAAGCTTGTACACGTGATTAGGATATTTAGTATTCACAAAACCATCCGGCTGTTGAACATAGACCTCTTCCTTGATTTCACCATTGAGAAATGCCGTCTTCACATCCATACGATAGACGATCATATTCACGTGGGCTGCATAAGCGATGAATAGTCTAATAGCTTCCAAATGGGCAACCGGTGCAAAGGATTCCATAAAGTCGATGCCCAATAATTTCTTGTATCCACGAGCTACTAGTCGAGCTTTGTTCTTCAATATACCACCTAACTCGTTGAGTTTCACCTTGCAAACCCATTTCAAAGTGAGTAACTTCACTTGATCCAGGCATGGGAGAAGTTCCCATACATCAAGACGTATAAATTCATTAAGTTCTTCTTGCATAGCTTCAATCCAATGTGATTAGGCAAAAGCTTGTTGCCACGTCTTAGGTTCAACTTCATTGAGAAAAGAATCAAAATGACAAAACAATGCACTTTCTTGTAACTGACTTCGTGTGGATACCAGACGATTAGGGTCACCAATAATAGAATCTATAGGATGATCCTTTGTCCACTTGATGTCATGTTCACGAATCCGTGGATTGGAGTAGACCGTAGTAGGAGCTTCCTCTGAGGTGGACGACCCGGCTTGATTAGGGTCGGGAATTGGTACACCAAAGAATGGAAGTTCACGCATTTGGAGAATTCTAAATCGTGGTCATCATCATCATCCTCTTCATCATCAATAGGCATAACATGGGTAGTTGATTCAGGTGTTGGTTGAGAATTACTCATTGAAGGTACATCTTGACCCATTGTAGGTGTAGACACATCTGATTGTGCTTCATTTACTGGAGCGATAACGTCATTGACTGGAGCTATTACTTCAGGTTCTGGAGCGACAATACTTAGAGGAGTAAAAAATTCATCAAAGAACGGTTGAACAACGTATCCCATTTATTCCTAGAAGGTGGTGTAAATGATGATGAAGTAGGGTTGTTTGGGACAAGACCAGTGCGAATGTTACTGGGTCCTATTTCATGAAGTGTGGGTTCAGAGCTACGTTGCTCAGAAGCCATTGCCGCCAGCTCATCAAAATCAACTTTCATAGTTTCGAGGATCTTGCGAGAATTACGATTGTAGATTCGGTATGCTTTCTTTGTAGGTGCATAACCAATGAAAATACCATTATCATCCTTTGGTTGAAGTTTTCCCAAATTGTCACCATCATTATTTGGATAGCAAAGAGAACCAAATACATGAAGATATGATAAATCTGGTACTTTTCCATGTAGGAGCTCATAAGGTGTTTTACCATGGCGTTTTCGAATTAGTGGTCGGTTTTGGGTGTAAACTGCTGTAGATACTGATTCTGCCCATATAAACAATGAAGCCTTACGTAAATTAACATCGTTCGACCAACTTCCATAAGTGTGTGATTTCGCCTTTCAACGACACCGTTTTGTTGTGGAGTGCGAGCAACGAATGTTTCATGAGATATGCCAACTTCTTCATGATAATGACCCAAGATTTGATTCACAAATTTGGTTCCATTATCTGTACGAATGCGTCAGAGAGTAGTGTTGAGACGCACTTGAATCATCTTGAGAAATCCGATGATGACTTTAGGTGCCTCATCTTTTCTTGCAAGAAATTTCACACATGTAAAGCGAGAGTCATCATCCACAATGACGAGGATGTACTTTTTACCACTAAGACTTTCAACACGCATTGGCCCACAAAGATCCATATGCAAAAAATAAAGTTTCTCTTGGTTGGTGTCTTCAGTCTTGGGTTTGTATGATTTCTTTGTGCTCTTCCCCATTGTACATGCGGAACACAAATGGTCCTTGTGAAATTTAAGTTTAGGAAGACCACGAACAAGTTCGTTTTTCGCCAAATGATTAATAGCGTCAAAGTTAAGATGAGATAACCGTCGATGCCATAACCATGACTTAGTCTTCGATGCTTTGGAGAGAAGACATACGGGAGAAGCGGCCATAATGTCTTGTAGAGAAAAAGTATACAAATTATTCCCTCGAGCGCCTTTCAATAAATCAACCCCTTCTAAATTACGAATGAAGCAGGTATACTCTCGAAAAGAAACTTCTAGGTTTGAATCACAAAATTGTCCCACAGAAAATAAGTTGTGATCGAGACCTTACACATAATACACTCTTGAAATTATAACATTCCCAATATGATATTCACCATAACCCATTATTTTTGCAATATGATCATTTCCGAATCGAACCGTACCAAGAAACTTACTAACGAAATTTCTGAGCTGAGAGCGATCTTCGGTCATGTGCTTGGAGCAACCGGATTCCAAATACCACAAGATGATTTGGACCACCTGTTTGAAACAACAAAAGTAGACAATGCATTGGAAACTATTGGTTCTGGTGTGTTAGCAAATACAGAAACTATATAAGAATTGCTAACATTTGTGTTTTCATTAGATTTCCTGTGTTTTCTAACATATGTTTGTTTAATTGCCGGTTTTATGGTTCCATCTTCCTGAGGTTTTGGATTAGTGACAAGCACTAAAATGGGAGTAGACCTATTTAAAGGTCAATTTGTTCCTACCGTAGTGGTGGTGTTCCTAGTTAAAGGACACGCTTGTGTTTTGGTAGCCTTAGTACTCCTTGTTAAAGGGCACGCTTTCTTTGCTGTATTGGGAGTGATCCTAGTTAAAGGGCACGCATTTCCTAGTATAGTGAAAGTTCTACCAGTGGGACGCCACATCCATCCAACTTAGCTTAACACTTTCCCAGTCGGTTTCCATTCTAAATTGTGCTTACGAGCATTCATCTCATTCACATGGTCAATAAGGAAAGAATAATGATCACTAGAAAACATACATTCATTACAATTCCAACATTTCAAATTAGAATTCACAATAGGCTTAGTATGTTGCACAACCGCATATCCTTTAGGTTTAGCTACATGATTCTTTTTATTCAAAATAGAAATAAAATTCCTAGGGTGGGCTTCTAATTTCTTCTTCACTTGACTAATAAATGAGGGCAAGATCCTATCTTTCTTCGTGTTTCCTTTAAGCTTAGATCTTTGTGCCTTAGTAGTGGTGTTTACTCTTGTAGAAGGCAACATGGGAATATTAGAAACTGATTTTAATTTTGCCTTATCTATTGTGACCAATGTTTGAGATTTTTTAGTCTTAGAGCCCTTGTTTATTGGTGTGACGGCTATGAGATTAGGCTTGGTTGGTTTCACTTTAGAACCACTAGAGGACGGTGCTGAAATGGCGGCTCTATTCTTAACACGAAGCAATCCTTCTAATCCAGCCAAAGCCATATCCTTATTAGGAATTGTCTCATGTAAATTTGAGATATCCATCGACTTATGATTAAGGGTCTCAATCAAGGATTGAGTGTCAGCGGCCTCTAGTGTCCTTTCCACATTCTCATTTTCTATCGGCAAATATGTAGCAACTTTGTCACGTTTTCGACGCTGTTTAGATCGTTTATTTAATTGAAAACCCTTTTTAACATTTTAAGTATCTATATTAACACTTTCATGTGACGTTTCAAAAATCTGTAGAAGAAATTGTTTTTCACATTCAAGCGAAATACAATGTGTTTGGATAGCATCAAAATGTTTTGAAAGCGAATTATAGGACTCTTGAAGCTTTAAAAATTCAGCGTCAGATTTGTGACAATTACTATCTACCACATTATCCGCAGATTCAACATTATGCACAATAGAATCATTATCAACACTATTATTCACACAGACGGAAACAATATCATGCGACATCACTTGCTTCAGAAGCTGATCATTTTGGCGTGAAATTTGTTCTATTTCAAGTAAACCGTTTTCATAAGCATCATCCATTTCATTCAAAACACGTTTAACTTCATCTAATTCCAAAACCAAATCTTGATCAATATTGCTAAAACACGCTTTAATATTGTTTACAAACGGAACAATTTCATCTCAAAACGCAGCTCTAGTGTGTTCAAAATTCCATTCACCTTCTGTTATAGCCAAAGCCGTCATACGTTCCTTAATGACCTTGTCAAAATCGGCAAAGTGTTGGTGCAACGCATTTAAGCTATTAGACACCTTGCTTACTGGTGGAATTAACTTAGTTAAATCCTTTTTGACAAGTGTAGAAGACGTACTAGAAAGGTTTTCATTTGACAAACTTGGGGGCACACAAGTTGATAATTGAGCTAATTCCTTTTGTAGTCTAAAGTGGGTCTTTTTATCAAATTGATCTTTATTATTCTTAACATAATCAAGCTTATGGAATGTTAAAAGCATTTTAAATCGAGTTTCTTTCGCAAGTGACATTGTCTCCTCATCATTATGAACATAAGGTGCTTCTTTCGATTTGCCAATTAGGGTCACATCATAAAGACAAGGAATATATTCTGGAGCTTGTTGTTCATAACCGGGATTAGGTGCTAAATCTTGAAGATGCTTAAGTTCTAGTTCTTTAAACGGTTTAGTTAAAAGATGAACCTTTTCTTTGGAAGCATATTGTTTTAAAAGCTGTTGTTCCTTGAATTTAAGAAGTTTGGTAGCATTAATTTCCGATTCAAACTTTTTTGACTTGAGTGATTTGAAATCCGTTTTAAGTTCTTGGAAATCATTTACAACCAACTCTTTTTCTTTTGATTCATTGGAAATTAGCTCTTAATGATTCTATTTCGTTTACGTGTTCTATCCTTTCAAAACGAAATTGGTCAAATTCAGAAATAGTTATTTTCTCTGCTTGAGGGACCATTTCAAAAGCTTTGACCTTTTCCTTATACAACGCAAGCTCAGCTGTTAGGTTGGCATTCGTATCTACGGTTTGTCGGACAGCCACATTCATGTTATCATTAACATGTTTAGGCACCATTACCAAATCATGTTGAGCATAAGATTTGATACTCGTCATAGCATTTGGTTGAGTTTCACTCAAATGTGTAGGATTGGATACCACATCATTTGAGTTACTAATTCCTGAATGTTGTTCAAGGTTGTTATTTTCATGCCCAACTTGATGTGGGTTATCATTAACAAGATTGGTTGTGGTTGATACCTCACTGACGACATCGGAACCGTAGTGAGATAGCAACGAGAGCAGCTTGGGCTGAGTGGATGTCTTCACAATCCGAATCATATGCATCAAGATCGTCCGCTTGATATGTTGCATTAGAAGAAGAGACTACTGCAATTCCTTCATTATCTGCTGCCCTGGGTCTGCAAGAAATGCTAATTCCTTTGAATCCAAAAGCTTTCTCTTAGATTGAGCGTCGACCAAATACATCTTCTCCTGAAACCACGTTGCATCCCTTCTCTTTTTTGGCTGAGTGCATTGCCTATCCATATGACCTTGTCCTCGACAATTATAGCAAGTCACAACCTTTTGAGGACCAATAGGGCTTCCATTTCCACTAGCTTGAGTATTCATGGTTTGAGCATTGGCAGTCCGTGTAGTTGGTCCATATGAGTTTTGCCTTCCTTGAATGGATTCCACCGTCACTTGACCGTCTTGAATAGTGGCTTGTTGGCGAGGATTTGAAGAAGTGCAGAGCTGATTGTTCGTTGGTGTAAAACCTCTAATTTCAACAAGTTTTGACAAGTAGGCAGTGAGATGGTTCAAGACATCAGTTGGCGTATCATTTGGAGTAAAGACCGGTGCTTGAATTGGCGGAAGTTCATTGGAAGAGAAGGCTTTTGCTTGTGGTGCTTCAATTGGAAAATATCATTGCTGAGGAGTATAGCCCATTGGAGAAGTGATAGCTTGTGATGGTGATGCCTGATGTGTTGGTTGCTGAGGATAAGGCTGTAGAAGAACACCTTGTTGAAATTCTTGTTGTGGCATCATTGATGGTTGATAAAATGATTTTTGTGGTTGCTGATAGGTGTGTGGTGGCTGCTGCAAGTATGATGGTTGTTGATAAGTGTAAGCCAAGGTTTGTTGGGGATTCATTTGTTGAAGAAAAGCTTGAAGTTGATCCACGTTGGTTTGATGCAAATCGTTAGTCAATTTAACAGCCGTCACGTATTTTCCCCATTCGGAAGGAAGAGTGTTCAAATACTTGGTGTTTAATTGAAACGTAGGAATTGCCAAGCCATAAATGTTGAGCTCATTCATCAATAGAGTGAATCTCAAATAGTAATCATTGAGAGTATCCCCAGGGACATAGGCAAAATTATCAAACGTATCATATAGCTTACACTCTCGTTCGTGTTTAGTTAACGAGGTGCCTTGCATTAAAACACGAATTCTATCCCATAACTCTTTGGAAACTTTATGTTTACTGACGAGTTTGTAGACATCTGGTGGAAGGGCTTGGAGAATGATGTTTGCCTCTTGCTTATCACACTTATCTTGATTCTTCATATCTCTGGTCAATTCACCCTTTGTGCGAGGACGAGTAACTGCACCTTCCCTCACAGTACCATAAACTAATGGTCCATTGAGCATCGATGCCCAAATAAGATGTCCGTTCTCTTTATTCAACATATAAAGTTCCATTCGGGAAGCCCAATCCTCGTACATAGTCTTCTCCAACATTGGTGGACGATTATCCGTACCCGAGAGGATGGACTTATCCGTAAGGGATGTGTACTCCATTTTGATAAGTAAAGATTTACAAAAGGTTGATAGAACAATGAGAGAAAGTAAATGTGCTTGCTTTCGTATGTAGAAGTCAAGAAACAATGTTGAAATCCCCTTAAAAATGTTCTCAATAAACCAAAAATTCTCCAAGGCAAAATTACACACGAAAAAACACGTTTTTTGAAAATCTTGGAATAAATGTTTATCCAACTTTCCCAATAAAGCTTTCAAATTTCGGAATAACAGCTTCCTCACTTTTGGATAAAAGTTCCCTATTTCAGTTTCAGATAAATTTCCCTGTTTCACTTCCGGATAAATTTCCCTGTTTCACTTTCGGATAAATGCAAGTTTTCCACTTTCGGAATAATTATGGGTTTCGGGAAAATTATGGGTTTCGGGAAAATTGTTTTCAATTTCGCAATAATGAGTTTCGGAAAAATGGAATTATCAGTTTCGGATAAACGGGAGTTTCTCAATTTCAGAATAAATGGAAAGTTTGACTTACGGGAAAAATTGGAAAAGTGACTTTCGGATAAATTATGGGTTTCGGAATAATTGGGATTTTATCAATTTCAGAAAAGTCGGTTTCGGATAATTTAGTTCCGGATAAATGAAAACTGACCTTCGCAATAGACCTATTCTCACTTTCGGAATCTTTAAAATCTTCCACTTTCGTAATAAACCAAATCCAAAACTCACTTCCGGAAAAATCCCACCTTTTTCACTTTCGCAATCTTCCAATATCTCACTTTTGCAATATGCCTAAAACCCCTTTCTGAAAGTCATACTGTTGGCCGACAAAAAACAGATTTCTCGGATCTTATACACGAATTCGATTTTTAAGCCAAATAATGATCCAAACACCCAAAAATTTTTGTTTTTAACAAAAGTAGTAATACCAAATATCTGTCACAACTATGTAGATGATTTGTATCAATAATAATCCATAAAAACACAAAAAAAAATTAATTTTGGTCAAAATGGACACAAAATCAAGAACACAAACACAAAAACAATACAATCATCCCATGGCTCTTGATACCATTTGTAGGATATTTTAAATCTTGCTTATATTCTAGAGAGAGAAAGAGATAGAGAGATGGTGAGAACACAAACTTTTAGAGAGACAAAGTATAAAGATTACACCTTCAACTATGTGAAATAAATGTGAACCACACCCTCTCCATCAAAGGAGAGGGTTTATATACTCAAGCCTTGTGATGGGCTTGGGCTTACATATTGGGCCGCTTGGTTTACAAAGTAATACCAGGCTTAGCCTTGTTTGTTAAATGTAAAGATACTAGACTACGAGCTAATAACTTAATATATTGTTGGAGTGGCCGAACCTTCTAAATACGTAAGAAGTATTTCCAACAATATTGTCTGATCTCACGAATGCCCAGCAGTAATTATGCACGTGATGAAACAACTTTTCAAGAATTCTGGATGAGTTTCTCATCCTGTTCATGATTAACATTCTGACCTTCTATAAGTCGAGGGAAGAGTACGAAGACCGTCTTCACTCTATGTTGTAAGATTTACAATAGAAGAATTTCACCCTGAAATTTCTTTCTTTTCTTAGTACCAGTTTATATAAATGTATCATAATCTCAACCATATATTGGTGGAGCAGCATGAAACAAGATGAAGTTATGTTCATATCTAAGTACCTGACATACCAACAGGTTAAGATAGAACGCCAACATGCTAGCAATTCAATTCATCCAGCGTTAATTTTCGAACATAATTAGGACAAGACCTCCATGGATCTTTTCAATGGACTACTGTAGGCTCAGAAGAGGCATGATGCCATCTAGACTATCGTCAATAATTTGACCGAGTTGTATCTCCTTTCCATCTGCAAGAACTCCACAAGCTAGCAGAATATCAACATTTTGTCCAGCTAAAAGATCGTACAATCACATGGCACTCCTTCAACTATCAGATCAGATAAGGGTTCACGTTTGCATTTAATAATTAAGTTCACGTCCTTGTCCACGTTCACAATTGCTTCTCATATTCACGTTCATGACATTGTTTACATTCATGATCGTATACTAGCTTACAAATGGTGTTTCATTATCGTTCTGGGAAGATTTGCAGAAGCTTGGAAACCAGACTCAAGTATGATAAATTTTCCATCCTCAGACGGACGTTTCACGTCATACCTCGCGTTTCATCACTATCGTTTGATTTTACCTCCTCAAAGTCTCATGTTCATGGTATGTTTCATATATCATGTCCATTCCCCTTCTCTCGCATCACGTCCACGATATACTGTATATATCACGACCACTATATGTTACCTCTAAGTACAATTACCATAACTTCACGTAACACGTTCACAATTGTTCACGCATCACGTTCACAATTGCTCACGTACTACGTTCGGTAGGTCTCGCCCATATTTGCTCAGACGTTACTTATGTCAGTTATTCCAGGTTATTTTGCAGCGTAACGTTTCAGTTACCCTTGCACGATAAATTCTTATCATTCGATCAAATTCGTAAGAATCTACCTTACCTTAAGGAACCAGATAATTTACGTATCTTCAATTCAGGGTCATGGAGACCAAATCTGTCAGTGGGTCGATAACTTTTAGAGGAACCATTTCGAGCGGGAAGCCACTTGGAACGGAGGAGTCCATCCAGATTTCTTATCCTTCAAAAATCAGATGCGCTATTTCAGTCATGTCACGTTCCATGTTCACTTCAGTCGGTCATGTTTATACCTTTCAGCAGCATTATGTTCTATTCAAGGCCGAATTATCCTTTCAGCTTACATGTCTTTTCATATTACATGTTCTTTCAGTTCTTATAAACTTCATCAGCTTATTACCTTAATTCGAGGATGAATTTTCCTTTTTAGAGGGGAAGAATTGTAAAACCGCAACATTATCGTGTCTCTAATTCGAGGACGAATTATTTTTTTAGAGGGGATGAATTATAAAACCCGTATTTAAAACCTATGAACAGTAATTATATGCAATCTCAGATTAAATTATTAGTACACAATTATTTATTTCAAAAAAATAAATAAAGGTATTTATTCAACTATTACGAAATAAATATTTATTCAAAAAATAAATAAAACATGTGAGATTATTAAACGAAGTTTAATCACAAAAAACACGTGAAGAATTATAGCACAGAAAAGTTACAAGTATGTTTCTGGGTGTGTTTGGGCTAGCGGCTAGAAAACAAGAAAAGGAAAAGAAAATGGGCCTTAAGGCCCAGCCCGTTGTGAAAACAAAACACAGGAAACAAAATGTTGCCATCAGTTCAATTTAACATAAACATAAAACAAATTAGGGTTTATGTGTGTGTGCTTGTGCCGCCGGCTGTGACGAACAAAAGGGAGTCCGGGTTGATTTTCTTCAATTGATTATCGTATTCATCATCTCATTCTTAATCACGTGTGGGTAATCTCCCTCTCCTTTATCTCTTTGATAAACCAAGAATAGGTATGTCAAGATCTAAAAAAACATGTGTTAGTATATTGTAAACATGGAAGTTAATCCTTATGATGTTCGAGTTTTGGTTTGGTTCACGAAAAACGAGACCTAGAAGGTCTCGGTGTGTCTTCTGTTGGCCAGCCGTGACCCACACAGGGGCGGTGGTGGCTGTGAGGATTAGGCCACAGCCAACAAACCCCAAACAGGGGTAAACGAAGAAAAGGGGGTGTTTGTTTTTAGTAAACAGTAGGTAGAAAGAGGTCAGCAGGGGGTGTTTGTTTTAGTCAGTGGCAACCGAGACATGGTAAATATCTCGGTGGGTCTTAGAACATAAAACAGTAGGAACAAAACATTAACAGTGGGTACAAAAATAAAACAGTGGGAACAAATAACAAACAGGGGGAAATAATGACAAGCAGTGGGTACTGTTTTGCCAACGGTGGCAACTGGCACAAGGCCAGTGGCGGCTGTTTTGCTGACGTTAGCAGAGGGGGCCCACAATGATAACTGTGGTGTGCTCGGTTTGGTTTGACTCGGGTTTTCGGGTACACGTGTTTATATAAGAATGCAAGGGTTTATCTTATTATATTAAATCATTTTAATCAATTAAGTTTTTAACATAAATTAACTTAGTTATACATGTTTTATTTATATTAGTAAATTAAATTTAAAATGATATTATTGGTTTATTAATTAAAATGTTTGGTTTTATATAAATGATTTAATTGTCCATGAAACCATTTTGGAAACTTTCTATTTTTCTAAAACTTTCTATTTTAGGAAACTTCCTATTTTTGGCAGGTTACTATTTATACTAATATTATAATACCATAATACAGTGTAATACCATATCAGAATACAGTATAATATACAAGTAATCAGAAGTACATGATATACGTTAGTCAGTAATATTATAGAACAGTCAGAATTTACCTGATTATGCAAACAATAATATAAGAATAAAATAAATCAAGTTAAGAACAGTAAGAATCAGAGTAACAGTAAACAGAAATCAGACAACTCATTCGCGTCCCTTATTTATGTAGTATCCGGGAAGTCGGAGTAGATCTTTCAGCTTCATTCTCATTTCATTATTGGACACGAGGTACGGGTATTCTGTCCTTCGGTATGGACACTTCCTTCGTAGGCTTGTTAGGATTCCCCGTTTTTAAGCCATCTGTTTTCCCCAGTACTTTTATATTATTATTCAGCTTTTCAGTAATATTTATGTTTATTTTAAAATGCCTGAGCTAGATACAAGCATGACCATGTCATCTAGTTATGGAGGTACCGTAACTATAACACTTGAGGCACCAGTGTTATGACTCCTCCACGGGGGAGTGATTTCTCGTGGCGTCCCTTTCAGTTTGGCCATTATCATTATTATCATGTGGGGCGTATGGGTGCATCCTAGTTTACAGCTTACAGTTATCAGGTGAATGTGGTGTGTGCTCTACATCCTTCACAAGGAGTTGATCCCTCCTACCCAGATTATTATTTATTATAGGTCACCCCTCTAATGCATGACGAGGTCTCCCCTCTATGTATTCATGCCAGTTGATACCTTCATGACCTATATGGGCTCTTGGTAAATTAAAATACAGCTTTCAGATATAAACATATGTTTTCAAAAATATAAATCAGTTTATAAACATGTATCAGATTTTCCAGAATATACACAGTGTTCCGCTGCGCTTTCATTGTCGTGTTTTCATATCAGTCTTTACTTATGTTTATATTACTCCATATTATGTAATATATCCGTTCACTGAGCATATCGCTCAGCCCTTTTCTCTTTTCATGTCCCCAAACGGCAGGTACACAAGGTCAGACAGAAGCACGGAGAGGTTGTGCATAGGATGGGAGCTATTTTATGTTTTTGTCCCTTTTTGCATTAATTTTACTTTATGCCTTGTTTTTAAGTTTATGTTTTGGAGCCTATGTTTGATTTCGGTTATCCCTATGGTCATGTAATGTTTTAGGACATTTACCTTGCATGCTTTGATGACACGTCATAAATACACGTAACGGTCCACTTATCAAAGTGGGGTGTTACAAACCATATCCCCTCTTTTAGTCCCCCGATAAAACAACCCCCCAAGAATGTCCCGGGTAACCCGTCCACTTGATGTGAATTTTTTTCAAATGCCTCTTGATAAAAGCCACTATAGTTGTTTGTTTGAGTCTTGATAGCGTTTCCGCTTGATCCTTATAATCAGTGGGCCCAAACCTTCCCAAAAGTACCTTTGAGAATTCAGCCCATGTCATGGGGCCACAAACTTGGTGATCCACCTATTCCACTGGAGGGCAATTCCTTCTAGATGAAACAATGTTAATTGAACTTGATCGTCCATCTCAACCCTTTGGAACTCAAAATATTGTTCAGCCTGATAGAGCCAACCCTTGGGATCCTCCCCTGCAAGTCATGGAAAGTTTAACTTCAGGTACAGTTTCAGGCGAATGCCGCCGGACGTAAAAGTGGAGGAACCTACGATCCTTTGGTCCTTCTTGGTTGTAAGCTTCTACAACTCAACCATGATTTTTCGAACATAGCTTCATGCTTAGCAAATCGTTCATCCGTCTCCAGTTGAAATTCAGTTTGAGATTATTTTTTTGAGTGCCATGTAACAACACTAGGCTGATACCACTGTTGTGGGTCGTTAGTGATGACAATGGCCAAGAAATTGAGAACGAGATAAGATAGAACAAAGAGGTGTTTTTGGAGAAATTTTTTGTATATCCCGTAACATAAAATATGTGCCTTTTAAAGTAGAACAAATACACAAACCATTGCATGCTAAATTGGTGAAAACACTGGGCATCCCCTCAATTCCCTTTTATTCTAGCACAATTATAACTGACAGAAAAGTGTTACTTTTATTTTCTGTCAGTTATAATTGGACTATGCTTCTTTTGATAAGCTTCCAACCAAAACTCACATAGTGGAATTTATCAAGACGTTTGGGTATGATGGAACAGTTTGCAACATTTCTCAAATCTCCATTTACAAGTTAGGGCAACCATGGTGATCCCTACTCAGCATTATCATTCGGTGTCTAACTGCCAAATCCACTGGCACTGACACCATGATAATTCCTCAATCACAAATTCTATGGGGACTCTACCAAGGCAACAAATTGGACTATGTTTCTTTAATCTGGACAGAGTTTTACTTTCAAGGCGTTGAAAACACAAAGAAGAAGTCTAATCACCTTCAATTTCCAAGATTCACTAAACTCATCATCAGGCACTGCAGATATCTCAATTAATCGGCGTGAACAGCTTTTTTACCATTCGTTACAAGATGACTACCTTTTGGAAATGATAAAAGCAGGAGGAAAGAAAGTCACATAAAACATACTTCCATTTCCAGCTCCTGTTCCTGACACAATGATCGATGAAGGAATAAAGTAAAGTGAAGCATATATGGCATTATTAAAAGCCATTTCAGAACAAGCACAATCTATAGAAGGAGCAGGTGTATCTCAAACCAAAAGGTAAACGAATTAAGAAAGTAGCTAAGCGATCAAAGATAAAACCGTCAAAAGCAACAGCTAAAATCACCAAGGCTGAAAAAGGCAAAAAAGATGATTATTCATGATGATGATGATGATGATGATGATGATGATGATGATGATGATGATGATGATGATGATGATGATGAAGATGATGATGATGATGCTACTGAGGATCTTCCAATTATCTCCAAAGCCAAACAAACTAAATTACTCCTGGCGAGAAGCAAGAAGGAATTTCATGCCTTACATACTAATGGTTTCGGTCATCCTTCCAAAGACACTGAAGGATCAGATAGAGAGTCATTTGTAGATCTTGATGCCGAATCAGACAAAGAAGAAGATGATGAAGAAATTAACACTGAGTTGATTGAAAGCGATTTTGGCGAAGAGTCTTATATCAACAATGATGAAGGTGATGGTGAATCAACAAACAGAGAAAGACAAGATGACAAGGAAGACGATGATCAACAAGAAGAGCCTAATCCAGCGGTTGTTCATCATGAAGATACTGAGTTCAACACTCAAGATAAGGAGCTAAACGAGGAATGTGGTGGATACAAAGATATGGATCTAGATGATGAAACATTTTATGATGATGTCAACGTCAACAATCTAGAGCGGCTCTCAACTACTGGCACACTTCTCGTTCAGGAAGATGCACATGTGACATTGACTCTAACCATACAAGACCAAAGTAGTCTACATCATGTTCGGATATTGTTAATCAGTTTCTAAATATTTCTGGACCAGATAACATTGATGACGCTATGAACACTATAACACCCCCAATTCACATTGCGCAACGGAAAATACACAATTGGGAGTTATTCACAAACCTCATTTCACAACTCTTTAAACGACCCAAAAACAGTATATTTAGGAATAAATATGGAAATAATTCAAATAAGTGTCTAAAACCTTCCATTCCAAGTTAAATCAGTTTAAAAATATATCAGAGTAGCGTACAGGTTCTCCTAGGATCTTAATCAAAACAATAAAACCTTTTACCAAAATAGTTGACCATTTACTATATGTTTATGACAATAGGGAAAGAAATCTGTTTTAGACCAAACACCACCAAAAGCAATCCACAATCCTTCTCCAGCAAGCTCCGCAATTCAACAACTTCAAGTACCTGAAATACATGCTTAAAATCATCAACACAAAGGTTGAGCAAGTCTATAGATTTAACAAAACATAATTGAACACATCGTAAAAATCAATTCACAATTGTTTAATAGAATTGTGGCCATACAATCTATTAATCAGGTATATCATCTTATAGCAATAGCTAATGAATTGTATTAAGCTCATGACACTGACCCCTTAACTTAGTCACCCACGCCAAATGCCGACATGACTAGAAAAATTACCAGTGCCCCTACTAGGGTATCAATTGCAAGAATACCAATTCTCATTCTCGTAAAATTATCCTTCCCAAAGGTTACTCAGCGTAATGCCCTGGTCTCAGATAGGATTGTCAACCCAATAGTACTATTATTAGAATAAGCGGCTATTCCCAACTCACAACATCAAGTCAGAAGATAGTTAACGGCTCATGAATTTAGGGACTTTTGCAATTAGGTACTCATACAATTCAATTCATCAAAGGCAACAAAGGAAACATCGAGTCCAACAATTACTCATGACATGTGTTCATTTTACTTTAAATAGCATGTATCCCCCTCGCGGGTTTTAAAATCATTAAAACAAGTAGAAATCGAGGCTATAGACTCACCTGGAGTAATAGCAGTAGCAAGACGATCTTCGACGATAGTTGATGCCCGATAAACACAAAAACCGCAACCTATCAAATAAGGTGCGTTCATCAATAATAAACTCGAGTAAAATCCATACTTAGTAACATCAAACTCAAAATAATTAAATCACAACCATCCCAACATGAAAACAATACAAGTGACCTTTTACTCCATTCTATATGTTTATTCTATTAGTTAATTCCTTCGATAAAAATCTACCGATACACACCAAATGTACAAGCTCATTTACCCCACTTAAACACGTCAAACTTTTATGATACTAATCAGAGATATCACTTACTATATATATAAAGACTTGTTAAAAGCTCATCAAAAGATTTTGCATTTAAAGTTCCCTGCCCGACACATCTTTGAACTACAAAAACCGGACAATTTTACGTCAACAACTCGTATAGTCTTTTAACACATTTATTTTTCTCCGTTTATAAAACCGACACTCAACTTTGAAAAAAACTCAACATCCTCATACTTATCATTCAAAATCAGTACTTGACACATTTCAAAATCCTTTTTATAGTCCCCGAGATTCGATCCAAATATCGACAACAATTATATATTGTGACGATACTCGTCTCTCGGTACACGAATAATCAAACTAACGTAACTTTTCGCTCGTTTGGAGCTAGAAGCCCTACCTTATACCAAAACGAAGCTAAAAACATCCTCTACAATAATATCTAGTTGGTTCATCTCAAACTGAAACTCATATTTTCAGAAAATTAAGTTTAATAATCTGTTTAAAAATATATATTTAAAAATCATTCAAAATTAATTTTTAACCATATTTTAACATCATTTTTACCACTATAATCATACTGCTATTACTACTTTCAATCATAACACTCAAAATCATCCTAGATGATCAAATCATAAAAACCCAACTCAAAATCTTCAACATGCAATCATCAAAATATATATATAAATATATAAACACCTACATACAATAAGAATTTAAGATCAAAACATATGATTTTCAACCAAAAATAGGTTTTTCAAAAATGTTCTTGCATGTAAGAAATTTTTATACCAATGTGTAGAGAATCAAGAATTAGGAATGGGTCTTCAATTGGTTTTAATAGATTCAAGCTAAAAATCAAAATTTTTGGGGGGTTGGTGTTGCTTGGGTGGACGGACAAAGAGAGGGAGAGGAAGGAGAGAGAGCTTTGTGTATGTGTGTGTGTGTAAATGTGTTTGTTTTTCCATTTATATGGGGAAAGTTTAGGGTAGTTTTTGCCAATTGTGATTCTTGTAGATTAAAATACAAATACTTGGTTAAAAAACGGGAAATGACAATTAGTCACTTTTGAAAATATTTACGGGTCTCGAGTTTCATAAAAATACTTCTCAAAACTTAAAGCTCACACAAAATATGATATTATATAGTCCCGGCATGAATTAATACGACATTAAAAATAAAAACGTCAAAATATTAAACATCAACATGTTTAAAATAAAACGTAAAATTTCTCGGGCATCCGTCGATATCGTCATCACTAATAATCCTCGCAACTCGTCAAAACGTAAAAATAAAATTTTCAACATCATCCAAATCAAATCACCAATCGTTATGACAATCAACCTCGTCAAAACTTTCAAAAATATACGTAAAAATATAATTAAATAATGACCACGGTTTTGGGTTGTTACATCCTACCCTCCTAAAAGAGAGCGACGTCCCGGCGCTCAAGCCGCCTCACACTCGCACTTCCTCACTTCTAGATTCAACATGACCTCTTATTCTCAAGAGATACTCACGTTTTTCACCCCAGTCCAACTCAATTCTTATGATATCACCATATCCATAACTATTACTACACTTCAACTTTCAATTTCACCTTCTATTATGCTAATATTCCTTCATCATTCATACTTCTTCTGCATCACTTTCTCAGTTTCATTCCTTCCCCAATACTCTGACAACTTGATCCACGACTATGTAAGTTCTCAAATTACACCTCTTAACTACTGATATGACGGTTATCATCGCATAAAGATTTCATCTTCACTAGGTTCCATTAGTCCTCATAGTGAAATATTTAAGATATCATCATCCCAAGTTCAATTATATGTTGATGTTATTGATACCAAATTCAATTACCATCGTTCAATTCATCCTTTCACTTTGTCCATTGCTTTCCGAAAATACGCAATATTCCTTTTTAACTCAATTCTTCACAGTTTTTGTAAAAGTATCTAATATTCAAAATTCAATCTCAATCTCTGGGTTACACATAATATGTTCAAACCTTAATCAATACTCATATTTTATCACATCAATTTCCAGTATTCAAAAATTTACTCTGCCTCTATGTCCCGAGTGTAGTGCTTGCTAGATCACTGAATTACTATACTTTCCATAGTACCTTATTACATCTTCCTCGTATCATATACTGCTTAAGCAACTCCGTTAGTCTCATATATTCAAATCTAAAATGTATAATGGTTAAATCACTTCCTGATATCGTAACACATTTTATTTACCCCAAGTTATATAACTCGTAGTCTGATTTCGTAATACAGTTTATTCCAACCATACTGTATCAATACTTCAACTTGTAAAATTCCTTCAATACTACATGCGAAACTCTCAGCACTCTATGAATAATTACATTCTCTTTGATCTGAAAAATTCATTCACCACTGGTCCTTGCATTCTTAACACACTCTCTGATATAATAGGAGAAAAATTAAATAATCACAATAACCGTTTTTGTTCCACAAAAACATACATCTCAACTCTCTTATTTCTATTACCATTCTATTTCATAATTCCCAACAATCTATTGATCTTCTTTCTTTGGCATTCCTCTTCCATTAGTTTATCAATTCGATTCTAACTTTCTTTCCATTCCATCCATTCTGCTTGTTGTTACCAATATTCCAAAATCTCAATACTCAAGAGTCAATTCTCAATTGCTTCAGAAATCTTATAAATCCTTTTTCCTTCTCCTCCTTACTAAATACTCACTAGTTGATAGTGAAAGTATCCACACTCATCCTTCATAATCTGAAACATACTTTGTAATGCAAAACTATAACATATCTCATCTATAATTTACCAATTATTATTTCCTCGTCATCATTAGGTAATCCTTAACTCCTTCCTTTTAAAATTCCCAAATGGCATTTATAAACAAGTCCTTCTTATTCTTATTTTCTTCATACTTGATTCCATACAAGTAATACTTTACCATCCCAAAACAATACCACTATGTCAAATCTCATGATCATATAAACCCTGTTATACTTCTTTGTTCAAGTCAACACACTACTATTACTTTCCTTTCCATTTGATATTATCCAAATATCATCATCGCAGCTCTATAATTCCTTCAGATTTCTCCAATACTAATCATACAGGCACAGAACTTCAATCTATCCTCAGCTTTCATAAACAACTTTCTCAACTACAAAATCAGATCTCAAAACTATAACTTAGACATATGAATGGATTTCATACATTTAGTTCTTCTTTGTCAGCTTTATCATTGGTTCGAAAATCGGTGGAAACCTCCTGATAAACCTACGATAATACTCAGCTTACACAAAGAAATTGACAAGCTTCAGTCGGTTTCGTCGGTATCGACAAAGCCTCAATTGTTTCAATCTAGTCAGATTTTTACAATCACTTCAGCCATAAATCGCACATTATAAAACATCTATATTACTCCAACTAAAATTCTTATCCAAAGAATTTTATACACCATTCCTCCTTTTTAATAACAATTTTCCAATTGTTAGGGAATACTTTTCTTTCTTTCAATCATCTATTCATCACAGTAAACATTCACAATCAATGATGGACACCGATTTCTGGTGCTTAGTTTGTTCAACCTCACAGCAATCATCTTATTCGCAAAACATCCAGCTTCTCTCCTTACTTCAATTATTACTTCTCTGATGACTTATCCTTCCAGTCTAATCAGATTATCCTTATTGTCTCATCTGCCAATCCTTACAATCAATCATATTACCATCCTCAATTTCCTGATAATACCATATAATAAAATATACAATCAGATTGCGTAACTTCTATCACTAAGCAAACGCAAAGCTTCCTTTTTCCCAAGACGACAGTGAACTCTATAATTCCGCAGAACAATCACATAATACCATTAATTACTAACTCATCTTCCCATTCTTTTTTACTACTACTGGTAAAGCGCACAGAAAATTCGACTTATTATAGTTTCCTACTACATACCTTCTCATCATTGATCAATAAAATTGTCAAATAGAAATTCCACTGATTACTCCCTGAAATCAGTACTCAATGCTCAACAACATTCCAGTTTAATTCTTTTCCACCTTTATTTATCATATCCTATGATATTCATCCTTATCCTGGTTAACTTTCTCATAACTCTAGTTCAGTTAATTGCGCTATACTTCTTAATTCCATAAGCTCAGAAAATATTTCCTTAATATATATATATATAAACATATATATTACTATTAATAATCCTTCCGTCGATTAATTTCTCATTTCAGCCAATCGCAAATCCCTGTTGATTTCTCGTCCTCAGGTCAACTAAAATCTAACATATTCAAATCTCAATATATCCTCAATAACACCTTCAGAATTTAAATACACCATCAATAACACTTTCAGAATTTCAATAAAATTCTAACTCAATGATTACCAGATAAGAATATACAAATTACTACATCTGAATCTCAAATCTTATCAGCATTTCCAAAATATAGGTTGTAATAGCAGCAACATTCCCTTCATATTGATTTTCCATTATCTGAATAATTCCTTTATTCAATCTCATTTGTCGAAATGAAAACATTTCATTATCACAGAAATACTAATTCTTATACCACCTTCCTTGCTATTCCTTTAGCAGCTCGACCTCCAGTTAGTCCATACTTACTTCAAGTAAATAGATAATTACTTAAGTGGTATAAAATATATGTGATCTAGACATCATACTTCCTCCTGCTTACCCGATTTATAGCAATTGCTTGAATACCATCTCTTCTTATCTTATACTATTAAATTCCAAGTTTAACTTCTATTAGGGGAAATAGATTCCTATTCCTTATTGTCATTCGCAACAATACCGTTCCTTTACCCTTTTCTGCCACACTTAATTTCGAATTAGGATCAATCTTTAAATTACTATCTCTTTTCGTCTAGTTGAACATTCCCAAATGACTATTGATATATCAAACATCCATCAGTTACTCGAACTTGTCCATATAATTGCACCTTTCCAATCACCATTAATATTCGTACGACACTCTTCACCGCATCTCTTCTCATTCCTAAGAATCCAACACACAGTCATCCTTTTACATCTTGCAGAATAGCAGCAGTATCTCCAACTGGAACAACAGCATCTTCAATCTCAGCAGCATCTTCAGTCTTAGCAGCATCTTCAATTGAAACAGCAGGATTTTCAATCTCAGCAGCATCTCGTCTCCTCTCAGCACTATTAGCTTCAAACAATCTAACAACTATTCCCACAATCATATAATCTACCGTAATGCTAACAACCTTTGGAGACATACTTCAAGATACTCAGTCACACAGGAATCCCTGCTAATGACAGAAACATATCTCACTCAACTCTTTCTATGCGATAACAGTAGAAAGAAACTTGATAAGTATACACATCGAGATAGAAAGATTAGGATCTTTTCATCAAGATATATCATGAATAATACATGTACCAACAACACAATTCTATCTCAATTCCACAATCATCTCAAAAGAGAAGATAACAAAACACATCAAATACTAAAGGTTAATAGTAGATTTCATCTATAAATCCGAAAAAATCGCAACAAAATCTTGTCACTAATGTCAATTACCCTTATCATCCTAAACAACAACAATAATAATAATCCATCACAATACTACCTCACAACATCTGGATAATCCAAATACAACACAACAATACATAAACTGAAATACAACAAGGATCTATCACTACATCACTCCATAGGATGTGGTCCATTACTTTCTCCAGCTTGGCTCGTTCCTGCTTCATCTTCATCTGGTCCTAACTTGCAGCACCTCCTTTTTGGATCTAAACACGGTGGATTCCTAAATTCATACCTGAAATGCCCTCCTTGACACGGCGGATCTATCATATAATGAGAATTAGCATACACCTCACTATCCTGAAACTTCTAATGTGGTTCAAGATACGTCCCAAGATGATCTACATATTCACTTAACCTGCGAAGCCTATCTATCTCTTTCTGATACTTCTCAAAATCAGTCCCATAACTTCTCACTTCAGCTCTAACCTCAGTTCTTCCAACTTCACTCTCAGTCATATAATTATCACTATCAGATTCTACAACATTTTTCTTATCATCCGTATCATCCTCATAATCTAACCATCCACCTGAATTCTTATGATCACCTACTCGCTGATACTGCAAACTCCGTTGTCCTACAGCAAATCCCCCATTCTTGACGTAATATGATATGTCAGACATTTATAGAAATCACAGAAAATTCAAAAGTACATAAGGTCATTATTCAAAAATATATATGCAATGCATAGTCATACAAATGCAAATGATTTACGTACGCCAAATATATATGTATGCGATGCAATGCAATGCAATGCAAATGATAATTGTACATACTCATAAAAATGAAATTATGATGAAATTATGATGAAAGCACTCCACGTCCTTTCATTAATACCAATACCGCATCGCAGTATTTACTTAATAAATACTCAAGAATTCACAACAGTTTTAAAGGATACATCTATAATAACAAATCATAACAAAATAAATAATCTTACCGGAGCCTTGCAGAGAAGTTGCGTTGCTTTTATAAAATACATTTGACACCAAACTTATAGTTTAGGACATTTTCAAAAATCGACCTAATTCGCTATAACTAAATAGCTCTGGTTACCAATCTATAACACTCCCAATTTACATTGGGCAACGGAAAATACACAATTGGGTGTTATTCACAAACCTCATTTCACAACTGTTTAAACGACCCAAAAACAGTATATTTAGGAATAAATATGGAAATAATTTAAATAAGTGTCTAAAACCTTCCATCCCAAGTTAAATCAGTTTAAAAATATAGCAGAGTAGCGTACAGGTTCCCCTAGGATCTTAATCAAAACAACAAACCTTTTACCAAAATAGTTGACCATTTACTATATGTTTATGACAATAGGGAAAGAAATCTGTTTTAGACCAAACACCACCAAAAGCAATTCGCAATCCTTCTCCAGCAAGCTTCGCAATTCAACAACCTCAAGTACCTGAAATACATGCTTAAAATCATCAACACAAAGGTTGAGCAAGTCTATAGGTTTAACAAAACATAATTGAACACATTGTAAAAATCATTCACAATTGTTTGATAGAATTGTGGCCATACAATCTATTAATCAGGTATATCATCTTATAGCAATAGCTAATGAATTGAATTAAGCTCATAACACCGACCCCTTAACTTAGTCACCCACGCCAAATGCCGGCATGAATAGAAAAATTACCAGTGCCCCTACTAGGGTATCAATTGCAAGAATACCAATTCTCATTCTCGTAAAATTATCCTTCCTAAAGGTTACTCAGCGTAACGCCCTGGTCTCAGATAGGGTTGTCAGCCCAATAGTACTATTATTAGAATAAGCGGATATTCGCAACTCACAACATCAAGTCAGAAGATAGTTAACGGCTCATGAATTTAGGGACTTTTGCAATTAGGTACTTATACAATTCAATTCATCAAAGGCAACAAAGGCAACATCGGGTCCAACAATTACTAATGACATGTGTTCATTTTACTTCAAATAGCATGTATCCCCCTCGTGGGTTTTAAAATCATTAAAACAAGTAGAAAGCGAGGCCATAGACTCACCTGGAGTAATAGCAGTAGCAAGACGATCTTCGACGATAGTTGATGCCTGATAAACACAAAAACCGCAACCTATCAAATAAGGCGCGTTCATCAATAATAAACTCGAGTAAAATCCATACTTAGTAACATCAAACTCAAAATAATGAAATCACAACCATCCCAACATGAAAACAATACAAGTGACCTTTTACTCCATTCTATATGTTTATTCTATTAGTTAATTCCTTCGATAAAAATCTGCCGGTACACACCAAATGTACAAGCTCATTTACTCCACTTAAACACGTCAAATTTTTATGATACTAATCAGAGATATCACTTACTATATATATAAAGACATATTAAAATCTCATCAAAAGATTTTGCATTTAAAGTTTCCTGCCCGACACATCTTTGAACTACAAAACCGGACAGTTTTACGTCAACAACTCGTATGTCTTTTAACACATTTATTTTTCTCTGTTTATAAAACCGACACTCAACTTTGAAAACAACTCAACATCCTCATACTTATCATTCAAAAACATTACTTGACACATTTCAAAATCCTTTTTATAGTCCCCGAGATTGGATCCAAATATCGACAACAATTATATATTGTGACGATACTCGTCTCCCGGTACACGAATAATCAAACTAACGTAACTTTTCGCTCGTTTGGAGCTAGAAGCCCTACCTTATACCAAAACAAAGCTAAAAACATCCTCTACAACAATATCTAGTTGGTTCATCTCAAACTCAAACTCATATTTTTAGAAAATTAAGTTTAATAATCTGTTTAAAAATATATATTTAAAAATCATTCAAAATTAATTTTTAACCATATTTTAACATCATTTTTACCACTATAATCATCCTACTATTACTACTTTCAATCATAACACTCAAAATCATCCTAGATGATCAAATCATAAAAACCAACTCAAATTCTTCAACATGCAATCATCAAAATATATATATAAACATATAAACACCTACATACAACAAGAATTTAAGATCAAAACATATGATTTTCATCCAAAAATGTGTTTTTCAAATTATGGCCTTTTTACGCCCCTCTGAGGTGCACCATGTTGATACGAATCGGCAAAGACCTTCTTGTACACGTCCTCGAGGGCTGCATTCATGGCAATCATCACTAGTTTCTCCCGAGGGCATGGTATGGCTTTGTTCTTGGTCTTGTTTAATAGATGTCGAGTGCCGCTTTTCCCCGTCCGAGAATCTCCATCTGCTCTAAGTGGGCAAAGGTTCGAATCCTTTTACTCCAGATTCTCAACAGATAAAAAAGCTAAAGAGAAAAAAGCAATAGAAAAAAGAGAAGGGCAAAGCTATAATCAAAACATATGATTTTCATCCAAAAATGGGTTTTTCTAAAATGTTTTTGCATGTAAGAAATTTTTATACCAATGTGTAGAGAATAAAGAATTTGGAATGGGTCTTCAATTGGTTTTAATAGATTCAAGCTAAAAATCAAAATTTTTGGGGTGTTGGTGTTGCTTGGGGTGGACGGACAAAGAGAGGGAGAGGGAGGAGAGAGAGATTTTTGCATGTGTTGTGATTGTGTGTGTGTAAATGTGTTTGTTTTTCCATTTATATGGCAAAAGTTTAGGGTAATTTTTGCCAATTGTGATTCTTGTGGATTAAAATGCAAATACTTGGTTAAAAAGCGGGAAATGACTATTTGTCACTTTTGAAAATATTTACGGGTCTCGGGTTTCATAAAAATACTTCTCAAAACTTAAAACACACACAAAATATGATATTATATAGTCCCGGCACGACTTAATACGGCATTAAAAATAAAAACGTCAAAATATTAAACATCGACATGTTTAAAATAAAACGTAAAATTTCTCGGGCATCCGTCGATATCATCATCACTAATAATCCTCACAACTCATCAAAACGTAAAAATAAAATTTTTAACATCATCCAAATCAAATCACCAATCGTTATGACAATCAACCTCGTCAAAAATTTCAAAAATATACGTAAAAATATAATTAAATAATGACCACGGTTTTGGGTTGTTACAAACACCGACCCATCAACAAGTAATGTCATGGTGGAGATTCCTGTCACATTAGCTCCAGAAGTTATAGTTCCGTCCTCCTTGACTTCATTGATGAGTACATCAACAACAATAGTCACAACAACCCCTTTACCAACCAACAACCTGTACCATCCACCTCCCAACCAGTCTTCAAACTTTCAGATGATATAGCTTCTCTGCTTAACTATGAAAAAAGCATGAAAGATCAAGAAGACGAAATAGCGAGAGTCAAAGAGGAATTAGCTCGCTATCGGAAGCTGGAATAGATATATAACAAAGATAATGAAGTTCTAGCACCAGAAAACGACATTTTCCTCGATTCCGTCAATGATATGATGCAAGGAGTCGTTGACAAAGCTGTCAAGAAATCTCTTAAGAAATCACGTAAAGCATAACGACTAGCTCTGCGAAAGTAGATGGAAGAATTAGCAGCTAGCAAATTCTTGATCAAATCATCCGGTTCCGTGGAGTCAGATTATTCAATTGTTGGACGCCTCACAGACTTCGAGTTGAAGAAGATTTTGTATACTCGAATGATGGAAGTAAGATCCTTCAACAAGATAAAGACTCGACATGAACTTCAAGAAATTATTAATGAAGCCATTGATGAAGACAAATCCACCTTCATGAAACATGGAAGAGTGGTTCCTTACAAACGGAAACGAGAAGATATTGATGATGATGACGATGATGAAGAAGACGATGCTGATGACGATGACGATAGGATGATGAAGAAGATGATACTCATAATGATGAAGATGATCATGATGAGGAAACCAATGATGACAATGATGATGATGCCGATAATCAAAAGGATAGGACTGAAAAGTACGATAATGATCAGTATCGACCCAGTAAGAAGGAGAGTCGCACCAAACACGAACATGACAAAGGTAAAGCTCCGGCAACCACATCTCTAGAAACTAGAAGGGGGTTGAATAGTTTCTCTTCGGTTTATGTCCTAATTAAAATTCTTTCAATTGGGTTTGTCTCAAAACTATCTTTTACTTGAAGCCTAGTTTCATAATGATTAGATTCAATTCTAATGCATTCACAATGACAAGTAGTAGTAGTGTGCAATGTAATAATGAAAGTAAGTAAAGAGGAAGGAAGGAAGAAACCTAATGGAGAGACACCAAGATTTATAGTGGTCCGGCAACGAAGCTCTATCTTCGTTCCTACTCTACTCCTCGAGTACACCTTACTCTAGATTTCCACTATATCCACAAGCTCCCTTCTTGGCGGAGAAAACCTTACAATGTCGCTTACATTATTTTCTGACACTAAGATAAATTTCGAGACCTAATCTTAGCTAGGACCAATCTACACAACGTCGCCTACTTCACCATTTTACGACACAAGGCTAGATGTCGAGTTCTAATCGAAAGCTAGACCCAATCTTCACAACGTTGCCTACTTCACCATTTTTCGACACAAGGCTAGATGTCGAGTTCTAATCAAAAGATAGAACCAATCTTCACGACTCTTCACTTTGAAGCTAAGTGAGAACTTCACAAGACACAACCACACATCATTTTATAGTTTAGTGAGAACTCACAAGACACAACCACATATCACTTTATAGTTTAGTGAGAACTCACAAGACACAACTACACATCACTTTATAGTTTAGTGAGAACTAACACACAACACTTACAACTCAATAACATATATCCAAGTATACACATGTAACTTGGATCTACACAACACCAATCCAATTATATACACATACAATGGATTTACACAAGACTAATCCAAGTAATACATTTGATCTACACAAGACATAAATAAAACAAATGATGAACATGATTAGATCTTTAGGATAGGATGATCTTCATCAAGGCTTCATCTTTAATCACATCACAAGTGTGAGTGATCTTCTCTTTGGACAAGGTAAAGAAGGGGATTAAGGGGATAATCATAAGTAAACATACTTAACACATTAAGTGATCGTTTACAAATGATTAGGAATTAGAAAAGAGAAAGATGGAAGAAAGAGTGTCCAAAAAGAGTCATGGAAAATGCAAATTTGATCCACTATTTATAGGAGACAAAAGCCAACGACTCTTTAACCACGGTTCCTAAATTGTGCATGGGGTTCCTTATCACTATGGAACCGCATAGCCATTTAAAGAGCCGTGGGAGTAGACTCCGCTCCCTTTTGTCTTTTAGTGGGGAAGTAATGTTGAGTTTGCTTCTTGAAGGATCTTTGAAGCCTTGATCACAATACAAAGAGTGTGCGGAAACCAATCTTTATATATAAGAAGAACAATAGAAATAACCAAACGTTCAAGGCTCAATATATTAATACGATCACTCTAAATAGTTACAACCTTGAAGCTATAAGAAACAATGAGAGAAATGTACAGAATATTGATTGTGGTAAACTTACACCCTTTAGGAAAAAGGCGTAAAAGCGGTAAGTATTAAATACACGTTTAGGAAAACGTATATTAATGACCCACAAAGTGTAAAAACAAAGTTCGTTTCCCAAGGAGGTATATGTGTGTGTTCTAACTTTTAATTGATTTGAGATTAATATTAAGAAGAAGGGGATGAGAAAATAGAAGGACGGATACGTGAAAATTACACTACGACGTAAAAAACGTAAAATCGTAAAAATGACCAAAATAAAAATAAATTCTAAAAATTCCCAAAAAATTACCAAAAATCAAATAACATATTCTAAGGGTTTAAAAAAATCCAAACTTGCCAAAACCTTCTATTTAATTAAATATTAATTTTTAAATGCTAATTAAAGCCCTAAAAATCAAAATTAACTAATAAAAAGTTCAAACCAAGATTTTCAAGTTGGTAAACCTCTAAAATAAACTAAAAAGACTAAAAACTATTTTTATGAAATTTAAAACTAATTAAAACTATTTAAAAACTAATTAAAATGATTAAAATCTATTAAAACTTAAAATAATTCTAGAAATTAGAAAAATGATGATAAAAATAATCTAAGAGTTGCAAAAATCCTATTTTAATGTATTTAAGCTAAGAGAAATATAAAAAGTGCTGAAAAGTGAAATTTGAAAAAAAATAATAAAATAATATTAAAATATTATAAAAAATCTAAAAATTATAAAAATTATAAAAACTTGCAAACTAGCTTATTTTAACCTAAATAAACAGAAAATGAAAGTGAAATACCAAAATACCCCTATTGGGCCCCCAAATGGGATAAAAGTCAAAACAGTCAAAGTAAATGGGCTTAATGGGCCCAAAAAGTCAAACTTGGCCCAATAAGCTTGGAAAAGCCCTATCTGACTCAAAATTCAATTCTAAACACAAAACTCTGAAGGCCCAAAAGCTAAAAATGAGCTTACCACAGCTTAATGAGCAAACAGCTTATTCTTATTGGGCCAATAAGCCCATTAAGCAATAAGCCAATGCCGTAAGCTCTAATTTGACACACAACCTTATTTTGGGATGCTTAAGAGATCTGTATAAAGAAATTTTCAAAAAGCACACTCAATAAGCCAGAAATAAGCAAAGTTCAAAACCACAAAACTATAAAATAGTCGGGTTTGAGTTCTAAGGCACCTCAGGACTTGATTCAACTTGCAAAATGTTACAAATGACTTCAATAAGCCAAATCAATCAACAAAAATCCAATAAGCAAAACCAATAAGCTGGAATTAAGCAATAAGCTGTTTGTAAAAAGTCAATTAAGTTGGTTTTCTAGTCAAACCTAAAAGTCAACTCCTCAAATGCTCCATAATGAACAAATGGGTCAAATAAGGAGCACCTATTACAAATTTGAAGTTGTTGCACGTTTTGATAAGCTAGAATAGCTTATTGATATGCTGATGACCAATTAACACTAGCAGGGGGAACTTTCAGTAGGAACTGGTTCCCACTGCTTTGACTATTTGACCTTTGATTATAGAGAGATTCTGTATGTTTTGTTGGAAGACAAGGGCACCCAAGTGATCAGTTAATCACAAGGAGTCACAATCAAGCACAATAACACACTTCAGTACTCTCAATTAGCACAAAAAAATCAAACAAGCACCAGATCTAGCACAGACTTGAAAAATAAGTTGTTATGCACATTTAAGCAGTTTGAGCAAGAATAAGCACACCAAATTGAACCAGATGCATACACAAGCTATATAAACTGTTATTAAGCACAAACAAACTTAAATCAACCACTGAATCAAAGTATGGAACAAGATCAAAGCACATGCATTTTGCTGATATGAACTTCAAGAACAATTACACACTTTGCTGATATAAATGACCAAAGATCCAAATTCAACACTTCAATCCTACTTCCCTGATGAAACTAACCTAGATTTATCACTTGTTAACCCTAGTCTATGATTAGAACTAGGTGTCCTTCAAATCTCAGCCAATTTTATCAAGTATACAAGATTTTAGAGCCTATTGTTGATTCTAGGTGTTTATATGCACAAAGCTTGCAGATAAATAACCACTTACACTTATGAGACATGTTCCAACACAAAGCAACACAAAGCACCAACTCAAAATCACACAAATCCAAAACAGGTTGTTATCCCAAACACACCTTAATCCACAACTTTTCAAAGCAACTTGTGAAATCTAAACACAACCTACTGATTTTATTGTTCAAACTTCCTTCCTAGATGACAAATAACAGATTCAAGCACAAAAATCACAACCTCAAACACAAGAACACAAAATCACAGTCCAAAATTCAAATCAGGCAATATCATGAAATATTTAGGGGAAACTTAACCAAGAGGCTATACCTATCTCCCTTTACTTCCTAGGGAGATCAGCAATGCTCCTTGGACCTTGTTCAACAACTAGAACAAGACCAAGGTTCTTCAATGGCTGATTCAAAACCTGCTGATGTTCAAAGTAGAACAAGGTTTTTGAATCCTTTGATTCTTCAACACAAGCAACAAACAGCCTATCCAAAGGTTGATAAACCTTTACTAGCTTGGTGTCAACAAGCTTGTACAGGCTTATAACTTTTGGAATAGGATTAGTACAACAAAATTATCAAAACAGAATAAGGATTTCCAAGTTTTTGAAACATTGAAAACCTAATCAAACATAAATGTGCTTAAACCACAAGATCTCAGCACACTTATAACAATCAATGGAACTCATAATTACTCTTAAAACACACCATCTTTCAAAAACATAAAAAGGAATTACAAAATTTTTCAAAATACCAAACTTTTATAAATTTAGAAAGGAATTACAAGTTTTAAAGCGTAAAACTGGAACAAGGCTCTCTCACAGGTTGAGGAGTCCTTATATAGGCAACTAGAATGAAAATTACATGAAACCCTAAGCTAGAAAATCCCAGAAATGTCCCTGAAGTCTTCTAGATGATTTGATGGAATGAGCTGTCCAAATTGATCCAGGCCGTTCAAATATGCTTTGGGGGCAAGCAAAGAGTAATAGCTGTTGATTTGGCCATGTGGCATTCCTTGGAGAGGAGGGTGTGATGTGATTGGGTGAACGGTTTTGGGTGTAGGGTCCAAGGGTGAGTGGAGAAGAAGGAATTAATGTTGGGAAGGGTTTAGGCTGAGGAGAATCACACGTATGAACTCCCAATTTGAATTAACCCCTTGATGGTAAAAAGTTAATTCTGGGTTCATACGTGCTACAGTAAAAGTGTTTGATCCGTTTTTAGGGGTGATTAGTTGTTTGGCGCGTGTTTAGGAGTTTAAACATCTAAATATGGCAGCTTAGGTCCTTGTTCTTTGGGAAAGGTGGTAAAACACGTTTTTCAGCCAACAAACTTCATTCCGTTTGTATTTAAACTTTCTCTTTTCACACTTTTGCCCCAAAACTTTGGCAAAAGGTTTACAAGGGTTATTTTTGCCATTTTTCCATAATTCAAGGGCTGATCTTGGACATTATTGATCTTCAAAGGTCTTCAATGGATGTTTTCCTTCATGAGGGACCATATTTGACAAATTAGAATTCTTGAGGGACTAATCTTGCCATTTCTTCAAAGTTGAAGGACCTTTTTGCAATTTTGACAAACTTAAAGGACCAAACTTGTAATTATGAATTCACAAGGGTTTTAAGTGTCATTTCTTCATTGTTTGAGGATCAATCTTGTATTTCTTCAAGTCTTCAAGGGTTTTTCTTGTATAAATCATATCTAGGGCCCGGTTCATTGTGCGTCTTCGTTTCTCGTGTTCGTTTTTCCTTGTAACTTGTGATCTTTTGTCTTTTTCACGATATCCATACCTAAAATACACATAAACACAAAATCAAGCATATATATGATATTTTATGACATTTTTATGCATTAAAAGCCCGTAAAGAACGATGAGATCATGTATAATTGCCATGTCATCAAATATGTGTGTGAAGAAGTGTGTTTCTCTCTACACCCTAGAACCTCCTTTTATAGTGCAAGGGTTCCTAGGTGGTTACAATATAATTAATACTTTCCCAAGTATTATACATTAATACTATTTAATTATTTCCTAAATAATCTTGTAACATCCTCATCATAATGAATATATTTAATACTTTCCATAAGAATAGGAAGACTAAATACTTGATCATATCTTCTACAATCATCCTTGATCATATCTTCTATAATCTTCTTTCAACTTTATAATATGACCAGGAGGAACTTTATGCTACCAGGAGGAATGAAGTACTCTAGTAGGAACTGTAACATTACCAGGAGTAACACCAGAAGTAACTTCTAAATATAATATTCCTAACAATCCTCCCCTAAACTTGAATTTAACCTGGTTGAGTTCAATTTTCCATTGTTATGCGTCGTGATCACTAGGAGGATGCATCCAAACACTTCTTTGTGTAGTACGTTGTTTCGTTGTCAGCAGCACCTGAAATTTTGAAACAAGCCGCCCCTGTTTAGAAGCACTAATATGTGAAACAATCAATAAACCTCCAACTCATGAACCATGGTAAGAAAAGAGGTACCACCAATCATCAATTCAATAAGTTCACAACTATCCTCATCACTTTAAAGTAAATCGAATAAATATATAGTTTTTGACAAACTATCAGCCATAAACGGATTTGATGATGTCTTTACCAAGAGTCGTACCCCCTTGGACTAGCCACTCTTTGTTGCAATAACATGGTGAGTGAAGGCCATATAGTTTTTAGAAAACTATTACAGCTATCAACGGATTTGAGAATGTCTTTACCATGATCTGTTTGCTATGGACTAGCCACTCTTCGTTCCAAGAACATGGTGAGGGATGACCATCCAGTTTTGGGTAACCTGGCAACCATCAACGGATTTGATATGGTCTTTACCAAGTAGCCGTTTGCTCTTGGACTAGCCAGTTCTTATGTTTGTTAAACATGGTGAACTGATGACCATTTGTTGAATGGTGGTTAGCCAATACCGGATCCTTTCTCAATAAGAACTAAACAACTCATAATAATTTTTTTATTTTTTTATTTATTATTTTATTTTTTTTATTTTTTAATTTTTTAACGATTCAAAAAACTATGAGTCAACCAGCAGGAACGTAGGATGCACTAGGAAGAATGAAGTACTCTAGTAGGAACTGTAACATTACCAGGAGTAACACCAGAAGTAACTTCTAAATATAGTATTCCTAACAAGTAATATATGAGGTAAGTTTTTACCTTCAAAGGATATTCTTATGGCATTTGGAATATGCCATATTCAAATTTACATTTTCCATTTTAATAAAACATTTTCTTAAAAAGAAAGTTTATTAAAAGATCTTTTGTCACATTTGACAAAATGTAAGTTTAGGACTAATCACATTTATGATCACTAATCATGATTAAGATATGTTCGTGCAATACTTAAATGATTATTACCTTGATGATAGTGTTTGTTAGATAATTCGTCTTACGATTGTATTTGACGATAAATGTATTTTTAATTTGTCGTGATCAAAACTAAGAAAGATTAGTTAACACTAATAATGTTTTTAGACATTACTTTTCATTAGCAATCTCCCCCTTTTTTATTACAACAAATTATAAACTCATTTATGTAAAATCCAAAAATATTCGACTTATTAACAAGTTTACCACTATCATTTCTCCCCCTTTGTCGACGCAAAAAGGTTAGCGCAAGTCTTTGAAGAAGAGAAGAATTGACTTTGCTAGTAGCTCCCCCTTGGTGCTTTATCCCCCTTGCTTAGGGCACCAAGTTAATGAGCTAAGGTGACATGCTACACAAAGGTTAGTAGAGAGAAAAGAAACATCTATGTATATATAGTCACTACCTACTAAGTAACTTGAGAGGGAGGAAGAAAAGAAATCTCAAATTAGAAGTAAGTATTTGGTAAGTGTGTTCAAGGAGGGTTTTTTGACAAAATCAAAGTTCAATTGGTGGAATAAAGGTAGAAAAGAAACATCCATACCAATTAAAATGATAATATGTCAAAGGGTTACAAACTTAGAATTGTTGGAATCACCCAAAAATAATTGTAAGTTTTAACCATGATCAACCCTTAACAATGTGGGTAATAAAGAGTTAGCGGGAAAGGAAGTAACACACATAACATCATATTACAAAAATATGAAGGAACATACAAGAGAAAAATATTCATACACACAATATGAATATTTAAGATAACAGATAAAGAAAATAAACAACATAAGCATAAACTACTCTATTAGTGATAATACTCCAAGATTGCTTAAGTTTTTATTGACTCAAACAACTAAAACACAAAGTGTGCTTTAATTGGAAAAATAAGACGACTAGGCATCTGTGAGATCTCGTATTTTCCTGGTTATTATTTTACTTTTATCTACTATTTTAATCATTGAAAATACTTATTCGGAATTATAAAATTATTATTATTTTATGTTCCCATATTTATTTAAATCAAATATTTTGATTTAAAAGCACCCGCGTGCATTTTTACAAAATTTTACTTGAATCAACGGAACGAGGACCAAGGGCTAAATATTTCGACCTTAAGATATTAATCTTTACTTGGTACTAAGTCTAGACTGATAACGGGCACAGTGTTAAATCCTCGTATTTCACGTTTTACTGTCGATCGTTTCAATGTTCGATGTTTTCAATGTTTTCTTTTTAATGACGCGTTAAGTCGAGTCAGGAGACTATATTATCATATTTTGAGTACGTTTTAACTCTCAAGAAGTATTTTTATGAAACCCGAGTCCCGTGAATATTTGTAATAATTTACTAATAGTCATTTCTCGCTTTTTAACTAAATATTTACTTTTAGTCCAAAGAAATACAAACTTGGCAAGTTTAGCCCCTACCTACCACTATATAAATGATTTTTCTACCTAAAACACATAGTAAACAATTTATTAAAAAAATACCATCACCTCCTCCCCTCTTTCTTCTTGCCGTGGGTTTACACACCAAAACCACCATAGATCATCAATTTTTACTTTGTTTAAGCCTAAACTAAATTAAGACCCACTCTTGTAATTTAAAGGTGATTCCATTGATAAAAAATCTCACACATGCATCAAGTTTTAAGTTTCTTATGATTTTATGGTTGGTATGAGTTTTTGATGATCATGCATGTGATGGTCATGATAAGATCATCATGTTTTGATGATAAAAAGTTTAAGTTTTTGATTTTGATTTTTGTTTATGTAACATGCAAGTGTTAAGATTGATAGTGGGTATTATTAGGAGGCTAGGATTGATAGAAAAATGGTTAGATTGGGTTGAAAAAGTGGTTTTGTATGAGTTTTAGAAAGGTGATTATGGGCAGTAGGTTTGAGGCTGATTGTGGGTACTTTAAGTTTGAATAATTGTTGTACCAATAATATAGGGTTGTAGAGATTTTCATTACCTTAGATTTGATATAAATTAGAGCTTCTAACACAAAACGAGGAGGAAGTTATGATAGTTTGATTATTCGTGTACCGGGATCGAGTATCGGCACAATTTAAAGTTGTTGTCGATATTTGGATCGAATCTCGGGGACTATAAAATGAGTTATAAAAAGAGTCAAGGTCTGTTCTTGGGCTCTAGACCTATGGTTGTGAGTCTATTTTCACACTCAAGTGTCGGTTTCGTAAAGGAATTGGTTAGAAAGGTCAAAATGGTTTTATGAGTCGAAGGCGTAAATCTGTCCGGTTTTTGTAATGCAAAGATGTGTCAGGCAGGGAGTCCTAGAAGTAAAAACGTCTGACGAAATTTTTAGAGGACTTTCTATAGATAGTAAGTGATTTCCTCAAGTCATTTCATAAACTTTTGACGTGTCTAAGTAAAGTAATTGAGCTTGTACATTTGGTATGTGCCGGTAGATTTTTATCGAGAGCATAGTTTAATAAAGTAACCTTTTAGAGATGTCTAGAAGTATCACTTTTATGGATTTTCTTGCGTGTCATAACATGGTTTATGTGCTAATTCAAATTCAAGTGTTTTCTAAACATTATTTACGTATCTTCTAAACTTTCGCATCCCGTTATCGTAGGTCTCGGATGACTTAAAGTTGCTTGATTTTCCGTTGTTACTACTTAGCCCTCAAGTTCCATGTTGATTCATCTTATAGCTAACGTGAGTTCATAGCCCCCTTTTCTATTGGGACATTGTTTCAAAACGCGAGGTGAGATTATCATGTTGGAACATAATCTTTTAAACTGTATGTTTGTAAAACCCCAAAATTTGGGCTTTTAACACGTCACCGGCTTCCTCATTATTATCATTTATCATATAATATTTTTACGGACCACCTTCACAATATATCATCACAAGACTTATTTCGTACAAAAATCATGATTTTGGTATATAAAAATAGTGAGGTATTTTAACTTAATTTTATATACACACTTTTACCTGAATGAATAATAGATTCATCACCTCAGTACATATTTTGAGATAAACTGTAACTTTACTTAATTAAATTATTAAGTACTTGGACTTATTTTCTATATGTATATATTTACATATATTTTATAATAGAAATAAACACCTAACACTTTAAAAACAATGTACATTATTTTAGCATTGTCATTTATTTACTTTCTTCAAGTAAAATATTATAATGATATATTCATTATATACTTTCACTAAATTACCTAAAGATTCAATAAAAATACCTATAACTAAACAAATGCATACTATACTTACAAGGAACCATACAACTTGATATACCTTCTTACACATGCTTTACTTACAAATCCACTTACACACACAATACCTCATGCACATCACTATACTTTGTAAGTTTTGTCCCCTTTGACTATTACCAAAACACACGGCACAACTCAAAAAGGGGAAGGAAGTGCATGGCTAGTTTTGGCATGTGCAAATATCAAACATATCCAACCAAAATCTTGCATAATCTTTTCCTAGATACTAGGACATAGTACCAAGATCCTCTTGGATCTCATTTCCTTATTTGGTCCGAAACTTACATGCATACAAACACACACAACACAATTTACTTGAAACTCAAAGATCTCACATCACTCTCTCTCTAAAACATACGGCTAAAACCCATTTCCACCATTAACAAACCTTCAAGCTCATTCACTACTCCTATAACATGTCTCATCCTACTTGAAAGTTAATCCTTAGTTCACTCTACAAGTATCTTGATCATTGAAGAAAGTAAAGAAGCCCTAGAAGCCCCCATTGAAGCCACGGCTTGTTTTAGCTTCAACGATCCTCCATTGTTGAAACTTAGCTCTCATTCCTACTCATTATCTTGTTCATCACTAGATCTACCTAAACAAGTAAGTAACTTAAAACCTATCTTTCAATATACTTACTTTTCATACACTTGAACATACACATGATTATTACTACAAAAACTTGATGTTGAAACAAAAATATAACACCCTAGATCCTATATAGGTCACGGCTTGATTTTTGTTGTGACTTAAAATGATGTAAAATCTTAATAACCATGAAGAACATATCACTATGAACTAGTTAAAATTGAAGATCTATGAAAAACATGTCCATACATATTTTGGACGTGGGTTTTGTAGGTCTACGTAATCCTTGGATTATCTAAAACCTTGAAATGATTAAGAAAGAGAGAGAGATAGATGAAGAACTAGAGAGAGAAAGTAGAGAGAAGGTGGAGAGAAAGAAAGAAATATTAGATTGATGAAAATGAGAACCAACAACCCCTCCTAACATGCTAGGAGGGGGTATATATAGCCCACCCTACATGTGGGCTTTATGGGTTATATGTTTACATATTGGATCACGAGCCCATAGTACGTATATATCGTTGGAGTGACCGATCCTTCCTAAATATGTAAACACGTATTTCCAACAATCTCCCCCTAAGGGAGGTCACTCCAAGTTACAAAGTCCTAAATAGTCTATAGCTCGTGATCTATGCTAACAATGATGTGACCGAGACTTTCTTTGGAAAAACGTATTTCCAACAATCTCCCCCTAAGGGAGGTCACACCATTTTACAAAATCTTAAACCTAGTATACTATGCTTGAGTCATCGATCTTGTTCTTGTGAATATGCAAATGAGATCTTTGACTTTAGTCTTGAGCATTGAAAAATGAGATTTTGCAATCCTATTTTTAAAAATTAATGTTCGTTTTCCTCGACTCACTCGAATTTGATTTCCAATTAACGTGGACTTAACTTTGTTTTTGGTAAATAATATTTTTATGTATTTTTTAACTAAAAGTCTATTTAAAATAAAAGCTATTTAAAAACTATTTAATCTAATTTTAAAAATTAAACTATTTTAAATGACAACTAATTCAACTATATAAAAAAATACTATTTTTAAAATAAAATTAAATTCTATGAAAACTAATTTGAAAACAAAATAAAACTAATTAAAAATTTAAACGAAATGTAACTAATTAAAAATATTTTAAATGAAAACTTAAAAACTTTTTTTCTAAACTAAAGACTCATAAAAGTAAATTTGAAATAAAAATATTTAAAACTAATTTAAATTTAAAAATAAAAGTAAATCTATTTTAAATAAACAAAATAAAATGAAAACAAATTTGAAGTTATAAAGTAAATAAAATATTTTTTAAACGAAACTAAAATATATCAAACAAAAAAAAACTAAATTTATATCTAAATTTAAAAACTATTTAAAAATAATTTTTTATCTTTTTTATATTTTATAAAGACTGAATAAAAATAAATAATAAAAAAAACTTTTAAATAAAATTAAACTTGTAACAAAACAAATTAAACTGCCAATTAATTTAAGACCTATATTAATCAAACTAAGCAAAGCAATACACAAAAAGAGTGATAGAGTAGATGGTTGGGGCGTTCGGCTGTGAGACAAGAGGTCCTGGGTTCGAGTCCCAGGACAGACACAATATTTTTAGCTAATTAATTTTTATTAACCTTTTATTTTGGACAGAAAGACTATAGCAGACCAGTTCTAATAAGCCAAATAATCTTAACCAAACTAAAACAAATAAACTATAGAAAAATAATAAGCAGATGTACCAAATTAAATAAGCTAACAATTTCAAAATAAGCAACAGGGAAAATAAGCAGTTAAGTCAAAATAAATAAATAAAAAAAAACAAATAAGCAAGAGTCCTAATGAGCCAAGTTACCTAGACATAAGCTGAATCAAGTTTTAACCAAATAAAATACTAGTGAATCTAAAACTGAACAAGGACAGAAACAAATAGCAGATCCAATCTCAAACCAAGTAAACTTAAATAACCAAAAAAAAAAAACAGTATCTAATTACTATATGCAGAAAAACAGTGAACAAAATCAAATAGAAACATTAAAACTTAAGCAGATCAAAATAGTCTTAAACTAAATATAATAAAATTAAATAAGAATAAATACCTTATGTCGAAACCTTTGAGCCGAAGGATTGGCGCTGAGCCACCTTAAGATCGAATCAACACAGTTCAAACACCAACTTCGATTCCCAGCTTTCTCGAACCAAAATAAATCAACAATACCGAACAGTGGTCTTCAATCTCGAACCAGTTTTATATTTATTTATTTTTTTTTTTTTATTACCGAATAATAAATAAACACAAAAATAGTGATATAAAAAATTTTAAGGCAAATTAAAGATTAATTTAAATTTGATAGAAAGATAAATGGAGACGAATGAATTAAAGAAAACTTTTCATTGATAATATAAATTAATTACATTACTGGAATTTAAAATTACAATAACCTAATCTATTTTTGCAGAAAAGTAAATCTAATTTACCCTACTCCTAATTTAAAAAAAACTAAAAATTAAAGAAAAATAAAGAAAAAGCTTCATAATACATCTTGGAGATGGGGTTTTTATAGGCAAACCCTCAAACCCTTTCCTTGGTGCCTACGGCTTATCATCTTGGCCCTTCTTTCTTTTCTCTCTCTTTTTCATCACTCCAAAACGGCTGAGATTATTCTGAACCATAGATTGCCACGATGTCACGATTTGGACCACCATTGTGTTTTCTCCGAAAAACTTGGGGATTTAATCCCCAAGTGTGTGAATCACACGAGTGGATTAAAACCCCCAAATGTTCATTGGTAATTTTTTGACAAAGGGTAATTAGGGTTTGTGGGTGGCTGCAAATTTGGTGGGAGAGAAAAACAATAAAAGAGGGTGGGGAAAGAATCTTTGTTATTAACGAAAAGTGGGGAAAGGGTGAGGTAAATGGGTAAATGTTTATTAAAACAAAACGTTGGGAGTGTCAGTTGGATTTTGTGAGGTGAATAAAAGGTGACACACGTGGGATGAAGTAAAGGGTTTGAGGGATTGGTTTGTTTGACCCAGCTGTGTGTTGACTGCCCAAAATGAAAACGAATTTCAATATTCGTTTCACTTGTTTTCATTGTTTCATGGGCTAAAGGCCCAAATGCGTATTTACTCCTTCCGTTCGTTAAATTAAATGGGCTTTATGATCCAATTGAAAAGATAAATTTCTCCAAATGGGCTTTTAGGCCCATTTACCCAATGTGGGACTCACTAAGCTCGAATATCTTCAAAAAATATTTAATCCACTAAAATGAGTTCGACTTCGGCTTTCTTTGAAATTATTTTCAACCCCGTGTCGACTTTGCCGGTTTTCGTGATCTTGGCACACTTTTGGTCTTTTGACTTTGTCTTCGTGTTTTGGACTTTTCTTCAACTTTTGACCGTGAAATCCCGTGTTTTCTCTTCTTTTGATCATTTGTACCTATTTTAACACAAAAACACAAAACCACGCATAATAATGACTTTAAAGATGTAAAACACATGATTAGGTCTTGTTTTTCCTTGATTTTAGTGGCAAAAGGATAAGTGTTTTCACACTTATTAAATCCCCTACACTTGACCATTGCAATGACCCCATGCAATGCATTATTTTAAAGCATAAAATTACATTTTTCTCATAATTAATCAATCTCGGCCTTTATTAAGATATACTACTACCACTATGAAAAAAATTAAAAGGAGACAAAAGTTATAACAATTTATTAACTTGGAAATTATTTGATGGAAGAAACTTGTAAAGAAATCTAAGACTTAGATTAGGGCTTTGATGTCATGAATATTAATCACCCTCAAGTTTCACGTTCCCCATACCAAGCTCAAAAATACGAGATCATTGTTTACCACAAGTTAGCACAACTAACACTTACTCATTTGGTTTAATTAATCACTTAGACCCCCTTATTCCTACGGTGTATCTCTTGTATTTTATTTTTGTCTTGAATGATCACGAGGATGCATTTTTGACTTATTTCGATAATTTATTAAGGCCGAAAATAAAGTGGGACGATTTAATCAATAGTTAGCTAAAGGACAAAATCTTTTAAAACGGCTTCTCGAAACCTCATAAAGTTCATATCTTGGCATAACTCGTTTCACGATTTGAGACCTTTCTCGGACCGATATTTGGCTTGTACTTCAAACTTCAAATCTTGAGAGACGATCTTGAAATTATGGTCTTCTCTTCATTTTGGTATACATCTTTATAAGGAGTGAAAGATGCTTCAAACGTTGACCACGACTTCTTCATTTATCCTCTTCTTTATTTAGGATTTTGATATACAACGATCCGCCTCCTTTTCGGACTTGGATCTATTTATCCTCATACCTTGTTAGGGTCTTTTTGGATAGACTTCTCCATGATATTTAGGGGAGTAATTGCTTCTCGTCGTGTGTCTTGATCCTTCATATTGATTTGGATTAATGATCTTCACATCATCTTAGGATCTTTAGCAAAAAGTGAATCCTCATGCCTTGTGAGGGCCTTTTTGGACTCGGGTATCCTCATGCCTTGTTAGGGCCTTTTTGGATAAGCCAATCTTCGCGTCCCGTTTCAATAAGTTATGCCTTGGCTATGAACTCTAATTAATACCGAGCAACTTTTAAACGATCTTGTGCTAGAAGCTAAGTAACCTTTTAAATCGTACAGCCTTATTTATTGAAAATATATTTATTAACAAGTGATGCGAGAAAAAGCTCATAACTAACTCACATAAGTTAACGAAAGAATACCAAACTTATAATTAACTCTATCATCTCTCGTTCTCCACAATTTAAAATCTCAAGGAATGAGACTCGTGGATGCTTAGCCTAATAAACCAATTAAGGTCCATATGGTTAAGGATACTAGCTAGAGTAAACTTGGATAAGTAAACTCGGGTTGAGTCAAAATATTCACGACGGGCCTAATATATCAAAGACATCTAAACTTGTTAAAACCATTTTATTTATTTATTTCATTTTTGACTTTATTCTTAAAATGGAAAGTAAAAATAAGATGCGATGACAAGAAAAATACTACAAGGCCAAAATAGATCAAAAATTTGAAAAACGTTGAAAAAATTTTAAATTTTCTGGTAAAATGGGGTCAAATTCATGGAAAAGGCCACTAAAATTCGATAGAAGTCCCCCCTACACTTAATATAAACATTGTCCTCAATGTTTAAGCATGTGGGAGACTAAACTCCCCTACACTTAGGACATTGAGTACATTGTTTAAAATCGAGCTAAGGAAGGGACAACTAAAGTGATTACATTTATTTATTTTATTTATATACAAGATTGAATCACAATAGCAAAAACTTATCGAAGGAACCGGGTACACGGGAAACACGGGAACACGGGTCTCGTCAAAAGTACCAAAAGTGGATCATCAAAGCACATGTACCTACACAATCACAACACACAAAACAAACAACCTACACGGCTCCCCCTACACTTATTGTAAAAAATAGATAAAAGATAGATAATCGGGTTGCCTCCCGAGAAGCGCTTGTTTTTGTTAACCGAGTCACGAGCCTGACTCGACCCCGAATTAAATGGTCCATGGGGAAGCCTCGAATGTTATACCGGGATCAAAAATCTTATCCTCGGTCCCGGAGGAACATAATAAATGAGAGGCAGGAGGATAAGTCATAAAAGGTAAAAAGGTCCTCTCAACATATGTGAAATATGTGAGGTCGTGATCCACGGGAGGTGGGATGGGTAAAGGAGACAAATGGTCATCCCCCAAAGACAAAGGATGGCCACTATTCGGCAAACCCGTAAAGGTATCAATCAAATAATGGTCAATGTCACCTCCCGGGTCAAAGCATTCATCCTCATGAACGTGAATCTCTTTGATTTCTTCATCATAGATAGGCTCGTCAAACAAAGGTTTGTCGTTCCCCTCATTTAGGATTTTAGAAATTCTCTCAAAGAGATCACGATCAAGTACGAAACCATCATTCATTTGTGGGATTTGTTGATAAGTTAAATCCTCACGAATGTGGTAAACGTAATTCTCATTAGAGGAGTGTTTATTAGGTAACTCCTCGAGAATTGGATGCGTGGTCATGGGAGTTGGTTCGTCATTATTATTAAAAATAAGACGTTCCAACTCATCAAGTTCGGCCTCAATTTTGGAAAAATCGACCTCACTTGTAGGTGGAAGTGGAGGTAAAAGAGCTAGCTCTCGGTCGATAATTTCCTTAATCTCGGGCTCGAAGACGAAATCATCATACTCACCACATATAGAACTCTTATTGGAAGAATCAATTATCGCATTTGGATTTGTGAGTATGTGATCATGGACTAGCGGAACGACCGTGTCCGTAAGCTCAGCAAAAGTCGGCACATCATAAACTTCATCAAAGAATTTGTCGAGCCCAAAATCACTAATCTCACTCGATGTATCAAAATCCTTAGATGCATTCGGGATATTGAGAGAAGGAATTACAATTGCACTAGGACATTGAGCACAAAGATCATTCCAAGAAATAGTATTCTCATCGTCATCATCATAATAGTAAGAACGCACAAGAGGAGGAGTAGAAACACTAAGAGTAGATACTTGCTCTTGTTGTCTTTCGTCATGCAAGCTAATTTTGAGTTGTTTTAAGCTTTCTAGAATTTCATCCAAACTAATGCTTTGTTCCTTAAAAGAAGGTTGATGAACGACGGAGTTTTGTGGGGGTTCAAAATTTTGAAAACCGGAATTATAGCACGGATGTGGCTCATAATTTATCGGTTGACAATAAGAAGTATCGTGAGGGCCCCCACAATGATTGCAACACGGGTATTGAGAAAAACCCGGTGCATGTTGAGGATAGGGATTGTCATAGACGGGAGGAGGGGAGAAATTTGTGTAAGAGGAGAAGTACGAATTTCTAGAATTGCACAATGGACAAAATCCAAATTGTGTATTGTCGATATCGGAACCACACTTCGGACAAGTACACCATGGACATATTGGAAAACCAAGCCATGGTCTCCCACACCAAACGCAAGACAAATCCATGAAGAATTATAAATAAGAGGGGTTGAGAAAAAGAATTAAACACAATAGAGGATAAAGAAGAATATTTTTGTATTTTTTTAGAAAAATATATATATACAAGAAAAATCGAAAGAAATCGAACTAAAAATTAACACTAATACGTAATATTTTTGGTGTAATACTTTTAGGAAAAAGTATTACTTTTGTATTTTTTTTAATTTTTTTTGTTGCAATTCTTAGGAAAGAAATTGCTTTTGTGATTTTTTAATTTTTTTTGTATTTTTAAGTTTTTGATTTTTTTTTTGTATTTTTGATTTTTTGTGCAAGAAAATTAACGTTCAAGAAGAACGGATCCCAAAATCCAAACGTCTTCACGAAAAATCGTCAATCGTACGAGCGAAGCGGCAGCGACGCCATTTTGAAAAATGAGATTTTGCAATCCTATTTTTAAAAATTAATGTTCGTTTTCCTCGACTCACTCGAATTTGATTTCCAATTAACGTGGACTTAACTTTGTTTTTGGTAAATAATATTTTTATGTATTTTTTAACTAAAAGTCTATTTAAAATAAAAGCTATTTAAAAACTATTTAATCTAATTTTAAAAATTAAACTATTTTAAATGACAACTAATTCAACTATATAAAAAAAAATACTATTTTTAAAATAAAATTAAATTCTATGAAAACTAATTTGAAAACAAAATAAAACTAATTAAAAGTTTAACGAAATGTAACTAATTAAAAATATTTTAAATGAAAACTTAAAAACTTTTTTTTTAAACTAAAGACTCATAAAAGTAAATTTGAAATAAAAATATTTAAAACTAATTAAAATTTAAAAATAAAAGTAAATCTATTTTAAATAAACAAAATAAAATGAAAACAAATTTGAAGTTATAAAAGTAAATAAAATATTTTTTAAACGAAACTAAAATATATCAAACAAAAAAAAACTAAATTTATATCTAAATTTAAAAACTATTTAAAAATAATTTTTTATCTTTTTTTATATTTTATAAAGACTGAATAAAAAGAAATAATAAAAAAACTTTTAAATAAAATTAAACTTGTAACAAAACAAATTAAACTGCCAATTAATTTAAGACCTATATTAATCAAACTAAGCAAAGCAATACACAAAAAGAGTGATAGAGTAGATGGTTGGGGCGTTCGACTGTGAGACAAGAGGTCCTGGGTTCGAGTCCTAGGACAGACACAATATTTTTAGCTAATTAATTTTTATTAACCTTTTATTTTGGACAGAAAGACTATAGCAGACCAGTTCTAATAAGCCAAATAATCTTAACCAAACTAAAACAAATAAACTATAGAAAAATAATAAGCAGATGTACCAAATTAAATAAGCTAACAATTTCAAAATAAGCAACAGGGAAAATAAGCAGTTAAGTCAAAATAAATAAATAAAAAAAACAAATAAGCAAGAGTCCTAATGAGCCAAGTTACCTAGACATAAGCTGAATCAAGTTTTAACCAAATAAAATACTAGTGAATCTAAAACTGAACAAGGATAGAAACAAATAGCAGATCCAATCTCAAACCAAGTAAACTTAAATAACCAAAAAAAAGAAAGAAAAAAAGAACTGTATCTAATTACTATAAGCAGAAAAACAGTGAACAAAATCAAATAGAAACATTAAAACTTAAGCAGATCAAAATAGTCTTAAACTAAATATAATAAAATTAAATAAGAATAAACACCTATGTCGAAACCTTTGAGCCGAAGGATTGGCGCTGAGCCACCTTAAGATCGAATCAACACAGTTCAAACACCAACTTCGATTCCCAGCTTTCTCGAACCAAAATAAATCAACAGTACCGAACAGTTGTCTTCAATCTCGAACCAGTTTTATATTTATTTTTATTTTTTTTATTTTTTTTTTATAACCGAATAATAAATAAACACAAAAATAGTGATATAAAAATTTTTAAGGCAAATTAAAGATTAATTTAAATTTGACAGAAAGATAAATGGAGACGAATGAATTAAAGAAAACTTTTCATTGATAATCAAAATTAATTACATTACTGGAATTTAAAATTACAATAACCTAATCTATTTTTGCAGAAAAGTAAATCTAATTTACCCTACTCCTAATTTAAAAAAAACTGAAAATTAAAGAAAAATAAAGAAAAAGCTTCATAATACATCTTGGAGATGAGGTTTTTATAGGCAAACCCTCAAACCCTTTCCTTGGTGCCTACGGCTTATCATCTTGGCCCTTCTTTCTTTTCTCTCTCTTTTTCATCACATCAAACGGCTGAGATTATTCTGAACCATGGATTGCCACGATGTCACGATTTGGACCACCATTGTGTTTTCTCCGAAAAACTTGGGGATTTAATCCCCAAGTGTGTGAATCACACGAGTGGATTAAAACCCCCAAATGTTCATTGGTAATTTTTTGACAAAGGGTAATTAGGGTTTGTGAGTGGCTGCGAATTTGGTGGGAGAGAAAAACAGTAAAAGAGGGTGGGGGAAAGAATCTTTGTTATTAACGAAAAGTGGGGAAAGGGTGAGGTAAATGGGTAAATGTTTATTAAAACAAAACGTGTGGGAGTGTCGGTTGGATTTTGTGAGGTGAATAAAAGGTGACACACGTGGGATGAAGTAAAGGGTTTGAGGGATTGGTTTGTTTGACCCAGCTGTGTGTTGACTGCCCAAAATGAAAACGAATTTCAATATTCGTTTCACTTGTTTTCATTGTTTCATGGGCTAAAGGCCAAAATGCGTATTTACTCCTTCCGTTCGTTAAATTAAATGGGCTTTATGATCCAATTGAAAAGATAAATTTCTCCAAATGGGCTTTTAGGCCCATTTACCCAATGTGGGACTCACTAAGCTCGAATATCTTCAAAAAATATTTAATCCACTAAAACGAGTTCGACTTCGGCTTTCTTTGAAATTATTTTCAAACCCGTGTCGACTTTGCCGGTTTTCGTGATCTTGGCACACTTTTGGTCTTTTGACTTTGTCTTCGTTTTTTGGACTTTTCTTCAACTTTTGACCGTGAAATCCCGTGTTTTCTCTTCTTTTGATCATTTGTACCTATTTTAACACAAAAACACAAAACCACGCGTAATTCCGACTTTAAAGATGTAAAACACATGATTAGGTCTTGTTTTTCCTTGATTTTAGTTGCAAAAGGATAAGTGTTTTCACACTTATTAAGCATGTTTCCTTGCTTTGACCTTGTGCATTCATCACTTGTGAAATTTGCCTCTTTGTGACTTCATGTTCCACATACTTATACCTTTATAAATTCTTGAAAGCTACAAAGTTTGATACAGCGGAAGACTTGACTTTCAGACTTTCTCGAATTTGTTGAAGTATTAAGTATATGTAGTATAAGCATGTGGTGACGACTTCTTCTGGATTGTACACCGCAATGCCACCTTCTTGTTACGCTGCATAAGACAGTTAGCAACAAAACATATACACTGATGAAATGGCCTTGAACATTTCATTCTAATTCGGTAGCATTTTACCTCGGGTCGGTGAAGACTGTTGGACGATATTAAATATCGTACTTGTGGCAGGTAGTTTCAATTAAGAACCTCCTTGACAAGGTTTCAGGGGTTACCCGTTCTCTTTATTCGACCGTCCAAAGCTGACTGCGAACATAAAGAATGAATCATTTGGATAATAATATCCGCATGATTTGAAGCCGTCAACTGATTCCTGGAACAAGTTTGATTCATTAAGAACCGCACCATCGTTGCTTTCCAGTTGTCACGAGCTTGATTCGTATAGAATCTTGCAAGTTACCTACCAAGTGCTGTTTGAGGTTAACCCTAGAAGGATTTCCACTCAGCACTGTGAACACTATAGAGTGTCACTATGAATGTTCTGGCAAGATCACTAAGATATTGCGTAGAGGTCCGGAACGTGTTTAAGTTCAGTTAAGAATTAAACCACTGTTGCTTTCCAGTTATCACAAGTTTGATTCATAAAGAATCGCACAAGTCACCTACCGTGAGCTTTTTGATATTCGCTCAAGAAGGATTTCCATCTTCATTGTAAATACTTTCGTATTACTCGGATGTTCAGGCAAGATCATGAAGATTTTGCGTAGGACTCTTAAGATTCTTACTTTTCACAGGGTGTGAAGAAGCAAGGAACTATAAAAGTGTGTCCTAATGAGATATATGATGATCTCAAATGGCTCTAGACTCGATCGTGCATTTTGGATTTTAGTGATCGGAGGCTGGAGAGGAGTGCCACCTTTTCAATATCAATATATTCGAAGTGAATAAATCGATAGATAATGCGTTGTCTCTGTGTGATTAAAACAAATATCCTTTGAGAGATATCTGAGTTAGCTGGAATGGGTTGTGCATTGCATCAATGGGTCCATGATGTCTTTCTTCAATATCAAGACTCATTAAAAATGATCTCAATAGCATATGAGTTGACCCGGTTTCTGCCTAAGGTTGTAAGGAGGGCTTTTTTCTTTAGACCCTTTATCTTTACAATTCTTTTTCATTCTTCAACCCCTTCAATGCTTACCAATACGTCATAACTAGCACCTTGTTGTAATTGTTCCAGTGCTAACTTAAGTACTTGGTCGGCATTCAGCTACATTCACAATCTTTCTCCATATTTCCTAAGGACTATTATTTCTAGCTATGGAATGTCCTTGGGAAGATTCCTCTGGTTTGGAAGAATCATTGGACTTAACCTATCCTACCATCCTTATGTCACCACAATCTTCATCGTCGTGAAATAAATGGGTTGAGGGTAAGTGTATGTCACCATGAAAATCCATTTTGATATAGCAAATACATTTTGCTCCCCCTTAACATATGCCACGATATTCGAAAACATTTCGCACATGTCGGGATGAGCCAACACATTAAGTCAAACCATTGAATTAATTGATCTCATATTAAATCACATTTTCTCCCCCATATTAAAAATATTAACCCAATCGATGTTTTTAATATCAATTGATTTAATGAGATTTTAAGAAAATTTGGGAAGAAGAATCCAAATCCAGTCATCTTCATAATTTCCACAAGCTCCCCTTCAAATTAATGAGGGTGTACTTGAAACGTAAATTAAATACCTTTTAAACACAGGTGTAAAGTAGTTATCACGTGCAAAGATCATATAAGATAATGTATTCACAAGAGTAGCAATTTACGAGGCTGGACCTGAATGATGGAGAACATCATATGATAGAATCACATGGTTCTTGTTCACGAATGTTGGTCGCCTCATCGCGTCTGAAGTTATCTCTTGACTCCATGTGTACGATTGATATCGTTGTCTTGACACCAATATGTGAACTTGGCACTTTTGGCATCAAATATTCTGAATGCTAGACAATTGCTCCCCCTCAATTGTTGACTCGTGTTCTATCGAAAGAGTTGTAGTCGTTGTTTGAGTAGTCGCATCGTCGAGTATGTAGATATCAATTGTAAATTTCTACGATGTAGAGATGATAACTTCATAAAAACAAGATTTCTCTTGTTGTAACAAATAAATGCACTGATGCGTACATCTATTCGTGTTAGATTATGTTATAAAGTAAGCACAATCCCTTACATGGTTATAAAGTAAACCATGCCTGAGGAAATTAATTCCCGTTGTTGAGTCAAAGCTTTCCGGTGAAATGCTTGACTTTAATGTGAAAAGCGGGTTACTATCATAAATAATAGCAAGCCATATGGAGCATGTTTTAAATCTTTTAAACTTCTGCTCGAACTTTATTTACAACCCCGTGTCATTGTTGAATGACATTTCTAGTATCGTAAATATTATCGATTTCAGAAGACATGCTCTTTTTATCAAAACATTTTTGAACACACAATTTTGAAAGATTTAGAAAAACCTTTTGAGAAATTCTCAAAAAATTGTGTTCAAAGTTTTGAAAACAAATTACTTGAGCTTAAGATGTTGAATATCTTACAAAACGAGCTCAAGTCTGAGAAGTTGTAAACTTCCCGTTGTTAAGGATAAGTTTATCATCGACGATAAACTTTCCTTTTAACTGAAGAACGAGTCCTAAGTTGACATTTACTTAGAAATCATGTTCATGATCTTGAAAACTTTTGAATGTTTTAACGGAAAGCTCATGACCGAGAAAGATCAATTTCTCGTTATGAGGAAAAGTTCTCTTATTTAAAAGATACACTTTCCTTTCTGAGCTTAAAACTTGGAATGTTTTAATACAAACTCATGACCGAGAAAATTTAATTTCCCGTTACGAGGATAAGCTATCCTTAAAGATAAGTTTTCCTAAATATGAAGTCCGAGTTACAGTCTAATATTTAACTGTAAGTCATTGTGCATGAGCTTAAAAACTTCGAATGTTTTTATTATTAGCTCATGCCCGAGAAAAATTAATTTCTCGTTGTAAGGATAAGTTTATCATCGGCAATAAACTTTCCTTTTATTGAAGCACGGGTTATAGACTGTGATTTATCTATAAGCCTTCTGTGCATGAGCTTAAAAACTTGGAATGTTTTTTATATAAGCTCATGCCCGAGAAAAATGAATTTCTCGTTGTGAGGATAAGTTTATCATCGGAGATAAACTTTCCTTTTTTTGAAGAACGGGTCACAGACTGTGATTTGTCCATAAGCCACTTGGTAAGCTTAACCATGAATCCCCTGAGACACTTGTTTCTCCGATATCTGCTTCTTCAGTAGCCAAACTCTGAGAGTGTCCTTAGTTGAACGGTATATAATGATTGGACTGCTTCGTTCTTTTGGAACATCAACTTTGGTACCTGCATTCTCATTAGGAATTTGTATGCTTTGACATGGGTTAGCGATATCAATTTTAGAAGCATGTGGGGGTTCACATTTGGCTTTACTTGTGTCAGAGGCGACATGAGTAGATGATTCACTAGTCTTGGCTGGCAAACGTTTCCTTTTATAGAAAACCTTAAGTTTAGGCTTAAGTGAAGTATCATCTTTATCAGTTTCCTCCCTAGTAGACTTAGTAGAATCGGAGACTATCCTAGTTAAAGGGCACTCGTTTCCTACAAGAGTGAAAGTTCTACCAGTGGGGCGCCAAAATTTACCCATGGGTTGGATTTTAGCTATCCACTGGGTTTTAAGTCTAGCACGGGAGTTCACCTCATCAAGTAATTTCTTGACACAAGAATCATGATTTGCCGTAAAGACACATTTTCTACATGTTTTACAAGTAGCATATTTAATGTCCGAGTAAGATCTAGAATCCCTAGATGATTGATTGATGCTCCTAGGATTGGACATGCTACGGTTAGCAGTGTTGGGTAAACTAGAAGGCATCTGACTAGGTTTGAAATTCCTATCTCTTACTTGTGTCTTTTGAATAGCTTCCATTTGACTAGATTTAAGGCAAACGTCATTTTAACTAGTTCTAGATGTGGTCTTGGTATTTTTAGAGAAACTAGAGGCAATCATGTGATTAGGTCTTGCTAAAGCAGTTTTGGTCACATTGGGCCTAGTTGCTGGAGTGACTGGTCTAGAAAGATGAACCAAATCAAGTTGGGAGGCAAACCGCGGTCTCGAGGATTGTGATCACTCGGATCTAAATGCAGTAGGTTGTCTGACAATCGATTGTCTGACGAACTGATTTGTAGGCGGTTTCCCCAAGATTGATGGTTTTTCAAGCTTAGTGTCCACACTAGGTCCTCTATTTTTCCTTAATTCGTTTTTCAACGCAGCTATAGCAAAAACCTTTTCCTGGACATGAGCTTTTAAAGTCTCATTCTCTTTGAGAAATCTATCTTGGGATGCCAATTTAGACTCTAGTAACTGAATTTGTTTCAAAAGATTATCCTTTCCAGCTTTAGAATCTAAAACTTTTTGATCCAATTTTCTTTCAAGAACAACGTTTGACTTTTCAAGTTTTTCAAAGTATGTTTCAAATTTGTCCGTTTTCTTAGAAAATTCTAATTTGGCATCCTCAAGATCTTTTGATTGTTAAGCTACAATCGTTTCGAGCTCTCTAATCTTGGAATCAGAAGCATTCAATGAAGCAGTTATAAGATAATTATCATGATGTTTAGCATTTTGAACACTTTCTCCCCTATTATGACTCACATCGGATGAATCAGAAGTGGTATTTCTATCACTCTTTTCCATCCCATGTGTGTCATAATTAGGTTCAGAATGTGCAATATGCGGCATTTCATCAACATATACATCATAAACAACATTACATTGTACCATGTTCGCAGGTTCTTCGTCATAAGCGGGTAAGGTGTCATCAAAAGAGATCTCTTGAACATTCCCTGACGTGCCACCGGTATCATGTTGTCCTCCTGATTCCATGCGCTTGCCATCGTTAGGCCCCAAGTTGTCAACCGTATGACCATTCTTCTCTTGCATCTGCATCATAGATTCTTGCACTCCATTATCATACGCTTGCTGAAGTCGAGATCTTTCATAAATCGAAGACGATACTGATGTCATGAGTTTCAATATTGTACCATGGAATTCTCGAAGCTCGGTATGTGTATGTCGAAGAAATGATTGGCAAATCACTGAACTTTCAGACTTGCTGATATTGAATTAGAGGAAAGGCGTGAGTTGTGTCACAAGAGTCTTATATGCAAGTGCGGATGCAGAGTGATTAATGTTTTCATTGTTGAGTTGCTCGGCGAGTTGGGTCAAAGTGGTGAAAATTGAGTCGATGAATATATGACGATCTTGACCAAAGATTGTCACAAATTCGCTCCCTCCTTGAATCCATGAAAGAGTGACAAGATGAGACTGAAGCATTCGAAATGACGTAATACCACTTTCTCTAGCTGTGTTTTGCATGAGAAGCAATTCTCCCTCTTGAGATATTGAAGTCAACGAATCCATGGAAGTTCGATGACAAATGAAGGAAGGATTACGTATCGATCGATCAATGAAAGAAAGTTATTGTGGTTGTTGTGGTCGATTAAATCTCTTGAGTAGTGAAGAAAAATAATTAAATCCTCTAAATAAGTGTTCTCAAGAAACCAAAAATTCTCCAAGGCAAAATTACACACAAATTTTCAAAAACACGTTTTTGAAAAATCTTGGAATACGTGTCACTCTATTGCAATGTTACTAAAACCATCGCAATATCACCCATCGCAATACTCATCGCAATGTCACCCATCGCAATATGTGATCGCAATATTCGATCGCAATAATACCTATCGCAATGTTACCTATCGCAATGCTTGAAAACAATGTTTGATCGCAATACCTATCGTAATACCTATCGCAATACCTATCGCAATACCCATCGCAATGTGGAAGTATCACAATGTGGTGATCGAAATTTTGGCAGAGTAACGTCGCAATATGCCTTAAATCCGTCGCAATCCACGATCGCAATGAACGATCGCAATATACGTTTGAATAAGGGGTATCGCAATATTGATCGCAAAGTAAAACCCTAGGGTTAATGCGATCACTTTGTACTTACCTTTTCCGATGGAAACCAAACTTTGCGATGGAGACAAAAGTACCACTTTTCTCGGATAGTACACAACAAATTCGAAACTCTAATCCTAAAAACGAATCAAACACCCAAAAATTTTGTGTTTTTAACCAAAGTAACAATACCAAATCACTACCACAAGTATGTAGATGATTTGTATCAAGATTAAACCATAAAAACACAAAAAAAGTTTGGTACGAATGAATATGGATCAAAATAGGCGAATAAATCAAGAACACAAACACAAAAACCAAACAATCATCCCATGGCTCTTGATACCATTTGTAGGTCTACGTAATCCTTGGATGATCTAAACCTTGGAATGATTAAGAAAGAAAGAGAGATAGATGAAGAACTAGAGAGAGAAAGTAGAGAGAAGGTGGAGAGAAAGAAAGAAATATTAGATTGATGAAAATGAGAACCAATAACCCTCCTAACATGCTAGGAGGGGGTATATATAGCCCACCCTACATGTGGGCTTTATGGGTTATATGTTTACATATTGGATCACGAGCCCATACTACGTATATATCGTTGGAGTGACCGATCCTTCCTAAATACGTAAAAACGTATTTCCAACAGGTTTTAACCCCATGGTTCATTATGGGTTAAGCTTGTAATGTTTAGATGTGCCTAGAAATACTAGATCTATAATTATAGTTGCCTTAAGATGATAAGCTCACTATTTATGCCTTATAAGATTTTGTTTTAAGCCCACTATGATAAGCTTGCCTAAATAAATCTCCATTATTACTAGTTAATGTTTCTATAAAAACTTTTAGTGTCAAAATATAACTTTATAAAGTTTCATGTTGAAAATATAGATCTATAAGTAAGTTGGACTAAAATAATAAATCTAAGAAGTTGTGGACTAAAATAGTAATCTATAAACATTCGGATTAAAAATAACATATATAGAACTTTCGGATTGAAATTGTAATTTTACAAAATGAAGGGATCTAAATGAACAAGTATAGAGACTTATTCTCCAAAAATATAAACCTTAGGGGTACTTTTGTAATTAGCCGAGAGTTAAGGGGGTGTTTTGGACACTATCCGAAACTTTAAGTTAATAAAAAGGACCTAAATGAGATTTCTATGTTAGGGTAATTTGTGTAATTTAATAAAAACCTAGGGATTCCTTTTGCCATTACCGAATTTAATATAAGCCCTAGGGACCTATTTTGCCAACTTAGTAAACTTTACTAACCCTAATTAAACCCTAGGGGCTATTTTGGACACAAGCTGAAAGTTATAGAAACCCTAGGGACTATTTATGGCAAGAACCAAAAGTGTTACATGATTAAAAAAATGTGGAGGACTTGTTTTGCCATATGCCGAAAGATTTATAAGCCCTAGCTCTTTTATTAATTAGTTAAGTAAAACTATAAAAGAAACCCTAAACCAAAAGGACTAAAACCGTCATTTCCTTAAACTTTTAACCTAGGGGCTTATTGGGTAAATATTAAACTTGAGGACGTTGGTGCAATTTAACTAAAGTTATTTATATTAAATAAACTTTAAGGTTTTTAATGTGAATCGTAGAAACTTGAAGGACTCACTATGTATATTATTATGTATAAATAAATACATACGGATCGGATAATAAACGAGAAGATGTTTAAAACAAGTATAAGCATGCACCTTAACCGGAAGCATCTATGCATTTTATATGCATATACTGAGATCATTTAAATTACTTAGGTAATTAACTGTATCGTGAGCATACTATCTGGACTATCTGTGATATTATCCGGACACTACTATTCAGGTGAGTTCATAGCCTCGCCTTTCACTACTACTTATGTTTTTACTATCCCGCGAGGGGGAGACATGCTATAACTTGTTTTGACTATATGATTTTAATATCATGAGACCATGGCCCTATACTTATATTAATAAACTGTTTATTAATACTGTGGAGAAAACTGGTAACATATTTTATAGGACGCAAACTGAACTGTTACCCTTGATTACATTTTGTTGGGACTTATATATCTTGAGTTGATATGACAAAACAAGATGAAGGACTTAATAATAAATAGTTAGCCTCTTTAGTAAGCTAGGGTTGTGATGTAACCCTAGTACATCTATTATATAAAGAGGGATAGGCACACATGGTTATTCACTCATTCACAAACAATGTAAACCATAGGTGTGTGTGCGTTCCTCTTGGTGTCAAGCCTATAAGGCACCAGGAGTAGTAGTTAGTAGCATTATTAATAGTAATCTTTATTAGTGAAAGCCTTGTCCATGGTTATGATTGTGTTCTTTAGTGTTCCGCTGTGCTAGTTACAATCGTGATCATGATATCCCAGATGAGTCTAGATCCTAAGACTCAACAAGTGGTATCAGAGCTTGTTGGCTCTCGATCTGGTTGATCTACAAGGTTTTCGTTAGTATTTTCAGTTTTTATATAAATAAAGTTGCTGATCTAGGGTTTTTCCCAACAAACTCTAGATGATTCGTTGTTTTGTTGCTGCTGATCTATCATGTTGCTGCTGTTACTATCATGTTACTGCTGCTAATAGTTTCTGTTAATGTTGATGCGTTTGATAAGAAAAAGAAGAGCAGATTCGTGGTGATGATGTTTTCTGCTAGGTTTGGCCATGAATATAGTGAAGTTTTGTCATTGCTATCAAGATTGAATATGTTGTTGTTCGTAGGGTTTGTGATACAAAATATGGATTCGGTTTTTTAAAGGCAGCAGGATGTATGCTAATCCTTGGCAGGATATTAGGGTTTTGAAAACCCTAGAACAAATAAGATGAGGGGCGGCAGGGGAGTTTGATGATGCTGCTGTATGATAGCAAGATACTGTTGTGGTCCATGACAAGTAGCACGTAAATATTCAAGGTACTATTTTCTGTCAAAGTTCTATGTCGTACATTTATGTGTAACATGTTTGCTGGTGATTGAAAAGCTGGTCAAACGTAAATTTGGAAGGAGTATTTGGTTTCTTAAACAAAAATCCCATATTTTATGGGATTGTATCGTTTTCCATCTTTAGTGCCTGCTTGTTCAACACATTTTGACAGTTGATAGTTCCTATGTTCATGGGATGGAATCGGCTATTTATGGACAAGATTCATACTACATGATTTCTAGTTTCCTATCTTCATGGGATTTGAATTAAAGACGTGGGGTGATAAATATTGTCATAGTAGATATTTGGCTGGTATGAGCACGTGTGGGAGGATAGCTTGGTCAAATACATGCGTTTTGAAGGTAATGTAAGTTAAAATATGCTTCGTGTCTATAATTCTTAATTCCTACTCTTTAGGAATTTTATAACGTGGGAAACTATCTTTTGATAATAACTACGTGGTTTAAGGGGAAGTTTATACGAGATATTTGCTTGACATATATCGGTTGAATTTGTCTCCATAATTTATGGTCATCGGTTTCAAACGTGGGAAAGAAAAATCATGGTGCTGATTTTGTGGAACATATTATTTTGAAAGTGATTTTATGTGATGCGTGATTTTGGGAATATATATGGTTGACTGCATATAACGTGGGAAAATAACTTCCGTTATGGTTGTTGCGTGATTTTTGGTGGATATGGTTTGATAAAGTTAATATACGGGCTATATATGAAAGTTATCTACAAAATAATTTATGGGTCAGACATGTGCTGATTTTTGGACGAGAAAGGGTCATGGGTGGCTTTGTTTTGGAAACAACATTAATCATTGCTTGATTTCTAGGAATGGTTGGTCGTGAATTTTAAGGATACATGTTGTGGGGATGATTTTTAGTAGGTCAACTATGTATGGCTGTTTAAGAATTCACCTTCCAAAAATATCGTGGCATTTATCCTCATGAGTTTCAGATATGACGTGGATTACAATTTGGTTCCCTGTTCTATCGGGTTCTTATTATATTCCTCATTATGTGTTGACATATATTGGACTGGATATTTCATTTATACGGGCTTAAGACATACAAAGCTACGGGTTTGGTTTTTGGATGAAATACAGTCCATTATAGTTAAGTATCACCAGAACAGTGACAGGTCAGCAACAGATTCGTGACAGATTGGAGTGTCACTAAACTATTCGAGGAGGTTGACAGTATTTGTGACAGCAACGGCAACAGCTTCGGCGACAGTGTTGTGACAGTTGGTTAAAAAAATGAAAAAAAAATTGAAAAAAAAGGTGTTGGATACTACTGGTAGGTTATGATGTTCCTACTAGTGAGCTATGGTTCCTACTGGGCATATATATTCATGTTGGTTGTGTTCTCGGTTCCTCCTGGTTATATTCGATGGTTCCTCCTGGTTGAATCATCGATTCCTACTGGTCGGTTGCTACTAGTCGTTTCCAACTGGTCCGTACCACGAGTCGGTTTCTCCTGGTTTATTCCTACTGGTATGCTTATGTTCTTGCTGACTTCCTTATGGTCCCTGCTGTCTTGTTGTATACTAACTTTATTTGGCCGGTTTTGGTTCCTACTAGTCAAGTAAGATTGATTTTAGTGACTAGTCTGATGTCACTACTGTTATTGGAGGAGGAGTTCTCAGCCATCATCATTTCGTTGTGGAGATTCATTGAAGAAGACATTTGATTATCACTTATTTTATGTTGTAGTTGATTTTCACAGGTTTTGTGCTCTTATCATATCCTAAAAAGGAGTGGAGGACCTTTTTAAGATAACTTGCTTGGTTTGTATGGTGACGAAGACTTGACATATCTAGCGAAGGGTTACGATCTATTTTCTTATCTTAAAAGGAGGAGCAGCCTTTTTAAGATAATTTGCTCTATGCGTACATTTGTATCACTTGAAGGGGTTACGTTATTGTGCTCAGTGTCTCATTTATTTGAGGATTTTGTTCGAGCTCGGCGTCACGTGGTTAGTGCAAGACATAAGACACAAGTTTGGGAGATTCCACTTCTTCATTAGATTCGTTATACTTGATTTTCTTCATCAGTGATCTCTCCGTGGAGCCTACTGGATTCGCCATGCACTTCTTAAGGGGAAGACGATCCCATTTTAGTTGATGTGACAAAAAGGGGAAGAATGCATGGATCAAGGGGAAGCTTAGCCTTCATCTATATTAGCTTTAGGGGAAGCTTGTGCTTACTGGTTTTGTCAAATCAACTAGGGGAAGATTGTTGGGACTTATATATCTTGAGTTGATATGACAAAACAAGATGAAGGACTTAATAATAAATAGTTAGCTTCTTTAGTAAGCTAGGGTTCTGATGTAACCCTAGTACCTCTATTATATAAAGAGGGATAGGCACACATGGTTATTCACTCATTCACAAACAATGTAAACGATAGGTGTGTGTGCGTTCCTCCTGGTGTCAAGCCTATAAGGCACCAGGAGTAGTAGTTAGTAGCATTATTAATAGTAATCTTTATTAGTGAAAGCCTTGTCCATGGTTATGATTGTGTTCTTTATTGTTCCCTTGTGCTAGTTACAATCGTGATCATGATATCCCAGATGAGTCTAGATCCTAAGACTCAACACATTTGCCTATTGTAGATGAACCCGCATGACCCGTGCATCCGAAACTGTTATAACTGTTGAATTACCTGAATGTTATAAATAGATCTATTTGGGATTGACCATCCCCATCTGGGTGAGTCATGCTCACTATGCCTAGGCCAGGACAACAGATGTTTCACATGTCAGCACTTATTATTTTTTTGGGTGCCTTTTAATAAGGCGAAGGGTCCTCAATTGTCGAGGACTTAACTGTCAAGTCTCAGTTTCGGGCAATATGGCAATGTAATTACCTGATAGTATTTGGCTTTGTACGATACTAGCTTTGTGATGTTTGCGGTTCTAAAATTGACCTTATATTAATTGGTATATTAATTCATAGAGCATACTGAGACCTTTGAACTGGATTTTTATCACACATTATGCAGTACAATATGGAACATCTTGATATTTATGAACTTGATTTTTATCAAAACTTATAAAATACTATATGGGATATTTAGGATCCTACACTTGATTTTTATATCAAACTTTGTACAACACTATGTAGGACAATTTACAGTCCTAACCTATGATTTTACAAAACTCTATGAATTCACCAACTTTATGTTGACTGTTTTAAGCATGTTTTTCTCAGGAAATTAAGCTGGATTATTTGAGCATGGACTGAGCATCATTTAGGAGCATCATAATAATTGGGGGATCTGTTTTCACTAGGATACTTGTAACAACTGATATTCAACATTTCAACAGATTGTACTAAAACAATATTTGTATCAGTTGTATTTCAAAATTCTTTAATTATGATCAATGCTTTGTATGCCATTTGTTCTGTGATCCACCTATGTGACACCCAATTACTATTCCGCTGCAAACCTGATTTGGGGGTGTCACAGAATGGTATCAGAGCGATGGTTATAGAGAATCAGATCAAAAATAAAATTGTTTTTCTATTTTATTAACTGAACTATAACCGGATTAAAATTTCAAAAACTTAGATTTCAAAAACTGGGTTTTTGACGGGACATACTTAGAGAGCATATAGCATAGAGAGCATGCATAACTATATGATTTAAATGCAATTCATTATCCTATGCATTTATACCTTATGATAGTACTAGATGCTAACCTTTTACGTGCTTACGTATTACGATTGTTTAATATCTTTATGACGGTATTAAAATACTTAACGTATTTAATGAAACGTACAAACATGTCATGTTAGTAGGGAGATTTATACTAAAGATGTTCCATCTCGATATTACGTTTTGACTGAGTGGTTGGGTTTACGATTTAAAGTGTCCTCGCTCCTCAAACGTTTATAGAATGGCTTCTGAAGTATGATGGCCCGAACAATGCATTGTAACTACAAACAACCTAATGCATAACAAACGTTTGGAAATATCTAAATGATATCGAAATAAAATCTTTGGAAGATTCAAATTTTAATTTATAAATCTTGGAAAATTTTGGAAAATCTAAAAAGGATTTTGTAAAATCTTGAAAAATCTAAAATAGATTTTGGAAAATCTTGAAAAATTTGGAATAGATTTTTATATATCTTAGCAAAATCAAAAAAGGATTTTGGAAATATTTTCTTGAAGAATTGTATTTTGGAAGAATTTAATTAAATTTTGGAAAAATTTAAATTAGAAATTTTTATCTTGAGAAATCTTATTCGATCTTTGGAAATCTAACAAAATCATTTGAATCTCATACCAAAGTTTACGGCTGATATTACTAGCCAGTGTTGAAATTTACTCTCTATTTGGTTTAAACCTTGTACCACAGTACCAACTGACAAATATACTCGATATTGTACTAATATTCAAATAAGTCCTAAAATCTTATACTAAGATTTTCAAATCCCTCATGACTGATTATTGTATTAGTTTAAGCTTATACGTTGATTGTTCCTTATACTTATTTGCCAACGTTTATAATATATCATTATATTATATACTGAAGATCCATGTTTGATACATATATTAACACACGTGATTTGAACATCTACTTATGGAACACAATTATTGACGACTCATACGTTTTGTTTTTGGTAACTTTATGTGATATTATTGGGATAAGTTTGCATGTTTAAATGATGTGGTGGGACCAAAAATAAAGGTATGACTCTGTATTTAGATGACGTTTAAATATGGAACGTAAGTCTCTTGATCATAAGCCACTGGACCAGAAGTTTATTTATAGTTTCGTATTAAGATGTTATGGGACGTCTGACGACGAAAGTTATAAATAAACTGACTGTAAACTCTCTTAGTACTATCTATTTTCTTAGATATTATATTCGTTTTGATGGTAAGCCTTGCCGGGAATATTTAAGTAGGTTGGGCTATGAAATCCTTATTGAAACGAATTACGACGCTTTTTTGTTTGAATAAAGAAATCATAGGTCACCGAACCATGAAGTTATAAATTTTTACTTTACATGGATGAGGACGCTCATCGATGTAAATAAAAATTTATAAACAAGTGTGCTTAAATATATTCGACGTGACTCATTATTGATATTATTTTATTAATCCAGCTATGGAATGTATTCCTTTTGATTCGCGGTTTTTTCCAAACATATCTTATCACTATTACATCCTTCTCAAGAGACCTAAGGAAGATTCATGTTCATCTCTCCTAGATCATAGCATTGTGCTATTGATTCTCGGCTTATTTTTAACCCAACATCACATGAGCTCACTGAAGCTTAATGAACTTAAAATCTCTTGAAGAACTATTAAAACGTTAATAAGCCATATATATGCATACCGAGGCCCAATAAGGCCCACGAAGCACGTTTAAATAAAACTAAGACCTGAAACGAGCTTGTCATAATTTATTCAACCTTGTGAACTTATTAAAACACGAATATGATTTAATGAACCTTTTATTAAATCTTTTGGGCTAAACTTAAATTTTAGAGCTATCAGGAACTTGTTTTGCCATTTGTCAAACATATTATAAGTCCTAGAATATTGAGACGAGAGTTGTAAAACTCTAAGGGCTAAACATGGATATTAACAAACTTAAAAGAATCCTTAGTTGATTTAACACTGATTAAAAACCCTAAAGGTTGATTTTGCCACTTTTGAAACTTATTTTGAGCCCTAAGTTATTTTCATTGAAAACTATTCGTGCCCTAAGGGCCACATTTCAAAAATAGAAGGACCAAATGTGTAAATAATCAAAAAATAAAAGACAAGTTACCTTGTGCATTATAATGTACTCACCGAGAGCATACGATCAATAACTACATTCTAAATATCACCTAGGAATCTAAACTTGAGTTCACAAGATTACACGTTCAAGAAAAAGTGTCCTCACTTGATCCCTGGACGAGTAACTTTATCTTAAGCTTTGAGGACAAAGCTAAAATAACGGGTAGGTGTTGTAAAACCCTAAAATTTGGGCTTTTAACACGTCACCGGCTTCCTCATTATTATCATTCATCATATAATATTTTTACGGACCACCTTCACAATATATCATCACAAGACTTATTTCGTACAAAAATCATGATTTTGGTATATAAAAATAGTGAGGTATTTTAGCTTAATTTTATATACACACTTTTACCTGAATGAATAATAGATTCATCACCTCAGTACATATTTTGAGATAAACTGTAACTTTACTTAGTTAAATTATTAAGTACTTGGACTTATTTTCTATATGTATATATTTACATATATTTTATAATGGAAATAAACACCTAACACTTTAAAAATAATGTACATTATTGTAACATTGTCATTTATTTACTTTCTTCAAGTAAAATATTATAATAATATATTCATTATATACTTTCACTAAATTACCTAAAGCTTCAACAAAAATACCTATAACTCAACAAATGTATACTATACTTACAAGGAACCATACAACTTGCTATACCTTCTTACACATGCTTTACTTACAAATCCACTTACACACACAATATCTCATACACATCACTATACTTTGTAAGTTTTGTCCCCTTTGACTATTACCAAAACACACGGCATAACTCAAAAAGGGGAAGGAAGTGCATGGCTAGTTTTGGCATGTGCAAATATCAAACATATCCAACCAAAATCTTGCATAATCTTTTCCTAGATACTAGGACATAGTACCAAGATCCTCTTGGATCTCATTTCCTTATTTGGTCCGAAACTTACATGCATACAAACACACACAACACAATTTACTTGAAACTCAAAGATCTCACATCACTACTCTCTCTCTCTCTCTAAAACATACGGCTAAAAACCATTTCCACCATTAACAAACCTTCAAGCTCATTCACTACTCCTAAAACATGTCTCATCCTACTTGAAAGTTAATCCTTAGTTCACTCTACAAGTATCTTGATCATTGAAGCAAGTAAAGAAGCCCTAGAAGCCCCCATTGAAGCCACGGCTTGTTTTAGCTTCAAGGATCCTCCATTGTTGAAACTTAGCTCTCATTCCTACTCATTCTCTTATTCATCACTAGATCTACCTAAACAAGTAAGTAACTTAAGACCTATCTTTTAATATACTTACTTTTCATACACATGAACATACACATGATTATTACTACAAAAACTTGATGTTGAAACAAAAATATAACACCCTAGATCCTATATAGGTCACGGCTTGATTTTTGTTGTGACTTAAAATGATGTAAAATCTTAATAACCATGAAGAACATATCACTATGAACTAGTTAAAATTGAAGATCTATGAAAAACATGTCCATACATATTTTGGACGTGGGTTTTAACCCCATGGTTCATTATGGGTTAAGCTTGTAATGTTTAGATGTGCCTAGAAATACTAGATCTATAATTATAGTTGCCTTAAAATGATAAGCTCACTATTTATGCCTTATAAGATTTAGTTTTAAGCCCACTATGATAAGCTTGCCTAAATAAATCTCCATTATTACTAGTTAATGTTTTTATAAAAACTTTTAGTGTCAAAATATAACTTTATAAAGTTTCATGTTGAAAATATAGATCTATAAGTAAGTTGGAATAAAATAATAAATCTAAGAAGTTGTGGACTAAAATAGTAATCTATAAACATTCGGATTAAAAATAACATATATAGAACTTTCAGATTGAAATTGTAATTTTACAAAATGAAGGGATCTAAATGAACAAGTATAGAGACTTATTCTCCAAAAATATAAACCTTAGGGGTACTTTTGTAATTAGCCGAGAGTTAAGGGGGTGTTTTGGACACTATCCGAAACTTCAAGTTAATAAAAAGAACCTAAATGAGATTTCTATAATGTTAGGGTAATTTGTGTAATTTAATAAAAACCTAGGGATTCCTTTTGCCATTAACCGAATTTAATATAAGCCCTAGGGACCTATTTTGCCAACTTAGTAAACTTACTAACCCTAATTAAACCCTAGGGGCTGTTTTGGACACAAGCCGAAAGTTATAGAAACCCTAGGGACTATTTATGGCAAGAACCGAAAGTGTTACATGATTAAAAAAATGTGGAGGACTTGTTTTGCCATATGCCGAAAGATTTATAAGCCCTAGCTCTTTTATTAATTAGTTAAGTAAAACTATAAAAGAAACCCTAAACCAAAAGGACTAAAACCGTCATTTCCTTAAACTTATAACCTAGGGGCTTATTGGGTAAATATTAAACTTGAGGACGTTGGTGCAATTTAACTAAAGTTATTTATATTAAATAAACTTTAGGGTTTTTAATGTGAATCGTAGAAACTTGAAGGACTCACTAGGTATATTATTATGTATAAATAAATACATACGGATCGGATAATAAACGAGAAGATGTTTAAAATAAGTATAAGCATGCACCTTAATTAACCGGAAGCATCTATGCATTTTATATACATATATTGAGATCATTTAAATTACTTAGGTAATTAACTGTATCGTGAGCATACTATCTGGACTATCTGTGATATTATCCGGACACTGCTATTCAGGTGAGTTCATAGCCTCGCCTTTCACTACTATTTATGTTTTTGCTATTCCGCGAGGGAGAGACATGCTATAACTTTTTTTGACTATATGATTTTAATATCATGAGACCATGGCCCTATACTTATATTAATAAATTGTTTATTAATACTGTGGAGAAAACTGGTAACATATTTTATAGGACGCAAACTGAACTGTTACCCTTGATTACATTTGCCTATTGTAGATGAACCCGCATGACCCGTGCATCCGAAACTGTTAGAATTGTTGAATTACCTGAATGTTATAAATAGATCTATTTGGGATTGACCATCCCCATATGGGTGAGTCATGCTCACTGTGCCTAGGCCTATCACAACAGATGTTTCACATGTCAGCACTTATTATTTTTTGGGGTGCCTTTTAATAAGGCGAAGGGTCCTCAATTGTCGAGGACTTAACTGTCAAGTCTCAGTTTCGAGCAATATGGCAATGTAACTACCTGATAGTATTTGGCTTTGTGTGATACTAGCTTTGTGATGTTTGCGGTTCTAAAATTGACCTTATATTAATTGGTATATTAATTCATAGAGCATACTGAGACCTTTGAACTGGATTTTTATCACACATTATGCAGTACAATATGGAACATCTTGATGTTTATGAACTTGATTTTTATCAAACCTTATGAAATACTATATGGGATATTTGGGATCCTACACTTGATTTTTATATCAAACTTTGTACAACACTATGTAGGACAATTTACAATCCTAAACTATGATTTTACAAAACTCTATGAATTCACCAACTTTATGTTGACTGTTTTAAGCATGTTTTTCTCAGGAAATTAAGCTAGTTTATTTGAGCATGGGCTGAGCATCATTTAGGAGCATCATAATAATTGGGAGATCTGTTTTCACTGGGATACTTGTAACAACTGATATTCAACATTTCAACAGATTGTACTAAAATAATATTTGTATCAATTGTATTTCAAAATCATGTAATTATGATCAATGCTTTGTATGCCATTTGTTCTGTGATCCACCTACGTGACACCCACTTACTATTCTGCTGCAAACCTGATTTGGGGGTGTCACAATGTTATCCTAAAATGTATGCTGCCAGATGAATTCAATGATTTTATTGCTTTTAGTCTATAGTCTTAAGTTTCCTCTCTTGATCATGAACAGTTAATTGTCCCGTATACTTTGTGCTAAGCGCGAATGTTGTAGGTGGATCCATCAGGATTGACAATCCCCGTCTTGTATTACTTTGACACATTACATTTGTTTATACTTGAGTATTTAGGCTAAATACTCACTAGAGGAATTTACAATGATTGTTAAGATTCGTTTCATGAGCTAAATAGCAATAATATACATCATGACTATGGATAATTGTGATAACCTGAAACCGAGGTCATTATTTAATATCAAGTTACGAATAATTTGAAATTTTCAATGATCTTGAATGATATGACGGTTGATGGTTTTATTTAAAACTGATGTTGGAAGTCTTATTTTTACCTTTTTACTAATAGTGAGGATTATTAGTGATCACGATATCGACGGATGCCCGAGATTTATGTTCTATTATTTCTTGTTTCGATGTCTATATTTTTGACGTTTTTATTTTAATTGCGTATTAAGTCGTACCGGGATCATATTATTATCATATTTTGAGTGCGTTTTAACTTTTGAAAATTATTTTTACGAAATCCGAGCCTCGTACATATTTTCAAAATTGACAATTTACATTTTCTACTCTTTTAACTATTAAATTGCATTTTGGTCCAAAACTATGAAAAATTGGCAAAAACTACCCCTTCATCCCACTATATCTTGATCTTCCACTAACCATTTAATATAAAACTCATTTTAATAAAAAATCATATCTCTCTGTCTTCCTCACTTTTGCCGTCAACAACATCAACCCTAAACCATTTGATCTTCAAAATTTAATTTGAATCCAAAGAAACTAAACAATATCCCATGTTGCAAATTCAATTGTGCATCTTTTGGTATAAATGTTATGCACATGCAACAACTTTTGAAATTTTGATATGATCCAAGGTGGTTTGATCTATTTTTATAGTATATATAATTGTTGTTAGTATTGTTATAAATAGATTATGAGTATTGCATGTTTAAATTTTTGAGTAGGTAATTTTTGGATGATTATTCAAGGGTGTTAGAGGTTATATGACTTGTTTAGAATGATATTAGGATGATACTAGGCATAAGGGATTGACTAGAATGAGTAAAAAAGTTGGTCTAGTATGATTTTTAGAAAGGTGTTTTACATCAGTGGGTAAAAGGTAATTTTTGGGTATCTTACTGTTTGAAAATGGTTTAACTAATTGGATAGGGTTGTAGAGAATTCTTTTATCTTCGATTTGATATAAAGTATAGCTTCTAGATCCAAACGAGCGAGAAGTTATGATGATTTGATTATTCGTGTACCGGGAGACGAGTATCGACACAATCCGAAGTTGTTGTCGATATTTGGATCGAATCTCGGGGACTATAGAATGAGTTTTATAAATTGTCAAGGCCTGATGTTAAGTTCTGAACTAAGGTTTGTGAGTCTATTTTCAAACTCAAGTGTCGCATTTGTAAACGGGATTGTTTAGAATGGTCAAAATGGTTGTATGAGTCGGTGACATAAAACTGTCTGGTTTTTGTACTTCAAAGATGTGCCGGGCAGGGAACTTAAAACGTAAAATCTTTAGATGGGCTTTTAACAGGTATTTCTAAATATAGTAAGTGATATCTCTGAGTAGTATCATAAATATTTGACGTGTTTTAGTGGGGTAAATGAGCTCGTACATTTAGTATGTACTGACAGATTTTTATCGAGTGTATGGTCTAATAAAGTAAGCATATAGAAGGAAGTAATAGTATCACTTGTATAGTTTTCTTTCGGGTTTTTCGTAATATTATGATTTTGAGTTTGATGTTATTATGTATGGGTTATAATCGAGTTTTTATTAACGCGCCTTAATTGTTAGGTTGCGGTTTTCGTGTTTATCGGGCATCAACTATCATCGAAGGTCGTCTTGCTACTGTTATTACTCAAGGTGAGTCTATAGCCTCGCTTTGTAGTTGTTTTGAATGATTTTAAAACCCGCGAGGAGGATACATGCTATTTGAAAATAAAATAAACACAAGTTATGATTGATTGTTTGGACCCGAATGTTGCCTGTTGTTGCCTGATGTTGCCTTGAATTGTATAAGTACCTAAATTGCAAAAGTCCCTAAATTCATGAGCCGTTAACTATGTTCTGACTTGATGTTGTAAGTTGGGAATAGCCGCTTATTCAAATAATACTACTATTGGGCTGACGACCCTATATGAGACCAGGGCTTTACGCTGAGTAACCTCTAGGAAAAATAATTTACGAGAATAAGAATGTGGTATACTTGCAATTGATACCCTAGTAGGGGCACTGGAATTCATATAGTCATGCCGTCTTTAGGCGTGGATGGATAAGTTAAGGGGTCGATGTCATGAGCTTAATACAATTCTATAGCTATTGCTATATGCCAGAATGCCTGAATAATAGATTGTATGATCAACAATTCTATTAAATGGTTATGATTGACTTTTCTCTTGTGTTCAAATGATGATTTGGAAAACCTGTAGACTTGCTCAACCGTTGTGTTGATGATTTTAAGCATGTATTTCAGGTAATTGAAGTTGATGAATGGCGGAGCTTGCTGGAGAAGGATTACGGGTTGCTTTTGTGGTGATTGGGTCTAAAACTGATTTTTTCTTTCCCTTTTGTTATAAAATTTATAATGTATGGCTATGTATTTTGGTAAAAATGTTTGTTGATTGGTTGAGATCTTTGGGGGACCTAAATGTTGCTATGATATTTCTAAAATTGTTTTACTTGGGATCGAAGGTTTTAGACAATGGTTAAATTATATCCTCTTATATTTCAAATGTATCATTTTGAGATTGTTCAAAGTGTCTTGTGTAACGATGTTTGTGTTTAGCACCCAAATGTGTATTTCCGTTGCGCAATGTAATTTGGGGGTGTTAAAGATTGGTATCAAAGCTTTTAGTTATAGCGAATTAGGTCGATTTTTGAAAAATGTCCTAAACTATAACTTTGGTGTCGAAAATATTTTACAAATGCACGCAACTTCTCTGCAAGGCTCCGGTAAGGTTATTTGTTTTGTATTGTTTATAGTTAGATGCATCCTTTAAAACTGAAATGATTTTTAGAGTATTTATTAAGTAAATACTATGATGATGTATTGATGATGTATTGATGTTGTTGAAAGTACGTTGAGTACTTGTTATCGTAATTTTCTTTATGCAATGCATATGTATATAATTTTAAATAATGACCTTATAATTTATATACTGCTAAGAGTCTATGACAGTAGACCAGATGATGAACGATTTTACAACTGATTTCTTGCGACTTGTATCGGGTATGAGGAAGTTTGATTAGTTGATGTATGATAGATATGTGGTTGAAAACTGGTGTGATTAGGTGGTTGATGTGAAAGAAAAGTTGTTTCAAAGGTTGTATTTAGGATGTGGAGATTTGAGTTTGTTAGGACTTGGAAGATGGATGAGATTGCTAGTCTTAGTTCGATTGTGATGAATTTGTGTGCTTGAATTGAAAGGTTTAAAGAGAAGTAGGTAAGTTTTGAAAGGATGAGTGAGTGGGAGTCTCATGTAAGATCAATTCTGAGTAGAGCTTGGAAGATTAGGAATGTTGAAATTCGTACTGTGATTTGCCTTGTGATTAATCTGCCATGTATGAGTGAGTAATTGAATTTTGAGAGTGAGCTGCCATCATGTTAGGGATTCGACTCTAAAGTGCGAAAGGGGAAATAGACGAGTGTGATGAAACTGACAGCAATGTTAAGAAGGATGAGGAACTGGTGTCTAAGGAACTAATCGCGTAATGGATTTCTTTTTATCTTATTTTCTTTTGTGATTGAAATTATTCAAACCTTTTGTCGTAGCATTGTGATGGAACTTATTATCTTTTAAGTTTGTTCGATAGATGATTGTAGTGACAGACACTGCCACTAACCTGTTGAATCCTCAACTCAATCTAAATTATCCTCATGATCTATGATGTCCCTTTATTAACTCTTTTGAGTTTTGGTTGATGAACCATTGTAGTTTGTGTTGTTCGTGCATGTAGTATCCATGAGATGTCCTGATAAAGAAATCCTTCTTTTATCTTGATATGTATACATATCACGTTTCTTTCTTCTGTGATAATGGAAGAAGGAGTAGGGGAATCATATTTCTGTCATTAGTGATGATTCACGTGACCAAGTGTCTTGAAATATGTCGCCAAAGCTAACAAATGCTACTATGAACACTATGATTGAGCGAGATATTGCTAGAGCACTTGAAGCTGATTGTATTGCAGGGAACCAAGATGCCAGAGTTAGTTATGCTGAGAATAATGATGATGCCGCTGAGAATAATGATGATGCTGCTGAGCGTAATGATGATGTTGCCAAGAATAATGATGATGTTGTTGATCCAGATGGTAGTGTTGCTGCTATTTTGCAAGTTCAAGAGAATGTACTTATGTTAGTTATTAGAAATGTGGTTCTATGCAGTTTTGTAGTATTAGTGGTCCATTAGAATTTCATAGGTGGATTGATAAGAAAGAGAGTACTTTTGAGATTAGTGGGTGCTCAAAAATTAATAAGGTGAAACTTGCTGCTACTACATTTCAGGATGATGCACTAAGATGGTAGAATAACCAAGTGACTACTTTAGGATTGGTTGTGGCTAATGGTAGGACATGGACCGTGACTAAAGGACTATTGACTCCTAGATTTTTCCCCGAGGAGGAACTAGGAAAGTTGGAATACGAATTGAGGCACTTAGTTTTAAGAAACGACGATATTACTGCTTATAATAGGAAATTTTCTGAGCTGTGATTGTTATGTCCTGATACTTTTGTGAATAATCGTAAGACAATGAAGCAATACATTAAAGGATTGTCTAGTAATATCAAGGGTGAGACTATTTCTTCAAAACCTAAATCCTACGATGAAGCTGTTCAGATGGCGCATGATTTAATGGACGTGAAAGTGCAAGATAGGAAAGATAGCATTGTTGAAAACAATAAGAGAAAGTGGGAATCTGCTCAGTCCAACCAGAATTAATGTCAGAATAGTGGGGATTACCGTAATAACAATAACCAAAGACAGAACCGAAATCAGCATTTAAACTATGAAAGGAATAATGGGATACGTGCTGCCACTGTGTCTGGAAATAACAGGATAAATTCTAAGTGCGTTGTTGTACTTTATGCCATGTAGGTAATTTTCCACATTTGCAACTAGAGTTAGGACAACCTGGTCATAAAGCTGCTAAGTGTAGGACAAGAGAATTAGTTATAAGAATTAGTACCCCTGGAGTAGTAATATGTTTTCAATGTGGTAAGAACGGACACAAGCAAGGAAATTGTTCAAGGAGAGGAAATTGACAAGATAGGAATGCTGTCGCTCCAGCTTATGTTTTGGGTGATGCTGACAAACCTTAAGGTCTGAACGCTGTAAATGGTATATTCTTATTTGATGCTCTTTATGTTTGTATGTTGTTTGATTTCAGATCAGGTAAAAACTATAGAAATGTAAAGATTCAGTTGTTTATCAATGGAGAATTAGTAAGATTGGCAATTACCTATGATATGGAGTTAACCGATGGAAAGGTTGCTAGTGTTAGTTCTATACTAAGAGTGTGTTCCTTGAATTTAGGAAAGTAGGTGTTTAGTATTGACTTGATGCTCAAAGAGTTGAGATTTTTGGATGTAGATTATTGGTATGAATTGGTTAGTTGTGTGTAGTGTTGATGCTTGAGATTGAACCAATCTTCACCATAAATTGATAGTTGTTGGTTTAGATTTCGCCGAGAAGCTGAGTGTTGACTTTGAATGGTGATGAGTGAACTTTTCGTTTGAGAAGTATCTTGTTTGGAGATGAGGAAGTATGTGGAAGAGGGATGTCATGTATTCCTAGCTCAGGTAACTAGTGATAGTGTAGTTGGGACATGTGTTAATGGTTCGAGAGTATTCTGAAATTTTCCTGAAGTATTTCTGAGTTGCTGTCGTCTTGTGAAGAGGAATTCGCTTCGATTGAGTGTTGTAAGCGACAGGTGTAGTGCTCCTGCATTTTGGCGAGTAGTATTCGTACGCCTTATCATTTGGCACCGTCATAGTAGAAGGGGTTATCCGATCATTTACGAGAATAGATGAAGAAGGGATGTATTAGATTAAGTTTAGTTACAATGGTGATTGCATGTGCTATTTATCAAAGAGGATGGATTGTTTCGGATGTGTATCGATTATTATGAATTTAGCAAATTAACTGCCAAGAATTGGTATCCACTACCAATGATTGACGTTATTTGACCAATTGTAAGGGTCCAGTGTGTACTCAAAGATCCCTTTGAGGTCTGTTTGTCATTAACTGAGAGTTAGGGAAGAGGATATTCCTATGGTTATTTTTCGTACTTGATGTGGGTACTTTAAGTTTCAAGTGATGTTTTTGGAATTGACGAACGAGTCTACCGTATTCATGAACCTGGTGAATCATGTGTGTAAGTTGTACTGGATGAATTAGTCATTGTATCTATTTACGGTATTCTATTTTATTCCAAAAGGAAAGGAGGAACATAAGTAGCATATGAGGATAATTTTAGAATGATTGGAAAAGGAGAAACTGTATGTAAAGTTCCCTATGGGTGAATGTTGGTTGAAATATTTGCGTTTTCTAAGGCAGTTGATTGACAACAAGGGTATTCGTGAATATCTTGCCAAGATTGAAACGATTAAGGATTGGTCGGTACCAACGACACCGACGGAAATATGTTAGTTCCTTGGTCTAATTTGTGTATTATCGGAGGTTTATCGAAAGGTTTTCACTAATTGTTAAACCATTGGTTAAGCTGACTAAGAAGAATTAGATGTGTGAGTCTCACTTATACATTGAAATTTGTAAGTTTCGAGATCTGATCCTTATCAGATGGGGAAGCTACATTCTGAACACTAAAGGGTAGGTTGTGTTATGCACTGATGTTGTCATTGTTGGAAGGATTTATAGTTTTATGTGATGTGTTTCATAAGGGTTATGTAGTTGTGGTGTTTGCTTTGAGATTGTAGGAAATATTACTTGTATGGAACCAAGTGTGTAGAAATTAAGGATCATAAGATTTTGCTTCATAATAAATTTCTTAGGATGATAAAGGAAATGAGTAGAGGATTACCAGTTGTATATTCGAGTACTTGAGTATGTTGGTGGTTACCACTGTGAGTGATTATGACTACGAGATTCGCTACCATCCGGGAAAGGCGAATGTGGTAGTTGATGCACTTATCAGGAAGAAAAAGGAAAAAGCCTCTAGGATTTGAGTTTTGGTAATGACAAGAAGTGTGGACTTGATAGAAAGGATATTGAAATTTTAAGTTAGTGGTCTGATTTGAGAAAGATGTCAAGGTAAGTGATTTCAACATTTTGTCAAACTTATGGAAAGAATTTTGTTGTAAAGTCAAGTGAGACATGGTATATTGAGCACTCCTAACATACATGAATTGAGAGGGTGAGACTTAGTGATGAAGGAATCTCACAAGTCAAGTAATCGATACGTTCTGGTTTGAGTAAAGATGAAAGTTGAGTTGAGTACTGTGTGTTATACAGAGAATGATGGACATAGTGAAAGTACGATTCAAACATTGAACGGTATACTTGTGTGTGTGTGATTGACATAGGAATTGTTGGAATTTTTATATGACAAGGTTGTCATGCTAGTAATGAAGATGTACTGTTTGAAGGTCCATAAATAACTTCAAGTTGTGAAGGTTAAAGATCGTGAGTTATGGACGTAACTTAGGTTTTCGGTGTATTACAGAAATGTAGGTGGAATTGAAAGACTGAAATCGAACTGATGTTGGCAAATATTGATAAGATTGTATAGGTTAAGGATCGTTTATTAGTAACAAGGAGTCATCAGAAGAGTTATGTTGGCAATCGAAGGAAATCGATGGAGTTTGAAATTGGAGACATGCTTATACCTAAGGTGTCGTTATGAAGGGTCAAATTTGTTTTGAGAAACAAGGAGAGAATTCAACTTGAAGATAAGTTGCATTTCATAGAGAGAACTGTGAAGAGTTCTTAAAAGGTTGAAACATAGTAAGATTTCTATTGTGAAAGTACAAGAATTCTAGGAGTGGATCTGAATTAGTGAAGGAAGCATGAGGATTTGTTTAAGGAAAAGAGTTCTCTTTTGTTCTAGAGGTATGGAATGTGAGTATAAGAGGGGCCGAACGTCGGGACGTCGCTCTCTTTTAGGAGGGTAGGATGTGTAACCCGAAACCGAGGTCATTATTTAATATTATTTTACGAATAAATTTGAAATTTTCAATGAGATTGAATGATATGACGGTTGATCGTTTTATTTGAAACTGACGTTGGAAGTCTTATTTTTACCTTTATACTAATAGCGAGGATTATTAGTGATCACGATATCGACGGATGCCCGAGATTTTATGTTTTATTATTTGTTGTTTTGATGTCTATATTTTTGACGTTTTTATTTTAATTCCGTATTAAGTCGTACCGGGATCATATTATTATTATATTTTGAGTGCGTTTTAACTTTTGAAAAGTATTTTTATGAAACCCGAGCCTCGTAAATATTTTCAAAATTGGCAATTCATTTTCTATCCTTTTAACTATTAAATTGCATTTTGGTCCAAAACTATGCAAAATTGGCAAAAACTACCCCTCTACCCCACTATATATTGATCTTCCACTAACCATTTTTAATATAAAACTCATTTTAATAAAAAATCATATCTCTCTTTCTTCCTCACTTTTGCCGTCAACAACATCAACCCTAAACCCTTTGATCTTTAAAATTTAATTTGAATCCAAAGAAACTAAACAATATCCCATGTTGCAAATTCAATTGTGCTTCTTTTGGTATAAGTGTTATGCACATACAACAACTTTTGAAATTTTGATATGATCCAAGGTGGTTTGATCTATTTTCATAGTATATATAATTGTTGTTAGTATTGTTATAAATAGAGTTTGAGTATTGCAAGTTTAAACTTGAGTGGGTAATTTTTGGATGATCATTCAAGGGTGTTAGAGGTTAGATGACTTGTTTAGAATGATATTAGTTTGATATTAGGCATAAGGGATTGACTAAAATGAGTAAAAAAGTTGGTCTAGTATGATTTTTAGAAAGGTGTTTTACATCAGTGGGTAAAAGGTAAGTTTCGGGGATCTTACTCTTTGAAAATGGTTAAACTAATCGGACAGGGTTGTAGAGAATTCTTTTAGCTTTGATTTGATATAAATTAGAGCTTCTAGCTCCAAACGGGCGAGAAGTTATGATGATTTGATTATTCGTGTATCGGGAGACGAGTATCGACACAATCCGAAGTTGTTGTCGATATTTGGATCGAATCTCGGGGACTATAGAATCAGTTGTAGAAATGGTCAAGGCCTGATGTTAAGTTCTAAACCAAGGGTTGTGAGTCTATTTTCAAACTCAAGTGTCAGATTTGTAAACGGGATTGTTTAGAATGGTCAAAATGGTTGTATGAGTCGGTGACGTAAAACTGTCCGGTTTTGTAGTTCAAAGATGTGTCGGGCAGGCAACTTTAAAAGTAAAATATTTTGATGGGCTTTTAACAGGTCTTTCTATTTATAGTAAGTGATATCTCTGAGTAGTATCATAAATATTTGACGTGTTTTAGTGGGTAAATGAGCTCGTACATTTGGCATGTACCTGCAGATTTTTATCGAGTGTATGGTCTAATAAAGTAAGCATATAGAAGGAAGTAATAGTATCACTTGTATTGTTTTCTTTCGGGTTTGTTGTAATATTATGATTTTGAGTTTGATGTTATTATGTATGGGTTATATTCGAGTCTATTATTAACGCGCCTTAATTGTTAGGTTGCGGTTTTCGTGTTTATCGGGCATCAACTATCGTTGAAGGTCGTCTTGCTACTGCTGTTACTCAAGGTGAGTCTATAGCCTCGCTTTGTACTTGTTTTGAATGATTTTAAAACCCACGAAGGGGGATACATGCTATTTGAAAATAAAATAAACACAAGTCATGATTGATTGTTTGGACCCGAATGTTGCCTGTTGTTGCCTGATGTTGCTTTGAATTGTATAAGTACCTAAATTGCAAAAGTCCCTAAATTCATGAGCCGTTAACTATGTTCTGACTTGATGTTGTGAGTTGGGAATAGCCGCTTATTCAAATAATACTACTATTGGGCTGACGACCCTATCTGAGACCAGGGCTTTACGCTGAGTAACCTCTAGGAAGGATAATTTACGAGAATAAGAATGTGGTATACTTGTAATTGATACCCTAGTAGGGGCACTGGAATTCATATAGTCATGCCGGCTTTAGGCGTGGGTGACTAAGTTAAGGGTTCGGTGTCATGATCTTGATACAATTCTATAGCTATTGCTATATGCCAGAATGCCTGAATAATAGATTGTATGATTAACAATTCTATTAAATGATTATGATTGACTTTTCTCTTGTGTTCAAATGATGATTTTGAAAACCTATAGACTTGCTCAACCGTTGTGTTGATGATTTTAAGCATGTATTTCAGGTAATTGAAGTTGATGAATGGCGGAGCTTGCTGGAGAAGGATTACGGGTTGCTTTTGTGGTGATTGGGTCTAAAACTGATTTCTTTCCCTTTTGTTATAAAATTTATAATGTATGGCCATGTATTTTGGTAAAAATGTTTGTTGGTTGGTTCAGATCTTTGGGGTACCTAAATGTTGCTCTAATATTTCTAAAATTGTTTTACTTGGGATCGAAGGTTTTAGACAATGGTTAAATTATATCCTCTTATATTTCAAATGTATCATTTTGAGATTGTTCAAAGTGTCTTGTGTAACGATGTTTGTGTTTAGCACCCCAAATGTGTATTTCTGCTACGTAATGTAATTTGGGGGTGTTAAAATAATGTACATAGTCATCCCCCCCATTACTTGTTTTACAAACTTTATTGTGTTCCATTACTTAGTTTACTAAACCTATGAATATCACTCAACTTTTGTTGATGGGTTTACATGTTTTAATCTCAGGTAATAACGCTTAATATGCTAGGATGGGATCCCGCAGAATGTTGGCAGCTTGGAAGTTTTGTGTTGTGCTTATGCTTTTGATATAATAAAACTTGTTGAAATCTTCCGCTTATCTTTTGGTATCTATAAAACTTTAAAACCGTGATGTAATGGTACTTTGTTATGTTTTAAAACTTGTGGGACCTATGCTTTAAAACTCTGATATATCGTGATGTAATATATATGTCTTTTGTTACGTCATTTTTGAGTCATTTATAATTGATTGTCACTTGTTCCATGATGTGTTACCCCCTTGTTGCCTAGTTGTTCCATGTATGATTCTGGGGGTCTCACATCATCATTTGAAGATTTGTTCACGTGAACAAAAACTTTGAGAGGAGGTCGAGCGAGAAGAAATTCAAGAAAATTAAGCATGTCATACACATGAGCAAGTTCAATTTGTTGAAATCGACAACAAGCACACAAGCTTCCATGATGTAAAACAAAGACGTTCGATGGGGGAGGACCATCAACATGAGAAGGTGGTGGTGGAGAGGGAGATAATGGATAATAAATGTTTTCACAATGCCTAGTGAGATTTGGGAAAGAAGAGAGGTCATTGAGATGGGGTATGTTGCAAGGTTTAGGTAGAGGTGGAAGAGTTTCTCTTTCTCCGGTAATTGGATTGATTGAGAGAGTCTCATTCCAATAATCAATATGAGATAAAGAAGAAGTCTTGCAAGGTTTAGGAGAAGAGGAATCATGATGATCCTTATTCTTCTTGATCCAAACGGGTCAAACCGAGATTTTCGGTTTCTTGGTAAGCTTAGAAGAAGAAGCTTTAGGTTTTGAAGATTGTGACAAAGAGATGTCAAGGTTAAGATTAGAAGAATTATACATTGTGAGGGATGAGAAGAGAAGCTCCCAAAAAAAGGGTTTAAAGAAAGTAGACAAGGCAAAGATTTGAAATGAAAACAAAAGTTTTCAATGAATGTTTAGCCAAATTTGATAAACAAAGAATCTTGAAAAAGACTGTGGTCAAAGAAGAAAGAGAAAAAACGAGCCAAATTAAGGCTTGTTTTCCGCGGTTCTTTAAAAGAACCTACGGTTCCTTAAATATAAGGAGTCCTGCGACTTTTAAGTTTCCACATACAGTGGACTTGAAAATGCAATTTTACAAAGTTTTGAGAAAAAAATAAGACTTTTTCAAAATTTTGCAAATCGTGTATTTTTACCTCTTTTAGCACTAGATTATGCTTTGGTTGCACAAAAGGTAACACACTCACAAAGAGTGTCTTGACAAAGGGTGACAAAATATTTAGATAACATTTTGATCTAATTTTAGTCAAGTTTTAGAGGTTGTGATAAATTAAGGTTCAATTTTAAATAAATTGAAGTTGATTAGTGTGAGCACATAGGTTGAAACACACAAATACTAAATCCATAAAACATCCTCATGAAAAACTCATGAAGGAAAAAGGAAATACAAAAAATGAAATAACATTAAACTAATACAAAGTGTTAGCCTCAAAATATTGAGTCAAACAAGAATGCTCAGTCATAGGTTATTATTGTAACATTAATTAGAACGTTGTAATATTTAGTTAGTTAGTCGTGGTTTACGGGCTTGGATTTAAACTACTTAAAGTCCTAAAGACAAGCCCGGCCAAATATATAGCCCATTAAGAGCGCGCATGTGGGTGGACTATATATACTACCCTCCTAGCATGTTAGGAGGGTGTTGGTTGGTCACATTTGTATTCTCTCTCCTTAATCTAATATTCACCAAGTTTCACACACTTCTCTCTCTTTTCTCTCTCTACTTTCTCTCTCTAGAATTCATCTATCTTTCTTCTATTTTCTACCTTTCTATCTAGTTTAATCATCTAAATATATGGGACAACACAAAGATATCATAGTCTAGTTCTTGATTTGGTAGTCTTCATTGGCCTGATTTTTCATTAAAACATTTATTAAGATCTTCATTCGTCTCCTAGGAGGTGAAGGCATGGAGAACAAAGTAAGAAAGAAATCTTGCAACCTCCTATGAAGTCCAAACATCTCCGTTATTAGGTTTTGAATGATGTAGTTGTTATAGAGGCAACATGTACAATTTGAACCATGAGCTTCTAGAAAACCAAAGAAGTATGATCACCATGAAATGGGAAATAGGAACACCCAAAATTGGAGTGTTTGAGGGAGGAGGATGAGGCATGGTGTCCAATGGTGAGATGGGTGAATTTGGTGGTGTGAAAGGTGAGGTAACCAAAGGTTCAACAATGTTATTCACAATGGGAATGCTTTGAAGAGGTTGAGGGTTCACATCCAAGAGAGGACTAGGAGTGAAGGGTGAGGACAACTCATTCATCCTAGATTGGAATGAAGAGGATGTAGAACCATGTGAATGGTTAGTACCATGAGTTGAACTAGTTTTGCATGGTGCAAGAGGTGGTGAAGGTGATGAAGAAATAAGAGTTGGAGAAATCTCATTCTTGGGTGTATGAAAAGATGAAGAGCCAAGTTTAGGAAACTAGATCTTGATCTTAAGTTTTCTTTTGGATGAGGATTGTTTGGAGGAATTTGATGATCTTGTGGACACCAAGGTTGTGTATCTAGGTTTAGAAGAAGGCTTTGAGGATCAAGAAGAAGATCAACCAAGGGAGGTTAAAAAAGAGAAAGGATGATCCAAACTAGTAATGGGTTAAATTCATTTCGATGAACATTGAAACTAGAGGCTAATTTGGGGAAAAGCTTGTTTTTAGCAAAAATTTCATCAATGTTTACAAAGATTTAGAGAAAACAACGTAAAGCAAAGATTATGTCGAAACCAGATCCCGCGGTTCTAATTAGGGATGTGGTTCTTTATCACTAAGGAACCGCCCCATATTTAAAGAACCGTGGACAGTGGCCTCGGAAAAATGATCTTCCAGCAATTTTCAAAAGCCTAGATATTTCATAAAGGATTTACAAGCCAAATTAAACAATTAACCAAAACCTACAAGGCTATCAAACACATAATTTGCACAAAGTTATGTGAATCGAAACATCGATCACATAAAAAACTTAGGATTAAAATACCAAGAAATCCAACACAAAGTATTAGTTAAACAAATCTAAATCCTAAAAACAAGAAACATAAATAAGTCTGAGTTACACATGTGGTAACAACCATGAGCAATGCTTCGACTCACTTTCTTTCATGAACATTTCTCTATTGTCTTGATCCTTCCCTTAGGTTCTCTAGAAGACAATGATTATGATAGAATTGATAGTCGGAATCAATTTCTAGAGATGGCAATTGAGAGATAGTGGATGACAGAGAGTCATTTAAGTTGATAGGAGAGACATTAAAGATATGAAAATTCTCTAGATGAACATTTCCATCTTCATTTGAATCACACTTAGGCTCAAGTGAAAGGTTCCCTTTAATGGGAAGCATAACACGATTAACAAAGCAAAATGATGATGCATTCAAAGGTGGAAAGCCAATGAGAGCTTTTCTAAGAAGGCGAGAGAAAATCATAGCAAAAGGAAGACTAGAATGAGACTCAAGGAGAACAAATTTAATTCTTCTAGCTATGAAAAATGCAAGGTTGTATGGGGTGGAAGTTACAACATAATATAACATATGTGCAAGACAAGCAGGCACATAGTTGCGATTACCACCAAGACACATTGCATTTTCCCTAATGATTTCGGCCCAATGGATCATAAAATCATTAAGATTGCTAGTGAGTAATTCCTAAGGAGTGAGAGCACGAATTTCTCCTTCAAGTTTACCAAGAATAGAATGTTCACGAGGTTTGTAAATGGCACAAGAAATGGCCAAAAGAGAAGGTAGCTTGGTCACGTAATGCACATCAATAGAGGCCGATTCTAAAGAGTTGATACTCCAAGCATCGGTGAACCTACATTCACCGTTGTATGGAACAATGAGAATTTTTTCAAATTCTTCAAGAGTATATACAAAGGTTTTCCCCTTGATGGAAAATCTTATCGACAAACCATTATTGATGCACATTAAAGTAAAAGAGATAAACAACTCCAAGAGAAAAGAAGGAAAATTGGCTCATCTATATCAAGCAAACAATCAAGTCCAATGGATTTGAACATGAATCGAATGAAGTCAAGTCCATGGAAATGAGAGGGAACAATGCGTCCTTCATGAAAACTACGAGATTCTAATGACCGAAAGGTATTTTTGAGGGAACGAGATTGACACGAGAAAGAAATAATAGGCATGTATTCTCTAGTTTTCTCATGATCTTTATGAGTTTCCAAATGCATGATTGAATGTTTTGAAGTTCGTTTTCTCTCGATTCTTGACAAATTGAAAGTCCTAAAAATCTCAAGTTTATAATTGTTCTTAGTTGGTAGGGTATTTGGATATTCTATGTCTAATTCAAGCAACACGTAAAAATGGTGAAAAATATTAAGCTACGTATCCGTAAAACACTTTGCAATTACCAAATTTTTTATTCACAAAAGGATAAAATGTAAAAACATGAAAGTAAAGTGCTCAAATTGTAAAGTAAATGAAACTATAAAGCTTGAAATGTAAAGCTTAGAAAGTAAAAGGACCAAAAGTGAAAATTCTAACAAATTTGAAACTAATTTTAACTAACTAACAAAATGTCTAACAGAAAATGGCAAGCAACAGAAAGTTAAAGGGTCTAACTATTACAAACCCTGATTACTTGCAAGTTTAGCTAAGAATGCAAACAAGTACAAATCCTGGGGACCAAAATGCAACAAAATGACACTTAATAACAAAAACGGGCATACAACAAACAATAAGCTCGTATGAGCTTAATACTGAACCAAATAAGCTCAGACTAGTTTTAAAAGACTTAAAATCGAAAATCACCTAGACTTGTATAAGGAAAATGCTTGAAACATAAGCTCAAACCAATAAGCCATGAATAAGCTAACTGAACATTAAAACATGCACATTCAGATTTTTAAGCTCAAACTTGTTAAACAGCTTTTTAAGAGTATGGAATGTTTTTCTTTTTTGAAAATGATCACGTGAATAAGCAGGAAAATGGATTTAAGCTGAAACGTAGCTTATTCGACTTTTGTTGACCAAAAATATGAAAAAGCTGAAAAACTCAAAATCCACTCAGGACATGTTTCTAAACAAGTTTATGAAAGAAAATTAGAACTTTTATGAAGTAGATTTTGCTGTATAAGAAAGCAGTCCACTCTATATTACAGAAACTTGACTTTGCTCAAGTGCTTATTTATAAGCTGATTTTTCACTCAAATCAAAATACTATAGAATTTCCTTGCACAGAGTTGAACCTTAGATATTAAGCTATAACTAGAAACTTGTTTCAAGAAATTTGGTTAAGTATTGAGGAATGACATAGATTTGAAAAGAGCAAGTTTTCTGTTTAACTAAATCCACAGACTTGACCCAAACCTTTTCTTGACCAATTGCCTTTATTGAACAGAACTTTGACCACAAAACTTAACACAAATGTTTCCAAAAGTTTAATGAATATGAATGAGCAAAACTTAACAGTTTTAACAACCTTTTATCACAAAAACTTGGCAGATCCGAACACTAGTTAACAAGCTTGATAAGAACTTTTACAAAGCAGATTTCAATTAAAGTATGGATTAAGCTAAGACTGATATCCTAACAGGTTCTATGAGTAAAATGAAGGGTAATGAAACTGAAATCAAACTTGTAAACAGACTTTAACACAAAGTGCACTCTAATCACTATGACTGATGAAAATGAAGGTAAATCAGGTAAGACTTAGTCTAAGGCTACAAAAACTACTCACAAGCTATCAAATGCACAAGATTACACTAAAACAAAGCCAAAACACAAGATCATAGCAGCACGGATTATTTACACTAGAATTGAGCATGCAATTGACTTTTTAGAGGAATTTGAAACAAGAAATGATGCCTTTTAGCTAGAAGCCTCCGTTGATGGAGTAGATAGGCGCTGAGCCTTCTAAGATCTGCACTAGAACACCATTACACCTCTATTAACCACATTATCACCTCCAAAAGCCATTTATGTTCAAAATCAAACCAAACTGCTACTCATGAACTGTAACTTGACTGGTCTTGCTAGAAAACTTGAGATAACCTCCAAAATATATCAACAACACTCCATTAATCACTCAAGATCAATGAAATCACAAAGTAGTAACAGAATCAAGGGAATGAGTAAGTGAAATGAAGTTATGAGAAGAGTAAATGGATATTTTTGGAATTTTATTGATTGATGAAGGGAAAAGTAGTTACAACTACCTATACTGAATCTATAACTAACTCTCAAGAGTGTGTTAAACTCTTGAGAGAAGTTGCTAACTGAATGAACAAACAGAAATGGGAGAGAAAATCTAAGTGTGTGTGTTTTTTCACACTTAGCTACATACAACAAATGAGAGGTACATATCCTATTTATAGAGTTGAGAAGTGAAGTTTGTTGGAGTAGTGACGTGTTCCAACTAATCAATTGCTGACAAGTGTCATGAATCTCTTAACTGATCATATCCGTTGCGAGTTGAATTCGGGCCTTTTTGATTGGTTGACTATCAAGCTAATTGAGCACGTGGATGAATTCGTTGCTTGATTTAGAGCACTTTTCATGTTGACAACTTTTCTTGATATGCAGTATTACTCTAAATCGATTCTAGGCTGTAGAGAGGTTAAAGATGCCATGTGGTGTAAGATGATTGGATCTCTTGCCCTCACACGTATTATTATCTATTTTGGATAAAGTAGATTATTGCATGGCGCTTGTTGATTGGTCCAAAAAGAAGTAGTGGAAGTTGCTGTAGCAGATTCGTTATTAACTGAAGAGGGTGAGCTGGCAGCTAGCTGGCGATCCATGTCTTAATTTCCTTGCATTGTGATTGGCTCAAAGCATGTTGACACGGATTAAACATAACTTTGATACTTTTTTGGCAAATTAAACCCTTAGACTTTGGCAGATTTGTATTTTGGACTTTAAACTTCATTACTTTGGCAAATATGATCCTTCAACTTGCATTCTTGAATAGTTTAGCCCTTTGACTTGGTTGACTTGAAAGTTGACCAGGTTTGACTTTGATCTTGACTTTATCCAAATTGCACTTTAGCCCCTCAACTTTTGAGAATTGTCAAGATAGGTCCTTCATTTTTCATTGACTTGTCATCTTTGATCCTTCTCTTGTCTTTTCATCATAAATGAGCTTGATTTCCTCTTGTTTGCTTAAAAGTGTGTCCTTGTTACCTATTTAAACACAAACACAAAACATACCACATAATACTACTTTATAGCACAAAAGTTAGGTATTTACCATGTGTTTTAGGGTGATTTGTTGATTAATTGATATGAGATTTTGCTCATATCAAATCCCCTACACTTGATCATTGCCATGACCTCATGCAATGCAGTTATTCAAAGCACCAAGTTACACTTTTCTCATAATTAACCCACCTTGGCCAATATGGAATGCATCTACACTATTCTACACTATATGATGCATGATTTGGAATTTATACAATGCAATGCAAAGGAAAGCAATTCTATATACATCTTTTTAGATTTTCTTGAAATGGTTTTGATGGATATAACTCATAAAGACTCAATGTCGGTTGCAAAAGAACGATGCATGACACACTTTAGATCACTCCAGTCACACCTTCAAGTTCTTTCAAATGACGAGTTAAAAGGCACTCGCGTCGAACTTGGATTTAAACGGGTATTCATGTCACTCACTGGTCAAGATGTTGAGACATTCACAAGCACAATGCAACTCAATGCAGATCATCTTGAACAACAACTTACCAACGATGACTTTCAAGAGGTTGAATCCATAGATGCCGTTTTGGTTCTTGAGAATCAGTTTCAGCAATTCCTTGATACACAGGTCTTTGTACACTATGATCGAGAATTCATAAACAAATACTTCTTTGAATTTACTCGGTTGGAAGTTCAAGAATTCAAGGAGACATTTCTTCAACACATGAGTGATGTAAGGAAGTCCATTGCTGAAAGAACACGTCAAAAGAACGAGAGTAATGTCGATGATGGTCAAACATTGGATGATTATTCGATTGTCACAGAACGCAGCGGGATAGAATCAGAAAAGCAGCATACCAGCAACAACTCAGGGAATGATCAAGCAGCCGATGATGCAGATATCAGACCCATTTGCGATGAAGAGCGAATGGCTGAGGTACAATTAACTGCTCTGTATGATTCGCAGATTCATGAGCTCGAAACTATGTTAGCTCAAAAGACAAAAGATTTTGAGGATGCCAAACTCGAGTTTTCAAAGAAAAATGACAAATTTGAGGCCTACTTTGAAAAACTTGAAAAAGCAAACGTTGTTCTTGAACAAAAACTGGATCATAAGATTCAAGATTTTAATACGGAAAAAGAACATTTTGCGAAACAAATAAATTTGTTAGAATCAAAGTTGGCTTCTCAAAATCCAAGTCCTCCGCCTGCTTCATTATGTGAAATATCTGTGCAACCTATCGCCACTGTAGATAGTAATGACGCGAATGCTGATATCGACATATTTGATAATATGAACATTAAGTTAGAACAACGTGTCGCTCAATTACTTCTACAAAATGAGCAATTGAAAGCTCAGATTCAGGAAAAGGTTTTTGCATTAACAGCGGTGAAAAATGAATTAAGGAAGCTAAAAGGAAATATACTAAGTTAGCAAATCAGTCAATCTTGGGGAAACCTCCTACTCAACCATTCAGAAACTGCTCAGTTGCTAGACAGCCGAATGCGTTTAAATCTGAACGACCCAAAACATCGAACTCGAGGTTTGCATCCCAAGTTGACGTGCGTAGCAATTTGCCAAAAACAGTCACTCCACCATCTAGATCCCCCTTAACAAATTTTGCCTATGCAAAACCCAATCACATGAATGCTTCAAGCAACTCGAGAAATAGCTCCAAGAACTTGCCTCAGAGTAGTTCAAATGACACGGGTCATAAAAGCTATCTAGAGGATGCTAAGAAAAAGACACAAGAAAGAGATAGGACCCAACCGAAACCTAGGAGCGCTAATCATACATCTAGGAATTCTAGACCCTTCTATGATGTGCCCAAATCAGCCTATCCTAGGAACACCAGATCCTTCTCAGATGCTAAGCACTTTGTTTGCACGAAATGTAACAAATGTGTGTTTAATGCCATTCATGATGATTGCATCACGAAAGTCCTGAACAAGGTGAACCAAAAAGCTAGAGTATCTCAAAGACGGAACCCTATGGGAAATAGATTTTCTCCAATTAAGTCTTCCGCTGTGCGTGAGAAAACTATGTTTCCTAGACCTTGTCTTAAATGGATACCAACGGGTAGAATCTTCAAAACAAATGGTCTTAAATGGTTCCTACTGGAAAGATATTTCCCTCTAGCACGAAAAAGGTTCAAGGTGAACCCCCACATGGTTCTCATCAAGATATCGCTAACCCACATGCAAGCATACAAACTACTGATGAAAGTGCAGGTAATAAAGTAAAGGTTCAACAAGAACATAAAGGTTTTCCATACACATACCGTTCAACAAAAGACACTCTCAGAGTTTGGTTGCTGAAGAAACAGATATCAGAGAAATATGTGTCTCAAGGGCTTCACAAGTAAGCTACAAGATGGCTTATAGTCAACTCACAGACTGTAACCCGGGCTCTCAAGACAGGAAAGTTCATCCCGATGATGACTTATCCTATGAACGGGAAACTAAAAAATTTCTCGATCATGAGCTACATTAAAGACATTCAAAGTTTTTACGCTCATGTAAAAGGATTTACAATTACATCTGATTGTGACTCGTGCCTCAATGAAAGGAAAGATTATCACGGATGATAGCTTATCCTTAACAACGGGAAATTAAATTTCTCGGTCATGAGCTATATTAAAAACATTCAAAGTTTTTAAGCTCATGAAAAATGATTTATAATTACTTTCAGATTGTGACTCGTGCCTCCAAGAAAGGAAATTTGATCACGGATGATAACTTATCCTTAACAACGGGAAAATAACTTTTCTCGGTCATGAGCTCTCATTAAAAACATTCCAGGTTTCTAAGCTCATGTAAACGACTTACAGTTAAATGTCAGACTGTAACTCGGACTTCAAATAAAGGAAAGTGTATCTTTAAAGATAACTTATCCTAACAAACGGGTAGAGAAATCTATCTCGGGTTGAGCTTGTCACAAAACATTCAATGTTTTTGAGCTCAACACTATGGCTTGTAATCACTTTCAGATTGCAACCCGGATCTATATTCACGGGGGAGTGTACGCTTTTAGTGCTCTTACCCTCAGCAAAAGAAGAGAAATCTTCTTACACTTGAGTGGATACGTCAAGACATTCAAAGTCTATGAACTCAAGTTTATGCTTTAGAAAAACCTCTTCGTCAAAAAGAAATAGGATTTTTCAAAAAGCGTTGAACATAATTTTTTCAAGAATTTCTCAATGATTACTCAAAATCTTTCAAAAATTGTGTGTTCAACAAACTCCCATCCTCAAAAAGCGAAATGTGGATCACATCCTCACAATGACAATTCAATTGGATCAATTTTTGAGGGGGAGCTTTTCAAAATCGAAGTTTTTAATGTTGTTGGATATGTTATATCAAAACAATTTTATGTATCCAACACATTGTATGCACATATCATTTGGTATCATTCACATAAAAAGCTTTGATGTTCGTGAGCACATTCTTCCATGACAATCTTTTATGTGTTCATGAACATGTAGTGTGCGAGTACAATTTTTTCAAGAGTTTTTCAATGATTATTCAAAATCTTTCAAAAATTGTGTGCTCGACACTACATAAAATGTTCCAATAATTCATGCTAAGTTTGACACACTTTTCTCTCCGAAAGTTTTCAAGACTATTTTTCAAAATATATTTTAATCAAATTTGGTATCTCTAATATCAAACGATTTTATATATTAGAGATAGGGGAGAAAATGTGATTAAAATGTGATCTAAAGACTCAAGCACTCATGGTTACGATCAAAAACCCAAAACATCTTTAATCCATGACGTTATTGGTGTCAAAAGGGTGGTTAGGTTTAAGTCCTATGATCCAACCAGAACCGGAGGGATCTTCTTAGGGACAATCCAATAGATTATTAGAATTCCTTAGGAAAGATGGAGTAGAATGTGAATGTAGTTGAATGCCGACTAAGTACTGAAGCTAGAACTGGAACAATCACAACAAGGTGCTAGTAATGATGTCTTGGTAAGCATTGAAGGGGTTGAAGAATGAAAAAGAAATGTAAGGATAAAGGGTGTAAACAAAGAAGCCCTCCATACAACTTAGGCAGAAACCGGGTCAACACATCATGAAGACAACGCATCATGGACCCAGTGATGTAATGCACAATCCCTTACCTAGCTACTCAGGCTTCTCTCAAAAGAAGTTTGTTTTGTTGTCACGGATAACAACATGACTTCTATTGACTTTCTCACTCCGAGATAGTTGATATTGAATAGGTGGCATCTGCTCCAGCCTCCGAACACTAAAAGTGCACAAATCGAGTCTAGAGCCAAGAGATCATTCAAATCTCGCTAGGACACACGGATGACGATCAAGAGAGTCCTACGCTATATCCTTGCGTTATTGCTAGAACACTCAGAGTGATACTACTTAGTATTCACAATGATGAGTGGAAATCCTTCTAGTGTTAACATCAAACAACACTACGGTAGGTCATGTGTAAGATTCTTTGTGAATCGAACATATGTAAAACTGAAAAGCAACAGTGGTTTGATTCTGAATTGATTCAAACTCGTTTCAGGTTTCTACGCAATATCTTTATGGTTTTGCCAGAACATTCAGAGTGATATTCATTAATATTCACAGTGATGAATGGAAATCCTTCTAGCATCAACATCAAACAGCGCTACGGTAGGTAACTTGCGAGATTCTTTATGGATCAAGCTTGTGTCAACTGGAAAGCAACAATGGTAAGATTCTTTATGAATCAAACTTGTTCCAGGAATTTGAATCGACGACTTTAATCAAGCGGATATCTATCCAATTGATTCACTCTTTATGGTCGCAGTCTTGCTTTGAGACGGTCGAGTAAAGAGAACGGCTAGTACAGCCGCGAAACCCTGTCAAGGAGAGTCTGAATTGAATCTACCTAATCACAGGTACGATATTAAATATCGTGTAACGGTCTTCACGGACCGGGGGTAAAACGCTACCGATTTAGGACGAATGTCAAAGCCATTCAGTCCGCGTCCATGTTTGTCTCAAGAAGGTGGCGTTACGGTGTACTCAGCAAAGTCAAAGATTCAAAACCACATACTCATGCCAAAAGACTTATTCAACAATTATAGTGTGAGCATGTGGATGAAGACACAAGATCACAAGATGGCAAAGACTAGTCAAGGATGATTTGAAGATCTCAAACGTAAAGACAAAGTCGAAAGACAACGACAAAGGATCAAAGATTACAGCATGAAGGAACAAGACTAATGTTACACGCTCAAGACTCATTTATGACGAGATTCGTAATCTACATTGATCTCCAAATATCAAAAGGGTATGACCTCACATTGGGGGAGATTGTTAGCCTCAAAATATTGAGTCAAACAAGAATGCTCGGTCATAGGTTATTATTGTAACATTAATTAGAACGTTGTAATAATTAGTTAGTTAGTCGTGGTTTACGGGCTTGGATTTAAACTACTTAAAGTCCTAAAGACAAGCCCGGCCAAATATATAGCCCATTAAGAGCCCGCATGTGGGTGGACTATATATACTACCCTCCTAGCATGTTAGGAGGGTGTTGGTTGGTCACATTTGTATTCTCTCTCCTTAATCTAATATTCACCAAGTTTCACACAGTTCTCTCTCTACTTTCTCTCTCTAGAATTCATCTATCTTTCTTCTATTTTCTACCTTTCTATCTAGTTTAATCATCTAAATATATGGGACAACACAAAGATATCATAGTCTAGTTCTTGATTTGGTAGTCTTCATTGGCCTGATTTTTCATTAAAAACATTTATTAAGATCTTCATTCGTCTCCTAGGAGGTGAAGGCATGGAGAACAAAGTAAGCAAGAAATCTTACAACCTCCTATGAAGTCCAAACATCTCTGTTATTAGGTTTTGAATGATGTAGTTGTTATAGAGGCAACATGTACAATTTGAACCATGAGCTTCTAGAAAACCAAAGAAGTATGGATCACCATGAAATGGGAAATAGGAACACCCAAAATTGGAGTGTTTGAGGGAGGAGGATGAGGCATGGTGTCCAATGGTGAGATGGGTGAATTTGGTGGTGTAAAAGGTGAGGTAACCAAAGGTTCAACAATGTTATTCACATTGGGAGTGCTTTGAAGAGGTTGAGGGTTCACATCCAAGAGTGGACTAGGAGTGAAGGGTGAGGAAAACTCATTCATCCTAGATTGGAATGAAGATGATGTAGAACCACGTGAATGGTTAGTACCATGAGTTGAACTAGTCTTGCATGGTGCAAGAGGTGGTGAAGGTGATGAAGAAATGAGAGTTGGAGAAATCTCCTTCTTGGGTGTATGAAAAGATGAAGAGCCAAGTTTAGGAAACTAGATCTTGATCTTAAGTTTTCTTTTGGATGAGGATTGTTTAGAGGAATTTGATGATCTTGTGGACACCATGGTTGTGTATCTAGGTTTAGAAGAAGGCTTTGAGGATGAAGAAGAAGATCAACCAAGGGATGTTTAAGAAAGAGAAAGGATGATTCAAACTAGTAATGGGTTAAAATTCATTTTGATGAACATTGAAACTAGAGGCTAATTTGGGGAAAAGCTTGTTTTTAGCAAAAATTTCATCAATGTTTACAAAGATTTAGAGAAAACAGCGTAAAGCAAAGATTATGTTGAAACCAGATCCCGCGGTTCTAAGTAGGGATGTGGTTCTTTATCACTAAGGAACCGCCCCATATTTAAAGAACCGTGGACAGTGGCCTCGGAAAAATGATCTTCCAGCAATTTTCAAAAGCCTAGATATTTCATAAAGGATTTACAAGCCAAATTAAACTATTAACCAAAATCTACAAGGCTATCAAACACATAATTTTCACAAAGTTATGTGAATCGAAACATCGATCACATAAAAAACTCAGGATTAAAATACCAAGCAATCCAACACAAAGTATTAGTTAAACAAATCTAAATCCTAAAAACAAGAAACATAAATAAGTCTGAGTTACACATGTGGTAACAACCATGAGCAATGCTTCGACTCACTTTCTTTCATGAATATTTCTCTATTGTCTTGATCCTTCCCTTAGGTTCTCTAGAAGACAATGATTATGATAGAATTGATAGTCGGAATCAATTTCTAGAGATGGAAATTGAGAGATAGTGGATGACAGAGAGTCATTTAAGTTGATAGGAGAGACATTAAAGATATGAGAATTCTCTAGATGAACATTTCCATCTTCATTTGAATCACACTTAGGCTCAAGTGAAAGGTTCCCTTTAATGGGAAGCATAACACGATTAACATGTTGGGAATAAATTTAGGCCAGAACACTTGAACGCTGACAGGAACAACTTAAGCGTTGACAAGAGCAAAGTGAGCGCTGACAGCATAAGCGTTGACAAGTTAAAGTCAAGCATTGATAGATTGAAGACAAGCACTGATGGAAGAAGTGAGCTACACGTATATTATATTCTAGAATACTTCTAGTAAGGATAGAAACGACAATGTATTTTCTATGTTTATCTTTACCTAGAATAGTTGATTCGTAGCTTATTGTACAAGACTTCTTGTTCTATAAAAGAAGATCTTTTAGGTTAATGTTGATTATCAGTTTTCATATAAGTTTTCGATTGTTAAACTCTTTCATTGTAACCAAGTACGATTATTCTAATACAAGTGAAAGTTTGTTTAACATCATTGTGTTTTAGATCAAGTGTTAATTCCGCATAACACTTTGTTACTTTATTCATAAGCAAAGGTTTCTCTACGTGTAGTACTTGATCTAATCTCGTATACACAAAGCTTAATCGATCTAAGTTTGGGATCAACAAGTGGTATCAGAGCTTGTTGAGAAACTTTTGATCTTTAAGTAACGCAAGAACCCTAAAACACCAAACCCTAAAAACCCTAAATTCTCAAAACCCTAAAAACACCATGTCTGGCACAGATCAACCTGCTGCTTTGCTACAAAACAACTTCTCAAACCCTAGTATCAAAATTCCCATGTTTGATGCCAGGAACTTTGAGCTTTGGAAGTCCAATTTTGAGCAATACATAGCTATTCATGACTACACTCTTTGGGAAATTATCGAATATGGGAACACATTCGATAAAGCAGCAAAGATTACTGCTGCAATTGCCACAAGGACAGCTGTTCCTAATTGTCCTGAATCTGATAAGGTTGAAAAGCCTGAAGATGGGAGAGCTGTAGCTGTTGAAGACATAGCCAAGAAGAGGGTGGACATGAAAATCTTGAATATCTTGAAACATGCCCTAGGTCATGAGAATCAGCACAAGTACAAACGCTTTGAGTCTGCAAAAGAGCTTTGGGAAGCTCTTGAAGTAGCACATGGTGGCAACGCTGACACAAAAGAAGAAAAGAAGAAGCAACTATTGCATGAGTATGCTGTCTTTAAAGCTCAACCTAATGAGAATCTCAGCAGTGTGAGAAGTAGACTTCTTGACATCACAAGTCAACTTTCCTTCATGGGAAAACAGATTGATGACCCTGAATTGAATGCTACTTTTCTCAAAAGCCTTGGTGATGTATGGAAGATTGAGACAAGATCCATTCTTGTCAACAATACCCACAAGACTTCCAGGTTTGATGACATCTTCAACAAACTAAGACTGTTGGAGAATGAATGGCAATTGGAGAGTGATAACAAATCTTCCAGCAGCAACATGGCCTTCTTTTCACAAAGTGAAGGCCAATTTGATTCCATGAACTTCTATGGACATTCAGCCACTGGATCTCAAGGTGTCAGCGCTGGATGTCAGTCTGTCAGCGCTGGATCATATCCTGTCAACGCTTTGTACTCAAGCGCTGACACACACACTCATGGCGCTGATAGAATTAAACCTGCTGGTTTTGATCTTGATACTGTGTGTGCATTCATTGCTTCTTTGCCCAGTGATTCAAGGATTACATATGAAGATCTTGAGCAGATAAGTGATGAACAATTGGAAGAGATGGACATCAAGTGGACTATGGCTCTTGTAAGTTTAAGAGCAAACAGGTTTAATAAAAGGTTCAAGAAGAAGATGACCTTTAATGCTAAGGATGTTGCTGGATTTGACAAATCCAAGGTGGAGTGCTACAACTGTCACAGGATGGGGCACTTTATGAGGGAATGTAGATCTCCAAGGAGATCTGATGCTGGGAAGCCTTCAAGCCAAATGATTAAGAGCCCAGATCCCAAGGCCATGGTTGCTGTTCAACAAATTGATGGTGTTGGAGAATGGGATTGGAGCTGGATGGCTAAGAATGAGGAAGAGGACAGAGCTTTGGTTGCTGAAGTTAAAGAAGAGCATGTTGAATATGCTCTCATGGCACACTCCTCCTCTTCATCAGATAATGAGGTATATGATGATGCTTTCTGTTCTAAGGGTTGTCGTTTAAATACTGAAAAATTAAAACAAGAGATAGTTAAATTGTTAGATGAGGCAAGTACTGAAAGATGCAAAGTATCTAACTATCAAATTGCTCTTACCCAAACAGAAAAGACAGTAGCTGAGTATAAGAAAATGGAGTTTGATTTAAAGGATCAAATAAATATCTTAAAACATGAGTTACATCAGAGTAAGGATGTTCAAGATATAGTAAATAGGGTTAATCTTGATTTGATAGCTCAGTTAGAGGAGGCTAACAAAAATAAAGATAATGTGAGTCTTAAAATCCAGAGATTTGATAAGGCCACACAATCCCTAGGAGAGTGTGTTAGTAAACAAAGAGACTCTAAGGATAAGAGTGGGATTGGGATGAAGGATTATACTAGTGTTCCACCACCAGCTGGGGATTTCTATGGTGTCCAATCAAAGGACTTATCTTGGACTGGCTTGCCAGAATGCCAAGAGGAGGAGTTCATTCCTCCACCTAGAGTGACTTCCCCAGTTGAGGAATATCAGCAAAAGCTGACTGACCTAGAAGAGTGGAAGAAAGCTAACCACACTTTGTTTGTTAAGGGAGGGTTGTTGTGTGAAAATCCAAATGAGCACACACCAATTATAAAACCAATTGATGATCCTAAACCTATTAAGATCACACACCCTACCACTGGCAAAGCTGTTGACCTTGGCCCACAAGCTGTTAGAAAACCTAGTGTTAAGTATGCTGAGATGTATAGAAATACTAGGTCACCAAAAGGCCAAGTTAGTAATCATGGAACAGGCTTCTTTGCTTCTAGACCTAAGACTATGTCTAGAAAAGCTTGTTACACATGTGGTAGCTTCTCACATTTGGCCTACAAATGTGTCAACGCTTCCAATGTCAACGCTGATAGGAATCATTTCAGCGCTGACAAAAGTCAACATAGGTCAAACACTGTCAGACCCAATACCTTTGTGAACAAGAGTTCACAAGTTGTTAGACCAGCCCCATTCTTTTCTAGAGGGTCTAACACACAAGGCCTAAGACCTTTTCAAAAGTCAAACACTTGGTCAAATAGGCAATGGGTTCCTGTAGCAAACCCTAGGTTCAACGCTGATAAGAGTAATCGGGGCGCTGACAAGAGAAATTTCAGCGCTGTTAGAAACACTGCTAAACCTAGGTATTTGCAACCACAGGGAAATAGGTCTAAAGCTTCTACTAGCTTAACTTGGAGACCAAAACAAGACCAAAACCCTAATTTTACTGGTGTTTCTATGACATGCAACAGGTTTCATTATATTTCAAAGGCATTGTCAACACCAATTGGGGTTAACTGGGAATTTCATTCAAACAGGGATGAAAATGGGGTTGTTATGAGAACCAAGTCTGTTCTTGTTGAACAACCAAATGAATCCAAGTCTTCCAAGGCTTGGGTTCCCAAAGAAAACTAATGTGTTTTCTTTATGTGCAGGGCATTCAGAAGAAGATCAATGATTATGGATACTGGGATAGTGGATGCTCAAGGCACATGACAGGAAAGGAAGACTATCTGACCAATTTCTCTCCTATTCAAGATGGTGATAAGGTATACTTTGGAGGGGGCTATGGAACAATCACAGGAAAAGGAACCCTTGTCACCAACAATCTAAGATTTGAGAATGTCTTCCTGGTAAAAGATCTGGATTATAATTTGTTTAGTGTATCACAAGTGTGTGATAACAAAAATAAGGTTCTTTTCACAGATACTGAGTGCTTGGTGTTAAGCAAAGATTATAAGCTCCCTGAGGAGAAATACATAGATTTTAGAACACCAAGGCATAAAGACATATATAATGTGAATCTTAATGGAATTAAAGTAAATAATAAAATGTCATGTCTATATGCTAAAGCCTCAGTAGATGAAAGTAATCTTTGGCACAGGAGACTAGGGCACATAAACTTTAAGAATATTAATAGGCTTGTGAGACTTGGTTTAGTTGATGGTTTGCCTGAAAAGGCTTTTCACAATGATCACTCTTGTGTTGCATGTCTTAAGGGCAAGCAGCACAAGGTCTCATTCAGGTCTAAACAGGTGCACTCTAGTTCTAAACCACTTCACTTATTGCATATGGACCTCTTTGGTCCAACTAATATAGAAAGTTTGAAGGGTAAATCATATTGTTTTGTTATTACTGATGATTACTCCAAGTTTACATGGACTTTCTTTTTAGCCAAGAAAAGTGAAACTGCCCTAAGTCTGATTAATTTCATTACCCAGATTGAAAAGAAGAATGGCAATGAGGTCAAAATTATTAGAAGTGACAATGGGGGTGAGTTTAGAAATCAGTTGTTGGATGATTTTTGTGCCAAGAAAGGGATTACTAGGCAGTTTAGCATAGCTAGAACTCCACAGCAAAATGGAGTTGCTGAAAGGAAGAATAGGACCCTTATTGAAGCAGCCAGAACCATGTTGGCTGATGCCCACTTTCCTATAGCCTTTTGGGCTGAAGCTGTTAACACAGCTTGTTATGTTCAAAATAGGGCATTGGTCAACAAGATACATAATAAGACACCTTATGAATTACTTTGGGGAAGGAAGCCAAATATTGGTTTTCTGAAGCCTTTTGGATGTCATGTAGTTGTTCTAGAAACTAGTGAGGCCCTAGGTAAATTTGATTCAAAAGGTGATGAAGGCTACTTCATGGGTTATTCAGTGCAGAGTAAAGGATATAGGGTTTACATTAAAAAGGAAAACGTATACTTGAAAAGGTACATGTTAGGTTTTTAGAAAGTAAACCTAGTGATCCTGAGAGTGGTCCAAATTGGTTGTTTGACTTAGAACCTTTGTCTAGAGCTTTAAATTATATGCCTGTTACTGATCCAGACATTGTGAAGGTAACTTCAAGTGTTTTGGAAAAGAGAATTGGTAATGTTTCAGGTATACAGGTTGCTAAGGAGGATGGACCACCAGCAGCTAAATCATCTCCCACACAAGAATTTGTTACACTTCCTATATGGACAGATGAGTATTATGCTGCTGCTACTGCTGCAAGGAAAGATAATGGTGGTGTTCAAATACCACCAAATACAAACATGCATGATTCTTCAGGCGCTGACAAAGGGAAATCAAGCGCTGACACGACCAATTCAGACGCTGATGGCTCCAACGCTGACAACACCAGTTCAAGCGTTGTTAGCCCAAACGCTGATAAACACGGATCAGGCTTTGGAGACACCTTTACACAGCTTTTCTCTTCTCATTTTGAGCAGGGTGGACCTTCTAATGTCCATGAAGAGATTTCTGTTGATCAAGAAGAATCTGAAGAAGATATTGGCAACATGGAGCGTGAAATTGAGGACACCAGACTTTTTGAAGGAGGAGTTCTCACTTCCACAGCAAAGGATCACCCCACATCTCAGATCATTGGTGATGTTATGGCTCCAGTTCAGACAAGAAGATCCCATCAAGGTCTTGGTGGATTTATTGCCAATATACACAAGAAGGTTGATACCCCTCTTGTGCAAGCATGTTTGTTTGCCTGTTTTCTGTCACAGGAAGAACCCAAGAAAATTTTTGATGCTCTCAAGGAACCAAGTTGGGTGGAAGCAATGCAGGATGAGCTTCACCAATTTGCTATACAGGATGTTTGGGAGCTGGTTGATTGTCCTAGATATGTGAGACCAATTGGGACAAGATGGGTTCTAAGGAACAAGAAAGATGAAAGGGGCATTGTGGTCAGAAACAAGGCACGTTTGGTAGCTCAGGGTTATACACAAGAGGAAGGCATAAATTATGAAGAAGTCTTTGCTCCAGTTGCAAGAATTGAAGCTATCAGAATTTTCTTAGCTTATGCTTCTTGCATGAACTTTACTGTTTATCAAATGGATGTGAAGAGTGCTTTCCTCTATGGCACAATTGTTGAGGAGGTTTATGTAATGCAACCTCCTGGTTTTGAAGATCCTGAGAATCCAGACAAGGTTTATAGAGTAAAGAAGGCAATGTATGGACTTCATCAAGCCCCAAGAGCATGGTATGGTACATTGTCCACCTACTTGGTGGAAAATGGTTTCAAGAGGGGCACCATAGATCAGACACTGTTTACAAAGAAGAAAGGAAAACATGTGTTGCTTGTGCAGGTCTATGTTGATGACATCATTTTTGGGTCTACTGATCCAAAAATGAGTGAGGATTTTTCCAAGCTCATGACAGATAAATTCAAGATGAGTGCAATGGGTGAGATGAACTTCTTTCTAGGGTTACAAGTTCAGCAGAAAGAAGATGGTATCTTTATCTCCCAAGACAAGTATGTAGCTGAAATCTTGAAGAAATATGGTTTTTCTCCACATGAGAAGGAGGCTTCTACTCCTATGGATAGACAACACCCCTGGGGAAAAATTGGAGCTGGAAAGGATGTGGATGTTAGGCACTATAGATCAATGATTGGATCATTGATGTATCTTACAGCCTCAAGACCTGACATCATGTTTGCTGTGTGTGCATGTGCACGCCATCAAGTGACTCCCAAAGAATGTCACCTTTTTGCTGTGAAGAGAATTTTTAGGTACTTAAGGTGTTATCCAGATCTTGGATTATGGTACCCAAAAGATTCTCCATTGGATCTTATTGCATATTCAGACAGTGATTATGGTGGTGACAAGTTTGATAGGAAATCCACAACTGGTGGATGCCAATTTCTGGGGAGTAGATTGATATCTTGGCAATGCAAGAAACAAACAGTAGTGGTAAACTCTACAACTGAAGCAGAATATGTTGCTGCAGCTGCTTGTTGTGGACAAGTCTTATGGATTCAGAACCAGCTGTTGGATTATGGGTATAATTTTATGCATACCAAGATTTTTGTAGACAATAACAGTACTTTATGCATTATTAAAAATCCTGTACATCATTCTAAAACCAAACACATAGAAATTAGACATCATTTTATAAGAGATTGCTTTGAGAAAGGTTTAATACAACCAGATAGGGTAGACACAGAGGATAATGTGGCTGATTTATTAACTAAACCTTTTGATGCTGGAAGATTTCAATATTTGGTAACAAATATTGGAATGGTTAATCTCACTTAATATGTGTTTTGGAACCTTTTTGTAAAAGTATGTACAGGATAATGCATTGTTATTGGTCTTTGTGATGATTTAGATTTTCCACATTATTTTTCTAACACTGACAAAGGTAAATGTAACGCTGTCAAGTGTTATTTTGCCGTTGTTGGAGATATTATTGTCTAACGCTGACAAAAGTTCTTTCAACGCTGATAAGTGTTGTCGGGACGCTGTCAGCAACAAATGTTAGTTTTGTGGTTTTCATCTAAATGTGCAGGTAATGGTAGATTTATGCCATTGGATACAGAGTTGCTTATGGATCTTTGAAGAGCTATTTGGACATGTTTTGTTTATGGATGATGGTTGGAATATTTATATTCCTATCTTGACATAAATTTTTATTGTTCATATATATATATTGAGAACTCATGTATCATAGTTTGAGGGGAGGTTTAAGGAACCTTTAGGACTCTTGGGTATTCTTAGAATACTCTCATCACAATTCTAGATTGTGTCCACTGGTGAGTATGGGTTAGTTTTACTAAACCATGAGGCACTGTAGCATGCATAGTATATCAACTTTGCATGCTGCCAAGACATTTTTGGCCTAGAATTGGTTGTGGTCTGTTGGGAGACTTGGGAATCCTTTTGATATGGGTTTTACCTGGGAGTAACAAGGATTTTATGAGGTAACTTGTTTGTTAAGAATTTTGGTTAGCAAGGGACACTAGAGGACTGTTATGTCTATCTTGCTTATGCAAGTGTGCATAACTGGACAGTGCTTGCCGCCCTATGATAATTATCAGCTTTTGGTTATCTTCTCTAGGATAAATTACTTGTTAAGGTCATTTTTCACTTTTTAAAACAATTTTATTTTTGGACGCTGACAAGATTTTTCCAAGCGTTGTTGTGACCAAATTGGACGCTGACATGGCTTTAGGCGAACGTTGACAAGATTATAGCCGTTGGGCGTTGATGGGTTATATTTGACCGTTGACAAACAATGGGACCTACCCAGTTGTAACTTTTTGACATATTTTCAAGCCGTAATTTTAGGAGTTGTTACTTTCATTAAATGCATGAGATAACTTATAAACTTTTTCAATATTTTCATGATTGATTTTTGAAAATCTTTGCCTATTTTTGGGCCAATCACGTGCATTCATCCACTCCTATAAATTTGGCTCCTATTTTAAACAGGGTATCTATAATTCTTGTCTAACACTTTTCTCTTATCAACCTTCATCTTTTATACATCAAATTCACAGCTTTCATCAATGGCACCAAGATTTAACTCAGCAGAATTGGATTTGGGGTTCAAGTCTCAACACAACATGATTGCTTATCTTGTTGCTGATAATACTTTGTTCCCTCAATACACTCAGATGGTGGAGTATTTGAATGCATCCCCATTAAGGTATGCTCTTTCTCATGCACCACTCATTCCAGTCACACACATTAAACAGTTCTGGAACACTGTTAGTTCCTCAACAGTTAATGGAGTGACAACAATGAATTCTATTGTACATGGGAGACCTTGGGTGGTTACTGAGGCCTTGGTACGCCAGGCCTTGCATCTTAATGATGCTGATGGTATAACCATGCTTCCCATATCTGAAATAGAACAAGGGCTTAGGGCTTTGGGATACCCTATTCCTGATGAAGGTACTCTTAATAAGTACCATAAGCAGGAATTTCCCCCAGCCTGGAAGTACCTAATTCACATTCTCCTTCAGTGTTTGAGTCCCAAATGTACTGCACACAATGAGATCAATAGATCCATTGCAACTGCTATTGTGTGTATTGCAACAGGGCAAAATTATAACTGGTCTAAAATGATTTTTGAAGGAATGTGTAAAAACAAGGGGACAAAAATGACTTTAGCTTATCCCCGTTTTCTGCAAATGGTTTTTGATGCTCAAAGATATTGTTCAAGGGATCACAATGACTTTTATAAGATCCCTGAACAAAAGAAGGCTATTTTTACCAAGATGAATTCACCACCACATAGAGACTTACCATTAACCCAAGCCATGCTTGCTGTTATTGCAGCAGCACAACCCCAACCAGACCCCCAACCTTATATTGACCCTCAACCACAACTTGAACCTATCCCTGAACCTTTACCCTCACCAGACCAAATGCAAATAGACCAAAATCCCTTTGACGCTGACACATCTAATGTGGGCGTTGATGTGCCTATTTCCAACACTGACACCATACCATCACAATCCCAAACACCCCTTAACCAACCTACATCTACACCATCTTCTACACCATCTTCCACACCACCAGAATATAGGTTGCTTAAACGCCAAAGGACTGCTGGAGTGTTCTCCTCTGGTGGTCCTAGCCATGTAGCAGAGAGAACCACCACCACAAGTGTGGCTGGTGACCTGGATGAGGCTGAGACTATTGGTTCTGGCTTAGAAGCTGGCCAAGGCAGTCCCACCATAATTAAGTCCTCATCCATGCCCAATGAACCTGACTTGGGAGGTCAAATTCCCATTTTGGAAGAGGGCAGACTGGAACCAATGACGCTTTTAGAATTGACGGCTGTCTGCATTAGCTTGCAAAAGCAAAATGCAGACTTAGTACAAATTGTCAGTAACCAAGGCCTTGAACTCAAAGAATTGAGGGAGAGGATTGTTGTTTTGGAGAGTGCTCATTCAAGGGGAGGTATGGAGGAGTCTTCAAAAGGGGAGGAAGCAAGAAATCTGAGTGATAAGAGCAGTCAAGATGGTCAATCATTGGATATTCCTGAAGCTCTTACTACATTAAAGGAACAAAAAGGTTTTGATACGTCCTTAATCTCTCCAACCAATTTAAATTTATCATTTACAGATATGCTGAGAGAGGTTACACAAGGCGCTGAGGGAAAATATTTAAGCGTTGATAAGACAAGTTTGGACGCTGACAGAAGTATTTTGGGCGCTGATAGAGGAAATTTGGGCGTTGACAGATCTGCATATGGAGGTGATGTATTCCAGTCATCATCTATCATCAAAGATGTTCCTACTCAGGTATTATCATCTACCCTACCAACAATTGAACCAACAGATAAGGGTAAGGGTAAGTTGGTAGAAGAAATTGTTCCAAAGAATGCAGCTCAGGTTGAATTTGATAGAAGATTGGCTGAGCAAATGATGGAACAAGGTGAGAAGGAAAAGTCACCATTTGTTGTGACTTCTGAAGAAGAAAGTGATGGAGATAGCTCAGATTCAAGTGTGATGATTGTTGAACCAGAAAGACTTGAGTATGGTGATGAGCTTGCTAGGGAAAAGCTGAGAGATTTGAAGTTGCAAATTGATTTTGATATGCCAGAGGTAGTTCAGATGTACAATTCTTGGGAAGAAAGCTGTATGGATAATCCAGACTTGACCATTTCAGACCAGATATGGGGTTTGGAAATTCTTCTTAGAGTTCAGCAGGATTGTAAGGTGATGTTGAAGTACAGGGCAAGCAACATTCTCTCTGAATTGAAAAGGGATAGAAGGAAGCTCTACTTTATGTTGCTCAAATGTCATGGAGTTGGATGGACACATCAGAAGCTGAAGGCTTTGACATTTGATGAGTTGGAACATAGAGCTTATCCTATTTGGGTGAAAGTGCAGGAAGAGAACACTTTCAGACTTCTTTCAGATGAAAGAAAGGAGCAACTTGCAGAAGAGATGGCAATCAAGAAAGCTATGATAGTTCCTAGACCAGTAAAGAAGGGATTTATTCTTGAGTTTCCAAAAGATATGAATCAACTGCATCCAAGTGAAGCAATCATTAGAAAGAGCCTCAGGCTCTCCCCATTAGAAGCTTCAGATATGGTGCATGTGTTACCATTAGATTTCAGGAATCCAATTGTAAGTTATGATGAAGATGAATGTGGATTCTGGAAAATTGGAAGATTTGGTAAGGAGGTACACACTTTTACCACTCTCATATCTTTATTTGCAAGTTTTGACAGAGAAGACTTGGTAGACCTTTGGAGGTTGCTAGAGACCAAGTATGAGGCTGAAGCACCAACTTCAGCCAATGGAATAAAACTTTGGACCACATTTAAAAGGATGTGTGGGACAAAAGAAGAAGATCCTGAAATATGGAAGGATCTTGAAGATGACCTCAGTGGTCTTCAATGGAGGTTATATTCAGCTGCAGGTGTATATCATTTGAGTTCTACAAAGTTTGCTGAGTATTTACTTGTAGATGCTCAGTATTTCATATCCAAGGCTGTTTTGGAGAAGATGAAGGACACCCAGTTGGAGATAGACTATACAAGTGATGTGGCAAAGAATTTGATCAGATTTGTTTATTACGAATATGATAAGGTTTGTCAGACTCCTCCAAGTTCTTAATGATTATTCAGAAACTTGATCATAAGAGTGGATATCAAGTTTAGGGGAGGATTGTTGGGAATAAATTTAGGCCAGAACACTTGAACGCTGACAGGAACAACTTAAGCGTTGACAAGAGCAAAGTGAGCGCTGACAGCATAAGCGTTGACAAGTTAAAGTCAAGCGTTGATAGATTGAAGACAAGCACTGATGGAAGAAGTGAGCTACACGTATATTATATTCTAGAATACTTCTAGTAAGGATAGAAACGACAATGTATTTTCTATGTTTATCTTTACCTAGAATAGTTGATTCGTAGCTTATTGTACAAGACTTCTTGTTCTATAAAAGAAGATCTTTTAGGTTAATGTTGATTATCAGTTTTCATATAAGTTTTCGATTGTTAAACTCTTTCATTGTAACCAAGTACGATTATTCTAATACAAGTGAAAGTTTGTTTAACATCATTGTGTTTTAGATCAAGTGTTAATTCCGCATAACACTTTGTTACTTTATTCATAAGCAAAGGTTTCTCTACGTGTAGTACTTGATCTAATCTCGTATACACAAAGCTTAATCGATCTAAGTTTGGGATCAACATAACAAAGCAAAATGATGATGCATTTAAAGGTGGAAAGCCAATGAGAGCTTTTCTAAGAAGGCGAGAGAAAATCATAGCAAAAGGAAGACTAGAATGAGACTCAAGGAGAACAAATTTAATTCTTCTAGCTATGAAAAATGCAAGGTTGTATGGGGTGGAAGTTGCAACATAATATAACATATGTGCAAGACAAGCAGGCACATAGTTACGATTACCACCAAGACACATTGCATTTTCCCTAATGATTTCGGCCCAATGGATCATAAAATCATTAAGATTGCTAGTGAGTAATTCCCAAGGAGTGAGAGCACGAATTTCTCCTTCAAGTTTACCAAGAATAGGATGTTCACGAGGTTTGGAAATGGCACAAGAAATGGCCAAAAGAGAAGGTAGCTTGGTCACGTAATGCACATCAATAGAGGCTGATTCTAAAGAGTTGATACTCCAAGCATCGGTGAACCTACATTGACCGTTGTATGGAACATTGAGAATTTTTTCAAATTCTTCAAGAGTATATACAAAGGTTTTCCCCTTGATGGAAAATCTTATCGACAAACCATTATTGATGCACATTAAAGTAAAAGAGATAAAGAACTCCAAGAGAAAAGAAGGAAAATTGGCTCATCTATATCAAGCAAACAATCAAGTCCAATGGATTTAAACATGAATCGAATGAAGTCAACTCCATGGAAATGAGAGGGAACAATGAGTCCTTCATGAAAACTACGAGATTCTAATGACCGAAAGGTATTCTTGAGGGAACGAGATTGACACGAGAAAGAAATAATAGGCATGTATTCTCTAGTTTTCTCATGATCTTTATGAGTTTCCAAATGCATGATTGAATGTTTTAAAGTTCGTTTTCTCTTGATTCTAGACAAATTAAAAGTCCTAAAAATCTCAAGTTTATAATTGTTCTTGGTTGGTAGGGTATTTGGATATTCTATGTCTAATTCAAGCAACACGTAAAAATGATGAAAAATATTAAGCTATGTATCCGTAAAACACTTTGCAATTACCAAATTTTTTATTCACAAAAGGACAAAATGTAAAAACATGAAAGTAAAGTGCTCAAATTGTAAAGTAAATGAAACTATAAAGCTTGAAATGTAAAGCTTAGAAAGTAAAAGTACAAAAAGTGAAAATTCTAACAAATTTGAAACTAATTTTAACCAACTAACAAAATGTCTAACAGAAAATGGCAAGCAACAGAAAGTTAAAGGGTCTAACTATTACAAACCCTGATTACTTGCAAGTTTAGCTAAGAATGCAAACAAGTATAAATCCTCGGGACCAAAATGCAATAAAATGACACTTAATAACAAAAACGGGCATACAACAAACAATAAGCTCGTATGAGCTTAATACTGAACCAAATAAGCTCAGACTAGTTTTAAAAGACTTAAAATCGAAAATCACCTAGACTTGTATAAGGAAAATGCTTGAAACAAAGTAAAACTTAAATAAGCTCAAACCAGTAAGCCATGAATAAGCTAACTGAAAATTAAGACATGCACATTTAGATTTTTAAGCTCAAACTTGTTAAAAAACTTTTTAAGAGTATGGAATGTTTTTCTTTTTTGAGAATGATCACGTGAATAAGCCGGAAAATGGATTTAAGCTGAAACGTAGCTTATTTGACTTTTGTTGACCAAAAATATGAAAAAGCTAAAAAACTCAAAATCCACTCAGGACATGTTTCTAAACAAGTTTATGAAAGAAAATTAGAACTTTTATGAAGTAGATTTTGCTGTATAAGAAAACAGTCCACTCTATATTACAGAAACTTGACTTTGCTCAAGTGCTTACTTATAAGCTGATTTTTCACTCAAATCAAAATACTATAGAATTTCCTTGCACAGGGTTGAACCTTAGATATTAAGCTATAACTAGAAACTTGTTTCAAGAAATTTGGTTAAGTATTGAGGAATGACATAGATTTGAAAAGAGCAAGTTTTCTGTTTAACTAAATCCACAGACTTGACGCAAACCTTTTCTTGACCAATTGCCTTTTTTGAACAGAACTTTGACCACAAAACTTAACACAAATGTTTCCAAAAGTTTACTGAATATGAATGAGCAAAATTTAACAGTTTTAACAACCTTTTATCACAAAAACTTGGCAGATCCGAACACTAGTTAACAAGCTTGATAAGAACTTTTACAAAGCAGATTTCAATTAAAGTATGGATTAAGCTAAGACTGATATCCTAACAGGTTCTATGAGTAAAATGAAGGGTAATGAAACTGAAATCAAACTTGTAAACAGACTTTAACACAAAGTGCACTCTAGTCACTATGACTGATGAAAATGAAGGTAAATCAGGTAAGACTTAGTCTAAGGCTACAAAAACTACTCACAAGCTATCAAATGCACAAGATTACACTAAAACAAATCCAAAACACAAGATCATAGCAGCACAGATTGTTTACACTAGAATTGAGCATGCAATTGACTTTTTAGAGGAATTTGAAACAAGAAATGATGCCTTTTAGCTAGAAGCCTCCGTTGATGGAGTAGATAGGCGTTGAGCCTTCTAAGATCTGCACTAGAACACCACTACACCTCTATTAACCACATTATCACCTCCAAAAGCCATTTCTTTTCAAAATCAAACCAAACTGCACCAAACTGCTACTCATGAACTGTAACTTGACTGGTCTTGCTAGAAAACTTGAGATAACCTCCAAAATATATCAACAACACTCCATTAATCACTCAAGATCAATGAAATCACAAAGTAGTAACAGAATTGAGGGAATGAGTAAGTGAAATGAAGTTATGAGACGAGTAAATGGATATTTTTTGAATTTTATTGATTGATGAAGGGAAAAGTAGTTACAACTGCCTATACTGAATCTATAACTAACTCTCAAGAGTGTGTTAAACTCTTGAGAGAAGTTTCTAACTGAATGAACAAACAGAAATGGGAGAGAAAATCTAAGTGTGTGTGTTTTTTCACACTTAGCTACATACAACAAATGAGAGGTACATATCCTATTTATAGAGTTGAGAAGTGAAGTTTGTTGGAGTAGTGACGTGTTCCAACCAATCAATTGCTGACAAGTGTCATGAAGCTCTTAATTGATCATATCCGTTGCGAGTTGAATTTGGGCCTTTTTGATTGGTTGACTTTCAAGCTAATTGAGCACGTGGGATGAATTCGTTGCTTGATTTAGAGCACTTTTCATGTTGACAACTTTTCTTGATATGCAGTATTACTCCACATCGATTCTGGGTTGTGGAGAGGTTAAAGATGCCATGTGGTGTAAGATGATTGGATCTCTTGCCCTCACACGGATTATTATCCATTTTGGATAAAGTGGATTATTGCATGGCGCTTGTTGATTGGTCCAAAAAGAAGTAGTGGAAGTTGTTGTAGCAGATTCGTTATTGATTGAAGAGGGTGAGCTGGCAGCTAGCTGGCGATCCATGTCTTAATTTCCTTGCATTGTGATTGGCTCAAAGCATGTTGACACGGATTGAACATAACTTTGATACTTTTTTTGCAAATTAAACCCTTAGACTTTGGCAGATTTGTATTTTGGACTTTAAACTTCATTACTTTGGCAAATATGATCCTTCAACTTGCAATCTTGAATAGTTTAGCCCTTTGACTTGGTTGACTTGAAAGTTGACCAGGTTTGACTTTGATCTTGACTTTATCCAAATTGCACTTTAGCCCCTCAACTTTTGAGAATTGTCAAGATAGGTCCTTCATTTTTCATTGACTTATCATCTTTGATCCTTCTCTTGTCTTTTCATCATAAATGAGCTTGATTTCCTCTTGTTTGCTTGAAAATGTATCCTTGTTACCTATTTAAACACAAACACAAAACATACCACATAATACTACTTTATAGCACAAAAGTTAGGTATTTACCATGTGTTTTAGGGTGATTTGTTGATTAATTGATATGAGATTTTGCTCATATCAAATCCCTTACACTTGATCATTGCCATGACCTCATGCAATGCAGTTATTCAAAGCACCAAGTTACACTTTTCTCATAATTAACCCACCTTGGCCAATATGGAATGCATCTACACTATTCTACACTATATGATGCATGATTTGGAATTTATACAATGCAATGCAAAGGAAAGCAATTCTATATACATCTTTTTAGATTTTCTTGAAATGGTTTTGATGGAAATAACTCATAAAGACTCAATGACTTGGATTAGGGCTTTTGTACCATGAATTTTCATCACCCTCAAGTTTCACTTTCCCCAAACCAAGCTTAAAAAAGGGATCATTGCATTCACAAGTAAAAAGTGCATCAAATTATTCATAACAATTAATTGTGGAACCGCTTATTATTTGAGCAAATTGCTTTTGGGAAAATTTGTCATTATTCAAGTGTGAAGTATAAGAAATGCAAAATCCAAAAATAAGGAAGCACGGTTTTAACCTTAAGTAGTCATCTCATCCATTACTTGAAAAACCGTCCATGGTTAATATAAGTCCGCCTCAAGATAATAAGTCATTCGTTTTATTTGTAAAATTCTCATGTCATGCATTAATAAGTAGCTACACACTCGCTAAGGAAAGAAAAATAAAACTCACGCAATAATTTACATCTGTCGCCTTTTTGAGACCTTGGACCTTCAACCCCGCAACCTGTCAAGGTAATATTGGATTGGAGCAACTATCAAATCCTCGCAACCCATCAAGGTAATATTGGAATTCAATAGTCACTATAATTAACACCACACTGCCCCTCTTGGGAGTCTTGTATAATTTTTTTTTTCTAGCCACTCATTTTTTTCATAAGCCGCTCTTATTTTTCTTTATTCCTCACAAAGAAAGTTGAAAGAAGAAAAGGAAAAACACCCGCTAAGTATTAAGCATGACATAAGTCTAGTACACATAAAACGTTCTAACTTAGAATCTTAAGACGTACTTATACCAACCACGAATGATTAGTCAAAAATGCATAAGAGAATACAAACCGATTAAAACCGTTCTTGATTATTTATTAACAATATATACATGCAAAGAAAATAAAGGCAAAGAAAGAGAAGGGTCTAGCCACAATTAATTGTCATGAAGTTTATCTAGCCCTTCTATACTTGCTTCAACTCTATCATCTCCCATTCTCCACAAATTTAAAATCTCAAATAATGAGACTCGTGGATGCTTAGCCTAATAGACCAATGAAGGACTACATGGTTAAGGATACTAGCTAGAGAATGCTTAGATAAGCAAACTCGGGTTGAGTCAAAAGATTCATGGCGGGCCTAATATGTCAAAGAGATCTAAATTTGTTAAACCATATCCTTTATTATTTTTTTCCTTTTTATATATTTTTGATGAAAAATAAAAGAAGAAATATATACAATGCAAATGTGTTATGCAAATGAAAAATGGTTAATGCAAAATTATGAATGCATATTTTTGGTGGCCAAAGTAGATCAAAAATTTGAAAAATGATTAAAAAATTATTTTCCAAGTTATCATGAAGGTCAATGACAAAGGTCTAGGTAAGGTCACTTCGATAGAAGACCCCCCTACACTTGAGATAAACATTGTCCTCAATGTTAAAGAGCATGGGAGTATAAACTCCCCTACACTTATGACAATGACTAGACTTTGTTTAACTCTTGTTAAGGAAATATCAACTATTGGTGAATTCATGTTTAAGCATAATGTGTCTATGAAAAAACACAATAGTAACGAAGTGAACCGGATACAAGGGCCTCCTCCATAAGCTCCAATGCACTTGAATGAGAGAGAGCAACCCTACAAACAACATGAAGACAAAAGGAAGGTCTCCCCTACACTTATCCTCAACTCTATATCCTTATTTCTATTCTACAACACTCAAAGTCTAACAACTTCTAAGCCTAGTTATATAATGCTTGAGTTATGGAGTCTCTAGCTTGACTCATCCCACAATGAATTAATTCATGGGGAAAATGGGGATCTCTTGAACCATTTCAACGAAAATGTCCTCCCCAAAGTAATGCTTAACACGGTGACCATTTACTTTGATATTTGGGCCATTTGGTTGTGACAACTCAATATTCCCATATGGGAATACTTGAGCAATAGTGAATGGACCAGACCACCATGACTTAAGCTTGCCCGCAAAGAGTTTCAACCTTGAGTTAAAGAGGAGAACCGGCTCTCCCACTTTGAACTCACGGTTCTTGATCTTAGCATCGTGCAATTGCTTAGTCTTTTCCTTGTAAAGCAAAGAGTTTTCATAGGCATTGGCTCGTAATTTATCCATCTCATTGAGTTGGTCTTTCCTATGTGAACCGGCTTGATTTAAATCAAAGTTAGCCCATTTGAGAGCCCATGAAGCCGTATGTTCTAACTCGAATGGGAGGTGGCATGCTTTTCCATAGACAAGCCTATATGGAGTACAACCAATAGGTGTCTTAAAAGCCGTCCTAAAAGCCCACAAAGCATCGTCAAGCTTATCCAACCAAGAAGCTCTATGCTCTCCCACCGTACGTTCTAAAATCCTCTTTAAACCACGATTTGTGACCTCGGTTTGGCCATTGGTTTGAGGGTGATACGCGGTAGAAAGTCTAGGGTTAACACCATATTTCTTCATGACTCTTGTAAATTAATCATTACAAGGGCGTACCACGATCACTTATGATGGCCCGAGGTACACCAAATCTAGCAAATAGTTGCTTCAAAAATTTCACTACAACTCGAGCATCATTAGTAGGCAAGGCTTTGGCCTCAACCCACTTTGAAACATATTCCACGGCTACGAGTATGTACTTATTTCCCTTTGATGAGGGAAAAGGTCCAATGAAATCTATTCCCCACACATCAAAAATCTCACACTCTTGTATGAAATTTTGTGGCATTTCATCTCTTTGACTAATCTTCCCTTGTCGTTGACATACATCACAAAATTTCACCATTTCTTGGGCGTCTTTGTATATGGAAGGCCAATAGTAACCCGAATCAAAGACTTTCTTGGCCGTGTAGTTAGGCCCAAAATGGCCACCCGTGGGTCCCTTATGACAAGCTTCTAAAATCTTAAATGCTTCGGGCCCATCTACACACCGTCTTATGATTTGGTCCGCACATTGCCTAAAGAGGTAAGGGTCATCCCAAAAGTAATATTTTGCTTCCTTAAGAAACTTTTTCTTTTGTTGGGAAGTGAGACCCTCTATTAGCACATCCCCCATAAGATAGTTTGCAATATCCGCAAACCAAGGGGTGGAATCCTCTTGAGAAGAGATATACATGAGCTCCTCTAATGGAAAGGATTCATTAATTTCCTTATGAGGTAAGTCACCTTGAAAAGGATGCTCAAGTCTACTCAAATGATCCGCCGCTAAATTCTCGGCTCTTTTCTTATCACGTATCTCAATCTTAAACTCTTGTAGCAAAAGAACCCATCTCAAAAGCCTAGGCTTAGCATCTTTCTTTGTCATGAGGTATTTGAGAGCGGAATGATCCGTATACACTATGGTCGTCGAAAGCACAAGATAGGGTCTAAATTTCTCAAAGGCATAAACTATAGCAAGCAACTCTTTTTTCATGGTGGTATAATGAAGTTGAGCACCCGTCATTGTCTTACTCGCATAGTGTATAGGTTGAAAATGATTATTCACTCTTTGGCCCAAAACAGCCCTTACGGCATAATCACTCGCATCACACATGAGCTCAAAAGGCAATTCCCAATTTGGTGATACCAAAACGGGAGCCTTAGTCAATTTTTCCTTAAGGGTCTCAAAAGAGTCTAAACACTCTTGTGTGAAGATGAAAGGAGCCTCTTTTTCCAAGAGGTGGGTCATGGGTCTTGCTATCTTAGAGAAATCTTGTATAAAACGCCTATAAAAACCTGCATGACCCAAAAAACTCCTAACTCCTTTCACCGTGGTAGGTGGGGGAAGTTTGGCAATCACATCTATTTTAGCTCGATCCAATTCTAACCCTTTATTGGATATCTTATGGCCTAAACCTATACCCTCTTTGACCATGAAATGGCACTTCTCCCAATTTATAACAAGACGTGTGTCTTCACACCTTTGTAGCATACGTTCAAAATGGGAGAGACAAGAAGTGAATGAATCTCTAAAGACCGAGAATTCATCCATGAATACTTCCATAGTGTGCTTAATCATGTCATGGAAGATTGCCATCATACACCTTTGAAATGTCCACGGTGCATTGCACAATCCAAAAGGTATTCTCTTGTAAGCAAATGTACCATAGGGACAAGTGAATGTGGTCTTTTCTTGGTCTTTAGGATCAATGGCTATTTGGAAATAACCCGAAAATCAATCAAGAGAACAATGGTACTCATTTCTCGCTAAGCGTTCAAGCATTTGGTCCATGAAAGGCAATGGGAAGTGATCTTTCCTAGTAGCATCATTGAGCTTCCTATAATCAATACATACTCTCCAACCCGTGACAAGTCTAGTAGGAATAAGATCATTGTTCTCATTAGTCACAACGGTGATCCCGCCCTTCTTTGGAACACAATGAACCGGGCTAACCCATGGAGAGTCGGAAATTGGGTAGATCATTCTCGCATCAAGAAGTTTGATAACTTTCTTTTTGATGACCTCATGGATTTTTGGGTTAACCCTTCTTTGGCTTTGAATGGGGGGTTTATAATCATCCTCCATAAGGATTTTGTGAGTACAAAAATTAGGATCAATTCCTGATAACTAGGTTTTTTACCTAATTAAAAAGATTCTTTGTCGTGTGTCTAATCGAATTGATCCTGGTTTAACTATGCGACTCAGTCGTTCTTTGGTGAAACAAATAGTTGTGTCGTTGTAGTATTTAAAAGTGCAAAACAATTAAAGTGAAATGACTTTAAAATAAATCTAACTCTATTTTAAAAATAAATGGCGAGTATTTAAAAGTGTGACGAGAAATTAAAAGGCACTTAAAGTAAATGACGCAAACTTAAACCTATCTAAGGCAAACTTAAAACGCAACTAAAACTTAAAACTAAGGCAAGGCTAAAATAAATCTAAGGCAAAATGAACTTAAAGTGCGATTAAGGAAAAAGGCGGGAAAAATAAAGCTTGAAATTAAAAATCAAAGACAAAAACTAAGAAAGAACCTGAAAACAGCTCATTCGGAATAATCCTTCGTTCGGAACAATCACTCATCCGGAATGTCACCTTCGTTCGGAATGATTCTTCTTCGCTCGGAATATTACCAATATCCTTGATCCGGAACAAATTCTCTATTCTGAATATGTCACTTATCCGGAATAAATCTTTCGTTCGGAACTTTTGCTGATTCAAAACCCTTGGTTCGGAACTTCCTAAACAAGCCTTGGTTCGGAACCTTGGTTCGGAAGTTTGGTTCGGAACTTCCCTGGTTCGGAAGTTCTTGATTCGGAACTTTCTAGACTCAAGCCTCGATTCGGAACTTCTAGCCTTGGTTCGGAACTCTCTGGTTCGGAACTTTGAATGTTCCGAATGAAAAAGCTTGATTCGGAACTTCTTGATTCGGAAGCCTTGGTTTGGAACTTCCCTGGTTCGAAAGTTGCTGGTTCGGAACTTAGAATGTTCCGAATGAACACAATATTGATCCGGAACTTCTTTGGTTCGGAACACTTTGGTCAGAACTTACTGATTCGGAACAAACAAAGATTAAACCTTCACTCTGAATCTTGGGTAGGCTTGGTTCGGAACTTCACCTGGGAATCTCAGTAACAAAAAAAGCGAATAACAAGGAAACACAGTATACACGAATCTAATCATAATTTAACCAAATCAAACAAAAAATTAAATCAAACTAATCACAAAGCATCTACTAAACATAAACAAACAATCCAAATCAACAAAACTAACAAAACTAACCAAAATAATCAAAACCCACTTAAATCAAAATAAGATCATGAACATGAACATAAACATAAACATAAAAATCAAAGATTAAGAAAGGTAGATAGGAGATTAACAAGATAAAGTAAAGATTGACAAGAATTAAATGGAAACTTACTTGAAATTAAAGGAATTTAAGGTGCAAGACAAGGTAATTAAATTTGACAAGTAATTAAATTGACATGAATTTAAAGGTGCAAGGTAAATAAATGGAAGAACTAATTGTCACTATTAGCCAACAAAATGAAATGATTATGATCCTAATCTATATATAGGGGAGGATTAAGGAGTGCTTAGGAAGCTTCCTCCCCTCCTTCATTTCTTCTTTATTGCAAGCTTAGGTCCTTCTCTTCTTAATCTTTTGTTAATTGCACCATTAGTCCTTAAGCCTTTTAATCTTCTCAAATCTTGGACTTTAATGACTTTTGGCTCGGGATTTCTTTGGACTCGTCTTTTAATTCTTCAATAAACAAGACTTGAGTTCTTCGGCTTTTAGTAAACTTCCGTCTTTTGACTTTTTCTTCGATAAATCTTCAGAATTGGTCTTGGACTTCCGTTCTTTTTGCACTCTTGACTTCTCGACTTCGTCTTTCGTCTTTTTCTTTGATAAAAGCCCGTGAATGCCCGTGTTTTCTCCACTTTTCACTTTTTCGTCCTAAATCACAACAAAAACACAAACCACGCATAATTCCGACATGAAAGACATAAAATACACGTTTTGGCTCGGTTATTATTGTAATTAAGTGGTAAAAAGGATGGGTGTTTACACACCTATCAAATCCCCTACACTTGACCATTGCAATGTCCTCATGCAATGCATTAGTTACAAAGCACGTTTACACTTTTCATCATAATCAATCCACATTGGCCTTTAAAGAGATAGAAGACTATAAACATTCAAAGTAAAGAAATCAAAAGCATACCTTGGGTTTTGGAAATGTCATGAATAATCATCATCCTCAAGTTTTCACTTTCTCCAAACCAAGCTTAAAAACGAGATCATTGTTATTATAAGTTAGCAAACTAACACGAACTCATGTGGGCCAATTATTCACTTATACTCCCTTATTCCTAGGTGTATCTCTTATATTTTATTGTTGTCTTGAATGATCACGAAGATGCATTGTTGACTTATTTCGATAGTTATTAAGGCCGAAAATAAAGTGAACGATTTAATCAATAGTTAGCTAAAGGACAAAATCTTTTAAAACTGCTTCTCGGGACCTCATAAAGTTCATATCTTGGCATAACTCGCTTCGCGATTTGAGACCTTTCTCGGACCGATATTTGGCAGCGACTTCATACTTCAAACCTTGAGAGACGTTCATGAAATTATGGTCTTCTCTTCATATAGGAATTTCTTCACTTGAAGTTTTGAGAGATTCATACTTGGACCACGACTTCTTCATTTTTCTCCAATCATTATTTTGGACTTTGATATACAACGATCCGCCTCCTTGTTGGACTTGGCTTTATTTATCCTCATACCTTGTTAGGGCCTTTTTGGATAGACATCTCCATGACTTTTGGGGAGTATTTGCTTTTCGTCGTGTGTTTCGATCCTTCATATTGATCTTTAATAAATGATTCTTCACATCACTTGGGATCTTTAGCAACAAAATATAGCCCTCATGCCTTGTTAGGACCTTTTTGGACTCGCCAATCTTCGCATCCCGCTTCAATAAGTTATGCCTTGGCTATGAACTCTAATCCATACCGAGCAGCTTTTAAACGATCTTGGGCTAGAAGCTAAGTAACTTTTCTAATCGTACAACCTTATTTATTGCAGATAAATTATTAGCAAGCGATGGGAGAATAGGCTTATAATTAACTCACATAAATTCACGAAAGAATACCAAACTTATAATTGGCTCTATCATCTCTCGTTCTCCACAGTTTAAAATCTCAAGGAATGAGACTCGTGGATACTTAGTCTATTAAATCAAAGTTTTGGGTTTTCGAGTCGCCTATAGGATCTTGCAAATTCTTAGACTTTTTCAAGTTTAGAAATCGCGTTTTAAAGTTCCCTTGATAAACGACTCTCTAGGATCAATTATAGGAACTTGCGAAAAGTTCTTGTTCTTAACCCGTGAGAGTTAAGACTTTCGCGTTTTATAGCTCCCTATATAAAAGCCTAGCAAAACTTGATTTAAACACGTCATGGATACTAGCTAGAGTAACTTAGATAAGTAAACTCGGGTTGAGTCAAAAGATTCACAACGTTTGAAAATTAAAACCACTTTATTAAACATTTATTCTAGCAAAGAAAGAAAATAACTATACAAAGGGAAAAACTAATAGGCCAAAATAGATCAAAAATTTTGAAAAATATCGAAAAATTGATTTTCCGGTTAAAATGAGGACAAATACAAGGAAAAGGGCCACTTAACTTCGATAGAAGTCCCCCCTACACTTAATATAAACATTGTCCTCAATGTTTAAGCATCCCCTACACTTAAGACATTGTGCATGTTGTTTAAATCTCGCTAAGGAAAGGACAACTAAAGAGATTCCTATTTTAATATTGGAAAATATAAAATAGTGAATCGAAAAGAGTTTAGGATAGAACCGTGAAGATGGAACACGGAATCACGGGTCGTCAAGAATCATCAAGAGTGTGTCTTTGAAGCTCGAATCCCTGATTAAGAGAGGAGAGGAAATAGCAAACACTAAAGGGGTCTCCCCTACACTTAGGATAAAGAAAGCGAAAAGATAGATACATGGGTTGCCTCCCAAGAAGCGCTTGATTTTTGTTAACCGAGTCGTGAGCCTGACTCGACCTTGATCATCATAGGAAGAAGCATGAAATATATCCACCGGGATCAAAGACATAGTTTTCGTCCATCAAATAGCAGAGGCTTAAGGCGAACAAGGCGAGCCAAAGAAGTAGAGGCAAGGTTCCCTTAAGCAGCGATGGAGCACGGTGGAAGCAAGGGTGAAGTGGTGCAAGCAGAGTTCCATAAGTTCCAAAGATATTTCCTTTTATTTCATCAGACGGATACTAAGATGGCTGCAGAATATCGATACCGGGGTCGAACACCTTTTTCTTTAAGGGAAAATAGCACTCAGGCTCAGTAGAATGTGAAGAAGATCTGCGAAGAAGATGCACAACCTCGTCCTCAGAAGGTGGACAAAGAGGTGTTAAATCATATGTGCTGCGGATATTGGTGTCGACCGGTTTCTTCTCCTTTGAAAGAATTTTCTTCAAATCCAAAGTAGGATCAAGACGATAATCTTCAAAGTCCAAAGGAGGTGCATCACTCTCATGAGGGAAGTAAGTATTGAGAAAAGTTGAAAAGTCTTCCTCAAATGAGTAGTCATCCAAAGTAGGATCGAGTGATGGCGGAGGATCTTCATCATGCGAAGAATCACTCGAAAGAGTATCGGCCTCATCAAAATCATCATAAATGGGCATGTCGGGATACTCGGAAGCAAAGTCATCATAATCACCCGAATCTAAGCTAGAATCATCATCATAAGCATCAAAGATCGGTGGAGAATCATAAATGGGAGAAGGTTCCAAATTGGATAGAGAATCATCCACATCATCTTGAAAAAGTGGATTATCAATGCAAGAGTCGAATAGAGGATTGTTGTAGACGACAAAATCATCAAGCACATTAATCATATTCGCAGATTCTCGTCCAAAGGATTTGCTTGTGAGCTTCCCCATTTTAAAAACTTGTGAATCATTCCCGACTCTTAAGATTAACTCACCTTCGGCAACATCAACTAGAGCTTGTCCGGTTCTCAAGAATGGCCGACCAAGTATTAAAGGAATACGAGGGTCCATTTCATAATCAACAACGACAAAGTCGACCGGGAAAGTGAAGGTGCCAACTTTAAGAAACACATCTTCGGCTATACCAACGGGGTAAGCGAGAGTGCGATTTGCAAGCTCAAGAGTCATCTTTGTTGGAGTAAGGTCGAGTAATGATAGTGTTTTCCAAACACTCAAAGGCATAAGATTAATACTAGCCCCGAGATCAACTAGGGCAGTAATTTCTTCGGTTTTGTTGAAAATGCACGGCAACACAAAACGATCGGGATCTCCAAGTTTTTCCGGAAGTTCTTTAAGAATAACTGTAGAGCAGTTTTCATTTAAGCGTGTGTTGGCGAGCTCAATCAACTTCTCCTCCTTGTTAAGCAATTCCTTGAATGCTTTGACAAATTTCGGCATGTGGACAAGTGCTTCAACAAGGCTAATTTTGATGTTCATTTGAGAGAGCATCTTCACATAGCTCGACACTTGACAGTCATTCTTGGTTAGCTCGTTGGTCTTGCCTAAGCGAGAAGGATATGGGATATTGGGTTTGGGTGGTGAAGGTGAAGGTGGTAAAGGTTGAGATGTTGAAGGGTCCTTCTTGGGAACATCGTCATGAAGAGGCGGAGACGGTAATGGTGTACTAATACTAGGTGTAGGAGGAGTAGGGATAAATGGTGGTGGAGGAGGTGTAGATGATGGGGGTGGGATAGGTGGTCCTACGATGGTAACTCCACTACGGGTAGTAATAGCACTCACATTCGCTCGCGGATTGGTGACGGTGTTTGAAGGTAGAGAACTCGAAGTAGAAGGTTGAGCTGTGGGCAAGAAACTAGCCAGCATATTCTTAATATCTGTCGTTTGAGTGCCGAAGGAGGATTGAATATTATCTCGAAGCTCGGATCTTATGTCATTTCCTTGCTTGGTGATATCTCCTTTCAAATTTATAATTTGGCTCTGCAGATTCTTGATTTGCTCACCTTGGGTTCTCATCAAGGCTTTAACATCGGGGTTGATGGGTGGGGCTTGTTGAGTGGGTGGGTGATAAGGATTAGAAGCTCTTGTTGGGATTTGGTTGCTTCTATTGTAGTTGTTGGCGGGGTTTTGGTTTTGAGGAGAAAAACCGGGTGAAAGGTAGTTGTTGGACCTGTAACTCAGCAAATTTCTATCCCCTTGAGGTCGAGCTTGGTAATTTTCCAGTGAATAATTACCATAAGCTGCATACACATTTTCTGGATTTCCTTGAGTAGAAGGACAATCAGTGTATGGGTGAGGACCGCCGCATGTTTCACAAGGATTAGCAACCGCTTTAACTTGTTGTTGTTGGTTTGAAGCGAGAAGCAAGATACTTTTGTTCATTTCGGTCATCATGCGTGTGAATTCGGTCATATCAGGGCTTGCTGAGGTGGAAGAAACATTGACTCTCGGGTTGTTCCTTGAAGAAGCAGAGGAATCCCAGTTTTTATGATGAGTAGTCATGTTCTCAATAAGCTCTCTACACTCCTCGGGTCTCCTTTTCATAAATGTGCCACCGGCGGCTGCATTAATCGTATCACGATCACGAAAAGTCAATCCGTTTTAGAAAGTATCAATCAATGTGACAGGGAGCATGTTGTGGTTTGGGCAACGATCGATCAAGACATTATATCTTTCCCAAGCATCAAAGAGAGATTCATCGGGTTCTTGCATGAAACCGCTGATTTGATTGCGAAGGCTCGTGACCATGGATGGTGGAAAGTAGCGCGACAAAAAGCGTTGAGTCATGTCATCCCAAGTATGAATGGAATTCTTCGGAAGACGATCAAACCATTTCTCGGCGTGATGTGATAAAGTATGTGGGAAGAGTTGAAGGCGTAGAACATCCATTGTGGCACCGGGCAACTTCATGCTTTGAGTGATTGTAATGAATTTGTCGAGGTGTTTGTTGGCATCATCATCAGGCATTCCTCTAAAAGGATTTGTTTGCACTTGCTGAATCATGTGGTACTTCAACGAAAACTCCGGAGCCGTGATTTGCATCGGCGCAATCGGTCCTCCTCGTCCAAACATGGTAGGTTGACAAAGCTCCTCCATTGTCCGAAGATCGGGCTGTGGATGAACATTGTTGTTATTATTGAGGTGCGGTGGATAATTGTTGTTGACACCTGCCATACTTAAATCTTCTCGAGGCTCGGGCTCTTGATAATTAGAAGATCTAGTACGCATACACCTACAAAGACAAAAGAAAACAATACCAAACGCAAAGACAATATATATACACAATAAAATAAAATCTTTTTGGATTTTTGAAATTTTTAATTTTTATGGATTTTTGAATTTTTTAGGCAAGAAAAATAACGCTCACAAGTGAACGGATCCCAAAAAGCAACGCGTCTCTCACAGAAAACCGTTATTCTTTACAAAAAGAGCCGGCAGCGGCGCCATTTGATAACTAGGTTTTTTTAGTTATAAAAATTGTTCGTTGTTGTGGTCTAATCGAATTGATCCTGGTTAACTATGTGACTCAGTCGTTCTTTGGTGGAAACAATAAGGTTGTCGTTGTTGTAAAGGGAAAATGTGCAAAAACAATTTAAAGTAAAGGGGAGGTAAGTAAATCTAACTCTATTTTAAAAATAAATGACGAGTATTTAAAAGTGTGACGAGAAATTAAAAGGAACTTAAAGTAAATGACGCAAACTTAAATCTATCTAAGGAAAACTTAAAACGCAACTAAAACTTAAAACTAAGGCAAGGCTAAAATAAATCTAAGGCAAAATGAACTTAATGTGCGATTAAGGAAAAAGGCGGGAAAAATAAAGCTTGAAATTAAAAATCAAAGACAAAAACTAAGAAAGAACCTGAAAACAGCTCATTCGGAATAATCCTTCGTTCGGAACAATCACTCATCCGGAATGTCACCTTCGTTCGGAATGATTCTTCTTCGCTCGGAATATTACCAAAATCCTTGATCCGGAACAAATTCTCTATTCTGAATATGTCACTTATCCGGAATAAATCTTTCGTTCGGAACTTTTGCTGATTCAAAACCCTTGGTTCGGAACTTCCTAAACAAGCCTTGGTTCGGAACCTTGGTTCGGAAGTTTGGTTCGGAACTTCCCTGGTTGGAAAGTTCTTGATTCGGAACTTTCTAGACTCAAGCCTTGATTCGGAACTTCTAGCCTTGGTTCGGAACTCTCTGGTTCGGAACTTTGAATGTTCCAAATGAAAAAGCTTGATTCGGAACTTCTTGATTCGGAAGCCTTGGTTCGGAACTTCCCTGGTTTGGAAGTTGCTGGTTCGGAACTTAGAATGTTCCGAATAAACACAATATTGATCCGAAACTTCTTTGGTTCGGAACACTTTGGTCAGAACTTACTGATTAAGAACAAACAAAGATTAAACCTTCACTCTGAATCTTGGGTAGGCTTGGTTCGGAACTTCACCTGGGAATCTCAGTAACAAAAAAAGCGAAGAACAAGGAAACACAGTATACACGAATCTAATCACAATTTAACCAAATCAAACAAAAGATTAAATCAAACTAATCACAAAGCATCTACTAAACATAAACAAACAATCCAAATCAACAAAACTAACCAAAATAATCAAAACCCACTTAAATCAAAATAAGATCATGAACATGAACATAAACATAAACATAAAAATCAAAGATTAAGAAAGGTAGATAGGAGATTAACAAGATAAAGTAAAGATTGACAAGAATTAAATGGAAACTTACTTGAAATTAAAGGAATTTAAGGTGCAAGACAAGGTAATTAAATTTGACAAGTAATTAAATTGACATGAATTTAAAGGTGCAAGGTAAATAAATGGAATAACTAATTGTCACTATTAGCCAACAAAATGAAATGATTATGATCCTAATCTATATATAGGGGAGGATTAAGGAGTGCTTAGGAAGCTTCCTCCCCTCCTTCATTTCTTCTTAATTGCAAGCTTAGGTCCTTCTCTTCTTAATCTTTTGTTAATTGCACCATTAGTCCTTAAGCCTTTTAATCTTCTTAAATCTTGGACTTTAATGACTTTTGGCTCGGGATTTCTTTGGACTCGTCTTTTAATTCTTCAATAAATAAGACTTGAGTTCTTCGGCTTTTAGTAAACTTCTGTCTTTTGACTTTTTCTTCGATAAATCTTCAGAATTGGTCTTGGACTTCCGTTCTTTTTGCACTCTTGACTTCTCGACTTCGTCTTTCGTCTTTTTCTTTGATAAAAGCCCGTGAATGCCCGTGTTTTCTCCACTTTTCACTTTTTTGTCCTAAATCACAACAAAAACACAAACCACGCATAATTCCGACATGAAAGACATAAAATACACGTTTTGGCTCGGTTATTATTGTAATTAAGTGGTAAAAAGGATGGGTGTTTACACACCTATCAATTCCCCTTATGTCGGATATTTTCCATGCTATGGCTTTCTTATGTTTCTTAAGGACTTCTACAAGTTTTTCCTTCTCATCCTCTTTCAAATCTTTAGCAATGATCACGGGTAGTTGGTCTTTCTCCTCTAAGAAAGCATACTCTAGGTGTGATGGAAGGTCCTTAAGTTCAAGGGAAGGTGGACTCTCTATGGAAGGTTTCACTATGGATGGATCGTCATTGGTAACTTCTTGTGGAATGCGTGAAGCAATGGGATCCTCATTGAGCAAATTTTGGATAGTGAGAATGTCTTCTTCCCAATTGATAGGAGAATCATCATTACCAAGAAAGTTGGGCTCAAATTCCTCCAAGAGGAAATCACTCTCTCCAAAAGGTGTTAAGGAGGGAGCAATTGAGGCAACGGTCTCTACATGAGGCATGTCTTCACTATTACTCTTACAAGCGTCATGGAAATGCTCATCACACACCTCATAAAGTACATCCACTATGTTAATTGTTTCACAAGCTTGAGACTTCTTAGTCACTTTTCCTAACTTAAACACCACTTTCTCATCCTCAACTCTCATAATTAGTTCTCCCTCCGCCACGTCAATAAGAGTCCGACCCGTCCTCAAAAATGGTCTACCAACAATTAGAGGAACTCTCGGGTCCATATCATAATCAACCACAACAAGGTCGGCCGGAAAGGTAAACTTATCCACACCTACAAACACATCCTCCGCAATACCTACCGTGTAAGCTATGGTACGATTGGCTAACTCAAGGGTCATCTTAGTTGGAGTGAGCTCGGGAAGAGAGAGTTTTTTCCAAACCAATAAGGGCATGAGATTTATGCTTGCCCCTAGATCCGCCAATGCCATGCAATTTTCCACCCCGGGAAAATTACAAGGGATCAAGAAGCGCCCCGGATCTCCAAGTTTTATAGGTAAGGTTTTGAGCAACACGGCGGAACAATTCTTATTAAGGGATGTGTTAGGCAAATCCACCATTTTTTCTTTGTTGGAGAGGAGATCTTTGAACATCTTAGAAAATTTTGGCATATAAGCAAGAGCATCCGCAAAGGAGATGTTTATGTTAAGTTGCTTGAACATCTTCATAAAGTTTGAGACTTGTATATCATCCTTGTTTTTCAATTTCTCCTTTTCTCAATCTTGAAGGGTAAGGAAGGTTTGGTTTAGGTGTGGGTTGAGTAGGTGTTGTGGTGGAAGATTTATCTTTGTTAGCTTCTTCATTGGGAGGTGTGGAGGGTAAAGGAGAAGTAGGTGTAGGATGAGGAGGTGTAGGTGGTGAAGGGAGCTTGAAGGTGGTGAAGAAGATGTAGAAGGCACATCACAAGGTGGAACCGTAGTAGGGTTAACCATAGAAGGCGTAGGAGGTGAAGGTTCTTGAGTTGTCTTTCCACTTCTTGTTGTGATAGCATTGACATTGGCCCTCGGGTTTGTTTGTGTGTTAGAAGGTAAAGCCCCTTGTGGTCTTTGGTTAAATGCCATCAAAAGCCTTTTGGTTTGCTCCTCCATTGTAAGTTTTATTTGCTCTTGCATTCTTTTTTCACTTTCACGAATTCTACTTTCAACATACTCATGAGTATCATGTGGCCCATATCCTTGGTTTTGAACTTGAGGGTATCCTTGATTGGGGAAGGGTGGGGGTGGTGGGTTAAATCCTTGATTGGGTAGATGAAAGTTATTCCCTTGATTTTGAAAGTTGTTGGGTGCTTTGTAGTTATTCCATTGGTATTGTGGTCTTGGCCCTTGGTTCCTTTGTAACAATTGAGGGGGATTGGGTTGAGTAGGGGTGGGTGTATGGGGTGGGAATCCGGGTGGAGCAAGGTAGTTTTGAGACTTGTAAGAAAGGTGGTTTTGATTGATGTTGGGTTTGAAATGTTCTCTATGTTCGTCTTGGTAAGAATAACACTCAACTTGATATCCTTGAACTTTATCACATTGTTGGTAGGAATGGGGACCTCCACAAGTCTCACATGAAAGAGCAATAGCATGCACATCATTGGTGGAATTGTTCAAAGAAAGGCCCTTAAGGGTTTGGACTAAGTCTTGATTTGACTTAAGATACATCTCTTGATACCTATCCATTTTGTTGAGTATCTCTTGGTGACTCTTGAGGAATTAGTTATCACAAGGTGTTTGAGAACTATCTTGCACAACATGAACCCTTTAATCAAATTGTGTGTTAGTTTGCACCATTGATTTGGTCTCAATAATGTACCAAGCTTCTTGAATGGATTTAGCAAGAATATTTCCACCCGCGGAAGAGTTGAGTGAATCTTGGTGGTGTGGTCTTAATCCATTGAAGAAAGTGTTGATTTGGTGAACTTCATTGAATCCATGATTGGGGCATTTTCTCAATAACTCTTTGAACTCTTCCCAAGCATCACTAGAGGTTTGGCTAGGTTTTTGTTGGAATCCTATGATGAGGTTCCTTAAAGTCTTGGTCTTAGATGGGGGAAATAACTTGTTCAAAAACTTCTTAGTGAAATCATCCCAAGTAGTAATGCTCTCGGGTGGTTGGGTGTCTAACCAATACTTGGCATTGCCCTCTAGTGAAAATTGTATCAAGATTAACTTAATGGCATCATGGGGAACTCCATTGTACTTAATGGTGTTGCAAAGAACAAGAAACTTCTTAAGGTGATCATGTGGATTATCATTCTTATTCCCAAAAAATGATGTGTTTGAAACCAAGTTAATCATGGATGTCTTAATCTCAAAGGAGTTTGCGGGAATATCGGGTATCTTGATAGCATCGGCATATCCTTGCACATTGGATTGCAAGTGCTCCATCAAAGGTCGAGTATCCATGGCGGCCATAACTTCGTCAACGGGGTCGAAAGCGCGATTCTCGGGATCGGCTTGATGAACGGTGTTGGTTTTACTCTTTCTCTTTTTCTTCCTTTTTGGAGTAAGGTGTTGTACACTAATCGGTATGAGTGCACGCCCTCGTGTGAGCATGCAACTAAAAGCGAGGAGTGAGAGAGGAGCTCTCGTTCGACTTTGGAAAAGAAGGGATTATCCTTTCCAAGGTTCAATATGAAATATCCACAAGAAAGTATAATATACGTAAGTAATACTTGGGTGGCAAGACCCCCAACAAGCTTTCCTTCTTAGAATACGCACTAGTGAACGGGGGGTTAGGTGGCGCGAAGCACTTAAGTATCTATTAACCCTTAGACGACATTTTATAGCGTGTCACCTATCTATTCACTTGGATAGTTTGTATTCTTCGAGTTCTTGCTTTTGGAAGTATTTATCTATTCTTGCCTTTAATTTACTTTGATCGATACACGAACTTAGGACCGGAACGCCCCTAAGAACGGGGTATTTCAAAAGCAATACTTATGGAAGTAGGTGTGTTAATTGTTCGTTTACGTATACGTATTTACATATAATAATATAGAGAAAATATTTTTGTATTTATGCGGTTTTAAAAAAAATACTATATGTACATAAAAACCGAGGAAATCCAATAATATATATTTTTGGGTGCAATCTCTTAGGAAAAATATTACTTTTTGAATTTCTTTTATTTTTTTTTTGGTCAATTCTTTAGGAAAAGAATTGTTTTGGTATTTTTTAGTTTTTATATTTTTATATTTTTGATTTTTTTTTATGTTTTTGATTTATGATACGTAAAAGGAACGTCCAAAATGTGAACGGATCCCAAAATCCAATCAAAACCGTCAATCAATAGTCTCTCACAAAGTCAAAGAACCGGCAGCGACGCCATTTAATATTGAATATTTTGAAGTTCGTTTTCTCTCGATTCTTGACAAATTAAAAGTCCTAAAAATCTAAGTTTATAATTGTTCTTGGTTGGTAGGGTATTTGGATATTCTATGTCTAATTCAAGCAACACGTAAAAATGGTGAAAAATATTAAGCTACGTATCCATAAAACACTTTGCAATTACCAAATTTTTATTCACAAAAGGAAAGAATGTAAAAACATGAAAGTAAAGTGCTCAAATTGTAAAGTAAATGAAACTACAAAGCTTGAAATGTAAAGCTTAGAGAGTAAAAGGACCAAAAGTGAAAATTCTAACAAATTTGAAACTAATTTTAACCAACTAACAAAATGTCTAACAGAAAATGGCAAGCAACAGAAAGTTAAAGGGTCAAACTATTACAAACCCTGATTACTTGCAAGTTTAGCTAAGAATGCAAACAAGTACAAATCCTGGGGACCAAAATGCAATAAAATGGCACATAATAACAAAAACGGGCATACAACAAACAATAAGCTCGTATGAGCTTAATACTAAACCAAATAAGCTCAGACTAGTTTTAAAAGACTTAAAATCAAAAATCACCTAGACTTGTATAAGGAAATGCTTGAAACAAAGTAAAACTCAAATAAGCTCAAACCAATAAGCCATGAATAAGCTAACTGAAAATTAAGACATGCACATTCAGTTTTTTAAGCTCAAACTTGTTAAACAGCTTTTTAAAAGTATGGAATGTTTTTCCTTTTTGAAAATGATCACGTGAATAAGCAGGAAAATGGATTTAAGCTGTAACGTAGCTTATTTGACTTTTGTTGACCAAAAATATGAAAAGCTGAAAAACTCAAAATCCACTCAGGACATGTTTCTAAACAAGTTTATGAAAGAAAATTAGAACTATTATGAAGTAGATTTTGCTGTATAAGAAAACAGTCCACTCTATATTACAGAAACTTGACTTTGCTCAAGTGCTTATTTATAAGCTAATTTTCACTCAAATCAAAATACTGTAGAATTTCCTTGCACAGAGTTGAACCTTAGATGTTAAGCTATAACTAGAAACTTGTTTCAAGAAATTTGGTTAAGTATTGAGGAAATGACATAGATTTGAAAAGAGCAAGTTTTCTGTTGAACTGAATCCATAGACTTGACCCAAACCTTTTCTTGACCAATTGCCTTTTTTAACAGAACTTTGACCACAAACTTAACACAAATGTTTCCAAAGCGGATTTCAATTAAAGTATGGATTAAGCTAAGACTGATATCCTAACAGGTTCTATGAGTAAAATGAAGGGTAATGAAACTGAAATCAAACTTGTAAACAGACTTTAACACAAAGTGCACTCTAATCACTATGACTGATGAAAATGAAGGTAAATCAGGTAAGACTTAGTCTAAGGCTACAAAAACTACTCACAAGCTATCAAATGCACAAGATTACACTAAAACAAAGCCAAACACAAGATCATAGCAGCAAAGATTGTTTACACTAGAATTGAGCATGCAATTGACTTTTTAGAGGAATTTAAAACAAGAAATGATGTCTTTTAGCTAGAAGCCTCCGTTGATGGAGTCGATAGGCGCTGAGCCTTCTAAGATCTGAACTAGAACACCATTACACCTCTATTAACCACATTATCACCTCCAAAAGCCATTTCCGTTCAAAATCAAACCAAACTGCACCAAACTGCTACTCAGGAACTGTAACTTGACTGATCTTGTTAGAAAACTTGAGATAACCTCCAAAATATATCAACAACACTCCATTGATCACTCAAGATTAATGAAATCACAAAGTAGTAACAGAATTGAGGGAATGAGTAAGTGAAATGAAGTTATGAGACGAGTAAATGGATATTTTTGGAATTTTATTGATTGATGAAGGGAAAAGTAGTTACAACTGCCTATACTGAATCTATAACTAACTCTCAAGAGTGTGTCAAACTCTTGAGAGAAGTTGCTAACTGAATGAACAAACAGAAATGGGAGAGAATATCTAAGTGTGTGTGTTTTTTCACACTTAGCTACATACAACAAATGAGAGGTACATATCCTATTTATAGAGTTGAGAAGTGAAGTTTGTTGGAGTAGTGACGTGTTCTAACCAATCAATTGCTGCCAAGTGTCATGAATCTCTTAATTGATCATAGCCGTTGCGAGTTGAATTTGGGCCTTTTGATTGGTTGATTTTCAAGCTAATTGAGCACATGGGATGAATTCGTTGCTTGATTTAGAGCACTTTTCACGTTGACAACTTTTCTTGATATGCAGTATTACTCCAAATCGATTCTGGGCTGTGGAGAGGTTGAAGATGCCATGTGGTGTAAGCTGATTGGATCTCTTGCCCTCACACGGATTATTATCCATTTTGGATAAAGTGGATTATTGAATGGCGCTTGTTGATTGGTCGAAAAAGAAGTAGTGGAAGTTGCTGTAGCAGATTCGTTATTATTTGAAGAGGGTGAGCTGGCAGCTAGCTAGCGATCCATGTCTTAATTTCCTTGCATTGTGATTGGCTCAAAGCATGTTGACACGGATTGAACATAACTTTGATACATTTTTGGCAAATATTGATAAGATTGTATAGGTTAAGGATCGTTTATTAGTAACAAGGAGTCATCAGAAGAGTTATGTTGGCAATCGAAGGAAATCGATGGAGTTTGAAATTGGAGACATGCTTATACCTAAGGTGTCGTTATGAAGGGTCAAATTTGTTTTGAGAAACAAGGAGAGAATTCAACTTGAAGATAAGTTGCATTTCATAGAGAGAACTGTGAAGAGTTCTTAAAAGGTTGAAACATAGTAAGATTTCTATTGTGAAAGTACAAGAATTCTAGGAGTGGATCTGAATTAGTGAAGGAAGCATGAGGATTTGTTTAAGGAAAAGAGTTCTCTTTTGTTCTAGAGGTATGGAATGTGAGTATAAGAGGGGCCGAACGTCGGGACGTCGCTCTCTTTTAGGAGGGTAGGATGTGATAACCCGAAACCGAGGTCATTATTTAATATTATTTTACGAATAAATTTGAAATTTTCAATGAGATTGAATGATATGACGGTTGATCGTTTTATTTGAAACTGACGTTGGAAGTCTTATTTTTACCTTTATACTAATAGCGAGGATTATTAGTGATCACGATATCGACGGATGCCCGAGATTTTATGTTTTATTATTTGTTGTTTTGATGTCTATATTTTTGACGTTTTTATTTTAATTCCGTATTAAGTCGTACCGGGATCATATTATTATTATATTTTGAGTGCGTTTTAACTTTTGAAAAGTATTTTTATGAAACCCGAGCCTCGTAAATATTTTCAAAATTGGCAATTCATTTTCTATCCTTTTAACTATTAAATTGCATTTTGGTCCAAAACTATGCAAAATTGGCAAAAACTACCCCTCTACCCCACTATATATTGATCTTCCACTAACCATTTTTAATATAAAACTCATTTTAATAAAAAATCATATCTCTCTTTCTTCCTCACTTTTGCCGTCAACAACATCAACCCTAAACCCTTTGATCTTTAAAATTTAATTTGAATCCAAAGAAACTAAACAATATCCCATGTTGCAAATTCAATTGTGCTTCTTTTGGTATAAGTGTTATGCACATACAACAACTTTTGAAATTTTGATATGATCCAAGGTGGTTTGATCTATTTTCATAGTATATATAATTGTTGTTAGTATTGTTATAAATAGAGTTTGAGTATTGCAAGTTTAAACTTGAGTGGGTAATTTTTGGATGATCATTCAAGGGTGTTAGAGGTTAGATGACTTGTTTAGAATGATATTAGTTTGATATTAGGCATAAGGGATTGACTAAAATGAGTAAAAAAGTTGGTCTAGTATGATTTTTAGAAAGGTGTTTTACATCAGTGGGTAAAAGGTAAGTTTCGGGGATCTTACTCTTTGAAAATGGTTAAACTAATCGGACAGGGTTGTAGAGAATTCTTTTAGCTTTGATTTGATATAAATTAGAGCTTCTAGCTCCAAACGGGCGAGAAGTTATGATGATTTGATTATTCGTGTATCGGGAGACGAGTATCGACACAATCCGAAGTTGTTGTCGATATTTGGATCGAATCTCGGGGACTATAGAATCAGTTGTAGAAATGGTCAAGGCCTGATGTTAAGTTCTAAACCAAGGGTTGTGAGTCTATTTTCAAACTCAAGTGTCAGATTTGTAAACGGGATTGTTTAGAATGGTCAAAATGGTTGTATGAGTCGGTGACGTAAAACTGTCCGGTTTTGTAGTTCAAAGATGTGTCGGGCAGGCAACTTTAAAAGTAAAATATTTTGATGGGCTTTTAACAGGTCTTTCTATTTATAGTAAGTGATATCTCTGAGTAGTATCATAAATATTTGACGTGTTTTAGTGGGTAAATGAGCTCGTACATTTGGCATGTACCTGCAGATTTTTATCGAGTGTATGGTCTAATAAAGTAAGCATATAGAAGGAAGTAATAGTATCACTTGTATTGTTTTCTTTCGGGTTTGTTGTAATATTATGATTTTGAGTTTGATGTTATTATGTATGGGTTATATTCGAGTCTATTATTAACGCGCCTTAATTGTTAGGTTGCGGTTTTCGTGTTTATCGGGCATCAACTATCGTTGAAGGTCGTCTTGCTACTGCTGTTACTCAAGGTGAGTCTATAGCCTCGCTTTGTACTTGTTTTGAATGATTTTAAAACCCACGAAGGGGGATACATGCTATTTGAAAATAAAATAAACACAAGTCATGATTGATTGTTTGGACCCGAATGTTGCCTGTTGTTGCCTGATGTTGCTTTGAATTGTATAAGTACCTAAATTGCAAAAGTCCCTAAATTCATGAGCCGTTAACTATGTTCTGACTTGATGTTGTGAGTTGGGAATAGCCGCTTATTCAAATAATACTACTATTGGGCTGACGACCCTATCTGAGACCAGGGCTTTACGCTGAGTAACCTCTAGGAAGGATAATTTACGAGAATAAGAATGTGGTATACTTGTAATTGATACCCTAGTAGGGGCACTGGAATTCATATAGTCATGCCGGCTTTAGGCGTGGGTGACTAAGTTAAGGGTTCGGTGTCATGATCTTGATACAATTCTATAGCTATTGCTATATGCCAGAATGCCTGAATAATAGATTGTATGATTAACAATTCTATTAAATGATTATGATTGACTTTTCTCTTGTGTTCAAATGATGATTTTGAAAACCTATAGACTTGCTCAACCGTTGTGTTGATGATTTTAAGCATGTATTTCAGGTAATTGAAGTTGATGAATGGCGGAGCTTGCTGGAGAAGGATTACGGGTTGCTTTTGTGGTGATTGGGTCTAAAACTGATTTCTTTCCCTTTTGTTATAAAATTTATAATGTATGGCCATGTATTTTGGTAAAAATGTTTGTTGGTTGGTTCAGATCTTTGGGGTACCTAAATGTTGCTCTAATATTTCTAAAATTGTTTTACTTGGGATCGAAGGTTTTAGACAATGGTTAAATTATATCCTCTTATATTTCAAATGTATCATTTTGAGATTGTTCAAAGTGTCTTGTGTAACGATGTTTGTGTTTAGCACCCCAAATGTGTATTTCCGCTACGTAATGTAATTTGGGGGTGTTAAAATAATGTACATAGTCATCCCCCCCATTACTTGTTTTACAAACTTTATTGTGTTCCATTACTTAGTTTACTAAACCTATGAATATCACTCAACTTTTGTTGATGGGTTTACATGTTTTAATCTCAGGTAATAACGCTTAATATGCTAGGATGGGATCCCGCAGAATGTTGGCAGCTTGGAAGTTTTGTGTTGTGCTTATGCTTTTGATATAATAAAACTTGTTGAAATCTTCCGCTTATCTTTTGGTATCTATAAAACTTTAAAACCGTGATGTAATGGTACTTTGTTATGTTTTAAAACTTGTGGGACCTATGCTTTAAAACTCTGATATATCGTGATGTAATATATATGTCTTTTGTTACGTCATTTTTGAGTCATTTATAATTGATTGTCACTTGTTCCATGATGTGTTACCCCCTTGTTGCCTAGTTGTTCCATGTATGATTCTGGGGGTCTCACATCATCATTTGAAGATTTGTTCACGTGAACAAAAACTTTGAGAGGAGGTCGAGCGAGAAGAAATTCAAGAAAATTAAGCATGTCATACACATGAGCAAGTTCAATTTGTTGAAATCGACAACAAGCACACAAGCTTCCATGATGTAAAACAAAGACGTTCGATGGGGGAGGACCATCAACATGAGAAGGTGGTGGTGGAGAGGGAGATAATGGATAATAAATGTTTTCACAATGCCTAGTGAGATTTGGGAAAGAAGAGAGGTCATTGAGATGGGGTATGTTGCAAGGTTTAGGTAGAGGTGGAAGAGTTTCTCTTTCTCCGGTAATTGGATTGATTGAGAGAGTCTCATTCCAATAATCAATATGAGATAAAGAAGAAGTCTTGCAAGGTTTAGGAGAAGAGGAATCATGATGATCCTTATTCTTCTTGATCCAAACGGGTCAAACCGAGATTTTCGGTTTCTTGGTAAGCTTAGAAGAAGAAGCTTTAGGTTTTGAAGATTGTGACAAAGAGATGTCAAGGTTAAGATTAGAAGAATTATACATTGTGAGGGATGAGAAGAGAAGCTCCCAAAAAAAGGGTTTAAAGAAAGTAGACAAGGCAAAGATTTGAAATGAAAACAAAAGTTTTCAATGAATGTTTAGCCAAATTTGATAAACAAAGAATCTTGAAAAAGACTGTGGTCAAAGAAGAAAGAGAAAAAACGAGCCAAATTAAGGCTTGTTTTCCGCGGTTCTTTAAAAGAACCTACGGTTCCTTAAATATAAGGAGTCCTGCGACTTTTAAGTTTCCACATACAGTGGACTTGAAAATGCAATTTTACAAAGTTTTGAGAAAAAAATAAGACTTTTTCAAAATTTTGCAAATCGTGTATTTTTACCTCTTTTAGCACTAGATTATGCTTTGGTTGCACAAAAGGTAACACACTCACAAAGAGTGTCTTGACAAAGGGTGACAAAATATTTAGATAACATTTTGATCTAATTTTAGTCAAGTTTTAGAGGTTGTGATAAATTAAGGTTCAATTTTAAATAAATTGAAGTTGATTAGTGTGAGCACATAGGTTGAAACACACAAATACTAAATCCATAAAACATCCTCATGAAAAACTCATGAAGGAAAAAGGAAATACAAAAAATGAAATAACATTAAACTAATACAAAGTGTTAGCCTCAAAATATTGAGTCAAACAAGAATGCTCAGTCATAGGTTATTATTGTAACATTAATTAGAACGTTGTAATATTTAGTTAGTTAGTCGTGGTTTACGGGCTTGGATTTAAACTACTTAAAGTCCTAAAGACAAGCCCGGCCAAATATATAGCCCATTAAGAGCGCGCATGTGGGTGGACTATATATACTACCCTCCTAGCATGTTAGGAGGGTGTTGGTTGGTCACATTTGTATTCTCTCTCCTTAATCTAATATTCACCAAGTTTCACACACTTCTCTCTCTTTTCTCTCTCTACTTTCTCTCTCTAGAATTCATCTATCTTTCTTCTATTTTCTACCTTTCTATCTAGTTTAATCATCTAAATATATGGGACAACACAAAGATATCATAGTCTAGTTCTTGATTTGGTAGTCTTCATTGGCCTGATTTTTCATTAAAACATTTATTAAGATCTTCATTCGTCTCCTAGGAGGTGAAGGCATGGAGAACAAAGTAAGAAAGAAATCTTGCAACCTCCTATGAAGTCCAAACATCTCCGTTATTAGGTTTTGAATGATGTAGTTGTTATAGAGGCAACATGTACAATTTGAACCATGAGCTTCTAGAAAACCAAAGAAGTATGATCACCATGAAATGGGAAATAGGAACACCCAAAATTGGAGTGTTTGAGGGAGGAGGATGAGGCATGGTGTCCAATGGTGAGATGGGTGAATTTGGTGGTGTGAAAGGTGAGGTAACCAAAGGTTCAACAATGTTATTCACAATGGGAATGCTTTGAAGAGGTTGAGGGTTCACATCCAAGAGAGGACTAGGAGTGAAGGGTGAGGACAACTCATTCATCCTAGATTGGAATGAAGAGGATGTAGAACCATGTGAATGGTTAGTACCATGAGTTGAACTAGTTTTGCATGGTGCAAGAGGTGGTGAAGGTGATGAAGAAATAAGAGTTGGAGAAATCTCATTCTTGGGTGTATGAAAAGATGAAGAGCCAAGTTTAGGAAACTAGATCTTGATCTTAAGTTTTCTTTTGGATGAGGATTGTTTGGAGGAATTTGATGATCTTGTGGACACCAAGGTTGTGTATCTAGGTTTAGAAGAAGGCTTTGAGGATCAAGAAGAAGATCAACCAAGGGAGGTTAAAAAAGAGAAAGGATGATCCAAACTAGTAATGGGTTAAATTCATTTCGATGAACATTGAAACTAGAGGCTAATTTGGGGAAAAGCTTGTTTTTAGCAAAAATTTCATCAATGTTTACAAAGATTTAGAGAAAACAGCGTAAAGCAAAGATTATGTCGAAACCAGATCCCGCGGTTCTAATTAGGGATGTGGTTCTTTATCACTAAGGAACCGCCCCATATTTAAAGAACCGTGGACAGTGGCCTCGGAAAAATGATCTTCCAGCAATTTTCAAAAGCCTAGATATTTCATAAAGGATTTACAAGCCAAATTAAACAATTAACCAAAACCTACAAGGCTATCAAACACATAATTTGCACAAAGTTATGTGAATCGAAACATCGATCACATAAAAAACTTAGGATTAAAATACCAAGAAATCCAACACAAAGTATTAGTTAAACAAATCTAAATCCTAAAAACAAGAAACATAAATAAGTCTGAGTTACACATGTGGTAACAACCATGAGCAATGCTTCGACTCACTTTCTTTCATGAACATTTCTCTATTGTCTTGATCCTTCCCTTAGGTTCTCTAGAAGACAATGATTATGATAGAATTGATAGTCGGAATCAATTTCTAGAGATGGCAATTGAGAGATAGTGGATGACAGAGAGTCATTTAAGTTGATAGGAGAGACATTAAAGATATGAAAATTCTCTAGATGAACATTTCCATCTTCATTTGAATCACACTTAGGCTCAAGTGAAAGGTTCCCTTTAATGGGAAGCATAACACGATTAACAAAGCAAAATGATGATGCATTCAAAGGTGGAAAGCCAATGAGAGCTTTTCTAAGAAGGCGAGAGAAAATCATAGCAAAAGGAAGACTAGAATGAGACTCAAGGAGAACAAATTTAATTCTTCTAGCTATGAAAAATGCAAGGTTGTATGGGGTGGAAGTTACAACATAATATAACATATGTGCAAGACAAGCAGGCACATAGTTGCGATTACCACCAAGACACATTGCATTTTCCCTAATGATTTCGGCCCAATGGATCATAAAATCATTAAGATTGCTAGTGAGTAATTCCTAAGGAGTGAGAGCACGAATTTCTCCTTCAAGTTTACCAAGAATAGAATGTTCACGAGGTTTGTAAATGGCACAAGAAATGGCCAAAAGAGAAGGTAGCTTGGTCACGTAATGCACATCAATAGAGGCCGATTCTAAAGAGTTGATACTCCAAGCATCGGTGAACCTACATTCACCGTTGTATGGAACAATGAGAATTTTTTCAAATTCTTCAAGAGTATATACAAAGGTTTTCCCCTTGATGGAAAATCTTATCGACAAACCATTATTGATGCACATTAAAGTAAAAGAGATAAACAACTCCAAGAGAAAAGAAGGAAAATTGGCTCATCTATATCAAGCAAACAATCAAGTCCAATGGATTTGAACATGAATTGAATGAAGTCAAGTCCATGGAAATGAGAGGGAACAATGCGTCCTTCATGAAAACTACGAGATTCTAATGACCGAAAGGTATTTTTGAGGGAACGAGATTGACACGAGAAAGAAATAATAGGCATGTATTCTCTAGTTTTCTCATGATCTTTATGAGTTTCCAAATGCATGATTGAATGTTTTGAAGTTCGTTTTCTCTCGATTCTTGACAAATTGAAAGTCCTAAAAATCTCAAGTTTATAATTGTTCTTAGTTGGTAGGGTATTTGGATATTCTATGTCTAATTCAAGCAACACGTAAAAATGGTGAAAAATATTAAGCTACGTATCCGTAAAACACTTTGCAATTACCAAATTTTTTATTCACAAAAGGATAAAATGTAAAAACATGAAAGTAAAGTGCTCAAATTGTAAAGTAAATGAAACTATAAAGCTTGAAATGTAAAGCTTAGAAAGTAAAAGGACCAAAAGTGAAAATTCTAACAAATTTGAAACTAATTTTAACTAACTAACAAAATGTCTAACAGAAAATGGCAAGCAACAGAAAGTTAAAGGGTCTAACTATTACAAACCCTGATTACTTGCAAGTTTAGCTAAGAATGCAAACAAGTACAAATCCTGGGGACCAAAATGCAACAAAATGACACTTAATAACAAAAACGGGCATACAACAAACAATAAGCTCGTATGAGCTTAATACTGAACCAAATAAGCTCAGACTAGTTTTAAAAGACTTAAAATCGAAAATCACCTAGACTTGTATAAGGAAAATGCTTGAAACATAAGCTCAAACCAATAAGCCATGAATAAGCTAACTGAACATTAAAACATGCACATTCAGATTTTTAAGCTCAAACTTGTTAAACAGCTTTTTAAGAGTATGGAATGTTTTTCTTTTTTGAAAATGATCACGTGAATAAGCAGGAAAATGGATTTAAGCTGAAACGTAGCTTATTCGACTTTTGTTGACCAAAAATATGAAAAAGCTGAAAAACTCAAAATCCACTCAGGACATGTTTCTAAACAAGTTTATGAAAGAAAATTAGAACTTTTATGAAGTAGATTTTGCTGTATAAGAAAACAGTCCACTCTATATTACAGAAACTTGACTTTGCTCAAGTGCTTATTTATAAGCTGATTTTTCACTCAAATCAAAATACTATAGAATTTCCTTGCACAGAGTTGAACCTTAGATATTAAGCTATAACTAGAAACTTGTTTCAAGAAATTTGGTTAAGTATTGAGGAATGACATAGATTTGAAAAGAGCAAGTTTTCTGTTTAACTAAATCCACAGACTTGACCCAAACCTTTTCTTGACCAATTGCCTTTATTGAACAGAACTTTGACCACAAAACTTAACACAAATGTTTCCAAAAGTTTAATGAATATGAATGAGCAAAACTTAACAGTTTTAACAACCTTTTATCACAAAAACTTGGCAGATCCGAACACTAGTTAACAAGCTTGATAAGAACTTTTACAAAGCAGATTTCAATTAAAGTATGGATTAAGCTAAGACTGATATCCTAACAGGTTCTATGAGTAAAATGAAGGGTAATGAAACTGAAATCAAACTTGTAAACAGACTTTAACACAAAGTGCACTCTAATCACTATGACTGATGAAAATGAAGGTAAATCAGGTAAGACTTAGTCTAAGGCTACAAAAACTACTCACAAGCTATCAAATGCACAAGATTACACTAAAACAAAGCCAAAACACAAGATCATAGCAGCACGGATTATTTACACTAGAATTGAGCATGCAATTGACTTTTTAGAGGAATTTGAAACAAGAAATGATGCCTTTTAGCTAGAAGCCTCCGTTGATGGAGTAGATAGGCGCTGAGCCTTCTAAGATCTGCACTAGAACACCATTACACCTCTATTAACCACATTATCACCTCCAAAAGCCATTTATGTTCAAAATCAAACCAAACTGCTACTCATGAACTGTAACTTGACTGGTCTTGCTAGAAAACTTGAGATAACCTCCAAAATATATCAACAACACTCCATTAATCACTCAAGATCAATGAAATCACAAAGTAGTAACAGAATCAAGGGAATGAGTAAGTGAAATGAAGTTATGAGAAGAGTAAATGGATATTTTTGGAATTTTATTGATTGATGAAGGGAAAAGTAGTTACAACTACCTATACTGAATCTATAACTAACTCTCAAGAGTGTGTTAAACTCTTGAGAGAAGTTGCTAACTGAATGAACAAACAGAAATGGGAGAGAAAATCTAAGTGTGTGTGTTTTTTCACACTTAGCTACATACAACAAATGAGAGGTACATATCCTATTTATAGAGTTGAGAAGTGAAGTTTGTTGGAGTAGTGACGTGTTCCAACTAATCAATTGCTGACAAGTGTCATGAATCTCTTAATTGATCATATCCGTTGCGAGTTGAATTCGGGCCTTTTTGATTGGTTGACTATCAAGCTAATTGAGCACGTGGATGAATTCGTTGCTTGATTTAGAGCACTTTTCATGTTGACAACTTTTCTTGATATGCAGTATTACTCTAAATCGATTCTAGGCTGTAGAGAGGTTAAAGATGCCATGTGGTGTAAGATGATTGGATCTCTTGCCCTCACACGGATTATTATCTATTTTGGATAAAGTAGATTATTGCATGGCGCTTGTTGATTGGTCCAAAAAGAAGTAGTGGAAGTTGCTGTAGCAGATTCGTTATTAACTGAAGAGGGTGAGCTGGCAGCTAGCTGGCGATCCATGTCTTAATTTCCTTGCATTGTGATTGGCTCAAAGCATGTTGACACGGATTAAACATAACTTTGATACTTTTTTGGCAAATTAAACCCTTAGACTTTGGCAGATTTGTATTTTGGACTTTAAACTTCATTACTTTGGCAAATATGATCCTTCAACTTGCATTCTTGAATAGTTTAGCCCTTTGACTTGGTTGACTTGAAAGTTGACCAGGTTTGACTTTGATCTTGACTTTATCCAAATTGCACTTTAGCCCCTCAACTTTTGAGAATTGTCAAGATAGGTCCTTCATTTTTCATTGACTTGTCATCTTTGATCCTTCTCTTGTCTTTTCATCATAAATGAGCTTGATTTCCTCTTGTTTGCTTAAAAGTGTGTCCTTGTTACCTATTTAAACACAAACACAAAACATACCACATAATACTACTTTATAGCACAAAAGTTAGGTATTTACCATGTGTTTTAGGGTGATTTGTTGATTAATTGATATGAGATTTTGCTCATATCACACTCTTATATTACTTAATGACTAAAAATCAAATCATGAGAATGTGTTAAATCAATTGCTTGACAAACAAATGGTTAATCCTTATTATTCTCATGTTTATAGTGTACCAATTTCATCATTGACTATAACATATGAACTATGTAAAATCAACAATGAACTTGAACATTGGTTTATCAAAAATTCGTTTTTAGGTAAGCATTAACAATGCAATTACCAATTTGTTCATGCGTTCATATCAATTCCATCATTTAACCAAAATTATTTAGTCAAAATTTGGATTGTTCTACAAGTGGGTTTTAGTGAAATCGCAGTGAATTCGATCCTAAGGAATCATAGTAATATAACTATGTCAACTCACATTCCTAGCAAGATTCTAATTCAATATTAATTTTAAAAATCCTCAATTATGAAAATAAGAACCCTAGAACAAATTAGTAGAAATTGAATGAATGTACTTACAATTAATTGATGTTGGAAGAGAGATGAGTGAAACCCACAACTTGGAATCAATTAATCTTGAGTGATTTGAAGCTTTTGAAGACTCAACAATGGTGGAAAAATGAGGAACGCGTCGCCTCAATGGACAAGAAAGGGAGGGTTTGTTATGAAAAAGTGTTGTTTAATAAAAACTGTATATTTTAGTCACCTGGTGGGGCCACGGTTCCTTATCGATATTGAACCATGGCTTGAACCGTGACAATTAAGGAACTGCCAGCAATGGCAGGTTTTAACAAAGAAAAACAAATAAATTTTCAAAACCAAGTTTTTCTAAAATACTTAAAATATATCTTAAGCCTTTTGGAAATCATTGGATCACTTTAATACTAGGTGATAATGCCTTAATGATGGATTACGAGTTAAATCGAGACCGAAAAAGACCGAATAAGATCTGTTCGCTCAGCATTTACTGACCCTGAAGCAACTCTAGGATTTGAATATAAAATCCCCCTAAGTGTTTCATGTTCAGCGGAAAGGAGTCTCTGCCAATGTTTTAAAACCCGTTTTTTAGTTGACCCGGTCGAGTGACCGGTTTAGCGGGTCACCGGTTCAACCGGTTGAACCGTCGGGTCAAACCGTTTTAGGCCAAAAAAGAAAATACGGTGCTTAAAATACACGCAAAGAAAATGTTACTATATTTTCTAAGATAAAAGAAGAAAGTCAAACAAAGGCTTTTTTTTCTTTGAACATAAACCAAAGCCTACTCTGTCAAAAAGTATATAGAGTCATAGAGTGTATCACAAGAGGACATATCATATTTTATTATCACCACTTGTTAGAGATACCTTATTTTGGTCATCTTCCTCCAACCAAAATTCTTTTTTCTTATCTCTTCACTGTTTTAAGTTTTAACCAAATGAAATTTCAGAACCCAAATCCTTTGATGATTCCTTTCACATCTGCACACTTATCAATCTATATCATCATATCTAATGACACCAGCAAACCATATTGTTCTTCGTTGCCGTACATGAATCTGAAACCGTTGTCCGTCGATCTTTTACATAATTATGGTTCAGTTGATATAGTCTTCAGATCTGTTGGATCATCTACCTACGTCATTCTTCTCCTTTTTCTTACATATAGATTGAACCGTCCGGTTCCGGTCCGGCGGTTTGAACCGGGTCGAATAAAATCCGGCGGTTCAATCCGGTTTAAACTGAATCAAAACCCGACTCACAACGGGCCGGCCAACACTACGGTTCAAGGTTTAACCAGTTCGACCGGCCGGGTCGAACCGGGCTTTAAAACATTGGTCTCTGCTGAAGCATGGACAGAGGAATAAAGATTCCTACTGAAGAATACTTTGCTGAAGAATATTCAGCTTTCCTCTTCTAGTAAACTTAGAAGACAAAGGAGACTTTGCTTCAAACGCTAGGCGGTCTAGTTGCTGAAGAACAAGTACTGAAGAAGAGCTTTCAGTTCAGATTGGTTTGACAATACCAAACTGAATGATGTCGATCTCCTCTAGGATACTGAAGATACTTCAGTATACTGAAGGTTTGCATTAGGCGGGAAAGATTACTTTAAGTCAAAGTAGGTTGCTTGTATAGTTAGATATAAGTACAACCTTTATCTTTTCCTAGAATAGTTTTTAAGTACTTTGTACTGTTTATCCAACATGGGCATCAACCACCAACTGGATAAACTTGTGCATGGGAACATACGAAATGCAAACCCTAGATTTTGCACTGCCTATATAAGGAGTGCTTATTGAGAGAGAAGAGGTTAACGATTACAAAAGTAAAAACCCTGGAAAACCTTCTCTCTCGATACCAACTAAACCATATAGCCAAAGAGCATATGAACGTTTAGATTTGGAGCTTAGACTATTAACTTAGGTTGAAAGTTTAAGTAGAGGAGATCACCACCTATTGTCATTCAACCACTTTGTTGTTCCGAAAACAAAGTGGGTTATAGATTATTTATTTGATTCTAATAAAAGTCTATACGTTGAAAAGTTATATTGGTATTGTTGTTTTAATTGTTCTTAGTTCTTATCAATTGTTAAAACAACACACTTGAGTCTTGCTAACGAGTTATTACTTAAGGTTGATAAGTAATATCGAGTTACAAGGGACCAACAAGTGGTATCATAGCAGTTTGATTAGCAAAACTCTTATTTTTCATTAAACTGCTCATTTTAAAGTTTTCAAATCAAGATCCAAGATGGATCAAGTATATCACAAACCCTAGAATACAGGGGTGGCCAACTCAATGTTGCTCCTGTCCTAGAGATAGCAAATTTCACCAACTGGAAGAAAAAGTTCCTTGTCCACATGGTTGGAATCGAACCTCAATTCCTTGGAATCATTGAAAATGTTCCATTTGTTCCCATGGTTGGGGATAATAAAAAACTTGAAGTACAATGGATTGCTGATGAGAGAAAAGCTGCTAACCTAGATCAGCGTCTCAAAAGTCTCATCATGTCCGTACTTCCAGATGACCAAATAAATTCTGTTGTGAATTGCAAAACAACCAAATCTACATGGGAGGACCTTATTCTATATCATGGTGGACCCTCTGATGTGAAGGAAACGAGAATCATGGATTTAAAGCTTCAATAAAACACCTTCAAACACAAAGAAGGGGAAACTCTCACACAAACATTCACCAGATACAAAGCACTGATGAATGAACTAGTGACTGATGGTGTTGAGCTTTCAAAACTTGAAATCAACACAGTTTTTGTTAATGCATTGCCAAAGAAGTGGCTCAGTTTCTATCAAAGCTTCATAAATGCTAATCACATTAAAGATTTTGATCTGGCCTCTCCTTTTGGGAAACTAAAATATGAGGAAAACCTAGTTGATAGTATAGGTGATTATCCATATAAACATGATATGAATAAATTATAAACGCAGCGGAAAAATCACCTATGAATAGATCCATAGAGTCATATGAATAAAATGTAGATAAAAGTATACCTTTGTAGCGTGATTTGGTAGGATCGAACGGGGACCATCACCAACATATGATCTAATCAAGAAACCCAAGTGACCAAAGTAGATCACCTCTATGTAGAAACACACTACACATCACCGTATACCAAATTGATGCTAGTCTAGTAACCTTTACTCGTAACTCATTCTTGCACTATGATTGATTGTAGTAAAAATACGTCTTTTAGGAAAAACAGCGTAAAGCGGTAAGTATTAAATACACGTTTAGGAAAACGTATATTAATGACCCAATGAAGTTCAAGTTCGTTTCCCAAGGAGGAAAATGCGTTGTGTTAAGAATTGATTAATGGTTTGTGATTATATTGATGAGAAAAGAGAAAGAAAAAGACGAATTACGCTAAAAAGTACCCTACGACGTAAAAAACGCAAAATCACAAAATTCGACAAAACGAAAAAGTCCTCAAAAAATTACCAAATGTTAAACCTAACTAAATAAAAATACAAGGAATACTAATTTGAAAACCAAAAAGTCTAAAACCTATTTAATAATTTTATATTAACTTTTAAAATTTATGAAAAACCTTAAAATTAAATAAAATTAAAAATTAACTAAAATGAAAAACTAAATGGATGTAAACCTCAAAATATTAAATTAAAAAACTAAAAATATTTTTTGGAAATTTTTAAAACTAATAAAACTATTTTTTATCTAATTATTAAAATACGGCTATAAAAATAATCATAAAAATAATTTAATAATGGGAAAAATAAAATTTTAAAACTGAAAACTCCTAAATTCTTTACTAAACAAAGGAAAAATAAAGAGAAGGAAAAACACTAAGTAAATAAGCTGGAAATAGCTTATTTATAAGCTGGCTTATAATAGTAAGCCCAAAACCAAAAGCCCTTAAACATTTTACTTGGTAAAGTGAAACCAGTAAAAGACCCAAGGGTAGTTGGTTGAGGCGTTGGTGTGTTGAACGAGAGGTCGAGGGTTCGAGGCTGGCGTAACCCCACTTTTTTTACACTTTTTTTTTACTTTTTCTTTTTATCTCCTATTCCTAACACTTGATTAACCACAAAAACGTGACCAGAATCAAAAACAAGCGAGATTAGGACCTAAATTAATCAAAAACGTGAAAGAAAAGTTTGAAAAGAGTGCTACAGTAACTAAAAAGGAAAAACAAAGGAGCTGGTTTCTTCACCAGTGAAGATATGAACCAATTAAGGTTGTTTTGTATGATTGCTTGGTTGTTTGATGGACAAAAGGGCACCCCTACACTCAGTTGAGTGTAGGGAGTCACAAAATACTGAAAATCACACAAGTTGCACACAAGATTAACACCCAATGGGCCAAATGAAGTCACTGATGTGGCTATAGGGGTCTGGTGGGATGTTTCTGATGCAATAGGCAGTTAAGTGGAATTCAAGGCACCAAAACTTGATCAAAACGTGACCAAATCCCAACTAATCTATCAGTAATCCTAAGTTACTACCAAAGTTAACAAATGGCGAAGATTTATGGTCTAATGAGAATTAAACAGACCTAGATTACCCTATTGCTGAATCTAACCATTTTTGCCAAATAATAAAACATGCAAACTCAGTTTTAATGATACCAAACTAATACTAACAACTGATAACACCTACTTTATCCTAATGAAGTGTGTTTGAGTGGTTTTCAAACCAAAAGTGTGTCAAATTTCTAGCATGAATCCTAATCCCAAACACCCCTTTAAAAACAGAAAATAGGGTTTTCAAAGTTTTTAACATGCAAAGACCACTCAAAACATTCAACTAGCACATAAATCATGTATCAAATCTCATAATAACACAGTATAAGCAAGTAATATCAGCAAGATCCTAAACAACTTCAGAATCACCAGATCTTAACTTAATCTAAAAAAAGGGTAAGAAACTCACCTCCAAGGTGCAAATCCTCACCTTGGAGTGTTAGAGCTTAAGTGCAAAGAGTGCACTAGCTTCCTCACCTTTCCTGCTAAGATACAACAAACATCAAAGCAGTTCAAAAAGAGAAATAATTTAACCAATATCCACTTTATTCTCTTGTTAATATCAAAAGGGTTATGTAACAATCCTTTGACAGCTTAACTTGAGATGATAATGATGCAAGATGAAATCTTTCCAACAACAACACAAAAGATTGACAGGATAAATAAAAAAAACTTCTTCTAGGGTTTATCACAGTAAGCCAAAATAATTGACACCACCAACCTTTTCCACCCAAGAATTATACGTCCACTGACCCTTGATATTACTCAATATCAGGGGACTATGGTCACTTATAACCCTTAAATTAGAAGCTGTTTGGGGTTTATCCAACCTTCTATCTTAACTGCATAACTAAATCCCTCAACCAAAACTAAAAGAAAAACGTTTTCAGAGACTCAACTCTTGATTTCAAACAATGGTTCACAAGTAACTAAGCATTAAAAGTAAATGGCACTTGTATTTCTCGTCACAAACATTCACCACTAATTTCATTCACTAAAAAAAGGGATTTACAATGTTTTGACCAAGGAGAAAAATCAAGAACAAGAGGAGACTCACATGTTGAGTTCTCTCTTTTTATAGCTAGTAGAAGGTCCTAGAATACTGAAATAAACAATCACTAAACATGAAACCCTAATAAGATAAAAATTCCAAAATGCCCTCTTGATCATGTGACGAATTCAGTGGCATGTGATGTATATTGGCTTGTTGTGGGATGACAGGTATACTAGGATGCTCTTGGAACGTTGGATGCGAAGAAAAGTCCATACAGCCGTTGATGAGGATGTTCCCATTTGTTTTCTTGTGCAGGGGACCATGTAGGAGGGTCCTTGGGTGATGGTGATGGATGGTTAAGGGTGGGGATGGGATTAGTCTTAGGTTAATTAGTGATCTGGAGTTATACAGGAAAAACCCCTTCGTTTTGATGTTAATTTGACCTGGGAAGTGATTAGGGTTTATGGGTTAAAAAAAGGGGTTTTAATCTGTTTTATTAGGGGATTAGTTTAAAAACGTGTTTAGGTGGGAAATTTTAATTAAACTGATTAAATCAGTTGGTGGAGGATGACGTAGAGGAGTGGAGGGTTTTAATTGGTGGAGGGGTGAGTAGATGGTGACGTGGATGGGAGTTAATGGTAGGTTAGGTTAAGTAATTTTAGGTTTTTGGCAGGAATGGCCCCTCACGTTATGTCCCCCTTTAAACAGCTTTGCAATCAAGGTCCTTGGCTTTTTGCATCCTTAGTCTTTTTCCATTTGCAATTCCAGTCCTTGTGTATCACATGGTTAATCCTTTGTTAACTTTAGTGGTTAATCTTGTATACTCTTCAATCTTGGAGGGCTCTTCATGTATTTCTTCAAACTTTAGGGACCCCAAAGTACTTTGGGATGTTTGAGGGGTATAAAGTGTCAATCTTCAATAGTTGAGGGACCAAACTTGACATTCTTCAAAACTTCAAGGGTATTTTGGAAATTTCATGCTTGGGCCCGGTTCTTTGTGTGGCTTCGTTTCCCGTGTTCGTTTTTGCATGATTCTTGTGATCTTTTGTCTTTTCCTCAATATTTGTACCTAAAAATACACAAGTAACAAACACAAGCATATATCTGGCATTTTATGACATTTTATGCATTTAAAACCCGTTTTGGACGATGAGACTATGTATAAAAGCAGTCTCATCACTCCCACATACTAAACCATTGCCGTGCCCTCACACAATGCTAGAATAAAGTATCTAAGCATCTCCAAAATTCATTTTTATCGACTTTTATTCAATGTTAACTTACTACAATACTACTACTTTGTACTACTTGTGTTTTAGACATAATGTATGATTTTCATCACGATTAAGTGACTTTTAGGGTCAAAGAATAAGAACACGTGAATGCCTCATAGAGATAAGTTCGTCATCCTCGATTTTCACCAATTCCAAGCCAAGCGTGTAACGAGATCATTGTCATTATAAGTTAGTAATGCTAACACTACTCATATGCTCTAATCACGTACTTAGACTCCCATTATTCTTAATTTGTATCTCTTATATTTTATTTTGTCTTAATGATCACGAGGATACATTGTTTGACTTATGCGATGATAGAGATTAAGGTCCAAAAATAGAAACGAAACGGTGTAATCAAAACCATCGAATTAATAGCCTTCCCTAATAGACAACGATGTCAAAAAATTAAGTTAACAAGTGAGATTCGATAAACACGGTTTTAGAACGGTTTTGAACATGAGACTTATTACCAAGACTTTTATACGCCCCCTACCGGATGGGCCTTATTATCATAGGTTTACCTTCACCCTTGTGGGATCGGTCTTGCCTTGCCTTTTATTTAACCTTGTCACAAGATGTTTATTATGGCCATAGACGTATATCCTCACGCTAAAAGCGAATTTTGGATCTTTAAATCTTCAAAGATTAAGGCTTGATTCACTTTCAATTTTTACATAAATTTTTCGGCCTTGTGAGCTTCAAATTGTTTGCTTGATTTAGGTGAGCACTTGAAATCTTGTTATTTGGTAGAAGCTTTCGATTATTTTGGTTGCCAATACTTCAAAACCGTGACGCTTGCGATTCTAAAATGTTTTCCTAAATTAATTACATGGAAGCTACTAGAAAAAGCTAGAAACCAACAATTAAGACTAAACCGCTAAGTTAATACTTATTAGCAAAATTTATATACAAGCGAAGGGAGAATAAGAAAATAATTAGGATACATGAGTTTTTGAAAGAATCGTGAATTCTACGTTTAGCATAGTAACTTATAATTAACACTATCATTTCTCGTCCTCATTTAAGAGACTTAGCCTAAAAAGTTAAGGAATCGAAGCTAAGTGCTCAACACGCACGGTCGAGTAAAAAATTACTCTTATTCTCGCCATCGGAAAGTCTACATTCGTGTCACTAAACACTTATAAAAACATGAGAAAAATTTAAAATTTGACCATTTTTAGCCTTATTTTGTAACAAAATGAGAAACAAAAACATGAAAGTTGGAAAGCGTGAAGGTTTAGCAAGGTCGAGTATCTATTCACCCCCCCCATACTAATGTTAAACATTTTCCTCAATGTTTCGAGTCTAAGGGTAAGATACCCCCATACTAGAGACGTAGTTGAATGCTTAATCTAGCATGGAAAGGGTGGAACCATTAAATCTATAGCCGTTTATGAAGTGTGCTAGAAGACCTAAGGTTAGAACAATAAAGGATACATCATTTGGATATCGAGAAATTCTTCAAAGCAAACGATCGAAGCTCGAGTAAAACGAACACGAGATGCTTCATCGTGATGATAATGATCTAGATAACACAATCACAAACAACCACGGAACAAAGGTTGGAAGGGCACAAATCCCCTCATTAGGTTAACTAAAAAGCAATAATATTTACAAGGATAAACATGGGAACTCCCCCACGAGGCACCTTGTTTTTTATAACCGAGTCAAAAGCTCTACTCGAATCCTCATAAATGTGAACATTTAGGGATAATCATGGTTCGGTCATTTTTTATGGGACTTACATGTAATCAAGGCCCAAAAGCAACAGATAATAACGGCAAAGCCTTTATACCGGGATCAAAGATCGTATCCTCACATTTTGTTGAAAATAAAACACGCAAAGCCGGAGGATACGTCTTGTAAGGAAGAAAACTCCTTACAACGTAAGTAAATTCATCATATCATAGGGGGTGGGTTGGTATACTTTGAAACAAAGGTGAAATCGAAAGAGAATTACTCAAATTAGGAGTTTCAAAGTCTCCCCCCGGATCGAAGGCAAAAGCCTCGTTAAAATCCTCATTCTCATCGAGAGGCGGTCCATCGGCGAACTCCTCAAGAATGGAAACATTATGAGTAGAAAGAGAAGTCTCATCCGTATGAGACTTCGGGAGGGTGACTAGCAAACCCGGCTCATCGAGTTTAGGATCCTTAGAATCCTCACTCTCGATGTCCTCGAACGTCTCATCAAAGAGAGGATTTACGTCACCAAAAATGAACGCGCCATCAAATTCGAATAAAGGGTTCGAAAAGATTTTAAAATTGTTGTTTTGAACGTCCTTGTTGATTAGTGACTCGTCATCACTAGCGGAAAAATCATCGTCATTAAAAAGCGGGTTCAAAAAAGTCATTGATTCTCCCCCCGAAGTGTCAATGGGAGAGACATCATTACATGATATAGAATCACACTCACTATTGTGATTTGCCTCGTTAGAATCTTCGTGGAAAAATTCATCGAGAGCAAAATCACTTACCTCATCTTTGGAGAAAACCGTAGGCTCACTTTGGATTAGAATAGGGATCTCGACACTAGGATTAGTGCCAAGATTCGTCTCCCCCATACTTAGAGAGGCATCGGTTTCTGTAGTGGGTATAGGAGTAGTTTTTCCATGATAAGGGTCGAGATTGAAAACATCGCTATCATCATCGTCATATGGGTAATCATATGGAATCACAAGAGACATAGAGTCATAAGTTTTTATATTCGACTCTTGCTCTCGTTGCTCTTCCATTTCTCTCTCTTCCCTTATACTTCTAAAAAATGTCCCTCACACCTTGCAAGAGTTCTTCTCCATGGTCTTGTAAGAAAGCGGCAAAGGAATTTTGTCTCTCGTTACTTGACTCATGAGAATTTTGGTGTTCGAGATCGTATGGTGGGGCCTCAAAATTATCAAAACCGGAATTATCGTATAAATTGGGTTCATCATGATCCATTGGTTGGCAAGAATAAGTATCGTGAGGCCTGGGGGCCAATATTTGCAACACGGATTTTGAGAAAAATATGGTTCGTTGTATTGGTAACCATCCCCATTGTTATAATCGTAACTCATACCGTGTGATTCAACAAAACTGGAAAACTGGTTGTCGAAAGACGTATTTTGGTTCATCGGTTGACAACCGTACCCATAGTGAGGTTCGTTTCCACAATTCTCGCACGACGGTGGGTATTGCGAAGATTGGTCAACGAAATTCGGATCCGGCTCGTGATTGTGACGATTTGGGTATTGAGTTGGACACTCGTAGTGCCAATGGTAAGGGCTTCCACAATATAGGCAATGGAGGTAACGTTCCTCATTAGAAGTATACAAACAATTGGTCGGATTACATGAGGGACAAGATCTAAAATCTACATAGTCGATATGATCTCCGCACCTTCCGCATATACACCATGGACATAATACGGAACTAAACAATCGTCTCCCACAACCTAGGCAATGAAAATTCATGAAGAATTACAATTTAGAGGGGTTGAGAAAAAGAATAATGAAAATAGAGGGAAAAATCGAAGATTCTTTTTGTGTTTTTGGTTTTTTATTTTTTTGGAATTTTGGTGTATTCGTGGAAATTAATCTACAAAAATTATCCACTAATCAAAGGTCTCGATTAATTAATCCAAGAAGAATCAAGGTAATTACGTGAATTAAAAACCCTCGTCGACTTTGAAACGTTGGCGGAACGCCAAAACGTTTCGAGGTTCAATAATTAAAACTCACAAAAATAGATTAATAATACTTGATGTGGCAAACCCCTAATTAATTATCACTTTCAAAATACGCACAAGTGAGCGGAGAAAACGAGGAGGCATGAAGCACTTAAGAGCCTTTTTTCCTTAGGTTGTGAAATACAACCGCCTTATACCCACCTTATAGTTTGTATTTATCGAGATTAAACTAATTAAGAGTATTTATCTATTTTGCCTTTGATTTCGTTTGAGATTCGAATACAATAATTGAGTGATGAAATCCCAAATAAGGTTGCGTTTTCACGCTTTTGGATAATTATTGTGTATTAATTGTTCTACGTAAATACAATATATTATTCACAAGAAAACGAGAAAACGATTTGTGTTAATAGAGTTCTACTTAACACGGTTTATTTGTATGGCTACTAATATAGAAAAATAACAAAAGAGTATATACGATAAAACGTAAACACTCAAACAAACACGATAAATAAATATAGCTAAACACACCTCCCCGACAGTGGCGCCAAAATGATTGTAGTAAAAATACGTCTTTTAGGAAAAAGAGCGTATAAAGCGGTAAGTATTAAATACACGTTTAGGAAAACGTATATTAATGACCCAATGAAGTCGAAGTTCGTTTCCCAATGAGGCAAGTGCATTGTGTTAATAATTGATTAATGATTTGTGATTATATTGATGAGAAAAAAGAAAGAAAAAGACGAATTACGCTAAAAATTACCCTACGACGTAAAAAACGCAAAATCGCAAAATTCGACAAAACGAAAAAGTCCTCAAAAAATTACCAAGTTTTAAACCTAACTAAATACAAATACAAGGAATACTAATTTGAAAACCAAAAAGTCTAAAACCTATTTAATAATTTTATATTAGTTTTTAAAATTTATGAAAAACCTTAAAATTAAATAAAATTAAAAATTAACTAAAATGAAAAACTAAATGGATGTAAACCTCAAAATATTAAATTAAAAACTAAAATATTTTTTGAAAATTTTTAAAACTAATAAAACTATTTTTTATCTAATTATTAAAATACGGCTATAAAAATAATCATAAAAAATAATTTAATAATGGGAAAAATAAAATTTTAAAACTGAAAAGTCCTAAATTCTTTACTAAACAAAGGAAAAATAAAGAGAAGGAAAAAACTAAGTAAATAAGCTGGAAATAGCTTATTTATAAGCTGGCTTATAATAGTAAGCCCAAAACCAAAAGCCCTTAAATATTTTACTTGGTAAAGTGATACCAGTAAAAGACCCAAGGACAGTTGGTTGAGGCGTTGTTGTGTTGAACGAGAGGTCGAGGGTTCGAGGCTGGCATAACCCCACTTTTTTTACACTTTTTTTTTTACTTTTTCTTTTTAACTCCTATTCCTAACACTTGATAAACCACAAAAACGTGACCAAAATAAAAAACAAGCGAGATTAGGACCTAAATTAATCAAAAACGTGAAAGAAAAGTTTGAAAAGAGTGCTACAGTAACTAAAAAGGAAAAACAAAGGAGCTGGTTTCTTCACCAGTGAAGATATGAACCAATTGAGGTTGTTTTGTATGATTGCTTGGTTGTTTGATGGACAAAGGGCACCCCTACACTCAGTTGAGTGTATGGAGTCACAAAATACTGAAAATCACACAAGTTGCACACAAGATTAACACCCAATGGGCCAAATGAAGTCACTGATGTGGCTATAGGGGTCTGGTGGGATGTTTCTGATGCAATAGGCAGTTAAGTGGAATTCAAGGCACCAAAACTTGATCAAAACGTGACCAAATCCCAACTAATCTATCAGCAATCCTAAGTTACTACCAAAGTTAACAAATGGCCAAGATTTATGGTCTAATGAGAATTAAACAGACCTAGATTACCCTATTGCTGAATCTGACCATTTTTGCCAAATAATAAAACATGCAAACTCAGTTTTAATGATACAAACTAATACTAACAACTGATAACACCTACTTTACCCTAATGAAGTGTGTTTGAGTGGTTTTCAAACCAAAAGTGTTTCAAATTTCTAGCATGAATCCTAATCCCAAACACCCCTTTAAAAACAGAAAACAGGTTTTTCAAAGTTTTTAACATGCAAATACTAACCACTCAAGGGTGGCCTAGTGGCAAAAAGATTTGTGGCTATCACTCCAAAGTGTGTGAGGTCTCAAGTTCAATTCCCACTAGGTGCAAACAACCTTGAAGTGGCCCCGCCAACCTCCTGAAAAGGGAGGGCTTTACCTGGTTTGAGTCTGTGTGGTGGTGGGCTCAAACCCCGTGGATTAGTCGGCCAGTGAGTCGAAAATCACGGTTACCAAAAAAAAACATGCAAATACCACTCAAAACTTTCAACTAGCACATAAATCATGTATCAAATCTCATAATAACACAATATAAGCAAGTAATATCAGCAAGATCCTAAACAACTTCAGAATCACCAGATCTTAACTTAATCTAAAAAAAGGGTAAGAAACTCACCTCCAAGGTGTAAATCCTCACCTTGGAGTGTTAGAGCTTAAGTGCAAAGAGTGCACTAGCTTCCTCACCTTTCCTGCTAAGATACAACAAACATCAAAGAAGTTCATAAAAAGAAATAATTTAACCAATATCCACTTTATTCTCTTGTTAATATCAAAAGGGTTATGTAACAATCCTTTGACAGCTTAACTTGAGATGATAATGATGCAAGATGAAATCTTTCCAACAACAACACAAAAGATTGACAAGATAAATAAAAAAAACTTCTTCTAGGGTTTATCACAGTAAGCCAAAAGAATTGACACCACCAACCTTTTCCACCCAAGAATTATACGTCCATTGGCCCTTGATATTACTCAATATCAGGGGACTATGGTCACTTATAACCCTTAAATTAGACGCTGTTTGGGGTTTATCCAACCTTCTATCTTAACTGCATAACTAAATCCCTCAACTAAAACTAAAAGAAAAACGTTTTCAGAGACTCAACTCTTGATTTCAAACAATGGTTCACAAGTAACTAAGCATTAAAAGTAAATGGCACTTGTCTTTCTCGTCACAAACATTCACCACTAATTTCATTCACTGAAAAAAAAAGGATTTACAATGTTTTGACCAAGGATAAAAATCAAGAACAAGAGGAGACTCGCATGTTGAGTTCTCTCTTTTTATAGCTAGTAGAAGGTCCTAGAATACTGAAATAAACAATCACTAAACATGAAACCCTAAAAAGATGAAAATCCCAAAATGCCCTCTTAATCATGTGACGAATTCAGTGGCATGTGATGTATATTGGCTTGTTGTGGGATGACAGGTATACTAGGATGCTCTTGGAACGTTGGATGCTAAGAAAAGTCCATACAGCCGTTGATGAGGATGTTCCCATTTGTTTTCTTGTGTAGGGGACCATGTGGGAGGGTCCTTGGGTGATGGTGATGGGTGGTTAAGGGTGGGGATGGGATTAGTCTTAGGTTAATTAGTGATCTGGAGTTATAGGGGAAAAGCCCCTTCGCTTTGATGTTAATTTGACCTGGGAAGTGATTAGGGTTTATGGGTTAAAAAAGGGGGGTTTTAATCTGTTTTATTAGGGGATTAGTTTAAAAACGTGTTCAGGGGGGAAAGTTTAATTAAACTGATTAAATCAGTTGGTGGAGGATGACGTGGAGGAGTGGAGGGATTTAATTGGTGGAGGGGTGAGTGGATGGTGACGTGGATGGGAGTTAATGGTAGGTTACGTTAAGTAATTTTAGGTTTTTAGCAGGAATGGCCCCTCCCGTTATGTCCCCCTTTAAACAGCTTTGCAATCAAGGTCCTTGGCTGTTTGCATCGTTAGTCCTTTTCCATTTGCAATTCCAGTCCTTGTGTATCACATGGTTAATCCTTTGTTAACTTTAGTGGTTAATCTTGTATACTCTTCAATCTTGGAGGGCTCTTCATGTATTTCTTCAAACTTTAGGGACCCCAAAGTACTTTGGGATGTTTGAGGGGTATAAAGTGTCAATCTTCAATAGTTGAGGGACCAAACTTGACATTCTTCAAAACTTCAAGGGTATTTTGGAAATTCCATGCTTGGGCCCGGTTCTTTATGCGGCTTAGTTTCCCGTGTTCGTTTTTGCATGATTCTTGTGATATTTTGTCTTTTCCTCAATATCCGTACCTAAAAATACACAAGTAACAAACACAAGCATATATTTGGCATTTTTATGACATTTTATGCATTTAAAACCCGTTTTGGACGATGAGACTATGTATAAAAGTAGTCTCGTCAATGATACAAGATCATTTTAGGAAAAACAATCACACATGTTTTTCTATTTCATGCCGTATCATCTCATCAATGTGAGAAAAATCAAACGTATATGTAAATGTGCTCATTCTTTTAATGATATCAATCATCCTTTAATAAGTCTAGTCAACAAAGTTTTAAATCACATTTAAAACTTGAAAACGTTTTACATGAAGACTTGTATGCGGCCTACCAATGGACTCCTAAAATGGGCTTACCGTTTAGTATGGTATAATTCATTAAACTAAGTCTTAACTTAGTAACTGTGAGTCCGTTATTGATCCCGAGTTACGCAGGTTATCTATATACCGTAAATACAATAGATACGGTATATTAATTGGTACCTCTGTGTATATGTGTGTGACCCTATAGGCTCACATGTTTCTAGCCATATAATTATTTATTATGACACGAGCATACTCCAACAGCTCTCACTTGCGCATGTCATAATAATCAAGAGTTATACAAGCAAAGGTTAGCGTCTAGCAACACGCCAATGCCCCTAGAAACATACGAGGATAGTTTCTTAAATATCTGTTTTAAAAGGTTTAGATATCAATCATCCTTTTGTTTCAGATACTCTATTAAACTTTAGACATGGATCATAATTCATTCTTAAGTTTAACTATTCTTTTTCTTGATATACATATTGAACTAGATTACCAAATTAATCAAGTATCATCTTAATTACATTTGGGTGTGGCCACACATACATCTGTACAATTCATCGAGGGGCCCAGTAGTATCTAACTCTAATACATGTGGAGGAACGAATCCTATTTTGACTGCATGTGTCGTTCATGTGTTTCACATCGCACCTGAAAATGGTCTTTATGGCAGCCTTGTTCAGGACAACGTTGAACCATATCAAAGATTGACATTCCACACATACAAAACCTACTTGCATCTCAAGTCTTAGGATGAGAGATTCAACCACTTGCGAGATTCACTATTGACGACGATCCATGTAGTGATTTCTCGTAGGTTGGGTCAATCTAATGTTCATCCAATGAACACATATGAGTTTGGTAGCATCATCACCTAATATTTATTCCTAATGAATATGACCAACTCACATTTGTCTTAATTCGACAATACTCCCATATCGTCAACTGACGATGGATAATTTAGAATAACTAAATTATTCATGGATTAAACATGCTAATATAGAGCACAGTAGTACAAATGAAGACGGTCTACCAAGTATATCAATTCATTATTTAGTAAAACTGCTTAACGTTCCATTATCCAAATACTAAAAAAACAGATATACATGAGACTACTCTAAGGTCAAAGTCTAATGTTCCAAGCATGATGAACATGTTTGACTACAAGACACTGAATTTACACAAGGACCTATTGAGTTGTCATCTGAGTGAACTTTGAGAATACTTATTTCGAAAACTCACAAATTGTGAAGATTATGAATAACGCGGTGATTGTCATTTTGTATATGTGCGTGATAGGTGTATAAACACCCATCCTTTTACCACTTAATTCTGGCTAAAATGAGACCAAAACACGTATTTAATATCATTTGTTTGGAATTATGCGTGGTTTTTGTGTTTATTGTGTTTTCAGAGCTAACCGGATGAATATTAAAGAAAACATGGGATTGCACGGGTTTTATCGAAGAAAAAGACTCAAGACGAAGTCTATTGTCCAAGAGATGCAAAAGATTTGAAGTCAATGGGCCTATTTGAAGAATTATCGAAGAAAAGGACCAAAGATGGAAGATTTACATAAGTCGAAGAAACTCAAGTCTATTAAATGAAGAAATTAAAAGACGAGTTGAATTTAATCGACGACAAATCCCGAATCAGAATCGAAAACGTCAACTTTTCTGAAAAGACGAGAAGACAAGAAGAAAGGGAGAAAGCCCACTCACCAACCAACCACTAGGACTATATATAGTTTCTTCCTTCACATTTTAGGAAGCTAGTTTTTAGTTTTCTCCTTTTTCTTTTCTTGTTCGTAGCATCACCATCACCACTAGGGTGATTGGTGGTTTTGATCTTTGTTCTTCAAATCTTATAATTTTAATCTTTGTTTTGTGATTGTTAAAACCTTAATCATTCAATCCAATCTTTCTTTTCATCTTGTTCATCATCATCTTTCATCTCAAGTTTTTAAGTTCTTATTTGGTTGAGTTTTGATTTTAAAAAGTTGTTGAATTTGTGTTTTTATTGTTGGGATTTGTTACTTATGGTATTTAAATGATTATTGGTTGATTTGGTAAAACCTTTTTGAGTAATTTTGTGTTTTGAATCAAAAAATCGTTCTTCCCTTACTGTTACTGTTCTTCAGTTCCGAACATTCCGAACAGAGCTTACATTCCGAATAGACCATTTGCTAATTCCCTTATTCGGAATATTTTAAATATTCCGAACATACCACTTTTTCCGCATAGACTTCTTTTTCCGCATAAGGCTATTTTTCCGCATAAGACCTTTTTTCCGCATAAGGCTATTTTTCCGCATAAGACCACTTTTTCCGCATAAGGCACTTTTTCCGCATAAGACCACTTTTTCCGCATAGACTTCTTTTTCCGCATAAGGCTATTTTTCCGCATAAGACCTTTTTTCCGCATAAGACAATTTTTCCGCATAAGACCACTTTTTCCGCATAAGGCACTTTTTCCGCATAGACCACTTTTTCCGCATAGACTTCTTTTTCCGCATAAGGTTATTTTTCCGCATAAGAACTTTTTTCCGCATAAGACAATTTTTCCGCATAAGACCTTTTTTCCGCATAATACCTTTTTTCCGCATAAGACCTTTTTTTCCGCATAAGACCACTTTTTCCGCATAAGACCTTTTCTCCGCATAAGACAATCATTCCGCATAGGCCATTTTTCCGAATAGGATTTTATTCCGTGTAGGACTATTTTTCCGAGTAGGATATTTTTCAGTTTTAATTCAAGTGTTGTTTTTTTAATTGTTGACTGTTTTAAGTTTATATCATTATCATTTTATTCATTTCCCTGTTTAGTAGATTAGAAAACCAAACCCATTTTTGGACACCAAGAACAAATCATTCCACTTAGAGCCGAGATCAATTCGAGAGGATACCGAGATTAATCTAGAACCCATACAAAACAATAGTACCAAATGGCGCCGCTGCCGGCTCTTCTCGTTAAGATCAAAAGTTTTTTGTGAGAACTTGGATTTTGGGATCCGTTCACCGTGAACGTTACTTTTTCAGCTTCAAAACTTTTCAAAAACACTAAAAAATATAAAATTTTCAAAAATCCTACAAATAAAAAAAAAAAAAAAAACATAAAAAACCAAAAATATTTTTGCTTTGTTTTTGCCTTGTTAGTTCTTTTGCAGGTGTATGCGCACTCGATCCACGTTTTATCCCGAGCCCGACACTCTCGATAACTTAAACATGGCCGGTGTACAAAACAACAACAACAACATACCACCTCAAAACAACAATAATAACAACAACAATGAGCCTCAACCGGATAATCGCCCGATGATTGAACTGCTGCAAGCTCATGTAGACGGCAACAATGATCCAATTGTCATACCTCCAATTGCCGCCAACAACTTTGAGCTAAAATCAGGCTTTATCCAGATGGTCTCTGCTCAACCATTCTTGGGGCGTACCATTGATGATCCGCATGACCACATCAAGAGATTCTTGCAACTCACCAACATGGTCAAATTCAATGGTGTTCCACAAGAGGTTACCAGGTTACAACTTTTTCCCTTTTCTTTAGAGGGACAAGCCCGGCATTGGCTTGCTAAGGAACCGCCACAGAGTATTCTCTCGTGGACGGATTTGGAGACAAAGTTTATCAATTACTTTTTCCCACCCTCTCGTACTACCGCTTTGCGGAATGAAATCATAAACTTTGAACAAAAGTACGATGAGTCGTTTAGTGAATCTTGGGATCGTTTTAAAGATCTTTTAAGAAAATGCCCACAACATGGTTTTACCAAAGTACATCAAATTAATACTTTTTACAATGGTTTAAGCATGACTGACCAAGATTCACTAAACAGTGCCTCGGGGGGTAATCTTTTGGCTAAGACTTCCAATGCTGCTTGGGATATCATTGAGAATAAGTCTCGTGTGCAAACCAAGAGTGTTCGGACCAATGTCGCTAGTGCTAGCACTAGTGACAGCGACAAGCGACTAGACAAAATCACTACGCTTCTTGAATCGCTTGTCACCCACACCGTCAGCAACAACAACAGCAACAACGCTAAAAACGCTCAAGTTAACGCTGTCAGCCAACCTTGTGAGATATGTGGTGGTCCTCACTCTTACACCACTTGTACCGCCACCCAAGACTACCCTGCTGAGAATGTGAATGCAGCATATGGCACCTATCCTCAACCTGCTTATCAAGCTAGACCTCAGGGTGACCGTAATTTGCTGAGCTACCGTTCTAACAATTATCTTTCCCCACCTGGTTTTCCCCCAACCAACCCAAACCAACAACAAAACCTCAATCGCCCTCCTCAACAACAACAACAACCTCGACAACCATACATCCCACCTCACAAACAACAACAACCACCTCAACGAAACAACCAAGTTTACCAGCAACCTACTTATCAACCACCCGCATACAATGCTCCTCCTTCGAACCAAACCACCGCATTACACCAAGAGGTTGCTACTTACATGAGGACCAATGATGTGATCGTGGAAAATCTCCAACAGGAAGTGCGCAACTTGAAAGCAGACTTGGTCAAACAAGGGAACGATTTAAGAGCCGACATGCGAAACACGTTAGATAGTCAAACGAATGACTTGAAGAACATGATGGCTTCATTTTTCCAAGGTAGTCAACCCTCTTCTTCGGGTACTCTTCCGAGTAACACCGTTGCGAATCCAAGAGGGGAGATGAAAGCAATCACTACTCGAAGTGGCAAAGGTACCAAGGAACCCGAGCTTCCTATACCTCCACCGGTGGTTGTGACTAAGGAAAACGAGTCACCTGCTCCTATTCCTCAACCTTCTACTTCCCCAATTTCTCCACCTCTTACTTCTACCCCTCCTCCACCCAAGGATGTGAGTGATCCTATTCTACCAAAGCCTTCCTCTTCTTCCAATATACCTTATCCATCTAGGTTGAGGAAAGAGAAGCTCAAAAGCAAGGACGATATTCAGGTTTCTAACTTTCTTAAAATGTTTAAACAACTGAATTTCAATATCTCCTTCGCTGAGGCTCTCGCTCACATGCCTAAGTATGCGAAAATGTTTAAAGATCTTCTGAGCGACAAGGAAAAGCTCCTCGATATTGCCAACACCCAACTTAATGAGAATTGCTCTGCAGTGCTCTTAAGGAAATTGCCAACCAAGCTTGGTGATCCGGGTCATTTTCTTATCCCTTGCAATTTCCCGGGAGTAGAGAATTGCATGGCCCTAGCCGATCTAGGTGCCAGTATTAATCTCATGCCTCTAAGTGTTTGGAAGCAATTATCTCTCCCAGAGCTAGTCCCCACCAAAATGACTTTGGAATTAGCTAACCGTACGGTTGCTTATCCAGTGGGGATAGCCGAAGACGTCATTGTAGGAGTCGACAAATTCACCTTTCCTGCTGATTTTGTCGTCGTCGACTACGAGATGGACCCTCGTGTTCCCTTGATCGTGGGTCGTCCATTCCTGAGAACCGGCCGCACTCTCATTGATGTTGAAGCCGGTGAGCTTATCATTAGAGTGGGTGACGATAAAGTAGTCTTCAACATGGGAAAGTTATCTAAACAGCCTTATTCATATGAGAGCGTTAATTGTATTGACGTTCTTGATGAGGCTTATGAAGAACACTTTAATGATGCTTGCAAAAGTATTCCTACCTCTCTTCTCAATGTTGAGACCGTGTCCTCTATTGATTCCTCATTGTCTCTATTTGGAGATAGTGATTTATTTTGGAACAATCTTGAAGATCCCATGGGAGATGTGAACTTATCTACTAATGATTCTCCTACCGATGGGGACGAAGACATGCATTTCTTTGAAAGCCTTCTCAACGAAGACAATCCTTCTCCTCCATCTCCCACGGTCATTGCTATCGATACTCCGATTTCGAATACGCCTCCCGTCGAAAATCCTCCGGATTTAGAACTTAAGGAGTTGCCGCCCCATCTCGAGTATGTATTCTTTGAAGAAGAGAAGAAGTCGCCAGTCATCATTGCTAAGGACCTAAAGGATGAAGAAAAAGCCCGACTTGTCGCCATGTTGAAAGATCATAAGAAAGCTATCGCTTGGAAAATCTCCGACATTCGCGGAATTGATCCTCACTTCTGCACACACAAAACTCTCATGGAGGACGACTTTAAGCCCACAATTCAAAGCCAACGAAGGGTGAATCCAAAAATCCATGAAGTCATCAAAACAGAGGTTATCAAACTTCTTGATGCGGGTATGATTTACCCTATTTCGGATTCACCATGGGTGAGTCCAATCCATTGTGTGCCCAAGAAGGGCGGAATAACCATTGTTCCCAATGAACACAACGAGTTGATTTCAACTCGTCTCGTTACTGGGTGGAGAGTTTGTATAGACTACCGCAAACTCAATGATGCCACGAGAAAGGATCATTTCCCTCTACCTTTTATGGACCAAATGCTTGAACGTTTAGCGGGTAATGAATATTACTGCTTTCTTGATGGTTTCTCGGGTTATTTTCAAATACCCGTCGATCCCCAAGATCAAGAGAAGACAACATTCACTTGTCCCTATGGCACATTTGCTTACAAAAGAATGCCTTTTGGCTTATGTAATGCGCCCGGGACTTTCCAAAGGTGCATGTTAGCTATCTTTCATGACATGGTTGAACAAACCATGGAAGTCTTCATGGATGATTTCTCGGTCTTCGGGGATTCCTTCTCTTCTTGCCTTGCCAATTTGGAACGTATGCTGAAGCGGTGCGAAGACACTCGCCTTGTTCTGAATTGGGAAAAATGCCATTTTATGGTAAGAGAAGGCATCGTCCTAGGACACAAAATTTCCCAAGCCGGTCTTGAAGTCGACCGTGCTAAATTCGATGTTATCGCCAAGTTGCCTCCACCTTCAACCGTGAAGGGTGTGAGAAGTTTCCTGGGTCATGCGGGCTTCTACCTTCGATTTATCAAAGATTTTTCTCAAATCGCTCGCCCGATGACCCACCTCTTGGAAAAAGATACTCCTTTTATCTTTTCCAAAGAGTGTCTTGAAGCCTTCAACTCGCTTAAGGATAAGCTAACTAAGGCACCCGTCTTGGTTACCCCTAATTGGGAGCTTCCCTTTGAGTTGATGTGCGATGCTAGTGATTTTGCTATTGGAGCGGTTCTGGGACAAAGAGTGAACAAACACTTCCAACCGATCCATTACGCTAGCAAGACAATGACGGGGGCACAATTGCATTATACGACAACCGAAAAAGAGCTTTTAGCTGTTGTCTATGCCTTTGAAAAATTTTGCCCCTATCTTGTCCTTTCCACCACAATCGTTTACACTGATCATTCCGCGTTGAAGTACTTGTTGACAAAGCAAGATTCCAAACCAAGACTTCTTCGCTGGGTTTTGCTGCTCCAAGAATTTAAAATTGAAATTCGCGATAAAAAAGGAGCAGAAAACCTAGCCGCGGATCATCTCAGTAGAATTGAGGATCCTTACCAGGGGGATCATCCGAACAAAGAAATTAATGATTCTTTTCCCTTGGAGACCTTAATGTCTATAAATTCGACCGCTGATGAAACCCCGTGCTTTGCGGACTTTGCAAACTACTTGGCAGGTGGAATTCTCAAGGAAGGGTTGACGTCCCAACAAAAGAAAAAGTTCTTCACCGATATTAAGACTTACTTTTGGGACGACCCTTACCTATTCAAACAATGTGCCGACCTTATTATTCGTCGATGTGTTGATGGACCGGCAGCTTCAGAAATCCTTGATGCTTGCCACAAAGGACCCACCGGTGGTCAATTTGGTCCCAACTACACCGCCAAAAAAGTGTTTGACTCGGGATTTTATTGGCCCTCCATTTATCGTGACGCTCACGATATGGTTAAAAAATGTGATGCTTGCCAAAAACAAGGAAAGATCACACATAAAGACGAGATGCCTCAGAATTTCATACAAGAATGTGAAATCTTTGATGTTTGGGGTATCGACTTTATGGGGCTATTCCCTTCATCTAAAGGAAACAAATACATCCTTGTAGCCGTTGACTACGTTTCAAAGTGGGTTGAAGCCAAAGCTTTACCTACTAATGACGCAAGGGTGGTTTGTAACTTTTTGAAAGCTCTATTCGCTAGATTTGGTGTGCCTAGTGCCATTATTAGTGATAGTGGGACTCATTTTTGCAATGACCAATTTGCAAGAGTCATGGCTAAGTATGGTGTAAATCATCATCTTTCCACAGCCTACCACCCACAAACTAATGGCCAGGCTGAAATATCCAACCGAGGACTAAAGCGAATTCTGGAACGAACCGTGGGAGAGCATCGTGCCTCATGGGCTGATAAACTTGATGATGCTTTGTGGGCTTTCCGTACCGCTTACAAGACTCTGATTGGTTGTACACCATATCGTCTTGTGTACGGGAAAGCGTGCCACCTCCCCATTGAGTTGGAGCACAAGGCTTACTGGGCCTTGAAGTGGGCTAATTTTGATATCAACAAAGCCGGTGACCTACGCAAGATCCAACTCAATGAGCTCAATGAACTCCGTAATGAGGCTTATGAAAATTCTTTGATCTATAAGGAAAGGACTAAGCTCATTCACGATTCTAAGATTAAGAACCGAGAGTTCCATGTTGGAGACAAAGTCTTACTTTTTAACTCTCGGTTGAAAATCTTTTCGGGCAAGCTCAAATCTCGTTGGTCCGGCCCATTCACCATTGCCCAAATATTTCCATATGGTACTCTCGAGCTCGCTCAACCTAATGGACCTAATTTTAAGGTGAATGGCCAACGAGTGAAGTTGTACTTTGGTGAGGACACCTCTCAGGAGGTGATTCCATCCCTCACCACGTTTCCCATGAACTAAATTTGGGTCGAGTCAGGCTCGTGACTCGGTTATAAAAAACAAGCGCTCCTCGGGAGGCAACCCGAGTATCTATCCCTTTAACCCCCTAAGTGTAGGGGAGGACCTATTTTGGTCATTTGTGTTTGTGTGGTGATGTGATCACAGGGATAAGTGCACTCTTGGAATATTGACCGAACCGTGCTCCCGTGTTATCCGAAATCCGGTTCTATCTCTCACCTATCGTGATTCAATTTTCTTCATACTCACATTTGAAATTGATCACTTTAGTCGTCTTTTCCTTAACTCGAGTTAACCAACGTGCACAATGTCCTAAGTGTAGGGGAGACTTTTCCCACATGCTTAAACATTGAGGACAATGTTTATCTTAAGTGTAGGGGGGACTTCTATCGAAGTTTTAAGTGGACTTTTCTATGAAAATGCCTTCATTTAACCGGAAAATCATCTTTTTCAACATTTTTCAAATTTTTAATTAACTTTGGCCATTTAGTCGTAATTTTTAAATTTTTATCATTGCTTTCATATGTTTATATCCCGCAATAAAGTCAAAAATATTAATAAGTGGTGTAGCTAGTTTAGAAATCTTTGGCATATTAGGCCCGTTACGTTTATTTTGACTCAACCCGAATAGACTTATCCAAGTTTATTCTAGCTAGTATCCTTAACCATATAGACCTTAATTGGTTTATTAGGCTAAGTGTCCACGAGTCTCATTACTTGAGATTTTAAATTGTGGAGGACGAGAAATGATAGAGTCAATTATAAGTCGGTAATCTTGCAGTGCGCTCAAGTGCTAATACATTAATACTAGCATCGCGATAGTACATTATGTAGGTTGTTCGAAGCAAGTAGAATACCTATTTAAGACAATCTTCTAAACAGCTTCTAAAACTGTAAAGTATTCTTATTTTACTAATGAGTGGTGCAACAGTGCTTTTCGTCAAGCACGTCTAGGTAGTAGTATTATCATTTAAAATGAAATTCTACTATGACTAGAATTGAGTATCATCTCAATCAAAGTAAGCATTAGTGTATAAACTCGAACCTAAAATCCGTAAACGATGAACAAGTCTATAGTAATCTAATGACTTTCACTTAGATACTTTGTGATAAGTTCATCTTGCATTCATGCAAGTATTAAAATTAGTATAATATAACATATCATATGTAATGAATCCATTAGGTAAACTAATGGTTTCCATTAACATATTCAATCTTATCAATTGAGATAGAACTTTGAGACTTTCTCAGTGATGTGTAATATTTAGACTTATTAACCGCGTATGCCTTTTCCTAATAAGCATATGTTCCAAGGTTATTGTGTTATTTCTTATATCTCTCAATAGAAATATATTCCAAACCAAGGATTAAAAAACTAGCTTTAATGGAATGTCATTTCCAATATGTTAACAACATATGAGATTTAAGAACAAACAATACAATATGCTCCTACTAGCTTAAAGAGTTATCTGTGTTTTAATCATGATCATATCCTTGATTCAAACTTAAGATTCCAGCTCCTAGATGTATGCTCTAATCCACACTTGGATTTCTAGAGTTTGTACACCAATTGCCATATTTCATATCCATGAAATCAAGTATGGTAATTAATATCTTTATTAATTTAACACTCGTAAATAATATAAAGCCTTAAATCATGATCAATTGCTTGAGCATGCCTTAAACTCTATTCAAAGAGAGTGTGTATAAATGTGTACAATTATGTCCATATCTATCTTCTCATAGAAGACCATGTATAACCTATCAGTCTTACTGATTAGTGAAAGCTAATCAAATTCCAAAATTGATTTTCTTTTATGGACTACATCTAACCATTCATATTTTTGAGTCATTCATGAGATTCCAAATCTAAAAACGAGTCTCGATAGTTATGAGGTTCACTATGATCCTCTAACTCAGATTCCTCAACATTGACATGACATTCATATCTTCAGGTGCTTGAGGTATCCTTGCGGATATGCGAATGGGAGTTACAACACTTCGTGGGTTTTGCATTTACATGCTTAGCCTCAATTGTGTCGCTCACTAGTGTATTCAGAAGGTTGTATTTCATTCATTACTTTCTTCAAAGATGCATAAAGGCTCCCACTTGCTTCTTGTAAGATGATACTTTCTCCAAGTACACAACATGTCGAGCAACAATGAATTGTTCTCGTTTTGGGATGTAAGAAATACATTGAAATTTCTTGATTCAAGTTTGTTAATAACACGTCTAACATGATTTTAACAAGTTCAAGAGTTCAACTAAGACTTACTGGGAGTCATCCCATTCCATAAATTGATGGTTTCTTAGATACCTTCTTGTTTGGAACCATATTTAATAGGCACGAGCTCATTCAAATCTTTGTTAACCTTAATAAGATACGAGAGAGAGAGAGAGAGAGAGAGTAGTTAATGTTATCAAGGATCAAATAATAGCAATAGTATTTGATTTTACACATGAGACATAGTGTTGTGATTGTGAGACAATATCACAATTCCTTTGATAACCTAATAGTCTTTGGCTAACATATTTTATAATTTGGTCAAACTAAATTGCATAAACAATATATTCAAGCCGATTGCATGCTATAAAGCATGATTATTTTAGAAGTTCAAGAACTTCATGTTCATGTTTTAACAAGAAAACATAACATGTTGGTCGCTATATATACTTTATAAGATATTGGACAACTCAATAACTTCATTGTATATGCCCTAACAGGAAGACACAACAAGTGAAGTACTTACTTTATTTTATAAGTCTTTGAACAATTCACGGAAGTTCATGTTTATGTCTTTACTTAAAAACATAAACATATTACAAATAAAGTATTATTGAATGCCTACTTTTGGCTTCAATAGTATTTTCAAGTTAATTTACATACTTCAAGTTAATTTGCATACTTCATATTTATGTCTTTACAAGAAGACATATGCTTATTAGCTAAAATATTTAGGTAATGTGATGAAGTAGTTTTCAATAACTTCATTGTAAATGCCCTAATAGGAAGACACAACAAGTGAATACTTACTTTATTTTATAAGTCTTTGAACAATTCAAGGAAGTTCATGTTTATGTCTTTACTTGAAAACATAAGCATATTACAAATAAAGTATTATTGAATGCCTACTTTTAGCTTCAATAGTATTTTCAAGTTAATTTACATACTTCATATTTATGTCTTTACAAGAAGACATATGCTTATTAGCTAAAACATTTAGGTAATGTGATGAAGTAGTTTTTATTATTTCTTGACATTAGTTCTCTATAGACAACATACATCAATATGTATAAGTCCTAATAGAATATTATAAGCCATATTGTGTTGTACCTTGCACACTCTAATATTTCTCCCACTTGAGCATGGCACAACATAATATATGAATAATATTAAAATATCATAGATATAATAAGATTTAATTCATACTTAAATCAAGATTGTATAGAAGGGTTATGTAGAACTTCATCGTTTAATAAGCAATCATGCATAACTATTTTTAGATAACATTTCGGGAAGCGAAATCAGAAAAGCGACTAGTTATCTTTTAAAATAATATGCAATAAGGCTTAGAAAACTATGGTGTTATTTCACGACAATCTTGAAATTAAGTGGGCTACTTACAAGGTGATAAGCGCATAGCTCCCACTGAATAAGGCAACTTTACAAGTGTGTCCTATGGTTAAAAATGCATTGCTCCCATTAGTTTAGACAACATTATGAATGTATCTATACTAGTGAAAAAGCAAGTAGCAATTTGTATACTTTATATTACTTTGAATGTCTACACATTATAGCCAATGTGAGTCTCGTAGACTAGTAAACATGTACATAGATATTCAAAGAAATGTATCAAGTTCTACTGTATTTGTAATGAGATTTCCATCGATGCCATTAACTTGAAAGTTTTGCATGCAATTCCTCTTTCTACTTTACCTCAAAGGTGTATAGAATCTTATGGAACTTATTTGAGTAAGGAAAATATACTAGAAAAACATGCTAGTAATTTCCTTTCTTCTCACGGTTTATTGAGACTTCAATTTCTAATCAAGACTCATACAATATCTTAACATTTTAAGATGTGCAACCATACTTAATCGTTTTGTCTTGTAACTTACAATACAATGCGATTTCTTGAGTAGGTGTGTTTTAAGTTTGATTAGAATTGAGAAGATTCATGTGTTCCTATTATAGCTTTCTCATACAAGGAGAAAGGATGGGAACGAGTCTTATTCTTACAAGGAAAGAAGACTTAGTTTATCTTCCTCTATCACAAAAGGAAACAAACTTTGTTTACTGTTTGTGTTGCATAAAATCATTAATAGAAATACAAAGTTCATATAATCAATGCATCAATGAACAAATTCCAGCTCAGAAAAGGAAAATGCTTGGTGCTGAAGGATCCTTCAGCACCAACTCACATGATATTGTCTTTGTCAAATCCTCTAATTAGGATGGTAGCTTGATCTCTGACGTTATAAGGTCGGGTGAAGAGAATTTACCAAATCATGACAGTGGACGTATCCTTCTTCTTGAGTTTCATGCAAGTATTGACACCTCAGCACCTGTAGAGTCTTCAATTACTGAAGATGACTTAGATGATGACTTAAAGACTGAAGTAAGCACCCCACTTCCTCTTTTGGAGAAACTTGCTGGTGCTGAACCCTCTACTGGTCCAAAATCAATCCAGTCAATCATCAAGTTTCACAACACATACAAAAGTAGCTCTCCCAAACATGTCAAAATTGACACATCAAAGAACTCTTTAGCTCCTGCTGAGGGTGCACACATGGGAACTACCTCTTTAGTTTCATCAAATAAACTAAAGAATGCTAGATCTGAGGAATATGAGAGAATGTCTCTTGTCATGAAAGAGATTAATGATCTTAAATTACAACTCAGACAACACCAAACACCAACTCGATTCAGAGATGAACCTCCAAACTCTCTACATTATAGGTACAAGACACAATTCAAAAATGCTTGTGATTTATGTGGTCTAAACAACCATCTAACTGAAACTTGTATTAAAGTGATTTATTTACCAAATTTGAGAGAACTGACCATCGCACTTGTGAACATACTGAATATATGCTTGCAAAAACTAGTGCTGATGCTCAAAACATTGGGGCATCTCATTCCAGGCGAAACATGCCTTTCCCACCATGCATTCACTGTGGTATGGGCAATCATCACTCAGATGACTATCACTACTACCCTGTTTGTGACATTTGTGGAAGTTATGACCATGACACTCATGGACATAATCGAATAATCTCACTCGGAAGGGGTATTAAACCTAGAAACCCTAACTCTATTACCAAATGTTGTGAAACTTGTGGAAGCAGTGTCCACACTACATCTGATCACAATCATATAGAGTGGTTCGGAAGAGGTGAGGCCCTTCAGGCTAAAAAGGCAAATGTTGTTCAAACCTCACCCTCTTCTTCTGAGCAATCATTTTCATCGTCCTCATCAAAAGGACCCTTCGGATCTAGAAATCCTTCTAGATCTAAAATACCCACCCATCAAAGGTGGGTTTCAAAACAAAACTGACCATTTCCTTAACTTGTGTAGTATGATCTCAGGAAGCCTATTTGGTACCTAGACAGTGGTTGCTCAAGGCATATGATTGGCACCAAAAGTTATCTGCACAAGTATAAGGAAGGACCAGGTCCTAAAGTAGTGTTTGGTGATAACTCATCAGCCAATACTGAAGGATTTGGTTCAGTGATATGCAATGGTATAGTTTTCTCAAAGGTAGCATATGTAAATAGATTGAGGCATAACCTCATCAGCATCAGTCAACTTTGTGATGCAAAATACCTGGTCCTGTTTGATGACAAAATAGGTACAATCTTCAACTCCAATCATGAATTTGTGATGATTGCTCCTAGAGTCAAAGATGTTTATGTCATGAACATGAACTCTACTCAGGATACATGCTTATTTGCTAAAGCCTCAAATATCACAAACTGGCTTTGGCATAAGAGGCTCTCACATCTAAAATTCAAAACAATCACTCTACTAGCAAAACAAAATCTTGTTATTGGTCTTCCTTCACTTTTCTACTCCAAGGACAAACCATGCTCAGCATGTAAAAAAGGAAAGCACCATAGGGCCGATTTCAAAACAAAACAAACTTTCTCAATTAAAGAAAGTCTTCATCTGCTTCACATGGACTTATTTGGCCCAATATCACCTAGGGTCATTTGTCATGAAAAATATACACTTGTCATTGTTGATGAGTACTCAAGATACACCTGGGTATATTTTCTGACAAAGAAAAGCCATGCACCAGATGCCATCATGTCTTTCATCAAAAGATTTGAAAATCAAAATGACACTCATGTCAAGCAACTTAGAACTAACAATGGCACTGAATTCAGATATCACACACTGATCAAATTCTGCGATGACAAAGGAATTTCCCAAAATTTCTCATCTCCTTACATACCTGAACAAAATGGTGTGGCTGAAAGAAGGAACATAACTTTGATTGAAGCAGCAAGGACAATGCTTGATGGATCTGCTCTCTCTAAGCATTTTTAGACTGATGTTGTAGCCACTGCTTGCTACACTCAAAATAGATCCATTATTATGAAGAGACACATGAAGACTCCCTATGAAGTATTCAGGGGAGAATTCCAAACATCTCATTCTTACATGTGTTTGGGTGTCTAGTATTTATTCACAATCACAAGGATCACCTTGGTAAGTTTGATGAAAAATATGATGATGGTTACTTCCTTGGATACTCACAAGTATCTAAAGCATATACAGTCTTCAACACAAGAATACAATGTATTAAAGAAACTTACCACATCACTTTCAATGAAAGTTCTGAGGCTCTCAAATTTGCAAATCCATCAGATGATTAACTTCATATTCATGAATCTCACAATTATCCATCTGATGAATTTCAACATTATGAACCTTCTCAAAGATATCAAACAAACAAGTCCTACAAAAGGAAATCCTTTAGTATCAAATACTGATGGCTGTCAATCAAATGATCAAAATGATCAGTCTCAAAATGACCAATATGATCAGCAAGATAACACAAATGACCTAAATGGTCAATCTCAAAATGATCAGCATACTCACACACATTATCAAAATGATCAATCAAATGAAGCTGCTGAACAATCTGAGCCTTCGGCTCAAAACTCTCCATCTATCTCTAGGGAATTAGATCTTAGATGTGTTGCTTCTGACCAAGAAGTAATCCCTCCATTGATTGAACCTTTGTCTATGGAATACCCTTCAATAGACACTAGAGATAATCAAATTCCAGTCCCATTTTATGGACTTCCAAGCTCTAGTTCTCATCATGATACCAGTGCCTATTCTCCAACTCCACAAAAATCTTGGACTAATAATAGTCACATACAGCTGGTGAACATAATATGCAATCCTGGAGAAGGTAGAGTTACTAGATCTATGGCAAAGAAACTGAGTGCTGATTCACCTAGAGAATGTCTCTATGCAAACTTTCTCTCAGAAATTGAACCTACAAAGATTTCTGAAGCACTCACACACCCTGGATGGGTGGATGCCATGCAAAAGGAACTAAATCAATTTGAAAGAAATAAAGTCTGGAAATTGGTTTCCCTTCCATATGGTAAATCAACCACTAGCACCAAATGGGTTTAAAAACTCAAAAGAGATGAAACCAATGTGGTGACCAAAAATAAGGCTAGGTTGGTGGCTCAAGGATTCAATCAAGAGCTTGGTGTTGACTTTGATCAAACCTATGCTCCAGTTGCACGTATGGAAGCCATACGAATTTTCCTTGCTTATGCCACTTACATGAAATTTACCATCTACCAAATGGATGTCAAAAGTGCATTCCTAAATGTTGACCTAAAAGAAGAAATTTATGTTACACGGCCTCCAGGTTTTTAGAGTTCTAAATACCCAAATCATGTCTACAAGCTTTACAAAGCTTTGTATGGACTGAAGCAAGCCCCAAGGGAGTGGTATGAAACTCTCTCAACATTTCTCATTGAACATAAATTTGTCAGAGGAAAGATAGATAGCACCTTGTTTATCAATAAATCTAAAACTGACACCATTCTGGTACAAATTTATGTTGATGACATCATCTTTGGTTCAACAAGCTTGAAACTTTGCAAACAATTTGCCAAGCTTATGACCAACAAGTTTGAGATGAGTATGATGGGATAACTCACATACATCCTTGGTCTTCAGATAAAACAATATGACCAAGGCATCTCCATTAATCAAGAAAAATATGTCAAGGATTTGCTGAAGAATTATGATATCAATTGGGCTTCAGTTAAAACACCAATGGTACCCCCTAACAACTTAGGACCTGATCTTAATGGACAATCAGTTAATGAGACTCAGTATAGAGGTATGATTGGGTCACTCATGTACTTAACAACAAGCAGACCTGACATTCAATTCTCTACATGCCTTTGTGTAAGATACCAAGCAGACCCAAAGGAATCTCACCTTACTGCTGTAAAGAGAATCTTTAGATACCTAAAAGGTACACCAAGTCTAGGTCTTTGGTACCCCAAATCCTCAGGGTTTGATCTTAAAGGGTATTCAGACTCTGACTATGCTGGATGCAATATGGACAAAAAAAGCACTTCTAGTGCTTGCCAATTGCTGGGTGGCAAACTTGTGTGTTGGAGTGCTAAAAAGCAACAAACAGTTGCCATGTCTCAGCGGAAGCTGGATATGTGGCAGCTGCTGGATGTTGTGCCAATGTTCTTTGGATGAAAAGCCAACTGGCTGATTATGACATAAAATATGAAAAGGTACCAATCTTTTGTGATAACACTAGTGCTATTGCAATTTCTAATAATCTAGTACTTCACTTAAGAACAAAAAACATTGATATTAGATATCACTTTATCAAATATCACATTGTGAAAGGGGACATTGAATTACATTTCATCCCCACTCATTACCAATTGGCTGATATCTTCACCAAACCACTGGATGAACCAACTTTCAAAAAATTGATAATGGAGCTAGGTATGCTGAACATTGATGATACAAAACCTGAACCTTCAGCTTTCACTGAAGAAGCTTAAAGGTTCAGCATTTCTTAAAATTTTGATTTATGTAATGTAATAGTGTCTGAATAAAGGAATGTGCAATGTCATGTGTCTATGTCACAATATGTGATTGTGTACATGGTGTTTTTCGCCTTATCTGATTCACTGAAGTTGAACAAATAATCACCAAAATCATCAAAGTTTTGATTTATGCAAAGTAGCAGTGCCTGAGTAAAGGAGTGTGCAATGTCATGTGTCTATTTCACTTTATGTGATTGTGTACATGATGTTTTGCCGCCTTATCTGATGCACTGAAGCTGAACAAAGATCACAAGTCATCAGTATTTTTCCTTCAGCATTTCTGAACAAAACTTTAATACAAATGAGTAGCTAGGCCTGAGTAGAGGAGCGTGCAACGTCATATGTCTTGTTTACTTATGTGAACATGTATATGGGGTTTTGTCACCTCATCTGACACACTGAAGCTCACAAGTATTCCCTTCAGGTTCAGCATATCTGGCCAACAGCTTTTAAGACAAATCAATTATGTGATTCAAAGGACTTAATAGCATTAAATTTATTGAGAATAAATACAAAACATTCTTTCAAAATGTGTCAATTATTTATAGAGGAAATATCAAACTTTCATATCACAGTCAACAACTTCCTGACACAAAGAGGCGTTTTACTGTTCAAAGCAGCAGAAAATCATACCCCTTTGCAGAACATTAATGAGAGAGTTTGTGCCATTTTTTCAAAAGAAACCCTAAAAGTTTTATAACTTTTTCAAATGTTTTAAAAACTTTTACAAATCATTCTAAAGTTTTACATATATCTTTTGAAGATTGAAGATTCATATCACGTTTGCAAATCTTTCATCACAAAACACACACGAACTCTCTATCTTTCATCAAGAAAAACACACACAAAACACAAATGGTTGCCGAATCATCTTTACCCCAAGATGTTGAGACCACCCTCAACCCTTCCATTCATGTTAACTACCCCATTGAGGATATAATCTTTAAACCCAACAACCTCACTTTGATCAAACCAGAATCCCTCACCTCTGTTCTTGGAAATCAGGTCATGAATTTCTTATCAAAATGTGTGCTTCGTGATGCTTTGTTTAAAGATCCAGGTATGATGTTTCAAAATGTACTAAAAGAGTTTTGGTTCACGGCACAAGGGTCAAAGAACAAGAAATCAATAGAGTTTGATTCTACTATAGCTGGTATCCATGGTAAAATTGGTTTAAAGTTGTTTAGAAGGGTTTTAGGTTTAAATTATTTGGAAAACCCTATTGAGTATGAGGCTATACCCATAGAATATTTTGTTGTTAAAAACTTTTTCAAAGAAATTGGGTATAATGAAGAGATATCTGACAAGGGTGGGCTGAAGAGAAGTTGTTTACCACCTAAGTGGAAACTACTGATGACCATCTTAATTGAGTGTTTGGGTGGGAAAACTGGAGGTCTTTATCAAATCAATCAGAAGGATGCAATCATTTTATACTGTCTGGCCAAGGGGATAAAATCTGATTTTGGGAGGTTAATCTTTGAAGATCTCCATGGTAAACAGGAGAAGAAAACTAGGGAAAAGAATGTGGTCTATACTAGATTGTTGTCCCTCATTTTTGCTGGCCACCTTGGTGGATCTCCATGGTAAACTGGAGAAGAAAACTAGGGAAAAGAATGTGGTCTATACTAGATTATTGTCCCTCATTTTTGTTGACCACCTTGGTGATGAATTTTCTAAACTCCAATGAGTAAAATTATTTTTTCTACCCTTTGATATCAAGCGCTGGAACATTCTAGTTAGTACTGCTGATCCTCCTTTTACACAATCCATGATGGACATTTGCTCAGCAAATACTCCAGTAGTGTACAAAGCTCCACAAGACACTCCTCCAACTGGAGAAGGGGATCTGAAAGGCACAAATCCTGGAGCTTCTTCCTCTGGACCACGTCAGAAGCAAACGTCTGTCAATTCTCTAAAATGTAGACGTGAGTCCAAGAAAAGGAGGCACCCCACAGGATCTTCATCAAAGAAGAGTATTGATGATCCCCAAGGCCAAGCTTTGAAGAAACATAAGTCCTCGGCCAAGGACAAGAACCCAAGCCGGCCGTCACCTTCAGTCTCTGCTGGAGGTGACATGCATAAAGAGGCCCTGAAGGCAACCCCTATCCTAACTTCTTTAGGGGATAATGGTGAAGACAGAGCGCACCCTCAGCTCAGTAGTATGGAGTCAGCATTGGTAAGTAATCTAAATCTGAATACAATTCTTATTTCATTACCAATTTCTATCATTTATCACTCTGATTCTGCATCAGGGCATGAGGTGTCGGCAAATACAACAGTTGACGCTGACCCTGGACTATCTATTTCTGATGATGTAGTACCCTCACAACAGGGTCCTACTGAAGGAACCAAAAACATAATCATTGATCTTAACTCATCATGGACTCTTTCTCAAGATCCATCAGGTAAAAACAACCCTGGTGGTGAAGGACTTGAAACTGATCCTCACACTGGAGGTGATGCTCAGCAGACACCAAAGGGAGTGCATCTCACCACTGGCTCCAAGGTGAGACACTTCCCTTCATTTGTGTTCGGTATGTCTGCTGATGACTTAGAGAAGGAGTTGGGGTTCAATGACCGAGTTCCATTCAACCTTGATGATAGTGAGCCTAAGGATGATAATGTTGAACAAACATCCAAGCCACCATCCCCCAGATCTATTTAGGTAAAAGAATTGACAAATCAAGTGTTGATTCTTCAGTCACAGGTTGCTAAGCTTAACGAATACAAGGCCATTGTTGATTATAAAATTGCCACATTAAAAGCAAGGCCAACTCCACCCACTGCTGACCAAATCAAGGATGTCATCATTTCTGCCTTGAAGCCCATGGTGAAGAATATGGTCACTACCACTTCTCTGAAGCAATAGATGACAGCACTTATGGACTCCATCAATAGTACGTCTTTGGAGTTCCCACTAGAATTCAAGCATGTCCCTACTCAGCTGAACAAATTATGTGATTCTGTATCCAAGATCAAAGATAGGGTGGGTTTGCTGGAACAACAAACACTGAACTTATCTGATGAAGTTCAGCAGAAATTGGATGCACTTACAAATGTTCCAGTAATGCTGGCCAAGGTATCCTCCACCTTAGACTCTTTTTGTGCTTTCATGCCTACTGGGGTTTCATCAGAAGTTGTTGAGCATTCTTCTGCTGGGGGGAGAAAATCACAATTCAGCAGCTCTTTCAAAAACATGTACAAAAGAAGGCTAAAAACAACATGTTGTTTATGAGTCACCATTTGCTGATAAGAGTCCAGCTAAGACTCAGGAAGAGTCTTCAGTTAAGAACAGTCATGTTGATGGTCTTACCACCAGCAATGACTCAACTGGTGATGGTTCACCTTCTATCCAACCCAAGAACAAAGGTAAAGATACACTGAATGAAAGGCTAATCAAAGCTGGGGTGTCCACTCAAGAAGGACTTGATAATTTGTACAAGCTTCAGGCTGAATAAAAGCTAAGAGATCTGAAGATGAGCTTGTATGAAAAAATTGGAAAACCTGAGGTTGAAAGCCTCTTCAAGAAAAAGATGTTATATGAAAATTTTTGTATAACAAGACTGAACAGAAGATATCTCTCTGAAATCACAAACGTTGACATGATGACTAGTAGAGGTGATATTCATCTGAAGTTCTATTGGGGTGATGGGACTAATGAGATCATAGAGGACTTCCAAGGAAAGGAGCTCTCTTATACTGAATGGATAGAAATGAGCAATAATATTGCAAAGACAAAATCCAAGAGATGGGATGAATGTCGCATCAGAATTGAACACTTCATGAGAAATCATCAACATCAGCACTCAGGTTTCACTAGAGGATCAAGATCTAATACTAGAGCTGGACAAAAGAGCCAATCTGGTCCAACCTGGTGTGGGTGACATCTTTGTCACCACAAAGAAATACAAAGGCTTTGTTTAGTTTCTGAATCATCTCCCTGGGAATGTACTAGAAGAACCAGAATTGGGAATGATTATGTTCAATCATCGTGAACGTCAAGACTTTGTTGGTATTAGTGAACTTGATGATCTGAACAATGAATTTCTTGGGAACATTCAGAAAATCTTCTTTGCTCACCATGGAGGTCCAGGACTCACTGAAGCTACAAGAACCTTCAACATGTGCTTACTAGAAATACTGGACAGCAGAAACTCAGATCCGTTAGTTCAGACTCCTATCATTGAAGGACTTAGGCCTAAGTAGTGTTGAATAATCATTTGTAATTTTCTATTTGTAATTTGTAATGTTTTAATGAATGATTATCTGATGTTTATAAGTTTAATATTGTTTACTGCAAGTAAGAAGAAGTTGTTATGCTCACTTACTACTGGCCTTAGACTTAGACTATTTGTATATCCAAATAGGGGGAGATTGTTGGGTCGACATTTACTGGCCCTAAATCAACTCTAGGATTCGAATATAAAATCCCCCTAAGTGTTTCATGTTTAGCAGAAAGGAGTCTCTGCTGAAGCATGCCCAGAGGAACAAAGATTCCTACTGAAGAATACTTTGCTGAAGGATGTTCAGCTTTCCTCTTCCAGTAAACTTAGAAGACAAAGGAGTCTTTGCTTCAAATGCTAGGCGGTCAAGTTGCTGAAGAACAAGTACTGAAGAAGAGATTTCAGTTCACTTTGGTTTGACAATACCAAACTAAATGATGTCGATCTCCTTTAAGATACTGAAGATATTTCAATATTTTGAATGTTTGCATTAGGCGGGAAAGATTACTTTAAGTCAAAGTAGGTTGCTTGTATAGTTAGATATAAGTACAACCTTTATCTTTTCCTAGAATAGTTTATTAAGTACTTTGTACTGTTTATCCAACATGGGCATCAACCGCCCACTGGATAAACTTGTGCATGGGAACATGCGAAATGCAAACCCTAGATTTTGCACTGCCAATATAAGTAGTGCTTATTGAGAGAGAAGAGGTTAACGATTACACGAGTAAAAACTCTGGAAAACCTTCTCTTTCTATACCAACTAAACCATATAGCCAAAGAGCATATGGACGTTTAGATTTGGAGCTTAGACTATTAACTTAGGTTGAAAGTTTAAGTAGAGTAGATCACCACCTATTGTCATTCAACCACTTTGTTGTTCCGCAAACAAAGTGGGTTATAGATTCTTTATTTGATTCTAATTAAATTCTATACGTTGAAAAGTTATATTGGTATTATTGTTTTAATTGTTCTTAGTTCTTATCAATTAAAACAACACACTTGAGTCTTGCTAACGAGGTATTACTTAAGGTTGATAAGTAATAGCGAGTTACAAGGGACCAACAAGATTGAAACGAAAAAACGACTACTCGTAGCAAAGAAGCAAAGAACAGAGAAACTAAGGGATTGAATCAAGATTAAGTTCAATGCTCAAGAGACAAGTGACAATAATTAAGTTTGTAGAAACGAAGAGCTTGTGTCATTTATAGTGGTTTAAGACGTGCCTCTCCGGTGAAAGTCTAAACGGCTTTGGTAATAAACCATACCAAGCAATTTTGTAAAACAGATTAAGATCATTTTCAAAAGTAGTCTTAATGCTATTTAAAAATATAAGCAAAGTATAGAATCACTTTCTCTCCCACATGATCGAACAATTATTATTGCTAGGGTTTGTAATAACAATATCCTTGGAATATCTTAATTTCAAATGTGTAATATCCTAACTACAACTTATGAACTAGTTTGTTATATCAAGGGATTAATCAATCATCCTAGAGATGAGCTCAATTGCACATATTACACATGATATAGGGCCTAATAACCGTAAGGGTGTGAAACATGAAATTCATGCTTGATACTTTACGCTAATACTAACTCACTCTACATCTTCTAAGTGAGTCAAGTATCCAAGCAATGAAGGTTTAAGATGGTATAAGAAAATAATCACATACCACAAACAAATGTCAGGGCAAGGATGCCAAGAACAAGCATATAGTCAAGTAATGATCAAAATAATGATCAATAGGGCGTGTGGAAGGACGAAAACGTACCTTAGCCGCAAAATGCATTCTGAGTCTTCAAGGAACCAATGCAATGCCCAAACATGACTAAAGTGACTACTAAGTCTTCAAGGACTAGTATCACTCTCATCCATCTTGGTATCATCGTTCAATGATGTTGGAAATCAAAGAAGACGAGTCTTCTACAAGTGTAAGTAACTCAATCCACAATCAATTGAATGATTAATCTTCATGAGTACCTACACATAACAATATACAAACTAGTAGATACATTTCAAGAGTAAATCTAAAATGTATAAGTACTACTAATCTAGATGAGATGCTATATTACTAATTAAAAGGCCTATCTTCAATGAAAAATAGTTTTGACCAAAGAGAAACTTTAGTACAACGAAAATTTCTAATTTGAGGAGACAATGGATTGATTCAAGTTTTAAAGTACAATATACTTCAAAGAACTTGAGTGACCATCTATCTGATACCAATTGTAGAAACTAGAAGGGGGGTTGAATAGTTTCTCTTTGGTTTATGTCTGAATTAAAATTTCTTTCAATTGGGTTTGGCTCAAAACTATCTTTTACTTGAAGCCTAGTTTCATAATGATTAGATTCAATTTTAATGCATTAACAATGACAAGTAGTAGTAGCATGCAATGTAATAATGAAAGTAAGTAAAGAGTAAGGAATGAAGCAACCTAATAGAGAGACACCAAGATTTATAGTGGTTCGGCAACAAAGCTCTATCTTCGTTCCTACTCCACTACTCGAGTACACCTTACTCGAGATTTACACTATATCTACAAGCTCCCTTCTTAGCAGAGAAAACCTTACAACGTCGCTTACATTATTTTCCGACACTAAGCTAAATGTCAAGACCTAATCTTAGCTAGGACTAATCTACAGAAAGTCGCCTACTTCACCATTTTATGACACAAGGCTAGATGTCGAGTTCTAATCGAAAGCTATAACCAATCTTCACAACGTTGCCTACTTCACCATTTTCCGACACAAGGCTAGATGTCGAGTTCTAATCGAAAGATAGAACCAATTTTCATGACTCTTCACTTTGAAGCTAAGTGAGAACTTCACGAGACACAACCACACATCACTTTATAATTTAGTGAGAACTCACAAGACACAACCACATATCACTTTATAGTTTAGTGAGAACTCAAAAGACAAAACTACACATCACTTTATAGTTTAGTGAGAACTAACACACAACACGTACAACTTAGTAACATATATCCAAGTATACACATGTAACTTGGATCTACACAACACAAATCCAAGTATACACACGTACAATGGATTTACACAAGACTAATCCAAGTATTCACTAATACATTGGATCTACACAAGACACAAATAAAACAAATGATGAACATGATTAGACCTTTAGGATAGGATGATCTTCATCAAGGCTTCACCTTTAATCACATCACAAGTGTGTGAGTGATCTTCTCTTTGGACAAGGTAAAGAAGGGGATCAATAGGATAATCATAAGTAAACATAGTTAACACATTAAGTGATCATTTACAAATGATTAGGAATTAGAAAAGAGAAAGATGGCAGAAAGAGTGTCCAAAAAGAGTCATAGAAAATGCAGATTTGATCCACTATTTATAGGAGACAAAAGCCAACGGCTCTCTGACCGCGGTTCCTTAATTGTGCTTGCGGTTCCTTATCACTTTGGAACCGCATATCCATTTAAGGAGCCATGGGAATAGACTCTGCTCTCTTTTGTCTTTTAGTGGGGAAGTAATATCTGAGGTAAGTTTTTACCTTCAAATGATATTCCTATGGAATTTGGAATATGCCATATTCAAGTTTACATTTTCCATTTTAATAAAACATTTTCTTAAAAAGAAAATTTATTAAAAAAATCTTTTGTCACATTTGACAAAATGTAAGTTTAAGACTAATCACTTTTATGATCACTGGGCATGATTAAGATACGTTAGTGCAATACTTAATAATTATTACCTTGATGATAGTGTTTGTTAGATAATTCGTCTTACGATTGTATTTGACGATAAATGTCTTTTTAATTTGTCGTGATCAAAACTTAGAAAGATTAGTTAACACTAATAATGTTTTTAGGCATTACTTTGCATTAACAACATCTAATCCAGCACCTACATCTTCTTCAAAGACCAAGCTAAATGCAAAGAAAAGTATGTCTGCTAAACGACAAAAGGTTCACGATACTCCTCGACAATCAAAACAGGTTCAAAAAGACGACCACCTGTCATAGAAAAACAACACTCACCACTCCTGGAACATGATCAGACAGTACCTCATCATATTCCTGAATTTGAACTAATTACGGTGATAGGTGTGTAAACACCCATCCTTTTTACCACTTAATTACAATAATAACCGAGCCAAAACGTGTATTTTATGTCTTTTATGTCGGAATTATGCGTGGTTTGTGTTTTTGTTGTGATTTAGGACGAAATTGGGAAAAGTGGAGAAAACACGGCATTTACGGGCTTTTATTGAAGAAAAAGATGAAAGATGAAGTCGAAAAGTCAAGAGTGGAAAAAGAACGGAAGTCCAAGACCAATTCTGAAGATTTATCGAAGAAAAAGTCAAAAGGCGGAAGTTTACCAAAAGCCGAAGAACTCGAGTCTTATTTATTGAAGAATTAAAAGACGAGTTTAAAGAAATCCCGAGCCATAAGTCATTAAAGTCCAAGATTAAAGAAGATTCAAAGGCTTAAGGACTAATGGTGCAATTAACAAAGAGATTAAGAAGGAAGGGCCTAATGATGCAATTAAGAGAAAATGAAGGAGGGGAGGAAGCTTCCTAATCCTCCCCTATATATAGAACATTAGTATTATCATTTCATTTTGTTGGCTAGAGTGACACTAGTTCTTCCACCTTTACTTTTATACACATTTAATTACCTTGCACCTTTAATTACTTGCACCTTTAATTATCATGTCTTGCATTTTAATTTTCAAGTAAGTTAATTTTATCTTTATTGCTTGATCTTTATGTTTACATGCTTATTATCTTGCTAATTTGATTAAAGATTGTGTTTTTATGCTTTTGATTGTTTTAGATCATTGATTCTTGTAGCTTATTTGTGCTTATTTTCAAGTTTATAAAGTTTTTATAAAAGTTATTTTTATATAAAAGTTTGTTTTTCGTAAACCTTTTTCTTTTCGTGTTATAAAAGTCTTTAAATTTCAGTTTAGTAGCTTATTTTTATACGGTTTGCCTTAGGATTTTCATTGTGTGCTTATTTGATTAGTAGCTTATTTTTCTAGCTTATTTTGTACTTTTTCCTCCGTATTCCGATCTAGCAATCGGAAAAGGGTTTCATATTGCGACCAGCTCTTTGGCTTGGTCGGAAAAGGGTTTAAACATTCTGATTGGTGGGTAAGTTGGTATTCCGATCTGGGCAAGGTTTGGGTATTCCGATCAGGTAAGTGACAGTTATTCCGATTGGTGGTTCATTCCTCATTCCGATCGAGGTGCTTGTTTGGTATTCCGATCAGGGTAAGTGACAATATTCCGATCAAGGGTTCCGATCAGCATTCCGACCAGCGTCTATCCCATATTCCGATCAGGTAAGTACTTATTCCGATCAGGATTTGTTGGGGTATTCCGATCTGAAGAAGTGACATATTCCGATTGGTATTCCAATCTACATTCCGATTTGGGGTAAGCTCACATTCCGATTGGACGGTTGTGCACATTCCGACGAGGTTTGATCGGAATATATTCCGACGGTGGGTTTGTTTTCATATTTTGTCTTGTTTAATTTTTACATTATCATTTTAATTCTTGTCTAATTTTAATTTTCGTCACGCTTTTAATTTTTGTCATTTTATTATTTTACTTTTCAAAGTTTTTAAATACTGCACCCTTTCGTTTAATTAGACTTAGTTTAATTTTAACGCCATTTTACTTTACGTCGTTTACATTTACGTCTTTGCACTTTTAATTTAAAATCAACCAAAAATATTTGTTTTACCAAAAACAATTGAGTCGCACATTAACCGGAAATCAATTCGTTAAGATACCGAGAAACGAGAACTTTAATTTTTATACGGGGTGTCAAAAGCCTTGTATTAAATGGCGCCGCTGTCGGCTCTTTTCGTAAAGATTAACGGTTTTCTGTGAGAGACGCGTTGCTTTTTGGGATCCGTTCACTTGTGAACGTTATTTTTCGTGTCAAAATTTTTCCAAAAACCCCAAAAACATTTGAAAAATCATAAAAAGCATTTCTTTTTCAAAGTTTTGCACCAAAAATATTCCTCTTTATCCTCTATTATGTTTCATTCTTTTCTTTACCCCTCTTATTCATAATTCTTCATGGATCCGTCTTGCGGACGGTGTGGGCGACCATGGCATGGTTTTCAAACATGTCAATGGTGTACTTGTGAGCGGTGTGGTTTTGATATCGACGATACACAATTTGGATTTTGTCCATTTTGCAATTCAACAAATTCATACTTCAACTCTTACAATACTTTCCCACCCTCTCCCATCTATGACAATCCCTATCCTCAAGATGCACCGGGTTTTTCAACATACCGGTGGTGCTATATTTGTGGGGGCCCTCACGAAGCTTCTTCTTGTGATCCATCGAAGGTCTTTGAGAAAGTTCCGTGCTATCATCCCAGTGTTTATAATTTTGAGCCCCCACGTCACACCGTCAATCATCAACCCTTTGGTGCATTTCCTCCTGAGCAAATTGCCACACTTTTTGACAACTTTCAAAAAGTTCAAGAAGCTTTCAACAAGATCAAGGAGAAATGTCAAGCGGATCAGCAACAAGAGCAGGTATCTAAACTTAATGCTTATACTCCTCCTCTTGTGCCTCCATATTATTATGACAGTGATGACGATGAGAGTCCTATTTCTTGGACCGATGAGAATGCTATTCCTTCTCCCGACTTGTCGGAGCCTAAGGATTCAACCATCCTAAGGGATGAGGATATTAGTACAATTCCTGCAAAGGAATCCAACGAATTCAATACGTCTAGTGCTGATAACCTTGTCCCAATTCCAAGTGAATCTGAGTTGACATCCGACAGTTACGATGAGTATGATGCACTTTCTTCTGATGATGTTCCTTCCACCAACACTTTGGAAGAGGATTCTTTGACTTTCTCTAATCCTCTTTTTGATCAAGATGATGATTTTACTTCTAGTGATGACGAGTCACTATCCGATGAAGACGTTCTGAAGGAAACTTTCAAGATTTATTCGAACCCTTTATTTGATTTTGATGACGCTTACATATCTAGTGAGGTGAATCCTCTCTTTGACGAAGGGATTGAGGACATTGCTAGCTCTGATTCTCCTACTATTGATGAGCATGCTTTGTTAGCCATGCCCCCTTCTATGGCAGAGGTGGAGAGTTCTGACTCTACTGGAAAGGTATCGCAGGTGGAAGGTAATTCTTCTCTTACTTCTCCTACTATATTGCCCTCTCATCCTACTGAATGCACGCCCAATCGGGTGATGTATCAATTTCCCTCTCCGGGAAATGAGGATGAGTGCTTTGACCCAGGAGGTGAAAATGACCATTCTATGATTGATAACATTACGGCTTTGCCAATTGGTCCGCATCCATTGTCTTTGGAGGATGACAATGTGATTCCTATACCCACCCCACCTCCCGAGGATCAAGATTTCACATACTTCTCGTATGTTGAAAGGACCTTTCTACCGTTTAAGACTTATCCTCCTGCCTCTCCTTTGTTATATTCCTCCGGGAATGAGGATAAGGTCTTTGATCCCGGTATTACATTTGAGGCCTCCCCATGGACCATTTAATTCGGGGACGAGTCAGGCTCGTGACTCGAATAACAAAAACAAGCGCTTTTTGGGAGGCAACCCAATTATCTATCTATCTTTTTCTTTGTTTTTACCTTAAGTGTAGGGGGAGACCCGTTGGTTTGCTATTTCCTCTCCTCTCTTAATCAGGGATTCGAGCTTCAATGATCCACTCTTGATGATTCTTGATGACCCATGATTCCGTGTCCACTTCTTCCCGGTTCTATCCTAAACTCTTTTCGATTCACTAATTTATATTTTCTCAATATTAAAATAGGAATCTCTTTAGTTGTCTTTTCCTTAGCGAGATTTAAACAAAGTGCACAATGTCCTAAGTGTAGGGAAGTTTTCTCCCACATGCTTAAACATTGAGGACAATGTTTATGTTAAGTGTAGGGGGGACTTCTATCGAAGTTAAGTGGCCTTTTCCTTGTATTTGTCTTCATTTTAACCGGAAAATCAATTTTTTCGACATTTTCAAAATTTTTGATCTATTTTGGCCTATTAGTTTTTCCCTTTGTATAGTTATTTTCTTTCTTTGCTAGAATAAATCTTTAATAATGTGGTTTTAATTTTCAAACGTTGTAAATCTTTTGACTCAACCCGAGTTTACTTATCTAAGTTTACTCTAGCTAGTATCCTTAACATGTTTAAGTCAAGTTTTGCTAGGCTTTTATATAGGGAGCTATAAAACGCGAAATTCTTAACTCTCACGGGTTAAGAACAAGAACTTTTCGCAAGTTCCTATAATTGATCCTAGAGAGTCGTTTATCAAGGGAACTTTAAAACGCGATTTCTAAACTTGAAAAAGTCTAAGAGTTTGCAAGATCCTATAGGCGACTCGAAAACCCAAAACTTTGATTTAATAGGCTAAGCATCCACGAGTCTCATTACTTGAGATTTTAAACTGTGGAGAACGAGAGATGATAGAGCCAATTATAAGTTTTGTATTCTTTCGGGAATTTATGTGAGTTAATTATAAGCCTATTCTCCCATCGCTTGCTAATAAATTTATCTGCAATAAATAAGGTTGTACGATTTGAAAAGTTACTTAGCTTCTAGCCCAAGATCGTTTAAAAGTTGCTCGGTATGGATTAGAGTTCATAGCCAAGGCATAACTTATTGAAGCGGGATGCGAATATTGGCGAGTCCAAAAAGGTCCTAACAAGGCATGAGGACTATATTTTGTTGCTAAAGATCCCAAGTGATGTGAAGAATCATTTATCGAAAATCAATATGAAGGATCGAGACACACGACGAAAAGCAAAAAAACTCCCAAAAAGTCATGGAGAAGTCTATCCGAAAAGGCCCTAACAAGGTATGAGGATAAATAAAGCCAAGTCCAAAAAGGAGGCGGATCGTTATATATCAAAGTCCAAAATAAAGATTGGAGAAAAATGAAGAAGTCGTGGTCCAAGTATGAATCTCTCAAAACTTCAAGTGAAGAAACTCCTATATGAAGAGAAGGCCATTATTTCATAAACGTCTCTCAAGGTTTGAAGTATGAAGTCGCTGCCAAATATCGGTCCGAGAAAGGTCTCAAATCGCGAAGCGAGTTATGCCAAGATATGAACTTTATGAGGCCCCGAGAAGCAGTTTTAAAAGATTGTGTCCTTTAGCTAACTATTGATTAAATCGTTCACTTTATTTTCGGCCTAATAAACTATCGAAATAAGTCAACAATGCATCCTCGTGATCATTCAAGACAACAATAAAATATAAGAGATATACCTAGGAATAAGGGAGTCTAAGTGAATAATTGGCCCATATGAGTTCGTGTTAGTTTGCTAACTTATAATAACAATGATCTCGTTTTTAAGCTTGGTTTGGAGAAAGTGAAAACTTGAGGATGATGATTATTCACGACATTTCCAAACCCAAGGTATGCTTTTAATTTCCTTACTTTGAATGTTTGTAATTTTCTATCTCTTTAATAAAGGCCACTATGGATTGATTATGAGGAAAAGTGTAAACGTGCTTTGTAACTAATGCATTGCATGAGGACATTGCAATGGTCAAGTGTAGGGGATTTGATAGGTGTGTAAACACCCATCCTTTTTACCACTTAATTACAATAATAACCGAGCCAAAACGTGTATTTTATGTCTTTTATGTCGGAATTATGCGTGGTTTCTGTTTTTGTTTTGATTTAGGACGAAATTGGGAAAAGTGGAGAAAACACGGCATTTACGGGCTTTTATTGAAGAAAAAGATGAAAGATGAAGTCGAAAAGTCAAGAGTGGAAAAAGAATGGAAGTCCAAGACCAATTCTGAAGATTTATCGAAGAAAAAGTCAAAAGACGGAAGTTTACCAAAAGCCGAAGAACTCGAGTCTTATTTATTGAAGAATTTAAAGACGAGTTTAAAGAAATCCCGAGCCATAAGTCATTAAAGTCCAAGATTAAAGAAGATTCAAAGGCTTAAGGACTAATGGTGTAATTAACAAAGAGATTAAGAAGGAATGGCCTAATGATGCAATTAAGAGAAAATGAAGGAGGGGAGGAAGCTTCCTAATCCTCCCCTATATATAGAACATTAGTATTATCATTTCATTTTGTTGGCTAGAGTGACACTAGTTCTTCCACCTTTACTTTTATGCACATTTAATTACCTTGCACCTTTAATTACTTGCAACTTTAATTATCTTGTCTTGCACTTTAATTTTCAAGTAAGTTAATTTTATCTTTATTGCACATTTACTTTACTTGTTTGATCTCTCATTCTACCTTTCTTTCTTGCTTGATCTTTATGTTTACATGCTTATTATCTTGCTAATTTGATTAAAGATTGTGTTTTTATGCTTTTGATTGTTTTAGATCATTGATTCTTGTAGCTTATTTGTGCTTATTTTCAAGTTTATAAAGTTTTTATAAAAGTTATTTTTATATAAAAGTTTGTTTTTCGTAAACCTTTTTCTTTTCGTGTTATAAAAGTCTTTAAATTTCAGTTTAGTAGCTTATTTTTATACGGTTTGCCTTAGATTTTCATTGTGTGCTTATTTGATTAGTAGCTTATTTTTCTAGCTTATTTTGTACTTTTTCCTCCGTATTCCGATCTAGCAATCGGAAAAGGGTTTCATATTCCGACCAGCTCTTTGGCTTGGTCGGAAAAGGGTTTAAACATTCTGATTGGTGGGTAAGTTGGTATTCCGATCTGGGCAAGGTTTGGGTATTCCGATCAGGTAAGTGACAGTTATTCCGATTGGTGGTTCATTCCTCATTCCGATCGAGGTGCTTGTTTGGTATTCCGATCAGGGTAAGTGACAATATTCCGATCAAGGGTTCCGATCAGCATTCCGACCATCGTCTATCCCATATTCCGATCAGGTAAGTACTTATTCCGATCAGGATTTGTTGGGGTATTCCGATCTGAAGAAGTGACATATTCCGATTGGTATTCCAATCTACATTCCGATTTGGGGGTAAGCTCACATTCCGATTGGACGGTTGTGCACATTCCGACGAGGTTTGATCGGAATATATTCCGACGGTGGGTTTGTTTTCATATTTTGTCTTGTTTAATTTTTACATTATCATTTTAATTCTTGTCTAATTTTAATTTTCGTCACGCTTTTAATTTTTGTCATTTTATTATTTTACTTTTCAAAGTTTTTAAATACTGCACCCTTTCGTTTAATTAGACTTAGTTTAATTTTAACGCCATTTTACTTTACATCATTTACATTTACGTCTTTGCACTTTTAATTTAAAATCAACCAAAAATATTTGTTTTACCAAAAACAATTGAGTCGCACATTAACCGGAAATCAATTCGTTAAGATACCGAGAAACGAGAACTTTAATTTTTATACGGGGTGTCAAAAGCCTTGTATTATACGGCTTCAACTCCGTCAACTTCCACACCAATAGGAGTTACTACTCCAAGTAGACTTCAAAAAGAGGTACTATATCCTAGTGAAACACCTGATCTGGAGAGGATTGACACACTGAATGTAGATGTGAATGCGCATGAGCAACCTTGGGTCACTAAAGCTGCATTTCTCAATCCGATAATTGACAAAGAGAAATTTGAGTTCACTTTATTACTCAACAATCCTATCGACTTCTCAGGCTTCATGATGCATATATATGGAATCCTCACATGACACCCACTCTACTCATGAAGGCGTCTCGAGATCCGAATTTCTTCGCCAGCACAAAGCTCAACAAAAACGAATACGAGTATCATTCTAGCGAACTCCTCAAAGCAATGAGCACACCACTGGAATGGGAGAATCCGAACAATGAATAATTCCCACATAAGCTTCACAAGAATCCTCTACCAACCGCCAAATACATCTCAGGTAACACAATTATTCCAATAGAATTCTTTGTCAGCAATGACCTCAAGTACTTAACCGATGGTGCAACAAAATATGCTACATCATTAACCGTGGTCAAAGCTACATTTTGGGATGATATACCATGCATTGAAGAAAAATTTGTTCGGCTCTGGAGGAAACAAATAATCACTAAATACGAAAAATATGTTGAATTGGGAGTGTCGCACTAGGGTCAAAACAGAAAACTAGCCTACAACTACATCTGCTGGGTAGAATCCATACACCATGTCCATTCCATAATTCACATTAAAAGTATTATGGGAGTGAAGATTGAGCCTCGTTTTGGTTATCCTCCTATCTCAAAAATCAAACTAAAACGATTCGACAACAAAATCTACACCACCTGTGAAGGATACCTCTCGATACTTCGTCTTGAGGATACAGAAGATATATTTCTCTTGTTGACTCAACAAAAGCTAGATCATTTGGAACCTGAAGCCATCCTTGCATTACATGGAGCCATTAGGATGTTCACACGAAAGGTGGTGATCAAGAAACGAGTTAAAGATCTGCATCTTGGAGTGAAAAGCTATCAAAGGAAGTTGAATATGACCAATCCTTATACCCATATCCCTCGTGAACATCGGCACCAGGACCCTTACACAAGTAAGCTAAACCCTCTTCCATGCACTTTTTACCTGAACGATTCCAACGTCATGAAATTTATGAGAATTGAAGAACTTCACAAGTTTAGTGACGGTAATGTCAAGCATGTTCCGGGAAAATTGTTACATTTAAATGCCGGAAAGAAGTTACAGGAGGTTACTGTATTTTGGAAATAAGGATACCAAAAAAGTGCTAGATACATGATAAGAAAGATCAATGAGAAGTTGAGGGAGAGACGGTTGATAAGAAGTTTGGAACGTTTCGTTGGTGGAAGATGGTATGAAGTTCACCACAGACTACTAGAACGAGCCCCTTGACGTGTTTCCCGTATCATATCAGGTCAACTTCACACAAACTTTGTGAATATGTATATATACTAGGCTTTTGTGGCATGGTGAGTGCAAGAGTATGAAATTTTTCAAGAATTTATTATAAGATTCTAAATCTTTCAAAATATATCATACTTAAGCACTACAACTAACCCTCATTAAATTGAGGGGGAGCAATAAAATGTTCTATGGCCAAACATAGTACATCTTTTAACCTAAGACCGGTTAATCCATTGGTATCTAAAATATCAAGGTTTAATATTTTGGATAAGGGGAGAAAATGAGATTAAGGAGACTTGTAAATATATGTGGCTAAGGCTAAAAGGACTTAAAGTACAAACCAACTTAATATATGACATGCACACGTTAAGGGGGAGCGTTTTGATGTCAAAACCACTCAAGGTACAAAACATTTGATATTTATATCACAAGTACCTTAAGTGATTTTTCAAGGAATTTTCAAAGTGATGAATACTTACCCAAAACACACTTAATTCACGACGATTGTGGTGACAAAAGGGTGGTAGGATTGGGTATAGGTCCAGTAATCTTTCCAGAACCGGAGGAATCTTTCCAAGGACAATTCCATAGCTAGAAATAGTAGTCCTTGGAAAGATGGGGAACGATTGTGAACGCAGCAGAATGCCGACCAAGTACTTAAGCTAGCACTGGAACAATCACAACAAGGTGCTAGTGATGACGTATTGGTAAGCATTAAAGGGGTTGAAGAATGAAAAAGAAATGTAAAGATAAAGGGTCTAAAGAAAGAAGCCCTCCTTACAACTTATGCAGAAACCAGGTCAACGCATATTGAAGACATGAAAGATAAGACTTCATGGACCCAGTGATGCAATGCACAACCCCTCCTAGCTAACTCAAATATCTCTTAAAATATATTTGTTTTAATGTCACGGAGTTCAACACATCATCTATCGATTTATTCACTCCGAATAAATTGATATTAAAAAGGTGGCAATCCTATCTAGCCTCCGCTCAGTAAACCAAAACGTACTATTGAGTCTAGAGCCACGAGATCATCAAAAGTCACATTAGGACACTTTCCATTTATTCCTTGCTTCTTCACACACTGTGAAAAGTAAGAAAGATATCATGAGTCCTACGCAATATTCCTGTAATATTGCCAGAACATCCGAGTGATACGAAAGTATTACAATGAAGATGAAATCCTGCTTAAGCCAATATCAAACAAGCTCATGGTAGGTGACACGTGCGGTTCTTTAAGAACTAAACTTGTGATAACTAGAAAGAAACGATGGTTTGATTCTTAAATGAATTCAAACTTGTTCTAGGGCCTCTACACAAAATCTAAGTGATCTTGCCAGAACACTCAGAGTGACACTCTTTAGTGTCACAATGATGAGTGGAAATCCTTCTGGTGTCAACATCAAACAACTCCGCGCTAGGTGACAAGCAAGATTCTATTAGAATCAAGCTCGTGACAACTAGAAAGCAATGATGGTGAAGCTCTTAATTGAATTTCACTTGTTCCAGGTATATTAATGACGGCTTCAATCATAAGGATAATTTTATCCAAATGATTCACTCTTTATGTTCGCAGTCAGCTTTGGACGGTCGAATAAAGAGAACGGGTTTACCCGCGAAATCTTGTTAAGGAGATTTTTATTAAATCTACGTGCCAGAAGTAAGATATTTAATATCGTCCAACGGTTTTCACCGACCGGAGGTAAAATACTACCGAATTAGAATGAAATGTCAAAGCCATTTAGTTCGTGTCTACTTATGTTGTTGCATTTGAAGACGGTGGCGTGGCGGTGTCCAAGAAGAAGTCAACCTCACATACTTATATTTACTGCATCAAATACTTCAGTAAATTCAAGAAAGCTCAACATAAAATCTTTCGTTGTATCAAACTCTGAAGCTTTTAAGAATTCAAAAAAGTATAAGTGTGTGACATGAAGTCACAAGGAGGTAAGTATCACAAGAAGGCGAAGGTCGCACGTGAAGATGATCTCTAACCACATGACAAGTCAAAGGTCAAAGGAACATGCTTCAAGCCAAAGGCTAAAGACTATCAACACATATTCACAAGAAGAAAAAGAAAAGAAGAAAAAAAGCATGAACTACGAGCACAATAACGAAGATCTAATATGCTAGATTTATGACTTTGTAATTAAGAGTGACCTCCCTTAGGGGGAGATTGTGGGAAATACGTTTTTCTCGATAGAAGACTCGGTCGCTCCAACAATATAGTTACGGGCTCGTAGTTAGATTAGTATTACAACATTTAGTTAACCCGACCCATGGGTATGTCCATGGGCCGGCGGCCCAAGTACTTTGTGGACTTGGGTATATAAACCCATTTCCATCCCTAGAAAGGGTGTTGCTTGGTTTCATTTCATTAATATATTTTACACATTTTCTCTCATTTC